>CM040127.1:44878342-46180537 GCA_022559845.1 Amorphophallus konjac | reverse complement strand
AGAGAGTTGGAAGACAAACAAAAGGTCTTAGAAAAATTTATTCAAGGGAAAACAAATCTGGATTCTATACTAGGAACAAGGGTAAATTTCAACAAAGAGGGTTTAGGCTATAACCCGACAAATAAGAGACCCCTTGAGTTCAAGACCACTACCTTCTGCCCAGAGAAGGGAAAAGAAAAGCTAAACACACCATCCAGCTCAAACAATAATCAAAATGTTCAGTATCCAAAGGAGAAAGTAACGAACCATGCTGAACAACATCTTAAAACAGGGAAGAACTTCACTAAGCTCATTCACCAGAACAGAAATGGTAGCTGGACCAGACAAATGAATCAGAATAGAAGCTGGAACTACTATAAAAGAATGGGCTCGAACAGAAGTTACTGGGGAAATAAGATACACCCTCAAAAATTCGGTAATCAACATGCGTACAGAAGATACCCCAGGGATGAAAGGTCTAATAACCGGAATAGATTCCATTTCTCCAAATCAGCTGGACATAATTCTGGTTACAATTTCAATAGACCTGAAAATAAGATGAAAAAAAAAACATGTTGAAACAATTTTGGATTCCCAAATACCTGCTTAAAGATTTAAATGATGCCCTTGGACCCAACTTATCTTGGGTTCCAAACCACCTTGCTTGATTTCTTTTGTGTAGGTTTGCCTGGCAGTTGAGAACAACAAATGGTACCTTGATAGTGGCTGCTCCAGGCACATGACAGGAGACCGATCCAAGTTCAGCAAGCTAGAAATGAAGGTAGGGGGTCTAGTCAAATTCGGAGGAAAGAACAGAGGTAATATTATTGGGGTTGGCACAGTTGGTAAGTCCTCCACTAACTCAATTGAGAAAGTTCTACTTGTGGAAGGTCTTCAACACAATCTGATTAGCATCCGTCAATTATGCGACAAGGGTCTCAGGGTTGTGTTTGATAATAACTCATGCAAATTTTTTGAAATAAATTCTGAACTTGTTAAATTTGTAACCAACATGACCAATAATGTCTACATAGTAGACTTAGATGTTGAGTCTGAATCTAATCTCTGCTTATCTACTAATTCTGAAAATAATACTTTTGATTGGCATAGATGTTTAGGCCATGCTAGTTTTTCTACTTTGAATAAATTGATCAAGCATGATTTAGTTAGAGGCATGCCTAAAATCAAGTTTAGTTCAATCTCAAAAATCTGTGATGCATGTGCGCTGTTGACACCCGTTTTATACCCAATAAGTTGGGTCGTCTCCTTATTCATTCAATATGATGCTCCGAGTTGTTCATTCTTTGATGAGTCTATTGATCAGTTGGAACCTGTTTCTTGGGTCTTGAATTCCTGGATTAAGATGTGGCTCCCGGTGGCATTTCGTTGGATGAAGCTTAGCAAAACCCTTCACTTTATTTTTTGAACCTCAATAGCAATAACGGTCTAGACTAGGCGCGTTGTTTCATTATAACGCATGGGACCTGGGCCGTTACTCTTTGAAGAGTCCTAAGGCTTAAGGCCTCGTTTTCAAAGCTTATCCTTTTGATTCCACGTTGATAATAACGGTCTGTTGTGCAGCCGTTGTTTCACTACGACGCCTTATGCCTTGGCCGTCGCTTCCTTGAAGAGTCCAGCTTGTTTGAGTCTTTTTCCCGTTGATCTTATCCTTTGGGATAGGGTTGAAAGCAACGGATGGTCCCCCATGCGTTACTTCCAAGTGGCGGTCTATCGTGCAGCCGTTACTTCTTTCCGAGAGTCCTGGCAGTTCAGGCCTTTTCTCTGCTACTCCGTGGTCGAGATAAGGGTTTGGATTGACGTTATCTCTTTTAAATCCGATCCTCAGGACCTCCCGTTCGATCCTATGGACTCTTGGTGATATTATCTTCGAGGATTTGCTAAGAGTTATCTCCTTTCACGTCTGAATTATCCTCTGCTCGACCTAAGAGTTTGAGGGTCTATAAATAGAACCCTTGACTTCATGGCCAAGAGGGGAGGAGATTTTGAATTCGCGATGGAGTGCTGTCGAACTCAGGAGCCATCTTCATCCAGGAGGAACTGCTTCCCACGTCCATCCATCTCATAATAAAGGGAGTACTTTAGTTTTGGTCTTTCAAGTTCATCATTGCATGCTTGAGTCCTTCCTTGGTTTTTCCTCAATCCAAGCATTGTCCCTCCTCTTTCTCCACGTTTTTCATTGTTCTTTAAGCATACAAACATCTTCCCAAACTTTTAAAACACCCAGAGGGGTTAAAAACCCAAAACTCCCCGGTAACTCCCTCTCCTTTTGATGTTCTTAAACTCCTCAAGAATTGATGCTATGCTTGTGAAAAGGGCTAATTGAGGTTGTCTTGTCTTGTCTTTCTACATCTTTGGCAGGTTCACAGGTTCATTAGCATGAGGCCCAAGTCTTCTAGCCGGCTGGAAGAGTTGGAGTTAAAAGAATTCAAGCTTTGTTACTGCAGGTTACCTGACGGTCTGGTGCAGGCGCGTCACTATATTCTGGCGGTCTATCGTGCGGCCGTCGCTTCCAAGCGACGCACGGGGTTCTGGCCGTTACTTCCAAGTTGATCTGCAGGCTTTCTCTGGTTTTCTCTCCCGTGGGCGGGTGCTTCATCCACCTATTTCCAAGGTACATTCGAGTCTTTGACTTGTGTTTACTTTGGTGGCGATCACGTCTTTCCTTGGTATTGGGCATTAGCTGTCTTCTTCATCAACAATCTTTATTTTCCTTGCTCGTTCCACCTTCACGGTGTGTTTTTATTTATTCTTTGCTCCACGCCCCGGCGTGTGTTTTTTTCCTTTTCCTTAGCGTAATTTGATTGAGATAGCATGCCCATGCTAGAGCTAGCTATGATTGCATAGGTTCATGTTCACATGTTCACAGGTTTGAGTAGATCTTTGATTGCTTGTTTGTCATCTTGCCATATTACTTTGCAAACCTCAAAAGAAAAGATAAAAGATAGGCAAATAAATATCAACAGATAATTTTTTGGCGATCACAGTGGGACAGCTTGTGCCAATCGTGCTTTTGATTCTTGTTTAAACCTGCCATCATCAGCTTGTGGAGTTGCCTTTTGTTTCCCCTTTGATTATTGCTCATTCTGGTTTTCTGAGTTCTCTGACGGCCAGGTGTCCCCGCGTCACAGTTCTCTGACGCAGGGGCATTAGACCGCCACTTTGGTTCTGCTGTGCGAGCTTCCACGGGCTTTCCGGTTACTTCTGTCTGGTTTTGGTTCCCTGGCTCATCTGACGGTCTCATCCCCCTGCGTTATATCTTATCTGGCGGTCTGGCCTTAGACCGTTATTATTCTCTGACGCAGGGTCCTTCGACCGTTATTCTCCTGGCAGGTACACATCCGAGGTGCATTTATTTCCGCGGTTTTTGCTGTGATTTATTGCTTGGGTGATACTTGACCTCCTCCTTGTTTTGCTCATATCTCCATATCATTGTGTGCATCATTGATTGCTAGATTTTAGGTTAGACTTTGCATGCACTCTGGTGCACATAGGGTCATTCATCTTGTCATATCCTAGCTTGCATTTTCCTACCTTGTTGTAAGGACCTCTCGTCTCCATATTCCTTGGAGCCGACCAAGAAATCATAACAGGGACCTCCGTAAGTCCCCGCGAGCCGTGGATTCCCACACGGACGCCGGGCTGGTTGTACCTTTCCCACCCCGTGTCTAGGGTTGCATAGGTGAAGGAGTGGTCACACTTAGAGTCAAACCAAGTCCCATATTCATCTCCTACTAGGAACCCATTGTTGAGAGCACATATCAATCAATCCACTAAAGTTCCAAAGGAGAAATCATAAGAACCTTGTTGCATCATCTTAAAACAATTTGGTTGATATTTTGAGTGTCTTCATCTTTTATCACTTACATCTTGTTAGAATCACCTAAGTTTGGTTGCTTATTGTGTGTTTTGTGTTGGTTGTTTTACATTTTGTCAAGGTTGCCCGTTGCATGTGGGGTTGTTTTCATCCGTCTGAATCATCTTCTCGAGTCAGTCCCGTCTTCACGTTCTATTCTAATCCCCTCTTCGAGTCTACCATGGCATCTTTCAATCCTCCTCGCTCCCAAGAGGACTCTCTTCCTCAAGGGCTCCTTGAAAACCCCCCTAGGGTTATTACATTTTCCTCTGGAGAGGGGACTGCCCCCCTCCCATCCTCCACCTCTATGGAAGGAAGTCAAGTTACCCCTTCTCTCTCTACGCCTTCCGCGGGCTCCGTCCTTCATATGATGGCCCAATTGGATCCGACCCAACTCCAAGTTTTATATCAAGTTATGCAAGGGTCCAATACTTCTCCCTCTGCCACTATCCAAGGTCAATCTAATCCTTCCAATATTGGGCCGCCCGTTCAGCCCACTCCGATTGACCTCACTCCGGTCCAACCCCGGACCATCACTTTCGCTGGCATGGAGATGGGCCAATCTTCCAATTCAGCCCATCAGTGTTTTGATAAAGGGAAATCGCCTATCCCTTCTTTTGTCCAGGTGGATCATCACAATTCTGGTTCGGTGGCTTCACAGCTTCTCATGAACCCTTCTGATTTCTTACACCCTCAGCAAGGGGTGGCCCAAACTCACTCCCATCCGGGTATATCTCAGGCCCAATATCCTTCTTACGGGCCCCCTATTTCCACTGTCTATCCTTCTACTCATGCCTATGGGCCTCCCCCTTCTGCTACAGTCATTCCATCCGCTCCTCAAAAATAATCGGCGTCCTTCACTACCCCTGCTCTCTCCCAAGAGCAGGACTTGCTTGACAAGTGGGCCGCCATGCAGCAACAACTCGACTTCCTCCAGAAAAGGGTTGGCCCACAATCCTTGGCCAATATTCCTATTCTGAGCTTCCAGAACATTCGGTTCCCTCCGCAATCAGAGCTCCCCAACTATCGCAAGTACGATGGGAACAGTAATCCCTTTATCCATGTGAGGGATTTTCTACATGAATCGGCGCAGTTCCAATATGATGATCGCCTCATGGCGTATTTATTCCACCGATCCTTAGATGGAGTTGCTCTGGAATGGTTCTATTCTCTGCCACTGGAAGAGGCCGAGAGTTTTAAGGTAGTTAAGGACAAATTCATTCAGCGGTTTCAAGACAGGGTCAGACCAGAATACTCATTCACAGACCTAGTAGCCGAAAAAATGAAACCGGAAGAAGAATTCGCCACCTATGCAGACAGGTGGAGACAAATGGCCGCCAGGGTACCGGGCCACATTCCGGAGGAAGAGAAGGTCAAACTGCTGATTTCCAATGCCACCCCGACCTTCCGCAACATCCTGGCGATGAATGATATAGCTAACATGCATCAACTCTACAGCCGGGCGCGCTTTATACAGACTTAATTCAAGGACTCCCCTATCCATTCTCTTTTCGAAAACCAAAAGCCCAAGTACCACAAGAAACCCCAAGGGCCGGTTACTGAGGGAGTCCAAATAAATGAGCAAGTACAAGCCGTTGCTTTTTCATATCAGGCCGCTCCTTTCCGCTACAACCAAAACCCCCGCAATTCACAAAACGTCGCTCCGCAAAACTTCCAAGCCACTCCACAAAACCCTCCACCCGCCTTCACCATTCCACAAAACACCTTCGCCGCACCACAACAACCATCACCGCCACCACAATACCATAACGTCCCTCCACCCAACGGCTACAACAACAACAATCCAAATAGCAAGCGCCCGGCTCCCCGGAGAGCCCAGTATCCTCCATTGCCTGAGACACTTACGGATATCTTCTCGGCACTCATGTCAGTGAATGCAATCCAACTTCCTCCGGAACGGCCTGTTTGGAACCCGGCAGTCGATCAGACTAAGTATTGTATGTTCCACCGGCAGCCAGGCCATACCATAGAAGGATGTTTCCAGTTCCGAGATCTTGTGTATGACCTACATGAGGGGCAGAGGATCGACTGGGCCGAAATGCATAGGGCCATTGTTGAGATTAAAGAAAAAAGAAGGCAGCCGCAGGGGCAGCAAGTGCAGCAGCATCAAGCACCACAGCCGCAGCAGCCACCACAATAGCAGCAACCGCAGCAAGTACAAGACCTGGGCATCCATCAGAACCCGATGCCGAATCATCCACCCGCTCCTCCGCAGCAGCCACCGGCACCAGCGCAAGTAAACGTGGTTCAACCACCGGCCCCCAACGCCGGGTGGTCTTTTGATGATGATGGCGCCACACCGCAAGTAATGACCTTCCACCACAACCCCCGCAACCCTTCCTTCATCCTCCCTACACAACCAACACCCTCTCCGCTCGTCCTACCATCCACACCCGCTCCAGCAAACCCTCTACCGCTCTCCATCCCATCATACCCTCCAACACTTACTCCCCTCGTCATCATCACACCACCACCTAATCCTTCGCCCACTCTCAAACATCCACTAGCTTTCCCTCCACCCGCATCGACATTCATCACCACCCTGCCTTCCACCAATCCTTCACCCATCATCCGCTCACCTCCCATTAACCTCACCAACCCTACACTCCACCAAATCACCTCCCCCGCACAGCCTGTTCCACTCATCCACCCTGCAGCGCCTATCATACTATCTTCGGATGCTGCGGCAAACTGTGCTTTAAGGAGCGGGAAGATGTTCCATCAGAATAATGTTACTACTTTAAATCCCCAGTCCACCCAGCCAACGGCCGAACAAGAAGAAGCTGAACCCCTGTCGGGTACTCAATATGACTTGTTACATCATCTGGATCGAGTACCCGCTAAGATATACGTGCTGGAGCTGATTAAAAGGTCTACCCTTCATCAGGATGCACTGAGTGACTTCTTGCAGAAGGTAATGGTTAGCGAAGACATGGCAGTCGACAGTCTACCAACGGCATTGGCAACTATCTCCAAAGGGCCAGCAATTACATTCTCAGAAATCGAGCTTGCACCTCCGGGGGCTCAGCAAATGCCGCTCTGCATAACAATTACCCTGAACAAAGTCGACATTGAAGCGGCACTGGTTGACACGGGGGCCTCAATTAATGTTTGCCCACTTAGCACCCTCCGAGCATGCAACATATCTGAAGAGTTACTACGGCCTACTCCCACCACTATAGCAGCATATGACAACTCAAGGCGAGCATGTCACGGGATAATCACCATTCAGGCAGAGCTCGGGCCCCTTACTATGGCCGCGGAATTCTATGTTCTCGATATCGACCCTATGTTCAAGGCTATCTTGGGTCGTCCCTGGATTGACACGCTTGGCGCCGTACCCTCCACCGCACATCAGTGCGTTAAATTCCCCTTCCAAGGGAGGGTCGTCAAAGTTAAGAGCTTGTCCACGGTACAGACAGTCAAGGACATCTCAGATCAAGTTCTTCCCACACTCTGGCCGAGCAGCCGACCCGTTCTGTCAGTGCTTGATTTGAACTTTCCTTGGGCTTACACATCTCCTAAGCCCATCACTACTCCAGTTAAGGTCAAAGTGAAGCCGTAGATTCGAGATTCAAAGGGGTGGAACATTATATTGAAACTGGGATATCAACCGGGGAGAGGCCTCGGTGCGCAACTACAAGGGATGACTAGGCCTATACCCAAGGGAAGAAAAATGGGTAGGAGAGGTCTTGGTTACAAGGAGACGGCATTATCGATGATGAGTGATTCTGGGCCACTCACCTGGGATTATCGTCAACACTTTGTCAGAGGGCCTCTCCAGCCCGGCACATTAGCTCCAAGGCCGGTTCAGCCAGAAAAGAATATAGTTTGTCCGATTGCCAGTCCGCCCCCCTTGCCAAGAGGGTCAGATATGCTCGACTACAGTCAGGCCTTGCAGGGGCTCTTTTATGAGAAAGAATCTCAGAGGAAACAACAAGAAGTTTGGCTTATGCAGTGGAGGCCGAAGAAGCAGCTTATTGTTAATCTACAGAAGGAGGAGAGCTCTCCAGTTGCATGTTCTTGGTCTCTCACGCTTCCAATCTATCTTTCAGCAAAGGGAGTTCATACCCCGCCTTCCTCCTATCATGATAAATCCATCCTTCATTGATCCACCGGAGGTTCTATTCATTCCTTGTGCTTGCGGGAAGTGCCCGCGCATTGATCTATCCACTCTATTTGCTCCTCCTCCTCCCAATGCTCAACTCCACGAGATGTGGTTCTCTTCTTCTGACCCCTTCTTCGATTGCATCTTCCCCGAGCTGTTCCCTATGCAGCTCCCACCTCCTCCGTCCTGCTATGTAGTCTCTACTGATCTCCAAAAAAAAACGTCAAATTTAAAACGGAAATTTCAGTGGAAGATTACGATGTCCTGTCTCCATCCTCTTCCTCCCAGGGGCACGCGTCCCCTGCTCCTTCCCTTTCACTAAGCCTTCTCTCTCCTAGGTTAAGGTTAGGGTCTAGCGAGTCTAAGGAAGTAGAGTCAGTTAGGTCTAGAGAAGTCGGGTCTTGTTCTAGGTCGTCCAACCCTTCCCATTCTGAGTCGCGCTCGCTTCCGCATCCTTCCCGATTTGTTCCTGATAGGTTCTTGCAAGATTTAGCTCAGCGATGTCATGCGCTGTTGAAATGTCCGGAATTTGTCGCCGCGACAATTGTGATTAAAGACGAAGAGGAAATAGAAGGGGAATGGAGCGACGACGGATTAGGCGTCTATGAGGTTTTGGATGAGAAGGATCCAATAGATGAAGACAACAATGTAGATGACACTGCCGACTTATATGCACAAGGACTAAAAAGATTCGACCAGCCGTCGACGGCAGTGGATGAACCTACAAAGGAATTCAACTTGGGAACAGAAGAAGACCCAAGGCCCGTCATTATTTCTGCTGATCTCCCTTCACAGGTAGAAGAGGATCTAATTAAGGTATTGAAGGAGTATAGCGATTCTTTTGCCTGGTCTTATGAGGACATGCCAGGTCTTGACCCCTCCTTAGTGGAACATCGACTCGTGCTTAAACCAGGGGCAACACCTGTGAAACAACGGTCAAGAAGATTTCACCCCCACATGGCCTTAAGGATCAAAGAAGAGGTCGACAAGCTATATAAGGCCAGGTTCGTCAGAGTGGTTTTATATCCTCAGTGGGTGGCGAACATAGTCCCTATTCTCAAGAAGGATGGAAAAGTGCGCATATGCATTGATTTCAGGGACCTAAACAAAGCATGTCCCAAAGATGATTTCCCGCTACCTCATATAGACGTCCTAGTGGATAACACTGCCGGGTACGAAGCTCTGTCGTTTATGGACGGGTACTCGGGCTACAATCAAATCCGTCTCGCTCCGAAAGATCAAGAGAAAACTTCCTTCACCACACCCTGAGGCACGTATTGTTATGTAGTTATGCCGTTTGGGTTGAAAAATGCAGGTGCCACCTATCAAAGGGCGATGATGGCCATTTTCCACGACATGATGCACATATACATGGAAGCTTACGTGGATGACATCTTGGTGAAGTCAAGAACAAAAGAAGAGCACCTCTCTATCCTGGCTAAAGTGCTGTAGAGGGCCAGGGAGTATAAGCTTAAGATGAATCCGAAGAAGTGTGTGTTCGGAGTCTCCTCAGGGAAGTTGTTAGGGTTCATAGTGAGCAAACGGGGGATCCAGATTGATCCTAATAAAGCACAGGCCGTCATGGACATGCCTCCGCCAAAGAATATTACGGAACTTCGAGGATTGATTGGTAGACTGTAATTCATTAGAAGATTTATATCTCAACATTCTCAGAGGTGTCGTCCGTTTTATGAATTGCTTAAGGCGGGTGTCAAGTTCGAATGGAATCAAGATTGTCAGAAGGCCTATGAGGACCTCAAAGAGTATCTGTCCAATCCCCCGGTTTTGCAACCTCCTGTCCCTGGGAAACCCCTAATCCTATACATCTCGGTTATTGAGGACTCCCTAGGGGCGGTCTTAGCACAAGTGGATGATGAAGGGAAAGAGCGGGCTGCGGACTACCTTTCTCGACTATTTAATCCGGCTGAATCTAGGTACACCGCTATGGAGAAGACTTGTGCCGCCTTAGTGTGGGTGGCTCAGAAGCTTAAACATTACTTTCTCGCCCACCCAGTCAGGTTGATCTCTAGAATGGACCCGGTTCGTTATCTCTTAGAAAAACTCGTCCTTTCTAGTAGGTTAGCTCGCTGGCAGAGCTTCCTCTCTCAGTTCGACATCACCTTTGTCGTTCAGAAGGCAGTCAAAGGATATGCCATTGCTGAGCATCTTGCACATCTTCCCATTCCTCATACCGATTCCATTCAGGATGATTTCCCTGATGAGCATCTCTCCGTCCTTTCTCATCATCCCTTTTGGTCTCTGCACTTCGACGGTGCACTCAACTCTCAAGGCCAAGGGATCGGGGCTGTCTTGCTTACTCCAGATGGAGTAACCATCCCCTTCGCTTATCAACTTCGATTTCCTGCTACCAACAACATCGCTGAGTATGAGGCTCTCCTAGCCGGCTTGAAGCACGCCTATCTCCTAGGCGCGCGCTATTTAAACATCATAGGAGACTCTCAGCTCGTTCTACGGCAAGTTCTGTCCACTTACCGTACTCGTGACCCCAAGCTCAAACCTTATCAAGATTTGGTCACGCTCATTGCTAAGCGATTCCGTAAGCTGATCTATATCCATACTCCCCGTTCTCTGAACATTCTAGCTGATGCTTTGGCATCCCTTGCTTCCTCCTTATCTTTTCCTCTCAGTCGTAGTACTGAGACCATCGTCATCCAGAGATTGGACGCACCTTCTCTTCAAGATCCTTGGTTCATCAACCTCAGGAAATCTGTAGAGGCGAGAGTTGAGAAGGAAGATCTCAAGGAAGTTTCATTATCAGAATTAGAGGAGATTCTGGACGAAGAAGAATTACCTTGGTATCATGAAATCAAATTGTTTTGCAAAGAAGGGTCATTCCCAGAAGGGGCAAAGGCCAAGCAGCGTAAAGCAATAAGAAGAGCCGCCGCAAGGTACACTATCATTGCAGGAGAACTGTATAGGCGCGCTACTAATGGAATGCTCATGAGATGCTTGGATGATGTAGAAGCTTGGAAAGTGGCTGAAGCGGCCCATTCTAGTGAGTGTGGAGGTCATGTCAATGGCCAGGCTCTAGCGAAGAAGATCCTTAGGCAGGGCTACTATTGGCCCACTCTAGAGGAAGATTGCTCCCTCTATGTCCGGAGGTGTCTTAAATGCCAACTCCATGCTGATAAAATTCACTCTCCAGCTTCGTCCCTCCATCCTATGACTGCTCCTTGGCCATTCTCTATGTGGGCTTTCGACGTTGTCGGCCCGCTCGGTGATCCTAATTCTCAGATCAAGCAAAAATCCTTCATCCTCACCGCTACTGAGTACTTCACCAAATTGGCCGAAGCCGAGGCGTACGCAGAAATCAAAACTACAACGGTGTGCCGCTTTATCATGAAGAATATCATCTCGTGGTTCGGAGTGCCAAGCAGCATCATCACCGACAACGGACCCCAGTTCGTCTCCCAAGAGCTTAAGGACCTATGTAAGAAGTTTAATATTGCACTGCATCATTCATCTCCATATTACCCTCAAGGCAACGGTCAAGCCGAGGCCACTAATAAAACCCTTCTTAAAATCATCAAGAAAACATGCGAAGCACATAAATTTTCTGATTGGCCTGAAAGATTGGTGGAAGCTCTGTGGGCTTACCGCACCTCCGTCCGTACCCCTACGGGGCAAACTCCCTATTCCCTGACCTATGGGATGGAGGCGGTGCTCCCATATGAGATCTTAATCCCTTCCCTTAGAGTGCAGCTCGATAAGAAACTTAATCTCGATGAACGTCGAGAGGCGTTACTGGTCCAGCTAGAACTCTTAGATGAGAAGAGGATGAATGCGGCTGATCACGTTTCTGTTTATCAAAAGAGGGTTTCGCGTTATTTTCAAAAGAAGGTAATCGAACGAAAATTTTGTAAGGGTGAAATGGTTTTGAAGCAAAAATTCATTCGGTCTGCAGGTCCTAGGTCCAAGTTGCAACCTAACTGGGAAGGGCCGTTTGTAGTAAAGGAGGCTTATCCAGGGAATGCTTATCGTTTAGTAAACGCGGAAGGTGAGGAGCTCTCTCAGCCGTGGAATGGGTTGTATCTTAAGCGTTTCTTTCCTTAAAATCTAAACCATGTGCTTCTCCGGCAATAAGAACTCCCTCCCTATCCTCAAAAAGAGGGTCCCGAGTAAGGCAATCACACACTACACGACATCCCTGGTCGGGCTCCTTGCTTATAAGACATCATTTTCCTCGGCCATGCTTTAGGGGAAAGTCGAAGTCCCTGTCCGCTTCTTCCTTCGGCTAAATCCAGGGGCAAGGAGTAAATAAGGAGGAGACAACCGATCCAAACTCCCTAACGAGAAGAGGTCTCAAATAGGGGCAAGTCCGTTATGACCCGACGCCACAAGGAAGAAAGGAAAGGAAAAGAAAAGGAGTGCTCTTTACAACAAAATCAAAAGCATCATCTCAAAGTCTGTGAATGAAATTTCAAAAGCTCTAAAGGAAAACGAAAACTAGGCATGACAAGAGTGGCAGTACAGTTCCCCGCGGGACGTTATGAGCCCGGTCGCATGCATGCCTAAGTGGACAAAGGTTCGATGACGGACATAAAAGCCCCGGCACAACAGACCAAATCTCTAATAGGGTTGTACGGTGAGGGAATCAAGTTCTAAAAACTCCATATCTGGCCTAAACTTACCCCCATGATCTTTTTTTCCTTTTAGAACTGAGATGAGTACCCTAGGTATGGCATTGGTAAAAATATTGTCACAATGATTAGGTCTCGGCCAGGGGTTGTCACACTATTGCACGCCGGTCTCGAGACTCAACCTAAAACAAGGAAGGTCTCGTGTTGCTAGAGAGGCACTGGTTTTTCAAAATCTAAAAACAACAAATATTTTCAAAATCCAAAAACATCAAATATTTTCAAAATCCAAAAACATCAAATATTTTCAAAATCCAAAAATAACAAATATTTTCAAAAATCCAAAACAAAACAAATATTTTCAAAAATCCAAAAATATTAAATATTTTCTAAAACTCCCAAAAATACCATCATATGCATAGCATGCATCGCATTTTCATTATGTTTTCGCCTATTTAATAAGGCTCCACCCCTTGACCAAATATCAAGAAACGGTCATTATCTAACTTGCTTCAAGGCAAGGGGTTGAGTCTAAGAATGGATCTAACTTGTTTCATGCCTGAGTGTGTGCAGAATACACGGACAAGCCCAAAAGTAAAAGCTCACAACTATGCAGGTTCAAAGTGTGTAACGCGCCAGCATCAGACCGTTACAGTCATATAACGGGCCCATCTTTGACCGTTATTTCCCTTCAGGCATGGGCCTCCTTCCTTTTCATTGAACCATCACTTTAACGGTCTGAGATCTACCGTTACTTGAATATAACGGCTCAAGACCCATCCGTCATGTCCTTCAGAGACAGGGCTCTTGTTATTCTCATTATGACGGCCTGTCGCAAGACCGTTATTTCCTTATGGCGGCCCAGTGCATATCCGTCTCTCACTCCAAAGACCCTGTCTGTTCACGTCAGTCAAGCCTTTCAAACTACGGAACTCAAGATCATTCCACTATGGCAATCTCATCTCATGCGAACAAAGATTAATGAAATATAATTCTTGATAAATTCAACTTCGGTTGTCAATTACATGATATCTCTCATGAACAAAAAGGAAAATCAAAATACATTCAATTTCTTATCCGCAAGAGGGCGGATTCTTCTCAACTCTTTCATGTAAACTCTTCAATTTCTTCTCAACTTCTGCTTGCCACGGACGCACCTTGCTGATCTCCCACATGGTCAGCGCGTTCCGGACTGCTCGTTCATCTTCCTCGGTCCCCATCTTCCTAGGTAGAAGGGGAGGGTAGTGTGATAGCGCGGGAGCTTCGGTTCGAGGTAGTCCGATCTGAAGATGGCATCGGTGCGGGTTGTAGGTCGCCATGGTAGTGTTCCCTACTAGCTGGAGGTCGAGGCCTTGACGCCGCTGTATTTTGAGAAGAGTGCTCCGAAGGATTCTTGGTCGCATGACGAACTTATCCATTGGTAAAGTGTGGAAGAAGAGACGCCATTCATCCGGAGTTTTCTTATCCGCTGTCTTGCATTCAACCTGAGAAGAGTATCCAAATGCCCCTCCAATAAAGAAGAGAGGGTGGCTCCCAAAGATCCGGCTTGCTGACGTTATGTCTTCTCTGGGAAGGAATTTGACTCTCACTCCTATCCAGCACTCAAGGAGTATCATAGAACCAAACAAAAGCCCTCCTAGGCAAGCCGAGCTTAGTCCTTCATAGAGGTATGAGAGGACCGCTTGAGAGATAGACATACCCCGCCACAGCCCACTAATAACACCAAGGTTTTGGATATCTAAGAGGTGGTCGGTCGTGGTAAAAAGGAAGACTCCACCCAAGCAAACCGCTACCGCCTTGGCTATTGCTTCATGTCTCTCCCACTTATTTTTACAATGAGACACTATCCATTGTGCCAAAGGAATCAAGTGAATGTGGTGTGGGCTGATCATGGTTCTTACGTCCTTCGGGTTATGAATGAAGTCGCTTAAAATCAAGGACGGATCAATAGGCTCGATTGTGTAGCAAACCCGGTCTTCATCCCCCACCTTAGTCTTAGGAAGGGCTAGGTAGGTTTCTACCTCCTCCAATAGGACGGTTGCTTCAAAGGAAGGGAAGATGAAGGTATGAGTTTGTGGATGCCATAATTCCACAAGTGCTGAAAGGCTTGGCCAATCGAAGGACAATTTCTGGAAATTCTTGCCTAAAACCAAGAGAGGTTGGAGGTGCCATGCCTTAAGGATTGATGTGACCTCTATGGGGAGTGCCTTTACCATGGGAGCCACCCACTTCAGATTGGAATAACACCTTGGGCCAGGGAGGGGCTTGAAGAAGGAAAAGAAGAAGGAAGGTTACAAAAAGAAGTGAACTGCAAAAACCTGAACTTTGGATGAAGTCATAAGATCTTACCACCCTTTGGACATTGGAGCTTAGATGTTTGGGAATTGAGGTTAGCCGTTGAAGCTCTCCATGTTCCCTCCTTGCAGCCTTAGGGCCGGTGTAAACCTTCTCCTCCATAGCCATCATCTCGAAGCTCCTCTTCATCTTGTTTTCTGCTCTTTAGGGAGAGCTCTTCAAACCCTAGAACAGAGGTTTCAGCAAAGCTGCGATTCTGATTAAGGTTTCAAGTTTCTAAGGCTTATATTTAACTTTGAAAGGATAAGACTTGAGCTAGAAGGCTTTATCTACAATCAGGATAAGTTCTAGTAAAGGATTAGGTGGCTAGGCCTCGGATTTTAACTCCCACGGCTCAATCCATCCTGGAATACGACCCAGGCTCTAACGGTCTGTCGTAGGGCCGTTACTCCACTCCGACGCGCCTACCCTTGGCCGTCATATTTTCTGTGGGTTTGTTTTTTTAAAACATGTTCTGTGGCGATTAACGGTCCTAGGGCAGACCGTCGCTATTTGTAACGGACGAGCTATGATCCGTTATATTTTCAGTCACTCGGGTGTCTCTCTTCTGGGTTAAACGACGGTCAGGTTAGGACCGTTGCTTCACTCTAACGCGTCTCCCTCTGGCCGTTGCATTTCCTACTGGTAATTCTAAAATCATTATTCTGCCATGATTAACGGACTGGCAATTGGCCGTTATTCTCCTATGACGCACCTTCAATGGACCGTCACTTCTCCTGCAGTACCTCCACTAAGTAAAGCTTTGTGATGATTAACGGCCTTTGATCTGCACGTCATTTGATTATGACGGTCTGAGCCACGACCGTTACTTTCTCTGCTGCTAAATTCAGGCAATTCCTTCTGCCCCTGCCTAGACCTGGCGGTCTTTCACATCTGTACACCACATCTTCTCCACAGTTACTGCACATGTTCATCCATTCATGTCTTAGTCCACACTCACACACATCAAACAACCATTCATTCATTCACACATTCACACTCACGCGTAAAAAAAGAAAAAAAAGAAGAAAAGAAAACACAGAAAACCGAAACAAAAGGTAATTTCATTCCATTTTGCCAAAAGTTATATACAAGTAAAAACAGAAACACGGAAATAAATATATCACTCGGCCGGCTTATCCGCCAGGCCGCCCTCATCCTCTCCACCCTCGGGTCTCCTGGTCGGAGGCGCTATGGAAGCGCTCTCCTCCTGATGACCCCTTTCCGCCCTCTCATTCCTCTGCTGAGCAGAGGAACTGACAAGGTAGTCTACCGCCGATCCGGTACGGGCAGCGCTCCGCTATGGGAAATACTCCGCTCCGGTCCTCGGCCCATCATCCGTATGGTCCTCTCCAAGGTCCGGACCTCGATCTTCATATCGTGGGCCTCGAGTCGCGCAGCTCGTGCCTCGGACCGGTATCTCTCCAAGTCTGCCATCTGCATGGCAGTCCGTGCAAGCTCTCCCCTCAGACGAGCCGTCTCTGCTCGGAGAACCTCTATCTCTGCTCGGGCTTGATCGGTCTCAACCCGGCTTCTCTCTACCTCTGCCCTCGCCCGGGTGGCCTCAGCCACTGCTGCTGCTAGCTCTACCGCCTGTAGATTGCATTGCATTGCATATAGTCAAGTCATATGAATTATATTGGCATAAGAATAATCATAAGCATAAGCATGTCACATCTTACCCGCTCTGCGAGGGTGGCCTCCGCCTCCTCGGCCCGGGCAATTGCCCGAGCAAAATCAGCATCCCGCTCAGTCCTGTCTCCCGCAGGCTGCGAGGACGACGACGGGGCATCTGGTCCTACTCGTTGGGCTCCCTCGACCCGCTGTATTATCATAGTCAAAGCATTAGCATCATTCATAATCATGTAGAAAGTATTTAGAGTCTTACCAAGAGCTCCAAAGCAGTCCGGTACCCGTCCCGCTGTTGGATGGTGGAGTGGAGTAGCCCTTCCAGCTCGGCTATCCGTCCTTCAGGATCTAGCTGCATTTAGAAAGCATGAGTCAACATTCATCATCTTGCATTTTCATATAGAAAGGTTTTTTAGGTCTAGAATTGCATACCGGTCGTCGGGTACCTCGGTATACCCGGTCGCCGTAGAATCGAGCGAAGGCCTTCAGGTAGGCCTCGTCGCTCTCATCCCAATCCTTCACAGCCCTGCCTCGCTTCCTCCAGTCGAGGACGTACTTCGCCTTCCGGGCGTGCCAATCCACATTTCCACTGATGCCCCTCGCCGACTTGCCTGGGTGGTCATCATTGCGATGCGGAAAGGTCACCTCGGGCTGGTGTAGTCCCCGAGTCCGTAGGATCAGCCTGTAGTGCAGAGGCTCGATGATATGGATGCAGTGCAACCATATGTCTCGCCCCCGGTACGATAGAGACGCCTCTACCCACGGTTGTCCCGTGTAGCCTTCGCCGCGGTACGGGGTCCATCTCACCTGAAAGCATTTTAATTCATTCGTCAACATTTGTCAGCATTAGAAGCATATAGAAGCATATAGAGGCATGTAAAGCACATAGAAATCATTTTGAGTCCCGGGCTTACCGATGTGTGTGGGTAGGAGTCCATGTCGTCCTGGATCGTCCGGGTCAGTCTAAGGATCGATCCCGTGTCCCTCGCCACCGACCATCACCTCGCGATTGGTATGAGGCCGGGATGGAGTAGTGCGCCTCTCCCGATGCCTGGGAGGTACATATAGCTCCAGATCTGCATTTTAGAAATCGAGTCAGTCGCATCATTTGCATAAATCATTTGCATAACTCATTTGCATAAATCACAGCATAATCATGGCATAATAGAACGCATTTAAAGTGCATTTACCTGTAGGAAAGGTGAGAAGCCGCCCAGCATCGTCTGCCGATCTGTGGTGCTCAGGGAGTCGAACAAGAATGCAAGTACTGCTGCTCCCCATGCGTACTTCTTAACTCTGCTCAAATCCTCTATCATCGGCAGCAGTCTGCAACTGATGACGTCTGCCCGAGTCGCGAACAGGAGCTTCCCGAATAGTAACATCAGGAAGCGCCTGAGCACTCTATCTCCCTCCTGTCCTGCTTCTGCCGCCACGCGAGGGCGCACCTGGTCGATCACTCTGCCCAGATGCTCCTCAGGCAGCTCTCCCACGGTGATCGCTGCTCCTCTCAGCCCCAAGCTCTCCTGCAGCACTGATCTCGCAAGCTGGGAGGAAGACTGTCCCGGCCTGATCAGATCTAGCCTGAGCAGCTGCTGCGCTATCTCTCAGTAGTCGCCGTAGGTCCATCCGGCCACTGCAGAGCCGTGGAGTCTCAACCCAGTAATCCTCGCTATGTCTTCTAGTGTGGGGATCATGTGGCCGATGAACGCCCTGCTGATCGGGTCCCATCTCTCGTGCAGTGCATACAGCAGTGGCGTATCCATCCGAATCACCTCGATGCTGAGCACCTCGGCGAATCCCATCTCGGCAAGTCTCTCTCTCTGGTAATCGGGCAATGCCTGGTACACTGCCCGGATCTGAAGCCAGGAGATCCGTGATCTTCTCTTTCCCTGCATTGCATATTATATCATTAATTAGTCCATTTGCATCATATGAACGTTGCATAAACATTAATAATTGAAAAAAAAACAAAAATTTGAATCCCTGGCAGAAGTAACGGCCCTGGGTTGGGGCGTCGCTTGTCTCTGACGCACTCAGGGTGGAGCGTCAGGGGAGTGACGGTCGCTGGCAGGACCGTCACTCCGTCTGCTAGTTGGGGTTTTTTCCCCTGCATTCCCATGGCTTCCCTGTTGGCCAAATGGCCTACAAAGCTCCCTAGTGGGTTCGTAGACCCATTTCTATCCTTATTCCCCACATGCATTCATGAATTAAAAACAAAAAAATAAAAAAAATGGAATCTAGGGCAAGGCGGCCTACCTCATGGTCCGTGCCTCTCTTCCTTTTCTTCTCTGGTTCTCTGGGTTCCTCCGCACCCAGTGGAGCTTCCTCTCCGTCCTGCGCGACCGTGGGGACCTCTTCTTCCTCTCGTGGGCTTCTCCTTGTCGTTTCTTCCTCCACGGTTGGCGGAATCGCCTCTCGTTCGAGCCGGCGGTGGAACCGCCGTATCGCCATTCTCTTCCCTCTCCCTCTCTTTTGTGGAGGCGGCTGAGGAGCTTCGTCGCCGGCCATGGTGGTCGTGGGGGTTGGGGTCGCCGGAGCTCTCCTTGGTTTGGGGTTTATGATTGTTTGGAATGGAATGAACGGGCCGTGACCGTTCGGTTGTTTTTTTTGAAAACTCGGGAAATGCGACGGTCTATCGACCGGCCGTCACATCCTTCTGACGCCTCTTGCATAGGCCGTTACATGTGTTGGCACTGTTTTATTGAAGAATGTGAACCGTCTGGTTTATGACGGACTAGGGGTGGTCCGTTACTTGATGTAACGCACGTACATGAGACCGTTACAAACTTGCAAGTTTCTTGATGAATTAAATGGTCTAATTAATGGCAAAATGGTTCCATTTTCTTCCATGTTGTTCCTTATTGATGCCTCTCGCATGTACAAATGGTTACGACTTGGTACATGATCATTTTTATTGTTGGCTAACCTATCTTTCATGAAGGAATTATGAGTGAAGTCGTGATTTATCGTCCGTCAGGCAGGTAAGTCAGGTATTGTATCGTTCCCTCATCCCCTTAATGCATTACTATGTGTTATCTATGATATATTATCTCGAGAACCGGCTGGTCATTCATGTGTCCTGGGATCTGATGTTCCCCTTAAACAAAAATGATGATGATCTAAGTTCACATGAGTAATCGTTGGATAGGCCGTTAGATTGGAAAATTTGGGGACGATGGTTCTATCTTGCACGCCGTGGTTGCAGATGGTGTCCTGACTCTGATTACTCCGACCTAGCAATATTATTCTCGAGTATTTTATTATTTTATCTTTCTTTGCATTTTGTTTTGAAGATTTTGTTTTCCTTTAGCCCAGCATGCATCATGCGCATTCTTTGAGCATTCATGAGTTTCATCTGTTCAAGATCTCTCAGTGATGGTGAACAGCTGTGTTTTTAATCCCGAATAAGGAGAATCATTCCATTCTGAATTCGAAGGCTTTCTTCGATTTGCTCGCTTGATCTGGTTCGCTGAAGATTCCTGTCTGGAGTTTAGTCTCTTTCCTTTCTGTTGCCTCCGGCGGCTAGCCGTGTTTTCCTTTCCTTAGTTAATTAGTTCCTCCAGACTTGCGTCCTTTGGTTGGCTATTTCCTGGTGATCAATTTGAGGTTTTCCAGAAAATTCCTATCGCTTGTTGGTAAAGAACGGGTGTCGTTTACCTTAACGCCCTCTTTTTGATCCACTCCGCTTCATCTCCGCTTCATCTCCATGTTCCATTTCACTTTCACTTCACCTCCGCTCGCTCCCCTGCAAAGAGGACGTTAAGGAGGGGCATCTGTTGACACCCGTTTTATACCCAATAAGTTGGGTCGTCTCCTTATTCATTCAATATGATGCTCCAAGCTGTTCATTCTTTGATGAGTCTATTGATCAGTTGAAACCTGTTTCTTGGGTCTTGAATTCCTGGATTAAGATGTGGCTCCCGGTGGCATTTCGTTGGATGAAGCTTAGCAAAACCCTTCACTTTATTTTTTGAACCTCAATAGCAATAACGGTCTGGACTAGGCGCGTTGTTTCATTATAACGCATGGGACCTGGGCCGTTACTCTTTGAAGAGTCCTAAGGCTTAAGGCCTCGTTTTCAAAGCTTATCCTTTTGATTCCACGTTGATAATAACGGTCTGTTGTGCAGCCGTTGTTTCACTATGACGCCTTATGCCTTGGCCGTCGCTTCCTTGAAGAGTCCAGCTTGTTTGAGTCTTTTTTCCGTTGATCTTATCCTTTGGGATAGGGTTGAAAGCAACGGATGGTCCCCCATGCGTTACTTCCAAGTGGCGGTCTGTCGTGCAGCCGTTACTTCTTTCCGAGAGTCCTGGCAGTTCAGGCCTTTTCTCTGCTACTCCGTGGTCGAGATAAGGGTTTGGATTGACGTTATCTCTTTTAAATCCGATCCTCAGGACCTCCCGTTCGATCCTATGGACTCTTGGTGATATTATCTTCGAGGATTTGCTAAGAGTTATCTCCTTTCACGTCTGAATTATCCTCTGCTCGACCTAAGAGTTTGAGGGTCTATAAATAGAACCCTTGACTTCATGGCCAAGAGGGGAGGAGATTTTGAATTCACGACGGAGTGCTGCCGAACTCAGGAGCCATCTTCATCCAGGAGGAACTGCTTCCCACGTCCATCCATCTCATAATCAAGGGAGTACTTTAGTTTTGGTCTTTCAAGTTCATCATTGCATGCTTGAGTCCTTCCTTGATTTTTCCTCAATCCAAGCATTGTCCCTCCTCTTTCTCCACGTTTTTCATTGTTCTTTAAGCATACAAACATCTTCCCAAACTTTTAAAACACCCAGAGGGGTTAAAAAACCAAAACTCCCCGGTAACTCCCTCTCCTTTTGATGTTCTTAAACTCCTCAAGAATTGATGCTATGCTTGTGAAAAGGGCTAATTGAGGTTGTCTTGTCTTGTCTTTCAACATCTTTGGCAGGTTCACAGGTTCATTAGCACGAGGCCCAAGTCTTCTAGCCGGCTGGAAGAGTTGGAGTTAAAAGAATTCAAGCTTTGTTACTGCAGGTTACCTGACGGTCTGGTGCAGGCGCGTCACTATATTCCGGCGGTCTATCGTGCAGCCGTCGCTTCCAAGCGACGCACGGGGTTCTGGCCGTTACTTCCAAGTTGATCTGCAGGCTTTCTCTGGTTTTCTCTCCCGTGGGCGGGTGCTTCATCCACCTATTTCCAAGGTACATTCGAGTCTTTGACTTGTGTTTACTTTGGTGGCGATCACGTCTTTCCTTGGTATTGGGCATTAGCTGTCTTCTTCATCAACAATCTTTATTTTCCTTGCTCATTCCACCTTCACGGTGTGTTTTTATTTATTCCTTGCTCCACGCCTCGGCGTGTGTTTTTTTCCTTTTCCTTAGCGTAATTTGATTGAGATAGCATGCCCATGCTAGAGCTAGCTATGATTGCCTAGGTTCATGTTCACATGTTCACAGGTTTAAGTAGATCTTTGATTGCTTGTTTGTCATCTTGCCATATTACTTTACAAACCTCAAAAGAAAAGATAAAAGATAGGCAAATAAATATCAACATGCGCTAGGCAAGCAAACTCGCAAGTCATTTAAACTCAGATCTGAGCCTTTATCAACCAAACCAATGGAACTCTTGCATATGGACCTTTTTGGTCCAACCAGAACTTTGAGCTTGAATGGGAAAAGGTTTGGGTTCGTCATTGTAGATGACTTCACTAGGTTTTCATAGCTATTTTTCTTAGCAAATAAAAATGATGCATTTCAGAAGTTTTAACATTTCTTCAATAAAATCAAACAAGGAGGTTCTCACTGTATTTTAATAATTCAAACTGACCACAGAGGTGAGTTTGAGAATTCTTTATTTTATGACTTCTGCAATAAAGAGGGACTAACTCACAAATTTTCTTCTCCCAGGACTCCAGAGCAGAACGGAATTGTTGAGAGAAGAAATCGGACAATCATCAAAATGGCCAGAACTATGCTGGTCGAAACTCAGCTTCCTAGGAGATTTTGGGCAGAGGCAACCAACACAGCCTGCTACACAATTAACCGAGCAATGGTAAGACCTGTCCATAAGAAAACTCCTTATGAACTCCTTCAAGGTAAAAAGCCAAATGTCTCATATTTCAGAATTTTTGGTTCAAAATGTTTCATCCATAACAATAATAAAAGGGACCTAGATAAATTTGATGCTAGAAGTACTCCAAGAATCTTTCTGGGATACTCTGAAACAACTAGGGCCTATAGGGTTTTCAATGTAACAGACTAAACTATAGAGGAAACTCCTCATGTAATAATTGGTGAATCAACAGATGCTAACAACCTTGATGATGCTGACATGTCTTCAAAGCATGATGGAGAATTTCTTGAGGAGAAATTGAAGGATGAAAATGAGCAACCCGAAGGACAAACTGATCAGAATCAAGTAAGCTCAACCGAACCAGGTGCAAACTCAACCGAACCAGGTGTAAGCTCAACCAAACCAGGTGAGTCCTCAACCAATGTTAGATTCTTGAAAGACCACCCTGAGGATAATATCATAGGAAATTTAAGGGACCCCCCTAGGACCAAGTCTCATTTCAAAAATGTTCAAAATCAAGATCTAATTACTTTAGTTTCTCAAATTGAACCAAAATCAGTAGATGAAGCCTTAAACGATGCATCTTGGATCAATGACATGTCTGAAGAGTTAGGTCAATTTGATAGAAACAATGTCTGGGAACTTGTTCTAAGACCTGAGAACACTAATGTGATAGGAACCAAATGGGTGTTCAAGAATAAAATGAATGAAGATGGAATTATTTCTAGAAATAAAGCCAGACTAGTAGCCAAGGCCTACTGTCAGGAGTTTGGAGTTGACTTCGATGAGTCCTACGTGCCTGTTGCTAGGATGGAAGCTATAAGAATATTGTTAGCATTTGCATGCTCCAAAAATATAAAACTCTAACAAATGGATGTGAAGAGTGCGTTCTTAAATGGAATCATCAAGGAAGAAGTTTTTATTGAACAGCCCCCCGGTTTTCTATTCTCCACTAAACCTGACCAAGTTTTCAGATTGAATAAAGCCATGTATGGTTTAAAGCAGGCCCACGAGCCTGGTATGAGAGATTAACAGAATTTCTGATCAGCAAGGGCTACCAAAGAGGTAAGGTAAATCAAACTCTTTTTACAAAAGGCTTTAATGAAGATCTCATCATAGTCCAAGTATACGTAGATGACATTGTCTTCGGCTCAACAAGTACTGATCTATGTAATGAATTTTTAAAATTGATGTCAGTAGAATTTGAAATGAATTTGGTAGGCGAACTGAAGTACTTTCTTGGCCTGTAGATACAACAGTTGGAGGAAGGATGCTTCATCAACCAGACCAAGTATACGTTGGACTTTCTCAAGAGGTTTGGCATGAAGAACTTGAAGCACATTACAACACCAATGGGTACCAATACCTCATTGGATGCAGATGAGACAGGTAAAGAAGTAGATGCCAAGCTCTATTGAGGTATGATTGGATCTCTACTCTACTTGACAGCTTCAAGACCTGATATACAGTTCAGTGTAGGAATGTGTGCAAGGTATCAATCGAGACCCACTGAATCGCATCTAGCTACAGTAAAAAGAATTTTCAGATATCTGTCTACTACACACACTCTTAGTTTATGGTTTCCTACATCACACACTCTAGACCTAATTGCATACACAGATGCAGACTATGCCAGGTGTAAACTAGACAGAAAAATCACTAGTGGTCATTATGAATTTCTAGGTGGGTGTTTAGTATCTTGGGGTTCCAAGAAATAATATTCTGTGGCCCTCTCCACTGCAGAGGCTGGGTATGTGGCTGCAGGGAGTTATGGTACACAAGTCATTTGGATTAAACACCAGCTTCAGGACTATCAAGTAGATCTAGGGTGCACACCCATTTTCTGTGATAATACTAGTGCCATCAATCTAGCCAAGAATCATGTCTTGCATTCCCGCACCAAACACATAGAAATAAGGCATCATTTCATAAGAGATGAGATTTCTAAGAACACTTTTGAACTGATTCATGTAGGCACTGCTAATCAAATTGCTGATATCTTCATCAAGCCTCTAGACAATGACAAATTCACTACATTAAGGAGAGAATTAGGCTTATTTAATAATTTCTAATCTCCTGATATTGAATATATATTTTTACAAGAGGTTGTGTGAGAAGCCTGTCCTAACTGTGAGGGGGAGTTCTGAGTGTTTGTTGATTAGTTTCCTTCTGTGCATTGATTGAGGGGGAGCTAGGCTGTTAGTGAAGTTTGACTGATTCAAAAGATTGACCAGATGTGTGTCATTGCTGGTTCTCATGATTGAATGAGTGCGGTTCTATCTTAGTCAGTAGAATCTCATTCATCTCTTAAGTATATAAGTTTGTGTAACTAAAGTCCAGCTAGAATTTTTTCTCTAGTAGTCTATCATAGAATTGGATTAAGTGTCCGAAGTATATCTTCCTACATTGTTCATGATTCTAGTTCAGGCTAAACCTTGTATGTCTTGATATCTGTCCAGAACAACTTGAAATCTAGACTTCAAGATTCATTTCAAAGAAACAGTTCTTCTGGTATTGTCTTCAAACACTTCATCTAAACAATATAAGGGATCAACCAAATGAACAAAGGTCTATGGTTTGATCACTAAGAAACTGAGAACTTCATCAATGAAATGAAGTCTTTCCTATGTCATGAGGTGTCAAATTTAAAAAAAAAACTTACAAAATAAACTTAATGTTTCTGACCATCACAGAGCAATGGTGACAAGGTGGTGAGTAACTGGGGACTCTGGCATCTGAATAAGGTGTTTCCTCACATAAAAAGCCACAGTTACTAACTCTGTTCTCCAAAAAAAAAGAGAAAAGGGAGAGGTAATGAGGTTCTCACATTGAGTAACTGAGGATTCCGACCTCTGTTCAATGTGTCTCTCTAATGTCAAAGATGTGATTTACCAACTTACTTATTGATCTTATTGAAAATCTCTATAATATCCTTTATATTTGTGCAAATTATTGGAATGCTTGTCCTCAATACCTTGACCACACCTTCTCTGCTTTTGTCTCTTGTCGTCTACTTAGTAGAGTTGTTTGATCACCTATGTCTTGTCATACTTGTTCATCCCTGCTCTACATCATATACCCTGTATGTGGATAAACTTCCCTCTCATTCTATTTCTCTATTGCTTATCAGAGTCAAAGAATCTTCTCTTGAGTTTAGCGTCTCACTTATTCTCTTAAGATATGTTCATGAGTCTTTCTACACTACGAAGTCACTATACTTCTTCCTCATGTCTCTAGCAACTGTATATATCTTCCCTTTCCTTTTGATGATGTCAAAGGGGGAGAGAGGTCACCTGAGAGGTTCAGGGCATCTGAGGCATCTGAGAGCGAGTTGTAGGGGAGCTATTTTGGACAGAGAAGAGGTTCAGAAGATGGTGTCTCTGGGAGAGGTTTTCTGGCTTGTCAATATGCACATTTTGGTTTACTCTTGATTGCTTTTGATCTCCTTTTTAATGCCCTGACATTACTTGATTCACAGTGTTGCCATCATCAAAAAGGGGGAGATTGTTGCATCCCTACGGTTTTGATGATATCTCACACTATGACTCAATTTGTTTTATCGTTGTCTTGCAATTGAGGTCCGTGCATATTTTGCAGCGGTGCATTCTTCGTTTCTAAGCATGAAGGTGGTCTGTGCTTGTTGCATGACTTAGGTCCGTGCATTATTTGTCATTCATTTTTCTGCTTAATGCATTGTCTCGTTCATAAGCTTGCTCGGTGCAAGTTTCTCCAAGTTCTGCATTTCTCGCATAAAGTGCTTGCCTCGGTGCAAGTCCTTGTTCATGCACATGTTCTGTCATTCATATTCTATCTCAGTGCATTTTACTAGGTCGTGTGCACCAAGGTATGTGCATATCACGTCTCTACATCTCACCTCTCGAGGTCGGTGCAATTTCAGGGTGAGTGCAATTCTTGACTAGAATGCAGTGTTTAGTCTGCTCATTTATTCTTTTATCTCAGTGCAAAACCAACTCGGTGCAAGTCTGTTTTGCATCTCTTCTCATTCTGCACATTTCTCTCTGTCATCTCCGTGCAGCTCTTGCTTGGACTGCGTATCCCGACTTGGTGCATTCTTTCTCTTTCTGGATTCTTGTCAGTGCATATCTGTTGCATGATTGGACTCTATGGTCCGTGCTTATGACGTCATGTGTTTTCACAAATCAGTGCATCTCATGCTTTTGCTCACTTCAACTCGGTGCAACCTCTTGTTCACCTTGTAGTAAGTCAGTGCATTGGTTGACTTAAAAAATTCTTACTCAGTGCAGTTTATGCTTACTTACTCGCTACGTTGGTACGACTTGTGCTGAGTGTGTGACAAAATATGTATTCCTTTTCTGACAGTCTGTCTGTGCATTCACCAGGTGAATGGCACGTAATCCGAGGAAGATAGAGGATCAGAACATTTTGACACTTGTACCAATCCTTCAGGCGAGAAACGTGGTATCCACACGCCTAAGTTTCTGGAACAGACATATATATATATATGTTGAGGAAAAGGGTTCGATGAGAAGGGGATGGAATAGTGAAAGAGGAGAGAAGAGTGAGAGCAATGCTGTGGATCACGAGAGAAAACCAGAGACAGACCACTCCATCAAGAGCAGAGAGAAGACTTTGAGAGAGAGAGCTATCTGTGAAGCTGAAGATCTGCTTCTACGGAAGCTACATTGTTTTTGACTTAGAGATAATCATTTTCTATTGATCTGTTATTTTCGAGTTTCCTTCATTTTCAATTCCATTTTGTTACCCTCCAAGCTTGCTCGGAGGAAGGGAGAAGTTCTCCGGTTTCCCTCCATTGCTCTTGGAGGAAGAGAGGTTTGATCCTCTAGTTTTGTGATTTGCTTGGGAGCAATTTCACGGGGTCCCTTTGCTGCGTGCAAAGGAAGGGAGATTTGTTCTCCAGTGCTTCTTCTGGTTGATCAGAAGGCTGAGGAGGGTGTCCCTCAGGGCAAGCTGTCTGGCAGCGGTTGTCGCAGACTGAGTCTGTTGTGTGCGAAGGGAGATCTGTTATTTTCGAGTTTCCTTCATTTTCAATTCCATTTTGTTACCCTCCAAGCTTGCTCGGAGGAAGGGAGAAGTTCTCCGGTTTCCCTCCATTGCTCTTGGAGGAAGAGAGGTTTGATCCTCTAGTTTTGTGAGTTGCTTGGGAGCAATTTCACGGGGTCCCTTTGCTGCGTGCAAAGGAAGGGAGATTTGTTCTCCAGTGCTTCTTCTGGTTGATCAGAAGGCTGAGGAGGGTGTCCCTCAGGGCAAGCTGCCTGGCAGCGGTTGTCGCAGACTGAGTCCGCTGTGTGCGATTGATCATTGCAAGAAAACCTTACTCTTCTGAGTGAGGGGTGGATGTAGATTGCGGGTAGCAATCGAACCACCTAAAAAATTCTATCTCTCTCTCTTGTGGTTTGCATGTCTACTTTGTGCTTGCTCTCCATCTACTTGATATATTGCTTCATCGTGATTTTCTTTCTCGATTTCAATCCATCGTCTAGATATCTCCATTACCTATCTCTGAAGTTTTCTTGACTGGGTTTTTGAAGGGTTGAGTAATTGGTTTATTGAATTTGGGAGTGATCTATTCATCCCTCCCTTCTATCTCACTTTCCGATGTGCGTATCACGGCACTCTATTTTTTGGTCCCTCTTGCCTTTCCACCTTCCCCCATCCCGTTGATCCCTCCTGCGTTGCTGGTCGAACCGCCCCTTTCCTGGCGTTCTTCCTTTGGGCGACCTGCTTTCCACCGTTGGCACTGGCAGTGTTGCTCCCCTTTGGCTCTGCAGTGGCGAGCCCCGTCCCTGTTGTGCGACGTCCCCTCCGCCTCGTTGCTTGCTGCAGGGTGTTCTGCAGCCCCATCCTCGATCCCGCCATCCTCTCTTGGCTTCTCGGCTTCTTCCTCTCCCACTTCTGCCGTTGACGGTGCTGGATCTCTAGCTTCGCTCACCCTTGGGTCTGCGACCAGTTGCTGGTTCACCCGTCGCTCCTCAGGCTGCTCCTGCGTTGTTGGGTTCTTTTGCGCCCCTGCCTGCTACTGTAGCTGGTGGTGCTGGCCCTTGCGCCGGCCCTAGCGGTGCCGCTGTATCTGCGGCCACTGTCTGGGGTTGGTTGTGCCTGGCCGGTTGGTTCATTGCTTGCTTTTCCGCCGTGGTGGGAGGCCTTGGCCTCACGAGTGTTGCTCGCCTGCTGCTTCCCTTCTCCGGTGACGTCGTTCCCTGGCGAGCTCCCGGTCTGCTCCCCCTATCTCGGTGGCCGGCTAGTCTTTCGCCAGTGCAACAGGTGGTGGCGCAACTGCTGCTCTCGCCTCTCGACGGCGTTCCCTGGCGAGCTCTCGGTCTACTCCCCCTGTCTCAGCGGCCGGCTAGTCCTTCGCCGGTGCGGCAGGTGGTGGCGCAGCTGCTGCTCTCGCCTCTCTTCCCGTCGGCGTCCCCTCCGGCGGCACTATGCTCCTCTCCTCCTGCCTCATCCATCCTCCGATCGACACGTGCTTCTCCTCTATCGCACGCTTCCGTTGGCGAGAATCCAGGCTTCTGCTCCCCCCTGCGTTGACACTTCTCCACGTTGACCACGCATGCTGCCACGTCACCTGATGCTGCCCTGTTGGCTTCCACAGAAGCAGCCCCTGATGGAACAAACTTGGGTTACGGTTCTGTTGGGTGGGTGGCCATCCCAGGTGCGCTCCCGTTTGCTGGTCATGCTTCAGCCTCCAGCGGCCTTGTTCTGCAACATCGTTTCTTGCCCCTCTTCTTGGGCCTCGTTGTATTTTTCCTTTTTGGGCTTTGCCCTCGTGCTGTATCTCAGGGTTCCTTTTGGGTACTTTCCTCCTGGGGTTTATTGGGCCTTGCCCACTTGTTCTTATTGGGCCTCCTCTCCTCTTTAGCAGGATGCCTCCCCCCAGACCTTCGTGGTCCCCCGTATCCCCAACCCTCTTCTTTCCTTTATGTTTATTATATATAAATT
Source organism: Amorphophallus konjac (assembly GCA_022559845.1). Lineage (NCBI taxonomy): Eukaryota > Viridiplantae > Streptophyta > Magnoliopsida > Alismatales > Araceae > Amorphophallus > Amorphophallus konjac. The sequence continues at coordinate 46,150,998 of CM040127.1, read as the reverse complement.
TTCTTGTAAGGTGGCCGGGGTCGAGTCTCTCCCCCTGTCCCTTGCAAATATGACCTTAGTTTTTTTTTTAAAAAGGAGCACCACTTCCAGAGGAGAGTACGAGTATTGTCAGAGTTAATTAGAATCGTTCCATATTTAGGTTAGTGTACTCCGTTCATCCAAGTGTGTAACACTAGTACTGGACACCTTCGATTTACTGGCAGGTTGGTTAATTATAAAAAGATAAATACGTAAATTAGTGATCTTACTAATTAATCATCCAGCCCAACCTTGTCCCTGTCACCCCCGAGTTAATAAAATTGGGGGGGGGGCATGGGCTGAGTATACCCCCCAACTAAGTTGGCCAATTATCGCTGCCGTACTACTCAATTGTGTGGAGCTCATGCTGCTCTCAGTCTGCGTCAGAGGTTATGGCCGTTAGGCTTGACGGTGATGGGAGAGTGGACGGGTGGGATCTTGTATGTTCCCTGGCCTACCAACCTGCTATACCTAGTGGGGGGAGAGAGGAGAACAGATGATGGTCCATGGATCATAGCCCGATATATATATGCACTCCATCAGCCAATTATAGAGATCGATCTAGGAGCCACGTACGCACGATCGATAAATGCCTACGTACGAGAGGTACTTTACAAGTTACTTTCTTAATTTGATTAACGAGGAAAGTAATAATTCCCAGCATCTTTTGAACACATGAAAAGAAAAGATCCACGTTGCCCTGTGGTGGTCTCTCTCTGTCTATATATATATATATATATATATATATATATTAAAAAAGAAAATTTAAAGAATTTTATGTAGTTGTTCTTCTCACCTCTCTTTCCGTACGCAGAAAAAAAACCCACTCGATCATGCACCCCTCATGCATATGTATGGTCACCCACGCTCGAAGTCGAAGGAAAGCAGCATAAATATATAGCCTTCATCTGAGCACTTGCTCGAGTCATGGGAGCCAGGCAATCCTCTCGGGTGACATGCATATATATATGCACGCCAATAATTACTAGTAAGATCTCTAATTAAGGCAGCCTTCAATTACACGGCCACTTAAGCATGCATGAAGTCTCCCCATGGCTAGCTAGCTTAATTAATCTCCAGGGACGTGCTCTCCGCAAGACCCCCAGCTGTGAACCGCGCGCACCACCCGCCTGAGATCGCACCGCACACATGGAGGTGCTGCGCTACTGCCTACTGCCGTTGGCATCATCACTCTGTATACAGGTTGTGGGGAAATTAAGGAAGGACGAAGGAAGCAGCTAGCTAGCCTCCGTGAATGGGAGAAGGGAGGACGCCCCTCCCCCCAACCAACCAACCAACCCCACCCCACCCCCCTCGCTAGCTAGCTCCTGTAGTTGCTGGCCCCCTCGCCGTCGGGTACGTAGATGGATGGAGGCGACTGACAGCGAAGGGGAACAGTGCTCGCACATGAAGGGGGGTGTGGCGGTGGGCGCATGCATATGGGTGCAGCAGCCACCAAGCCTAGATTCTGCTCGCGCTGTCTGTACTGCGCGCGCCTCCGGCGCATGTGGCGCTGAAATCGGGGAGAGGAAGCCCCGTCACCCCCCGCCCCCGGCCTCGTCCCGGGTGGCCTCAATCATTCCAGCTCCAGTGGCCCCATCCTCTCCCACCTCCCGGCAACTCATCACTTCTTCTCGCTGGCTTATTCCGTCGTCTCCAACGTCAACTACCCCCCTCCCCTCCCGTCCGTACTCTCTCTGCCTCTCTCTCTCTTCTTCTCGCTGGCTTATTCCGTCGTCACCAACGTCAACTACGCCCCCTCCTCTCTCTCTCTCTCTCTCCCGGTACTAGTTAATGGCAGGTCCACTGGCAGCGACGTCGACGTCTCCGGAGAGGCAGTACAGTAGTAGCTGTCCGAAACAAGGTGGGGAAGGGATGGGAACTGTGGCTTGGCTTGGCCAGTTAGAGACATATGGGAAGAACATTGTTTTTTCCCCTTTTTTTGTGGGGGAGGGGGTGGCGGGAGAGAAATAATTAGGTGGACATTGTAATAAAAAAGATTTGATAGCTCACATGGTATTACAATTTTGAGTCTCTTTTGGTCGGAAAGACGAGAGGGGAGGGTGGGAGTAGGCTCAAATTTATTTTTTTCTTAAGTTTTTTATATATAAACTATTGTTACATATGCATTGCAGATATATCACTATTCTAAACATATTAACATATATATCACTATTATCCTGAAAAAATTGCAGATATGTTATCGCCGTAACCTCACGTTATCACCCATCAACTTAACTATAGTTAGATCTAACCAGACATGAGAAAAGACAAAAGTGCCCATTGTTATGCAGCGTAAGATCTAAGTTGGGGAGGGAGATGAGTGGGTGTCCACCGGAGGGGGAGAGGGCTCCGACAGCACACAGGGGACGGTCATACTAGAGAGAGAGAGAGAGAGAGACCGAGGGGGGGCTGGAGGGGGAGGGGTCTTCAACAACGACAGGGGCGGTCACACCAGAGAGAGAGAGAGAGAGAGAGAGAGCGGCTGGTGAAGGGGGAGGGGACTTCAGAAACACACACAGGGGAAGGGGGCGTAGGGTCGCGATGGAGGGAAGGAGAGGTAGAGAATGAAGGTGAGGAGGGTGAAGATCGAAAAGAGAGAGTGTGTGTGTAGGGAGGGGGGATGCCGGAGGTGTCTCCCCAACAGTGACAGAAAGAAAGGGAGAGGGAGAGAGAGGAGGAGGAGATGGGGTGAGAGAGAGAGTGTGTCCATGTGTGTGTAGGGAGGGGGACGCTGGAGGCATCTCCCCCTCCAGTGGTGATGCGGGACGGACACGGGAGGCGACTCTACATGGGGTGGATCTCAGACTCTAGATGTGGACGCGACCAGCAACACACACCAGGGAGACACTAAGCCCGACACTACGAGCTCCTAGTGGCAAAACGTCGCTAACAGAAGTGGAAGCTCACTCGTCGTCCCAAGCGAGGGAAAGCGCGGACCGTGCGCGGTTAAGGAACCGGCGGAGGTCAAGGGTAGTCCGACTCAACTTCCGGACTCGGATCAAGTCGCGGGATGGGTCACTCTCACTCTCACAGCGGTGACATGGACACACGGGCTAGTACCTACACGCTCGGCAGCGGCGTAAGACCGTATACTAGCTAAGCAATGTAACGCCAAGGAGTTAAGACCTTTACCTCCACGCACCCGGCGTGGCGAAGACACCCCGGCTGACTTACGGGCCCCCGGTTAACATAATTCACAGCGGTACAAAGAGATTCGACCCACTCCACGCAGGGAGGTAAAAGGTCACATGTGGGCCATGGGGATCACGCAAATCAGGTTGACGGGCAGCATCTTGATGTCGTCTCGACGCGCCGAACTCCGCGTTCTCGTGCTTTCCGGACGGCGAAATCAATGGGCCGTGGGACCCACACGCTGTCCTGTCCTCCGGGTCTGGCGGGGTGGGTCTCACTGTAATGGGGACCCCTGGCAGCACGCTTCCCTGGACGGCGGTCAGTCGACGACACTCACCGGAGGCCGGGTGCCCCGGTTCCCAAGTGGAGAGAGTGCTGTCCACGAGCTGATGTTGCAGTTTCAGCAGCGCGCGCTCCGGCAAAAACGGCCGCTGCGATCAGCCCCGTCGCCGGAATGCGATGAAACCAGCGCCGTTGGAAAGAGGATTAGAAATCTTTCAATCTAGGGCCAGTGGACTCTTCTGAACCTGCGCGGACCTGGGCTTTAACTATTTTTCAATTCTCTGCTCCACAGCTCCCGAAATCTCAGATCAGCATATCAGTTTCCTGTAAATGGCCGTTGACCGCCTACGCACATTTGGATTCAGACTTTGAGCTCATCTTAAAAGTTGTAGGTAATCAAACCACAGAATTGGGACTATTTTTAGAATTAGATTTGGAGGTGGCTGCGATTTGTTATGATTTTTGGGGTGACTGGTGGTCGGATCTGGGAACAGGGACGGTCATACTAGAGAGAGAGAGAGAGACCGAGGGGGGGTGGAGGGGAGGGGACTTCAACAACGATAGGGGACGGTCACACCAGAGAGAGAGAGAGACCGGCTGGTGAAGGGGGGGGGGACTTCAGAAACACACAGGGGAAGGGGGCGTAGGGTCGCCATCGGCGGGAGGTGGGGTCGCGATGGAGGGAAGGAGAGGTAGAGAATGAAGGTGAGGAGGGTGAAGATCGAAAAGAGAGAGAGTGTGTGTAGGGAGGGGGGATGCCGGAGGTGTCTCCCCAACAGTGACAGAAAGAAAGGGAGAGGGAGAGAGATCGAGGAGGAGGAGATGGGGTGAGAGAGAGAGTGTGTCCATGTGTGTGTAGGGAGGGGGACGCTGGAGGCATCTCCCCCTCCAGTGGTGATAGAAAGAGGGAGAGAGGGAGAGGGGACGGGGTGAGAGAGAGAGTGTGTGCAGGGAGTTCTCTCTCCAGTGGTGACATAAAGAGAGAGAGGGAGAGAGAGAGAGGGAGGGAGGGAGGGGATGGGGTGAGAGAGAATGTGTGTAGGGAGGGGGGACGTCGGAGGCGTCTCTCCCTTTGGCGGTGATAGAAAGAGAGGGAAAGAGAGAGGGAGAGAGAGTGTGAGAGAGAAAAATCGCTCCATGTGGAAATGACTTTCCTCTGAAGTCACTCCCACTCGGAGTGACTTTCTGTTTAAAAATTAAAAAAATAAAAATTAGATCCCTGGCAAGCGAGCCCTCGATTGGTCACCCTCTCCCTCCCCCTCCGGCGGACCCCCTCCCGTCCCTCTCCTCGGCCCTCTGACCCACATAGAGTGACTTTCCTCTCTTGCTCTCTCTCTCTTTCTCTGCCTTCCCCCCGCTCTCTCTCTCTCTCCCTCTCCCTTTCTTTTTTCTATCACTGCCAGAGGGGGAGATGCCTCCGGCATCCCCCCTCCCTGCACTCTCTCTCTCATCCCCTCCCCTCCCTCTATCTCTCTCCCTCTCCCTCTTTATGTCACCGCCGGAGAGAGATCTCCTTGCATTCTCTCTCTCTCACCCTGTAACGACCCGAGATCCGAATACCGGGAGGAGCCCGATACCATTCGAATCCTGGCTCGCGGCCCACGAACTGGGAGGGCTCGGAAGGGCTAAAAGGAGTGTGGAGGTACAAATAAATAGGAAATAAGGTAGGACAATTCATTAATTAACAGAAATAAATAAACAACCACTACAACAGCAGAGTCCAGTCCAACAGAAAGTATAGTCTAAAGCAGTAAAACGTACCACATGCCAAGTGAACACTTGGCCCGGCGAGCTGGCAACTAAGAACCTCTGAACCGCATCCTCGAACCTCGAGGAAGAACCATCGCACCTGAAAAGCAGGGTGAGCCTCCTGTCACTGGCCCAGTAGGGATCCTGCGGAACCTCAACTGAGAACAACGGCGGCACGAAAATCTGTAGCAACGAGAGCGACAGTAACAGCAGGAACAGTAAACTCGGTGGCCGGTCAAAACTCGGCACTACAACTACTCCTACTGTACCGGTCGAGCAGAAAGAGAGGACCCCGATCTCACAATCGGGAACCGGCCCACGCTAGTACCACCTACCGAAGTAAAAATCCACGGCAACTCCGCCGTAGAGGCCTGTCTCCCAGAACAAGGCCAAGCTGGACACGCTGTCCAAGGTGCAACTCTGACCACCCGGTCGCAGACATCGCACCAACAAGACGCAACCTCGGTAAAGTGACTAGCACCAGACTCACGGCACGAAAATCGACTCACACGTCACGACGAAACAACCGGAACTCAACGGTCAACACGACAAAACCTGAAGGTCGAAGTCACATGACTGACAGTCTGTCACTCCCGACTCGACAGGAGTACCTCCCACCATAAGCACAGTCGGTAGCGTCCCCTGACGTCTTACACCGCACCGCTGTGAACTGCCTAGCGTGGTAGCGCCTACCAAAGGCACCAACACCGTACAAGTAACAACAAAGCAAGTGACTAGCTGGGGTCACGCTCGTCAGCGCGTGTCCACTGCCCCCAACCACGTGTGCATACACAGACCATGCGTCCTAGGTCTGGCCTCTAACTAGTTTTCCCCTTAGCCGGACTCTGGCTACAGACGTGAAGCCCGACGAAAACCAGTCTAAAAATCGTCCTCAGGGTAAGCCCGTACACCTACTCCCAGGTGAGACCAGCACACGCATACTGGTAGGCTACGACTAGTGGAGGGTCACTGAAAGAGTAGACTCTCAAGTCAACGGAAAATAACGTCCAAACCTGACGAAGTATGGGGACCACCCCACGTACCAGCACCGTCGCACGGTGACCACGGTCGGAGAAGAAACGAGACTCACAGTCCACGGGCCACACACTCGGCCACGCAGAAAGCGCAGAAGCATGATTCCCAGGGCAGCACACAAGCCGCCATGCCAATTCCCCATCCCAGGGAAAGCGGGAAACCTCCAGCCCCAGGTCGGATAACTGGACTCGTAGTCTAAGGCCAAACACATGGCCCACACGGGAATCGCCTTCCAAAGAAACTCACGACATGCGGGGGAGACCCCACCACACACACACCGATACACGGTGACTCGATCGAGCGTAACACGAAAGCCCGGAACAAGTGGGGTCACCCGGACCCACCACACCTACGTGCACGCTAATCGAGATAACACGGTCCTCCCGACACCCTCAAAACATGGACACAGAATCCCACGGGTGTCAGGGGCATTCACGAGACCGCAAGTCGACCACTAGGTCACAACCGGGTCGACCAGGGATCCACACATCGCGGAACGAACACGGAGAACATGAAAACTCACCTCGGCGCAACACAGTGCCTGGCGGTCTAACGTTGGGCCGTCACAGGCTATAATGGTCCAAGCCTCGACCGTCACAACAACTTTGACGCTCCAACACAGGGCCGTCAGAAGGTGAGTAAAAACTGAACGTAACGCACTCCCCCAGGGGCGTTAGGTCACCTAACGGACCAACGTCGGTGCGTTAGGCTAGAGAGCTACACAAGCCGTGACGCAGACCGCTCGGTGTGTCACGCACTCTAACGCACCTACCCAGGCGCGCTAGGGTGAAGGGTGGATGCGTTAGCTCTAACGCTCCTGTGCAGGGGCGTCACGCACCCTGACGCGCCACTCTGAGTGCGTCAGGCATCTATGAGCCCCAACGGTCATAAACCACGGTCGAAACACTGTAACGGTCGAGCATGAGGGCGTCACAGCCCTGTGGTGGTCTATCGTGGGACCGTCAGGCCCACGGACGCCAATACTCAAAACAAAGGGAGCGTAATGCACCTGCCCAGGCGCGTTACACATTGTGACGGTCACTGGAACGACCGCCACGGCGTCCCGGCGGTGAAACGGTAAATTCACACCCAAAATTCCATTCCACGCCCCGATCATCCACGGATGATGGGGAAAACAACGGGGAAGCTCCCCTATGGCCCCTAGCATGCATCTAGACCCTCGATTCGGTCTGAAACGCGGTAGAACGATAGATCGGGCGCACACCCCAAAAATATGGATTTTCCCCAAATAGCTCAAATAAACCCGCTCGGCTCACCGTAGCCTACAAAACTTGTGGGAAAAGAAAGCGCACGAGCTGGGGATCCATCTCCCTACCTCCACTGAAGATTTCGCGCCCCGAGCTTGCCGATCCGGGAAGAAACGCAGTTTAAAACCTCGCCGGCTCGCTATCCCACGAACCGCCTCCACCATCGCGATCCTCGTCCCGAGCCCGTCGCTCCACGTCCCACGAGCCATGCCGCCCCGCCCTCACCGCCTCCGTCGGCCGCCCGGAGTGAGAGGGGGAGAGGAGAGAGCGTGAGAGAAGAGAGAGGGAGGGAAGAGAGAAAATAAGAGGGGAGAGAGAGAAAGGGTTAGTATATATAGAAAAACCCAAACATTTTAGAAATTCAAAAAAATATAAAAAATTACCTTCGCGATCCTCGGGAGGAGCACAACGCGCCGGTATAGTCCCGAAGTCGGAGAACGCCACGGTTTGCCCTGCACAGAGTTCCGAAGGCGCATCAGGGAAAAACACGTGTAAAACACAAAATACACTCCGAGACCCACGAAAATATCCAAAAAATATCCGAAAAAAAATCCGGGGCATTACAGCCCTCCCCCCTTAAAGGAATTTCATCCTCGAAATTCAAGACTAACACCAAGTCACAGGGGAAGAACGCCTTAGCCAACTAACAACGCCGTCAGAGCCCCAACACAAAAAATCTCGATTCTCACTAAAGCACCGATCCTGAGGGACACAGTCAGACTACAATTACGGATGACACCTCGCTCCACATGCCGCACACACCGGCCACTAGAGCAGGCGCACCAAAGAACACCGTCCGGCATCACCTCCGACAACGCGAGAACCAATCATGGCATCGCTGCCACGATCTCGCTCACCGAGGAGACATAGTCCTCAACACGAGCAACAGCTACCGATCCATCCTATGGTCGGCAGACAAATCACGCATCAGCTTCACAACCAGCTGACCGGTCGCACACCCTTCTCAAGGGAACAACCCATATAGAGCCTCCATCAGCTCACGCAACCATCTCAAAAAGCCGCAAACAGATCACCAGCTCAGCGCCAAGGATCACCTCACACCTGGCAAGCTGAAAGCCAACAATAGCATGGGACCAACTCTGTCAGAACTCAGAAGACAAACTTCGATAAAGCCCGGATCCCATCCGGAAAGCACATCACAGAAATGACCACCAAAGGTCTCACCGATACACGGCTCTCACCGCTCACGATGCACAACCAACAACATCTTCTGTATGTGAAAAGACCATCCACTGGTCGCCAGATACACGTCAACGGGAAACCTCCACCGGCCCAACGGGTACGATCCAACTCACGACAGGCCATCCGCTGACTCACACACAGACAATTACCACATCTCGAGCTGAACTCCTCTAGGACACCGCATCCGATCTCGAGCATCGCGCCAACTCTACCCTCTCAGGGGAGCACGATGAAACCAAATGACATGATCCTGGCGTCTTCGGTCATCACCTCACTTGACTCAGACTTACAGGGGAACCATCCCATGCTGGTCACAGACCAAGGATAACCATTGCGACACCAACGTCCCATCAAGGACCTCCATGCACAGGCGTCACTCTTCCATCCTATCTCATCGAAACCTTTATCCCAATTAATCCAAGTGGACACCTGCAAATCCCGATTCCGCCCTTACCACAGAGCCATGGGACACCACCGGAACAATGCATGGCACACGTCTCTAGGGAAGAAAAGTGTCATCCAATCTCACAGCAACATGGTCGCCAACGCTGCGGCCAATGCACACGGGTCCCCAACAATACACATCTTACCGTGGTCGACCACGAGACTAGCCTTACCAGTGACTCACAGCTACCACCCGGAACCCAAAATCTCTCAGAGATCACTTCCTCTAGACACGATCTCATCCGAGGACACGACTGGTAACACAAGCCGGGCACCAAGCCACCGACTCTGACCAACACGTCTTCGACCTCCGTCAGGCGACATCCTCAACAACCCCATTCGGGTCTAACACCGACACCTGACACGGCTTCCATCACAGGAATAGGGTACTCATGCGGCACACTTACCAGCACATTCCTCAACACTCCATCCTGCCAGTGCCAAGAACCGCGATATCTTGAGCAATGACACGGCAACAACACGTCTCACACCAAGGAACCAATCCTCCAATGCTCAACGCAACCTCAGGAAATCCGTCCGTAGCAACCAACGCTACGATCCTGAACCAGTGGGTTATGGGCCCACCACGCTTCCGCTGCGCAGTCAGATCCACGCGCGCACAGCCAAGAATGCGAACACCGCCCAGCCAGCACCCGTCCTTCTGGAATAGCGCCAGCACCCTTACACACCAGGGAAATGGGCACCACTCTCGCAGGCAACCACCTTGCCAAAACACGGATCACGTCTCGCACGGACTTCATAGCACACGAGGCCAACCAATCCGAACACACAATGCAAGACGACGAACCTTAGCTAAACACAATCTCTCCAACCAAAGGAGAAACCGACATACCTCCGACCAACGGAAGAATCTCCACGCTCGACCTGACCTCAAACCTCGCGCATGCTGGGAACATCACCTTCCAACACCGAGAAAACCATCGCTTGCGTCAAGTCAGCGGCTCCGACACACTCGGTGAGTGTCACGTCGGACCACAATCACAGCATCTCTCGATGCACCACCACTGCAATTCCTCGAACTGCAGCACACCATGCCAAGAGCCGCAACACGAGCCACAATTGACAACCATCACGCTCATCCTCGAGTCCCAAAACCACCGCAGAACCTTCACATCTCTAGCCAAATCTAAGGCGAACACAACCCATTCGCACACAAAAGCGCAGAAGTAAAACTTACTGGGACACCACAGCACAATCCTGCCTCGAAATCCGCAAGAATAATCGGGACAGACACGTCATTTCTGACACCACAGAGCACGACAAGAACATCATACTCGATGAAACAGCAGCTCACCGAGAAGATCCTCCGCTCTCTCGAGCGCACTTCTCGACCAGAGCACCCACTCTGCCACCTCAAACCACGACTTTAACACATCATGGGCTGGATAAAACCAGCGCTGGAGTGGCCAAACGCAAGAACAGCTCCCTCAGAGCACACTCACGGCCACTTAACCACAAGCAATCCTCACCAGCCACCTGACCTTGCTGCAAACACCTCGAACACAGCACCGCATCGACACATCTGCCGGAAACCTCTGCCCAACACAGCACAACCGGGGCCACCAACGATGAGGGAGAAAGCTCTCGACCTCGACCCTTAGACCCCACGCCGGCACGAAAGCCGCGAACAGCAACCACCTTCACAGCGCCAATGCCGCGCACTCAGGCTCTCAAGCGAGAAACACAGGGAAAACAAGCACAAATCCCTATGCCAGCTGCCGACTGTACTGGACCTTATGGACTCTGATCACTGCAATATCTCGAATTCCTATGTACGTCCACAACCACCGCTCTGATACCATCTGTAACGACCCGAGAATCCGATTACCGGGAAGGCCCGATAACCTCGAGACTCGAACCGCCGCCCACGAGCCGGGAGGGCTCGGAAGGGCTAAAAGGAGTGTGGAGGCACAAAGAAATAGGAAATAAGGCAGGACAATTCAACAATTAACAGAAATAAATAAACAACTACTACAACAGAGTCCAGTCCAACAGAAAGTACAGTCTAAAGCAGTAAAAATGTACCACATGCCGAGTGAACACTCGGCCCGGCGAGCTGGCAACTAAGAACCTCTGAACTGCAACCTCGAACCTCGAGGAAGAACCGCCACACCTGAAAAGTAGGGGTGAGCCTCCTGTCACTGGCCCAGTAGGGATCCCGCGGAACCCCAACTGAGAACAACGGCGGCACGGAGGAACAGTAAACTCGGTGGCCGGTCAAAACTCGGCACTACAACTACTCCTACTATACCGGTCGAACAGAAAGAGAGGACCCCGATCTCACAATCGGGAACCGAACCACACTAGTACCACCTACCGAAGTAAAAACACACGGCAACTCCGCCGTAGAGGCCTGTCTCCCAGAACAAGGCCAAGCTGGACACGCTATCCAAGGTGCAACCCCGACCACCCGGTCACAGACACCGCACCAACAAGACGCAACTTCGGTAAAGCGACTAGCACCAGACTCACGGCACGAAATTGACTTACACGTCACGGCGAAACAACCGGAACTCAACGGTCAACGCGACAAAACCCGAAGGTCGAAGTCACATGACTGACAGTCTGTCACTCCCGACTCGACAGGAGTACCTCCCACCAGAAGCACAGTCGGTAGCGTCCCCTGACGTCTTACACCGCACCGCTGTGAACTGCCTAGCGTGGTAGCGCCTACCAAAGGCACGGACACCGTACAAGTAACAACAAAGCAAGTGACTAGCTGGGGTCACGCTCGTCAGCGCGTGTCCACTGTCCCCAACCACGTGTGCATACACAGACCATGCGTCCTAGGTCTGGCCTCTAACTGGTTTTTCCCTTTGCCGGACTCTGGCTACAGACGTGAAGCCCGACGAAAACCTGTCTAAAAACCGTCCTCAGGGTAAGCCCGTACACCTACTCCCAGGTGAGACCAGCACACGCGTACTGGTAGGCTACGACAAGTGGAGGGTCACTGAAGGAGTAGACTCTCAAGTCAACGGAAAACAACGTCCGAACCTGACGAAGTACGGGGAGCACCCCACGTACCAGCACCGTCGCACGGTGACCACGGTCGGAGAAGAAACGGGACTCACAGTCCACGGGCCACACACTCGGCCACGCAGAAAGCGCAGAAGCATGATTCCCAGGACAGCACACAAGCCGCCACGCCGATTCCCCATCCCAGGGAAAGCGGGAAACCTCCAGCCCCAGGTCGGATAACTGGACTCACAGTCTAAGGCCAAACACATGGCCCACACGGGAATCGCCTTCTAAAGAAACTCACGACATGCGGGGGAGACCCCACCGCACACACACCGATACACGGTGACTCGATCGAGGGTAACACGAAAGCCCGGAACACGTGGGGTCACCCGGACCCACCACACCTACGGGCACGCTAATCGAGATAACGCAGTCCTCTCGACACCCTCAAAACATGGACACAGAATCCCACGGGTGTCAGGGGCATTCACGAGACCGCAAGTCGACCACTAGGTCACAACCGGGTCGACCAGGGATCCACACATCGTGGAACGAACGCGGAGAACACGAAAACTCACCTCGGCGCAACATAGTGCCTGGCGGTCTAACCTTGGGCCGTCACAGGCTGTAACGGTCCAAGCCTCGACCGTCACAACAACTCTAACGCTCCAACATAGGGCCGTCAGAAGGCGAGTAAAAACTGAACGTAACGCTCTCCCCCAGGGGCGTTACGTCACCTAACGGACCAACGCCGGTGTGTTAGGCCAGAGAGCTACACAAGCCGTGACGCAGACCGCTCGGTGCGTCATGCACTCTAACGCACCTACCCAGGCGCGCTAGGGTGAAGGGTGGATGCGTTAGCTCTAACGCTCCTGCCCAAGGGCGTCACGCACCCTGACGCGCCGCTCTGAGTGCGTCAGGCAACTATGACCCCCAACGGTCATAAACCACGATCGAAACACTGTAACGGTCTAGCATGAGGGCATCACAGCCCTGTGGCGGTCTATCGTGGGACCGTCAGGCCCACGAACGCCAATACTCAAAACAAAGGGAGCGTAACGCACCTGCCCAGTCGCGTTACACACTGTGACGGTCACTGGAACGACCGCCACGACATCCCGGCGGTGAAACGGCGAATTCACACCCAAAATTCCGTTCCACGCCCCGATCATCGACGGATGATGGGGAAACAACGGGGAAGCTCCCCTATGGCCCCTAGCATGCATCTAGACCCTCGATTCGGTCGGAAACGCGGTAGAACGGTAGATCTGGCGCACACCCCAAAAACATGGATTTTTCCCAAATCGCTCAAATAAACCCGCTCGACTCACCGTAGCCTACCAAACTTGCGAGAAAAGAAAGCGCACGAGTTGGGGGTCCATCTCCCTACTTCTACCGAAGATTTCGCGCCCCGAGCTAGCCGATCCGCGAAGAAACGCCGTTTAAACCCTCGCCGACTCGCGATCCCACGAACCACCTCCACCATCGCGCTTCTCGTCCCGAGCCTGTCGCTCCACGTCCCACGAGCCACGCCGCCCCGCCCTCGCCGCCTCCGTCGGCCGCCCGGAGTGAGAGGGGGAGAGGAGAGAGCGTGAGAGAAGAGAGAGGGAGGGGAGAGAGAAAATGAGAGGGGAGAGAGAGAAAGGGATAGTATATATAGAAAAACCCAAAAAATCTAAAAATTCAGAAAAATATAAAAAATTACCTCCGCGATCTTCGGGAGGAGCACAACGAGCCGGTATTGTCCCGAAGTCGGAGAACGTCACGGTTTACCCTGCACAGAGTTCCGAAGGTGCATCAGGAAAAAATACGTGTAAAACATAAAATACACTCCGAGACCCACGAAAATATCCAAAAAATATCCTAAAAAAATCCGGGGCATTACACACCATGTCCCCCCCTCTCCCTCTTTCTATCAATACAGGTGGGGGAGATGCCTCTGGCTTCCCCCTCCCTGCACTCTCTCTCTCTCTCACCCCATCTCCTCTCCTCTCTCTCTCTCTCTCTCTCTCTGATGTGACCACCCCCCTATGCACTGCCGGAGCCCCCTCCCCCTGCACAGCTTTGGAATCCCCCTCCAAACACCCCTGTCGCCCCTTCCCCCTCCCTCTCTTAGTCTCTCTCTCTCTCTCTCTGTTGTCGACCACATGAGTCGATGTGTCTCAAGAGATAGGAGTACAACCCACTAGAAGTAAGGCCGGATGCGTCCCTTGACGACTTAGTCCACGTCTCAGGTGTCACCGCTCGCCTCAGTGCTGGAACTGGGACACCGAACACAAGTAACTATAGGACAAGGACTAGATAGGGTCGCACTCATCAGCGTGAGTTCAAAGTCCCCAACCAAGTGTGAACACGTAGACTATATACTCTAAGTCATGTCTTCTAACTAATTTTTCTCCCATCTGAGACTCATGCTGCAACGACAAGTGGCCCTACGGAAGCCAACCTAAAATTCGTCTCAACCGAGACAACCTCTCCACCACTCCCAGGTGGGTCAACACCACATGTCGTAAAGAAGACTACGACTCATACCTTGGAACCTGGTAGGATGAAATTGGCCATTTAACCAGATCAGTCGACCGAACCCCAGGGCCGGTTGACCATTCCGCTGGTCGCCCCTTAATTAATTAATTCATCATTTACCTGCAAGAACGGTCGACCATTTCCATGAAATGGTCGACCGATTCCGGCGGAACCCGAACGTGGCCACCTTCCAAGGGGTCCGTTCCATGCCCAACTCACCTCATTGCGAGCGAGAAACATGGGGAATCAATCCCTGACTTCTAACACACCGATTTACATCATTTGAACCACAAATGGTCGCTCGAATTGGCAAAACCGTCGCTCATCCCAAAACATGCTATTTTCTTGGAACATAAATAAAATCCTCTCATTCTTGCCCGAATCAACATGAAACAATGGGAAAACGCGTAGGGAGGATGAAGGGTTTGTCTCCCTTCCTGAAACGTCACTTTACCACTCGAGAAAGCTTTGATCCATGTCAAAACTCGCTGGAACTTGAGCCGGATGCGAGAACTGCAACCCTACTCACGCGAACCACCTTCTCCTCCCTCTCACAAGCCACCTTTTATTTCCGCCGTCGCTCAGTCGAGCTCCCTCGCGCTCCATCGTTTGCAACCCGGGGAGGAGAGGAGAAGAAAGGAGGAGAAATGAGAGAGGAAGGAAATGAAACGGGAGAGAAAGGAACTGGGACACAGGGGTTTAAGAAATGAGATTTTGGGTTTCTCAAAAACCCTGGAAAAAATAAAATCACTTAAGTGCCCGTTCTCTCGTTAATTCGGCTAAATAATTGTGAAAATTTTTACAATAACTCAACAACTCTACTCAGAATGCAAAATTAATAATTTTAAATTTTAAATTATTCACGAAAATGAATCCGATGCCTATTAAAATAGGATCAAAAAATCCGAGTCATAACAGGAGACGCCTCCGACATCTCTGTAACGCTCGTGCCTTAGCGGATTCGTAGCAGTTCGGATCTAGGCTTTGTCCTGGTCGTTTTGACTATTTTTGCGGATTTTTAGGCGTTCGTTTGGCATTTATTGAATTTGTTTAAGGTTAATGACAATTAGAGTTAAGTTTTCAAAATAATAATAATGATAATATATATATATATATCTCTCTCCCTCACTCGTTCTCTCTCTTCCTCTCTCCCTCTCACGATATCTCCTCTCCCTCTCTCTCGGATTCGGTCTGGACGGGCCCCGATCGAGGCACGGGAGGTACCGTCGGGACGGGCTCGACGTGAGGATCGCGTGGACGCCAGCTTTGTCTCGATCCGCGGTACGTGGAGGCGCGTGGGGCCGAGAGTAGCCGCGGCATCCCTTCGTCCGTTCGGCACCGAATCGCCGTTTTCGTCGCGATTAAGGTAGGGGGATGAAATCCTTGTCTCGCTAGGATCGCATTGGCATCACATGCACGTCCGTCTAATGTCGTTTTCCTCGATTTCCATGAAAATCCCATGTTAATGTAATTTAGCCATAAATTCTTGAAAATCACTTCATGGGCATCGTTTTTATGTTTTGATGTATAGATTAGTTGTAGAATGGTATGGTTTGGCAGGTTTTTCAGCTTTTCCATGTTTTCCCGTCGATCTGGCTCGACCGGGAGGGAGTTCGGTTTTGAACCCGACCCGTCCGTAACCCAGATAGTGTGACGGTCCTACCAGGAGCTGTCACATTGGTAACGGTCCTCATGGGACGCGTTACAGTCCTGTGACGGACCTAAGTAGGTGCGTCACAGTTTGTGTAACGGTCGAGCCCACGACCGTTACATTTCATTTGACTATAGTTGACCTAGTAAGGCGGTTGGCCTGACGGTCCGTCGGGGGGCCGTCAGGGCCTCGTGATGCGCCTCCGGGCGTGCGTCACACCCTGCCTGATCGTTGTAGAAAACTCTTATTTTTATGGCTTCGCGTGGGCGTAACGACTCAGGGGAGGCGCGTTACGTTCTCGTAACGCCCCTGCCCTGGCGCGTTACAGCCTGGACCTGACGGTCCGCCTGGGACGCGTCACAGACCTGTAGCGCACCCTTTCCCGACCGTCACACCCTGTGACGCGGCAGACCTAGACCGTTACATTCCCCTAGTTTTTAAAAGCATGCATGGTCAATTTCTAATGCATTCCACGTTATATATATACCATGTTTAAGTTGTTTTATGACCGATGGCTTGTTATTAGATCCTGATGGAATTACTTTCTCTTTCCTTGTGATGGAACCACTAGTCGTAGCCCAGCGACTGAGCGTGTCGTCCCACCCGGGAGAGGTGGAGGGGTGTTCCCAATGAACGGTTTGTAAGCTAGTTACCGTAGGCCCCTGCGGTCACCGTTGCGTCCAACGGGGGGGGGGGGGGGGGGGGGGGGGAACTAACTAGAGGCCTGGCTCTAGACAGGAGTTAGTGTGTGCACACGTGGTCGGAGACTTGGACTGGCACTGACGAGTGTCGCTCTGACTAGTACTTGGTTTGGTCCTGTTACGCCTCTCGCTTGTCACGTTCCAGACTTGCGAGTTGCCGAGACGTAGTACAAGCCGTCGGTGGACGCATCTGGTCTTGTTCTTCTAGTGGGTCGTTCCGTCTCTCACTTCACTTGGTTAGTGATAGTTTATTCTGTTGGTAGATTTATTTCCTGTCGTTATTATTTATTAATTTGTACATCTGCCTGGTTATTATTTAAATGCATGCTCTAATTGCTTTTACATTTACCTGCTTGTCTGCTTAGTGAGGTAGGGATCCGCGTGACCCCTACTGAGTCTGGCTGTGACTCACCCTTTCCTCTTTCAGGTGAGCCGCCCCAGTCGTCCGCCGGTCCTTCTCGTGGTTGTGCCGACCGTCGTTAGAGTGCCAGCTGTTGTCGATTTGTCTTTTTGTTCTTTTGGGCCGGGGTATGCCCTTGTAGTTGTACAGTGGACCTCTGTTATTTGTAAATCTGGACTATTGTATATATTTTACCACTCTGATATTTTAAATTACTTCCGCACTTATTTATTAATTGCTGTCCTAATTAATATTACGCGTTTGCGGTCTCAATTCGTTATGCAACTCCTCAGCAAACTCCTTTAACCCTTCAGGGGCCTCATCAGTCTCTTGGGTGACTTCCCCAGTTCTTGGTATCGGTATATCGATGTTATCGGTATATCTGTATCCGGAGCTCTGGGTCGTCACATCTCCCTCCTTGCACACTCTCTCTCCTCTCATCCCCTCCCTCTCTCCCTCTCATCTCATCCCCTCCCTCTCTCCCTCTCTCTCTCCCTCCCCCTCTTTCTGTCACTATCGGAGGGGGACCTCCCTGCACACGCACTCTCTCTCTCATCATTTCTCCTCTCTCTCTCTCTCTTTCTATCACCATTGGAGGGAGAGACGTCTCTAGTATCTCCCTCCTTGCACTCTCTCTCTCTCTCCCCCTGTCCCCTCTCCCGTCTCCTCCCCCCCTCTCTCTCTGATGTGACCACCCTCTGTGCACTACCGGAGCCCTCTCCCGTGCACAGCCGTGGAATCCCCCTCCAAGCACCCATGTCGCCTATTAATCCCCCTCCCTCTGTTGCCGACTACCCCTCCCCCCGTCAATCTCTCTCTCTCTCTCGGGGTGTAGATTTTGGTCATTTGATCGTAATAGGGATATTTTGGTCATTTCACCATCACTTAACGAGAATGTTGACATCTTTTAAGAATATTTGTGATCCCGTCGACAGAAGTTAATTAACTATGATAATATGTCTGAAAGTTTTTTAAAATAGTAGTGATATGTATATTAATATATTTTCTGAAATGATATATCTGTAAATTTGTAAGTAACGATAACTTATATGTAAAAAAAAAATTTCTTTTAATATCTAAAGTTTCTTTTACTTATATATGTTCAACCATGTGTTATTTAATTTTTACCTTGGAATCAGTATATTTCCCAGTGTGCCCTTAAAATGGGTCGTAAGTTTATCTCCGTGTTCTTACTGTCAATTGTCAGCCCGTTAGGTTGACTCTCCTTGAGTTAAACGTAGTAAAAGTTCAAAGGGAAAAACAAAGAAATTTCCGTTTCTCTAACATGTAAAAGGATGATTAATGCACAAGAAGACCGGAAAGGCACGATTATAAGTTTTTTTATATATATTTTAGGAGTATAACTAACGGCTGATACGATCGACATTTTTAGACATATAAAATGTTTACAGCTGCATCAGACACAAAACCCTATATATATCCCATATATCCCCTCTAGCTAGCTAGGGGCCAACCTAAAACAAAAAGTCAACCAATTATTTTTTTCCTTTAACCAAATGCAAAGTCAAAGAAAAATGCCATCTTATATACGGATGAAGTACCACCTTTAGGTCACCGCTGACATGCCACGTCGGCCCATGTGAATCGAAGAAAAGTAACATATGTTGAAAGTCAAACCTCATCTTTATTTCCCCCTTTGATCAGTGTTATTGAAATCGGATCGGATCGTCGATCAGTCCGATCGCCAACTAATCTAGACATCGAATAGATTAAGATCGGTTCGATGTAAAATTAAAAAATCGAAAGAATCGGACGAAACGCAGTTTGATCAGTAAATTGATCTGATCCGATCTTTCTTTTAAATTAAAAAAAATATAAAAATATTTAGATATTCAAAATGATATTTACTTTTGAATAAAATTATCTTACTATTATTGATCCGGTGTTTATCATTTTATTTTAGATATATTTACGATTTTAAGATTTAAAAGAGTATAGATGTCAATTGTGAAGAGTGAAGACCAATAGATTATTATAAAATTTTAAAGTCAATTTATTTAATCATGTTATTGTTATTTTTTTCTTACATAATTACATAGTCAGGAATAATAATTACATATATATATAAACTTTTTTATTTTGATGTTTATATCTTATTTATTATTGTGTTGAGCTATAGAATCATTACTTCATATATAAAATAATTTATTATATTATTTAAAATTTTATAATATTAATATACTTTTAAAATTATTAAAAATTTATGACATTATAATTCTATTATGACAACGTCACAGTTCAAATTGATTCGATCGAGTGATCTATACAATTTATAAATGACCAAAACATAATATTATTTTAATCATTTAAAAATCATAACTTTAAATTAAATGAAATTATATCTAACCTCACATCGCCAATATCAAGTTATCAACCACAAAAAAAATACTTTGGATATGAATTCTACAGATTTTAATCACTCAAACTCCCCCTAAATAATTCACTTCATTTATCCGTCTGCAAACGTGAGGTGAAAAGCTTCACGGGTCTGTAGCTGCGGTCTGGCGCGAGCGGCCGAGAGAGAGAGAGAGATGGAGAGTGACGTGGGGTCTTTGCTGCACAGTGGACAGCCACCGGTGGCACCGGCACATGCCCCGGCCGGCAACCTCCCCATCTCCCCTCTTACTCCCCGATCTGTAACGCGACCCCGGACGGCTCTGACGAATCACGACGTGACTGTCGTCGTGCTGGGGGCGGCTAACGACGGGGCCTCACAACGGGGACCGACGCATGAGAAGCGAAGGTTGCGAGTTGTGTTACGGTGTCGGCACATTCCATTTGACATCTTCTCCGGGCGTCGCACCTCAGAATTTCATAATTCAATTGGCAATGATGACGGCACGTCGATTCTTTAAGATCGTGACATCCGGAGATGGTAGACGCTTTGTCAATGTAACCCCTCTATCAGTTGAATCGTGCTATCATTAATTCAGTTGAATCGTGACGAGACAATCACTCTCATAATTTTCAAGTTTTGCTCAAATCACGTTTTTTTCGACTGTCACGCGACCGTATCTCTGGACGCAACTTAATTTACTCTCACGATCACACAGAGTACTCACGAAAATGTAAATCACTGTAGTAACTCGGTTTCGTCACTCAGGTAAGGTTGGTCCCAACGATCTTCTAAAGATAGGTAAGACAATACAACGAGCTCTAGGAATAACATCGAGATAGTGACCTTCTTTCTCTTAAAAACATCTTTATATTATATTAACTTAAGTATCAAAAGATTTTCTCGAATTCATTAACTTTTGATGATAATTTTTTTTTTCTTGTGAAAAGAGATAAACCTTGGAGCTCGACGTATTGCATCCCATCCTAAAGATCCCCATGATCGTTCAGCTAGACAGTTAACACGGTCAGTCATCCATCTCACTTCTTACTCGATTATGATCTTTATAAATTTAAATGTAACATACGTAACTTAAAATATCATAAATTGAGTAATATTTATTTTACCCTATGCTTAATTACACTCTCAGGATGTAATTTTTCATTTTCTTTATGAAAATTTTGTAACGCGGGGCGTAGGCCCTCTAATTTGCCCTACATCACTCCCCTATCCAAAAACCTAAAAATTCTCTCTCCCCCCTCTCAAAAAAACAAAGGGATTAAGACTATTCATACATTCTAATTATTGTTTTCTGAGATTTTTAAGGTAGTTAGATGTCAAGATTGATTTACACATCAAGATAGAGAGGTGAGACTCACCTCTCAAAATTTTTAAAGAAAATAAAATAAAACTTGGTGTATCGCCGTGCGAATGTAATTACACCCCGAGAATGTAATAAACATTACTCAATTTAAGAAGTATATGAAAAATGATGTCAAGTGTCATATTTATTATTATTATGATGTCATTTTTATCGATTATTTGATTATGAGATCAGATCATTGGAACAAAAAGTTCAATTTAATATATTTAATTTTGTGAGTATTAAATTTAAATTTATTAAAAATACAATATAATAACATATATGGCGAAAAAAAGATGACACGATGGTATTTCTACCAAAACCGTACAGACATCACAGCTCATCTCAAACGGGGAAGCGACTCCCTGCACGCCAAAATGGTCCCGTTCATCATGTTATGATGTACGAACCCCCCCGCCACACCTCATCGTCCCTAACGTGACCAGGACCACCGCCTCTCTCTCTCTCTCGGGCCGAAAAAGGGCACGCCATCTGTTCTTTTGCTAACTCTCCGTTTTCTGCACAGGACGGAGAGAGCGACGTAACCCGGCTCCCCGGCCCCCTCCCGGTTCCCGTCGCTTTACAACTCGGCTTTTCTACGAGTATTCCCCCGTGAAGATATGAAGTTTGGAATTGTGCCTCTTACTACGGCATTTGCTTGTATATCTCTGTTGGTTTCATTCGAGAACATATTCGAATTTGCCTTTGTCGCAATAAGATGACCTATTAATTTAACCATATTCGAGTTAACATTGAGCTATAGTTGTAAACGACAGAGATGGTTTTCCCATCAATTTCCTGTAGTCTTCTCTCTTCTCTCTCTTGGGAGGGTTAACTTCGTTAGCCAGTACATAAACGGGATGTCCATAGCGTGTTCTAACTTCTAAGTGGGAAGAAAATAATAAATGAAAAAAGAGCATCTAATCAAAAGGATACGTTCGGAACAACATTTGCATTGTAATTAAGGGTATATGAATAGATTAATGAATTAGCAAGGAGGGTAGTTCTACAATATTCTTTTTTGACCGGGGTGTATCCACAAAAACTCGCACTCTTATTCGACCTGTCAATGTGCTGTCTTATGGGTAGGTGATCAGATCGCGTTCTAATCAGGGTTTGTCGGCCTGGTCGACCCGGTCTCGGTTTGGGTCGGGTCGGGTCGCTCCCGTCTCGGTACGACTCGATCCGTCCCGTTCTAAAACACCACTATATATATATATAATATAAAATAATATAATAAAATATAAAAACACACATTATATATAAAATATGATATAATATAATATTAAAATAATAGGTCGACCCGGTGGCGACTCACATCTTGGTCGACCCGGTCCCGACCTAAGTCGGGTCGGGTCGTGCGAGTCAATGTGAGACGCACCGGATCGACAAATCCTGATTCTAATACGATAGATAACCCTAATTCTTTTATCAACAAGCCATGGGTACAAACAAGATGAGGAATTGGGTTCCACCTTCCCTTCCCACCCCTTTTTTTTAATATTTTCTTGGTGCAGCGGCGGTTGTGACGGCAAGAAGAAGGATGTCCGATCCCACCTCCACTTTGACATATAAACATGGAGTCGTAAAACAGGACGGTGCCATCACGTTGCGCGTCCAACTTGATCCCAAACTCTGATTCCCTTTTAAATTAATGTGAAACTTCTGCGAGTCACCCGGGAATTTCTAATCGCGTTAATAAATAAATGGGTCAGATTGAGATCGCTCTGATTCAATATAATAAGTCAGAATCTCATACGACTCGGGTCGACTCGGTCGTCCCCCACCTCATGTCACGTACTTTTCTTCCCCCATCCTGATGTATTCCCACGTAGAGAAAGATGGAGAGGGAGAGAGGAGCGACTCGATCTGAATTAATTAGATCATGTCTCTAATTTTCATGAGATCTGGGTAGATCTTCCCTCGAGCTACCCCGACTGGACCGAGTCCGAGGAATCATGGTTTCTTATGAGTATCATGTCGCAACAGTCCCCCCATTATTTCTCCTTGTTTGTAGCGGGATAATTCTCGGGGCCGGCAGCATCCAAATCCATCGGTATCATTGAAACTGATCGCAGACGTCATTATTAAAAGTCACGAGCCTCCCCACCTCCCCACCTCCCCCCCGACCACCTTCCCTGTTTTAGGAGGAAAGAAAAAGGGATGACAAGATGCTAATCAGTGGGATCGAAACAGCCCTCCGGTGGACGGAACGGCCGTCGGGAAGAGAAGATATTTATTAGGATTCCTCTCTTCCCCCCCTGTGCTTCTTCTGTGACCTCTATCCACTCTCTCTAACCCGTCTACTCTCCACCCACCATTAACAAGATGGGAGCTCGATGCAGTTGAGGTCATTCCCACCTAGTTAGTTCTATTCCTAATAGTCGAGGCTAATCTCTGCTTCTTACTATCTTTGTCATTTCTCTATCTCCGCTGTGACATTATGAAAGCCGACGGTTAAGACGTAGAGTTGATCACATATCTATGCCGTTTGTTTTTAGTATGAAGACATTTAATTTTAGTTCGACTTTCTTTCAGCATTTGTTTTGTAACTGGAGCAGTAAAAAAATGTGATAAAATAAGTAGTAATAAAAAGTGTGACATTTTAATTTTTTTCTCGTGTAAAAGAATTAACGAATTGTGATCCGTAGGTCACCTTCCATAAAAGACCAGGCAGAGGAGCCAACAAGATCAATTAAACAGACGTCCAGAAAAAGGCTATTCCTCCTGGTTTAAACATGGAAGAGTTACCCACAATGCCGCTGGTAAGCCTCCACCACTCGACTCCACGTTTGGCTCCATCAGGGTCGACCCACCGCCCCCCGAGCCCTCCCCCTTCCCTTTATGGGCTGGGGGCGCCCCGTCCCCACGCGGCTGACACAAGTCACAGCAGGCCCATGCTCGTTACCCCGCCCATGATGCCAGCCCACCCCTGTTGCACCTGTCCCGTGGCGCCTTTAAAGAGCATTACGGGATCCCATCACTCTTTTATCTGTCAGAAAGAACCCCCCTCATAAGGAAGTGAATGCGGCTTCCATTTTTGCTCGATTAATGGAAACACACACACACCTGATGCCCTTCCCTCACTCGTTCCAGACGACTGCATACTTCCTTTCTCCTTTCTTCCCAAAATGCCTTTGCAGCCTCCCCCCCCCGCGGCGGCTGCGGCAGCATCGCGCGGCAGCAGCTAGCTAGTCTTTTCCGTTGGGCTTGTTCCCCTTGCCCCGTCACCTTCCCCACCCCACCCCAACTCCCTTTTATTTACCGGCCAGCGCCACGGTGAAAGCGTCCCGTACAACTGCCAGCCAAAGCGAACGCTTCCGTCCACATTCCAGCAGTTACGGTAACGGCCGGGAGGGGGCGGGGGAACTGGGGGGACCGCAGCGCCATTGCGCCAATCCGTCACTGTCGAGGGGCCGGGCCCAGCCCGCCCGCTCTCCCTGTCTGGCGATCTCCCGATATGGACGGCTCGTGGGCGATCAGGGGCGCGACGAGGGCGGCAGGCGTTGCATCACAGTGACGCGGGCCGGGGAGCCACCGGTCACCACCTGCTCCCCCACCTCTTCCCCCCGCCCCCCCCCCCCCCCCCCAAAACCCCTGCCTGCCCGAATCGCTCTCCCCTCCCGGGGTTGTGCTCCGGCGCGCGGTGGTCCCATTTAACAATAGCCATGATTAATAAAAAGCAGCATGGGATTCTATTCCTCCCCGTCTCCGCCATTCTTTCCTGAGAGACCCCCCGCTCTTCCTCTCAGCTCTCCTCCCCCGCTCGCCTCCTGTGGTGATGCTCCTGGGTGGCGAGTTGTCGAGGGGGGCGACCTGGTTGGAGAAGAAACAGGTTGGTGGAGTACCGAGAATATATAAATATATATGTATATATAAAAAGTGGGGCAGGTTTTGTTGTGAAGGTGTAGATCGCTAGATCTACAGAGAAAACCCGCCTCCTATACCATCCAGCAGCAACCCCCGCAATATTACCTCTCTCTCTCTCTCTCTCTGCGCTGTATAGGGCTTCGCTCCCTCTCGTCTTCCTTCTATCACCAGTTCTCTCTACCCGTCTGATCCGAGGGGCCTGGGCTCGATCGTGTAAACGAGTGGCCCGTGTCGGAGTCGTTATCTACAGGGCATACCCCCCGTCCATTTGTGTTCCCGCGGCTGCCATCGGGATGGGAATGCCGCGGTTGGGGCGGGCAGCATGAGCAATTCGGGGGAGGAGGAGGAGGAGGAGGAGGAAGGGAAGGGGAAGGGGGAAGAGGAGGAGGAGGAGTTCTACGAGTCGTTGGATCGGATCCTCTCGTCGTCGTCCTGCTCCTCCGCCTCCGCCTCCGACGACGATGGCGACCACCACCCGCACCGGCACCGCCGCTACGGCGGCCACCACCAGAACGGCCGGGCGCCGAGGTTTCCACCCGCGGCGGCGGCGGCCATGTACGAGGTGTGGATCTCGGAGCCGTCCTCCGTGGAAGAACGGCGCCGGCGGCTGCTGCATCAGATGGGGCTGATCGGCGATCCTTCAATCTCCCGCTGGGGGCGGGCAGGTCTAGGGGATGGTGGCGATGATGTGGAGAAGGGGGGCGGCGATCAAGCGGCGAGGTTACAGGCCGCTTCCCAGGCCGAGATGGGGCGGTCGGTGTCCTGCGACGGGCTTGACCGGCGGCGGGATCACCAGCAGGCTTCGTCGTGCGGTGCCATCGCCCGATCCAGATCCGACGGAGCGGTGGATTCCACTTCCGGTGGAGGTCACACTCCTCTCACTCCTCTTGTACATAAGCAGCATTCTTCGCCGAACAAGCCCCCTATTGCGAAGTCTTCATCTTCGGTAGCCAACGCCAACGACAGCCATGATTCGGATGGCGGTCGCGAAGATAGCTTGGGTGATGGGGAGCATCGACAAGGTCGTTGTGACTTGCACTGCACGATCAAGAACCTGGACAATGGGGAGGAGTTTGTGGTCAAGGAGTTGAGGGAGGATGGGATGTGGAACAAGCTGAGAGAAGTAGGGACGGGGCGGCAACTGACCATGGAGGAGTTCCAGTCCTCTGTCATTGGCCAGTCGCCCCTCGTCCAGGAGCTGATGCGCCGGCAGAATCTAGAGGACGCTGGCGGTGGCAAGAGGGATGGCTCCCGCGCTGTTGACGCAGGCCCGGTTGCCAATGGATTGAGATCAAAGAAAAAGGGTGGCTGGCTGAAGAGTATCAAGAACGTGGCGGGGACGGTAGTGCAGCGTATGGAGAGGCGGAGCAGTGATGAGAGAGACACATCATCTGAGAAGGGCGGGAGGAGGTCTAGCTCAGCCACAGATGACAGCCAAGATGCACAGCCACAACATTGTCCCGAGAGAGTGAAGGTACGGCATTATGGGAAATCCTGGAAAGAACTCACAGGCTTATATATCAGCCAGGAGATTAGAGCCCACAATGGATCCATCTGGACCATCAAGTTCAGCTTGGATGGCAGGTATCTTGCAAGTGCAGGGGAGGACTGTGTCATTCATGTTTGGCAGGTGACTGAGATGGAGAGGAAGGGGGATTTGCTGACGGAGAGGGTGGCAACAGCATTATCAGCAGAGGATGTCTGTGCTAACCCTTTTTCTGTTTTTAGTAATGGGTCTCCCGAACCAGTATCATTACTGTCTAATTTGGATACAAACTATCTGGATAAGAAGAGAAGGGCGAAAGTCTCTTCTGCCAGGAAGTCCTTTAGTTTTGACCAGATTGTGGTGCCTGAAAATGTCTTTGCATTGTCGGAGAAGCCAGTGTGCTCATTCCATGGACACCTTGAGGATGTCCTTGACCTTTCATGGTCCAAATCTGAGGTTGGTTTCTTTGTCACTGCGATGATTTGTGTCTGGAAATGTTATGCGTGAACTTTCTGAAAATTGATTCTCCTTATTTTTAATGATCCATGCTCAACTAGCACACAAATTGACAAATGCATATTTCAGATATTATCATGTTTCATGCAAAATCTTTAGTTGTTACATGCCTGTGGATGTTTTTTTCCTCTGTGTTCTCAGGATCCAATTGTTCTAGCATGTGAATATTAGTGCCAAAGAGCCATTGCCTCTGGATGTCAACAGACTATGATGTCAACTACAAGTTGAAGCCTAGGTCAACATATGATTTTCCTTTTTATTCCTATCTTCATTTCTGGTCAGTTCTAGTCAAAGTTTAAGGTGATCTGTTCAATCCCTTGACAGTCGGTTTTAGTAAAAGTTAAAAGTGATTCAAAGCAAGTCTTGCACCCAGCTAGAAAGTTAGTGTCCATTATTTCTTGAGCAATTATCGTAAATTTAACCATGGGCCTTTTATCAGGTTTCTAGATCTCTATATCCCACTAGCTCCTCTATGTACACACAACCATAATCTCATCTGCATGTTGGTCAAAACATAGTTCCACTGATATCCTTCTCATAAATTGTTCAGTTGTTGCTCTCACATGCTGTGCTTTTACTGGAAATACCTCTTGTTCCCACTTGTCATGATCGACATTTTTTTAGGCAACACCAACTTGATAAATTGGTGATCCAATTACCAAATTGCATTAACCCATCCCAAAACGTTACAAACTACCGGTATGGCCGAAGTAATTGGTATGACCTACCCACAACATTTTTTTCAGCCATCAGATTTGATGTGTGGTTCCTTAAAAAATTAAAAAAAATGGACCATCATGCCCCTTGCTTATGCTGAATTCATGGGTAGGGTGAGAGTGTGATGTGGGAGGTCTGATTTTGCAGCGAACAAAAAGGAATGCTTTAAATTGTTATGCAGACTGCAGGCACAGAGAGGGAAATTGTTATTTTTTTCCTTTTTTTTGGGTCCTCCAAGGGTCCAATCAATCCAAGGGTTCAATTCCAGCAAAGTCATCCATCCTAGTGGGAAAAAATGGGATCGGTGGATGGGGTTGCTGATTATGCTTGTAGGCACTGCCTAACTAACATCATCAATTTATTTGCTACCACTTGAAATTAATGGCTCAATAAGTCTGTTCTCCTCTATCATGACAATTTGATGAAGTGATTTCCTTTTGCAAGCAATTATTTTTGCAATAGGACGGCAACAAGTTTCTGTGTGAAGTTTGTTTTATTAATTAAGTCATATGATAACTGAAATTAAATAATAATCCCATAACTATGGCCAGGTAGCTGGTATAGTCATTAAATTAAGACTTGAGCCTTTTCACCTTTTTTTGGCCAGAGCTCAGAACAAGTTGCTCAATTTTGTTTTACTTGCTGATTGTTTAAAGGGTCCTGGCAGATGATGTGGACATTGTTGGGGATTGATTATGTTTTAGTTTACTGAGTTTAGATTTTTTTATTTTATTTGAGTGGGTAGTGCAGACTGGGGGGAGGGGAACGGGTCTCTATCATCTTGATAGAGCTTCCTTTTTTCTGTACTATCCTTCCGTTCTTATATTTCAACGAATTGTGGCCTAGTTGGACACCTTCCAAAAACAGATTATTTTTTATTTTGTCTCTCCTCACTAATCAGTTCCATATGAATTCACAACCTGGTCTTATAAAATGGAACACTTGGTCTTGGGAGGTGTACCCTGTCAAATACTTGATTGTCTCTGGCTTCATATATTCTGAAAGTGGATGGTGCCATTGTGTTCATAGAAAACATAGTTAAAGAATAAAAGACTCCATACTCAGAGAGCACTCAAAGGAAAACCCAATCCAAAACTTACCAACCCTGGGGATAACAGGCGTCAGACGTAAAAATCTCACCCAAGACCCAGAAAAATGTTCCCGTCAAACCAATCATCAGACAACCCTCTTCCTATAACCACTACCATGTCTGTTTCTGACTATTCAAGCCATTGATCCTCCCAAAAGAATGATCGGTCCCCTTCACTGATGATTGATTGAAGTTATCTTGGATGATCCCTGCTGCATTAAAATGCTCCATTTGTACTGGTGAAATTTCATGATCTTTTCTGGGTCACAATTAACTCTCTCCCTGACACACAGTCTCAATGTTATGCTCATCTGGCAAGTCTGTTCTCAGCATTAAGCTGTTTGTAGCAAGAACTTGGTAAAGGATCGAATGTAAGATCCACTGCATATTGTTCTATTACTTAAGTTCACCAGTTGATTTCCTGCAGACTGCACGTTTAAAAAATAGATATCTACTAAGTGTCTATTTTAGAACCAAGGGATTTAAAACAAGGAACTTGGTTGAGTTAGTTGAGACTCAGTTAGGAAGTGGGGCTCTGACTGACACTAAAGTAAAGAAACAAGATGAAGTAGGTGAAAAGGAGAGGATAAGGGAAAAAGAGTAGAGCTGGAAGGGGAGGGAGAAAACAAATAAAACTGGAAAACAAAGAGAAAAACAGCTAGGGAGCTTGGGCAGCAAAACCTTTTTCTTCTTTCTTTCCTTTTGTTGCATGTGGAGTGCAAATTATGACACAATCAAATGTGAAAATATGATGAAATTGTTAAAAGGTAACTGAAGTTTAAACATAAAAAGGAGGGTAATTAGAGAACGCAGGGTGTCGGTTGAGTGGGCTGGTAGTTGCACCGGCGACGGCAGTATTTGCGGAGCAAAGTTCGACCATGGGGGCCTCCAAGCTTGGGGAGTGTCTGGATGTCACCGCAGAGCTGAGGCAGCTTCCTCCTCTCCCATCTCGAGGGGTATGTAATGGGGTGCCTGTCTACCAACTGTTGAGCCTTTGAGGTCAGAGGCGGTGAGATCTGTAGGTGGGTGTTGCAGCGGTGGTGAGGAGGGGGAGGGGGAGGGAACTGTCCAGGCCGTGTCCCTTCCTCTCCCTCTTGTTCAATGAGAAGACTGAGTGGGCGACACCGTGCTACCAACTGTTGAGCCTTCGAGGTCAGAGGCGGTGAGATCTGTAGGTGGGTGTTGCAGCGGTGGTGAGGAGGGGGAGGGAGCTCTCCAGGCCATGTCCTTCCTCTCCCTCTTGTTCAATGAGAAGACTGAGTAGGCGACACCGTGCCTAGAAGAGGGGGCTGCGAGCCTGCGACTAGTCTTCCAGTTGAGGAAAAGGGCTCTAGGCCCTCCCCGTCCGTCTGCGACACTAGGCGTGTCTGGTCAGAGGAGTCTCCTCTTCCGGAGGGGGACCTTTTGATGGAGATGGGTGTCGGTGTGGCTTCGCTTCAGGCAGGATGTAGCCATCAAACTTCCTTAGCCTTGCCGCCACCGCTAGTGGAGCCAGAGGAAGTGCATATTAATGGGGAGGGAGAGGGGAGCCTCAGTAAGGAGGTGGCGAAAGAAATCTTAGCTAAGGTGGAAAATTTTATGGGAACTCAGGCTACGGAGGTGGCAAGTCTGATTAGTGTGTCTACCGATGGTGTTGATAAAGACGTGAGATCTGTGTTCTGTAAAATCCAGCGAAGATGGCAAGTGGGTATAGCAAGGAAGGCTAAGGTAGGAAAAGCTGGTGGAAGAGGGGAAGCGGAGACGGATGAGGAAGGAAGGCATCAGTAGAGGATTAAATCCCTTTGGCTTGGGAGGAGGGTGGTCTGCTACGATATTTGTAAGGGGTCCTTTGGTTGCTAGCTCTGCAAGCTCCACTTCAGAGATGTCAGCCTTTTTGTGTGATCGGTGGTGTTTGGTGGGTCTTTAGGCAAGGTAGTGTAGACAGCACGGATTTGTGTTTGGCCTCTGGTTCCTTGCCTTTTCTTGTATATATGGGTGCGGGGCTGTTGCTGTTGGAGAGGGGCTTAGTTTTCTTTCCTTTTCTTTTGCTCCCGGGACATAAGGTTTCTGTTGGCATTTTGTTCTTGGGAGTTTTTGTAGGAGCACTCCGTTCATACTTGTACATTCTTTTTTTTTTCTTTTCTTTTATATAATTGGTGGTACTATCTCGTCACTAAGGTGTTGGCAGCGAGGTTGGTTGGGGTGATGGAGAGGTTGATCAGCAGCTTCTAGGGAGCTTTCATCAGAAGGAAGCATATCCAGGATAACTTCTTAGTGGCCACGAGTGTTTATTTGCTATGAAGACTCAGTAGAAGAGAGAGGTGGTCCTGAAGCTAGACTTCGAGATGGTCTATTATAGGGTTAATTGACAGTGTCTATTTGATGTGCTGGAGAAGATGGGCTTCGAGGAGAGATGGATTGGTTGGATCATGGCTTACATTTCTCCTACCTCCTTTGTGGCCCTTGTGAATGGGAAGTTGTCGTCCTTTTTCTACACTGGGAGGGGGCTTCGTCAGGGGGACCCTATGCCCCTCTCCTCTGTGTTGGTGGCTAATGTTTTGAGTAGGGTGTAGCAGAGAGCAGAGGCAACTGATATGATCAGGGGGTTCAGGTTGACAGAGGGGGGGGCCTACTTTGTATTGAGTGATGGAAGGTTTATGGGATTTTCTCTTTTTCCCACGATTGATGGGTGGCCCATGAACATTGAGAATCCATTGAAGGAAATCTATGGTAGCACATAAACATTACTTTTTCTTTCATGTTAAACAAAATCAAGGCCTGGGTACTTTTATTAAAATCACACCATTTTTGTAATGTTGGAACTAGTACCTTCAAATTTGCATCTATCAAAGTTTGTCACTCAAAGCTTCATAGCATATCCAAAGTTCCAAAGAGCTGACAAAATGGATTCTATGTCAAGAATGTTTTGTAAAGTGGTGACATCAAACGAATGTGTTAAGTGCTTAGGAACAGTTATTTTCTTAAATGTGTAGCAGTTCTTCAATGTGAAGAGAATACAGTCTGGAAAACATCAACATTGAGAATGAGAATTAAATGTTTGTCATTGGTATCACTGGATTTTTTTGGCTATTTTGGGTCACATTGATTGAAAATGAAAATGCACCCTCTAATCTTCATTTACGTACTTCTTATTACTCTTGACTTTGCCAAACCATCCGAAGACATTATTTATAGCACTAAGTCAATAGATGATATGAAGATGACATTTGTGTACAGCATGGCTTGCAGAACCCGCCTGTCCAGCCTGGACCAGATTGGGATTGGAGGTCACTGGTCTGGTTTAGCCGGTTTCAGGACCCGACTAGCCGGTCCTTAATAAAAAGGAAAATGTGAGTTCTTTTAAGAAAAATGGGAAAAACTTATAAAAATGAATCAATCTAAGTGAGATTAGAGTTCAAGTCTCCTATCAGGGCTTAAATCTCCTTAAGTTTAAATTGCTTTGAAATTAATGTTTAAGTGAGATTAGGTTCTAAAACTCACTTGATTTTGTGAGATTAGGGTTTAAACATCAAGCTGAGCCCTAATGATGAGTAATCCTTGTATTTTTCTTTTAGTATTTGAACTGGCTGGTTCCTGCCCTGTCGGTTCTGGAATTGATTCTGGTTTTGCCAACCTTGGTGTATGGGCCACATGCTGAATGAAGAGCTTTGAACTGTTAGATCTTGGTTCAACATATATATCCAGATTTAATTATTTTTCTGCAGCCTTTGTCACCTGGGTTACTTTGGCAAGAAAGTTGAGACTCTTTCTGTTTCCTACATCTATGAGATTATTTTGTCCTTGTTTTTGTTTTGGCATTTTGAGTTGGCAGAACAGGATTATTATGGGGTGGGATGAGTATACTTTGCATGTAGCCGACCCCAAATAATGGGATAAGGCTCAGATGATGATGATGAGAGAACATGTCTTTATGGGGTGGGATGAGTATACTTTGCATGTTGCATCCGGCAAAGGAATTGATTCTTAATTAGATGTTGACACAGTTGTGAAGCTAAACAGTGTGGAACCAGCCGTGGGTATCATCTTTTTGTTTTTTGAAAGTAAATGGTATCATATATTATATAAAATGAGAAGAATGTACAAGTAAGAAGAGAGTACTCCTAAAAACTCCCCTATCCAAAAGAAGAGGTAGATGCCACTCTACCCCTGGAGCAAAGGTAAAATAAGAGAATTACGATTATTTGTCCTGCAAAGAGTGTCCTCCCAACTTTTCACAAAATAGAAAATCAAATCTAGACATTTAGCAGTGGGTATCATCTTGGCTCGTAGGCAACAAAGTTAGATCCCCACGTGAAGATTACCAAATGCATTGGAGGGTCAATCCAAGATGATATGCATAATTCTCTTATTCTTATGTTTGTAGTTGATAATTCACTATATCTTGTACTTCTTTATGGTTTGATCTTTGATGGCTGTTGAACTCTTAAAAAACCCAATGAGGGGTGGGGCCCACACCCGCACCCTGATGCGGGGCGGTGCCGACATGCAGTGAGAAGGTTCAGCTGGAACCGTCGTCGAACAGGTGGTGGGCGGGGGATGTCCTGCAGCCCGGACTGGTAGAAGCAGATCTACGCGTGCTGACAAAAATGCCCGCCACAATCAACTCCGATGTCATAACGAGATATCGTCAGCGGCGGTGAGTAGCAGACTCGCAGGAGGACGTCTCGGCCAAAGGGCGCGCACTGATTCCTGCCGTGGAAGTCGGGAAATCCTCTGCAAGTCGCAATTGGTTCTCTGTGCATAGGATGGCGCGGCCGAGCGAAGAAATTGGCAATGGAGTGCTCCGATGTGAGAACGCAGCGCTGCCTGTGAGAGAAGATCGGAGACGCCGTGCAGTAGTTCCTGACCAAAGGGTTTGGTCAGATCTGGTCAGGGGTGGACGTGGTGGCTTCTGCAACTCGACACTGGTTCTGACGCCGAACCACGCAGGTCGGCCTGCGCAATCCCATGAGATTTGATGCCACGCACAGCACGGAGGTCGGAACGGGGCGGGGTTGGTGGCGCTGGAAAGAAGACAGAGAGACGCACAATGCCTCCAAATCTCAGGCCCAAAGTCGATATAGGGCGGCCTGTAGAAAATTCGCAAGAAGTGGGACGAGTTCTGTCCCGCAGGGACAGAGGACCGTGCGCAGGCTCACGAAGAAATTCGCCACCAGAGATCTGGACCTCGGATCGAGGCGAGACCAGTGCCCAATCGACGCAGACTCGCCGGAGCTTCACTGGACAGCAGGGGAGGTCTTGATCCGATAAGACCAGGTCTGGGATGCCACTACAACTCGGGGTAACTTTCTGGGCGGACAGATTTGGACACACCTGTGAAGGAAGAGAAGGGGAGGGGCCTTGGCGTCGCACCAAGGGGAAGGGAAAGGGAATGCCTCGGGCGTCGCACCCTTGGCGTGGGGAGTCGCACCCCGAGGAAGATCCGTCGCAGGATCAAGGAGGAAGACGGAGTGCTAGTCGCAAGCACCAAGGGGAAGAGGGGGCGCAGCCACCATAGAGTTTCTCTCCACCAAAAAAAATTCTTCATCTTTTGAAAAAGTGGGTTTACCTGACTATTTATAGGAGTTAGGCTAATCCTAACCTTATTTTACCTTCCTATGACTTAAATATCCTTAGACTCACAAAATAGTGTAAAATTCGTACCAAAAATTACAAAAAATAAAAAGACTCGATATTCGCTCGAAATGAACCCAATAAAAATATGAAAATTAAAATTTTAATCCTACCAACTCATGACCTTCAAGTAAGACTCAAATAAAAAAAATACATAACAAAAATAAAAATGACTCCGATACAACTCTGATCGTCTCATATCTCGAGTCCCGCGCCGCATCAATCTCCTCCGGTTTGAAAAAACTCGTCCTCGAGTTTTGAAGTGCCGAAGTATCTACCAAACAACTAGGGAAGCAACAAATCCATGCTTTGCAAATAGCTCCAAAGAGATAACCAAACTGAGAAGTCGGGTCTGACACGCAAAATGTGTCTCAAAATCACACAATATCATATCATAGATGTCTTGATCTCTGATAAACTTCATATCTGTAATAGGAATAGGACGACATACAACATCCTAGAACTGAAACATGTGCTCAGATGGTAGCTCAAAACTTGCATCAATCATTATTGTTTGATCCCATGAAATCATATCAACGGCTATCAATGTCGGGCCTATTTTAAA
The DNA here is from genome assembly GCA_022559845.1 of Amorphophallus konjac. Taxonomy (NCBI): domain Eukaryota; kingdom Viridiplantae; phylum Streptophyta; class Magnoliopsida; order Alismatales; family Araceae; genus Amorphophallus; species Amorphophallus konjac. Next base: position 46,116,031 of record CM040127.1, on the reverse strand, counting down.
CATATCATCACATGTCAAATGAAGTTCAGACTCGACGAACAAGTCATGATCCCAGGCAATATCAACTTTAGGCTCTGTAGACATATCCTCAAAGGATGAGTCAGCGGTGAGTAGAGAATCATTTATCAAATCCAACCCAGTATCAACAAATAAACTCTGATCCCACACGTCATGCAAGACTGACCAAGCTCGCATCTCTTGTTCATACTCCTCGGTCAATGCAGGGTCGGCTTCATAAATCACATCATGAACCCGTGGCTTGATACTAGAAGTAATATATTTAGGAAAACGAAATTTACCGCTTAAATGTGGTGGCTGGATAATGCAAATAGACTGGTCATGGTCTATAGTAGCTTGTCGCTATACCATCTAATCTCGTCCCAAATTGATGTGAGAGTCCGATGGAGCAATAGAGCACCATGCTCTATCAAAATAACGAACTATCTTCAACTGTCTTCAACGGGCTGCCACCTACAAATTGACGATGGAACTCCACAAAGGCTCTATCACCGTCAACAACAATCTTGCTAGTTTTCAATAACAAATCAACAATGGACTGGGAAACATAGTTATTCTGATATTGCTTGTCTAAGATTACTCTTGTTCGCTTCTCATTCGGTAAAGAGACAATAAAATTGAATTGCATTTGGTAGAAATTATCTAGGACCCCAATTTGATAGAACAAATTGGTTCCCAAAGCTCTGATACCAAATTGATGCGGAACGGTGCCGACGTGCAGTGAGAAGGTTCAGCTGGAACTATCGTCGAACAGGTGGTGGGCGGGGGATGTCTTGCAGCCCGGATTGGTAGAAGCAGATCTGTGCGTGCTGACAAAAATGCCCGCCACAATCAACTCCGATGTCAGAACGAGATATCGTCAGCCGCAGTGAGTAGCAGACTCGCAGGAGGACGTCTCGGCCAAAGGGCGCGCATTGATTCCTGCCATGGAAGCCGGGAAATCCTCTACAAGTCGCAACTGGTTCTCTGTGCACAGGATGGCGCGGCCGAGCGAAGAAATTGGCAATGGAGTGCTCCGATGTGAGAACGCAGTGCCGCCTGTGGGAGAACGTCGGAGACGCCGTGCAGTAGTTACTGACCAAAGGGTTTAGTCAGATCTGGTCAGGGGTGGACGTGGTGGCTTCTGCAACTCGACACTGGTTCTGACGCCGAACCACGCAGGTCGGCTGCGCAGTCCCACGAGATCTAATGCCACGCACAGCACGGAGGTCGGAACGGGGCGGGGTTGGTGGCGCTGGAAAGAAGACAGAGAGACGCACAATGCCTTCAAATCTCAGGCCCAAAGTCGATATAGGGCGGCCTGTAGAAAATTTGCAAGACGAGGGACGAGTTCTATCCCGCAGGGACAGAGGACCGCGCGCAGGCTCACGGAGAAATTCGCCACCAGAGATCTGGACCTCGGATCGAGGCGAGACCAGCGCCCAATCGATGCAGACTTGCCGGAGCTTCACTGGACAGCAGGGGAGGTCCTGATCCGATTAGACCAGGTCTGGGACGCCACTGCAACTCGGGGTAGCTTTCTGGCGGACATATTTGGACACACTTGTGTAGGAAGAGAAGGGGAGGGGCCTTGGCGTCGCACCAAGGGGAAGGGGAAGGGAATGCCTCGGGCGTCGCACCCTTGGCGTGGGGAGTCGCACCCCAAGGAAGATCCCGTCGCAGGATCAAGGAGGAAGACGGAGTGCTAGTCGCAAGCACCAAGGGGAAGAGGGGGCGCAGCCAGCATAGGGTTTTTCTCCACCAAAAAAATTCTTCGTCTTTTGGAAAAGTGGGTTTACATGACTATTTATAGGAGTTAGGCTAATCCTAACTCTATTTTACCTTCTTATGACTTAAATTATCCTTAGACTCACAAAATAGTGTAAAATTCGCACCAAAAATTACAAAAAAATAAAAAGACTCGATATTCGCTCGAAATGAACCCAATCAAAATATGAAAATTAAAATTTTAATCCTACCAACTCATGACCTTCAAGTAAGACTCAAATAAAATAAAAAATACATAACGAAAATAAAAATGACTCCGATACAACTCTGATCGTCTGATATCTCGAGTCCCGCACCGCGTCACACCTTCTCTCTCCTCTCTCCTTTCCCTCTCCTTTAATCGGGAGAGGTTAACGAGGGGTGGGGCCCACATGCACACCCTCTCTCTCCTCTCTCCTTCCCCTCTCCCTTAATCGAGAGAGGTTGGTGAGGGCTAGGGCCCACAATCGCACCCTCTCTCTTCTCTTTTCTTTCCCTCACTCTTAATTGGGAGAGGCTGATGAGGGGTGGGGCCCACTTCCCCGCCCCTCTCTCTCCTCTCCCTCTCCCAACTAAGAGAGGTTAAAATGGGTGGGGCCCATCTCCTAGTTCCTCTCTCTCTTTTCTCCCTCTCCCTTAACAGGGAGAGGTTGGGGGCCCACATCTCTCACCTCTACCCAGTTCTCTCTGTCTCTCCCCCCCTTGGGTATTAAATTTGGGGGGTTGGGGTTAACCGGGAGAGGTTGATGGGCTGAACCATATTAAATCCCTCTCCCATTTATGAGGGCTTAACTGGGAGAACTTGACAAGAGCTAACCTCTTCCGGGTAAGCCTCCCAATTCCTATAAATAGGGCAAGGGGTTGAGCTGGGCCTTGAGGAGCATGCAGAACAACATAAAAGAAGACGCGCCAAGGAGGTCCAAGTGTGAAGAAGATTCAAGTGTTCTTGTGCTTGGGCATTATATAAACTAGAAAAAGAAGAAATTGCATACATACCCCTATTTGTGGATGTTTCTATAAAAAAGAAGAAATTGTGCATATACCCCTATATGGGGGTGTGCTTGTAAACAAAAAAAAAAGAAGTATTGCACATATACGCCTATTTGTGAGTACTCTTGTAAAAAGAAGAAAAGAAGGTATATTGCATATATACTCTTGCCATGTGCATTTTATAAAGAGAGAAAAGGAAAAGAAGGGACATTGCATATGTACATGGGTATTTTTCTAAAGTCCCTTACGAATTAATCTAAATCAATAAGCCGATCGTGATCATGCGGCGATCTGATAGTCTAGTTTTAATCCAACGATTGGTCTTGACCATAAGCCGATTTAATGGTCAATTTTGATCATAAGTCGATCTAGCTGTCGATCTTGATCATAAGTCGATCTAGCTGCCGATCTTGATCATAAGCCGATCTAGCTGCCGATCTTTGATGATAGGCCAATCTAGCAATCGATCTTGATCATAAGTCGATCCAACGGCCAATCTTGATCATAAGCCGATCTAGTAGCCAATCTTGATCATAAGTCGATCCAACGGCCAATTTTGATCATAAGTCAATCCAACAACCAATCTTGATCATAAGCCGATCCAACGGCTGATCCTGATTATAAGCCAATCCAACAGTCGATCTTGATCAAAAGCCGATCTTAAGTCGATCCACGTCCAATCTTGGTCATAAGCGAATCCTTCTGCCAATCTTGATCATAAGCTGATCGAGGTGATATTCAAATCCGATGGTTTACTTGCAACATATGACGATCCAACGGCCGATCGAGGTGATATTCAAATCTGATGGTGCCATTGTGATCATGTGACAATCCAACGACCGATCGAGGTGATATTCAAATTTGACGATCCGATTGCAATCATATGGCGATCCAACGGCCGATTGAGGTGATATTCACATACAACGATCTAATTGTGATCATATGGCAATTTGACGGCCGCTTATGATGATGTCTTAATCCAACGGTCAGATCTTGACTAGGAATAAATCCAGCAATTGGATTTTGACCGGGAACAAATCCAACAGTCAGATTTTGACCCGAAATAAATCCAATGGTCCGATCTTGACCATCAATAAATCCAACAGTTAGATCATGACTAGGAATAAATCCAATAGACTAACCGTGACCCGGAACAAATCCAACGGTCCACTCATGACTAGGAATAAATCCAATGGTCTGACCGTGACCAGATGCAAATCCAACCGTTCGATCGTGGCCAGAAGCAAATCCAATGGCTCGATTATGACCAGATGCAAATCCAACGGTCTGATCGTGGTCGGAAGCAAATCTAACGGTATGATCTTGACCGAAAGCAAATCCAACGGTCCGATCATGACCAGAAGCAAATCCAATGGTCCAATCGTGAACGAAAGCAAATTCAATGGTCCGATCGCGATTGTATGTAAACTCAAAGGTCTGACCACATGATTGAGACCAAATGCATGGGTCTTAAAGACTTAAAAGACTGATTGTAATGCATGAGTCTTAAAAGATCGATTGTAATTCATATTATATTCAAGTAAAAATCCTTAATTTTTCCTACAATAGTATATCTCTACTGGGCGATCATCATGATTATATCCATTAGATAAAACCCTCAATGTCACAGCGGATATTGATAGAGGCTAAAGGTTTTTTTTAACAGTTAATCAAAGATGTTCAATAACACCAACTGCGGTTGGTGGGGAAAGGTCTAGTACACGAACACATATCGTCTGATAAACCCAAGTATCACAAAATCAATAATGCACACGTTAATAAAACCTGATGACCAAAACTTAATTTTTTATTTGTCATCATCGTGTCACATTTTTCGTGTCAACAATGGCGAAGTAGGAAGGCTGCGTAATCGAGATTGAAATCCTTATTGAGTTGCTTTGAAGCAAATTAAATCCTTATTTGAGTTGCTTTGAAGCACCTTTTGTAATGTCTAGGGAGAATAATCCAAATACCTTTCCTTCAGTTTTCTATGGCATGAATATATATGGGTCATAAAGCAATGAAGGAATAATGGGAATCTTTCATTCACAAGGCTAAAAAATGGGTGAGAAGTCCTTTGAGATGCTTGGCTGGTGTTCAATTGTCCCTTATTCAAAGGTTGATGTTTTACAATATGATGGAATAAAATAGAAAGAAAATGAATGGAAGATTATCAAGTAAAATAAATATATTACTGAAACTAAAAAGACAATAAATTAAAAAAAGTGAGTAAGGTTGTAGAAGAATGCATATCTAAAGTGAACAAATTAGACCCAAGATGATCCTTCTTATTAGAGAAGACTGGGAAGGAAGAGACTGGGAAAGAACTATTCAGGGATTGACATCTCTTGAAATCTCTTTCTTTTCAGGATTCTGAAATAGTTTATCAACTTTATCTTCTATCTGAAAGAGCCTGTTGCTCTAGAGACTTACCCAAACTCTTTGAGATCTTGCCAAAATCTCTCTGCAATCTCCTCTCTTTTGACTTGTTGAGATGCTGCCTAGAAGCAAGATGGTAAACCTTTTGCTTGTCATTATTAGAACTTTGACTTTTCACTGGCATATGTTTGGTGAATAAAGAATAATCCTCTCCTTAAACCATAAAAAAATCAAAAGTTCCTGAATGGGGCATCAACAAAGGGTCCCATTAAACCTCGTTTCTTTTCTTCACGTGTGAGCTTCGGTGTTAAATATTTTTTCTTAAAAGAAAGTGATAATACATTAAAAAACATAGAACCTCCACCTACATTAGCAGCTCCACGTCACCCTTTTGGTTCTGATATGAGCACCTGATGCAGTTGTTTGTGTAAGCATAAACATCAGCAACAATCGCGTTGCACTGAAATAGCAGAATATGGTAATGCTGCACAAGGGGGGAAATGAGAGGAAAAGCTGGATGTCACCTATATTTTCTTTTTCTTTTCTTCTCTTTCTCCTTTATTGAAGATTTATGGACAAGATCTTGGGCTATTGAGTTCGACCATGCAAGCAGATGGATTTGCTTTGGGCTTCTCATACTCCTATCTAGGATCAGTTGGTAGATCCCCAAATGCACCTAGTAGAATGCCCGTAAGTTGTTGAAAAAGTGCCACTTTTCCTATCAAGGCCACCAAGGCATACTATTTTTTTTATCTCATCGTGGCTAAGGCACCAAGGAACAGCAAGGCTTCCCAAGTGAACACCTTTTATGCATGCTTAGTTAGACACTCAGTTCCTTCGATCTCCATGGAATACTGCACTGGTGACAGTTTAAAAATGATGGTTATAACATCTTCTTTTGATGCATTATAGGAAGAATTCCAAGAAAGGTAACCAATAGCAAAGTATTGTACACTTTTCTCCAAGCAAAACATTACCTTGTTTGATGTCTGGGCACAGGTGAGTCATGTCATTTCTTGTCAAGCTGGGTAGCGCGTGTGATTGAACTTTTTTTTAGCTTATGGGATCTTGTGGGCATCTCTTCAAGCATTTTCTGTATGCTTTTAGCAATTTCTTTCTTCAGAGTTTGCTCTGGTCTCTACATCTGCCTCATCACTCTCATGTTCTGTGATATCTTGTGCACTTCTAGCATGCACATGGTGTAAGTACTTTGGTATATTGTGGATATTGATTAATGACTCTTCTACTAAAGGTTTTGATTTGTTTGGTTCTTGTTCTTTCAGCATTTGCTTTCATCATCGATGGACAAAACAGTAAGGCTGTGGCACATGTCAAGTAATTCTTGTTTGAAGATTTTCTCACACAGTGATTATGGTAAGTGTAGCACATTCATGTGTCTAATGTCCAAGTCGTTTTGGTTTGATGATGTGTTTATACTGTGATTTCTCTTCTTTGCAGTCACTTGCATCCAATTTAATCCCGTCGATGATGATTATTTCATTAGTGGATCTCTAGATGCTAAAGTTCGCATCTGGAGTATTCGTCACCGTCAGGTTGTTGATTGGAAGGATGTGCATGAAATTGTCACTGCAGCTTGCTATACACCTGACGGCCAGGTTTTCTTTAATGCTTTAATGGGCAGTGTTTTATGCAGTCCTTCAAGGATATTAGTCTAAAGCTGGCTAATCATCTTTATTTTTTAAAAGATTGCTAGGCAGCTCTGTACAAATAATTTTGCCCAGCAGTGGCATAAACAAACCCCCAACACCCCCTGACACACACAAAAGAGTGATAAACATGTATTTTGTTTGTTATTTGTAGGGTGCATTTGTAGGTTCGTACAAGGGAGGCTGCCACATATATGACACATCAGGTAATGGCCAGTAACATCCAAGGATGAATTTAATTTTATGATTTTATTTGTGGTTGTTCTCCAGTGACTTCTATGGACTTTTGTGGAAGTAGAGGGCTTTTTGCATCTTCTTTTGAACGGTGTTATCAAAAGCGCCCGAGGCCTCGCCTAGGCGATGAGGCGAGATGGCACCAGCTCGCCTCTCGTCGGCCCAAAGAGCCTAGGCAATCGCCTCCAGCGCTTTTGGGCCGCCTCAGCACGCTCGGCCCGCTTCAAACTTCTCGGCCCACCCCGCTAGCCTGCCTGCAAACTGTCCAGGGACCCAATAGCCCACCCGCGACCGGATCCGGGGTATAAAAGGTCACCTCCTCCCAGGGTTTCGACCCTCGATCCCTTCATTTCTTCCTCCCCCGATTCGAACGGCGAAATCCTAGGCTTCACCGCCTCTTGCATCTCCCTGGTCGCCCCTGCGGTGATCAGCCTCCGGCATGCAGCAATTGGCCTCTGGCAAGCAGCGACTGTAGAGCGGACGACGCGGCGAAGAGCGTCTCTCTCCCTCTCTCTCTCACAGACAATACTCTACCCTCTCTCTCTTGCACACACCCTCTCTCTGTCTCCCTCTCCCTCTCTCTCTCTCTCACACACAGAGACACACACACACACGCACGCACAATGCCACCCCAGCACCCCTGTCACTCACTCTCTCTCACACACACCCGCACAGAGAGAGGATCGGCCCTTCTCTCTCTCTCTGTCTCACTCCATGTCTCTCTGTCACACACGCACATGGGCTCGGCCTCTCTCTCTCTCTCTCTCTCCCCCCCCCTCTTCTTCTCCCTCTCCCTCTCTCACACGCACAGGGACTCGGCCTCTCTCTCTCTCTCTCTCTCTCTCTCCCCTCTTCCTCTCCCTCTCTCACACACACCCTCTCTCTCTCTCTCCCTTATCTCTCTCTGTCTCACTCTCTCTTTCACACCACACACGCACTCTGTCTCCCTCTCTCTCACGCACCCTCTCTGTCTCCCTTTCCCTCTCCCTCTCTCTCTCACACACATAGATACGCACAACCTCTCTCTCTCTCTCTCTCTCTCTCTCACACACACACACACACACACACACACACACAGGGGATTAACCCCCTCCCAGGCTCCCACTTTGTCTCTCTGTCTCCCTCCCTCTCACGACGTACCCTCTCTCTCTGTCTCACTCTCTCCCACACTTGTTTTAATTTTGTTATAATATTGCACTTGTTATTCTTGTTTAGTGTATTTACATGTGTGGCAATATGAGTGTTATTATACTTTATATATGCATTTTTATATTTACTTTTCAAACAAATACATTTTTGTGATATTTAGACATATAGTTTAATTTCTGAATTATGTATATTTATTTAATAAAATCTCGCCTCAAATGCCTCGGCCATTACCTAGGCATTTGAGGCGTGAGGCGACCCCCTGGTCGCCTCACGCTTTTGACTACATAGCTTTTGAATTTGGACCCTGCTGGTTAATATCAATTGTTCTAGTTCAACATTATACTTGCACGCCTTCTCGCTTTTTCTCATTTATGACCTTGATTGATCTCCCATTTTCAATTTTTTTCAGATAATAAGTTGCATCTGAAAAGCCCAATTGACCTACAAAACAAGAAAAAGAAATCCCACCACAAGAAAATCACTGGATTCGAGGTATTCAGTCAATAATTCAATCAAAAGAATGTGCATTTAATTTGTTTTTATCAGGTATCTGCTCTTTTACATGTAAAGCATAAGACCTTTTCTTATCTCTGACATTCTTATTTGTTTCATGAAAAAGTTTGTCCCAGGGAGTTCTTCAGAAGTTCTTATTACATCTGCAGATTCACGAATTCGAGTTATCGATGGTCTTGAATTGGTTCATAAGTTCAAAGGTAAAATTATCAGATACCTTCCATGACCTCTTAGTGATATGAAGTTTCAACTGTTATATAGCCCTCCTCTGTGCTTTTGTTTGTAGTATCTCCCGGGTATGCAGGATCTTTGGTCTTTCTGTTACAATGTTCCTCATGATGCATTGTGCAAAAATGATGGTTACAAATGAGTCCATCAATATTTTATTCTCATTTATTTTTTTTGTTCAGAGGTAAGTCCACAAACTGAAGACTACAGATGAAATCAATCTACAAATGAGTTAATCAAAAGCATTTCCCCAATTATTTTACATTGGGATTTTGCATATATATTAAATAATCAAACTGCTGTCAGATCTGTGGCTTTGTTTCCCCCTTACAAATAATTCTCATGCAGCAGGTCTACTGCCAAATAGATGTGCCTCCTTCCCTACAGAGCTGCTGGTTGGCTGAATGTAGCTCGGAAAAGCAGCTATTGAGAGCAAATGCAAAGATAATGAATTAGCATAAATAGATGTGAGTGGAAAAAGAGAGAATGTGAGCACACAAATGGGAATTAAATAAACTTGCAATTGAGTCCGTGGTGTGGCAATAAGGCAACATATATTAACTTTCTGATCTCTTTGCTCTATGTTCTTATTCATTAGTGATTATTGAAGGCCATTAACACTAGGGCCCACTTTACAAAAACAACTGTCAATTAAAACCAGTTTATTTTTTTTATTATGATGATAAACTCCTGTCTTTGTGCCCATTCTATTACAAAAATGTCAGATTACATTTGTTTATGTTTTGTGTCTCCATTGCATTCATCTTCCATTATTTTAGGAATAGTATAGGATATATATATTCACAGTGAACTGTATAGTGGATCCAAGTGCATTAAGAAATATATCGGTTTGTTGGCTCAAATCCTTTTCCTAGCTCAGCAATGAATATAACTAATTAGCAATGCTTGTTGAGTTTTGAGTTTTGACACAATACCCATCATCTTTAAACACTCTTCTGAATCTTCAGGTTTTATGAAATTCGGTGCCTGCTTTCATGAGTGTGACTATCTTGCATTCTAATTTTCTGGTTTTACCTTTTAGCAATACATTAGGGCGGCTTTGACAGCCGGATAAGAGGGTGCGGCTAACCGACCCCGAAGGGTCGATTGAGATAATCGGGGTCGGTTAGCCGATTGTGTGAGGGGGAGGGCAAGAGGAGGCGGGGCCCACCGGTTAGCCGGTGTCGGCTAACCGGGGGGCAACCCATTTGTCAAAGGCGCCCATAGTGATTACGTGGAGAACTACAACTTTATTTCTATGTTTGATATCTAGAACCCCATTGAATAACCTGTTTATATGGCTTTTGTTGAGGGCATCTCAGGGAATGGGTCGAGGTTTGAGTTTTTAATTTTCCAATCTCTATGATCGCATGTGAACAGGGGATAGGGGTCTGTGTCCACTTACTTTCCCAGTGGGAAGCACATGGGCCCTTCTGACGTCCCATGTCTCAGACACCCAAAAGTAATGCTATCCAAAAGCTCACAGTGATGCTGACAGTAGCCAAAAGTCTGTAGTATTTAGTTTAACAAGAAGATTCCAAGATTCTCAATGAAGACCAGGTTCTTGTGACTCACGAACATAAAGGTTAATGTACTGATGTATGGTCTTCAACACTTCTTGATAGTTCTTTAACTTTAGGAACTTTATTTGGAGCCTGTCTTTTCACTCTCTTTATATAATAATTGTCCTAGAAGTTAACATATCCCTATCTAGACTTGGTTTTTCCTCTTGGGTATATTGGTTTAAACATCAAGGGAATCCGTTGGGTTATCCTCTTACATGAGCTTAAGTTACAGAGGGCTGATGTCAAGGCAGCTGATGGGAAGACTTTGTTAAATACTTGCATAATATCCTGTGTAGCCAACCTTAGACCATGGGATGAGGTTTCCTATCATCATTGGCATTGTCATCATTGTGTCATTTTAGGGATACCAAAGAATGCATGGCAATCTGTGTGACGAGCCAAAAGTTTTTCTTTTGGAATGGTCACTGTGATACCTGCATCTTCGAGACTGTAGACAAAGAATGGTTTATCCATAGACAGGGACTTCAGAATTTTGATACATTCCATCCTATGTACCATGCAGCAAAGACTGGTCCATGGATAAAGGAGAAGAATAATGTTTAAAAAGATGGTGACATCAGGGGACAGCTGGCAAGAACTTTCGTCAACCTCATGAGGATATGCGGATAATGCTCATCTATGATTGAACGATCAGTTGACTTTTAAAAATCACTAACCTATCATAGCACAATTATTTTCCCAGGATAAAATGCAAAAAGGTCATGGAGAGTCTTATCTGTTTTTCGCCAGGAATCTTGATATATAACAACATTCCCATATGGCTGATCTCTATTTTACAAATCCCTTCGGAGGACATCATATAGGACGCCTGCATTTTGGATGTGAATCATTGTTTGGATAAGAAATCAGGTGAAAAATGCATAGATAAAATCTTTCTAATCCAGCCTATCTGGAAACCTCTCTCTCTCTCTAAGTTGCACCACTTTTAAAGGATGATAGGCACATATCAACCTCATGATATATTTTCCAAGCCATTATATATCCTCTTAAAGATTTTTTTTAACTCAACTTAGAAAGGTAAATTCCTGATGGGGAGGATCAGACCTTGTGACAACGGTGCTGTATCGGCTTCTTGAAACTTAATCAAGAATACCGTTTTTCCTATATTAGATTAAGTATACCGTTTTTCATATGTTTGATTTAAGTATATTGTTTTTCTTATATTCATCTTGGGTTGTGGAAAAGAAACCCTGTGATGTTGTGAAGTTATTCCGAATGCAGGGTTCCACAACCCAAGCAGCCAGATATCAGCATCTTTGACTCCAGATGGGAAGTATGTGGTGTGCGCCAGTGAGGACTCTCATGTTTATGTGTGGAGATACGATGCTCGTTCACGACCAAATGGAAGCAAAGGTATCGTCGGTGTCACGCAATCGCACGAGCACTTCCACTGTCAGGATGTGTCTGTGGCAGTTGCTTGGCCGGGCACCAGCCCAAGAATGATGTTCCGATCTCACAGCGGCAATCAGATTGAAGAGGCCACTCTTCCAGATGCCAGATTACTGATTTTTGATGAGGAAGCCAATGGGCAGGGAATATCCCTACTGCCAAAGTATGATCGTATCAACAGCCCGAGGCAGAGAACCTTCCCCGGTGCAAATGTCCATCAGTTTTGTGATAGGGTTTCAGCGACATGGCCAGAGGAGAAGCTGCTCACAACAGCAAACAAGCAGAGTCCTCGGAGCAGTGTTGATTTTAGCAACGGTCTCGTGCAAACAGAAAGCAGGCCAGCCTGGGGAATGGTAATTGTGACGGCCGGGCGCGGTGGCGAGATCAGAATATACCAAAATTTTGGGTGTCCCGTTCGTGTTTAAATCCCCTGGCCTGCTCGCAGAACCAGAGCACATTGGATGCTGAAAACAATGACTAGGGTTACTCCACACCCGTGGCCATTACTGCCCCCGAGTTTGGAATGTGGGGTCCGGTGGCTGTGTATAGATAGCTGGACGCATGGTGAGGATTGTAATGTCCGTAGAGGTTTCTTCCATTTTTTTGTTTCTCTTTCAAGCTTGCTCTTCCGATTGCCGAGAGAGCTTGTCCAGTCACAAAAACCACACATTCTTTGAGAAATGCCAGGCTTGTGTTTTAATGAAATGTATAGAACACGCTGAAAAGGCCGGATGGATGATGAGGGATTGTTTTACCATTGAAATCATTGCTTTGTAAATGCTGCATTGTATTCCATCAAAGTGGGTGGCATATAACTTTTAGATGCGATTGTTTGTAAATTTTTACCCCCTTGCATCCAGACCGGTCAGCTAGCTCTCTAAGGAGATTGTTAAAGAGCGCAGCCCGTGATTGGGGCCCCTTAGGACCCAATAGCTTTGGGTTTGGACAGACCCATTTACTCAGTGATCGATCGACCGGTTAATCGCATTAGACGGAAATAGGATCAGATTTATGTAAATAAGGATTTAAAATCAAGGCCATTTATCAAGTATGTTCAAAGTCTAAGACAAATGAATTATTTTTTAGACTTTCCAAGCGGATGTTGTGCCAAGCACGGCCTTAATTAGAAATCACTTTTTTAAATTTTTACTCTCAATATGAAAAATACAAATTGCAATTAGTTATAAGTTTATTATTAATTTTAGATGGTTATAAAAGTCAAAGTTCTTAACAGTATTGTTTTTATTCCTGATTAAAAGTTTTACAAGTTAAAGTTTTTATTTAGAAGACAAAAAAAATCCTAGATAATCTTCTTTTTATCCCTGGTTGATACTACGCCGGTCCACTTCTCAAGTCCGATTCGCACGAAATGAAACCTCCCATCATCAAACTGTTCGGAATCTCAGATGGACTTCGGCCTCAAAAACAAAAGCCCATTTATGATCTTTGCCCCCACCTCTTCGCCGCTGCTTTAACAGAGAGAAAAAAATATTTAGTGCACTTAATTACACACCCAGATTACACATCAAGTAAATTTAAAAAAATGAAAAAAATTGTGACGTGAGATTCAGTGATCTTAATTTGTCGTAGAAGACACATTCCAGATTATACATCAAGTATTTTAAATAATGAGATAAAATTCTAATGACGACCATGAATGTTTTATTAACATTTAGTGCGGTGTAAATAGATGAGTTTCAAAATAGGGTCAACCCACATGGCTATCTTCTTCTCCAATTCAGTAGAGATCTAAAATTATCAAAAAAAATCAAAAATTAGAAATTTCAAAATCCATAGTTTTATAACAAGACAATTACGGGATTTACAGCACAGCAGACAAAATATCGTGCGGTAAAGACAATAAGAAAATCATAACTTTGTCCTAATGGGTTTAGTAGAAGAGTGAATAAGAGATAAATAATAATAATAATGATAACGAAGACGAGTTTTCCATCGAAACCTATCCTACCGAAGATAAATAATTCAACCACTGTAGTCAAATGACTTATCTCAATCTATCCCAAAATACCAATCTCAGCCAAACAAATCACTCAATTAATCAAATTGAGTAAAGAACAAAAGAAAATGCCACAAATTCAACTTATCCTTCAGTTTTCCTATTATCAAAGTGTTTTAGGTGGCATTTGTTTGGGCTGAACTGGGTGGGAATTTATTAAAAATTCATACACCTTATAATAACTGTCATGTGTGTCAGATATTGGAGAAAAAGTTTAACATAATCCAAACCAGTCCAGCTTCCTCCGTCATCCCAACCAAACGGTGCCTTAGAACACACAAGAGAGTCGCGGATGGTGGAGTATGGTTGCGCCCCCGTGTAAATATCTATCATCATCCCATTTTGGGAAGAAAATCCGAAACACGAAGCCCCATTGGAGGATTCCCGCCGAGGTGGCGCCCTCCCCAACCTGCAACTATCACCTTATCCTCCTCGCCCTCTCCGCCCGCACCCATTACTCCCCCCACCACCACCTCCCCGCTTCTATAAACCCGCGTCCGCCTCCTGCTTGGGACGGTGGCTGGCAGTTCTACTTCCCTGCACGGAGGCTTGAGAGGTTCACACAAACCAGTGGCCATGGCTCTGCAAGCCTCGTCTCTGCTCCCCTCCACACTCTCCGTCCACAAGGAGGTATGGTTACGACTGTGAGCTACGGCTCCCTCTTTCCACGTTCCTTCTGCCCTCTCTGTAAGAAGCTGGACTGGTTTGTAAATGGAGCATCTTTTTGCAGGGGAAGGCGACCGCAGGAGTGAAGGACACGAGCTTCTTGGGGGTTTCCCTCTCGGACCACACCAAGTCGGACTTCGGCCCTCTAGTCCTCAAAACCACCAAGGTTAGATTCCTTGGAGCAGAGTTATTTTGCGTCTACTTCTGATGGGTTTCTCTCCCTTCTTGTTAATCTCTCTCTCTCTCTCTCATCCTGGATTTTTCATCCCTCCATGCACCTTAGTGTGGGCGTCTTGAAAAGAGAGAATGCCCCGGTTCGCCCTTTTTTCTGCTTCTTGATGGTTTCACTTAATCTGGTTAGCTTATGGTGCTAAATATGGATATGGGTTTATAAGATTGCGGGTTTATCTGATTGAATCTTCCTATACAACGTCACTGTGAACTGGGTTTCGAAGAACCAACACCTAATTAAGGATTCATGATCTGTAGACTTGTGCAAAGATTGTGTTTCTACAGCACCCACCTTTGTTTTCTCTTCCTGGTCACCCATTCTCGAGCTCCTCCGTCTGCAAATTATGTCAGAAATCCCATGGTGGAAGATACTTCATCTGGTCTTCCGGTTTATTTCTACTAAGCTTCTGCAACAATGTGAACCAGAGGAACCTGCCCATCATCGGTGTGAGAGCCCAGACGGCGGTAACCACCCCCGGCGTCACCCGCGCATCCACAGAGGGGAAGAAGACCCTCAGGAAGGGGACCGTCATCATCACGGGCGCCTCCTCCGGGCTGGGCCTGGCCACCGCCAAGGCCCTGGCGGAGACCGGGAAGTGGCACGTCGTGATGGCGTGCAGGGACTTCCTCAAGGCGGAGAGGGCGGCCAAGTCGGCGGGTATGAACAAGGAGAACTACACCGTTATGCACCTCGACCTCGCCTCCCTCGACAGCGTCCGCCAGTTCGCCCACAACTTCCGCCGCACAGAGATGCCCCTGGACGTGCTCGTCTGCAACGCCGCCGTCTATCTGCCCACCGCCAAAGAACCCACCTTTACTGCTGAAGGGTTCGAGCTCAGCGTCGGCACCAACCACCTCGGCCACTACCTCCTCGCCCGGCTCCTCCTTGAGGACCTGAACAAGTCCGACTACCCCTCCCGCCGGCTCATCATCGTCGGTTCCATCACTGGTAAACTAACAAACCTTCGCCACTAATGTCCGCTTGATCACTTTCTCGCGGGCAGTAGTACCGATCATTGCTTGTGCTGCTCTTGCCTGATTGGTTTTACCAGGCAACACGAACACGTTGGCCGGGAACGTGCCGCCGAAGGCGGACCTGGGCGACCTGCGGGGCCTCAAGGGGGGTCTGAATGGGCTGAACACCTCGCCCATGATCAACGGCGGCACTTTCGACGGGGCCAAGGCGTACAAGGACAGCAAGGTCTGCAACATGCTCACCATGCAGGAGTTCCACCGGCGCTTCCACGAGGAGACGGGCGTCACCTTCGCCTCCCTGTACCCCGGGTGCATCGCCACCACCGGCCTCTTCCGGTCGCACATCCCCCTCTTCCGGCTCCTCTTCCCCCCCTTCCAGAAGTACATCACCAAGGGCTTCGTCTCCGAGGAGGAATCAGGGAAGAGACTCGCACAGGTACGAGATTGCAGATTCCCGTTCTTTATTTCAGCAAACCCATCAACCTCGATCGGTAACGGATGAGCTGAAGAGGTAAAGTGGTGATCTTTTCCTGGTTTTTTTGTTGCTTCCAGGTGGTGAGCGATCCCAGCCTCACCAAATCGGGGGTGTACTGGAGCTGGAACAAGCACTCGGCGTCCTTCGAGAACCAGCTGTCCGAGGAAGCAAGCGATCCTGAGAAAGCTCGAAAGCTGTGGGAGATCAGCGAGAAGCTCGTGGGGCTGGCTTGATGCCCATCTCCTCCCCCATCCATCGTGAGAGAGATGAGCGGCATGCCAGGAAACACGATGCAACCGGCTTAGGTCCAGTGCATGCCGTTGTTTTGTAGTTTTGTCCACTGTAAAATCTTGAGTTAGGGAAGCAATAAAAATAATTTTCACTTAAAACGAGGAATAAGCCCTGGAGAGGGGTAAATCTGCGGCCCAATAAACATATGGCCCAGAGCGGCCGAACCAGGTCTAACCCAATCCTACCAGGCTGACTCCACTAAGTGATAGCCCCACGAATGAGTCCACTTATCTCAAAGCCCCAAAAATGCTCGGACCATACCTTCCTAGGCGGCCTCCTGGCTCGGAAGACCGAGTAACCATTGCTCGGGAGAAGCCCAAGTGTCCCACCAGACGGTATCCCAAGCTCGGACCTCCCATGGGCGCAATTTCTCTCAACGGGGCATTTATCCCGGCGAAAGTCTCGCTACCGCTCGGAGGTAGGAAGTTCAACACGATAGGGGAGAGCAAGAGTCCTTTAACTGTGGAGAACTTTTCTCCAAGACATAACGTCCCCTGGTTCCTCCAGCTACCCTACCTCCAACCAAGAGAGTAAGTAGTTATATATAAACTCTAGAAAACCCTCGAGAAAGTTAAGGTGATCCTGAGTACTCAACACCACACTCACTAGTGGAGAGTGATCTCGTGCCCCTCACTTTTCCTCCTACTACATCCCGTCCACCTACGCTCTATCAGCTTGTTGATTTAAACATCGAAGGGTTTTTCTTAGGGTTCCAACCCTGGGTCTCCTCTGATCTGTTTCCTGTCTTGTAGATCCTCCAATCGTGGTGACAACGACAAAGGCTAATCCAGGATCGTGCGACTCAGGATCTAGCGCGAGATCACCCCTCTTCATCTGACACCGTCTCTGGGAAACGGGCAAAGAGTCAACATGGTGCGAAGAAGTTCCAGTAGGAGAAACGCCGGCAACAAAAGGAAAGCAACGGCGGCAGGGGGAGGGGAACATGTGCCCTCCCACTCTGCGACGGGCCCCCTCTCCAACACCGACAACCAAGCTAATGCCCTACCTCTGTCGACCAGGGGGGACAACCTCACCCTAGGAACCTAGACGCCCTCCAAACCCTCAACACCAAATTAGATACCCTCGTCGATTTGATGAAGACCCAGGCGGCCAAGGAGGAGAAGTCACGGCTTCCCCGGATGAGTCCCCCCGTGCAGAAGTCTCCCGGCTTACGGCCGAAGGCCGCTTTACTCTTCAAGGCGGACTACTTATTCGGAATGGGCCCTGTGGGCCCTCTCAACCTCCGCCCTCGAAACAAGAAGTCTCCTCCAATCCGCGGAGGAAGAAGTCCGAGCTACCTCCACTGCACACGGAAGCGGACGCTCCCGCTGAGGAGTGGCGGGGCAACAGCCGGGGAGGCACTCACAGCCCCCCACCCCCGCCTCGACGTTAGCCGGAGCTGTCCCTCCATCTGCGGGACTTCGAGCGGCGTTTCGCCGAACAGGAGCGCGCCCTTCGCGCCTTGCAAAAGAATTCTACCCAGGAGGATGAGGAGCAATTCCCATTCTCCGACCAAATCTTGAAGGCCGACGTCTCCCCGAGAGTCTCACTACCGACCTTCAAGTCCTATGACGGCCAGGGTGACCCGGCCGACCATTACGACAGCTTCGACGCCCTCATGACCCTGCACGGAGCGTCTGATGCTGTCAAGTGTCGAGCGTTCGTGAATACTTTGGTCCAAGGCGCTCAAGTCTGGTTCCGAGCGTTCGCCCTCGGCAGCATCCACAACTTTAGACAGTTCGAGCGACTGTTCAAGGAAAGCTTCGTCGGGAGCGGCCCTCTAAGGTCAATTGCGGTGTTGTTGGCGCTAAAGCAGGCACAGAGGGAAAAGCTGCGGGCTTATATCAACCGATTTAAGTCAGAGGCCTTGCGCATCTCTCACCTGGACGTCGCCTCCGCCATCACCACGTTGACCGGAGGCACCCGAGACAAAAACCTCCGGCGAGAATTGGTACTCCACCCTCCCTCCTCTCTCACCGATTTGGTGACCCTAGCTCTGCGTCACGCAGAGTGCGAAGAAGTCCTCAACGCTTGCCAAGATCGAGCAAGCTCGAGACGAGAGGGAGATAAAAAGCGACCGTCTGAGCAAGCCTCGGGCCAGGGGAAAATAAGAAACCAAGACGGGGACCGCCGAGAACCTCCCCGGAAGTTTGAACGATACACTCCTTTGTCCACTCCTGTCTACGAGGTCTATCAAGAAATCAAGGATTCGGGTCTTCTTCGCCGACCCAAGCCTATGAAAGCTGACCCCAGGCACCGTAGTCGCCGAAAGCACTTTCAGTTCCACGAAGACCACGATCACCACACTGGCGACTGTCAACAGCTCAAGGACGAGATCGAGCATCTCATCTGCCAAGGACACCTCTCCCAGTATGTGTCCGAGTAGCAGGAAGATCGTGGGGTCCCCCGAGAGGAAATTGACAATCAACCCCACGGAGTCCACGTCAACGTCATTTCAAGGGATCAACCTCCGGAGGGGACATCAGTTGAGAGAGAAAGCGTCACGTCGAGCGAGCTAGTCGGGATTCCGAGCCCCCTAGAACCTCGCCAGCAAGCGACCAGCAGGCCTTGGTGTTCTCCGACCAAGACCTGGAAGGGGTAGCCACCCCGCATGACGACGCCCTTGTAATCTCGGTTATTATAAATCATTGTAACGTGGATAGGATATTAGTGGACAATGGCAGTGCCCCGGCGTACGAATGTTTCTTGAAAATGGGTGAAAACCCATTTAAGCTACGCCCGATTCGAACCCCTCTCTGTGGGTTCAACGGCCTGACGACCTATCCCGAGGGGGTCTGAGCGTGCCTGTTATTCTCGACACCCCTTTGCCCCTTTTCTTCCTTTTTTCATTTTTCTTCTCTCTTTTTTTTCCTTCTTTTTTTATTGCCAACAGTAGTGTATATGGAAGAAATCTCTTATCTAAGGAAAGATATTCTAAGGACGCGTTTGGTACAGATGTTGGAGAGGGAGTTTTTCCTTTCCAATCATTGAAATCTTTCACTTTTTAGAATCCTTTCCAAATGAAATAATGTCCCATCAAACTTTTTTTGTGACGGATTTCGAGATATAGAGAGATATAAGAAGAAAAGGGGGGAGAGTTGACAATCTCTAAAAGCTCCCTAAAAGGAGCTTCTTCTCTCTCTAGAGGGATTTTGAAAAAATCCCTCCATAAAGAGAGTGCCCAAACGCGCCCTAAGTGTTTTGATTGGAATCCATTCCTATGAAGAGAACTTATAAATAACTTATTACACAAATTTATTATCTAATTTATCATGATAAAGTTTACATCTCCATATCTCCTATAAATAAGGAAACATGTACTGGAGTCCTTTCTGAAATCTAGAAACATCATCTCCACAATTTGAACATCTATGTGAACAAAAATATCTAATTAAACAATTATTTTAGAACTTAATTTCTATAAATATTTTCCTTAATTGTCCCTCTAAGTCATTCTTGATCTGCCATTAAGAATAGAGTGATGAAGCTGACATCAATATAATATAGTTGGCATCGTCACTTTCTGATCTTGTCAACGGTGCGGGATGAAAATTTCTACTTAAAGCCTACTTTCGGCTTATATATATAAACATGAAAAATGCCGAATAAGAGCACTTATCATCGTCTATAAGATAGTTCTTTGAGATAAATCGTTCCTAATAACCTCATCTTAAACCTCAACTAAAAACTTATTATTTAGAAGTTTTGGTAGAAAATTAAAGATTCAAAATCTTATAAATCACATTAAAGATTCAAAATCTTATAAATCACTCAGAAATATTCTCCCATCTAAATAACCAGACCAAAATACGTTAAAAAAATTAAAAATATTTTTATTACATTATAAAAGACAATATAGAGGTTCGTCTAAACAGACCACGTATTTTAACACTCCCATAGTGATGTACGATAAGGTTGATGGCCGATGCACACTCGTCAAAAGAGGCCAGCTTATGCCTCGTTGTCAAAAAAAAAAAATTGTAACTGCAGATGAAAGCACGATAAACTGGAAGCATATTCTTGTGGAAAACACTTTTATCATGGAGACTGAGAGAAAATGATGTTCCTTTGATGAAAGAAGGAAATTAAAAATGCTCAAAATTAATCTCATGAGATGGCTATCATCAGCTCTCTTTCCCCTAAAACTCGGTTCCAAGGATTGTTTAGTCCAGGAAATATAAACCCACTCCCCACCCCCAATGATGATATTTTAATTAATAGTTCATGCATAAGTTTTCAATTGTTAGAAAAAAAAGGTTCATAGTAGATCCACAGTAAACATGGTACACATGAAAATGAAACCTCTTACCACCAGATGCTCAATTTAACCTGACAGTAGTACATGTGCAAAAAGCACAAATTCTTCAACAGGAGCACTCCTACAAAGATGTCCACATTGCTACGAGTGTTTGCCAGACAAGATACGGCCCTGCCAATTGTTGTCTTTCTTTCAAGCCTTTAAATCATCTTCTACTTTTGAGCCATCATAATGTTTGTTTTCCGCTGTGGGGGGCTAGGCACTAGATTTTTCTCCCTGCTTCAACTTAAAAACATTTCCATCAGATCCAATGACAAGTAGGAATATTGTTTCTATTCTCCGAGAAATCTTATGGATGCAAGAAATACTGCAGATGCACTAGCGCAAAGTCCAGCCAACGCCAGCCTACTCTGGAGTCTGGAGTACATGTCCAAAACCTTGTCAAAGTATGGCACCAAATCATTCTAAAGATTGCCATGTCCTTTGCAGTTGGAATTTCATGAACAGCATTAACAGAGCAAACAGAAAATGGACGTAAATCTTTGCACTGAAAAACACAAGGTTTTTCATCAGGTTTACTTGATTCTCTTTGGAAAATCATCGTCCTTAGGTTAATGCCTTTGCATGGTATATTAGACAAGCAAGCAAAAAAGTCGTACATACAGCTAAACCATGTCACATTAGCCTAAGAGCCCACTGGATCGACTGTAAAATGTACTACAAGAGCTTTTTTATAATTGGTCGGAATTTCCACCTCCAATACAGCTGAGTAGTATTACATTAGCCCAGTGCCCACTGGATCGACTGTAAAATGTACTGCAAGAGCTTTCTTTATAATTGGTTGGAATTTCCACCGCCACGTCTGCATTTGATTTATATGAAAAATAGTGAGCAGCCGAGATTTTGACATAGAAGAACCATAACATCGTGGACAGAGAGCTTCTTGGAGAATAAATGTCAAGTGTTGAGAATGCAGGTGAAGAATTTCTGGGTAGTCATGGCCCGACATAATGACAGCCTAAGAAACAATCTGACGGAGGCAGCAGAACATGCAGATAATAACAATGACATGGAAAGATTACATGGCTACCAAGCATGTGAATTTTACACTTCTATATGTGGTTAAATATTCTTAGTTGCTTACAACCTTGTACTCAGCGGATTCTCGAAACATTTCCAAGGCTTCCCCTGGAGGAGGAGACAAAAATATCTAGATAAGTTAGCACATCATATATGCAATCTGTTAGCAAATCATACCACTGGAATCACACACAAATCATCCTTACGAGATGGGAAACGTATGACTGCGCCTTGAGTGTATTAACTGTCCCCGCGATTAAATTAGAGCCTGATACTGAAGAAAGATAAGAATAATCTTGCATGAAATGTAAAATTAGTTGCAAAGGACAAACTAGTTTCAACTTTCAAGTCTCCAAGGTATAATATAGCAAGCATACGGTGATAAAACAACCAATTGATGGCCTGCAGACAGAGTAGTATTAGACAAAGCAGCTGAAACATTCAACTTACACTCCCCCAAATACTTTAACCTCCTCTTGTTTTTTGCTAACCCACTCCTTGTTCTAACTCGTCTAAAGGAGAAACTCTCCTAGGATTCAGCTCAATGTGATCTCACCCAATCTTAGATGTCCAATTTTCCCACATTACATGATGAACTTTTGGTGATTATGGACGTTGTTAGGCATCCATGAAGTGGAACCATGGGAAATGCAACCAAAGGGTAAGCAAGGTCAGACCCTCTTTCATGCAGCTCTAGGGGCTATCCTGAATACCATGAAAAGATAACTGACATTCTGAAGCAGTTTTTTTCTCTCCTGATGCATCGATGTGAGCTGTTTGTTTTGTGCCTTTTTATGGGAAACAGCAATATCTAACAAAAAAACTCTTTTTTTAACATCCAACAAAGGTGTCTCAAAGGGAACAGGAGACTGAATGGAACACTAGTTCATATTTATGCAAAACATAGGTTGAGGCAAGAAATTAGCTGGTGGCGTTGCGACACATATGGTGCAACCATCAGAAAATACAATGATCTTTACCTGTATATAGTCTATTAGACGGAAGAAATAGCTTTACCTAGAGATATTGCAGGAATTCCCCTCATTTGATACTGGGATGTATATAGATAATCAAGCATGTTCTTTTCTTCATCCTCCGATATGTCTGATTTTGCTTTTAGCAGAAAAATGTGTTCCTCAATGCATCTGACATTCAGGAAAGTACGATTGTCATTAACTATAAAACATATCCAACTTCAATTTAATCTTAAATTACACTTGTAGAGATAAACCAAACAAAGATAAATTGAATTTAAAGGGTGATTCTTTTCATAGAGGTCTCAAACTTATTCATCATAAATCTGTTTAGAAAGCGAGCGAGCGACACACACACACACACACACACACACACACACACACACACACACACACACACACACACACACACACACACAGAGAGAGCACCTCTTCTTAAACCTACTTTCGGCTTATGTATAAACATGAAAAATATCGAATAAGAGCACTTATCCTCGTCTATAAGATAGTTATGTGAGATAAATCATTCCTAATAACCTCATCTTAAACCTCAACTAAAGACATCTTATTTAGAAGTTGTGGCAGAAAATTAAACATTCAAAATCTTATAAATCACTCAGAAATATTCTCCCATTAAATAACCAGACCAAAATGCGTTAAAAATTTAAAAATATTTTTATTACATTGTGCCTAACCTTGCATTATAAAAGGCAATATAAAGGTTCATCTACACAGACCACTTATTTTAGCACTCCCATAGTGATGTACGATAAGGTTGATGGCCAATGCACACTCACCAAAAGAGGCCAGCTTATGCCTTGTCGTAAAAAAAAAAAATTGTGACTGCATATGCGACAGATGAAAGTACGATAAAATTGATGCATATTCTTGTGGAAAACAGTTTTATGAGACAGCATTACATGGGGAATGAGAGAAAATGATGTTCCTAGGATGAAAGAAGGAAATTTAAAATGCTCAAAATTAATCTCATGAGATGGCTATCATCAGCTCACTTTCCTCTAAAACTCGGTTCTAAGGATTGTTCAGTCCAGGTAACGTAACCCCACCCCCACCCCCCAATGATGATATTTTAATTAATTTCAATTGTTAGAAAGAAAAGGTTCATAGTAGATCCACAGTCAACATGGTACACATGGAAATGAAACCTCCTACTGCCAGATGTTCAATTTAACCTGACAGAAGTACATGTGCAGAAAGCACAAATTCTTCAACAGGAGCACTCCTACAAAGATGTCCAAATTGCTACAAGTTTTTGCCAGACAAGAATACGGCCCTGCCATTCGAAGGTTTCCAACATATTCGTGGTCTTTCTTTCAAGCCTTCGAAGCATCTTCTATTTTTCAGCCGTCATAATGTTTGTTTTCCGCTGTGGGGGCTAGGCACTAGATTTTTCTCCCTGTTTCAACTTGAAAACATTTCCATCAGATCCAATGACAAGTAGGAATATTGTTTCTATTCTCTGAGAAATCTTATGGATGCAAGAAATACTGCAGATGCACTAGTGCAAATCACCGAGTCCAGCATATTTTGACAAAAATTCCAAGTTGATTCCATATTAGAAAAGAATAAACACATTAAAGTACTAATACAGTGCAGGGAAGCTACATATGTAGGATCCTCATTGATTCTACATTACCAGACAACAATTGTGACACTTCTACTCTTCATAGATATTCAATTTGCAGTGTGTGTGTGTGTGTGTGTGTGTGTGTGTGTGTGTGTGTGTGTGTGAGAGAGAGAGAGAGAGAGAGAGAGAGAGAGAAGGGAGACGTCGTCTCTAGGATTGTGATCGAAACCGACTAGAGTTCATTTTTATTTCAGTCATTAGAGAAAATTTCACACTAGGTTCCACAAAAACTAGCCTGATATCACTCTGCAACAAGAAGGTTCAAAGTACACAACCAATAGTGCTCAGAGTTTAAGGGACCCATTGCTTGCAATGCAATGGACCATGGAGTAGCACAGCTGAATCACAATTAAGGAAATGCGGCTATATGAGGTTCCTGGAGGATTAACTGAATAGAAAACCCTTTTGACAAAGAAAGTGGAAGTAAATACTTCAACTCAAGAAGATTCCTTCCATCCCCCATAATTCTCCTCTTCACAACTTCTGCTGCCATATTCCTACAGAAATGGTAGAAAAAAGGTTCCCAGTTCAATGTACGTATTGTCATGAGGACAAACATTTCATTGAGATACCTCACGCACACTAAAAATATCTATTTGAATTACATTCAGCAGCTACATCAGGCTATCAGCAGCGTCATCATCTGTTCATGTTGACAGACTGAATTGAGTAAAGAGAAGCGAAGAATGAAAAACAAATTGAACATTTCTTGTGGAGTTAACTTATGAAAATCATGTCAAAGAGAAGCATAGTTTGTTAAAAATGAACAGTCACATTAGAGCAGTACACAAAAAGAGCGACAATAAAAACGGTCATACAAGGATAATGGGAAAGGAGGACATGTGTTGAAGAAGCAAAAGAGAGAAAAAAAAACAATAAGCTTTTCAAGTCTTAAGCATGATAAAATCTCCATCCACCTTTTGTAACACTAGAACTAGATTTCATATAATATTTCTAAGATATCTTCAGCAACCATGAAATGATAACACAGGCCAAAGTATATGCAGAGTTCATGGGACATGAATCATAATAGCAAAAATAAAAAAATGAAAATAAACATTATAAAAGATGCTCCTGCTAACATCAACTACTGCTTACATTTTTCCTTCATAATCATTAATCAACATCCGTTTATCCATGAATGAGCTAATGTCAGTTATATGAGGAATATGACTGGTAAAGGAATCAAACCATTTATACGCTATTAAAACAATTAGAGTACATTGCTATGGACTTGGGAAAGAGGGTCACGGGAATAGGGAAAAGCAAGGACGTCAACAAGATGAATCATATAATGATATCAGAGATTTCCATGCATAAAAATGAAAACTAATAAAATAAAACAGCTAGAAATTCATGATTGAGATCATATAGATCTGAAAAGTCAAATGCAACATGCAAATTACCCAAAATATTTGTGTAATGCCCGTCCAAGACCTGAATATCGTGTCTTTGTTTTTGTGGCCCATATAGAAATAGGATAATCATAGGCATCTTTATCCAAATCAGGCAAATATACTCGTAATTGGAGTTTTGTGATGAATGTGCAAAAACAGCAATTTTGTGGCATCCATCCATGCAGGTTAATTTCATTTTTTAGTGACATAATATGCCTCAGTGAATTTAGTTATCTATATATGTAAATACATTAGCACTTGATAAGGTCGGAGAAGATTGAGATAAATACCTCCGGTTTGAAAGTCAGTCCAACTTTAATCTCTCAACGGTACTCTTCCTCCTTGACCACATTGTAAACAGTTGGAGGGGGACTTCCTTCCATAAACAATGGCTCTAGAAGAATCCTGAAGGATCAGTGAAGCAGACAGAATGAAAAGAATTCCCACTGACAAATATAAAGACAAGATACAAATGGGAGTTTACTAAAATGCAAACAGAAGATGAAAGTAAGATTGAGTGCAACAAAAAAATGACTAGCGGCTATGCAGAAAATGGACAGAAACTGTTTACCTTTAACTTCTTCTAGGTAACTTTTGGACATCTAGTTACTTAGTGGCACTAGTATTAAAAGAATCCACTGATAGCAGTAGCCTTTAGCAATAAAAGGATGGAGAACTCACGTTACTTCACCCACAAAATCATCCTATGTAAGATTATCACTATCCATGAGCTTGATAGTGAGGCATGTAACACCATCAGAAATGGTAAAGACGAAGCTCACATTCCACTTTGGCTCCGAACCTTTACCTGTATCAATAACAAATAATGGTGGGGAAAATCTTCCATTAAGCCCGAAAGCGCTCAGTAGCAAGGTCTATATCAGCTGAGAAAATAAGTTTTATGTTTGACGAAGTGTTTGATGAAGGCATTTATTCATGTAAGTTCTTCATATTCCACATCCAAGGAGGCCAACCAATACTGGGAAAGATAAATGACCACTAACGGCGAGTTTATATAATGTTAAAAAATGTGTAAATGCTGTTTCATAGGCAGTATCCCTTCACCTTCTGAATTTTTCTTAAAAAATCCATAAACATTTTGTTATTCATTCATATTGACAATAGATGGTACAATTTATCTAAATTGTGTTACTTCATAATGGAGAACGGAAATGCTCTGACGTCTGACATAAGCTTCATTATGTCAACCATGGACTCTGACTTTGAAGACCAAATATCTCTAATCTAAACATGATTTACTGGTTGGCTGCTACTGCTAGTTTGACTAAGACATTTGGTGTTTCTACGTCAATAACAAGAAGATACAAGCGTCTCTAAGTTGTCTTTAGATAATTTATGGATAAAAATGGCCCATATATCCTCCCTTTGCAACTTTGTCCCCCGCCCCCCTGTGAGTCAGAGGCAGAGTTAGACACTTTCAATGGCAGAATGGTTAGGCTATCTCCAACTAAAGAACCAGATGTCTTGTCCTGAATTCTGCAGAGGGGTTACGAAATGGTGTGGTGGAAGTCCCCTCCCTTCCTGCCCAGGGTTGACCACCAGTAGTTGGATTTTGTCCATCATCCAAAAGAGAAGGCCCACCATCGTCAACACAAAATTTAGCTGTTAGCCTTATCGGCCTCCTTAGAAGTTTGATGCTTCATTTGTAGTGATGACAAGACAATACAATTCTCGCTTAACTGTGGTAGTTCCATCATGAAATAAAAGAAAAGGTTCATCACAGCGCATTTTTCCATCACCCTTGTACCAGTTTAGGGCTTTCTCTGTGGGTGGACTTGCGGTTTGAACACAATTTTCTGTTGAAGAGAAAATCCTAACTAAAGTTAGTAGCCCATGTATGGGCTGCCATTGAAGAGAAACATGGCAAGATCGCCACCCTAGCTAGTTGACCTTAACCAGCAGTGGGACTTACTGAAGCATTGAAAAACACTACTTGGTTAAGCATGGCAGAACCTCAAAAAGTTGACAGTAACCAATCGGTGTAGAAAACTTAATGGATTAAGTGTCTCCATATGGATTATGGCACTCTGAAGGAACCTCAACAGCACTGTGTCACGGGCAATAATGTTAATGGTTGGTATTTAGCAACATTTTTATTTCCCATCTTTCATTGTTACGGCATTCTGTCTTGGTTTTAGTACTACCAGAAAAATTATTGTTTTCAGCAAACTGCCATAGCAGCAAAATTTTCTTACAAGTGTCTACAATTAAGATACCACATATCCAACTTTGTAACGAGGTTAGTTGCACCATATCATATAGCAGACGAGTAATATTATATTCAAGACATCGCAACAAGTGCTGTTGCAATTAACATAATTGACAAAATACGTGGCCAAACTATAACCAAGTTAGATCTGGACTGTCATAGACTTACTTTAAATGGCAAGTAATATTGAATTCTAGACTCTGAGTAGCATGATCCTTGCAGCCTTAATGCAAAATGAGCACAATAAAGGGGGGGAAAAAGAAGAAAAACTGTCTTCCATTGTTTACAGCATAGGAGCACAGCTAGACAGTGAGTCAGTGACAGACTTTCTGGCCAAATTCGTATGCAAAAATTAGTTATGACACAGTGAAGTCTGTAATTAGAAAAGTTGAATATTTTCTAAAGGAATGTTTTACAAAAGAGGAAACTAGAGAACTCGGCAGTTTTGTAGAGCAAGATAATTATTTCATATTTCATATCGTTTCCTCGGCAGAAAAAATATATCTATATTTGAAAGATATTAATAAGATATAACCAAGGAGATCCACCTGATGCAATACTGCTTCTTTGCTCTTGAGTTCGGCATTTAAGGATTGCATATGGATCCATATTACCTGTTTTGACAAAAATACCAAGTTGATTCCATATTAGAAAAGAATAAGCACATTAAAGTACTAATACAGTGCAGGGAAGCTACATATGTAGGATCCTCATTGATTCTACATTCCCAGACAACAATCGTGACACTTTCTACTCATAGATATTCAATTCCCGGTGCATGTGTGTGTGTGTGTGTGTGTGTGTGAGAGAGAGAGAGAGAGGGAGACGTCGTCTCTAGGATTGTGATCGAAACCGACTGGAGTTCACTTTTATTTCAGTCATTAGAGAAAGTTTCACACTAGGTTCCACAAAAACAAGCCTTATATCACTCTGCAACAAGAAGGTTCAAAGTACACAACCAATTGTACACAAAGTTAAAGGGATCTGTTGCTTGCAATGTAAAGGGCCATGGAGTAGCACAGCTGAATCACAAATAAGGAAACACGGCTATATGAGGTGCCTGGAGGATTAACGGAAAAGAAAACCCTTTTGACAAAGAAAGTGGAAGTAAATACTTCATCAACTCAAGAAGATTCCTTCCGTCCCCCATAATTCTCCTCTTCACAACTTCGGCCACCATATTCCTGCAGAAAGGCTGGGGAAAAGGTTCTCAGTTCAATGTGTGTATTGTCATGAGGACAAACATTTCATTGAGATACCTCACGCACACTAAAATATCTATTTGAATTACATTCAGCACCTACATCAGGCTATCAGCAGGGTCATCATCCGTTCATGTCGACAGACTCCATTGAGTAAAACATTTCCCGTGCAGTTAACTTATGAAAATCATGTCAAAGAGAAGCATAGTTTGTTAAAAAATAACAGTCACATTAGGGCAGCACACAAAAAGAAAACAGTCATACATTGATAATGGGAAAGGAAGACGTGCGTTGAAGAAGCAAAAGAATTAGCCAATGAATGTTAAGAGAGAGAAAAAAACAATAAGCTTTCCATGTCTTAAGCATGATAAAATCTCCATCCACCTTTTGTAACACTAGAACTAGATTTCATATAACATTTCTAACATATCTTCAGCAACCATGAAACGATAACGCAAGCCAAAGTATATGCAGAGCTCATGGGACATGCATCATAATAGCATAAATAAAAAAAATGGAAATCAACATTATAAAAGATGCTCCTGCTAACATCAACTACTGCTTACATTTTGCCTTTATAATCATTAATCAACATACATTTATCCATGAATGAGCTAATGTCAGCTATATGAGGAATATGACTGGCAAAAGAATCAAACCATTTATACACTATTAAAACAATAAGAGCACATTGCTCTGGACTTGGGACAGAGGGTCACGGGAATAGGGAAAAGCAAGGACGTCAACAAGATGAATCATATAATGATATCAGAGATTTCCATGCATAAAAATGAAAACTAATAAAATAAAACAGCTAGAAATTCATGATCGAGATCATATAGATCTGAAATATAGATCTGAAAAGTCAAATGCAACATGCAAATTACCCAAAATATTTGTCTAATGCCCGTCCAAGACCTGAATATCGTGTCTTTGTTTTTGTGGCACATATAGAAATATGATAATCATAGGCATCTTTATCCAAATCAGACAAATATACTCGCAATTGGAGTTTTGAGATGAATGTGCATGTTGGAAGCAAATTTTGTGTGCAAAAAAAAAAAAAACCCGTCGGGATGAAAAGAACCGGTCCGGGGTGAGAGGGACCCGTCCGGGGTCGGGGGGACCCGTACGGGGTCGCCCGGCCCCGGGCGGGTTGGCGCGCAGGCGGGCAGGACCTCCCCGGGGTCATTTTCATCCCGTTGGACCCGTACGGGGTCGAACACTCCCGGGGAGGTTCCCCACTTCTATAAATAGACCCCCGGGAGTCCAAAATGAGGAGGGGGAGACTTGACATTACGTACAAGCACACTCGGAGCATCCAACATTCAGAACTTTTCGTTCGTTTGTTTCGGCCCGCGTGGGGTAAGTCCCCGGGTCTTGTACTTATGCCCCTACGGGGTATATTTACGTTTATGTCCCTCAGCGGGCCATATTTGTAATTATGCCCCTCAGCGGGCCATGTTTGTAAGTCTTTACGTCCCGGGCACGTAATTCTATCCTCGTAATGACGAAATTACGGGAACGTCCTTCCCGGGACCGTAAAAGACCCAAATCCTGTAATTTGCAGTTATACCCTACAATTTTTGTAATTGGGGCTACGCCCCTATCTCCCGCGTTAGCGCGGATCTTTGTACAGTCGACAACTCGCCGACAACCCGCGTACTCATTCGGACTATAAAAGCACTCAGCATGTTTTTTGTATGTCCTCGGAGAAAATTATAAGAAAGTCCCCGACTTTTATAAAATTGTGCATATGTCCCTTCTTTGGCAAAATTGACGCACATGAGTCTTCTATGAAGCCAGTGTCACTCCTTCAACCCGGAGATGTTGTCAGCTCAGCCCGACACTCAGAGGTCATTCCAACCCTAGGTCTGGGTAGGGTATGATAAAATTACCAAAATACCCCTAGGTTGGTAAAAGTACCAGAATACCCTCGGGATCCAGAAAAGTCTTCTTTACTTCAAAAATGCCTATGGCTTCCCCATATTTGCATTTCTATCCCAAAATCCTAGGGTTTTGCTCAGGCCTAGCCCTAATTCAATTATTTCTGTTGGTCGGTGGTGAGTGAGTGGACATCATGAGCTCTTCAAGAGAGTTTACCCTCAACATCAGAACCTTGTAAAAGACTTTGGGGATTTCTTTGACAGTCAAACAAAGGTGTTCGGACGTTAGGCCGATGTAAATCAACACTGACTACGGTCAGTGGGTAGAGGTCCAGCAATCGAACCCAAATCGTCTGATACTATGCGCACACACGGAATCACCCTCTCTACGCAGAGGAATGTTTCTTTTCAAAAAGAACATTTTTATGTGTCTATTTTTCCCATGTGAAAATATTCTGTGTCTCACAGACTGGCACGCCCGGTGGGACTTTTCCCGCCTTTCTTCTTTCTGTCAGAGTCGTTTCCCAAAATTCTCTTCGAGGTTCTGACTTCCTCCTCTTCCTTTTACAGGACGGGAAGAGGAGGGCATACTTTTCACAACTCGTCTGAGAGCTCTTCGTGCATCTGCACGCCATTCCTTTCGTGCTACGCACCACCACCACCACCACCACCAACAGCAACCAGCAGCGATGGCCGCCGTCACCTACGGCCCCCAAGTCGTTGCTGACCATGCCAGGTTCGGATACCTGGCAACCCCGATCGTTTTTGGCGACTTCCCAGCGGTCGTCGGCTCGCCCTTCTTCTTGGGCATGGTGCCAGTGGCTGAAGTCAGTTTAGCCGCTCCTACAGTACCAACAGTCGCTGAGGGTGTCGGGCCCTCTACTGCAGCAACTGGCCAGGTCCGCTCGACTAAGAAGACAATTGTCGAGGGTGTTAGGCCCTCGACTCCAGCAACTGGCCGGGTCAGTCCGGTCAACAAGACCACCATTGAGAGTGTCAGGCCCTCTACTGCAAAAACTGGTCGGGTCCGCCCGGTCGACAAGGCAACTATCGAGGGTGTCAGGCCCTCAACCTCAATTGCTGGTCGAGTCCGCTCGACTATGAAGACAACTGTCGGGGGCGTCAGGCCCTCAGTCTCAACAACTGGCCGGGTTAGTCCGGTCAACAAGGTCGTCTCTGAGGGCGTCAAGCCCTCGGCTTCGTCGATTGGTCAGGTTCACTTGGCCAAGAAACCAATCACTGAGGGTGTCAGACCCTCTACTTCATCAACCGGCCGGGCTCGCCCGGTCAAGGGGACCGTCCTCAAGGGTGTCAGACCCCCTGCTGCAGCATCTGGCCGGGTCCATCCGGTCAACTCTCCAATTGTTAATGGTGTCAAGCCCTTCATCCCGACGACCAGCCGAGCTCTCTTGGCTGCTATGTCAATGGCCGAAGGTGTCAGGCCTTCTGCCCCGGCTATTAGCCGAGTTTTCTCGGTCAATCAAGTCACTGCTGGCGTCGCTCATACTCAACGGGGGCAACGCCGCCGCCGCAACGGGGCCAAACCTACTGCGGCCACCCTCAGAGGTGCTGCCCCTGCTCAACGAGGGCAACGCCGCCGCCGTCACGATGACGCCATGCCTATGGCGGGCGCCACCACCATCGCCCCTGCCCAATGGGGGCAACGCCGTAGCCGTAAGGGTGCAAAGCCCGAAGCGGCTGTCTCTCACTCCAGCAAGACAGTAATCGTCGGAGATATTCGCATCCGGCTCGATGGAGGCGAGCCGATCCTACCACGGGATCGTCATGTCCAGACTATTTCTACCTCTAACCGTTTCGAGCCCCTCCGGCAAGTCCGGGGGGACGGAGCGTAGAAGAAGAAGTCTGCCGTACCGGCGGCAACCCAGGGCCCTCTGCAACGGCCCAAGCCACGAGCTCCCCGTCCAAGGACAGGGGGCAACCAAGTGGAGGAGCGCCAGCTCCATCTAAAGAAGATTTGGGTCACCAAGGAGGAGGCCTGAATTATAAGGCGCGCGAGGGCGGAGGAGCCCTTCCGCATGTCGGATCTGCAACGAATGCGGAGTCCGACAAGCACTGAGGCCTCAGCCTCTCCGAGATCTACAAATCAGCCCCTACGGGGGCAGAAGCACCGTGGTGCCGGCAAGAAGGTGCGGCCGACCTCCCCGTGGGCCAGTTCCACCCACACGGAGGAGGATCGCTCCCCTCAAGCATCTACATCCCGAGTGTCGGTCTTTGACAGACTTGGGAGGCCGCCCAAGCCGGAGCGACAACCGCCCAAGAAAAAGTGGGTGGTCCAGGCGACCGATGACACCGTCAAAGTGTTCACATGTTATGCCACCTACGGCGATAAACCGCCCGAGAACACCTCGGGAGAGCTTGACCAACCCATCCAATATTTGAGGAGGTCAAGGCCGGTCTCCCGGATTCTAGCGCAGACGCAGCAGGCGCCGGCCGCCGGTACATCTCAGCCCGAGCCGACACGGCAAGAAGAGCGCCAGGAAGACGTCCACAGTGTTGATGAGGACAGTCACTCCCGGCACGAAGAAGAGCTGGGGGAAGAGCCACGGGCCCCCACAGTGGAAGAGCTTCGACGGGAGAACCAAGAGCTCAAGAAACTGCTACAGTCGCTCTTGCGCGAAAAAGAGGCTCCTGCCCCGCCTCAGGCGGCATCGGCCGGAGCGGATCAGCAGCCTTCCCCCACTCCAGTCGCGGCCAATGCCTCTGTCACTGCTGCAAGACTCCCACTGGCAGTGGATTTTGAAGTTCCGCCGCATGAAGCTAATGCGCGGTCATCTGCTACTCCTACTACAGAAAGCCTTATGGCGCAGAAGCAAATGATTGAACGCATTGTAGAGGCAAAGTTTGCTCAACATGGGGAGAGAGTGCCCACCGTTGATTTGTACAGCGTGCCTTATCCCCTCCGTCATCAATTCAAGAAGCTTCCACCTGATTGCCCGAAAGCCCCGAAACTCCAGAAGTTTAACGGGCAGGGCTCTCCGCATGAACACCTGGCCTACTACATGACGGCCATGGGCGAACTGGCACTGGAAGAGGCATATTTGCTGCGGTACTTTGTCACGTCTCTGACCGGCACCGCCTTCCAGTGGTACTCCAGGCTCAAGCCCAATTCTGTATATGATTGGGCTGATATGCAGAAGAAGTTTGTCGACCGCTTCCAAATGGTCGAACGCAAAGTCTCCCTAGCAGAGTTTTGTTCCCTTCGACAGAAGAAGGGTGAAACAGCATTAGACTTCATCAAGCGATAGAGGGACGTCAGCATGCGCTGCGATAACCCTCCGACACCTGAAGATGCGATCACCATCTGCCGCAGGGGTCTCTCGGCAGAAGTCAGTGAAAAGCTTCTGGGCTCCAATATCAGAAGCTTTGACCAGTTGAATACAGTGGTAGCGGAGATTGAGATGTTCTTCGCTGATCACCCTGCACAAGCCTCTACTAAAGGCAAATCCTCCAAAGACCGTCCGGCTGGCGGTAAGGAGGTGAATGCCATGGACTTCTCCCCGACAAATGGAGATAAAGGGGAAGGAAAGTCCAAAAAAAAGGGCAAGAAGTCTGACGATAAGACAAATGCGTCTTTCTTAGCGGAACGCATGAAGACGCCTTATTCCTTCATAAAGGAGCATACCAAGATGCTCTTTGATCTATGTATGAAGGAGCAGCTCGTCACTCTGCCAGATCCGCGGAAGCCCGCGGAAGCCCGCGGAGGTGGATAAGACAGAGGATCCTACCTATTATGTGTATCACCGAAGGTTGGGTCACACCATTGGGGATTGCTATGTTTTCAAGAATATAGCAGAAGAACTCATTCAAAAGGGCTTGGTAAATATGCTGGGCCATGCAGTCGACCCACCCCAGCCTCATGCCTGGAGCCGACCGAACCAGTCGACTAATGTGGTCCATATGGTGGCGATGGCTTCAAGCTCCAACGCTTCCGAAGCCGGACCTCCAAGTCAGCAGTTCGACGCCGGTCCGGGGGCAGCTCCTTCCTCATTCCCTGAATGTTTAGCACTGCGGAGGACCATTCGGAAGATCCGAGGGGAAGTCCGACAGCTGCAACTAGAACAGAGGCGTCTGTTACAGTTCCTAGAGAGCATTGATCAGCAGTTGTCCACCTTCCCCTTTGGCCCATTTGCCAAGGGGTTAGCTCCAGCCCACATACGGGAGGCAGGTGTATCACCCACGGGCCGGGCTCCGCTCAGGGGCTGGCTCTCTGAAGAATCCTCAGATTCATCCGAAGACGAGGAGGACTCACCGGAAGGCGAGGAGGCTCCACTTCAAATCGAGCTGCCAGAGAAGTTGTACTCTTTCCCTTGCGAGAAGACTCCAAACATCTTCTTCGCATGCCAGTGGGCGGGGTTGATAAGCCCGTCACCCTTGGAGCAGACATCAGGTGCTACTTTTCATCAGGGCTATTGCCCATATCATGAAGTTGTTGGTCATATTATCCACAACTGTGAGCCGTTTAAGGACCTCGCCGAAGACTTAATCAGGCGAGGGAAGGTTAATATGGGCGAATTTCTAGTCGACCCACCACAGTCGCATGCACGAAGGAGTCTTCACTTCTCCATCAATGTCATACATGCCTCAGCAGCTTTTCAATTCCCAGAGCCACAGGAGGAGGGAGTCAGTTCCCAGGGAGTCAATTCTCAGCCACCTAAATCCACATTGTGGTACCCAGGGTGGCGACTCTCTCATCAGTGTTCTTTTCCTAAGGAAGAAACTGAGAAGATTTTTGATAAACTTCTGGAGGATGGCTGGGTGCTGATACATGACCCGCCGTCTTATTACAATGAGACGGCCAAGAGTCACCCCCGCTATTGCAAGCATCATGCAAGGGTATCTCACCCTACTCGGCAATGCCCAGAGGTTCAAGACTTCATTGAAGCCCTCATCCAGAGAGGGGTTGTCGATACTCAGGGGAGCTCTATGACAAGGTTGCGTCTTGCAGAGGCCGCCAGGGAGACTCTCCAGCAAGTTCGGAGAGAAACTAAGGCTTTCTCCCGATTAGCCCGACCAAGTGAGCCTGCGGAAAATGATGAATTCCCATTACTCACTAAAGGCAAGGCCACCTATGAAGGGCCCAAGGTCCGGAACACAGGAAGCCAAGCCGCGGGAGAGAGTTCCAAGGTCCGTCCCAGGTCCAGTCAGCCGGGGATCATCATAAGAGAGAACTCTCGGCCAGACAACAAAGGCAAAGCCAAGGCGTCAGAGCCTTCAGCTAAAGCTCCTGCCAAGTCAGCAAGGCCATTAGTCGTGGAGAGGACTCGATCTCTTGAGCCCGCGAAGGCCCCAGTTAAGGCCTCCGTCAGCCCAGCGAGGCCGCCAATTGTAGAAAGGCCTCAGCAGCTCAAGCAAGCCAAGCCACCAGCTCAAGCAAAGTCGGTGGAATCACAAAGCCCCCAGAGGCCCCACTGCGGACTGGCAGAGTTCCAGGAGTTGCCTCCTGAAATAATTGCTCAGGCAATCAATGTCACCTTCCAGGCTCAGCCGGAGGAGACCAGTTGGACCAAGGTTATCCCCAGAAGAAGCCGCGGCACTAAGGCCCCTAAGGAGCCAGCCCAGAGCAAAAAGCAAAATTCTGGGGGCAAGCAAGTCCCACCTCCAAAACAAACTCCCCTTTCTTCTCAAGAGGCGGCACGCCAAAAGAAGCAGGAGAAGAATCGCAGGAAGAATTTGAAGAGGAGATTGAAGAAGCAAGCCGAGCAAGCAGCTGCTATGGAAGCTCCTAAGGAGCCAACTCCTTTACAAAGACTTCAAAAGCTCATAGATGAGCTCGAAGAATACACTCCCCCTCGTCCCACCAGGGTCGTCACTCTAGACGAATATATTCCCTGGGACAAGCTTGGGCGTAAGGCCCGCCTCCTTCAGTGGCTACGGGAAATGGCCCACCGTCTTGAAGAAGGTGAAGACTTCCTGATCCCGGAGGAGCTCTCCTTGTTCTACAAGGATGAGGAGCACACTGTCGAGATGCTCGAGGAAATGCTGCAAGAGCTCTCCTGCAACATGGTGGCGATCCCGCCGCCTGACAACATTTACTGTCCCACGGCTGATAGCACTGGAGGCAAGGCTCCTATGGTGACCTATCAGCGTCGCTCGGCAAGAAATGGCCGGGGACGTGGCCGAGGTCGTGGCCGTGGACGTGAAGGCCCCCTGGCCCTCGATCGGGTCATAATATTCAGAGGGGAGAAGCCGGGTCCTGTCCCAGAAACTCAAGTTCAAGGAATCCCTTTCATCCTCAGCCCCTTAGAGGATTCAGGCCCCACCTTAACGGCTAGGCCGGGTGACGTTCCTTTTACCATCACCCCCTTCGATGAAGAAGAGGAGCCAGCCGAATCGCCAAAGTGCGAGGAGGCGTCAGAGCAGGCCAGCCCCTCTAACAGGGTCAAGCCCGCGAGCCAGGCCGGTCCTTCTAATGAAGACCAGCATGATGAGCCTTTGCCACCTCCGGAGGAATCCTTGGCACCGCTGTTCCAAGAAGATGCGGAAGGCCAGAATGCGGAGGAGCGCCCTTCTAAGCGGGATAAGCCTCGCCAGGCGTCGAAGACCCTGGAGAAGATCATCCCGCCATTTGACAAGACCCGTGCTTGGGCGGACCGCAAAATCATTCATCATATGAAGCGGTTCCCAACAAATGTCACCATCTGGGAGGCCATCGCCTGGAGCAAGGATCTTCGGGAGGCTCTGGTCAAGATACTCCAAGACCCAGAGGCATACGAAGCCCATGTTGCAGAGTTGCAAGCCCAAGCATATGAGGCACTCACAGCCAAAATCTCCTTCACGGACAAAGACATGTTGCTGTCCTCTCCGTGTCATAATCGCCCCTTATATATGAAGGGAACGATTAATAGGCATGACGTGAATCGCATTTTGGTTGACGTCGGAGCAGCCGTCAACATCATGCCTTTGAAGACTTTCAAGTCTCTATATTTGGCACCTTATTTGCAAAAGGTGACCGATGTCAAGATCTCGAGATTCAATCAGGGTTCCGAGGAAGCGCTTGGTCGGGTTGTAGTCAAGCTTGCCTTCGGCGATTTTGTCACCCAAGCGACATTTTATATCATCAACTCCGACACATCTTACAAGATGCTGCTTGGAAGACCCTGGTTGCATGAAAACTGGGTTGTTCCCTCAACTCTGCACCAGTGCATTAAATATGCTAAGGAAGGGGAGCAACATACGGTCTTCGCAGACCAGGCCCCGTTCCACCCCAATGAGTGCCATCTGGCCGATACTTCGCTATATTTTGGGAAGCCCACTTTAGCAATCCCTGAACCTGTAAAGGATAAAGGGAAACAAAAGGTGGACCATGAAGTTGAGGAAGGGCAGCTCTTCACTGTTAACCAAGACATGGTAAAGTTGCACAGGCTGAGCCTCAGTGCCGCCTCCAAGCCGACTCAACCAGAAAGGCGGAGTGTTGACTTTGAAGCCAACCTCATCAGCCGGGTCATTGATGGGAGTATCTTCTTACCACCCAAGTGCCTTCAACTCTCATCCCAACGAGAAGAGTATGAGGTGGAGCAGTTGAAGACCTTCACAGTCTCCTATCAACGGAGAAGGAGACGTAACAAGGGCAAGGGGGTCAAGTCGATCATCTTTTACAAAGGTGATTTAGTCCCACCGTGTCCTCCTGAAGATGGCTTCGGCTGGGATACTCCCACCGATGTGGTGCCAGAGCCAGTCCAGGAGATGGATGATATGCCCAACTACATCAAGGAGATGTGTAAAAAGCAGCACATCCCGCAAACTCTGGACCCCGCCCGAGCGGCGTACTTCCATCAGTTGTGGAACCCTCCACAGGTCCGTGGACAACCTCCTTTCTCTCGCAAAGACACAAGGGGACTTGGCTATGACAAGGAGACAGACTTCGAGGTCCATTTTGCAGTCAATGCCATAGGACTGCTACCTCCCCATCACAGGCAAGCTGAAGTTGAGCCCAACATTGATGACTCTGTAAGGGAGTCCGATGAGGTGTCAACGACACCATCACCTTCATCGGGAGTCAACGACGACCACCCCTCAGAGGGAGGAGCAGCCCAGCCTGCTAACCATCGGCAAGACGAAGCAAGTCCTTCGACTTCAAGCCACGAGCAAGAGTGCTTCAAAGAATTTGAAGTCTACGAAGCCAACACTGATGATGAGGGAGACTTCGTCGACCTCCAACCAGCTCCACCGGAGCTTGAAGACGGTGGCCAAGCAACTGTGGATGAATTGATCGAGATTAATCTCGGAAGCAAAAGTGGCCATCGTCCCACCTTCGTAAGTGCTCTCCTCAGTGAGAAAGAAAGACAGTCGTATCGACAGCTTTTAGAAGAGTTCAGGGATTGTTTCGCCTGGACTTACAAAGAAATGCCCGGGCTCAATCCTTCGGTGGCTGAACACGAGCTGGCAATACTTTCAACAGTCAAGCCAGTCAAGCAAGCTCAAAGGCGTATGCGCCACGAGCTAGAGTTGAGGGTCAAAGCTGAGATTGACAAGATGCTCAATGTGGACTTCATAGAGCCTTGCATGTACCCTGTGTGGCTCGCCAATATCGTCCCCGTCAAGAAGAAGAATGGCCAAGTCCGAGTCTGCATCGACTTCAGGGATTTGAACAAAGCATGCCCAAAGGACGACTTCCCTGTCCCAATCACTGAGACAATGGTTGATATGACCACCGGTCACGAAACCTTGTCTTTCATGGACGGGTCGTCGGGCTATAATCAAATCCGCATGGCCGTCAAAGACAAAGACCATACGGCTTTCCGTTCTCCTAAGGGGATCTTCAAC
The DNA here is from genome assembly GCA_022559845.1 of Amorphophallus konjac. Taxonomy (NCBI): domain Eukaryota; kingdom Viridiplantae; phylum Streptophyta; class Magnoliopsida; order Alismatales; family Araceae; genus Amorphophallus; species Amorphophallus konjac. The sequence continues at coordinate 46,076,018 of CM040127.1, read as the reverse complement.
TACAAAAGGATGCCGTTCGGTCTGAAGAATGCTGGTGCAACCTACCAAAGGGCAATGACCAAGATCTTCGACGAGATGCTGCATGACCTTGTCGAATGCTATGTCGATGATCTGGTCGTCAAGACAAAGAAGCGAGAGGATCATTTGACTGATCTACGTCGAGTCTTCGAAAGGCTTCGACAGTATCAGCCCAAGATGAACCCGATGAAGTGTGCCTTCGGCATCTCCAGTGGCAAGTTCCTTGGCTTTATCGTTAGGTATCGAGGCATAGAAATCGATCCTGACAAAATTAAGGCCATAAGGGGACTACCTCCGCCCAAGAACTTGACAGAGCTCAGATCTCTTCAGGGAAGACTCGCCTATATTAGGCGGTTTATTTCTAACCTCTCAGGAAGATGCCTACCTTTCGGCAGACTGATGAAGAAAGGGGCACCCTTCATATGGGACGAAGACTGTCAGAAGACCTTCGAGCAAATCAAGGAGTATCTGCTGACTCCTCCTGTCTTAGGGGCACCTGTCAGAGGGAAGCCCCTTATCTTATATATTGCTGCCATGGATGCCTCTTCGGGGGCTCTCCTAGCCCAGATCAATGAAGAGGGTAAGGAGCAGCCGTTGTACTACCTCAGCCGAAAACTGATCGGGCCTAAGCACCGGTACGCTCCTATGGAAAAGGTGTGCCTAGCTCTGGTATTTGCTATCAAGAAACTAAAACGCTATCTCCTAGCCCACCGGGTGGAGCTCATCTCAAAATGTGACCCACTCAAGTTTCTGCTCAGCCAGCCTGTCCTCTCTGGTAGGCTTGGTAAATGGGCACTTATCCTCATGGAGTTCGACATCACCTTCGTCCCACGCAAAGCGATCAAGGGACAAGGAATGGCAGAGTTCTTAGCAGCGCACCCTGTGCTAGAAGATTCGCCACTCAACTTTGAGCTACCCGATGAAGAGGTGCTGGTACCTTCTCAAGAAATCGGGGAGTCTTCTGAAAAAGTCCCACCACAGATGGAGCCAGGTGTCCTCACTCTTGACCTCCCACACTGGGAGTTGTATTTTGATGGTGCCTCTCGGACAATTAAAAGAGCCGGCGGCCTCACAGACTATGTCTCAGGCGCGGGAATAGTTTTTGTATCGCCACAAGGTGGCATCCTCCACAACTCTTGCGCTCTCATGAAGTCCCTGACTAATAATGAGGCCGAATATGAAGCATTGATCATTGGGCTTCAACTGGCACTAGAGATGGACATCAAGTGCATCAAAGTCTACGAGGATTCTCAACTCGTCATCCGACAGGTCCTGGGCGTCTATGACGTCCGGAATAAGGAACTCATCCCTTACCATGCAGCCGTCATGAGGCTCAAGGAAAAATTATACCTATTTGAAATAGGCCATGTCCCCAGAGGCAGCAACTCCCAGGCTGATGCTCTTGCAAAATTGGCAGCAGCCCTAAAACTCCCGCCTGAGGGAGAATTAAATATTACTGTCAGACACCGAACGCTCATGCCAAGTGTGTTCGACGAAGAATCCGGCCTCACTGTTTATGAGGTCGACAACATTCAAGAGGAGAATGTTCCCGAAGGAGAAGATTGGCGTGAGCCGATCATAAAGATAAAGACCGGCTGGCTCCCTCCTGATAAGGCTCAGAGGGTGCAATTGCTACGCAGGGCGACATCCTACCAGCTGATTGACGGTCTGCTTTTCAGGCTCGTCCATGAAAAGGATCGATCGGTCCTCCTACGCTGCCTTTCATCTAAGGAGGCAAAGACCGTGATGCACGAAGTCCACTCCGAGTTGTGCGGCGCACATCAAGCAGGAGCTAAGATGAAGAACAGCAACAAGCTCAAAGGGTTCTATTGGCCCACCATGTACGAAGATTGCAATCAATATGCTCGTACGTGTCATCAATGCCAAGCATTTGGTCCAGTCTCTCGGCGGCCGCCCAACCCGCTCCATCCAACAGTGCCTACCTGGCCATTTGCAGAATAGGGCATGGATATTGTGGGACCATTCCCACCATCATCCCAAGGGCACAAGTTCATACTTTCCGCCACTGATTACTTCTCCAGATGGGCAGAAGTCGTTCCACTACGGGAAGTTACAGGGGAGATAGTTGCCCGTTTTGTGCGGCACTATATCATTTACAGGTTCAGCACCCCCAGTCGGATTATATCCGATAATGGCATGCCGTTCAAGAACAAAACTGTCTATGCTTTGGCGGCTAAATTCCATATTGACTGGCGGACGTCATCAGTCTATAGCCCCCAAGCTAACGGGTTGGCTGAGGCCTTCAACAAGACCCTTTGTAAGCTGCTGTCCAAGATAGTAGGTGGCCGCAAGCGAGATTGGGGTGAAAAGGTCCACGAAGCCCTATGGGCCTATCGGACCATTTACAAAACCCCTACGGGTTGCTCCCCATTCTCCTTGGTCTATGGAGCCGAAGCGGTGGTCCTGTGGAGATCGAGCTAGCATCCTACCACGTTGCTGTGCACGCCGGATTGCCAGGCCAAGACCAATCTAAAATTGAAAGAAGGCTCGAGGAATTGTCCAACCTTGAAGGTCAAAGACTCAAAGCCTACAAGCACTTACAAGTGTATCAAGCTCGCATGACACGTGCCTATGATAAGCTGGTCAAGCAAAGGGCATTCAAGAAAGGCGACCTCGTCATGATTAAAGAAAAAGAGGTTCTCGCGGGAAGATCCAGCGGCAAACTCCAACCTAATTGGTGGGGACCTTATGTCATCCAGAAAGTCTACGAAGGAGGGGCCTATACAGTCCTTGACCACAAGGGGGACAATCCCTTCCCTCCTCTCAAAGGCAAGCATATGAAGCTCTACCATGCGCCACCGCAAGAGTTTCTGCAGCAGTCCTCACAGGACAGTACCTCTCCTCAGTGAAGGTTCAAAAAAAAAAGGGAAAGAAAAAAAAAAGAAAAAATGGGGTTAAAAATACTGATACCCCGGTAGACTCAGTCGACCTTCAACAGTTGACTGAGGGCAAAAAGGCCACAGACCCGATCGAGGTGAAAACCCGAAAGGGCGCCTCGGGCAAAAATGGGCAACCCCTCGGTTTGAAAACCCGCAAGGGCGCACCGGAAAAAGCTAAAGGGGGCCAGCCTCGGCGAAAACCCGAAAGGGCGGTGAGGTTGGTAATGTGAAAAAAAATCCTCTCTATGTCTATTCTAAGGGTGGTTCTAAGCCAATGACTCCACCCCATCTTGGCCAAAACATCATATTGATGCTATGGCTACGCCTTACATGTCATCCCATGACACCTAGTCCCACCGACGTTCTCACGTTGTCATACTCTGCCCCATCGGGCTCGGCCTACGCATGCCCCTTTCGGGCTGTCGACCCATTTCGCCTATCGGCTTCTGGGTTCTGCTCACGTGTCCCTTCCGAGCAGTTAAACCCGCTTACTCTCTTGTCCCACTGGGACTGGCCTCAGTATGCTCTATCGGGCTGCCAACTCTTCATGCCTTTCGGCTCCTTTTTCATTCTAGGGAATGGCCTATGTATGCTCTCTCGGGCTGCCAACCCTTCATGCCTTTCGGCTCCTTTTTTCATTCTAGGGAATGGCCTCAGTATGCTCTCTCAGGCTGCCGACCCTTCATGCCTTCCGGCTCATCTAACCTCCTTGGGATTGGTCTCAGTACACCCTCTCGGGCTGCCAACCCATCATGCCTTTCGGCTCATCTTTCCTTCTGGAATTGGCCTCAGTATGCTCTCTCGGACTGCCAACTCATCATGCCTTTTGGCATTTTTTACCTTTCTGGGATCTGGCCTCAGTATGCTCTCTCGGGCTGCCAATCCATCATGCCTTCTAGCACATGTCCCACCGGGTCTGGCCTCAGCATGTCCTCTCGGGCTGCCAACCCACTTCTTCGCCTATCGGCTTTCGGATTTGACTCTCACGTCCCACTAGGGCTGTCAAATCCACCCTTTTTCTTCTTCTGGGTCTGGCCTCTGCATGCCCCTTTCGGGCTGTCAACCCATCCCGCCTCTTGACTTCAGACTTGACTCATATATCCCATCGGGATCGCCAAGTCTATTCCTTTGTCCCCACGGGCTTGGCCTCTGCATGCCCTCATCGGGCTGCCAACCCTATTTGCTTATCGGCTCACGGATTTGACTCGTACGTCCCACCCGGGCTGTCAAATCCCCTCCTTTCATCACTTCGGGTCTGGCCTATGTATGCTCTCTCGGGCTGCCAACTCATCCCGCCTATCGGCCTCCAGGTTTAACCCGCATGTCCCTTTCGGACTGTTAAACCTCCTCCTTTGTTGTCCCAACCGGGCTCGGCACATGCACACCCCTTTCGGGTTGCCAACCCGTTCAACCTTCGACTTTTGGATTTGGCTAATTACGTCCCGCTAGGGCAGCCGAAGCTATCCATTTGTCCCACCTCTGCGGCACACACATCCCTACGGGAGTGCCACTTTCTCCTTGCCTTTTGGCATTATAGGACTAAAAAAAAAGAAAAAATGGGGTTAAAAATATTGATGCCCCAGCGGACTTGGTTGTTCTCGTTAGGGGAGCAACCAAGGGCAAAAAGGCTTTAACCCGGCTAAGGTAAAAACCCGAAAGAGCGCCTTAGGCAAAAATGGGTACCCCTCAGTGTGAAAACCCGAAAGGGCGCACTGGAAAAAGCTAAAGGGGGCCAGTCCTGGCGAAAACCCGAAAGGGCGGTAGGGCTGGTAAAGTGAAAAAAAAAAGGCTTATCAAACATCAGACTCGCTCCTCCTCAGCTCAGCAAGGCGAGTCTCACTCTAAAGAGCTTCCGCTTGGAGTCCCTCAAGCCTATGGCGGAAAATCTACATCGGCATGCGGAAGACTGCGCTCTTCTTCGGTCCCCTGGACCTCTCACAAAAGTGCCTCCTCTCTGTGGGAGGCCACCTGCTCGCGCTCGTAAGCGACCTCGACCAGGGCGCCCACCTCAGCCTGGGCCGCCCGAAGTTTGCAAAGCTACTGCTACTCCTGCTGAATGATCAACTGAGTCCTCCGCCTTCGCTCCTGAATAGCGCGAAGGCGAGCGAACTCCTCCCATAAAGACGCAAGCTCAGTCATCCAAGCGTCCTGAGAAAGACCAAATGCATGCATCTGGCAATGCTACACCAAGTTAAGGACGATTCGGCCACTCCATCCCAAGGGCCAGAAAACTCTAAAGCAGCTTTGAAGCCTCACTAGCTGAAGCTAAAGCAAAGAAAGGAGTTGCCTCAGCCCGTGTACGGCCGGCATCTACCCAGACCAACATGCCCTAAGGGCTGGTCTACATCAACCTTGGCTATCACAAGTCAGAAGTTAGTCTGCTTTAACATTCGGCGACATACCTCAGCGGTCAGCCGACACATCGACATGTTCGGCTACACACCTCAGTGGTCAGCCGACACATCTTCAATGATACTCAGCGGTCAGCCCACACAATGACGTTTGGCCAACGCACCCCCAAGGGTCGGTCAATGTCAATTTTTAACTATCACAGCTCAACGGTCAATCGACGACAACTCAGATGGAGGCGCCTTTTTGAGATAAGCTTACAACAATTACAGGCCAACAAGTCTCTCAGAAGCAGGCCTACATCAACCCTAGGCCAGCAAGTCTCTCAGAAGCAGGCCCCCATCAACTCTGGGCCAACAAGTCTCTCAGAAGTAGGCCCCCATCAACTTCGGGCTAACAAGTCTCTCAGAAGCAAGCCCCCATCAACTCTACACCAACAAGTCTCTCAGAAGCAGGCCTACATCAACTCGGGCCAACAAGTCTATCAAAAGCAGGCCCCCATCAACTTCGGGCTAACAAGTCTCTCAGAAGCAAGCCCCCATCAACTCTAGGCCAACAAGTCTCTCAGAAGCAGGCCTACGTTAACTTCGGGACAACAAGCCTCTCCGAGGTAAGCCAGCATCAACCCTCAGCTTTCTGGAAAGCAACGAAGCAGTAAGGTGCAGCTCTACAGAGGGCACGGACCGTCTGCCTCCGCCCCGGCTTTGACGAACGTTCCGTGGGGGGCATTTGTTAGAAGCAAATTTTGTGTGCAAAAAAAAAAACCCCGTCGGGGTGAAAAGAACCGGTCCGGGGTGAGAGGGACCCGTCCGGGGTCGAGGGGACCCGTACGGGGTCGCCCGGCCCCGGGCGGGTTGGCGCGCAGGCGGGCAGGGCCTCCCGGGGCCGCGCGGCCCCCGAGGAGACCTCCCCGGGGTCATTCGACCCCGGGAGGACCCACCCGGGGTCAAACCACCCCGGGCAGGACCTGCCCGGGGTCGTTTGACCCCGGACAGGCCCACCTGGGGCCCGTGACCCCGGGTAGGCCCGCCCGGGGGGTCGCGACCCCGGGAAGGTCCCGCCCGGGGGTTGCGACCCTGGGCAGGCCCCCCCGGGGGGGTCCGCGACCCCGGGCAAGTCCCCCCGGGGGCATGCGACCCCTGACGAGTCCTCCGGGGGTCGCGCGACCCCGGGGAGGTCCCGGACCGTCCCGGGGACCTCCCACCCCGGGGAGGTCCCATTCTCCCGCGCACGGACTTAAAAAAATTTGAAAATATGACCTCCCTGGGGTCATTTTCATCCCGTTGGACCCGTACGGGGTCGAACACTCCCGGGGAGGTTCCCCACTTCTATAAATAGACCCCCGGGGGTCCAAAATGAGGGGGGGGGGGAGACTTGACATTACGTACAAGCACACTCGGAGCATCCAGCATTCAGAACTTTTCGTTCGTTTGTTTCGGCCCGTGTGGGGTAAGTCCCCGGGTATTGTACTTATGCCCCTACGAGGTAAATTTACGTTTATGCCCCTCAGCGGGCCATGTTTGTAATTATGCCTCTCAGCGGGCCATGTTTGTAAGTCTTTACGTCCCGGGCACGTAATTCTGTCCTCGTAATGACGAAATTACGGGAACGTCCTTCCCGGGACCGTAAAAGACCCAAGTCCTGTAATTTGCTGTTATACCCTGCAATTTTTGAAATTGGGGCTACACCCCTATCTCCCGCGTTAGCGCGGATCTTTGTACAGTCGACAACTCGCCGACAACCCTTGTACTCATTCGGACTATAAAAGCACTCAGCATGTTTTATGTATGTCCTCGGAGAAAATTATAAGAAAGCCCCCGACTTTTACAAAATTGTGCATATGTCCCTTCTTTGGCAAAATTGACGCACATGAGTCTTCTATGAAGCCAATGTCACTCCTTCAACCCGTAGATGTTGTCAGCTCAGCCCGACACTCAGAGGTCATTCCAACCCTAGGTCTGCGTAGGGTATGGTAAAATTACCAAAATACCCCTGGGTTGGTAAAATTACCAGAATACCCTCGGGGTCCAGAAAAGTCTTCTTTACTTCAAAAATGCCTATGGCTTCCACATATTTGCGTTTCTATCCCAAAATCCTAGAGTTTTGCTCAGGCCTAGCCCTAATTCAATTAATTCAGTTGGTCGGTGGTGAGTGAGTGGACATCATGAGCTCTTCAAGAGAGTTTGCCCTCAACATCAGAACCTTGTAAAAGACTTTGGGGATTTCTTTGACAGTCAAACAAAGGTGTTCGGGCGTTAGGCCGATGTAAATCAACACTGACTATGGTCAATGGGGAGAGGTCCAGCACTCGAACCCAAATCGTCTGATACTATGCGCACACACGGAATCACCCTCTCTACGCAGAGGAATGTTTCTTTTCAAAAAGAACATTTTTATGTGTCTATGTTTCCCACGTTAAAATATTCCGTGTCTCACAGTGCAAAAACAGCAATTTTGTGGCATCCATCCATGCATGTTAATTTAATTTTTTTAGTGACATAATATGCCTCAGTGAATTTAGTTATCTATATATGTAAGTACATTAGCACTTGATAAGGTCGGAGAAGATTGAGATAAATACCTCCGGCTTGAAAGTCAGTCCAACTTTAAGCTCTCCACGGTACTCTTCCTCCTTGACCACATTGTAAACAGTTGGAGGGGGGCTTCCTTCCATAAACAATGGCTCTAGAGGAATCCTGAAGGATCAGTGAAGCAGATAGAATGAAAAGAATTCCCACTAACCAATATAAAGACGATACAAATGGGAGTTGACTAAAATGCAAACAGAGGATGAAAGTAAGATTGAAGGCAACAAAAAAATGACTAGCGGCTATGCAGAAAATGGACAAAAACTGTTTACCTTTAACTTCTTCCAGGTAACTTTTGGACATCATGTTACTTAGTGGCACTAATATTAAAAGAATCGACTGATAGCTGTAGCCTATAGCAATAAAAGGATGGAGAACTCACGTTACTTCACCCACAAACGTTATGGCAATGTTTTGAATGCCTTGTATGCAAGATTAGGCAATCAAAGTCAACTACTGCTGAATCAGAAAATTGGCTAAAATTAAAAAACAGACACTAAACTATAAAAATTGCCATACAAACCTCTCCCCTCCTAAAAATGGGAAGGATATCATCCTCTACATCAGATTCATAGTCCACTGAAATTGAATCCTAAAAAAGGGTCAAAAAATGATCTAGTTACATGTGATAGTCGTACGAGAAAACTAGATCCAATTCTAAGGTTGTTTGAGGGGATTAAGCTATAAGGAAATGGTTTATTGGTGATTACATGTCAGAGCGTACATAGCAGTATGGCTTTACATGCTCCTTAAGGACCCCTAAATAGTAGGAGTTACCATAAAATTTCTCGAGATCGTCCTTCATCTGGAAGTGCATAAATACCGCATGGGTAAAACCATCCACATTTGTATCTGGAATACGACCTGCAGAATCCAACCCAGAATCTAAATTATAGGCTTAGCCAAAAAAATATAAATGTTGGTATCTAAAATGTGAAATATCCCAGTACAACAATAAGTTATATCTTTGACTCTATATACATGCTAAAGGACATACCCACCCAGGCTAACAAATACAAGTGCAAGGGAGACTTTCAACTTCAAAAGTAAAAGAATGTAGTAATCATGCCAACCATGATGATGAATGGGGTGGCCTGCACTTTGGAAGATTTGGTGTCTGTGCGAGTGACTATGCGAAGCCTAGGTTGGCTCACCTCTATTAATCACATATTGTTTGCTATATTTTGTTTCACATATTAATTATTTTCAAATTGCTATACACAAGCTCATTTGCAATGCCAGAAACTCATGCAAAAAAAAAAAAATGAAAAACATTTTGTGTGTATTCTCAAAAAGATCGTGTATATGAGAACCATCCTTAAAAGCCATATATGTAAGTGTTGCCGATATGATCCTTAAACATCTTGGATATGATCATTGCATGTTGTAGCGCACCCTTGTCATCAACAACTGTAACTGATCAGGGTTTTTTTGCTGAGATGCTAATTTTAAGGAAGATCTTTAATGCATTAAGACATCAGATTTTCACATTAAAGCAAGCGATGGAATTCATATTCACTGAAGAGGTATGATAGCATGAAATGATGCAGTAGCTGTTCGAGATTAAAAACATAGAACATAGGGACATGGAGCCCTGGTACAAGGCTCAATTTAAGAAATGCGATAAGCAACAAGCAGCAACAAAGACGAGCAAACACATAAGGCCGGGGGGAATGATAAGAAATGTAGGAAGACGAGAAAAGAATATAAGCAACTGAGGCAATGACAGTGAATGAATAAGAGAACAATAACAAAGAAGAAGGAAATCACTAAGGGAGAGGAAATAAGAAGAGAATAAATTGATTACAAAATCAACTCACACTCCCCCGAACACTTTAACCTCCTCTTGTTTTTTGCTAATCCACTCCTCGTTCTAACTAGTCTAAAGGAGAAACTCTCCTAGGATTCGGCTCAATGTGATCTCACCCAGTCTTAGATGTCCAATTTTCCCACATTACAGGACGTTGTTAGGCATCCATGAAGTGGAACCATGGGAAATGCAACCAAAGGGTGAGCAAGGTCAGACCCTCCTTCATGCAGCTCTAGGGGCTACCCTGAATACCATGAAAAGATAACTGTCATTCTGAAGCAGTTTTTTTCTCTCCTGATGCATCGATGTGAGCTGTTTGTTTTGTGCCTTTTTATGGGAAACAGCAATATCTAACAAAAAAACTCTTTTTTCTAACATCCAACAAAGGTGTCTCAAAGGGAACAGAAGACTGAATGGAACACTAGTTCATATTAATGCAAAACATAGGTTGAGGCAAGAAATTAGCTGGTGGCGTTGCGACACATATGGTGCAACCATCAGAAAATACAATGATCTTTACCTGTATATAGTCTGTTAGACGGAAGAAATAGCTTTACCTAGAGATATTGCAAGAATTCCCCTCCTTTGATACTGGGATGTGTATAGATAATCAAGCATGTTCTTTTCTTCATCCTCCGATATGTCTGACTTTGCTTTTAGCAGAAAAATGTGTTCCACAATGTCTGTGACATTCAGAAAAGTACGTTTGTCATGGACTATAAAACATATCCAACTTCAATTTAATCTTAAATTACACTTGTAGAGATAAACAAAACACAGATGAATTGAATTTAAAGGGTGATTCTTTTCATAGAGGTCTCAAACTTATTCATCATAAATCTGTTTAAAAAGCGAGCGAGCGAGACACACACACACACACACGAGACACACACACAGAGAGAGAGAGAGAGAGCACCTCTTCTTCATGGATCCTCTGGTTATCGAAGCAGCATTGGAATTGAATGCCCCGGGAGCTAACAATAGGTTCTTCTGTCGACAGTTCAGTGGCCAAGAAGCCTCCTTTTCACTTTTCCCGCAAGCTAACCACTAAAAAATGTATGTAATCATTAATAAATCGGCCCAGGCAAAGAAACGCAGATGTAAAGACGAATGAAGGTTTCTGTCCCTACATTGGGGGTTCGCGGAGTCTTCCTCACCCAACTTCCCAGCCTCAGATGGTCACATTCAGTATTCAGATATGCAAAGCCCAATGCTGACGGTTGTTGGGCTGCAGGAGCGTCCTCTGCACAGTCCTCCTTCCAGTAGGACTCTTATCTCCGGATAAGGACTGTTCTTCTTCCAGTAGGACTCTTATCTCCGGATAAAGAATCTTGCAAACTCCTATACTAATTCTATTAGGACTCCTGCAGAGCTCCGATTCCGATTGCTGTAACCCTTTACAAACTCCTATACTAATTCTATTAGGACTCAGAGCTCCGATTCCGATTGCTGTAACCCTTTACTTTACATATATATGTATATATATATATATGGAACAGAGCTCGTGTGGAGAGAAAGAACGTATCCCAACCCTCTGTTCTCCCATCTGGCCATCTGCGCGCCTCCACGACCTCTTCTCTCCTCTCTGATCATCAGCCTGTCTCCACCATGAAGTACAGTCGGCCGGCGGCGACGCTGCTCCGCATCCTCCTCCTCATCCTGTTGGTCATGCTTGGGGAAGGACCAGCACTCAGCCATGGCAGGAGAATTACCAGCAAACAGGTGGGAGGAGGGACACGGGTAGGTGAGCATGAGCACTCTTTGCCGCCCGCTCGGCGCTTCGCGAAGTCGGCGTCGAACCGAGGTTTCTTCGGCGGCGGGGGCGACATGTATGGAGAGTCCAAGAGATCGGTGCCTAAGGGCCCCAACCCCCTCCACAACTGAGCTGTGTGTTTCCTCCGAAGTCACAGAGAAGCTCCAATGAGAGAGAGCTGTGTTCTTCTGTCAGTCTGTCTCTGTCTCTGTCTCTCTCTCTCTCGTGCTTATTTTTTTGTTTCCTCCGAAGTCACATGGAAGCTCCAATGAGAGCTGTGTTCTTCTCTCTCTCTCTCTCTCTCTCTCTCTCTCTCTCTCTCGTGCTTATTATTTTTTTGTTTCTAGCTTCCATGGGACAATGGGAGTATTCAGATTTGTATAATAAGGAGTCAAATATTATTAATGCAACCAGACATATCATACACATCATTCACGGAAGAGAACACCCGCCCTCTTCCTCACCCTTCGTCTCCGGGTTTCAATAGCAATAAGCAGACGATCTCTGGCGGCGGAACGGACGCAAGGAGTCAAATGTTATTAATGCAACCAGATATGTTCAGATCTGCACCAAATCGATCAGGTTGCCCAGTATTTAATACAAGTAATTTTGTTGTTTCTCCTCTTCTTCTTCACGTTCTTCTCCGGGTTTTAATAGTAAGAAGACGGCCTCTGGCGGAACGGAACGGGACGCAAGGAGTCAAATGCCACCCCATCTCTCTCTCGTTTATTTTAAATCCCATGTTGGGGGCATGGCGGGGGTGACGGCCTCTCGTGCTCTTTTTTTTTTTTTTTATTTTATTTAGCTTCGCATGCTCTTGCTATGTTAAAAGAAGATAAAATAATAGGTTAATTTTATAAGAAATTTATCTCTTAAAATATTTGTTTCTCCCTGCAGTGCCACCCGCCGTACATAAATAATAGGTTCATTTAATGTGCACTCTCCTTAACACGTTGAAACAACAGAATTAATGATGTATCTTTGTTGTTTAATGATATTTTTTAAATTTTTTAATCAATAATAATAATACTATGTATGACATTTGATAAACCCAAGGACAGTGATTTTGATCTTTTACATATAAGGGTACATATATATATATATATAGTACATATATCTATGTGTGTGTGTGTGTGTGAGAGAGAAATTAACTCTAAAACAATAGACGGAAGAAATCTCCTATCTAACGAAAAAAAATATTCTTCCAAGGGTGTGAAATGAAATTTTCTACTTAAAACTTACTTTCGACTTACATACATATGAACATGGAAAATGTCAGATAAGAGCACTTATATATCATCGTCTATAAGGTAACCACGTGAGATAAATCGTTCCTAATAACCTCATCTTAAACCTCAGTTAAAGACTTCTTATTTACAAGTTTTGGTAGAAAAATTAAATATTCAAAATCTTATAAATCACTCAGAAATATGCAGGTGACGAAATAGCATGGCTTGGCCAGCGTTTTCTATTAAAGGGTTTTAATAGTAAGAAGTTGACCTCAATCCTTTACAAATTTTGCACAACTCATTTTAATCAGATTTTAATTAGATCACATTTATTAACGTAATCATTTGGTTGGGGTGTTACATCCGCTTCTAAAAATTGTCACTTTAAACGGCCAGAGGAGAAGGTTCGCATGGAACAAGATGGCAGTCAGACATTGACAAGATTACATTGAAAATGTCGGGTTATATATATGCTTTACCATTACATCATTCTTCTTTTAGTTTCTTATTTTTTTAAAAAAAAAGTTATATGACTTCGTTGGAGTTCCAACGAAGGAAAATCGGATAAATTAGTTGGTCCCAATTTATTTGATTGGTCAAAAACAAACTCAACTTTAAAATTTCTTATAGGTATGTCTAACTAGTAAGCCGTTGACAAGAAAGTGCTCGTATTCTCCTGATTTCAACAAACTCTGAGAGTAATTTTAGGTCTGATCTTAGATTTGAAAGTTTCTTTTTGAAAAATCCCATGCTGATCCTCTTTGGATGTAAGGTAAGTATTTGGCCAAATACTTGATCTATCAATCTATACATTATTGCCCTCTTATTCGTGTTGCAGAAAGTGGATATAGGAGACTAATTAACGGTAGATGATTTATTAAATAGTATCTTATTTTCTTGGGGTCAAGAAACCTATATTTAGATCTTTCAGTATTATTGATAATATTTAAATAATAATAAAATATTCGCATATATACGTAGTCCTCTTGCAAAGCCAATTAATTACTAAAGCCGGTGCCTAGCGTGTGCATTTCAACTCCCGGTTCGATAAAAATTTCTCTCTTAAAATATTTGTTTCTCCCTGGCAGTGTCATCCGTTGTACATAAATAACATGTTAACTTAATGTGCACCCTCCTTACACGCTGAAACAACAAAATTACTTGTTGTTAACTATGAGTTTAAAAAATGACACTCGTTAAAGTCTGGAAGTCTAACTTAAGACTCAGATATTGTGTTTAAACAATCCTCGACAAATAAAGAGGGAGACACGTGTCATATTATTCAAGGTAAGATTAAATCTCAACATCCCCCCATGCCGAACCCAGATTGTTACGTTGTTAGTAGTGCACGTCAAATAAAAATGGTTACGGTACGAATGACGTAATTGAACTAAGTGGAGTAGAGTATGAAAAAGTTCAATTCTGATGCCATGTTAAAAGTCTGATCTCTGATCCAAAATCTAGACATCTAACCGAGTAAATCCTAAACAAATGAAGAGAGAGAGACTCACAAATTATTTAATATGGGCGTCTTTGATAACCGATTAAGGGGGTGTCGTAATCGACCCCGAAGAGTCGATTACGGTACTCGGGGTCGGTTACCGAGTTTATGTGAGGGGGAGGGCGAGCGGAGGTGGGGCCCACCGGTTAGCCGGTGTCGGCTAACCGAGGGACAACCCTATTGTCAAAGACGCCCTATGAGATTAAACCGCGACAACACTAAATAACGAAAACACCCTCAAAATCTGTGTGGAGAGTTTTGAGGTTGATATAACTATGGGAGTATCTTTGTCGTTTAACGATATTTTTGAAAATTTTAATTAATAATAATACTATATATGATATTTGATAACCGAGGACGGTGATTTTGATATTTTACGTATAAGGAGATATATGTGAAATTAACTCTAAAATAATCACTTGTATAAAAGGAAAGATCGTGATAGTATATATGGAAGAAATCTCCTATTTAAGGAAAAAATATTCTAAGTGTTTTGATTGGAATCCATTCCTATGAAGAGAACTTATAAATAACTTATTACACAAATTTATTATCTAACTTATCATGATAAAGTTTACATCTCCATATATCCTATAAATAAGGAAACTTGTACCGGAGTCCTTTCTGAAATCTAGAAACATCATCTCCACAATTCGAACCTCTATGTGAATAAAAATATCTAATTAAACAATTATTTTAGAACTTAATTTCTATAAATATTTTCCTTAACTGTCCCTCTAAATCATTCTTGATCTGTCGTTAAGACTAGAGTGATGAAGCTGACATCAATATAATATAGTTGGCATCATCACTTTCTGATCTTGTCAACCGTGCGGGATGAAATTTTCTACTTAAAGTGATGCGGGACATCACCCGACTCAGCCTGGGACCTAGTGGACATCAAGTAGGGTCGATCAGGCCAGGTTGGACACAACGGATAGACACACAGAGCACTCGGATTTCCAGGTGTGACTCGGCGATGGGGAAGATGGACCTTGGCCCACACGCAGTCTACGTGGTCAGAACACGTGAGGTGGGTCAGTGGAAGGTCGACTTGGAGGGGTGGGATCACCAGGACTCAGTCAGGGCAGACCTCGTGCTCGAGGGCACGATGATGTTCGCTCTCTCGCATGACAGCAAACTCTCATGTAACGGGGGTGGAGAACGGACTCTCTCTCACCGTCAACGTGAGCTCAAAGGGCCTCTTTGTTTGGGGGGTAAGGTTGGATAAATTAGGATAAATCATTAAAAGTTAACCTAATCTATTTGATTGCTCATACAAGGTATTCCATGGGATAGACTGGTATTCTGGTTTATGTCAGGATTATTTGTTCCACCAAAAAGCTAGAACAAGGACAGGTTTAACTTTTTCCCAATTCTCAAGGTAATTCTTATTTCTCAATCAAAATAAAATAGTCTACTCTTTAGAATACTCAACCTTTGGTTAAGTTATTCCCCTTAGACCTATCCTCCAAACAAAGAGGCCCAAAGGGAATACAAAAGAGCAAACCACAGGGGAGCAGACGATCAATCACGTATCTCACCGAGCCTGAAGTTACACTCTAAGCAGGAAGGGAATCATGGGATGAAATAAACAAAAACTACCCTCGGGCAGGAGGAGGGAAAGAGGAAGAGGAAGGGGAAGCGGCCGGGCAGTTCTGCGTTCAGAACCGAGTTGTTTCCGCTGTCGCGCCTCAACCGTGGTCCGATGATGACGCCGTCACCGTCCACATGCAGAGGAAGACGTGTAGAAGCGCTCCCGAAGAGCTGGGTGGAAGCCGACGCTGCTGGATGGCAGTGGAAGTCGAATGGCACGACACCCGACAGTCTGCCCCGCAGGGCAGTGTTGCGCAGTCTTCTTGTCGGGGCTGGTACGGGGTCCACCGATGTCAGATTGAGGCGGGATCTGACGTAGAGGATAGAGGGTTGATCCCTCCACGTGCAGTGAAGAAACGGCCCTCGTCAGGTGGTCGCGGAGGGCGCAGTCGACCACGAAGTGGACTACTGGGAAACTGGTTCGCAGGATGGCGAGCTCTCGCGGCGAGGACTGGTGCCGGCCGCTCGGGGCTCAAGATGACCTCAGATCAGTTGGAGTGCGTAGGGGATGCAGGGAGGTACGTTCCAGAGGAGCGGTGTCGCCGGCGGGACAGCAGGACGGCCGGGAGAGGACCTGCAACTCAAACTGGCATTCTGCCCGAACAGGGGGCCGCAGGCCCGGCGCAGGTCCACAAGAATGATCGCCCCGTGCACAACCGGGGGCGGATCGGTGCGGGACCAGCCCCGTTGCAGAGTAGACTGGCCGAGGCACGTTCCCAGGGAAGGCGGGAGCAGATCCACTCCAGGGACGCAGCAGGACGCTCTGCAACTTGGTTCTGGTTCTGCTAGTGCAGTCGAGGCTGTTCTGCAAGCGGGTGGAGATGAACCGAGGCGGGGGGCAGGCCGTGGGAGTGGGTGGTCGACTTTCTGGAGTGGAGAGGGCGTGGGAGAGAGGGAGGGAAGGGCTGGAGGAGGCCTGGGACGTGGGGGATGGAGCTGGGGGCGAATTAGGGTTGTGGGGCTGTTGGGGGCGTGGCCCGGTTGAGCAGGGAGAGGGGAGAGAATCTAGGAAGGTTCCCTAGTTGGGGAAGGGATTGGGGAGGAAGGAGTGGGAGGGAAGGTTGGCCAAGGGGGAGGGGTTTGGTCGAACTTGGGAGGGGGATAGGGAGGAAGAGGCAGATTTGGTCATGTTTCCAACTTTCAGATTTTTTTTAGCTCACAGAAGAGATCTTCTACAATAGGTTCTTACCTTTGGCTTGCTATCTCAGTTTTTATGCAAATTCTCTGAACAGAGCTGTGCCATGTGCTAAGTAAAAGGATCACCTCCCCACCCCCAAACTAAATATATAGCAAGTAAAAGCATCACCTGCAAATTCTCAGTTTTTATGTAAATTGCCAACTTCAAATAAATACAGAGCAGTACAAGTCTAACATACATAGCAAGTACATAATTATTTCCACATTATTATAAACAGACAAAAATTCCTCCACATATATCATCACATTTTGTAAAAGTACGATTTATAAATCAATAAACTAAAATTTATACCGTGGTGACCAACCTCTCCTCACCCCCAAATGACAAGAAAATAAATCAAGATCATGGTTATGAGTAAGAGAATAACAAGCAAATGAGGAACATATTTGTTTATTCCAATACGCGCATGGTCACCACGGTTGCTTAGGAGAGAGTATTGACATGGAGAAAATTTTATGACCGAGCATTGACAAGGTAAAGGTACACATATGTCACACGTGCAAGCAATGCATTTCATTCTCAACTACGCGTGAACGAACAAACCTATTTACTAACCATTTTTTTGGGCAACAACAGAGAGAAGAAAAAACTTACGAGTAACAGTAAAGGTTGATAGCAACGACATCACAGATAGATCTGGCACACCAGCCCGAACACCAACAATCGGCACACAAGCAACACAGAATGGCGATCGATAGAGAGAACTACAGTACCACCACCGTCACTAGAAATCAACCATAAAAAGTGAAGAGGGAATGGGAATGGATCGAGAAGACGGAGCCAAGTGCAGTTGAGAAGGGAGTGAGGGAGACATTGGATGTGCTTAAAAGGAGAAAAAAATCAATTGTTCACTCACGAGAAAGGCGGCGACTGTAATAACTTACGCGTAGCTGGCGGAAGGGATGACACACTGCAACAAAGCTGGAAGATTCCCTCCCACTTCCCATGACCGGAAGGGTTCTCCGAGCATCGCTAGGACAACCACAGAGTCTCAATCCGCTGCCTGAGTCGCACCGACGTCACGGACGAGCGAAGACGAACGACATCGATCGCTTCTGGAGAAACCACGGCACAAGGAGTTCTAGCAGCCCAACGGCTGGGGGAGGAGGGATGGAGAGGATCAAAGCCAACTCGTTGCTCGGAGATGAGAGTTTCGCAGGAGGGAATGGGTACGTAGGAGGAAAGAAGGTGTCGTAGGAGAGAATAGGATTTCGCAAGGTCCCAAGGAGGTGCGATGTCCGAGGCGAGACGGATGGCAGGATTGATTTTTCTCTCACCCGATCAACCATAACCCTACCCCTCGCGGTGGATTTCGAAACCGTGGGTTAGTCCGAGTTTAATCCCCTCCTAAGTCCTAACCCTGATCAACCCGGTTTAGCTATCAAACCACCACAATGGTTGGTCTTGGGTTAATTTTGGACTAACCCAGGACTAACGCCTTATCAAATTGGGGCTAAGCCGTCTCTGCCCATCTCCGGAGATGAACCATCCAAAGAGCAAAAGAAAGAGAGAAAAAACATAATTTTAATTTTTTAGTCCTCTGCTTTAAAATCCCATTTGAACCCAAGCGACTGTTTCTTCTCTTTCATGGCACCTGCAACTGGCAAAAAGATTGATGCCTCGGAAACCCACCATAAACAAGATCTAGTGGTTCCTCTATGTGGACAAATGGGCAATATCTGAAAGAAGGGAGTTGGGTTCAAATCGGCATACCCTGTTCATGGGAGACG
This sequence comes from Amorphophallus konjac, assembly GCA_022559845.1. Taxonomy (NCBI): domain Eukaryota; kingdom Viridiplantae; phylum Streptophyta; class Magnoliopsida; order Alismatales; family Araceae; genus Amorphophallus; species Amorphophallus konjac. Next base: position 46,057,346 of record CM040127.1, on the reverse strand, counting down.
CCCCACTGGTGCTACAGCCGTTGTTGTCGCCTCCTCCGTTGCGGTGGAGGTGCTCGTCGCCCTGGATGACTATGACCCCTGCAGGCTGTGGTCGGTGGAGGAGGCCTGCCAGAAGCTGTTGGTGCCAGTGCCTGTCAGACAGAGGAGGCTCCTCTCTCACCCTCTGTCTATTCCCTATGGCCCTGTTTGATAATAGGTTAGGATAATTCACATGAGATGGGTTAGGATGAGTTATTTCTTGACTTTTTACTTTTTCAATTTGATAACTTATTAACCCTAGGAATAACTCGTTCCATAGAAATGGTAGAATGAGTTATTCCTAGAATAAGACCTTTTATCTTAACCGAACCCTGGTAACTTAATCCTGCTATCAAACTCGAACAAGGATAAAATACCAGAATAACTCATCCTACCCGGGTTTATTCCGTTAACAAAGTGGGCCTATCTATTTTGCTCCAGCTTCCTCTTCCCTCCCCGCGGTCTCTCTTTCTCTAGCCCCCACGAACTACGAAGATTTAGGTCATTTTCCATTTGAGGTTAAATTAAGTTCTACTCCAACTATGATAATGGAACTGTTAAATTTAACGGTGGACACTTATTTTGACGTATTTGCACTCACTCCTTCGTCCACCTCACCTGACCCGATTTTCAAAGCGGGTTTTAAGGGCGGCTTTGACTATTGATTAAGATAGGTTACTTGATCAAAGAGAAAATGGTGGGCAGCGGTGGGTCCCACCTTTTTCTCACACACAACTCCGTTAATCGGGATCGATTAACGTACTCGACCCTCGGAGATCGAGTGCGCTAATCGGGAGCGGTTAACAAAGACGCCCTAAGTGAAGAATGCAAATAAGATAACTGCATCATTAGCCTATTTGTCATAAGACATATAAAAGAAAGGCACAGGATTAAGAAAAATTAGCCCGTGATAATCAAAGGGTGCGTTTGGAAATGCTGATGTCTCCCTCTAGGATTGTCACAATCCCCATTCCGATGTAACATACGGTGAGTCATAGATTTTTTTTTTTGAAACAAGAATCCCATTTAACGTGGGATATAGCCAATTTCGGTGGGAGGATTTTTTTTTCTTAAGAAGTTTAATTACCTCTTCACCCTTATATATACAATTTGATAAATCGTGTTTTGGAAATGATAATGTGATCACTGTAGCTTTCATCACGAATTCGAGTCTGATGAACCGTAACCCGTATTACTGTTCATCTTCCACGACTAGTGACGACAGACGAGGGTGGGGGGGGTGCGGCGAGGGGCGACCAGCCATGGCATCTGCGGGTGAGGGTAGAAATGTGTTTTCTCAACTCAAAATCCCCTGACTCTTCCTAGAAGCAACCTGAAAGGAGCTTCGTGAGATTTTAAAAAATGAGCACAGTTGAGTCTGTTGTCTCTCTCCTCTAGAATCTCACGGCGGCTCGTAAGTCGGAGTGTTATGTGCCATTTGAAAACACTTCGAGGGATGTCAAGAATTCTAATTATTGGAATCCTCAAAATCTCTCTCCACGATGTTTCCCAAATGCGCCCTAAAAGTGGTTGGAATTACTCTCACTCAAATTTTCCGCAGTAAAAGTGAAGTTTACCTAAAACTAGTTTTTGAACTAAGAGTTTCATCAGAATCAGACATGCCCTTACAAACATAAGATGTTATGGAAGATAGCTTGATTAACGTGATTCTCAAAAGGTAATTAGATTATTCCCATACCGGAAAAGCAGAAGCTAAAGTGAATTCCATAGTAATTGACTAAAAATGATTTGACACAATTGTTCAAAGGGAGAACACTAAAGCGCAAGTTAAAGGCCGTCTAGGTGATCTTTTGGCCTTCTCATATAGAGAGTTCTAAAGTAGAGTCTATTATGATGGAGGGGAAATGGAGCTATGAGAGAGGATTTGGCTTATGTGATTGTCCAATATTAATTAAATTTATTTTCAAGAACCCAAGGTGATTTCTAGACCGAAGTATTCTGAACATGCTTAAGGCACGTTTGGTATCACTTATTGTGAGATTCCAATCATTTAAACTCCCACCCCCACTTAAATATTTCTAAAGGGAGTCTTGTCACCTCAGTTTTTCTCCAAAAATAAATTACGGGAGAAGGAGAGAGAGAGAGAATCAATGGAGAGTTTAAAAAACTTTAAAATCTGTCTAAGACCAGCTGTTTAAGAAAAAGTGGATTATATAAAAATATATATGTAATCACTATCTACACAGTAGAATTTTCGGACATATAATTCGTTGGATGAATATGTATATATTTCGACATATTTGTTAATTCTGTACTTTTAGATTTATCATACGATTTAGGATTCGTATACTAAACTTGTTTCCACCGAGCGGAGTCGGTGTTAATTTACATCGGATAAGTCCAAACACCTTTGATTAACTATCAAAGAACGGTTTTTGTCTCTATCTGTTGTGACATTAATAATCTTGATGATCGCCCATGATGGGTACATATTATTGCAAATAAATTTGTAGACTTCATTTCTTGGAACATATGTGTAGAGGTCGAAAAATGATCTCTCGAACCTCGTATCACACTTTTACGATTTGTTTGTTGGGGAAGAACCTCTTGCCACCAGTGGAAGCCTACGCGCACTAGGAAGAAGGCGTCAGAAGGATCCCTGGATGTTATCCCAGGGAACAACCCTCCGATACTTAAGTAATTAAGGACCGTGTTATATGAGGACCAACAGAGGATGAAGAGGAGAGAGGAGGTTGAGAGTAGAGTGATCAAGTCTGGAGTTCGAATGGAGCGTCGAGAGGCGCTCGTCGTGACCAGCGAGTGTACGAAAAGTGTTCGCAGGGCTTGGGGTGTGCTCAGAGGCAAGTCTGAGCGTTTCTCTATATGTAGCTCTCTGTTTCTTCGTGTCTTTTTCTGTCTGTGCGTCTATCTCTATCCCCTTTCGCCATCTGATTAGAGGTCTATTTATATCGGTTATCTTGGCGGTGGAGATCCATCCCTTAACAGGGAAAGGCGTGAGTCGTGGGATAACATCTCTCTGCAATCGTGGGGAGTTTCCCACTGTGCGTCCGTTTATCCAAGCCGTGCGATCTTCAGGCGAGTCTTACGGCACCCTAGGCGCATGCTCGCCCTTACTGGAGTAGAGGTCGGCGATGATAGGAGTAACGTTCGGTCGTCGGAGGGTCATCCGACGCCCGAGATGCCCGGGTCGAGACCCCTTGTGGGCCGGCAAATCCTTTGCCCATCTTTATTAGGCCGTCTGACGTGGGCCGCCAACTGTCGGGAGGTCTGCTTTACACCATACGGATCTTAAGCCAATTGTTTGAAGAGAGAACACTAAAGCGCAAAGGCCGTCTAAGTGATCTTTTGGCCTTCTCATACAGAGAGTTCTAAAATATAATTTCTTACTATGGAGGGGAAATTGAGCTATGAGAGAGGATTCGGCTTATGTGATTGTCGAATATTAATTAAATTGATTTTCAAGAACCCAAGGTGATTTTTAGAGTGAAATATTCTGAACATGCTTAGGGCACGTTTGGTATCACTTATTACGAGATTTCAATCATTTAAACTCCCACCCCAATTAAATATTTCTAAAGAGAGTCATGTCACCTCAGTTTTTCTCCTAAAAAGATATTATGGAAGAAGGAGAGATAGAGAGAATCAATGGAGAGTTTAAAAATCTTTAAAATCTGTCCAAGGCCAGATGTTTAGGAAAAGGTGGATTACATAAAAAAAGAGTGATGTTAGGTATCCGTCCCGAACAGTTACCATCCGCGATGAGATTGGCCCACATGAGGTGGGTGCAATCGTCCGGGACGGATAATAAACATTTCTCATAAAAAAAATACATAATCACAAACCTTTCCAAAATCGCACTTATACACCCTACAAGGGATTCCTTGTCCACCTTCTATGCTAGTTTTGATATCCCATAACCGCTTATAAGCAATAAGCGAAGACTGTAGAGGGTAACCACACGTTTTGAACTCTCATCTGACCGAAAGGTAGCCCTGTAAATTTGGCTTATAGACCAATTTGTGAGCCAAATAGAATCACCCTGATTTAGCTTTGCCTTTGAAGAATACCAAATTTGACCGTCTAATCTAACAGAAATTGTCTCACCTTTTTAAAACTCTGAACTGCATTTGTATACTTTTCAGTTTCCACTTTGAAATATCTTTTTTGGGATAATTAAATAAACGATTTTATCATATAATATATATCAATTAAAGCAACGCTCTTATATTATATATCAATTAAAATATTTTTAATTTATGAATAACTTGTCAACTCTACTCATATCTAAAGTCCATTTGACAGAGGATTAGAGAGAGATTCTAGTAGTCCATTAGGCATTTTGTTGTTTTTCACTCAGTGGCATGGGAGGCGTATGTTCAAGGGCGACAAGTTCATTTGGTAGTTTATCCTTCGTGTCATTCTACGGGTCTTGTGGGATGAAAAGAACAATCAAATTTTCAAAAGGGAGGTAAGACAGGAAGATAGGTTTTTTGCTTTTGTTTGTGATATAATGTCCCGTTGGGCTAAACATTTTTGCAAAGTAGAGAATCATAACTCCTCATTATTTTTGGTCTTGGGGAGTTAAATGGGCACACTCTATTGGTGTGGTGACTTTTTGTAAAGGGGATGTGAGTGATATTATTTTACTTGTCCATCCCTTTCTTTCTTTAATATACTCGTGGTACCATCCACGTTTTAAAAAAATCTCTACCCATATTTTTTCTTGAATTAATTACATTTATTTAATGATGATTTTCTTAATAGACCGGAGGAGTGAGTTAGAACAAATTTACACTTTGTCAGTAACAATGAGTTTGCAAAATAGATTCTCCTCGGTGGCAAAATATAGTTGTGCTTCCATCACAATATCTGCACCTATGGGTAGTTCATTGACTCGGGTCTAAGTAATATCACTTAGCGGTTTTATCGAGGTCACCTTAACGTGGGCATTCCGTACGACCCACCGAATATGATTACGTGGCGCCTTCTCGCTGCTTCAGGTGTCTCACACCTATTTTTCGAATTCCAACCACATTTATGACAGCAAAGACGGCATCCGACTTTGAGGGCGGCTTTGAGAACCGAGTACCGGGCTACCGTAATCGACCCCGAAGGGTCGGTTACGGTACCCGACCCCGGTTAAGCTTCTTCTGTGAGGGGGAGGGTGGGCGGAGGCGGGGCCCACCGGTTAGTCGATGTCAGCTAACCGGTGAACAACCCCGTTGTCAAACACGGCCTGAGTGTATAGCTTAGCGGTTTAACACCCTATTATGCTGCCTTCCTCTACACGTGTGATGTGCATTAGACGACGTGTATGGCCTGGCCTGACTCTCCCATTACTTCGGGGAGTGTAGGGCCCTCGCTTTTCAGGCTCCTCAGTTGAGGTAGTCCGACTTTGGCTGCCTTTATCTGCGCATTTGGGAGATGCGTATGTAAGTGCCTCCCAGTGCCTCCAATAGTATGTTTCCAAGTGATGGGTTGTGTTTATTAGAGTATCAGTAAAATTCTCGTCTTCCGTTCCCCTCCCTAATTTGTATACCCATGAACAAAAAAAGGACAATAATGTGACACATTAATATTTCTCTTAAATATGTCAGTACGAAGTTATGCAGTGTCCTCTTATATGGACAAGCCGACTTGGGCCCAAGGTTTGTCGACCCGTCCGACCCGGCCGACCCGGTCTCGACGCGGGACGGGTCGGGTCGGGCGGGTCGCACAGCGACCCAGTCCGCCCCCTTGGCTCTCGATGCGAATTTTTTTGATTTTTTTTTAAAATTTTTAATAAATTTATTTTGAAAGATTAAATGTTATATATATTTAAAAATATTAGAATGTAGAGTTTATTTATGATAATAGATCCATACTAAATTATACATAATAAATCATATAAAAATTACATATTACACTGCTTAATTAAACATCCTACTATATATAATACATAAAAAATTATTTCAATTATTAAATATGTAAAAGTAAATAGTGACATAATAATGACATTCATTCATGAAGTATAAAATACAAAAACTCACTAATCATCGTCCATCTGTGAAGCCCGAATCCCAAAACTCACTCATCCTCCTCATCTGTGTAACCCGAATCTCAAAACTCACTAATCCTCATAATCAGTGAAGCCCGAATCCCAAAACTCATCATCAGATACATGAGACTGATCACCCGTATAATCTAACTCTATCCTAGTGGGTGGAGGTACATGTGGGTGGGACTGAAAATATGTAGCCATCTGCACAAATGATGGGTCGTGTGCTGCGGTGGAGGGTACATGAAAATCTGTAAAAAAAGTCATCACTACATCTATAGCTTCAATTCTATCATGTGCGACTGGTACTGGTGCTGGTGCTGGTGCTGCTCGAACTCTGGACGTGGAGGAAGATCCTGCTCTGCCCTGTGCTCGTGGTGGAGGTACCCGGGACGTAGAAGAAGATGTCCTCGGTGTGCTACGAGAACCGTATCTATCATGTAACTGTGTCCGAAAGGAATGTCGAACATCTCCCGGAACTCGGTCGCATACACGAACATCGCGTCCCACTCCCGCAAGGTGCTCCGCAAACCTGTGTATGCCGGTGACGCGATGTTCGCAGTATCTACAGTGCACATGTCCATCACCCTCAACAGAGTGTCCATGCTCCCACGCAGGGTGACGCCGTCCGTCCATGATGACCTGCAAATGATGTAAAAGTTTACATTAGTGATTTCAATGCTAAGTACAGAACTCTATATATGAAGAAATCTATAATTAATTATTAGTTAGTTATAAATATAACCAAATGATACATACTAATTAAGAGTATGGACCCAAACTGGGCCAGTGCCCATCTCCAAACAATTTGACTTTAAACGTGGTACGCAGATAGGACAGATAGTCTTCATAGCGCATTGAACCTGAATAGTTCTCCCAGTACATGCGTATGTAGTATTCATACTGCTGCGAACCTTGTGCGTACACGACCTCTATTGGCGCAGTTGCGGCATAAGGATATGGATACGATGGGAAAAATGTACTACTGTTATCTGAGTCGCCATGATACATCGGCTGCTGCGGCCATGACCGTCCATACGAGCTTCCAGATCCCTAGGAGTCATGTGTGCTCATCATCTCAAAATCAGACAACATGCCTTGATAGCTAGTACTGTCTGCAACCGAACTTCCATAGTAGGGATCCCAATGATCAGCTGCCCGTCTCGTCCCTGCCGGTGGAGCACCGTGGTCCTCATCTTGCGTGGCATGTGTGAAGTGCTGCTCCTCTGTCCATGCGCCATGTTGACGGCCCCCACGACTTCTACTATGACCACTGATGTACTCTCTGCCACCAGCACTAGTATTCTCACGAGGACTCCGTTGGTCACCTTGAGAACCACCACCTCCATGGGATGAAGACCTTGTCGGTGTACTATCAGCATCGGAGTCATGACTCCCACTAATGCGGGGCTCAACAGAGGGCTCGGGAGTGTCATCATCTGCATTGGGATATAATGTCTCCATGTCTGCAATATCTATCGGATTTAATGGTAGTCCCTTGTCCTTCTTGCTGGTGAATAATGTGGTCCATGATGATTTTTTCTTCTGTGGAGTAGGGGGCGGCTTACCTGCTGCATGTTGTGTCCCTCTAGATGCTTGAGAAGCAGAAGCCTGCTTAGATAATTTTTTAATTTACGGTGCAAATTGTGTAAGTCTGTACGTATACCTGAGACGACTGATTGGGTGCCTTAGCTTTAGATGTTGAGCGTCGTGGCGCAGCAGACTGAGATGGTTGTTTCGATGCTACCGAAGACTACACAATTGAATGAAGAATATATTCAATTACCAATGAATTACATATTAACAAATATAGAAATGACAATATAATTTCACCTCTCTAAATGAGGAACTCCTCCTAGTCTCTCTTGAAGTGGATAACTTTCTTGGTTCCGCAGATATTGAATGCCGCGGTGCAGCAACTCGGGACCACTGTTCTCCCGCAATGTTGTCATTTGTCGGACCGACCTGTAATATATTTCTTACATCATCATACATCAATATATGACTACGCTATCTAATGAAATTTATGATTTGATTTTCATGTATTAATTCACCTGAGGTGGGTCTTGACGCTAAAAAATTGGAGGTTGTATCAATCGCTCCCATGCTGTATTATCGTACGCATACGATGTGTCTCCACCCCCAATGACGAGGTCTTCATCTAAATTAACTTCATCATCACGTCCCGTTGCTGACTCGTCACCACCCAAATGCACATGGGTGTCATCTCCCTCCCCCACTGCCTCTTGTACAGCTGATGCGAGAAAAGTATTAGGCCGTGGTGTCTCGCCAGGTTCTTCAGCCTCCTCATCCAATTCTGCCTCACCACGCTCGGTTGTGGCTCTTGCAACCCATGCTACCATAGGGTCATCATCGTCTCGCAAGTACACAGCATCCGTTGGGTCGTAATCTCCCTCTCCTCTCCTTGTATCCATCTGTACATGCCGGACCTTTAGCCTCATGTTGTAATGAACATACACCATTTTATCTAGCCTGCGATGTGTTAGTCTATTCCTCAGCTTAGTATGCAAGAAGGAGAACGTCGACCAATTCCGCTCACACCCACTCGACGAGGATGTTTACGATATAACTCTCATTGCGATCTTCCTTAATACGGGTGCACTTGTGCCGTAATTTAGCCACCACTCAGTTGTGTTTAAGACAGATCACGTACAATATAATAATTATATGTTAAAATTACTTCTCGAGATATAGAAGGTACATTGTGAAGACACATTACCTGGGTCGAGTCTATCACGACTGGCCATGGCATTAGGTGTCGCAAATGAACCAATTCCCTCTCTAAATGTTTTCATCTGTAATATCAAAAAATATGAAGTGTATATTTCATTTAATATTGTCAATGTTAAAATATCCAAGTATACCTCATTCAACGTATCAGCAGCATTTGTTGGGGTGAAAGATAATCGGTCTACCACAATGTTGACCGATTCTATCAACGTATCGTCATAAGCAAGGGCCCGAGCATATTGGAATGCCGGATGTTGATAGTACGCTGCAATCGTAAGACAATGAATTACATATTAGTATCAACTGAAAATCACAGCGCATTGATTGGACGAGAATGTTGATGTTTACCTGCCATGTGAAGATCGCGGCTCATTTGTCTGTCCCATCGGTCCTCCACAATCTCTAGAATGGTGGGTCCATATTTTTTGGACGTTGTAAGGATCTTCCGCTTGGCTTCTTCTATTTTGCTGTACACCAACCCCATGGTTGGTACTCTATCCCCATCCACGCATCGTAGAACCTCATACAGTGGCTCTATCAATGACACTAATACCTTCACTCTATCCCCAAAATTCGAGGTGTTGACAATCCCCTCGACCTCCGCCCCTTCACGTGAAGCAGCAAAAGAGGAACTCAGCCAGGTCTCACCTCTAAACATTTGCTTCAACCCATCCTTATGCTTCAATAGGCTCTGCAATGCGATGTAGTTGGTGGCAAATCGTGTGATGCCAGGCCTCAACAGTTCGCCGCCACAATGCTCCCTCATCCATGCCAATATAAGTGTGTGGTTGTAGATATATTTCGTGATTTTTTGTGTCACCTCGACCACAGATTTTACCATACGAAGCTGCCCAATCTCCTTCAGCATCAGATCTACACAATGTGCTGCACAGGGGGTCCAGAAAATGTGCCGTTTTTTCTTCATTAGTTCCTCCCCAGCCTTCTTATAGTTCGACCCATTGTCAGTCACCACTTGCACAATGTACTCCTCCCCAATCTCAGTCACCACTTGCTCCATCAATGACAAAATATATTGATGACTATGAATTTGACCAGACGCATCCACTGATTTGTGAAAGAATACCTGTCTGTCACAATAAACAAGGAAGTTGATCAGGCTAGATTTTGTTGTAGCTGACCATCCATCACACATCAGTGTGACTCCGTACTTTGTCCATTTCTGCTTGAATGAGGCAATGTAACTCTTGATCTCAGCAACTTGTTCATCAAGGTATACGCTAGCCAATTCTCTCGCTGTAGGTGGCTGCACGTGTAGCCCAAGGACCTGTGCTTCCTGAAACATTGGCTTGTAGTAAGGGCTATTGGCTGCATTGAAAGGCAGACCCGCGTGGTGCCACTATTTTGCAACAGCCTGACCAAGTTTCCATTTAGGTCCCTTCTGGCCATACGCATCGTCCATCCTCGTTTGCTTGCCATGCTCTCGGGATAGTGCACCGGGCTTCACATCTTCAATGTTGATCGATTGTGTCCTTTTTCTTTGTGTCCCCGAGTCACCAGTCAATAAACTCCTCATGCCTCGCGGTTGTCGAGTCGTAGATGAACCACCACTCCCTGATGCTCCGGTCCTCGCGGCCTCACGACTACGGACTATAGTCTCCTTGGGATGTCTTGACTCTTCCCTGCTCTGATGTACTGCCTCAAGAAACTCTGCTTCGTATGGATCGTTCACAGGGACATACACATTAGCATGCTCAGTACGTGCTTGTTCGTCTTCGTCACTGGGTGTCCATGCACATTCCTCCTCGTTGCTGCCACTTGCTATTCCGCTCACTGCCGCTTGATCCCTTTTCTTCTTTTTTTCCTTTTCTTGCATCTCAGCTCTCTTCTCCAGCAGGTGCCTAGCCATTGCAAGTTTCACATCTCTAGGCACATGGGTACACCCAGCAACCTCAGAGTATCCTGCCCCGGCTCCTCCTGCCAAATGCTTCTTCAACCGAGACACCCCTCCTCCCCGGTGTTCTATTTTACAATAGTTACAACGCCAACACCTACGGTTGCCATCTAACAAAACTCCGTGTGACCACCCAATATCATTTGTTCGTTCCTTAGGAGCCATAGGGTGCTATCTCCTAAAATTAAGAAATTCAAATTATGAAAATATATTATTTCCCATCTACAACTAACAATGAACATAATTTCATGATTTGCGTAACATGCAAGACTAAATTCAATATTTAATACATCTTCATATAATTTAGTTCCAAATATTATAATTATTTCTATAACATACATATAAGGGTAATATTTATAATTAATACATATACATTAACTTACATGACATAATTAGATATTTAAAATATAACTAATTAGATATTTAAAATTACATGACACATATAAATTATAAACATCTCTAAATAATTTACATTATATATATAAATTAACTTTAAAATTATTTAGAAAATATTAAACACTAAATTTATATTTACATTAAAAATATATCCATACACATTATATTTTTACATTATGCAATTAAATTAACTAATATACATTATGTATTTAAAAATATTTTACATCTACAACTAATAATGATATTAATATCATTACTTCTACAACATACAAGACTAAATTTAAAATTTAATACATCTAAATTAAATCTAATATTTAAACATGAATTGAATAACACATCAAAAAATAAATTTATATCTACAACATGAATTAAATATTATTTATATTAATTCTACAAAATGAATTAAATAATACATCAAATATATGATATTTATACAACATCAATTAAATAAAAATTATATTACTTATATAACATGAATTAAATAATATATTGTTATTAATATTAAATAATATAATAAAATATTTTTCTATATTTTTTAATTTAAAACTAAAAAAATAAACACCCCCCCCTCACCCTCACCGCCCCCCACCGGAGGTGGGGGCGGCGGTGCAGACGCCCCCCCCCCTCACCCTCACCGCCCCCCCTCCATGTAGACGCCCCCACTCCCCTCACCCTCACCGCCCCCCACCTCCGTGCAGACGCCCCCCCTCCGTGCAGACGCCCCCCCTCCCCTCACCCTCACCGCCCCCACCTCCGTGCAGACGCCCCCTGTAATGTCCCGGGTTTTTCGGATCCTCGTTCGTGGGTCCCGGATCTGGTTTCTCGGAGCGTCCGACTCCGTTGTGTCATAAATTTTGTTTCGGATATCTTTCGTGTTCGGATCGGCGCGATCCGGAGTCGTTTCGGAGGCCCGGAGGCGTTACGCGGCTTTTTCCGCGTGTGTTTTCCGATTCCCGGCGTGGGTTTCGGCTTTCCCTTCGGAACCTCGTTGCGGGTGAACCGGGCCGTTCACCTAGGCGAGTGTGGTACCGTTGCGATCGGTGCATTCCGAGGATCGCGATGGTATGATTTTCTATTTTTCGGGATTTTTCTGATTTTTTGGATTTTCCTATATATACCCCCCCACCCTCTCTCTTCCTCTCATTTCTCACTCTCACCCTCTCTCTCTTCTCCCACTCTCTCCTCTCACTCTCTCCTCTCCGGCGACCGACGGACCGAGGCGGGGGCGAGGCGGGGCGATGCGGGCGAGGAGGACGGCGAGGATGGGTTGAGGATCGAGGCTCGAGGGTGCGGTGAAGCTCGGCCGTTCGTGGAGCGGCGAGGCTTCAACGGCGTTTTCTTCGTGGATCGGCGTCCACGGTGCGCGAAATCTTCGGTGGAGGTAGGGTGATGGACCCCCAGCTCGTGCTCTTCCTTTCCCGCGACTTTGGTACGCCGTGGTGAGCCGAGCGGGTCGTTTGGGGCGTTTTGGGGAAAATCATGTTTTGGGGAGTGATCGCCCGATCTAGCGATTCGTTGCGTTTTAGGCCGATCCGAGGCCATAGATGCATGCTAGGGGCTACTGGGGAGCTTCCCCTATGTTTTCCCCTTCATCCGTGGATGATTGGGGCGTGGCGTGGATTTTTGGGTGTTTTCTCGCCGTTCCCGATTTTTCGAAATGATCGCGGTCCACCAGTAACCGCGTTCATTGGTCGCGGTTTTGGGAGAACCGCGTTCATCCTTTGTGTTTTGGTCGAGGAGGCCTTCAGGCGTCGCGGTCGTGCGATAGACCGCTTTTGTCTGGTCGCGGTCCTCGGGCGACCGCTACCAGCGGGGCTGCGCGTGGCTAGTTGCGGTCGTGAGGTGACCGTGACAGCATGGTCGCGGTCTCCGGTCGACCGCTACCATCTGGTCGCGGTCCCCGGTCGACCACTATCTGGTCGCGGTCACCAGGTGACCACTACCACGTTCTGGTTCCTGTTTGCGCTGTTTTGACCCCCGGTCGACCCGGTTGTGACCCAGTGGTTGACTTTAGGTCTCGTGAGTGTCTCAGACACCCCGTGGAGTTCCGTGACTGTGCCTTTGGGTGTCTAGAGGTCGTCCCACTTACCTCGTTTTGCGTGTCATGAGCTTAAGGGTCCATGTGACCTTTTAGCGCTTCGATTGTGTTGTTTTAGTCTCCGGTCGACCCGGTTGTGACCCAGTGGTCGACCTCCGGCCTTGTGAGTACCCCGGACACCCCATGGGTTCTGTGTCTGTGTTTTTGGGGTGTCGGGAGGGACCGTGTTGCCTCGATTAGCGTGCCCATAGGTGTGGTGGGTCCGGGTGACCCCACGTGTTCCGGGCTTTCGTGTTACGCAAGATCGAGTCACTGTGCATCGGTGTGCGTGCGGTGGGGTCTCCCCCGCATGTCGTGGATTTCTTTGGAAGGCAATTCCCATGTGGGCCATGTGTTTGGCCTTGGACTGCGAGTCCAATTATCCGGCCTGGGGCTGGAGGTTTCCCGCTTGCTTCGAGATGGGAAATCGTCATGGCGGCTTGTGTGTTGCCTTGGGAATCGTGCTTCTGCGTTTTCCGTATGGCCCGTGTGGGTGGCCTTGCCCCTTTGCGTTCCCTTCCCGAGGGAGTGGTCTCGGTACTCGTGCTACTGTGGTTTTAGACCTAGAGATTGGACTTGATTGACGGCCTTGTGCTGCTGTGTACAACGGTCTTGACCCAGAGTCTTGTGACTCAAGGACCGTTGGGTGTAGTGCGTCTAGAGGACTGCCCAGAGTCCAGTGGCTTAGTGCCACTTGAGTTTTCTCAACTCTAGCGCACGGTGCGTGCGTGGCCGTGGACTGTGAGTCCCGTTTCTTCTCCGACTGTGGTCACCGTGCGACGGGACCGGTACGTGGGGTGGTCCCCGTACGTCGTCGGATTCGGACGTTGTCTTCCGTTGAGTTGAGAGTCTACTCCTTTAGTGACCCTCCACTAGTCGTAGCCTACCAGTACGCGTGTGCTGGTCGCACCAGGGAGTGGTGTATGGGCTTACCCTGAGGACGGTTTTAGACTGGTTACCGTCGGGCCCCTCGTCAAATCAGAGTCCAGTGCCAGGGGAAAACCAGTCAGAGGGCCAGACCTAGGACGCGTGGTCTGTGTGTGCACACGTGGTTGGGGACAGTGGACGCACGTCGATGGGCGTGACCCCAGCTAGTCACTTGTTTGTGGCTACTTGTACGGTGTTCGCGCCTCGGGTAGGACCTACCACGTCAGGCGGTTCATCTGCGGTGCGGTGTAAGACGTCAGGGGACGCTACCGGCTGTGCTTCTAGTGGGTGGTACTCCTGTCGGGTACGGAGTGACAGACTGTCAGTCTCTGTGTCTTTGACCTTCGGGTTTTTGGTCGTGTTGACCGGTGAGTTCGGTTGTTTCACCTTGGCGCGTGTGTCGGTTCTTGCGCCGTGAGACTAGTGCTAGTGACTTTACCGAGGTGGCGTCTTGTTGTGCGGTACCCGCGATCGGATGGTCGGGGTTGCACCTTGGACAGCGTGTCCAGGTTGGCTGTCCGGGGGACAGGCCTCTACGGCGTGGTTGCCGTGTGTTCTTACTTCGGTAAGTGGTACTAGCGTGGTTTGGTAGCTTCGACTGCGTGATCGAGGTCTGCCTTCTGGCAGTAGGAGTAGCTGTAGTGCCGAGTTTTTGACCGGCCACCGGTTTGCTGTTCCTGCTGTAGTTGTAGCTCTCCTTTCCGCTACCGCCGTTGTTTCCGGTTGGGGTTCCGCGGGATCCCTGCTGAGTCTCTGTTTTGGAGACTCATTCCCTGCTTTTCAGGTGTGGCGGTTCTTCCTCGAGGTTCGAGGGTGCAGAGCGGAGGTTCTCAGTTGCCAGCTTGCCGGGCCGAGTGTTCACTTGACATGTGGTACGTTTTACTGCTTTAGACTGTAATTTCTGTTGGACTGGACTCTGTTGTAGTTGTTTATTTATCTCTGTTAATTATTGAATTGTCCTGCTTTATTTCCTATTTCTTTGTGCCTCCACACTCCTTTTAGCCCTTCCGAGCCCTCCCGGCTCGTGGGCGGCGGTGCGAGTCTCGGGTTATCGGGCCTTCCCGGTAATCGGATTCTCGGGTCGTTACACCACCCCCTCACCCTCACCGCCCCCCACCTCCGTGCAGACGCCCCCCCTCCGTGCAGACGCCCCCCCCTCACCCTCACCGCCCCCCACCGGAGGTGCAGACGCCCCCCCTCCCCGCCCCCCACCGGCGGCGGTGCCAGTGCGATCGCCGGTCGTCACCCCCACCCCCCTCCTCACCCTAAAACAAAAAATTAGGGCACCTACCTCTGATCGCCGGTCGTCTCCTCCGCCCGGTGCCATCCGCTGCCGCTCTGCACCGTCCACACCTGCCGGCCACCGCCTTCAAGCCGCTGCGGATGGCAGACCCGCCCGCACCCGGCCTGCTATATGGGCGACCCGGCACGTACGCGCCGTCCCGCACGAACCACGCCGGGCCCGCCTCGACCCGCTTCAGTACGCGGCGGGACGCACGGGACCGTGCGGTCCACTGCGTCCCGGCCACGACCCACAGCCCGTGCGACCCGGCGCCCGCCTGGGTCGGGTCGGGTCGTGCGGGTCGGGCCGGGACGGCAAACCATGCTTGGGCTACCGCGTTGACTCCCGTTACCGATCTTGAATTTAACCACGACTAACTTTAACTAGACCAAGAAAAAGACAATAATACCCTCGGGTTAAAAAAAACCTTCTCTCTCCCAACTTCATTCCCCTCTCACTCTCGCCTACGGTTTGTAAGTAGTAGGGAGTTGCCAGCGGATGCATGCGTACAACAGCGAGATCACTGGAGGTAGGGTCTGTGACTACAGGGAGAGGGAGGTGGGCTCACTGATGGGGTGGAGGGAGCGGAGAAGGGTATATGAGGGGAGGGGAGGCTATACGTGAGCAGTGAGGGGGAGGGGCATGCTGGAGGGGAGAGAGAGGAGGGGGCTTGTTGGAGGGGAAAGATGACCGAGGTGAGGTGGGGGTATGAGAGAGAGAGGACGGGGGGTGAGAGAGATGGTTGGGGTGCAGGGTGAGTGTGAGTGGGGGTGCCAGAGGGGAGAGAGAGAGGACGGGGGTGAGGGAGAGAGAGGACGGTGTGCTCACTGAGAATGGTGGCGCAGGGGGGTGCTCGTCGGGAACGGTGGCATAGGGGATGGTGGGGGGTGGTCGTCGGAGGGGAGAGAGGGGCAAGGGAGAGGGGGAGGGAGCATGCCGATGGGGAGAGAGGGGCAGGGGGAGGGGATGGTGGAGGGGTGGTCATCGAAGGGGAGGGAGGGGAGAGGGCTTGCTGGAGGGGGGAGAGGGGCAGGGGGAGGGGAGGGTGGGGGGGTCGCCGGAGGGGAGAGAGGGGCAAGGGAGAGGGGGAGGGGGCTTGTCGGAGGGGAGGGTGGGGGGGTGCTCGCCAAAGGGGAGAAAAGGGCAGGGGAGATGGGAGAAAGGGATAAGGGGAAAGTCATTCCATGTGGGAGCGACTTCAGAGGAAAGTCGTTCCCACACGGAGCAACTTTCCTCTCTCTCTCTTTGCTCTCTCTCATCTCACTAATGTCTCTCTCCCTCCCTCTCTCTTGCGGACTCCCACCCAAGCCATCTCTCTCTCTCTCTCTCTCTCTCTCTCTCTCTCTCTCTCTCACCTCTCTGCTCTCTCTCCCTCTCTCTCTCTAAGACCCCCACCCCCCAACCATGTCTTTCTCTCTCACCCCTTTGCTATCTCTCCCCCACCGTCACCCATCACTTTCTCTCTCACATCTCTGCTCTCTCTCCCCCCTCTCTCTCTCAAGCCTCCCGCCCCACGTTGGCACTGCCTGCTCTCACCTCTCTGCTCTCTCCCTGCTCTCTCTCAGACCCCATTCCACTCGGCGAACTGTCACCGCCTCTGACCTCCACCCCCTGCCTCATGCTCCACGCTGCCCGCACCCGCCACCGCCATGCCCCCCGTCTCCTCTCCCTCCCCCCTGCCCCATGTTGGTGCTGCCTGCTCTCACCTCTCTACTCTCTCTCTCTCACGGTCGGGGGGAGATGTCAGTGGGTCTTGTCGACATCTCTCTCTCACCTCTCTGCTCTCTCTCCTCCTCTATTTCTCTCTCATACCCCCACCCCACCATGGTCATCTCTCTCTCTCTCTGTTTTACGGTCTCTCCTTTGCATCCCTCTTTCTCTCTCTCTACAACTCATCTATATTTTGGTGCGGAGAATTTGAGACTCACGAAAGATATTTTAATATTTTAATTATCAAATAGAGAAAATATTCGAATCTTGATAAAATATTCACCGATACGTAGACAGAAATTAACTATAATAATATTTTTATACTATTTTGATGAAATTAATAATATCTTTACTAATATAAATTCAAAAATGATATATCCACGAATATACGTTTACTATTGATTTAATTGTTAAAAAATAAAAAAACCGTACCCAATACCAGCACCCCGCTCTCCCCTTCTCCTTCACTCTCCCGATTCACTCGGCAAGCTGATCCCACGGCTATCCATCACACCGCCGACAAGAATAGCTGGTTTCACGGACTCCACGTCAAGAGGACCAACGACAATATAAAATGTTCCCCTCCCAAGCGCCTACCCCGTCCCCCGCTAGACCAACGGCAACGTTTTGACGCAGACCTCTGCGCGCGTCTGTCACTTCTCCGGTCCCGTTTTCACCCTCCCATTCGCGCAGCAAAACCCTAGCTATCTAGATCCCTAGATTGCGAGCAAGCAGCGGTAGGTACTCTTTCCCGATCGGGGTGGCCTTGTCGTGCAGATCTCCGGCGTCGCGGGTGGAGATGGGTGCCGTCTCGATCCGCGTGCCGTACAGGCACCTGAGGGAGGCGGAGCTGGAGCTGGTGAGCCTGGAGGGCTGGGAGGCCAGCGGCGAGATCGATCTTGACGCACCGAGGGTGCCGAAAGGGCAGGCGGCCTCCTCGACTTCGGTGGCTTCTGCTTCTCCATCGGCGGGTTCTCCGGCTGAGGCGGCGCCTCAAGCGAGTCCCAGCAGCTTGAGGACGCTGATTCTTGGCTGCATGGTGGCCGCGGGAGTCCAATTTGGTTGGGCCCTGCAGCTCTCCCTGTTGACGCCCTACATTCTGGTCAGATCTCTCTCTCTCTGTGTGTGTGTGTGTGTGTGTGTGTGTGTGTGTGTGTGTGTGTGTGCGCGCGCGCGCGCGTGTATGTGTGAGAGAGAGAGATAGAGAGACGCGTGCACACACATTCATTCACACACTCACAGACACATCCAAACAAAGTTTCCATTTGTTAATGGGCCAGTGCCCATTTCGCGGTGCGCGCTGGCGGCCCAGGCCGCGACGCAGGCGCTACCGCGCGTGCCTACGTGGCAGCGCACGCGGGCGCGCGGGAGAGGCTCTCGAGCCTTCTTCCGAGTCCGCCTCTTGACCCTTTCATCTCCGTCCCTTTGACCCCACGGAAAAGCCGCCGTCTCTTCTCTATCAAACTGCCCAAGCCAACCCAGCGGAGCACTATATATTGGCCATCGTGGCCTTAACAAAGCAGCATGGCTGGTTAATTTTGTGAAAAAAATTTTGGGATCCTATCTCTCCCTCTACGTGAATGTTTGAAGGAGCGACGGGTTGAACGTGATTCGTCTACTGTATTTTGCGCTGTGAGAGAGATTACGTCGGCATCGGTCACACGGAAGTACGTCACCCTTGTGCCTGGGATTTGGAGCGTGATAATCTAGAAGGCGACTCTAGTAGGAAAAGTCCGTTCTCGTTTCCATTGTGAAGTATATTCTTGTATTTTGAGTCCTATTATTTTATTGTTAATTTATTCTGGGGTCTTACAACAATGGTATCATAGACAATGGTTGGTCATGATTCTTTTGTGTTTTTCTCATAGAGTTGGTCTTTTATGGCGGGTTCGTCATTGACTCCCCACCAGTCCGATGTTCTCACGGACTATTCTGTGGAGTCACCCTCGAAACATGACTCTCTTCTTTCTTTCCCTCCCACGAGGGCGCATGCGCAGATTCGAGCGACGTTGCGCATACCTATAGGCCCTTTGACACAACTCGTCAGAAAGAAAATCAAGCAAAAGATTCCGTCGTCATCGTCGGGAGAAAACGACATCGGCCTGAGTGTCCCCATGTGCGATCCTACGGAGGAAGCGCGCTCTCGACAACGTCGTCTTACAGCCTAGGAGTACCGTATGTGCTTCC
Source organism: Amorphophallus konjac (assembly GCA_022559845.1). Taxonomy (NCBI): domain Eukaryota; kingdom Viridiplantae; phylum Streptophyta; class Magnoliopsida; order Alismatales; family Araceae; genus Amorphophallus; species Amorphophallus konjac. The sequence goes on along the minus strand of CM040127.1, from coordinate 46,038,067 downwards.
ATAGAGCTCTCTGTAGTCAGGGATCCCCTCAGGAGACTGCGGCTAGCGCGATAGTTGCACCACCCGTGGAAGGAACGATCGGGGTTGATCACCCGGTTGTCGATGTTGATGTAGCGGTAGCAGCCATTGGGACGATCGACCTCGTGCCCCAGGCAGTGGAGACTGGCTCCCTGAGAGGAGACGTACCGGTTGGTTCGAGTGTACAGAGGCACCCACTGTAGAGTTTGGTGACGAGTCCCGTGAGGGGATGTGCGACAGTTGGCGCGGCAGTGGCCTTGGAGGTAGCTCGGACTCTAGCTGGTGAGGGAAGAGAGGACGTCTTGCGCTCCACAGTCGCGCCGTCCGTCGCACACCCCCGTTACGGGACTCGTCACCAAACTCGCCGGTGGGTGCCTCTGTACACTCGGACCAGTCGGTACGTCTCCCCTCAAAGAGCCAGTCACCATTGCCTGGGGCACGAGGTCGGTTGTCCCGATGGCCGCTGCCGCTACATTAACATAGGCAATCGGGTGATCAACCCCTGGTCGCTCCTCCCACGGGTGGTGCAACAGTCGTGCTAGCCGCAGTCTCCTAGGGCGATCCCTGACTACGGAGAGCTCTATGGAAGCACATACAGTACTCTCGGGTTATAAGACGACGTTGTCGAGGGAGCGTCTCCTCCATAGGATCGCACACGGGGACACTCGGGCCGATGTCGTTTTCTCCGGACGATGACGACAGAATCTCTTGCTTGATTTCCTTCTCGGCGGGCTGTGCCAAAGGGCCTGTAGGTTTGCGCAGCGTCGCTCGAATCCGTGCATGCACCCTCGCGGGAGGGAAAGAAGGAAGAGAGTCATGTTACGAGGATGACTGCGTCATACCTACAGGAGCCGTGAGAACATCGTCACGGTGGGCAGCCGCTGACAGACCTGTCATAAAGGACAACTCTATGAGAAAAACACAAAAGAACCACGACCAACCGTTGGCTCTGATACCATTGTTGTAGGACCCTGTAATAAAATAACAGAGCTCAAAATACGAGAACATACCAAACAGCGGAAATGAGAACGGACTTTTGGGGTCACTCAGTCAACTTGCCCATATGTGAGCCGTGTCTAGCTGGTAAAGCATGCCACAAGTCTTTTGACAAAACTATAAGAGCCTCAGAACCGTTAGAACTGATCCATTCTGACATCTGCGGACCACTAAGTGTAAGGGCTCGACAGTGTTTCTCATATTTTCTTACATTTATTGATGATTATTCGCGATATATATATTTGATTGCTCATCGTTATGAAGCATCGAATTGTTTCAAGCACTTCCTAGCGGAAGTTGAGAATAAAAAAGAGAAGAGTAAAGCTCTTCTGACGGACCGTGGGCGCGAGTATTTATCAGATTAGTTCCGTACATTGTTTGAGAAAAATGTTATACGACGACAACTCACTATTCCATACAGACCACAACAAAATGGTGTTGCTGAGCGAAGAAATAGGACGTTACCGGATTTGGTTAGATCGATGATGGTGCGGGCGAATCTTCCAATATCTGTCTGGGGAGATGCTTTATTAACTGTTGTCTACATCTTTAACCGTGTGACTTTGCAGTCAGTTCCTTCTACACCATATGAATTGTGGCATGACCGACCATGGGGTTCAGCAAGATAAGTCCATGACATGTCTAGCAAGTTTGAGAAATTTGGCCCTAGAGCTCAAAAGCTGATTTTCATAAAATACTCTGAGAGCTCAGTGAGTTATGTCATGTATGGACAACATCCACATTGAGGAATAACATAGCGAGCGGTCCGAGATGTTGTTTTCTTAGAAAAGGAGTTTCCTAGTCTTGGGGACAGTGGAAAGAGTCTTGATCTTTATGAGACATATGCACAGTCTGACTTCCTACCATCTTGTGGCGAAGGAAGGGAATATGTTCACAAACCCCTATCCGCTGAAAATAGTAGGGATAATCAGTCTAGTGAGAGTGCTTCCAGTGGGAGTGCACCAATAGAACTACTAAGTCAAGATTCTTTGCGTTGTAGCAAGCGTGGGCATGCACATCGTCGTCTTTTCGAAATTGAAGACGATGTACTTCTCTATGAGTCCATGGATGATGAGGAGCCCATATCTGTTCAGGAAGCTCTTACATCATCATCTAGGAAAGAATGAGAAGCTACTATACAAGAGAAAATTAATTCGATGGCACAGAATGAAGTTTGAGAGTTAGTGGAACTCCCACCTGAGCGCAAAGTGATTATAAACAAGTGGATTTTCAAGCTGAAGTGCAAGACAGATGGGACAATTGACAAACATAAAGCATGGCTTTTGGCGAAAGGTTATACCCAAAAGGAGGGTATAGACTATGATGAGACATGCAAGAGGAAATTAATTCGATGACGCAGAATGAAGTCTGGGAGTTAGTAGAACTCCCGTTTGAGCGCAAAGCGATTAGAAATAAGTGGGTTTTCATACTGAAGCGCAAGGCAGATGGAACAATTGACAAACATAAAGCACCGCTTGTGGCGAAATGTTATATCCAAAAGTAGGGTATAGACTATGATGAGACATTCTCACCTATAGTGAGATTCTCATCTATTCGCCTTATTCTGGCTATCGTTGCGCATCTTGATTTGGAGTTGTTCCAAATGGATGTAAAGACTACATTTCTCAATGGAGAAGAACTAGACGAAGAAATTTATATGGTTCAACCAGAGGGTTTTGAGGCTACAGGTGAAGAGCAAAAAATTTATCATCTCAAACGCTCTATATATGGCTTGAAACAATCGTCTGGACAGTGATATTTAAAATTCAAAAGGCCATTATCTCGTACGGTTTCGAGATGATCGAAGAGGAGCACTGTGTATATGTCAAGCGAGTGAGAGTAAGATTTCTCATATTGTGATAATATGTTGATGACATCTTAATAGTTGGAAATAATATGAAGTTAATCAATGTCACCAAGGGATGGTTATCTTCCGTCTTTGAGATGAAAGATATGGGTGATGCGAGCTATGTGCTCGGAGTAAAAATTGTGCGGAATCGCTCAGAAAGATTGCTAAGTTCGTCTCAAGAAACTTAAATTAATAAGATTTCGAAGCGTTTCCGAATGCAAAATTCAAATCTTATTGATTCTCTACTTGATAAAGGGTATGATCTAAGTGTTTGTCAATGCCCCAAGAATGAAGAAGAAAAGGAAAGAATGTCCAAAGTGCCATATGCCGCTTGGATTGGAAGTCTGAGCTTCGCGATGAGTTTAATTAGCCGTTATCAGAGTAACCCTGGTCCTACGCATTGGAAAGGCGTCAAGAGAATTTTCCGATATTTGCGAGGGACGTCTAGTTATGCATTACGTTATAAGAGAGGTGGCTTAAAACTTATCGGTTGTAGTGATGCAGATTGGGCTGGTGACAAAGATGAACGCAAGTCCACTTCAGACTTCGTGTTCCTCTTAGTTGGTGGAGTTATTTCTTGGTGTAACAAGAAACATTCTTGCATTGTCCTATCCACAATGGAGTCCGAACATGTGGCTTGTTCTGTTGCAAGTCAAGAGGCGATATGACTACGGAATTTTCTGCAACGATTAACTATTACACCTCACAGGGACGAGAGTGTACTGCTGTATGTAGACAACACGTCTGCATTGGCTTTCGCCAAAGATCTTAAATATCATGGCAGAACAAAGCACATTGATATCTGTTACCACTACATAAGAGATCTGTTGAGAAGAGACTTAGTGGTCCTCTGACATATAACTTCTGCTTGAATGGTAGCTGATCTACTAACAAAGCAGATAGCTAGAGAAAGTTTTGTTACCCATTGTGGGTTTATGTGTTTTTGTAAATTATAAAGTGTAACAATTTATAATGTTCGACGTCATTAAAATTTGTTTACTGTTCAATGATATCTACTTGAATGAATGATTGCTTTGCACATCGTCAGAGTGCCACCAAGCTTGAATCAACCCTCTCACACGGGTGATTCATCTTTGGCGCTTATAGATAGCGAGCAAAGTTGAGGCACTTGATATTATGACGCCCTGGAAGTTTGGGAGTGAACCTAATATCCTAAGTAATACTTATATGCCGCCTTGACTGAGGCTAAGATGAGATCTGACTCAGATCAACTATGTGGATGTGGCTACAATCTCATGGAGGCTGTAAAATCTAGATACGTGAGTCGCAAGAAGGCGCTCAAGAGAATCGATTGGTTTGTGAGACTCTCGTCAGTTGCGTTGGTCGCATCTGGATTTGTATCAATGTGGTATTTTATGATATCTTATATTTGTGACACACCTATATAAATGGAAGAACACCACAACATGCGTATCATACCGCATGTTTAATATACAACCATACATGAGAATGATGAATGGATCTCTCTTCATCATTATGTGAGCTCATGAATCACATTTGTGTGATTCCCGATGTATTCCTAGTGACCTGCAGCGCTGTGTCATGAAAAAGACACTTGATGTCGCTACTTTAGCATGTTATTTAGGGCGATGGTCGATACTGTCCAGCGGAACATGTCTAGGAAAGTGGTCAAAATAAATTAGATTGGCATAAGCGGCATAGGAAAGGTATCACACTATCTCACCATGCTTCATTGCTCATATCCCGGGAGGCCCTATTGTCTAAATGATAATAGAGTCATGAGCGCTTAGCACCTGATTCGACACTTCGAATCTCTCATAACACTGTGTGATAGTGTGGCCTTAATGCGCCAGTGCCCATTTCGCAGTGCGCGCGGGCGCCCCAGGTAGCGCCGCAGGCATCACTGCGCTTGTCTGCGTGGCAACGCATGCGGGTGCGCGGGAGAGGCTCTCGAGCCTTCTTCCGAGTCCACCTCTTGACCCTTTCATCTTCGTCCCTTGACCCCACGGAAAAGCCGCCGTCTTTTCTCTATCAAGCTGCCCAAGCCAACCCAGAGGAGCACTATATATTGGCCATTGTGGCCTTAACAAAGAAGAATGGTTGGTTAATTTTGTGAAAAAAATTGCGATCATATCTCTCCCTCTTCCTCTATGTGAATGTTTGAAGGAGCGACGGGTTGAATGTGATTCGCCTACTGTATTTTGCACTATGAGAGAGATTACGTCGGCATCGGTCACACAGAGGTACATCACCCTCGTGCTTGGGATTTGGAGCGTGGTAATCTCGAAGGCGACTCTGGTAGCCGTCTTTTCACCTCTGTGGGAAAGTCCGTTCTCGTTTCCGCTGTGTGGTATGGTCTCGTATTTTGAGCTATGTTATTTTATTCCAGGGTCCTACACCATTCTACCTCGTGGTCGAGTTGCTTTAGGTCTGCTTTTAGTCCAGTGACATTTAAGAAATTAAGGGAAGCACAGAGGGGTTGCAGAACATGTGTAATCCGTGGAACAGTCGATTATTGCTCCTATTGAGAAGAAGCTGAGTCTGTTATTTGGCTGAAAGAAATTGTAGCAAACTGAATTATGAATTATAGATTGAATTTAGGCATTTGTCCATCAGAAAATCAAGCAGTTTCATTGAGTAAAGGTGGAGTAAGAATTTGCTAGCTTTTGGTGCATTTTTCTAACCCTTTATCTCTGGGTTCATTTTGTTATGAAATTGGAATGGCAAACATGTCCTCCGAATGTTTTATCTCAGACGTTACTGGATTTGTGAGAATCTGATGAATATTTAAAAAGGTGCTGTGAGAAAACGATTAATAACCAAGGCAAAGAATGACTCTAGGGGTGCTACACATGGAATCTGCATGATCTTAGAATTGCACCCACTTTTTACGGAAGCTTCATTGTCTCCATATTATGATTCAAGAGGATATTATGTCCTGTTTAAATGGTCATTTCAAATGCCCATTGAACTGTATAAATCAACTTGAAACTTATGGCTATACATATCAGGGAAAAAATTATGTAATGGAACAAAGTCGTAAAGAATCTATGGTGAATTTTTAAAGCCAAAGTGCAATGCTGTTGGAATCATCCAAGATGTTTTTGTATGATGCAATCCACAAGAAACCAAGGGTTCAACAATATCTGACCTGATATTTGACAGCTCATGTACCTATCGCAGCAGAAGCTCTTGGTTCTTCAATACACATACTTGAGAAAGAGAGAGAAAAACTTAATAGAAAAGAGATGAAAATTTGAGGATGAGGTGCAGGGGACAAGGTCTTGTGAATTTCAGTATCAACCAATCCTAGTAGCTGATTCACTATGGGACATATGCTGTTTGGCGCATGTTGAGCCAGCATGCCTTCCAGAGCTTGCTGATTTTAGATGTTGTCAATGTTATTCATTGTTGCTATGGGTTCCTCCAACTAGGTGCCCTTTCCCAGATGAGAGATACATTGAGGGAGCAAAAGGACTGGCACTCAAAATCTATCAAATACTAGAAATTGATATTTCAAGGTTTAAATCCTCCAATGAGCCCACGTTAACTAATGCATGTTAGCCTGTGCTAAGAGTCAAGAGTGTTTCTGTCAAAATGCATTTATCTGATTTTAACATTTTCTATGGTGTTTACCATTCATAAAATGTATCAATATCTCAACATTTTGATGTTTCAAGCTGACTGCAAGTGAATTATACAATTTTATTATTTTTCTGTCCATTTATTCAATTTAAAATGTCATGATGGTTTACAATGGTGCTCTTAGTTCCCTCCATTTGGATGCAGACACTCGGAATAGAACATGCCTTTTCTTCATTCATTTGGCTCTGTGGCCCCATTACAGGCCTCATTGTAAGTACTAATGTTTTCTTGTCATATCCAAAATATCTATTAAGCTGATCCTTAACCTCTTATATATCCTACTGCATTCCACTTATTTGTCCTTGTTCCAAACATTGGATGATTCCCTTCCACCGTGCCCCACCCCCCCGCCATGTGTAAATGGCCATAGTTTTGTTTAATGAGAGAAGGAAATACAAAGCTCTGCATTGCAGCACAATTTTCTGAATGAGGAGTAATGTAGTTGTTGTAACCAGAAATCAGGAGAACAAGGGGAAAGGAGAGAGGAACCCACCGAGAGAGCCAAAAATAGGTGGCGGCTGTCAACCTATGGTATGTCAACAGCCACAGCCCAATAGGTTATATTTATAGGACAGGGCAACAGCCCTCTTAACAAGGTGTGACAAAAATACCCCTATCTAAGGATTACAAGGGCCGCACACCCAATAACCAGCAATAACAACTAAAACAATAAAACAGAAGCAATATGAGAAAGACAAAACTACCCTCAGCCTTCTCTACACTCCCCCTCAAGCTGAGCATAGATGTCTAACATGCTTAGCTTGCTTAACATTCGTTTGAAATCATCCTTTGACAAACTTTTGGTAAGCACATCTGCAGCTTGATCAGTAGACCGGATATAGGGCAAACACAGCTCTCCAGTGTCCAGCTTCTCCCGGATAAAGTGTCTATCCAGCTCGATGTGCTTTGTCCTATCATGTTGGACAGGGTTGTTGGCAATACTGATTGCTGCCTTGTTGTCACAGTAGAGCTTCATGGGAAGCACAACCCTAATCCCAATGTCGGTTAACAGAATATTTACCCATAGTAGTTCTGCTACAGCTTATGCCATAGCTCTATATTCAGCTTCTGCACTTGATCTTGCACAGACAGATTGTTTTTTGCTCCTCCAGGTAATGAGGTTTCCACCCAGGTAAATACAGTACCCATATGTTGACCTTCGATCATCTTGTGATCCAGCCCAGTCAGCATCAGAGAACCCCTCCAAACTCAGATGACCTTTCTTCCTAAATAACAAACCTCTTCCCGGAGATGTTTTGATGTACCTCAAGATCCTATCAACAGCCTGCATGTGCTTGCTCCTGGGGGCATGCATAAACTGACTGACCACATTGGTTGCATATGTAATATCTGGTCTGGTCAAGGATAAGTAGAGGAGTTTTCCCACTATCTTTTGATACCTGCCTTTTTCAACCTCTGAGAGAATTTCTCCATCAAGACTACTCAGCTTGTGATTCAGTTCAAGTGGGGTATCAGCCGGCCTACTGCCCATCTTCCCTGTCTCTCTTAGTAAATCAAGGGCATACTTTCTTTGGGAGATAAAAATGCTGCCATGGGATCTAGCAACTTCAATCCCAAGGAAATACTTCAGGAGGCCCAAATCTTTGATCTCAAATTCCTTTGCGAGACTATCTTTCAGCTGCATGATGCCAACAGAATCATCACCTGTGACCACCATATCGTCCACATATACAAGGAGGATAACAACCTGTCCACCCTTCCTTTTCACAAATAGAGTGTGATCACCATTACCTTGTTTAAACCCCATCTGCAGCATAAATTTTCTCAGCTTTTCAAATCAAGCTCTAGGGGATTGTTTCAGACCATATAATGCCCTTTTTAGCTTACAGACTTTCCCATCTGTAGTTGAGCCAGGAGGGGGTTGCATGTACACTTCTTCAGCCAATTCCCCATTTAGGAATGCATTTTTAACATCTAGCTGATGCAATTCCCAGTCATGGTAGACATCAAGAGACATTAGAACCCGGACAGAAGATAACTTGGCCACTGGAGCAAACGTTTCTTGGTGGTCAATGCCATAGGTCTGCGTAAATCCTTGAGCAACCAACCTTGCTTTGTATCTTTCCACAGATCCATCAGATTTAAATTTGATGGTGTATACCCATTTTGATCCCACAGGCTTCTTTCCGGAAGGCAAATCAACCAAGTCCCAAGTGTCATTCTTCCTCAGGGCCTCCATCTCCTCTGCCATAGCCTTGACCCACCTTGGGTCCTTCATAGCTTCCGAAAAAGAGGAAGGTACAGAGGTTTTGGAAATAGATGAGAGGTAGGTCTGGTACAATGGAGAAATTTTTGAGTAGCACAGGTAATTGGAAATAGGATGCTTGGTACACTCCCTCACACCTTTCCTGCAGGCAATAGGCTTATCAAGGTCAATAAGAGTCACTTGATTGTCAGTTTCGGAAGTAACCTCAGGGACAGCAGGAGATGAGAACCCAGCATTCTCATGAGAGTGGTCATCCGTAGGGGCCTTTTCTTCAAGCTGTTCAGCCTCTCCTCTTGATCTTCTGGAGTAGACCCGTCCAAAGACTCCAAACCTTGTCTTCTCCCTAGGATTGGTTCCTTCACCAGTGTTGAATTCCTCTTCGGCATTGGCATCTTGGACATCATCCCAAATAGGAGAGAATGAGGAAGAACCCAGAGCATCAACAGAGTTACGACAGGGAATAAGGTATGAGTCCACAGTAATCTCTCCCTCAGGCAGATTCGAGGAGAAGTATGACTGTGACTCAAAAAAAGTAACATCTCTTTGATAATAGACTTTCCCTGTGACAGGATCAGCACATTTATACCCCTTTTTTGTAGGAGAATAACCAAGAAAAACTCCCCTCACAGATTTAGGGTCAAGTTTGGATTGAGCAGGACCCAAGACATGGATAAAACACAAGCACCCAAATACCCGAGGAGTCAAGGGGAAGATAGGATGATCAGGTTGTAGGAGTGTCACAGGAATACGAAACCCTAGGGATCTGGATGGCATTCTATTAATGACATATGCTGTAGTGAGGACAGCATCTGCCCAGTACTGTTTGGGAATCTTGTGCTGAAACATGAAGGCTCGAGCAGTTGCCATAAGATGCCTATTTTTCCTTTCTGCCACTCCATTTTGTTGTGGAGTATACGGGCAAGAGGATTCATGAACCATTCCTTCATCTTGCATAAATATATTCAGCTTCTTGTAAAGTATTCTTTTGCATTATCAGACCGAAGGGTCTTAATTTTCTTATCAAATTGAGTCAGCACCATATTGGAGAAAACCTGGACTGCCCGAGGCACTTCTTCTCTTGACTTCAACAGATACACCCAAGTGCACAGGGAAAAATCATCAATAAAAGTGATGAAATAACGATAGCCATTCACAGACCGCACAGGGGAAGGACCCCAAACATCAGAGTGGACCAAGTCAAAAGGAGCGATGCTCTTTGTTATAGAAGCTGAAAACTGAGATCTACAATATTTTGCCAATTGACAAACATGACACTGGAATGACTCTGGTTTAATAGACTTAAACAATGTAGGAAATAAAAGTTTTAAAGACTTGAAGGAGAGATGTCCCAGACGACAATGCCATAGCTTGAGTTGCTGAAGTTGATTGAAATTATCACTAGCCTTCTTGGACTGAAAAGTTGTCTTCCCTTTTATGTTCAGCCTGTATAGGCCCCTGTCCTCAAGACCACTCCCAATCGTTTGCTTGGTCTTCAAATCCTGAAAAACACAATGAGTTGGAAGGAAGGTTATGGAACAATTGAGGGATTTGGTGAGGCTACTAACGGACAGTAAGTTTATTGGCAGAGAAGGAACATGCAAGGTGGATGACAAGGAAAGATGATCATCCATTTTAATAGTTCCTTTGCCTGCTATTGTGGCTTGAGTCCCATCAGCTACCATCACCTTTTCTTGACCGGAAGAAAGAGAATAGGTAGAAAAAAAACTAGGGTTACCAGTCATGTGATCAGTAGCTCCGGAGTCAATGATCCATGATGTGTCTGTTGGTTGAAGAGTAGCACTAAGTGCAGTCCCCTCAACATTGGACTTACCCAGGGAGGTGGAAGCAAAAGCAGATGTGTCTAGCTGTGAGAGAATCCTTTGGAGTGTAGTAATATCAGTTGGAGATAGACTCTTGGTGTTATTTACTTGAACACCTGAAGATCCATTCTCCTGGTGAGGGACCAAGGTAGTTGTTGCATTTCCCCTGGCCTGTTTGTTGCCCTTCTTGCCACGAAACTTGAGAGGCTTCTTGTCAGGATAAAGCTCCCAACAGTCATCCACAAAGTGATTAGGTCTGCCACAGTGACTACACTTCCTGACTACCTTCCCCTCATCCTCTTGACTGTTACTATTGCCCTTCTTAAACTTGGAGGCATTGCTGGCCAGAGCAGAATGATCGTGCAGTGAAACCCCACTTGCTGTTTGAGTCTCCACCGACATAGCTTCCCTCCTATTCTCTTCAACCAGCACCCTTTGATATACCTCATCAAGGGATAGGGCACTAGTGTCATTGAGAATCTGCCCCCGGAGGGATTTCCACTCCGGGTTTAAACCACCCAGAAATTTCAGAACTCTCCCCTTCTGAATGAACTTCAGGTGTCTTCTATGATCAGCTGGGGTATCCCAGTCATCAACAACATAATAATCAAGCTCATGCCACATAGTTTGAAGAGTAGTAAAATAGTCTATAACAGAAAGTGTACCTTGTCTTGCTCCATATAGAGCATTCTCCAGTTGGTATACCCTAACAGCATTCTTCTTCTCACCATACATTTTTTCTAAGAACACCCACATGTCTCTAGCTGTCTCCTTTCGCATAATCAGTTTTCTCTGAGCATCCTCAACAGAATTGACTAACCAGGTCATCACAATGCTGTTCTGTTCAACCCAATCTTCAAGCTCAACACCATCCTCAGCAGGTTTCTCAACTTTACCATTGATGTAGCCAGACTTTCTCTTTGCTCCAAGGTACATTTTTGATGCTGCTGACCATTCAACATAGTTGGTTTTGTTCAGCTTGACAGAGTAATCTGCAGGGCATGGTGTTCATGGCCTGACACAGTGCCAGACACCGATACCCTTCTTCCTACAGAAGCCCCTCAGCACTTGTAGATGTAGACCTGGAGGTTGATGAAGACTGCTGGTTGGCCATGGCAAAGATCCCGCTACTCCCAGATGGACAAGAAACAGCCTAGAACCCTAGGCAACAGGCCGCGGCTACAACCTCACAAGCAGAGCTCCGCGGGAGGAAGAAAGGAGGCAGAGCAAACCTTTCCTTGCAAGAAGGAAGAGGGCCGCAGACAATCCCTGGGCCAGAAACCCTACCTTACGAGGAGGAAGAAAGGCCGCAGAGGATTTCTCTTGGTAGAGGAGACAGCAAAGAGGCTACCGGTGCAGTTCCCTACCCTTGTTTCAGATCTCCTTCTGGCTCTGATACCATGTTGTAACCAGAAATCAGGAGAACAAGGGGAAAGGAGAGAGGAACCCACCGAGAGAGCCAAAAATAGGTGGCGGCTGTCAACCTATGTTATGTCAACAGCCACAGCCCAATATGTTATATTTATAGGACAGGGCAACAGCCCTCTTTACAAGGTGTGACAAAAATACCCCTATCTAAGGATTACAAGGGCCGCACACCCAATAACCAGCAATAACAACTAAAACAATAAAACAGAAGCAATATGAGAAAGACAAAACTACCCTCAGCCTTCTCTACAGTAGTTAAGTAAAAACATAAGAACTTCACATGAAACATGCATTGCAGCTGCATGTGTACAACATAAGTTGTACAGGGGGTTCTTTTCTAAGCTTCTATGTTATACTTTGTATACCCCTTCTTTTTTTATTAATACAATCATGGTACCATCCACTTTCAAAAAAAAAAGTAGTTCACATGAAACATAAAAAAGAAATTTCCAAAAAAGGGTGAGAATGAATACAATATAACTAACAAGGAAATTACATAGTCTTTGTCAGAATGAACAGGGATCTGAATTATACGCCATAATGTCAAGGAGTGCTATGATACTGAACTTTTTGTCACTCCATTTGCAATGCTGTTTTTCCACCGTCCAGTTCGAAATTGGACAATGAAAGTTGCAAACTTTAAATTTGGTTTTCCCAAGCTTGGGAGCTCTGAATTTAATTTCCGTGCCAACTTCATCTCGGTTGTCCAGTTGGTGCAGCAAAAAATGTGGCACCTTAGCATTCCTCAATAATTTTGTTGAAACTGGACATTTCCTAAGGCTTTTTATTGGGATTACTGCAGTTCATCTATAGATCAAGGTTCATGTCTTGCTTGCCCGAAGGAAGGGGATATCAGTCATTTTGATGAATGGCAAATTTTAATATAATTTGATTGTGTAAATAAAAATATTTGAGCAATGATAAGGTGCTACTCTTTTTGTCGCCCTATTTGCCACACTCATCTTGGCTCTCTGATCTGGAGATTGAACAAAGAAAATGACTAGATGTGGTTGTTGCTGAGTTAAATTTGGTGCTCTTGACGTCTGAAGCACCAACTTTGAGTTCAGTGCTTCCTGTCGTCCGGTTTTTAAATTGGGTGGTGAGAAAGGCTGTGGCAAATAAGATGGCAAAAGGAGTACCACCCTAGGCATTGCTCAAAATATTTTCTCATATTCTTCACAGTTAACTCTTAACTGAATGAACCACCACAAGGGATATAGTGGTTATGAGCAAGCCCAGTTGACTTGATTCAGATAGATAAAATCTGAATCGATTTGTTCAACCAGTTCTGACTCATTAAGAGTTGATATCTAAAACCCAAAAACACTTTGAAACCCTCTTTATTCAGCTTGATCAATCCCCACCAAGGAATTCTGAATCGGATTGGCCACTTGGATTAGGTAAGCCTGATCATGATCAGGACTGGATTAGATCTGTTGATCCGTTGAAAGTAAGGCAAGTCAATTTAAAAAGGCAAAGTATTTTCATAAATAAAAATAGTCTTTATAAATTAAAAAACATATTTATAGATAAAAGTATTTACATAGATACAAATTTATGTAATGGATTTTTTTAAAAATTACATCCCTACTTTAATAAGCCCTAATCAGCCAATGTTGGCTGATTCTAAAAGAATTGGCCGATCCACATCTGATTTGGTCAATTTAGGTCCAACTCGGGCCAATTTGACCTGAAACAGGTTCATTTTGATTAGTTTTATGTTTTTATTTAATTTTTCTGAATGGGATCAATCTTAAGGGCTAAAATCGGATTGGCCACCACTGATTCCAATATGGATCGGCCAATTCCAAATCCGGATCACGCATTGCTGCATTCCTTGGTCCAACCCACATATGTTGGATATTGAAATGCCTGCGAACTAAATTGATTCAAGATGACAAAACATAGTTGATAAATGGTGGAGGCATGAGGGTATTGCCCTTCTTCTCCTTGATTGAAATTCTTGAGCTGGTCTGATGTGAATCTTTGATTCGACATCATTTGATACCAAGACAGTCCTTGTTGTGGCTCTATTAGGCAATGTACTAGCCTTGATGGAAACATAAATCATGTGTCCTGGTGAAAATGGAGACCTGGAAACTCCAATGCTAGCAATAGGAAGGGCCAAGAGTTCAATTAGCAATGTATGTGCTTTTACTTTGCGATGTTATTGATTGCTAACTTTGGTTACAGCCTCCATATGATGTGTCATAAACAAGGAGACCTGGAATCCTCCACTTTTAGGGTCAGATTCAAGATCTTAATGAGACCAGCATGGATAGCCTACAATGACTTTGTGTTGTATTTATGGATTTTTAAAAGATGTAACTTGGAGTTCCAGGGGCTCAAGCTACCATGATAAGATAGCAATATAGATCTAGATAATTGCTGACCAAACACCATTATGCAAGAGGGAAAATATCATATTAATACAATTACTAACAATATAGTAGCTCCAACAGATGAGGGACGGTGTGAGTGCAAACATTAGAAATGTGGTTGGTGAGGGCATTTGCAAGTGAGGGTGAGGGTGATGATGATGGTGAGAATAAGGGTCAGCACTATGAAACAAGATCTGGCAGTGACAAGGAGTGAGCTGGTGACATGGAGAAGAGCAAAGGCAAAGGAAAATTGTTTGTCAAGTCTCCAAACAATGATGGATGGTCAGTTGTTTATCGTAAAGAGTCTCCTGTCTCTGGGAAGAAACTCTAGGTACAGACTTCAAATCAAGTTTGGAGGTCTAATCCTTGTAGCAATCTCTGCTTTCGATGTCTACACAAGGGGCATCATGTAGCATCTTGTAGAATTGCTTTAGTTTGTTGGAAATGCAGAATGGTGGGACATAGGAGCTTCATAAGTCCAGCCATAGTGGATACACAGCATTCTGCCTCGTTGATGGATCTTTATAGGGCAGATGACTTTCACCATGCTGCTTTTGTTGTTGCTTAATGTTTGCAAATCATGGCAGAAATCTTTGAGCTTCAAAATGTTGTTGGGTTGGTTCTGTTCAGGAAAGTTCAATTGAACGAGATGAACTCATTATGTCATTTGGAAAAGCAATGGCTGTCATCACTTGGGAAGATCTCCGTCCACTTTTCAAAAAAAACACTTGGGAAGATCTCACTAATGGAAGTGATAAAAGGGATGTGTCCTTGTCAAAATTCCCTTGTTTTTTAAAGAAAAAAGACTTTTTTTTTGTTTTTTGGCATAGGGTCCCTGACAATCACATGTGGAAAACCCTGATGTATGCTCAAAAATAACTTGTTAGAATGGCGGGGAAACACTGATAAGTTGTGAGCCCTTAACAAGGGAGAAACTTGTACGTGCATAATATGCCATACTTGTACCTCTATAAATCTTGGGTATTTTGATATTCTTCTGAATGCATTAACTTGCCTTCTTGTTGCTCAGGTACAACCATGTGTTGGCATATGGAGTGATAAATGCCATTCAAAATATGGGAGGAGGAGACCATTTATTTTTGTTGGTTCTCTACTAATCTGTCTTGCTGTGAGTGTGTGGAGCACTATTCTGTTTCTTTTCAGTGATTAAGGCAATTTTTTTACCTTTTGATCACATATATCTCTTGCATAATAGGTGATTATGATTGGATTTTCTGCTGACATAGGATATATTTTAGGGGATACCAAAGAACATTGCAGGTAGCATTTGCCCTTCCTTGATAATTCATATTTTTAATGCAAAGGATTCAGTTATCTCATTGTCAAACTTCTCATCTTATACAGAGATTACAAAGGTCCTCGATGGCGAGCAGTTTCTGTATTCATCATTGGCTTTTGGCTGCTAGATCTTGCTAATAACACAGTCCAAGTAAGCATCTTGCTTTATCTTTTCTTTCTTTCTAAGGTTCCATTTCAGTTCTCCAAATTGAATTCATGGTCTTCTTCAGTATCTACAGTGATTCACTGGACAGGCATACTTGGTAGTTTTAATTACTGTGCCATGGATTGCCAGTAACATTCTGTTTCCGTGTCTGTTGCAGGGACCAGCCCGTGCTCTTCTGGCTGATCTCTCAGGTGAACTTTTCTTTGCATACAATGTGTTATGACAATCCAGAAGTGTGGTTAATAAGACTGTCTGGCATTAACTTATTGTCCATATTCATGCACTAAACTATTATCCATGATTCCATGAATTGAAATTTGATTTGCTATTTGACAGGGCCTACTCAACGCAATACAGCTAATGCAATATTTTGCACGTGGATGGCTCTTGGGAATATTTTAGGGTTTTCTTCCGGTGCTAGTGGAAAATGGCACAGGTAATAAGGTGATATTTGCTGGTTGCTACGCCATCTAACTTCAGCAAGTCTGACATGGATCTTGATTCTGTTTGGCAAATGCTCCTGACATGGATGTTTGTCTGTTTAGTATTTGTAAAGATTGTGTTTAGGGTAGACATCTGGTGCATCTTGGACATTTAGTGGAGATATGCATTGCATCTGGAGCATTTACCTTAAAGAAAGATACCATTGTTTACAGTCTCTGTTTTTGTTCAAAATTTGGGTTGTTTCACAATGGACAAAATTATTTGCTATCATTCATGCAGGTGGTTTCCTTTCCTGACAACAAGAGCTTGTTGTGAGGCCTGTGGGAATCTGAAGGCAGCTTTCTTAGTTGCTGTGGTAAGTTACATGTCACCATTATCTGTCAGTCACTTTCCTCCTCAACATGTCTTGACATGTTCTCTTTTGTGAATATGGCGATAAATAAATTTATTTCAAATGTATTTAATATGGTGTGTTATCCAGATACCATGTGGCTGGGTCACTTGGGAATACTCTATAATACTGTTCTTAGGTGATATTTGCCAAGTGAAGAAAAGGGTGCTTGAGGCAATAAAAATAGAAAGAATATGTGTGAGAAGAAGGGGGAGGGACAAACAGAATAAATAAAGAAGAGGAAAAAGAGAGAACAAAAGAAAGCATTCGAGGGAGAAGACAGAGAAACAAGAAGGCAGATGAGAAAGGTTAGAAGAAATGTCCTTTGTTGGTTTTTTTCACCACAAAAAATCCAACTTTTAAGGGTACTTGTGCCACCCAATGCTGACCCATGTTTGCCAAACCCTATCAAATTCCATTTAAATATTTTAGTTCAATGTTAATTGGCTTCAACTTTCAAGAAGAAAATACATTTGAAATTTAGTACTATATTCTTGTTAACAACGACTTTATTATATGTGGTCAAGTGGCAAAGGAATCCTTGGAGGCTGAGGCTTGTTGGAAGAGCTGTGGAAAAATGCCATTCTTTATCTGGCAACTGCTCCATGCACTCAATTTTCTAATCAACACCTGCAATCCAAACAAAACTTTGTTGGAGAAACTTCCTACACATGTTTTTTCCAATGTTATCAGAACCGAACCGGTGCCTGAACCGGTCAATGAGCTGGTTCGGTTCGAACCAGTTGGACCATTCAATCGAATCGGTTTGAACCGTGACGTCATCATAATATTGATATATGGTCCGATTCTATAACCCAAGACAATAAAAAATAAGATATAATGATCAAAATAAAAAAACATACATGTATAATTATTAGTCATGATTATGTAATTATACAAGTAAAAAAACAACAATAACATGGTTAAATAAACTAACCTTAAAATTTTCTAACATTCCATTGGTGTTCACTCTTCGCAAACGACATCTATGTTTCTTTAAACTTTTAAACTTCAAAAATATTTAAAATAAAATGATAAATAATAACTAATTAATAATAATAAGATAATTTTACTCACACATAAATATCATTTTGAATATCTAAATATTTTTACATTTATTTTTTTTTATTTTAAAGGGTGAATCGGGTCGGACCGGTTTGGACCGATTCACCGGTCGAACCGCGGTTCGTCCGGTTCGTCCGATTCTTTAACATTAGATCGGACCGGCCTTAATCGAACCGATTCCTGGACTGGTTCACGGTCCGACCGGCCGGTCCGGTCCGGTTCTGATAACACTAGTTTTTTTCTAAATTATCTGGCAAGATTTTTCGTTCAGCCTGTCCAAGAAGAGACGTGTCTCTGAGTGCAGAATGGGGAGTGCGAGTCTTCAGTTCATAAGAGATAATATTCAGAGCAGGCATGCTGTTCACTTAGAGGATCCACATGCTATTTTCTGCTCAAGGCTTTAAGCTTCTTGATGTATAGACCTGGTCCTAACATATGTAGATTGTACGTGCAGCTATGTTGTTTACGATTTCCATTTTCTTTACTTCTTGCCCATAGGCACCAATTTCATTCGGTATTCTTTCTGTTACAATTGGTACCTTATTTCAGAGTATGTCTTAGCTAACCCGCCACATAGCTATGGAAATTCTGAAGCTATGCCATTGATACAACTATTTTTAAAGGTACATGTATGTGCAGGTCTTCCTTGTGTTCTGTACTTCTGTGACTCTTTATTTTGCCAAAGAGGTCCAACTTAAATCAGTGAATGTCTCTTCAGATGCTGCACCATTACTGAAAGATGATCAACGGCATAACCATGGGTTTTCAAATAAAAGTACAGGAGAGTCAGAAAATGGTCATATAACTGAAACCAGGAGGGTGACTGATGATGCTAACTCAGAAAATTTTTCAGACCAAGACTCAAAGATGGAGGATAGCCAAATTGAAGCCTTCAAGGATGGACCTTCAGCGGTACTGGTCAACCTTTTGACAAGCCTAAGGCACTTGCCGAATGGAATGCACTCGGTGCTTCTTGTGATGTCACTTACATGGGTATGCATTTTGTAATTATATATGTGAAATATAGCTTTTAAAATAATTATTTCTTTTTTATTTAATGTTGGGATTTTTCCAGTTTTTTTTGGGTTAATGTCTTAGATGAATCATACTTTTCATCACGAATAATTAGATCTTATTTTGCAGCTATCATGGTTCCCCTTTTTCCTTTTTGACACGGATTGGATGGGGCGTGAAGTTTATCATGGGGATCCAAATGGGAGCTCAAAGGAAACAGAAATTTATCACCAAGGTGTCAGAGAAGGTGCATTCGGTTTGCTATTGAATTCTGTAAGGAAATAAATTATACTTCTCTCATCTCCAAGATTACTTGTAACATTTTTCAACTAGCATTGAAGTTGAAGCACTGATATATCTTTCCTGACTAGGTTATTCTTCTGTTTAGTTCATTCCTTATTGAACCAATGTGTAAGTGGCTTGGTGCAAGACTAGTCTGGGCAATAGGCAACTTTATCGTGTTTCTCTGCATGGCGGCCACAGCAATCATAAGTTTGTTGTCCCTTGATGACTACACGAAGAGCATTGGACACATTATAGAAGGGAATGGAGCATACAAAATTGCAGCCTTAGTTTTGTTTGCACTTCTTGGATTTCCTCTATCTGTGAGTATTGACATTGCGCATTGACTCTCATGGATGAGTAGACAAGTTCAGTAAGTTAGTTCTGATTATTTGTGTTATTGCAGATTACGCTCAGTGTTCCATACTCCATGACAGCAGAATTGACTGATGATACAGGAGGTGGACAAGGTTTGGACAAACATAAAGTGTCCTTCTATCTTTATATATTCTTTTTTTTTTACCCCAACGCGATTGCATTCTCATTCTTGAGGTTGGTTAATTTTGTCAGGATTAGCTACTGGGGTTCTGAATCTTGCAATTGTTATACCTCAGGTACATCATCTGTTTGACTTTTGTCTACTATGGCTTACAGCAAACTGTAATGCTTACTTTACAGTATCCTGGGACTCAGGCCCACAACATTAAGTCTTTTTTTATATAATTTTGAGGCATGATATCTAACCATATTATAAGAATGCACTTTCCTTTCTCCCTTGAGTATGCTCTTGTAGAAAGTGCTATGATTGCAATTTACATTGTTGAATAATAATTCAAAGAGATAACTACATGTGTACGCCAGAATCGTGTGCATTCTACCTATACCCCCTATGTTCTTAATATTGTCGTATATTCTCCCATATTAAAGTAATAATGTTTCAGTTATACTCCTTGGGTTCCAATACTGTTGGAGCTAACGGAAAGATTCTGTTGAATATGTAAAATATAAGGTTTTGGAGGGGCATACAATAGCATATGAATGATAATAGGGGGCACATGTCATTATTTTAATTTTATGAGAAGATTAAACCAGAGTAGATTAATCTTTTCCTGTCTTAATCCATCTAACATTACGTTAAACAAACGGCAGATGATGCTAAGGGTATCTATAATGAAATATAGTTTATTATGGGGGTATATATGACAATATGAAGAATGTAGGGTTATGAGTAGAATACACAAGATTCGGGGAGAGTATATGCAATTATCCCTAATTGTGCCAAACAAATCAGTTACTGTACCACTTGTAGGAGCATGATCTAATGGAATTTATCAATTCTGCTTATTTTTCACGTCATGAGTACCACCAGAAGCCACCTTTCCTTTGTTTTCCCCTCCTAATACGGTTAGTGTTTGTTTGATGTAAACGCTTGCAGATGATTGTATCCCTCGGTGCTGGCCCATGGGATGCACTTTTTGGTGGGGGAAACATCCCTGCTTTCGTTCTAGCTTCTATCTTTTCTCTCTTGGCTGGTGTTATTTCCGTGTTGAAGCTCCCAAGACTATCTAGAAGCTCGTACCATCCCTCGGGTTTTCATGGCTTTGGCTAAATCCCAGTGGAGTGCTGCTCCCTGAAATCCCAAACTTAAGAGGTGACGGCCACACTTTCACCACACTTTTGAGACGCAAGATTGCATTTATTGATGCCAATTGCTTTTTTTTTTTAATTCTTACTTTCATTACTTACAGGAAGTAAATAATGCCGACCTGTAAAATTAGCAGTTTTCCAATAAAGCATGGATAAGCTTGTATATGAATAGGCATCAGAGCATTATAATTTGTATAGTGGTGATGGGGAACCCTCTCTCATCACAGGCCCTTGTTTATCTCAGACCTCTTATCTGACAAAATTTTCTGCCTGTTCTCACCAAGGCAAGAGCAAATATTGCTGGAATGGAATACCAAATTGAATTAGGGATGGACTCAAAAGGGGGCAAGCTGGTGCTCATGCTTTTAGATTTATATAGCTCTTTTGGTTGCCCCAGGGGGTGTAAGTAAAACCAGAGTGACTGAGTTAGATCTGAAGTCTCAAACCCATAAACCAGGATTTTTCAAATAGTACCTTTTAAGATATGGGAATTGATGTTTTTTTTGCACACCCCAATATTGGTGCAGGTTGACTTTTACATCAAATGTATTGTGTACGGCATAATTTGTATTTGTATAGTTCCGTGCCTGAGAAGGCCATGATAGAGAATTCTCTGGATGAAATCAGGGGGGGGAGGGGGAGGTAAATAAAAATAAAATAGCAAACTTGGTAAAATAATAATAATTTTGACTTGAATATAAAGCTCTTAAGCAACTCTCTCTCTCATGTGGGTAGGCTTCTTGTGCCATGCCTCCAGAAACCCACTGGGAAAAAGGCTGACCAATTCAAACTTTGAAGAGTAATACCATTCCGGCAACAGCTATCCCAGCCGATGGCGTAATTATAGATCTGAATCTGAGGATGCTAACAGATTCTACAGAGGATTAAAGAGTGGGAGTTTAAACTTCAGGTTCACAGCCGGACGTGAGCTTTTGCGCAAAAGACGTCAAAAATATCTTTCAAATCATAAGCCGGCAATTCTTCAAAGTCATGCACAAGCTTGACGTACCATTTGAAAACACGTCTCTGGCGAAGCATACGAGAAGCCAAATAATGGCACGTGACTACAACGGAATCTGAATTACTATATACGTTTCTTTTAAATTTTTATTTTTTGCTTTAGTTGATAAAATTATTATTATTATTATATTGATGTAGAGAATTCCTTCGCCACCGGCGACTCTAAGACCACCACATGATAAATAAACCCCACTCAAAACACATCGTTAATCCGTCTTTAAACCAAGGATCACTGTACCGTCTGTGTGCACCATACCACCACTCCCGACGATATGATACGGTATAATAACATTTGCCAACACAAGTTTTTTTTTTGTATTTTTTTATCATAAAAAGCAGTTTTTCTATTAAGAAATAATAATACCAGATCGAAAGTAAATCGAGTACTGCATCGTTCCGGCGTGGCATAGCAAACCGTGCTTCTAATAACCTACCTCAAGACTACATACTCCCAATGAAAATAACCATCAAACGAATATAGAATGTATTATTTAGCATAATTCATGATATTCTGTGACTCTGACCTTCGATCTCCGCAGAAGGTCATTATAAATTAAAAATTAAATCACACAGATTAACATCTGCCGTACAATCTGCCATCTCGTATACCAGTTCGTAGTTACGACTTCATGATGGTGATGATGGCATGGAAAAGCGTAACCTCAAAAGAGTCTACCTGTTTCGGGCTGTACATTAGCTAGGCAAACCAGAAGAGACCACCACATGTTTGCGACTCAATGACTCAATAACGGGCAGAACGCTACTTCCAGCTACCAAACGAAGTACATGGTGGGCTCCCACGTCTGCGTATGGAGTTGGGGACTGCAATATGCATGTACACACAAACCTTTCGTACTTAGCCTATAATCCCATACAAACGCCTACACACTGCAGGCTCCATCAACATTTCTACCGAGCAGAGATTGACGAGGACCGCTCCCACCAAAGTAAGTTCATAACTAGCGCAACACATGCAATCACTCAAAAAGGCCTCATGTAAGAGAATGATAAGGACCTCTACACATTCACGGTTAGGGCAATACTTGGAAAACCCCCACTCTGAAGTCAGAGGCCTCGTGTTAAATAAAAAGATCACTATGTTCTACCTGTTGCATCCCCGCTTCACCGCCGCATTGGTTTACTCTGTATGTTCTCAAACTTCTAACACCAGGAAATAACCAGGTGCTACATGGCTCCTTCGATGGAGAGAGAGAGATCCATAGAGACCAAGAAAAGGACAGCAAACAAGGAGAAAACGGGTGCCTGCATCCTCCCTCTCCGGTGTTCACACCGTCCAACCCGCTCTCCCCAAAACTCCCATCTGAACCGAATGCGCGTGCATATGATGGAAGCAGATAACCTACACTTCGCAACACCAAGAGCTCGAGATATGTCTTCCGCGGCAGGGATGCCAAGGTGCCAAAGGAGCGCCTCCAGCCTCTGCTTCAAGAAAGGTGGATGCCCAACACTGATGAGAAATATTCTCGTTTGCAGATAACGTTGAAATGCTGCTTCCCACTGTCGACTACCATTTTCAAAGAAACGGGAACAAGGAACAGATTTTTCATTGCAGGAGTTCATCATAGGAGAGATGTAAACCTAAAAAGCTTGCACCAAATCTATGGACAAACCTATATGAACTGAGATGCTGCATGGTCCACATGCAAAACAAAAGGCTAAATTCTTCCTCACTCTTTTCAAACTCAAATGTGAACTTGCCAGTTTCTTGAGAAAGCAAATTCAAACCTCTGCTTCACAATGCTGTGACATGCTTCCAGCAACCGTGGTACATTTAATTAGCACAAATTAGTTTGATAGTTGTAAGTACTTGGGTTGGAGACTCGAGACCTTGGGTACCGTGTCACCTAGTGGCTGTCAGGAAACTGCAGAAAGTTGATGCTACTTCCAGCACTTATTGCTTGGGAGAATCGCAAGGAGTTCCATGGAGACATCCTGCACATGCACATTTGTTTGAAGTTGTGAGGAATATTCACGTTCCCCTACTTCCTCTTCATTTCAAAATGGATACCTCGATGGTCATGAGGATTGCTGATAGGCCAGGTTCACTAGGTCCGAAGTAGTCGTCCAAGACTGGAATGCAACGTATCCCACATTAGTATCTTAATTTATCTTATTTTACGTGAGTATACAAAATATACAAAGGGTTGATGTACATGCATAATGCACATGAAAGAGGGAGGCGATGAAGATGCAAACACATGCTTGGTGGAGCACTTTTGTAGGAACAAGCACATGCATTTTTTAGACTCTAGAGTCTAGCCTTAAATGGGCCAGGAACAAAAAGGGTTCTCTTTTTTGAGTTTTTCCCCATTTTGGTGCATGTATTGGGGGGGCTTTTCTGGGAAAGTGGGGGGATTCTTGATGGAAACTATATTCATGAAGAAAAGAAGTTGATTCCTTTTTGAAAGCGTGTGAGATATTTTCCTTTCTTCTGCTCTCTTGATAATAGGGGTGCAAACAGGATCACGAGGATACAAAATCTGCCTCCGAAATAGATAATCAGAACAGGTTCATCTTGTTGACCCAAATTTATAGATTTCAGTGGATCCAAAATCTCAAAACTCGGCTCATTTTTTGGATCAGCCATCGTATCGCTGCAATGCTCTAGATATCCAACACCTGAAATCTCCTCTCAAAATCCCTACTTGCGCTGTCCTGACCTGGTAGGGATTGATCTGCATTGCCCCCTCTGTCACCGCCGTGCCACCCCCCCCCCCCAACACATCTTTCAAGCTGGCTTTGTTCAGTGGGCGTTGATGGGCTCACCCCCCACCCTGCTCACTCTCCATTCGGATGCCACAGCCGTCCCTTGCACCCTTCACCTTCTCCATCAATGTCCTCGCCTTCAACCACATCCAGTCCTTCCTGTAGTACCACTGGTCATTCTCTGCTGCTGACTATGGCGGCAGCGAAGTTGACCTCCACATCTTTGTGGACCATTTTCAGGACCTGGACCCAGCAAATGAGTCCACTCTGGCGGATTGGAAGCTGCAGGAGGTGTACCGGATGCTGGAGTTCATGGACACATTCAGCTGGCAGCATGCCAAGAAGCTTCTGCACTACTGCACCGAGAATACCTGGCTGTGCAGCCTGCAGGCGCAGTGGCTGGAGGCATGGTGGCCCAAGTTGGATGACAAGTTCGCCTTCGTGGTGGAGGAAGATCTGGAGGTCTTGTCACGGTGTAAGATGATCTGGAGGCGTGATCCTCCCTCCCTCCTCTGACAATTTTGGGTAGCAATTCTTTCCCTAGATGAGCAGCCCAGCCAGTGGAGTCCCAGAATAGGTGGGGAGCCGCCGGAGGTGTGAAAGGAGACAGGTGGGTTCTAATGTGCAACCTGAATATATAAGTTTGATTCGAATCCTGTCGAATTTGAACCTTGTGATATCGGATCCTGATTCGGATCTTTTAGAACCCAACCTGGTTCGGACCCATTTACACCCCTACTTGGTAAGAAGCAGGTGGGGTGGGGGGAGGAAGAAGATTGACATGACTTATAATAATCTGCTCTATGTTGTTCATTGGAATGTATGTCTATTGGTCCTTGACAAACCGAAATTCATTGTGGATACTTCCAGTAGTACAAAGTATGTACAAAAACAGATGACACACACAAGAATAACTGATAACACATTAGACAAAGTTCAACTCTGAAATCATGTGGACAATGGACTCCTGTTTGCAGATAAAGGCCACTATTAAGATTAAACAAAAGTTACCTGAGTCAGGTCAAGTTTGGTAACAGGTGCTTGGATTGAACTCATTTGTTCTTCGTTAATAATGTGACAAATTAAAAAACTTTGAAATAGAAAATTGTCAAGCATTCACTCCACCCCATCCCCCCACCCCGAAAACCATAATTTATGAACGTCAAAAGCCACATGTTTGATAAAGTCAATGTAATACTGTAATCATGGTTTTAGCCATTATACATCCACTTATTAAAAAAGACCCGCCCATTAAATTATGACTAGGAACAAAGATTAAAAACAAAAGTCAACTCAAATGCTTATGAATTGTTTAGGGAAACATAAAAATGGCAACAAAGATTAAAAACCAAACTTGACTCAAATGTTTATGAATTGTTTCAAAAAACATGAAAATGCCGATGAGGATGAAGCAGATGCTGGCATTATTTGTTATTAAGTAAAAGCCATTCAACTGAAATTTTACTTGTGGCATGCATCTAATAAGGTTGGCCAGAATTCCTATGTTCCATTCATAGTTATCAAGTCATCCACCTAGGTGGAAAGGTGCCTTTCAGAAGCCCAGGTGCTCATGTGCCTTGTTGGGTCTCGAAAAGGTGGGCCCAGGCATTGCTGAGGCAGGCCAGGGGACCCATCGCGCCCACCTGGGCTTGTAGGGCCACCTGGCCAAGATGGACCCGTTACGTGATCAGTTTTACCAGGTCTTCAACTTAAAGCCACATGACCCCCTATTGACCCCATAAAATATTTTTAAAAAAATCAGATTTTCAGAAATTATTTTGAAGAGGAAAAGTGCACGTAATTAACAAGGGTTCACAAGACGGCTCGTCAACGCCATTCGAAGATGCCAAGAAATGATGACTATTCTCCAAAGTGTGGAGTAAAAAATTAATTAAATGAATGGGAAATATATATGCACATCTACATGTGTGTATGGAAGAAGTGACAAGTGTCAATACCCACATGCTTTCACAAGAAAAGGTCAAGATGGAGATCCCCCTACAAGCCAAAAAGCCAAAAAGAAGCTAGCTCCACGTGTTGAAGTGGGATTTTTTTATGATGTACGGAGCCTTTTATAGGAGAAAGGGACACCCGGGCCTGCCAATCTCCCTCCGCCCAGCAAAGGAAGGCTGGAGGAGCTCCCCTCCGCCCTGCCAGGCCGGAGGGAGCCACCTCCGCCCTGCAAAGCAGGCCGGGGGAGCTCCTCTCCGCCCTGCAGCAGGCCGGAGGGTGGCCTCCGCCCTGCCACAGGCCGGAGGAGGTTCCTCCGCCCTGCTGCAGGCCGGAGGAGCCTCCCTCCGCCCATGGCCCCTGCCGCTAGTAAAAAAAAAAAAAGGAGAAAGAAGAAGAGAAAGAAGTAAAAACTGCTGGAAAAGAATAAGAAAAGACAGGGAAGAGGAAGTTGAAAGGCTTACCTCTTGGAATTCCACCGGAGAGAGTTCAAATGGAGGTCCTCCGGGCACCTTCAATCACCTATATAAAGAAGCTTCAGCCACACAACAAGAGGAGAGCAATACAACAGCAAGAAGAGAAAGAGCAGCGCAAGGAGCAGCAGCAAGCAGGTCACGGCCCCCTCTTTGTGGTGTCTTCTTATGATAAAGAAACCTGTCTTCATACAAGACTGCACTTAAAGGGATATTTGACTGAAATACCCTTGAGTGAGTCCACATGTATATTGAAGTATAAAGGAATTCAAGTCATGGGAAATGGTTATGTTGATCATACAAAGATTCTAGATTTCATCTTGACATGTCAAGACTATGAGGGACCCCCCCACATGGGCAGCAAATTACAATTTTGCCCTCATGTTTTATGAAACGGCAAAAATGTCATCCAAAATATGCGAAGATTTCAAAGTTCAAAAAATTCTCGTGGGGAAGATTAAAGCTTGTCTGAGTATGATCAAAACTCACGATCCAATCCTAAAATACAAATCCTTCGGAAGACCATGCAAAACTCCAAAGATTGCATATAAACCCCTCCAAGAGGAAAATTACATATAAATCCCTCTAACGGGAAAATTGCATATAAACCCCTCCGACAATGATTATTGCAATGATGCCCTATCTTGAGGTAAAAGGAAATGTTTTCTCTCGAACTAATATTATGACAAAAAGAGTCAATATTATGAGGGCAAGAAAGGAACATTTAACCGTTTTAATCAAGGGTATTCGGACTTGTCCGATATAAATTAACACCGATTCCATTGGGTGGGGAAGAGTCTAGTACACGAACTCTTAAATCGTCTAATAAATCATGCGTGTGGAAATTATAACATGCAAGTTTAAAAAAGTCGAAATACGCATGTTGTTGTTCTCTTCCGGAAGGAATTATTTTCCGCGTGTAAACACCCCCCAACCCCTCGACCCCATTTAGCCCCCCGATGCCTCTTATGTTACTAGGGTTTCAAGGCACCACCACTGCCGTGTCTCGCCACTGTCAACGCTGCAGCCGCCGCATCCCGTCACTGTCAATGCCACTGTCGCCACCTCCCATCACCGACGATGTTATCTTCCACACCATCCCCATTCTGCCATCTCCCATCACTGTCCACTATCACAGCGGGCCGCTCCCACCTTCTATGGAGTCGGCTTCCACCGTCTCTCACTCTATCTCTCTGACATCTCCCATCGCTGACACTGTTGCGGCAGCTGCCTCCACCGTCCCCAGGTCAGCCATATCTCTCTCTCTGAACAGGACCAACACCCCTGCAACGCAGCAACAATTTACTACATCTCTCTCTGAACAGGACCAAAACCCCTTCAACGCAGCAAAAAATAACCACATCTCCCCCTCCTCCCCCCAGGCCAAACCATACAAATTTCTTTTGATCTTGCTGATTAGGCACCCGGGGAGCCCCAAGTCACCTTACTGCCTCGACAACTATGGTTCCATTCACTTAAAAAGATTCAAAACTACTTGGCTAACGTATCAACTCAACTACTACGGGGAGAACATTACCAGACAACCTGGTACTTGCAAAAGTAAACCGGAGAATTTTTGTTATCTTAAAAAAGAGAGAAAAAGAGGATGGTAAAATTAAACATAGTAGGCCTTCCTCTACAAAGCTGTTCAGAATCCAATGCATGTTGAATTGGGGCAGGAGAAATGATTGATTTGCTACAGCCCTAAACCAGAATTCAATGAAGATGATTTCAGAATGGGAAAGCACTTGTGGTCGTCCCACAAGGTCATGAGTACAAATCCACTCATCAACAAGGATCATGTCTCTAGACGTAGGGGTCCAGACTAAGGCCGTGCGTGGTGCAGCATTCAGTTGAAAGCACTTTTACAGGTTTCAACCCTGTTGTTTTCAGGGGATATCACTGGGCCTTGGAGCTGTTTTGTAGTTTTTGGTTGTTTTTGGCTTCCAACCAAAAGCTTCAAATTGGAGCTTCTTAGATTAGGGTACAAGTGGTGTTGTTGTGAAAGGTTTGACTTACATGGCCACCCAAAATCGGTTATAACCCTCAAACTCATCATTTTTCATGTTGCAAGTGGAAACTAAAAGTGACTTTCAGTTAACAGCCATTCACCTTGCCTAGGGTAGGCAGCTGACTTCACATCCAGCGGCCTACGAGGACACACACCATACCACGGGTTAGCCCAAGTTGTCTGCTATGCTAGGTAGGGTACAGGGGTGGGTTCCTCCTGGATATTTAAAAAAAAAACTCATGGCATGGTTACTCTAATGGGTAGAATGCTAATTATTATAAAAACCAAGAATTTTGACTAAGTACCTACTTACTGATGGCTTACGTGCTGGAAATTATCAGGTTGTAAGGGCTGGGGAGGAGGGTACACCAATTTGCCAAGCACGGAGACTCATTTTTCCTTTTCTCCATCAAATTCTCACAAAAATAACAAACAAGGGAGAATACATGGTTTTACTCCAGGGCAACATATCCACTGGAAGACATGACCTATTAAAAAATATATGGCCATGAAAAATGGATTCATGCATTACACCCTCCAAATTATTATTATTATTATTATTTTTAAATACAGTAATGTTGGGTTCAATGTGGACAACAAAGAACAGTATTATATGCCATCAAATGACGAGTACTATATTCATCATTAAGTAGACTTGAAAGAACAAAGTAGAGTTATTATGCAATAGAACAGCATTTTGTCTATGACAAATGACATAAGATTCATAGAGATCAGCTGTAACACACAGCAGGAAATGATAAATATGTCCCCATCGAAACATGTCATACCTACTTTTTCTTTAATCTGAAATAGGTCCAAGGAATCTAGGACCTGACTCCATCAGTTAACATGGCAGAGTTCTCTTCCATCCCCAAGACAACCACAACCTTCTTGAGGATTGCCTCAATTGGCTGGTGGGAATTCTCCACTGCCTTGGAGACTGCAGTCCACTTCTCCCCGTGTTTTGGCTCTGCGGCAACACATCTCTGTAACACATCCTTTTGGGTCTCATCAGTTCCATGCTGTAGCTCAAACTTGTGATACATAGCCCAAAAATCTCCAATATCTGGGGCCAGAGTAACTGCCCTGTTCAGCCAGCTTCTGGCTTTGTCCACCTTTCTATCATTCCAGAACAATTTTGCTACAGCTGCAATTACATGTGGATCATGGTCACACCTCTTGAGAGCATCCATGCTCTTTGTCTTACGTTGGGGTCTTGGAACCATCTCGATGGATGCTGCCCACAAGATCCCACTTGTGGGGCACTCCTGCAAGGCCTTTGCCATCAAAGAATCAGCTTCCTTCTTAAGCCCATGCCTAGATTCAGCTCGTATAGCTGCAAGCCAGAGTTCAGGGTTCTGAGGATTCTTCTTTCTGGCCAAATTAAGAACAGCACGAGCTTTACTAAGGCCGTTCATCCTTTCTTCTAGATTAGCGAGGGACAACCAGAGGGGAATGCAGTTGGGACAATGTTTCAATCCTGACTCATATGCTTCTTTTGCTTGCTGTTGACAACCTAGTCGATCTTCCATCTGTCCAAGCATCAACCACAACTTGAAAAATGACGGGAACAGCTTCAAACCTTCCTCTAACAACCTCCTTTCTTCTGAAGTATTGCCTAGTTCTCTCTCGACAATGGCCGACTTCATCCACACTCTTTCTGTACCCCCTCTTTCACGAGCTTTAGCAAGAAGCATTCTTGCCCTTTCAGGCTCATGGTTTTCGAATTCAAGCTTAAAAGCAGCCAGCCAAATCTCCTCTGAGTTAGGAATTGCAGCATAGGCTTCTTGAAGAATAGCTCTAGCTGCAGGGACATCTCCTGCAAGCCACTTCTCTTTTGCACCCATCAGCCATAACACTTCAGCCTGAGGCCTGTAAGTAACAGCCTTGCGAAGCAAAGCATCAAGGGATTCCCGAGTCCCATGACTTTTCTCAAGTTGTGCAGCCTTGAGCCATATACTCTTCTTGGTCAGGAAAACAGTAAGTGCATGGGCATATATAGCTCTTGCAGTCTCAATGGAACCTCGTTTCTTGCATTCCTCAGCATCTGCAACCCATGTCCTCTTCCGATCTTCTTCTTCCACACCAACTCCAATAGTGTTATGGATAATAGCCTGGCAGGTTGCAACAGATCCAGCACGTTCTGCAGCCTCTGCCTCTTTCATCCAAACCTCTCGGTCAATCTCTACGCCTTCTCTCTGCAACGATCTAATACCCCTCTCTATTACCTTGCCAACTGATGATGTATTGCCATTTGCCTCTTCAAGCTTTGCAGCTGTTATCCAAATTGCAGGCTCCTTCGCCAGCTTCTCTCTTGCTTTGTTCAGTACTTTCTTTGCCTGTTCATAGGTTTCCAGTCTAGCAAGTGCAAGCCAAAGCTCAACATGCAACGGGCAGCACTCCACAGCCCTATGAAGCAAAAGTCTAGCATCCTCCTCATTAGCCAACTCAACGACTGCCTTCCACAGCCTCACAGAATCAGGAATGTGCTCGAGCCCCTTCCTCAACACACGGCTCCGATTCACATCATCATTCTCCAGCTTAGCTGCCTGCATCCACAGCTTCACAGAGTTTGGAATTGATTTCACACCCCTAGCAATAACAGCCTTGGCCTCATCCGGGCTCGCCAACCGGCAAGCCTCCAACCACACGTCCTCATTCTTGGGGCACTCCTCGCACCCTTTCTGTATCAACTGCCTTGCAGCCTGGATCTTGCCTGCCACCTCCTCCAGCCGTGCAGCTGCAATCCACCCAGGCGGATGCTTCGGATTCGTATGGGTGACCGACTTCAGCAGCAACCTTGCCTTCTTGATATCGGAAATCTCTGCATCACTTGTGATCTTCATACTCTTAAGATCAGTCAGATACCCCTTTGGATCCACCACCGTCAGCCCCGACACAGAGTCAGACAACCTGTCCAGCTTCAGAGAAAGCACCGTGCCCCTTCCCTCACCAACAGCCGTGAGGTCGGTGACCGGAGTCTGTGCCCAAGGCGTCTCCGTGCCCGCGGCCGCCCTGCTCTTAGGATCCAGAGCTGTCACGTGCTCCTGTTCTTGACGGGCCTTCTCAAGGAGTGTGTCGGGCACCGGGACGAAACTCTCGAACCGCTTCTTCTTGTTCCTCAGTGAGTAGTCCCCGATCTCGGGAATGCTATCCCACTGCTCAACAGACAGATCATAGAGTTTCCTCTTCAGATCAGCAAATTGTTCCGTGATCTTCGGGTTCGACGCCCTGTACTTCTCGATTTCCTGCTTCAGGCGCGCCTCCCGGCGGTCCTTCCGCCTCGAATCCATCCTCTTGTCAATACTCTCCCAAATAGCATCCGCCTCCTTGTCGTCCTCATCATACTCCGCCGAGGCGAAAAGCCCCATGTCGTTCCCCTCGAACTCATCAAACTTCTGGTTCTCGTCATAGCCTTTGTCATCGGCCTCGTCGTCCTCCTCCTCCTGGCCGGGTCCCTTCCCCCGCCCGCGGCCGACGCCGGCGGGCCCCGTGGCGCCTCCGATGGCCGTCGCCGAGCGGTCCGGGAGGTCGGGGGCGGCCCTGGCGGGCCCGATATCGGACCGGGTGGTGAAGCCCGTGGCACCACGGCCCAGCCCCGCGACGTAGTTCGGCGGCGGCTTGGTGTTGAGGAACTCGAGGCGGTTGGGGCGGGGCGGCACCGGCGCCTGCATCCCGCCGAGGAGGGGGAGGTGGAGGCTGAGGGTGGAGTTGGGGCGGACGCCATGGGCGGCGATGGCGGCGGCGGGGTCGGAGACGAGGCGGCGGGAGGAGAGGAAGAGGCGCTGGATCGCGGCGGGGACGCCGCAGCTGGATTCGATGGCGAGGGTTAGGGATTGGAAAGTGGTGGTGGAGGGGTCAAGGTCGAGGGCGAGGGTTTTGCCGTCTAGGGTTCTGAGGAACACCATGGTGGCAGACTCCAAAGGGAGAGAAGACATGGGCGATGGATCCGGACGACCACCTTAAAACGGTGGAAGGACTGAGGAGTACTTTGGACTTTGCCACCAGAGTCCTGCAGAGATCCGATTATGATTGTTGTAACCCTTTACTTTATATATATATATATATATATATATCCATACTATATATATATATAACCTAAAAGAAATGGACTATTTTTTACCGCCGATTCAAAGTCATCGTTTCAAGCGCTGCCGGTTCAAAGGTTCAGAAGTCGAGCCTCTGCCGCCCATCCGCTCGGAGGTCTTGGTGGAATACCACCACATATGAACTACTTTTCACCGAGAGTCCTGTCCAACCGTTCTTCTGAAACTAAGAATAGATGAAATAGAAGAACATAGTAAAAACACTTTGGAAACGTCGGTTTGCAACTTACCGAAGACAAGCTTGGGGCTTGGTAATTCGGTTTTACATACAAACTAAATTTTGTAGAGCAAACACGATTGAATTCCAACAGAGAGGCAAGCCCATCTCTATGGAGAGAGAGATCGGTTTGCGTGAGGGTCGCTGATAGAAGAGGTCTCCGCCTCGGGCGATGCCTATGCGAGTGGGCGACGGGAACACACGGAGCATTTGGCGACGTGCAATGGCGAAGAATAACAGACGGCTTGCTAGGGAAGCTCGAAGAGCAGCGGGGAACGGCGGAGGGCTTACCTTGGGAGGGCCGGGAGGTCGACGAAGGCGCACAGTGACTTCACACCGGAGAGTAGGGAGCTGCGCCGCCAGAGAGAGTGGAGGGAAGCTAGAAACAAGATTTGACGGATCGATATAACAACGTAAATGGACCGGTTAAGTTCGAAAAGTTGAATACCATGTCACATCCTCAAAAAAATTACAAATATCATATCGGAATATTATCTTATTATTTTTGCAATGATTAATACTGACATTATTAGTCACGAGTATGGATATACTATCGATATCCACGTTCATCTAAAAAATGAGTCTATATTCACGTCCAAGAGAATGTGAGATTAATGAGAAATAAAAAAATAATTAATTATTTTTATTTTAAATAATTTTTATATTTTATAAAAATATTAAATCGCATATACAACGAGACAGACATCGGACTAAGAACATATTCGAATCGAGTATGAGTTAAGATGCACTAAAATTATGATCGATTTAAATATAAAATTAACATTTTAAAATATATAAATTTAAATATATATATATTCAAATATTATTCAACCTATTATGAATTTGTTGATGTGAGTATTTACGAATATTTTTGACATCCTTAATATTCTATGTATCCCCCGTGCAAGATTATGCTATATTGGAAACATGACGTTGTCATAGTGATACGAGTACGGTACGATATCAAGGTCGTTGAGACATCGAAGGTAATGGTGGAGGCCGAGAGAAAGCCGACTCGAGAGTGAGAGATATGGGAGCGATTTTTTTGACTAGTATATATATTATATATAGAACAGAGCCCTGGCATGGGTGGAGAGAAAGAATGTGCATTAGTAATTATGTTTCTATCTTTGACCCTCCTCAGTTTCAGTTTCTACACTTTCTGAGGTTAACCCCCTCCCAACTCTCTCTCCTCCCATCTGGTCATCTATTCTACGCGCCTCCACGACCTCTTCTCTCCTCTCTGATCATCAGCCTGTCTCTACAACCCTCTGATCCACCATGAAGTATAGTCGAAGCTCCCAACGGCCGGCGGCGACTCTCCTCCACATCCTCCCCCTCCTCCTCCTCATCTTGTTGGTCATGCTCGGGGAAGGACTAGCTCTCAACCATGGAAGGAGAATTACCAGCAAAGAGGTGGGAGGGAACCGAGTAGGTGAGCATGAGCACTCTTTGTCGTCGGCTCGGCACTTGTATTCTCCTGATTTGGCAAACCCTGTGTCTAACTAGCATGTCATTGACAATAAAGTACTTGTATTCTCCTGATTTCAACAAAATTTGAGAATATTTTTAGGTCTAAACTTTAATTTGATTTTTTTTGAAAAATACCGTGCAGATCTTCTTTAGATGTAAGGTAAGTATTTGGCCAAATACTTGATCCATCAATATATATATTATTGTCTTCTTATTTGTGTTTCAGAAGTGTATATAACAGACTAATTACCAGTAGCACATTCTGTCGTAAATAGTTTATCAAATAGTATATACACTTAATCTTACCTTGAATAATAAGTATGCGTCTATAACAGTATATCTCGATAAGTGTATAAATTAGACTAATTAGGGCCCTCTTTGATAGCAGAATAGGTTAAGGAGAATACCTTAACCTAGCTTTACTTATTCCAAAGAATATCCAATATTGCTTTGACAAGAATATACCATGACCGAGGTTACCCCAAGGAATAAGACCCCTTGTTCCATCTACTTTGACAAGAATTTCTAAATTGGAGATGGGTTAAGAGAGAAATAATTACAAGGACTACCCTCGTTGCCTGCTACTATGCCTACAAGAGGGAAATCAACTCCAACTCACGTGTCATGCGATTTATTGTAACCCAGTGTCATGCGATTTATCGTAACCCAACGAAATCATATATAACTTTTCTTCTCGTTTGACACAAAATACCGTGATGCTTGAGTCCCTTTTTTCGACGATTAACGCACCATGTTGCTGAAATCTCAACGCAACGATCCACTTTTTCACAAATGAGAATCTTCTTTTTCACCATATTATCATAAAAAACTTTCGTGAAATCAAGGTCAACAATTTATTCTCCATCAATCGTGACACCAACCCATTCAAATTGATTAACATTCAACACTACGGTTCTTGAAATCCCATGTTCGGCCCATTGTGTTTTCACACATTCACATACGGAGCTTTGCACATGTATGAAGTCTTTGCATTTAAACTGGGGTTGAATTTTACACATCCAAATTCTGCATCAACTATCACAATTGAAATTACAAATTAAAAAATGCCGAGCAATTACATTGTGTACCAGATTTTACAGACCATACATCACACTACTTAAATACAAAAGATTATCTCATCCCATTGTAGGCGTTTACACTGAACTAATAAAAAGTAAAGACCCTGAATTCCAAGTCGCCATGCAAAGTTGGCTACTGCTCTCTGCCTCCATCAGTTCCCTTCACAGAAGCCATGCAAGTAGGGTATTTTCATATTGACAGTATCTTGTCAAATTTTGATGCACTTTCTCGAGCATAAATTCTGCAAATGATATAATAGAGTGTGCAATAAATTAAGTTACAGCCTGAAAATCTAATTGTTTAAATCTGAAAAACTATAATTAAACTGATGACCAGCCATAAATATAAGAAAAAATGAGTGATCATTAGATCAGAGTTTGAGAACTGATGACCAGGTGATGCACATTTCGCGAGAACCACCAGTTTAAAACTCGGAAACCCAGTTATCACTCTGCAGGTGCCTTTGTACGAGAAAATTGGCTCAATATCATAAAACGCCTGAAACCAGAATGTATACACATTATTGGTGGGGGCTCCGCAAACTCCACAACTTTACCCTCAAATTAGATACCATTACTCTGACATCTAAGCTGCTAACTATACACATGCATACTATCAAAAATAAAATATATACCAACAACAATCAAAGAAACGAGACAAAGTTCAAATGCTTGAAAATGTTAGTACCTTTGCCACTAGAAAATCAGCTTATATTCCATTACCACCAAGTAACTCTGAGAAACTGTCACCCTAGCTTTCAACAAGGAAGTCCAAGCCTAAATCAAGAATAAATTTGTCATTCCTAAAATTGTGAATGGTTTTCTTTCCCCCTGGAAACCCCAGTCCTTGTCAGGATGCCAAACCAAGGATGTCCTGCCTAAAAGCAGTTAATGAAATATTTGAATTTTGAACTTAATTAGGCATGCCAGGAATCAATGCTTGAAAATAACAACAAATCAGTGCTAGTATTGTGATAGCCTAATAAACGCCAAAGGAAGAAAAAGCAGATGCCCGTTTAAATGCACCTTCTTTGCTTCTTTTATTATCAACTGAGCGGTTGTCTCCAATCATGTATATGGTCCTTAACGAACTGCCTTCACGATCTCTAACATTCTCATTTTCACTACAACTAGATATATTTGACCTAAGCTGTTGCAAAATGACTTCAGCATTCTTGAACAAAGTCATTATCAATGAAAGCCATGTCTACCAGTGGCACATATCATATATGCCCATCGCTCTGTCGATTCGCTACCATGCAACCATAACACGCATAAACTGCAAGAACTATAGTCAAAATACATTTAAACAAGAAGAAAATCAAACTTACCAAGTGTAGACACGCCATTTTCACGTTTTCATGGGTACATCTTATATTACACCGTGATTCCCCAAAGTGGCTTACGCATTTCATTCATGTGGGTGATTAGTTATTTTGGCTTTTTTTTACACGAAAATAATAATAACAAATAAAAAATCAGAAAAGGTTAGAAAAATATAAAAAAAAGAGAAAAAGCTTATAAAAAATTCAAAAAAATGTCATAAGAAAATACAAAAGGGGTGTTATAAAAAATAAATAATAAAAAAAATAATACAAAAAAATTAAGAAAAAGTTAAAAATGGGTACCCCAATGTATATGTGTAAAGATGTAAATATATATATAGATAAAGTTATTTTACATAAAACTATATGTATATCGGTTTATGTTTTAATAAGTTTAAATCAAAAAAAATATGATAATAACTTTTTTCTCTTCTATTCTCCCCACCTCTTGCTATTATTAGTCCTATCTCTACAATCACTAATCCCGAGATTCTTTTACAATTCTCTCTCTCATTTTGCCCACTTCTCTTGTCTTTTTCTTCTTTCTTTCCTTTTCATCCCCTATAGCAGTCGCCCACCTTGTCTCCCACTCTCCCTTCATATCACTCTATTCTTCTAATTATACCAAAAGAATCTTATCCCTTTCTTGACCTTTTCTCCCACATCCCTCCTCTCACGTCCCTCTCTCCCTCGTGATCTCTATCTCTCTTCTTTCTATCTCATCTCTCTCCCTTCAGTTTTTCTTTTTCTCCACACACACGGTCATACTCCATCTCCTCCTCCTCCATCTTTTTTCTCTCCCCACGCGACCACCCCTATCTCTCACCATCTCTCTCACACACACGCATACACACACTTTTTATTCTTTTTTTCTTTCTATTTTTTTTCCAGCAAACCCTCTCTCTCTCCCTGTTTCTCTCCCTCTCTTCCCCCCATCCGCCTCTCTCTTACCTTCTGTGCTCTCTTTCTCTCTCGATCCCTCTCATCTTTCATTTTTTATCATTTTATTCCCCTCCCCTTTCCCTGTCTCGATCACTCTCTGTCCCTCACACTACTTTTCTCTCCCTTTCCCTGTTCGCAGACACGGTCACATGTATACAATAATTCCATATTCACGTGCACACATGCCATTCTTTCACCTTCACATTGCACACACTCGTGCTATTCACTCTCCATTTTCATGCACACACCATGCACGTACAGCCTGTATATAGGTATATCATATTATACACATATGAGTGAGAAGAGTTCACCTATATAATATATATACATATCTGTATTATATATACTCACACATATATATATTATATAATATATATACATATACATATACATATACATATGTTTATTATATGTATATACTCATATACAGATATATATATATATATATATATGTTTATATTTTAGATATATATATATAAATATCTATACCTATATATTTATATATGTATGTTTATGTATATGAATATAATTGAACATATGTATCTGCGTGTATTTATGTGTGTGTAAGTGCGTTTTTTTCACCTATGTTAATTTGCCACCTTGTGCAGGAATAAAAGTGGCCTTCGGCCCAATCAACGCTCCCGCGTGTCTCTGAACATGGGGGAAACCGTCTCGTCCCACCGTTTGTCTGTTCCGTGCTTGCACTGCCATCAGCGGCTCTATTTTTTTACTGTTATTATCTTATTGTATTTTCAGTCTATTATCTAGTCATCAGTGTTTTATTCCGTGAGTTGTTATCATATCTTATTTTTGTTCTGACTTAATTTTATTTTGTGCTTGTTCATCTTGCAGGGTAACCACTCAAAAGCCCCCTTCTTCGACCTGTCGAACGAAGAGGAAGAAGGAACCCGCGCAAATCCCATGATAAAGGCCAAGCAATCAATCAACCAGTTCGGGGCCCACGGTCCCTGGCGATCACACCACCAAACGCGTGTTTGTAGTAAATTTTAATTTCTGTCTATAATACCCGCGGATAGCTAAATCCCGGGTCTGTTTGTACTATAATCGGCCGCGGTGAGTCATTTCACCGTGGTCATTTACTTTCGGCATTTTTCTTTCTGCACTTTATTATATTGTTGTTAAAACCCCGCACGGATCAATATCCTGCGGTGGTCTGTTTACTGTTTATATTCATGTTATTATTATTATGTGAGGAGTGATATGCCGTTCTAAATTCCGAGTCTACGTGTGTCTTTGTGTCCTCTAACTTCTACTACGTAGAGTCCCAGGTTCACGCTCGGTATATAGAAAGCTGTCATCGGAATGGTAGGTCACGCCTACCGGGAAGGGGTTCAGTTTACGTGAGAGGGTCTTCGGATCCCGTTCTCCGCCCTGTACCGAAGGTCCGGTAAGTCTAGGCTCCACGTCCCCGTACAGAGTGACCTTTCAGGTCATACTCTCTACCCTCTTTTCTACATCATCCTTTTTGCGCACGCGTTTTCATTTTCATCATTTTTTTACTCTTTCACTCAGAGAGGGAGAAATCCCATCTCTCTCTCTCAGTCCACCACGTGACGCGTTCACATATCTGGCGATCACGGTGGGACCTGCTTTTTGCTTTTTTGGTTACCAACAAGCTTTCGGCACCCACGTGTGCCCCTCCTTTTGACACCCCCGCGTGTCCCTCCTCTCGGCACCCGTGTGTGCCCTTCCCTATTGCGCCCACGTGCGCTCACTCCCCTCGTGCACCTCGTGCACTCCCCCGGTCCTTTGTGGTTATTTGAGATGTTAACGTTGTCTCGTGCACCACGTGCACTCCCCTCCGTTCGGCACCCACATGTGCCTCTCCATTTAGCACCCACGTGTGCTCTCCTCCATTCGGCACCCACATGTGCCTCTCCATTTAGCACCCACGTGTGCTCTCCTCTACTCGGCACCCACGTGTGCCCCTCCATTTAGCACCCACGTGTGCTCTCCTCTATTTGGCACCCACGTGTGCCCCCTCCATTTAGCACCCACGTGTGCCTCCTCTACTCGGAACTCACGTGTGCCTTTCTTTATTGCGCCCTCGTGCGCCACGTCATCCCCCTCGTGCACCACGTGCACTCTTATAGTCTTTTCTATTTTTCCAAGTGGTCTACGTGTTTCGGAAAGAAGAACGGCTATATCTTACTCCATCTGTTCATTGTTGTTATATCCTTGTTATATCACTGTTATTTCTGCTATATTTGTGTGTTCTTGTGTGTTACATATCTTTTATTCAGTATTGCATGTCACGCATCTACCCCTTTATTTTATTTTTCTAAGGATTAACCTTTCTCGGTGAAGGAAGGACTCTCCGTCGGGAATTCCTCTCGACGAACTAGGATCTCCTCCATCGGGACCTCCGTAAGTCCCCGACATCGAAGGATTCCCTCTTCGTTCACTGGGCAGGTTGTACCACTGAAGTACCCCGAAGTTAGTTACCTATCCGTGGTGAGACGAGTGTCCCTAGTTGACACGGCGGTAAAATCAAGGTGTAACTAGGATTTTTGCAAATTTTGTGTGAATATTTATATTTGTTAAAAAGACAAAAAAGAGGTAAAACAAAAACAAAAAAGTGGCGTAAGATCATCCACTTGTTTGGTAATCTTTGATATTTGTCTGCTGGTGTATGCTTTTACGTTCTGGAAAAATTACAAAAATGGCCCACGATTCTCTCGAAGAAAATCAATCAGGACGTGGTCAGTCAATTGACCCACGTGTCCACGCAATGGACTCAGGACCTTCTCGTGAGACCTCACAAGAGGTTCCCGCTGTTTCACGGGAAGTAGCCCCACCTCAGGACATCTTTTCCCTGTTAGGTGTCCTCGCCAGTACGCAGCTCAGCCCTGAGCAACTTCTAGCCTTTCAGGCTATTTTAAAGGGGAAATCTGTTGCTCCCCCTCCTCAGGAGTCAACTCCGGCTCCCACATCCTACCAACAGCCGCTCCAGACTACCACTTTTCCATCATATGTACATGACGTTCCTTCTTCCTCATTTCAAGGACAGGCGAGTCAACAGCCTGCCTCTTACCAATCTCCCCTTCCACAATCTCAAGCCCCTGTCATCCTTCATACGGTACCCCAAACATGTCCGTCCACTAGTGGGCCACCATACCCTTCTGGTTCAGGGTTCCCTTCTCAGGTCCCTATAAGGCCTTCTCAGCCTCAATGGCAGGCCCCGCTTTCACCGGCCGAGGAGCTCACTTAGTCCCTCCTCAACAAATATAATGAAATGAACGAGGAGTTCCGAAATTTCAAGAAAGAGGCACATGGGAAGTCTGTCCCTGACATTTTCCTGCCAAATCTCCCCATATTTCATCTTCCTCCCTCCGAAATGCCTACATACCGTAGGTATAACGGCACGGGAAATCCTTATATTCACATCAAGGATTTTATGTATGAATCTTCCTCATGGCAGAACGATCCAAAATCCCTGGCTTACCTTTTTCGAAAATCATTGGATGGTCCCGCCCTAGAATGGTTCTATTCACTAGAGCCGAGTGAGGCTGGAGATTTTGAAATTGTCAAAACTAAATTCATACAGAAGTACCGGGATAGGGTCGGTCCCTCCCTTTCTATCACCGACCTAGTTGCTGAGAAAATGAGGTCAGATGAGGATTTTGTCCAGTATGCTGATAGGTGGAGGTCTCTGGCCGATAAAATAAAGGATACCCTTTCAGAACCCGAGCAAGTCAAGATGATTGTGTCTAATGCAACCCCGCAGTTTAGACACATTTTAGCCATGAATAAGCTTACCACGATGGAGGAACTTTATGAGAGGGCTCGATATATCCAGACCCAATTAAAAGATTCTCCCATCATGCACATGTTTGAACCTCCAAAGCCAAGGGTGTTTAAGAAGATGGGCACTGGTGTCCAAGGAGGGACAACTGAGGGAGTCGTCATAAACGAGCAAGTGAGTGTGCTTGGCGGCCCCAACCAACCAGTTAACCCAAGGCCTCCTCAGGTTTCACGACCTCCCTTTCAACAAAGTCCACCTCTTTATCGTCCTCCACCCCAAAATAACCCCCTTCAAAATAACATGCCTCAACCCTTTCATCCCCAGCAACAACAACAACAACCACAACCTCAGTATCACCAAGTTCCACCCCCGGGAAATTACGGCCCACCACAACAACGGATGAGGCCCATTGGACCCAAAAGAGCCCATTATCCACCATTGCCCGAGGCATTGCCGGACATTTTTAATGCCCTCATGGCTGCCAACCTACTTACTTTGCCCAAAGAGAAGTTTGCATGGCCCCCTAATGCTGATACCTCCAGGTACTGTGTCTATCACAGACAGCCGTGTCATACGGTGGAGAATTGTTTCAACTTCAAAGATTACATTTACGACATGAATGATCAGGGTGAAATCGATTGGGACGAAATGAGGCGATGCATCGCCACCCTAAAGGTCAGGAGACCTCCGCCTAGGCCACAGTTACCACAACAACCACATCAACAACAACAGCCTCAGCAGGCCCCACAACAGCAGCCTAATATGGGCATCATCCATAACCCGCTTCCAGAGCACCAACAACCCAACTACCAGGTTAATCCGATTTCCTCCTTCTCGGAAGTTGGAAGAGAGCAAACCTGTCATTTAGAAAGCACCTCTGTCCTTGTTACCAGTCATACCACCAATCAACCTCCTCGTCTCCTTCGAACAGCATCTTCTTACCACTCAACCCCCTCACAACCCCTATTTGGTCCTTCTCCCATTCCACAGCCATCACGCCCTCTTATTCGTACCCCTACCATCAATTCACCATTAGTCCATCACCAAAGGCCATCTCCCGCTCCTTTTTCACCCCTCAGTCCCCTGATCACTTCTTATTCCTCTAATTTACCATCTACCTCTATCGCACCTTTACCCCCGCCTTCTAACCATTTTACCGCCCATTACCCGTATGACACACCATCCACCTCTACCCCCATTGAACCTCCTCCTCCACCATCTAAATCTCTTATTAGTCACCATTCATCTCAGGTCCTCTCTACTTCCGCTATACCCCCTCCACTATATAAACCCCTTATCGTCCATCATCCACCCCAAGTCACCTCCGTTTCTAATCTGCCTCAACCTTCCAAACCCCTTATCATCCACCATTCACCTAAGATTCCCTCTACTTCCCCTATTCTTTCACATTCTAAGCCCCTTATCATCCACCATTCACCTGAGATTCCCTCTACTTCCCCTATTCTTTCACATTCTAAACCCCTTATCATCCGTGATTCACTCGAGATTCCTTCTACCTCTACTATACCTCCACCAAGCAAACCCCTAATCA
The DNA here is from genome assembly GCA_022559845.1 of Amorphophallus konjac. Taxonomy (NCBI): domain Eukaryota; kingdom Viridiplantae; phylum Streptophyta; class Magnoliopsida; order Alismatales; family Araceae; genus Amorphophallus; species Amorphophallus konjac. Next base: position 45,994,772 of record CM040127.1, on the reverse strand, counting down.
AAACCCCTACACCCATCATAACCTCTATCCCACCAACCGTTCCTCCACTATTACCCCTTAAACCCTTGTTAAAATCCACACCCAATACCATAGAGGTGCAACAAGACCCACAAGCAATGGTGCTCCGGAGTGGAAGGATGTTCCACCGGGTATTTCCCCAGAATAGTCAGGCCCCTGAACAATCTCGGCCCGAGAAAGATAAGGAAGAGCAGTCAGAAGAGTCCATCCCTGGGACCCAGTATGACTTGTTGAAACATCTGGATAAGACGCCTGCCCGTATCTCCATCCTCGAGTTGATCAAAAGATCCATATCTCACCAAGAAGCTTTAAGGGAATATCTCCAAAAAGTCATGGTGAACGAGGATCTCCCTGTGGAGAAAATCTCGACAGTCCTGACGCCCACTGATACACAACCGCCTATTATGTTCCACAATCACGAGCTTGCCCCCAAGGAAGCTCGAAAATATGCATTGTGCATTGCGGTAAAAATCAATGGTGTGTCAATGGATCCGTGCCTGGTGGACACGGGCGCGTCTATAAATGTGATTTCCCCGAGTACTCTCCAAGCATGTGGGGTTGATGAAGAACAACTCATGCCCTCCTCAATTACAGTCACGGCCTACGACAACAGTAAGAGGCCGCCAATGGGGATGATTGCCCTCAATGTAGAACTAGGTCCTGTATCAGTCTTTACGGAATTTCATGTCCTTGATATGGATCCCACTTTCAAGGCTATACTAGGCCGTACCTACATTGAAGCTATGAATGCTGTACCATCCACCAATCATCAGTGTTTGAAATTTCCATATAAAGGATGGGTTATCAAGGTAATGAGCATGCCCATCTGTTCTACGGTGGATGCAATCACCACCTCTTTGCCTTCGGTCTGACCGACTCATCGGCCCATACTATCCTTGTTGGATGTGTATGACCCCTGTCGTGCTCCCTTCAGACAACAAAAGCCATTCCCTTTGTCAAACTCACGTCTTCCCTTCCGCTCCAAAGGATGGGAGATTATGAGAAATATTGGCTACCAAGATGGCAAAGGTCTAGGGGCACAACTGCAAGGAAGGCTGAGACCACTCCAAAAGATAAAGCCAATCCATAGAGCTGGCTTGGGTTTTAAGGGGCCATTCGAATCAGACGACAAACCCCTCACTTGGACTTTGTCCTCACATTTCAAAAAGGGGCCCATCGTCCAAATGGGAGATCCTCCACCGGAATCACCTGGGGGGTCACGGGATGTGTTTTTAGCTCAAGGATGTTCAAGGATCCCTAAAAGAGGAAAGATTGTCCACCTAGATTGTGAATGGTATAAATGATTTGACATACCATATATATCCATTGCACTGGAAATGATGTTCTCGCCTCCACATCTAGTAGGGTCGTCTTTGATCTCTGAAATGCCAGGGGACACCACCACACTTGCCAGAATGTCAAACCCTCCTCGCCAAGAGGATGTTGTCATCGACGGGTCATCATACGTCACCAATATTGTCACCGACGACTCATTAGCCGTCATCTTTTCTATCCACATATCACAGCCTCTGTTGCTGTCTCCTTCCTGGGCCAGACAGTTGTCTGATGATCTTCCCAGGTCCCCTTCTTTACTCATATACCTACGTGGGTTCCTTAACTCACGCCATATTTTTAATCACGATCTGCTCTACGAGCTACACAACCCTCTAGCTCTAATTCCCTTTTCACCTCCTCCAATTTCTTTTCATTGTTTTGTTATCAAAAATGAAAACGAAAAAAAAACGTCAATTTCCCAACTCCCCAACAACACATCTTTGTTGAGGAGACATCCTATATCTCCCATGAGTGTGCCCCGACTTACGGGCCACTCATTCAAGGTCCCTTGAGCGACCTTCTTTACCCCTCCTCTGAGGGGTCCTTCCCTGTACATTCTTCACTATCCTCTTTAGCTTCTTCTTCTTCTGTAAATAATGTGTGTCAGGTTAGGAATAAGTTAAGGGTAGTGCCCAAGAAGAAATCCAAGGGTAAGCAGATCCCTCGGCGGTTCCTTTTAGATGTAGCCGATAGGTGTCAGGCCCTTCTAGCCATTCCTCAATTGCTAGAAAATCCTATCCAATTGCCGGAGATAGAATGTGAAAATGATGGTATGATTGATGAAGGGTACGGGGTTTATGAAATCACCGATGATGAGTACCCCATTGAAGAAGAGGACGAAGAATATGAGGATGTGGCCGACGCATATGCTAGTGGAATAAGCAGATTTGACGAGCCGTCAGCCGCTGTAGAAGAGTCTACCAAAGAGATTAACCTGGGAACTGAGGAAGACCCTAGGATTGTCCTCATAAGTGATAATTTACCATCATCTGACAAAGAGACTTTAATTAAGGTTCTCGAGGATTATAAGGACACGTTTGCATGGAGCTATGAGGATATGCCAGGATTGGATTCTACTCTGGTTGAGCATCGTCTCACTCTCAAACCAGGGTCCATCTCGGTAAAGCAACGGTTAAGACGTTTTCGCCCACAAATGGCTTTAAAAATAAAGGAAGAGGTCGACAAGCTCCACAAAGCTAGGTTCATAAGAGTCGTCATTTATCCTCAGTGGGTCGCAAACATCGTCCCGGTCATGAAGAAAGATGGAAATGTGAGAATTTGTATTGACTTCCGGGACCTTAACCGTGCGTGTCCGAAGGATGATTTCCCTTTGCCTCATATTGATGTGTTGATTGACAACACGGCAGGATATGAAACCCTTTCATTCATGGATGGATTTTCTGGATATAATCAAATTCGTCTGGCAGAAGAAGATCAGGAGAAAACCTCATTCACTACTCCCTGGGGAACTTACTATTATGTGGTCATGCCGTTTGGACTGAAGAACGCTGGAGCCACTTACCAAAGGGCTATGATGGCAATATTCCATGACATGATGCACATATATTTGGAGGTATATATGGATGATTTGTTGGTAAAATCTAAAACTAGGGCAGAACATCCCGAGGTTCTTGCAAAGGTGTTGCAAAGATCGCGTGAATTCAATTTGAAAATGAATCCAAAAAAGTACGTGTTTGGTGTATCATCGAACAAGTTACTTGGCTTCATTGCGAGCAAAAGGGGCATTGAGATAGATCCCAATAAGGCTAAGGTAATTAGGGATATGCCACCCCCGAAAAATTTGAGAGAAGTTCGAGGATTAATCGGGAGGTTGCAATTTATCCGTCGCTTTGTGTCGCAACACTCGCAAAGGTGCCGGCCCTTCTACGAGTTGACCAAAGCAGGGACCAAATTTTGTTGGGATTCCAAGTGTCAGAATGCTTTTGACGGATTAAAGGAATATCTGGCCAACTCGCCTGTTCTCACTCCACCTATTCCAGATAAGCCTTTGATCCTATATATCTCGGTCCTAGACGACTCTGTGGGAGCCGTCCTGGCACAAATCAATGAGGAAGGCAAGGAACGGGCAACCTATTACTTGTTCAAACTCCTCAACCCCTGTGAGCGAAAGTATACTGCCATGGAAAGGACCTGTGCCGCCCTTGTGTGGGTGGTACAGAAATTGAAACATTACTTTCTGGCTCACGAAGTCCACTTGATTGCTCGGATGAATCCTATCAAATTTCTCTTGGAAAAGTCTGTCCTTACTGATAGGCTAGCACGTTGGCAAAGTTTTCTATCTCAGTTTGACATCACCTATATTCAACAAAAGGCAATCAAAGGCTATGCTATAGCCGAGCATCTCGCTCATCACCCTCTCCCCAAGTTTGACCCTGTTCAATCAGAGTTTCCAGATGAGGAACTAATGTCCATTACCCAGTCTGATGATCCCATGTGGACATTATATTTTGATGGAGCTTTGAATTCCCAGGGGAGAGGTATTGGCATTGTTCTTTTGTCACCTGAAGGTGTTGCTATCCCAGAGGCATTCCAGCTCTCATTTCCAGTCACCAACAACGTGGCTGAATACGAGGCTCTTCTGGCAGGTCTGAACCTTGCCTATTCCTTCTGGGTCACCGAATTGCGAGTCATAGGTGATAGTCAACTTATCCTTCGCCAAGTGCTCACCAAATATTGCACTCGTGATCCCAAGGTCAAGCCATACCAAGAGCTTACTGTTGCTTTCGCTAAACTGTTCACCAAGTTAGTCTTTGTTCATGTTCCTCGCAATCAGAACATTCTGGCCGACGCTCTTGCTTCGTTGGCATCATCATTAAGGTTTCCTCTGGGCAGAAGGGCTCTGTCCGTTTCTATCCACAAGCTTCTCTTCCCTGCTATTCACAACCCTTCCTATTTAAGGGTTCATGAGGAAATGACAAAGATGGCTCAGGATAGAGAAGTCGCTGAAAAGAGGGAAATTATGTTGGTCGAATTGGAAGAAGAATTGCCTGATGAGGAGAACCCATGGTTCTATGAGATTGTTAAATATTGCAAAGACCAGGCTTACCCTGAAGAGGCAACAGCAGAAGATAAGAGGGCCATAAGAAGAGTTGCCCAGAGATATACATTGGTTGGAGGATTGCTATACAAAAGAAGCCTCACTGGTGTTCTCCTAAGGTGTCTTGATGATGACGAGTCCTGGAAGTGTGTAGAGGAAGCACACTCAGGTGTGTGTGGTGGCCATGTGAACAGTCAAATGCTTGCCAAGAAGATCATTCGGCAAGGCTTTTACTGGCCCACTATGGAGGAAGATTGTGCCGTCTATGTCCATAGGTGTGTCAAATGTCAACTTCACGCTGATAAGATTCATTCCCCATCTTCCTCTCTCCATCCAGTATCCTCCCCATGGCCTTTCTCCATGTGGGCATTCGACATCATTGGTCCTCTCGGTGATCCTAACTCCCTTACTAAACAAAAATCCTTCATCCTTACTGCAATGGAGTACTTCACCAAATGGGCCGAAGCTGAAGCTTATGCGGAAATCAAGGCATCAACTGTTTGCAAGTTTATTATGAAGAATATCATCGCCAGGTTCGGCATTCCAAGAACTATCATCACCGACAATGGGCCACAATTCATTTCTCAGGACCTTCAGGACCTCTGCAAAAGGTATAAGATTGCATTGCATCATTCATCACCATATTATCCACAAGGCAATGGCCAAGCAGAGGTTACGAATAAAACACTGATCAAAATCATAAAGAAAACTTGTGAGTCTAGCAGATTCTCGGATTGGCCAGAGAAGCTTATCGAAGCTCTATGGGCCTATCGCACTTCAATCCGAACTCCTACTAGGCAAACTCCGTTCGCCCTCACTTACGGGATGGAGGCGGTAGTTCCATATGAGATTCTGATTCCCTCTCTGAGAGTACAATTGGACAAGGACCTTCCCCTCGACGAACGTCGTGATTCTCTCCTTGCCCAGTTGGAACTCTTAGACGAGAAACGTCTGGTTGCTGCCGAGCATGCTCGCGTCTACCAAAATAGACTCGCACGTTTTTACCAGAAGAAGGTTATTGAGAGAAAGTTCAAAGTTGGTGAAATGGTAGTGAAAAGAATTTTTATAAAATCTGGCGGGTCGCGTTCTAAACTCCAACCCAATTGGGAAGGACCATACGTGGTTCAGGCTGTACATCCTGGCAACGCCTATAGGCTAGTCAATGCTGAAGGAGTTGAGTTATCCCATCCTTGGAATGGGCTTTACCTTAAGAAGTATTACCCTTAGATAGGTGTACATACTGTCAAAGACAAAAAAAAATTGAAAACAAAAACAAAAAAATGAAAAAATAACGAAAACCACAAAAATTTGTACATGAAAACAAAAAAAGAAAAGACCAAAAAAAAATAGAAAATTCAAAATGCTGATGTTTGGAGACCTCCATGGAATCAAGTTACTGCATCTTACCTTCATGTCAAGATAGGGCCCATTAAGGCTTGGTAGGTCTCAGGTCTTGGTTTACCAGAACCGTGGAGACCCCTGTCCGACCAGTTCGGTCTATGCCCCCTCAAAAGAAGACAACATGTATACACATCTGTGTTATAAAAAAATTGATAGCATCGCTTATGGTAGGGCATCACTCAAAAGGTCTCCAAGAAAGCTCGAATCTTTATTCTCTTCTTCTAGACCGAATGAGACAGTCGGCGCCCTTAAAACGTTGAGCATTGGAAACATGAACACAACCCCTAGGATAAGAGTAGGATCCAATTCCTCGAGCATGGATCAGAACACGAGAAGAGGGCAGTGTCCCCGCAGGCATACAAGAGGGATTCCACATTGTCAAAAGATTATGTCCCTCGCAAAAAATCTATCAAAAAAAAGAAGCAAAAAATCAAAGTCAAGTGAAAAGCCTGGTCGTAACCGTGCCTGATTCCACTAAATGAAACCCCTTTGACTGAAATTCAAATTCTACACAAAAGGGGTCATGAGATGTAAATGCTCGAGATTTGGTCTGAAGTTGCCCGAAAGAGGAAGTTAAGTGCGCCCCTACTGGCTCGCCGGGTTAACGGTTTTGCCGGTCCTCTCAGGAGGTTTACCCCCAATATTCTTCCTCCTTCCCCTGAAGATCAAAGCTCAATGGAGTTCCCGAAGGGTGAAACTCGCCAAAGCCTGCAACATCCTTTTAACACAAACATGTGGTTGTCCATTTTGAAAAGCAGAAGCCATTGTCGTGAAGGAGTCTCCGTGTTTCTGGCCGGTCAAGACCCTTGTCTACCACCTTAATGCTTTCTTATCTAATCTCGGGCTTAGACCAATGCAAGCGCGTCACCTACGGGTGCGACGGCGTCTGATTCCGGGTCAGCGTCGCGCGGTTGGTCGTTTGGGTTCCAGGGTGTTCCATTATATACCATCTAGAGTTGTGAGGAAATAGACCCGGGCCGGGCAAATCATTTACCTCAAACACTTTTTGGGTGAATCCCTGTGGTCGGAAGCGACTGGGAGCCTAAGCATGTCATCAGGATAAGTCTTAGCCGGCGGGATTATCATTCGAGGAGTCTAGAGGCCCAAATCAACCTAGATGTGCACTTAGGATACCTGGGAGGTTAGTAAGAAATCCATATTCTCATGCAGGTTAGGTGCCATATGGGTGCTTACCAGGCATTAGCAACAAAAAAAATGATGATGATAAAAACAACAAAAAAAGGGGGGGAAAGAGAAAAATGTAGGCATATGCAAAACAAAAAATGATGAAAAATAAAACAACAAAAAAATGCAAGAAAAAAAATAAAAACAAAAAAAGTGCATTCCTATGATTGCATTTGTATGCAGCATTCCACCTTTAATTTTCGCTTGCATCCGTGTGCTTGTGTGCCGCATTCACCATCATATCTTTATCTTACCTTTATTAATAAAGGCTTGGCCCCTTGACCCATTATCAAGGACAGTCAAAACAAATATCTGCTTATTGAGCAAGGGGCCAAGTCAGAGCAGAAATTCTGACTTGTTTGTTTCAGTGATGTATGCAGGGATTCGAGATAGCAAGAAAGAGATGAAAACAAAAATCAAAAATCAAGCTTTTTATTTCATTCCTAAAAATTGTACATTAAGTCCCACCTTCTCTCTCTACATTACTCGTCCCTCCGCTCTCCGGGCAAGACGCTCTCGAGGGTTCTACCCAACTACGAAAAGCGGTACTTCTACCGCTCTGTGCTCCTCTTCCCATCTCCACACCCCGGCGTCGATCTGCAGGGGCAGCAAAGAAGCTACTAACACGAAAGCCACGCTCTCGTGCTTTTCGGTAGCGCTCTTCACCATCTTTTAGCTATTGTTCAGCAATACCAAGGCTGGTTCGGAGTTCAAACAATTGGGCTTCCATGGCCCTTCACTCCTCCCTCTCAGCCAACCTATCGGCTCTTTCTCTTTCTCTGTCCCTTTCTTTCTCTGCCCGTTCTCTTTCTCAGTCTTCCCTCTCCAGTTGAAGGGTGATCCTTAGCTCCACGGCGTCCCTAGAAGAGTCATCATCTGGACGACGCCGTAGTTCATCTTCCAGCTCCGCTATTCTAGCCTCCCTCTGCGCAGCTTGGGCAAGTGCATGTTGCGTCTCTTTTTCCTGCCAGATATACCGTCCCAGGTGTGCGGTAAGGCATGAATATAAAAGATTCAACAATGGAACTCTTACCTGTATAGAGAGCATTCCTTCTGCCTCTGCGGCACGCTGCGTGGCATGAGCAAGTTGCTTGTGAAGTAAATCCAGCTCTGAGGTAGGGATCCATAAGCTGGAAGAGACGCCATCTGCTCCCATCGCTGACGAGGCTGCGTCGATCTGGACGCGCTATAACCACATGAGGTGATAATTAGTGGCTAAGCACCATGAATCTAGGGTCATAATTAGGAGTATGCATTGCATATACACTTACCGAGGCACTTAAGGCACCACGCGTGTCACCCAATTGTCGCTCCGTGTCTGCCAAGCGAGATCGCAAGTTTGCTATCATGGTATCACGGACATCCTACAGCTATGTTATAGGAGTCAGCATTTTCACAAAAAATAGATAAGAACAAAAACAACAAAAACAATGAAAAGAAGAAAAAAGGGGAGGCCTACCTCCACAAGTCCCCCAGGTTGAAGTCGCTCTGCATACATTGCCCTATATAGACGCAGATAGTCTTCACTATCTTGTGCCTGCGATTCCACAATTGTGCCACCCCGTTGCCAGTCTTCATACTGTTCGGGGAACCGCACACGCCAATCAATGCAGGTTGCCGGTCCTCGCGTCTTTCTCCCGACCCGAGGTGGCGCAGTCGTATCCACACACTTCTGAGCTAGTCCCAGGGTCCTCATAACTAATCATAGCCGAAGCGGCTCGATTTCATTCAGGCAGTGCATCCAAAGCTCTCGTCCAAACCGGGCACGGCTCATCAAAACCCACGGTTGGTCAGCATCGACCATCCCTGAGTAGGGTCTCCAGTTCACCTAGATTAGATTGTACATATTCTTTTAGCTAGTCAAATGTAGAAGTAAAAAAAAAAGAACTAAAAAAAATAATAATAAAAAGAAGAAGAAAGAATCCTACCATTGCTGCAGGGAACTCCTGCAGCTCACGTCTTAGCGCCATCAGTTGGTAGGATAGAGGCGCTGTACTCATAATGGGTTGCCACCGTCTGGCTAATGGCACCGTCACTGGTCGCCAATGCCGAGCTCTCCCCATTGGGAGGTAATAGTAGCTCCATAGCTGCATCATCATGTGCCATTAGTGCCTTAAGTGAACTATTGGAAAAACACACAAAAAAATGAAACAAAAATTACCTGGATAAATGGTGTAAAGCCACTGACAGTCACCTCACGGTCTGCCTCTTGGGATAGGCCTGTAAACAGATGTGCCAGCACGACAGCTCCCCAAGCATACTGCCCTACTCTCTCGAGATCTACTAGCAGCTCTAGGAAGCGACAGTCGATGCTGCCTCCCTTCGAGCTCAGTAGCAATCTTCCCAGCAAGAAGAGGAGAAATCTCCTCAAATCCATGTTGGACCTTTCCCAATTGCCGAAATCTGTGCAGTACACAGCACGGCACCCTCTTTCTGTCCTTTCCATGAATTCTTCCAAGGACTCATCATCCCGGGGACGAGTATCAGCAAGTCCCAATGCCTCCATGATAGATGCCTTGGCTACTGATCGGTTCTTCCGACTGTCAAGTTCCAGTCCTAACAGCTTCTGGGCACCTTCTCGGTAGTCCGCGTAAGTGACCCCGGTCACTGCCTCCCCATCAACTCTGAGGCTCGTGATTCGGACCACATCTTCCAGACTGGGTACCATGTGCCCCCAGGGCATCAAGAATGCCCGACTCACTGGGTCCCATCTTTCGCGCAATGCTTGGATGAGGACGAGGTCGAGCTTGATTGGCTCTGTAATGCCCTAGATCTTTCGGATCCTTGTTTTTGGGTCCTGGATCTGGTTTTTCAGAGTGTCCGACTCCGAAGTGCCCAAAATTTCGTTTCAGACATCTTTCGTGTTCGGATCGGCGCGATCCGGAGTTGTTTCGGAGGCCCGGAAGCGTTCCGCGACTTTTCCGCGTGTGTTTCGGTAATTCCTTCGGAACCTCGTTACGGGTGAACGGGGCTGTTCACCAGGGCGCGAGTAGTACCGTTGCGATCGGTGTGTTCCGAGGATCGCAGAAATGTGATTTTCTATTTTTTGGTATTTTCGGGAATTTCCAGATTTTCTATATAATAACCTCCTTTTTCTCTCTCCCCATCTCATTTCTCTCTTCCCTCCCCCTCTCTTCTCTCACGTTCTCTCCTCTCCCCCTCTCACTCCGGGCGGCCGACGGAGGCGGCGAGGGCGGGGCGGCGTGGCTCGTGGGGCGTGGAGCGACGGGTACGGGATGAGGATCGCGATGGTGGAGGCAGTTCGTGGGATCGTGAACCGGCGAGGGTTTAAGCGGCGTTTTCTTCGTGGATCGGTGTCCACGGTGCGTCGAATCTTCGGTGGAGGTAGGGAGATGGACCCTCAACTCGTGTACTTCAATTCCCGCGAGTTTCGTAGGCCGTGGTGAGCCGAGCGGGCTAAACGGGGTGATTTGGGAAAAATGCATGTTTTTGGGGTGTGAGCCGAATCTTGTGTTTTGATCGTATTTTTGGGGTTTAAATGGGTCCTCTCGGTGCCAGAGGGGTTGGGGAATGTTTCCCCCTTTGTTTCCCCATCACCCGGGGGTGATCGGGGCGTGGAATGGGTTTTCCCGCCGTTTCTACCGTTTTCGGGCGCGGACTGAGAACGCGCTAGCTTCCAGTAGCGCGTTCTTGAGTGTCGCGCTGCCCCGACGGGGCGCGTTCATCGGAGAAGATGAACAGTAAGGCGGTTCTTGTCGCGCTCTAGGGTCCCAGCGCGTTTTGGTTGTCACGCTATAGGATCATAGCGCGACCTGGTCTGGTCACGCTATGGACCTATAGTGCGTTCTTGCTGAACGCGCTAGGTTTGCATAGCGCGTTCTTGCTTAACGCGCTATGCATGTGTAGCACGTTCTTGGGGTGGCCTGCCGGGCTGCCCGAGGCGGACGGTCTGCGGCTGATCGTGCTCCCCTTGGGCCGTGTGTGTCCTGGACACCCCGTGGAGTTCCGTGACCGTGTCTTTGGGTGTCCAGAGGTTTGGTTTACCTCGATTAGCGTTCCCGTGAGTTTAAGGGTCCGAGTGACCTTCTAGTGTTCCGATTGTCTTGTGTTGGTCTCCGGTCGACCCGGTTGTGACCCAGTGGTCGACCTTTGGCCTTGTGAGTGTCCCGGGCACCCCGTGGGTTTTGTTACCGTGTTTTAGGGTGTCTGGAGGTACCGTGCTACCTCGATAAGCATGCCCGTGGGCTTGGTGGGTCCAGGCGACCTCAGGTATTCCAAGCTTCCGTGTTCGTGCCAGATCGTGTCACCGTGTGTCGGTGTGAGTGCGGTGAGGTTTCCCCGCAAGTCGTGGCTTCTCTGGAAGGTGGCTTCCTAGTGGGCCAAGCGTGTGGCCTTGGACGGTGAGTCCAGCTTCCCAGCCTGAGGCTGGGGGTTTCTTAAGTTCCCTCCTCGAGGGATGGGTCTCGGCAGTGATGAACTGCCTCGTGAGTTGTCGCATTGTGGTTTTGGACCTAGGGATTAGGCCAGATTGACGGCTCAGTGTTGTCATGTGCAACGGTCTTGACCTCGAGTCTTGTGACTCAAAGGCCGTTGAGTTGTAGGTCTAGTGGGCTGTCCAGAGTCTGGTGGCGTCGTGCCACCTGTTACTCCGTGTTACTCATAATGATTGCGTGTGTGGTTTCTGTGTCCACGTTTCTATGATCCTCCACTAGTCGTAGCTTCCTGCGCACGCGTGTGCGGACCCACCTGGGAGTGGTGGAGAGCGCGACCCGGTGAGACGCGGTTTTTAGGCTGGTTTCCGTCGGCCCCTTGCCTTTGCCACCAGAGTCCGGTGGGGGGGAAAACCAGCTAGAGGACCCGACCTAGAGCAGATGGTCTGTGTGTGCACACGTAGTTGGGGGCTTAGGACACGTGCTGACGAGCGCGACCCCAGCTAGTCCTTGTTGTGGTACTTGTTGCGTGTCTGAGTCTCACGCCCGGGGCGTTGTAGCTAGACACTTGTGACGCGGTGTAAGACGTCAGGGGACGCATCCGGTCGTTCTTCTAGTGGGCGGTACTCCTGTCGAGTATGGAGTGACAGACTGTCAGTCTCTGTGTCTTTGACCTTCGGGTTTTTGATCGTGTTGACCGGTGAGTTCGGTTGTTTCACCTTGGCGCGTGTGTCGGTTCTTGCGTCGTGAGATTAGTGCTAGTGGCTTTACCGAGGTTGGGTCTTGTTGTGCGGTACCCGCGATCGGATGGTTGGGGTTGCACCTTGGACAGCGTGTCCAGGTCGGCTTTGTCCGGGGGACAGGCCTCTACGGCGTGGTTGCCATGTGTTCTTACTTCGGTAGGTGGTGCTAGCGTGGTTCGGTAGCTTCGACTGCATGATCGAGGTGTGCCTTCTGGCAGTAGGAGTAGCTGTAGTGCCGAGTTTTTGACCGGCCACCGGTTTGCTGTTCCTGCTGTAGTTGTAGCTTCCTTTCCGCTACCGCCGTTATTTCCGGTTGGGGTTCCGCGGGATCCCTGCTGAGTCTCTATTTTGGAGACTCATTCCCTACTTTTCAGGTGAGGCGGTTCTTCTTCCTCGAAGTTCGAGGGCGGGATGCGGAGGTTCTTAGTTGCCAGCTTGCCGGGCCGAGAGTTCACTTGGCACGTGGTACGTTTTACTGCTTTAGATTGTACTTTCTGTTGGACTGGACTATGTTGTAGTTGTTTATTTATTTCTGTTAATTGTTGAATTGTCCTGCTTTATTTCCTATTTCTTTGTGCCTCCACACTCCTTTTAGCCCTTCCGAGCCCTCCCGGCTCGTGGGCGGCGGTGCGAGTCTCGGGTTATCGGGCCTTCCCGGTAATCGGATTCTCGGGTCGTTACAGCTGGTATCAGAGCGGTGGTTGTGGACGTACATAGGAATTCGAAATATTGCAGTGATCAGAGTCCATAAGGTCCAGTACAGTCGGCAGCTGGCATGGGGTTTTGTGCTTGTTTTTCCGCTTTGTTTCTCGCTTGAGAGCTTGAGTGCGCTGTGCGGCGCGGTGAAGGTGGTTGCTGTCCGCGGCTTTCGTGCCAGCATGGGGTCTAAGGATCGAGGTCGAGAGCCTTCTCCCTCATCGGTGGTGGCCCTGGTTGTGCTGCGTTGGGCAGAGGTTGCTGGCAGGTGTGAGTTCGCGGTGCTGCGTTCGAGGAATCTGCGGCGTGGTCAGGTGGCTGGAGAGGACTGTTCGTGGTTAAGTGGCCGTGAGCGTGCTTCGAGGGAGCTGCTGTCGATTTTTGGCCACTCCAGCCTGAGGTTTGTCCAGCTCCTGAGGTGTTCTGATCGAGAGGTGTGCTCGGGTGAGCGGAATATCTTCTCGGTGAGCTGCTGTTTCGTCGAGCCTGATGATCATATCGCGCTCTGTGGCGTCAGAAATGACGTGTCGGTCCTGATCGTTCTGCTGATTTCGAGGCAGGATTTGGCAGAGATGTCCCGTTAAGTCTTTGCTCCTGCGCTTATGTCAGTGGATGGGTTGTGTTCGCTCTGGAGTTGGCTTGAGATGTGAAGGCTCCATGGCGAGTTCGGGACTCGAGGATGAGCGTCGGTGGTTGTTGTTATGGCTCGTGTTGCGGCTCTGTGCGTGGCGTGTTGCAGTTCGAGGAGTTGCAGCGGTGGTGCATCGGTAGATGCTGTGATTGTGGTCCGACGTGACACTCGTCGAGTGTGTCGAAGGCGCTGACCTGACGGAAGCGATGGTTTTTCTTGGTGTTGAATGGTGCTGTTTCCAGTGTGCGCGAGGTTTGAGGTCAGGTCGAGCGTGGAGTTCTTCCGTTGGTCGGAAGTGTGCTGGTTTCTCCTTGGTTGGAGAGATTGTGTTGGGTTAAGGTTCATCGTCTTGCATTGTGTTCGGATTGGTTGGCCTTTGTGCGCCGTGAAATCCGTGCGAGACACGTTCCGCGTTTTGGCAAGGTGGTTGCCTGTGAGAATCGTTGCCCGTTCCCTGATGTGTAAGGGTGTTGGCGCTGTTTCGGAAGGACGAGTGCCGGCTGGGCGGTGTTCGCGAGAATTGCGGTTGGTGTTGTGGTTTCCGATGTGCGGAGGATCGGAGTCTGCGGGGTTGCAGATGGTTGTCGGGATGGTGGATCCCGAGTTGGCGTTGTGGTGGCTGTGTATGTGGATCAGAGTGCGTGGATCGTAGCGTTGGTTGTTTCGGGTGGATTTCTGAGGAAGTGTAGAGCAACGGAGGATTGGTTCATCGATGTGCGTTGTCTCCGGTGGTGTGAGACGTGTTGGTTGCTGTGCCGTTGCTTGAGATATTATGGTTTATGGCACATGCAGGTGGAGAGTTGGGGAAATGTGCTGGCGAGGTTGCCGCATGAGTACCCTGTCCTTGCGTTGGAGGTTGCGTTCATGGATAAGATCGTGTTCTGGAGAAGTGTGCCGCGGGTTGTAAGAGGTTGTGTATCCCGTGGCTCTGTGATAAGAGCGGGAGTCGGGATTGGCAGGCATCCTCTTGGATTAATTGAGATGGAGATTTTGATGAGATAGGATTCGATGAGACAGGATGGTGGTTGATGCCTGTGTGTGGAGGTCACTGATGAGACGTTGGCGTGGGATATTGATCCTCAGTCTGTGGCCAGCAAGGGAGGATTCCCCGTAAGTCTGAGTCGAGTGACGTGAGGACCGTGTGGAGATGGAGTCATGTGGTTTCGCTGTGCTCCCCTGAGAGGGTAGAGTTGGCGTGAGGTTCGAGATTGGAGGTGGTGTTGGTCTGTGCGTGAGTCATCAGATGGCATGTCATGTGTTGGATCGTGCCTGCTGGGCCGGTGGAGGTTTTCCGTTGGCGAATGTCTGGCGACCAGTGGATGGTCTTTTCAGAGACAGAAGATGCTGGTTGTAAGGGGCTCGAGAATGGAGAGAGCCGAGTGCCAGCGAGGCCTTTTGGTGGCCATTTCTGAGGTGTGAGCTGGTGGAAGCTCAGTGATTGGTTACCCCTGGTGCAGGGTGTGAGATCGATCGGCGGGTTGTGAAGCTAACGTTGGTTGGTCCGCCGGGCGTGGGCGTTGACCGGTGGATTGGTTTTCGTGGCGAGAATTGCGTTCCCTCGGTGAGCGAGAGGGTGGCAGCGATGCCGTGGGTGTTTTCCGTTGTGTTTGAGGTGATACCAGACTTGTGCCCTTGTCTTATGCCTGCTCTAGTGGCCGATGTGTGTGCGGCGTGCGGAGCGTGGCGTTGTTCGTGATTATGGTCTGGCTGTATCCCTCATGATTGGCGCTTTTGCGAGGATCGAGGTTTTTCTATGTTGGAGTTCTGACGGCGTTGTCAGTGGGTTACGGCGTTTTTCCCCTGTGACTTGGTGTTAGTCCTAAATTCCGTGGACGAAATTCTTGTAAGAGGGGAGGGCTGTAATGCCCTGGATCTTTCGGATCCTTGTTTTTGGGTCCTGGATCTGGTTTTTCAGAGTGTCCGACTCCGAAGTGCCCGAAATTTCGTTTCGGACATCTTTCGTGTTCGGATCGGCGCGATCCGGAGTTGTTTCGGAGGCCCGGAAGCGTTCCGCGACTTTTCCGCGTGTGTTTTCCGATTCCCAGTGTGTGTTTCGGTAATTCCTTCGGAACCTCGTTACGGGTGAACGGGGCTGTTCACCAGGGCGCGAGTGATACCGTTGCGATCGGTGTGTTCCGAGGATCGCAGAAATGTGATTTTCTATTTTTCGGTATTTTCGAGAATTTCCGGATTTTCTATATAATAACCTCCTTTTTCTCTCTCCCCATCTCATTTCTCTCTTCCCTCCCTCTCTCTTCTCTCACGTTCTCTCCTCTCCCCCTCTCACTCCGGGCGGCCGACGGAGGCGGCGAGGGCGGGGGCGGCGTGGCTCGTGGGGCGTGGAGCGACAGGTACGGGATGAGGATCGCGGTGGTGGAGGCAGTTCGTGGGATCGTGAACCGGCGAGGGTTTAAGCGGCGTTTTCTTCGTGGATCGATGTCCACGGTGCGTCGAATCTTCGGTGGAGGTAGGGAGATGGACCCTCAACCCGTGTACTTCAATTCCCGCGAGTTTTGTAGGCCGTGGTGAGCCGAGTGGGCTAAACGGGGTGATTTGGGAAAAATGCATGTTTTTGGGGTGTGAGCCGAATCTTGTGTTTTGATCGTATTTTTGGGGTTTAAATGGGTCCTCTCGGTGCCAGAGGGGTTGGGGAATGTTTCCCCCTTTGTTTCCCCATCACCCGGGGGTGATCGGGGCGTGGAATGGGTTTTCCTGCCGTTTCTACCGTTTTCGGGCGCGGACTGAGAACGCGCTAGCTTCCAGTAGCGCGTTCTTGAGTGTCGCGCTGCCCCGACGGGGCGCGTTCATCGGAGAAGATGAACAGTAAGGCAGTTCTTGTCGCGCTCTAGGGTCCCAGCGCGTTTTGGTTGTCGCGCTATAGGATCATAGCGCGACCTGGTCTGGTCGCGCTATGGACCTATAGCGCGTTCTTGCTGAACGCGCTAGGTTTGCATAGCGCGTTCTTGCTTAACGCGCTATGCATGTGTAGCGCGTTCTTGGGGTGGCCTGCCGGGCTGCCCGAGGCGGACGGTCTGCGGCTGATCGTGCTACCCTTGGGCCGTGTGTGTCCTGGACACCCCGTGGAGTTCCGTGACCGTGTCTTTGGGTGTCCAGAGATTTGGTTTACCTCGATTAGCGTTCCCGTGAGTTTAAGGGTCCGAGTGACCTTCTAGTGTTCCGATTGTGTTGTGTTGGTCTCCGGTCGACCCGGTTGTGACCCAGTGGTCGACCTTTGGCCTTGTGAATGTCCCGGGCACCCCGTGGGTTTTGTTACCGTGTTTTAGGGTGTCTGGAGGTACCGTGCTACCTCGATAAGCATGCCCATGGGCTTGGTGGGTCCAGGCGACCCCAGGTATTCTGAGCTTCCGTGTTCGTGCCAGATCGTGTCACCGTGTGTCGGTGTGAGTGCGGTGAGGTTTCCCCGCAAGTCGTGGCTTCTCTGGAAGGTGGCTTCCTAGTGGGCCAAGCGTGTGGCCTTGGACGGTGAGTCCAGCTTCCCAGCCTGAGGCTGGGGGTTTCTTAAGTTCCCTCCTCGAGGGATGGGTCTCGGCAGTGATGAACTGCCTCGTGAGTTGTCGCATTGTGGTTTTGGACCTAGGGATTAGGCCAGATTGACGGCTCAGTGTTGTCATGTGCAACGGTCTTGACCTCGAGTCTTGTGACTCAAAGGCCGTTGAGTTGTAGGTCTAGTGGGCTGTCCAGAGTCTGGTGGCGTCGTGCCACCTGTTACTCCGTGTTACTCGTAATGAGTGCGTGTGTAGTTTCTGTGTCCACGTTTCTATGATCCTCCACTAGTCGTAGCTTCCTGCCCACGCGTGTGCGGACCCACCTGGGAGTGGTGGAGAGCGCGACCCGGTGAGACGCGGTTTTTAGGCTGGTTTCCGTCGGCCCCTTGCCTTTGCCACCAGAGTCCGGTGGGGGGGAAAACTAGCTAGAGGACCCGACCTAGAGCAGATGGTCTGTGTGTGCACACGTAGTTGGGGGCTTAGGACACGTGCTGACAAGCGCGACCCCAGCTAGTCCTTGTTGTAGTGCTTGTTGCGTGTCTGAGTCTCACGCCCGGGGCGTTGTAGCTAGACACTTGTGACGCGGTGTAAGACGTCAGGGGACGCATCCGGTCGTTCTTCTAGTGGGCGGTACTCCTGTCGAGTATGGAGTGACAGACTGTCAGTCTCTGTGTCTTTGACCTTCGGGTTTTTGATCGTGTTGACCGGTGAGTTCGGTTGTTTCACCTTGGCGCGTGTGTCGGTTCTTGCGTCGTGAGATTAGTGCTAGTGGCTTTACCGAGGTTGGGTCTTGTTGTGCGGTACCCGCGATCGGATGGTCGGGGTTGCACCTTGGACAGCGTGTCCAGGTCGGCTTTGTCCGGGGGACCGGCCTCTACGGCGTGGTTGCCGTGTGTTCTTACTTCGGTAGGTGGTGCTAGCGTGGTTCGGTAGCTTCGACTGCGTGATCGAGGTGTGCCTTCTGGCAGTAGGAGTAGCTGTAGTGCCGAGTTTTTGACCGGCCACCGGTTTGCTGTTCCTGCTGTAGTTGTAGCTTCCTTTCCGCTACCGCCGTTGTTTCCGGTTGGGGTTCCGCGGGATCCCTGCTGAGTCTCTGTTTTGGAGACTCATTCCCTGCTTTTCAGGTGAGGCGGTTCTTCTTCCTCGAGGTTCGAGGGCGCGATGCGGAGGTTCTTAGTTGCCAGCTTACCGGGCCGAGAGTTCACTTGGCACGTGGTACGTTTTACTGCTTTAGACTGTACTTTCTGTTGGACTGGACTCTGTTGTAGTTATTTATTTATTTCTGTTAATTGTTGAATTGTCCTGCTTTATTTCCTATTTCTTTGTGCCTCCACACTCCTTTTAGCCCTTCCGAGCCCTCCCGGCTCGTGGGCGACGGTGCGAGTCTCGGGTTATCGGGCCTTCCCGGTAATCGGATTCTCGGGTCGTTACAGGCTCGATCCGCAGAAAGGCCCCAAATCCCATCACGTCTAGCCTGGCCTTCTGGAAGTCTGGAAGACCACGATATGCGGCAACCACTAGCTCCCAGGAAATGTGCGATCTCATCATGCTCTGCACATACACAAGAACTGAGCAAAGGGGAGCTTTGCAAAAGAAGAAAAAGGGAGAAAGAATGAAGGAAGAGATGACAAAGTCCAACTTACGAGTTGTGATTGCGTCCTCTCACCGAGCTGCCCCTCGACTTCTGAAAGTCTCCTGGAACTGCTGCCAGATCTGCTCCTCTTTGAAGAGCGGGAAGACTCACCTTCTGCTCTGAAGCTAGATTCACCCTCCATCCTGAAAATTGAGCAACTCTAACTACCTCCCCTTCTTGCAAACTTTCACTCTTCGGATCAGCTCTCACGACTCGGGTGCTCTCAAGTCGAGTGAAAGAGGAGGTATTTATAGGATTGGAAGGAAGGTGATCTAGATTTATCACCATCACCCCTAGCAACAGCCTTTGCGACAAGTCACCCCCCCTTACTGTTGCGGCCACTCTACCATGGGGAGTGATCGATTTGGGGGCGTGATTTGTTGACTTGTCGTCCTTATTCGGTCCAAAGATTCTCCGCGTTTATCGTCCTGTTGCATCTACTTTTAGAGCAAACAAGCAAATCGGGGACATTTATGTGGGAAAATAGGGCCAAGGGCCGACGTTTTTGAAATTGGTGGTAGATCCTTTTGAAAAATCATGGCCACGGTACACTCGCGTGTCACTTCGCCATGTGAAGTGAATGGAGTAGAGTTGTGAATGTTGACCCGCCACTCCTATTCGGTCCAAAGATTCCCCGTGTCCCTTGTCCTGTTGCGACTACTTTTAGCGCAAACAGGGAAACGAGGGACATTCACGTGGAAAAGAGCACCACGGGCTGATATTATTGAAGTCTGATGGCGGACTCCCTTTGAAAATCATGGCTATGGTGAGTCACCACTCCGTGTTTTAAGGTGAGATCTTGTCGAGCAGGTCTCGGGCAGGAACCCATGTGGTAAAAAAGACCTGTAGAGCAGAAGGAACGAACGGGCAAGCAAGCTGCGTTCAAACCAAGCCATTTCATTCACAGATCTATATAAGGGTTTGTGCCCGTCATGAGGAAGGAGTGGGTGTACAAGCCATTCACTAATCCTCGTCACCCTCCTGGTTACGCCTCTTCTCTCTCCAAAGGTAAGAATTCCCTCGGAGGCCTTCTATAGTCTCGTGATGCAGCAATCGCTTTGCTGTGCCATGCCTTTCTGTAACGTCCCGAGAATCCGATTACCGGGAAGGCCCGATAACCCGAGACTCGTACTGCCACCCACGAGCCCGAAGACTCGGAAGGGTTAAAAGGATGGTGTGGAAACTACACAAGCATCACAGATAATTGCATAAATTAAACAGTTATAATATTAAGCAGGAAATAAAATAACATTTTACATGGTCCACAATAAAATAACAATAACAGCAACAGTAGTCCACGACTAGTACAGTGACAAGAAAGAAAGTACAGCTACACGGGGCATACCCCGGCTCTGACCTCCAGCACTACCTCTGGGCACCCGCACCACGCTGCGCCCCCGACGCGCTCCCCGAAGGTGGTGCCTCACCTGAAACACGGTGAAAACACGCAGGGAATGAGTCTCGGAACAAGACTCAGTAGGGATCATTCGAACCCTACCTCGTAAAACGAGAAACCACTACTCTAGCGGTCGGAAGGTACCTCGGAAAGGAAAGCCCTGTACTCTACAAAACTAGACCCTACGGCACGCAAACCGACACACGTGCCACGGTACGAGAAGACCGAAACTCAACGGTCGAACCGTCAAAACCCGAAGGTCGGAAACACTCGACTGACAGTCTGACACTCCGTACTCGACAGGAGTACCACCCACTAGAAGCACAGCCGGTAGCGTCCCCTGACGTCTTACAGCGCACCGCAGGTGAACCGCCTGACGTGGTAGGTCCTACCCGAGGCGCAGACACCGTACAAGTAACTACAAACAAGTAACTAGCTGGGGTCACGCCCGTCGACGTGGGTCCAACCGCCCCCAACCACGTGTGCACACACAGACCTTGCGTCACTAGGTCTGGTCCTCTGACCGGTTTTCCCCCGTAGCCGGACTCTGGCTACCGACGAGGGGCCTACGGTAACCGGTCCACAAACCGTCTCGAAAGGTGGGTGCTCGTACACCACTCCCAGGTGAGACCAGCACCTCGTACTGGTGGGCTACGACTAATGGAGGGTCACTGAAGGAGTAGACTCTCGAGTCACGGAAAACAACGATGCAACCACAGGTACGAGGAACGCTCCTTGTACCAACACCGACGCACGGTGACACAAGCCCGAGTCACCACCTCCCGGGACCCCACGGCACCCCCACGTGTAGCCCCCACATGATGCCCCGCATCAGTCGGACTACGGGTCAGCACAGGGATCGAGACTAGCTCGTCCGGGATTCAAATCGGTAAAGAAGGGGAGTCGCGGTCACCGGAGGACCGCCTCCTGTGGTAGCGGTCGACCCAGGACCGCTATCACCTGGTCGCGGTCGTCCTGGAACCGCGACCACCCTGGTGCGCGAAACGTGAAAGCGGTTGCGTGAAGACTGCCTTCACCTGGTAGCGGTCTCCTGGAGACCGCGACCAGACTCCAACGGTCAAAACCATCTCGAAGACCGTGCCGGACCCCAGGCCGAAAGCGGTCGCCCCCTGACCGCCACCAGCAGTCGCGGTCAGTCGCGAGACCGCTACCGCCTGCCGACAGCACAAGCCCCAACGCTCGAAACCTTGATGAAGGCGGTCCCCACCTGACCGCTACCTGATGAAGGCGGTTACTGGTGGACCGCTATCATCTCGGAAAATCGAGAACGGCCGGGAACGGCTAAAAACACCATTCCACGCCCCCATACCTCCACTGGAGAGGGGGAAATCAAAGGGGAAGACCCCTGGGGACCCCTAGCATGATTCTAGGCCATCAAAACATGAATCCATGCATCGAATCCATAGATCGGGCGACTCTCCCCAAAACATGGAAAAACCCCAAACATGCTCAAACAAGCCCCTCTCGGCCTCCCCTCGGCCTATAAAACACGGGAATGATCGACAAGAGACTAAGGAACGTCACCCTACCTCAATGGAGCGAATGCTCTGCCGAATCACCCACGAATCGCCAAGAACGCTTTTAGAAACCTCGCCTCCCCACGCTTGCCGCACGCCCGCACGATCGTCTCGATGTCACCCACGTCCTCGTCGCGTCGCATCGCCGCCGTCTGCAGCCGAAACGGTGGTCGCTGCGCTTGAACGGGAGAGAGGGAGAGAGAAGAGGGCGGCCACGGTTGGGGAAGGAAGGAGGAAGAAGAAAGAGAAAGGAGAAAAGAAAAAGAAAAAGAAATGGGTTATATAAGAAAATCCGATTTTTTGAAAAAATACCAAAAATTAGAAAAATACATTTCCGGAATCCTCGGAACGCACCGATCGCAACGGTACCACTCGTGCCTGGGTGAACCGCCCAGTTCGCCCGCAGTGAGCTTCCGAAGAAAAAGTCGAAACACACACCGGGAATCGGAAAACACGCGCGGAAAAGCCGCGGAACGCCTCCGGGCCTCCGAAACAACTCCGGATCGCGCCAATCCGAACACGAAAGATGTCCGAAATGAAATTTCGGACACAACAGAGCCGGACGCTCCGAAAACTAGATCCGGGACCCACGAAGAAGGATCTGAAAGGTCCGGGATATTACAGCCCTCCCCCCTTAAGGAATTTCGTCCTCGAAATTAAGAACAACCCAAGGGGAAAGAAGAGGAAGACTCACTCAAACAGATACGGGAACTGCTGACGCATCTCATCCTCACGTTCCCACGAAGTCTCACCACCAGAGTGTCGTTGCCACATGACTTTTACCAAGGGAATAACCTTGTTCCGCAGGCGCTGCTCTCGCCTATCCTCCACGCGGATCGGAAACTCTGGGAGAGAAAGATCTGGAGTCACCTCAGGCCAAACCGAAAACTCGAGCACATGAGAGTCATCGGGCATATACTTCCGTAACATCGAGACGTGGAACACATCATGCACCGACGCCAACTCAGGAGGTAACTGCAACCGGTAAGCAACCTCACCGATGCGCTCCACAATCGCGAAAGGACCAATATAGCGGGGACTCAGCTTCCCACGCCGTCCAAAATGCATCACCCCCTTCATCGGAGAAACTCTCAAGAACACATGATCGCCCACGGCGAACTCGAGAGGCTGCCTCCTACGGTCAGCATAGCTCTTCTGCCGACACTGGGCCGCCAACATGTTCTGACGAACCAGATGCACAACATCTACACACTGCTGCACCAATTCCGGTCCCGTCAAAACACGCTCACCCACCTCAAACTAATCAAGTGGAGTCCGACAAGGACGCCCATACAGAGCCTCATAGGGAGCCATGCCGATGCTCGAATGATAGCTGTTGTTATAGGTAAACTCCACCAACGGTAGGTGATGAATCCAACTCCCCTGTCACTCCAGGCAGCAGGATCTCAGCATGTCCTCCAAAGTCTGAATGGTCCTCTCAGACTGACCATCTGACTGAGGATGATACGCCGAGCTAAACGCCAACTCCGTGCCAAGAGCTCGCTGGAAACTCCTCCAGAATCCAGAAGTGAAGCGCGGATCCCGATCCGACACGATCGAAATGGGAACCCCATGCAACGGCACGATCCGCTCCACATAAAGACGAGCCAACTTAGACACGCTCCAGCTGACCTTGACCGGTAACAACCGCGTCACCTTCGTCAGCCGATCCACCAGCAACCAAATACTGTCCTGCCCACTCGGGGTCCTCGGCAACCCCACCACAAAATCCGTGGTCACATGGTCCCACTTCCAAGCAGGAACATCCAAGGGCTGGAGAGTACCGTCTGGTCGCTGATGCTCCGCCTTCACCTGCTGATAAATCAGGCACCTGGCCACAAACTCTGCGACATCTCTCTTCATGCCAGGCCACCAGAACTGCCTCCGCAAGTTCCGATACATCTTTGTCGCACCCGGGTGCACAGTGTACCTGCTCCCATGAGCCTCGCGTAACACCGCACGACGAACCTGCTCCTCAGCTGGGACGTACAGCCTGCCACGAAACCTCGCAGCACCGTCCTCGCCAAGCTCCACGTTAGCCATCGCAAGAATCCGGGGCAACTCAGGGTCTGCATGCTGAGCCTCTGTCACCTAACGACGGATAGCAGGAGTGACAGTCAGACTCGTAAGCACTGCCAACCCTGGCTCCTGGGGAATCTTGAGCCTGAAGGATACTTCGGGCACCTGTTCCCAGAGCCTCCACTTCCTCAGCATCAAGGTACTGACCGCAACCTTCCGACTCAAGGCATCGGCGACGACATTCATCCTGCCCGGCTGATAAGACAGGGTGAAGTCATAGTCCTTCATGAACTCCATCCAACGCCTTTGTCTGAGGTTCAGATCTCTCTGCGAGAACACATACCTCAAACTCTGATGGTCAGTGAATACCTCGAACTTCTCACCGTACAGATAATGCCTCCAAATCTTCAGCGCAAAGATTACTGCCGCCAACTCAAGGTCATGGGTAGGGTAGTTCTCCTCATGGGGCTTTAGCTGCCGAGATGCATAAGCCACCACTCTACCATGCTGCATCAACACAGCACCCAATCCAATGCCGGAAGCATCTGTACACACCATAAAACCTCCCGATCCAGAAGGCAAAACCAACACCGGAGCCGAGGTGAGCAATCTCTTCAGTTCCCTGAAGCTCTGCTCACACTCCTCAGACCAGACGAAAGGCACATCCTTCCGTGTGAGCCTCGTCATCGGGGTCGCAATGCGGGAAAAATCCTGGATAAACCGGCGATAATAACCCGCAAGCCCTAAGAAACTCCGGATCTCGGTCACCGACCTCGGCCTCGGCCACTGCATTACTGCCTCGACCTTGGCGGGGTCCACAGAAATGCCATCACCAGAAATCATGTGCCCCAGAAAGTGCACGTCGCTGAGCCAAAACTCGCACTTGCTGAGCTTCGCATACAACTGGTGATCTCGCAACGTCTGCAGCACCACACCCAAATGGTACGCGTGCTCCTCGGCAGACCGCGAATAAACAAGGATGTCATCCACAAAGATGACCACGAACTGGTCCAAATACGGATGAAACATCCTCTGCATCAAGTCCATGAAGGCTGCTGGGGCATTGGTGAGCCCAAACGGCATCACCAAAAACTCATAATGCCCATACCTTGAACTGAATGCAGTCTTCTCCACATCGGACTCACGAATCCTCAGCTGATAGTAACCGGACCGCAAATCAATCCGCGAGAACACTCGCGCAGACTGCAGCTGGTCGAACAAATCATCAATCCGTGGCAACGGATACTTGTTCTTAATGGTCACTTCATTCAGCTGCCGATAGTCAATGCATAGCCGCAGACTACCGTCCTTCTTCTTCACGAACAACACGGGTGCACCCCAAGGGGAAAAGCTCGGACGAATGTACCCCTTGGCCAGCAGTTCCTGCAACTGCGCCCTCAACTCCCTCAACTCAGCGGGGGCCATACGGTAGGGAGCCTTCGCCAAAGGTCCCGTACCAGGCACAACCTCGATCACGAAATCGATCTCCCGCCGGGGAGGTAATCCAGGCAACTCCTCGGGAAAAATGTCGGGAAACTCGCACACCACCGCAATGTCCTCGACATTCGGCTCCATCCAGTCAGACACAACCACTGACGCGAGAAAACCCTGACAACCGGAATCAAGCAATCGACGGGCTCGAATAGCAGAGATAAGGAATCGAGAAGAGGCGGAAGGGATACCTTGGAAATAGAAGGTCCTCTTGCTCGGATGCTGGAAGTAGACCCTCTTCATTCCACAATCCACCACCGCTCCATGGGTCTCGAGCCAATCCATGCCTAGAATCACGTCGTAATCCCGAAGCTGCAACGCATAAAACCTGCCTGGCATACTCCGCCCATCGATCCACACCGGAACCTGGTCGAAGCAATACGGAGTGACCATAAAGTCACCCGAAGGCAACTCAACTGTCAAATCACAGGACAACTGGGTCACCGGCTCCTCGACGCTCGACACGAAATCCTCCGAAATAAACGAATGAGACGCGCCAGAATCAAATAAAACCCGAGCCGCACAACCCAAAATCTGAACGGTACCTTCCACGAGCTGCGACGCCACTGCCTCTGCCCTGGTCATGTGCGCGATCTGGCCCCGAGCCCTCTGCCTGCCTCCCACGCTAGCTGACCTGGGTAGCGGCAGATACTGTCCCTGCTGCTGCTGCGGCGGCCTCTGAGGACAGTCACGCGCCATATGCCCTGGCTGGTCACACCGAAAACAGATGATCGGCGCCGTGCACTACCTGCCTGGGTGGGTCCCACCACACCGTGGACAAGGTCCTCGCGATCCACCCACTGATCCCTGACGCTGCAAAGGAATCGACTGCTGTACACTGCCCGATGAAGCCTGCCCCTGATCCTTGTGCTTCTTACGGAAACTCTTCTTCAAGAACTTCTTGACCTTCGAGCCGAAGGACGCAGATCCTGTCACCGAAGCTGCCGACGCCGGTACTCCTGAACCACCCGACGTATGCTGGAAGGAACCCTGCTGCTGGGTAGCCGACTGCTGGCTGCGACCTGACAAGGACTGCCCCTGGCTGATCGGTCCTCGAGTCCTCTGCATATCCATCTCCAAAGAAATCGTAACCCGAGACGCTGTCTCTAGATTAGTGGCCCCGTTCGCGATCAAATGGTGCCTCAGCTCCAGCCTCAAGCCCTGCACAAACTGCGTGGTCCTCACCCTCTCATGCTCCATGATATGAGGTGCGTACCGACCCAGCTCGACAAATCGGGCCCTGTACTGCAACACGGACATGTCACCCTGCACCAGCTCCAGAAACCCCCGCATCCGCTGTGTAGCAACGATATCTGGACAGTACGTACGCTCGAAAGCACCGACAAAGTCATCCCACTCGATCTGCTCAAGTGGACGAAGCTGAAAGGACGTCTTCCACTCGGAAGACCACCACCTCCGAGCCGTACCCTACAACTGGTTGTAGGCCAACACCACTCTGTCCTCGGCAGCACTCCTCGCGGAACTGAACACCCGCTCCATCTCATCGAGCCAATCACGAGCCGCATCAGGGTCTGCCTGGCCGCTAAAGTAAGGTGGATGGAACTGCATGAAGTCCTTCACTGCTCGGCCTGGCCCACCCCTAGCTGACGAGCCCTCACCGGCCTCTCCACCGAACTGCTGAGACATAAGCTGGTACATGCCACGGAAGAAATCCTCGGCCCCCGGAACTCTCGCAGCATCCGCGGCCTCGGTAGCCCCCCGTGGCACTCTACTATGCTCCTCCTGGTCCCTCTGGACCCCCTGCTGGATCTCCTGACCTCCAGCCGACTGCCC
The DNA here is from genome assembly GCA_022559845.1 of Amorphophallus konjac. NCBI lineage: Eukaryota > Viridiplantae > Streptophyta > Magnoliopsida > Alismatales > Araceae > Amorphophallus > Amorphophallus konjac. The sequence continues at coordinate 45,967,937 of CM040127.1, read as the reverse complement.
CTGCTGAGAGCGAGAGCTCCTCCTCGGCGCCATCCTCGCTCCTGAAGCACAAGACAGAAAACACGGAAACGGCAATGTCAAGAAAAACACACGATGCCCAATGCCAGCGTCACCTGTACATCATCATTGTGGACTAGTGGACCACCACAATTACCTATGATTCTCATGTAATTCCACAACCGCGCTCTGATACCAGCTGTAACGTCCCGAGAATCCGATTACCGGGAAGGCCCGATAACCCGAGACTCGTACCGCCACCCACGAGCCCGAAGACTCGGAAGGGTTAAAAGGATGGTGTGGAAACTACACAAGCATCACAGATAATTGTAGAAATTAAACAGTTATAATATTAAGCAGGAAATAAAATAACATTTTACATGGTCCACAATAAAATAACAACAACAGCAACAGTAGTCCACGACTAGTACAGTGACAAGAAAGAAAGTACAGCTACACGGGGCATACCCCGGCTCTGACCTCCGGCACTACCTCTGGGCACCCGCACCACGCTGCGCCCCCGACGCGCTCCCCGAAGGTGGCGCCTCACCTGAAACACGGTAAAAACACGCAGGGAATGAGTCTCGGAACAAGACTCAGTAGGGATCATTCGAACCCTACCTCGTAAAATGAGAAACCACTACTCTAGCGGTAGGAAGGTACCTCGGAAAGGAAAGCCCTATACTCTACAGAACTAGACCCTACGGCACGCAAACCGACACACGTGCCACGGTACGAGAAGACCGAAACTCAACGGTCGAACCGCCAAAACCCGAAGGTCGAAAACACTCGACTGACAGTCTGACACTCCGTACTCGACAGGAGTACCACCCACTAGAAGCACAGCCGGTAGCGTCCCCTGACGTCTTACACCGCACCGCAGGTGAATCGCCTGACGTGGTAGGTCCTACCCGAGGCGCAGACACCGTACAAGTAACCACAAATAAGTAACTAGCTGGGGTCACGCCCGTCGACGTGGGTCCAACCGCCCCCAACCACATGTGCACACACAGACCTTGCGTCACTAGGTCTGGTCCTCTGACCGATTTTCCCCCGTAGTCGGACTCTGGCTATCGACGAGGGGCCTACGGTAACCGGTCCACAAATCGTCTCGAAAGGTGGGTGCCCGTACACCACTCCCAGGTGAGACCAGCACCTCGTACTGGTGGGCTACGACTAGTGGAGGGTCACTGAAGGAGTAGACTCTCGAGTCACGGAAAACAACGATGCAATCACAGGTACGAGGAACGCTCCTTGTACCAACACCGACGCACGGTGACATAAGCCGGAGCCACCACCTCCCGGGACCCCACGGCACCCCCACGTGTATCCCCCACATGATGCCTCGCATCAGTCGGACTACGGGTCAGCACAGGGATTGAGACTAGCTCGTCCGGGATTCAAATCGGTAAAGAAGGGGAGTCGCGGTCACCGGAGAACCGCCTCCTGTGGTAGCGGTCGACCCAGGACCGCTATCACCTGGTCGCGGTCGTCCTGGAACCGCGACCACCCTGGTGCGCGAAACGTGAAAGCGGTCGCGTGAAGACCGCCTTCACCTGGTAACGGTCTCCTGGAGACCGCGACCAGACTCCAACGGTCAAAACCATCTCGAAGACCGTGCCGGACCCCAGGCCGAAAGCGGTCGCCCCCTGACCGCCACCAGCAGTCGTGGTCAGTCGCGAGACCGCTACCGCCTGCCGACAGCACAAGCCCCAACGCTCGAAACCTTGATGAAGGCGGTCCCCACCTGACCGCTACCTGATGAAGGCGGTTACTGGTGGACCGCTATCATCCCGGAAAATCGAGAACGGCCGGGAACGGCTAAAAACACCATTCCACGCCCCCATACCTCCACCGGAGAGGGGGAAATCAAAGGGGAAGACCCCTGGGGACCCCTAGCATGATTCTAGGCCATCAAAACACGAATCCATGCATCGAATCCATAGATCGGGCGACTCTCCCCAAAACATGGAAAAACCCCAAACATGCTCAAACAAGCCCCTCTCGGCCTATAAAACACGGGAATGATCGACAAGAGGCTAAGGAACGTCACCCTACCTAAATGGAGCGAATGCTCCGCCGAATCACCCACGAATCGCGAAGAACGCTTTTAGAAACCTCGCCTCCCCATGCTTCCCACGCTTGCCGCACGCCCGCACGATCGTCTCGATGTCACCCACGTCCTCGCCGCGTCGCACCGCCGCCGTCTGCAGCCGAAACGGTGGTCGCCGTGCTCGAACGGGAGAGAGGGAGAGAGAAGAGGGCGGCCACGGTTGGGGAAGGAAGGAGGAAGAAGAAAGAGAAAGGAGAAAAGAAAAAGAAAAAGAAATGGGTTATATAAGAAAATCCGATTTTTCAAAAAAATACCAAAAATTAGAAAAATACATTTCCGGAATCCTCGGAACGCACCGATCGCAACGGTACCACTCGTGCCCGGGTGAACCGCCCAGTTCGCCTGCAGCGAGCTTCCGAAGAAAAAGCCGAAACACACACCGGGAATCGGAAAACACGCGCAGAAAGGCCGCGGAACACCTCCGGGCCTCCGAAACAACTCCGGATCGCACCGATCCGAACACGAAAGATGTCCGAAACGAAATTTCGGACACAACGGATCTGGACGCTCCGAAAACCAGATCCGGGACCCACGAAGAAGGATCCGAAAGGTCCGGGATATTACAATTTCCATCTGTTCTGGCGATGCTTTTCGTCGTCCTCCTGTTTCTCTCGCGACCCTGATGGCCGTGAAACTCTTGAAGCTGAGAATGCTGGTTGAACTCCCCTCTGATCTGCCGAAGGAGACTGTACCAGCTCCAGGAGCTCCCTTGCCACGAGCTCCAATTCCCCTCCGATCTGCGGAGCAAGTGACGTGTCTGGACGCTCTTCCTCTCAGAGTTCCATCTCTTGGGCCTCCTGTGCTACTCTGTCTTTGCCTTTCTCTTCATCTTCTCTCGTTTTACCTCTCTCCTCGCCACTTGGAGAGAAACCTTTAGCGTCAAGGCATCTCAGGGCAACTCCTCGTGTTGTAGTTGCTCTGATCTTCCGGCGTCTGTCATCTCAGCCGCTTATAGAAAAGGGATGGAGGAGATTCAAAGCATGTGCAAGGGCATTAAGGCCTTATTTCATTCCAAAATGAGGACTACACCTGGGGTTTAGGCACTTCGGGCCTCAAATTCCCCAATTGGGTTACATAAGCTTTCCACAGCTCCATGTCCTCATTTACAGACACCATTACCTTCAGTGGAACACTTGCCTTCCACGATGCTTTAATTACCTTCACATCATTTGCATCTCCCTCCGTACCTAGCTCCCTCTTCTTCAGGGGAGGAATTTCAGATAACATTGGGAATGAATGGCGAGGGAGGCCGATCTGAGTATAACACCGATGTGCATTGTATAGAACAAACTCAGTCGCGCCGACCAGCTGCACCTCCGCATCTGGGAAAGACCTCGTGAGGAGTTCACATGACAGTAAACATGTTGGCGCATAAGTGAACATGTTCTGCATCATAGTGCTGTAGTGATTCCTCCAGTCTTCGCGTTTCTTCAACCAAGGAGCGCGATTTACCACATTACCACTAAAGCCTAACACATCGGCTATGTGGTAAAGTGGACTTTGTTGGAAGATTTTTGAGGTAGTCGTCATCCCCTCGTGGTGGTCAAATTTGAAATGCAAGTCAATCCAGTAATTTAGAAGGAGTATGCAACCGAAAGGAGGCTTACCCATGCTGGAAGCTGTGAGACCGCTGTAGAGATAGGTAAGGATGGCGGGCCCCACTCTCTTTCCATTCCAAATCCCACAAATGGCGCTCAATTGGTCCTCCTCCACTATGTTGTCTGTATAAGGAAATAGGAGAGCTCCCGCTAAGCAGATTGTGAATCCCTTCATCAGTTTCTCGAGCTGATCATCACTTGTCGATTCTTCCAGGGCACTCATGGTCCATTCCGCAAGCTTTTGTAAGTTAATTCCCTGTCGAGTTTGGACCGCCTTGATAGCCTTCGATGGCATGAAACTTCCGAGAACTTCCTCAGAAGTCACATTTTTCAACATGCGCGAGATCTTTATCTTGCCATCCTTCTTAAATCTCTTCAAACCGAGCAGCAACTCCACCTCCTCAAGAAGAATTGTTGCTTCAAAAGTGGGGAAAATGAAGGTGTGAGTTTGAGGGTGCCAAATTTCTACCAGTGCACCCATGGCTGCCCAATCCATATAAATATTGTCATAGTGTTTGGCGTGAATCACTAGTCCTTGGAGATGCCATTTTGAAATCACAGCTCTCATGCCAATGGTCATATTCGAAGTGAGCTTCGATAGCCAGGGCAGCTTTGAGAATTTCCTTAGGCCCGGGAAGAGAGGATATGGCTGAAAAGGAAAGGAAATGTCGAGAAGGCGAAGGAGAAGTCATACAGAAACTAGAAAATGAGTCAACTCACCAGTCCTGAGTGAATTCTTTCACTCAGATGCCCTTCAAGGTCCCTAAGCCGTCCGATCTCATTGCTAGCCCTGCTTCTCTTCACGGGACGCGAGGATTCGCCTTCCATCTCAAGTCGAAGGGCTAAGATCACTCTTTCTTTCCCTTGCTTCTCTTTAGGGAATTCGTGCTTGTACTTCTTCCTGGTTCGCATATGAGCTACTTATAGAATAGAAAGGAATCAAGGTTGTCATCAACAGTTTGTCGTGTTATGATTATTAATACTGTATGATTGGTCATGTTATGATTATGTCTTGTCATGATTGTGTTCATAATTCTATCTTGTCATGATTGTGTTCATAATTCTATCTTGTCATGATTGTGTTGATAATTCTGTCCTATCATGATTGCCTTAAATAACTCTGTCTTCATGATTGTATTTTGTTATCGTTGTGTAATTGTTGTATGTAAATTTTAAAGAAAAAGGAAAAGAGGAAAAAAGATGAAAGAAAAACAAGAAAAATGGATCATCCCCTTCCCATGTGTATATCTCCGTATTATGTCCTGCATTGCATTTAGTCCAAGCCATATGGATATGTCGTTAAGTCGTGCTAGTATGGGGACGACGGTTCCGTTCGGTTTGTCGATAAATGGGCTCCGGCTCATTACCGGCTCATCGAATCGGTATCCTGACCCAGTCTCCACAGCTTAACCTTGGCCAGTTGATCTCATTGTGAGAATCATTCACTTAAGTTGATTGTGTAAGCCACTGTGTTTAAACATTCTGAAATATGAGATATTCCATTCAGAGTCGAGCACCGAGTTTCCTGAGGCCGCCTCGGGATGTTTCTCTGGAAGAAACTATTGTTTGGATTTGTCTCCAAATCATCTTTTTTATTCCCCTCGGACCCACCTTGGCTGTAGCACGTCCACTGGCTGGTAACCGCTCTCCAATGGTGAAACCTGAGGTTTACGACCCAGGTACTTCCGCACCGTGAAGTTGGTCCTTTTAGTTGTTTGTGCCCCAGTGCACACTTTGTCTTCCTTGTTTGTTTATCATTCAAACAATGGTCAATTTCGGAGGACCTTCTTCAAGGTTACTTCGGTGAAACTCAGGGAAGATTCCCATCAGAAAAATGATGAAGGCGTGTTTCATCACACCTTGGCATCTGCTTTTCACTTCACTCCATTTCATTCCATACATTTCATTCCATTCCATTACATGTCCTGCCACTACAAAGCAGATGCCAAGGCGGGGCAGCTGTAGACACGCCATTTTCACGTTTTCATGGGTACATCTTATATTACACCGTGATTCCCCAAAGTGGCTTACGCATTTCATTCATGTGGGTGATTAGTTATTTTGGCTTTTTTTACACGAAAATAATAATAACAAATAAAAAATCAGAAAAGGTTAGAAAAATATTAAAAAAAAAGAGAAAAAGCTTATAAAAAAGTCAAAAAAATGTCATAAGAAAATATAAAAAGGGGTGTTATAAAAAATAAATAAAAATAAAAATAATACAAAAAAATTAAGAAAAGGTTAAAAATGGGTACCCCAATGTATATGTGTAAAGATGTAAATATATATATAGATAAAGTTATTTTACATAAAACTATATGTATATCGGTTTATGTTTTAATAAGTTTAAATCAAAAAAAATATGATAATAACTTTTTTCTCTTCTATTCTCCCCACCTCTTGCTATTATTAGTCCTATCTCTACAATCACTAATCCCGAGATTCTTTTACGATTCTCTCTCTCATTTTGCCCACTTCTCTTGTCTTTTTCTTCTTTCTTTCCTTTTCATCCCCTATAGCAGTCGCCCACCTTGTCTCCCACTCTCCCTTCATATCACTCTATTCTTCTAATTATACCAAAAGAATCTTATCCCTTCCTTGACCTTTTCTCCCACATCCCTCCTCTCACGTCCCTCTCTCCCTCGTGATCTCTATCTCTCTTCTTTCTATCTCATCTCTCTCCCTTCAATTTTTCTTTTTCTCCACACACACGGTCATACTCCATCTCCTCCTCCTCCATCTTTTTTCTCTCCCCACGCGACCACCCCTATCTCTCACCATCTCTCTCACACACACGCATACACACACTTTTTATTCTTTTTTTTCTTTCTATTTTTTTTCCAGCAAACCCTCTCTCTCTCTCCCTGTTTCTCTCCCTCTCTTCCCCCCATCCGCCTCTCTCTTACCTTCTGTGCTCTCTTTCTCTCTCGATCCCTCTCATCTTTCATTTTTTATCATTTTATTCCCCTCCCCTTTCCCTGTCTCGATCACTCTTTGTCCCTCACACTACTTTTCTCTCCCTTTGCCTGTTCGCAGACACGGTCACATGTATGCAATAATTCCATATTCACGTGCACACATGCCATTCTTTCACCTTCACATTGCACACACTCGTGCTATTCACTCTCCATTTTCATGCACACACCATGCACGTACAGCCTGTATATAGGTATATCATATTATACACATATGAGTGAGAAGAGTTCACCTATATAATATATATACATATCTGTATTATATATACTCACACATATATATATTATATAATATATATACATATACATATACATATGTTTATTATATGTATATACTCATATACAGAGATATATATATATATATATATATATATGTTTTTATTTTAGATATATATATATAAATATCTATACCTATATGTTTATATATGTATGTTTATGTATATGAATATAATTTAACATATGTATCTGCGTGTATTTATGTGTGTGTAAGTGCGTTTTTTTCACCTATGTTAATTTGCCACCTTGTGCAGGAATAAAAGTGGCCTTCCGCCCAATCAACGCTCCCGCGTGTCTCTGAACACGGGGGAAACCGTCTCGTCCCACCGTTTGTCTGTTCCGTGCTTGCACTGCCATCAGCGGCTCTATTTTTTTACTGTTATTATCTTATTGTATTTTCAGTCTATTATCTAGTCATCAATGTTTTATTCCGTGAGTTGTTATCATATCTTATTTTTGTTCTGACTTAATTTTATTTTGTGCTTGTTCATCTTGCAGGGTAACCACTCAAAAGCCCCCTTCTTCGACCTGTCGAACGAAGAGGAAGAAGGAACCCGCGCAAATCCCGTGATAAAGGCCAAGCGATCAATCAACCAGTTCGGGGCCCACGGTCCCTGACGATCACACCACCAAACGCGTGTTTGTAGTAAATTTTAATTTCTGTCTATAATACCCGCGGATAGCTAAATCCCGGGTCTGTTTGTACTATAATCGGCCGCGGTGAGTCATTTCACCGTGGTCATTTACTTTCGGCATTTTTCTTTCTGCACTTTATTATATTGTTGTTAAAACCCCGCACGGATCAATATCCTGCGGTGGTCTGTTTACTGTTTATATTCATGTTATTATTATTATGTGAGGAGTGATATGCCGTTCTAAATTCCGAGTCTACGTGTGTCTTTGTGTCCGCCAACTTCTACTACGTAGAGTCCCAGGTTCACGCTCGGTATATAGAAAGCTGTCCTCGGAATGGTAGGTCACGTCTACCGGGAAGGGGTTCAATTTGCGTGAGAGGGTCTTCGGATCCCGTTCTCCGCCCTGTACCGAAGGTCCGGTAAGTCTAGGCTCCACGTCCCCGTACAGAGTGACCTTTCAGGTCATACTCTCTACCCTTTTTTCTACATCATCCTTTTTGCGCACGCATTTTCATTTTCATCATTTTTTTACTCTTTCACTCAGAGAGGGAGAAATCACATCTCTCTCTCTCAGTCCACCACGTGACGCGTTCACACCAAGCACATGGTGAGCAGAACCCAATTGAGTTTCAAAGTCCATGAACGATGCAATATCTCAGGTACATTACCATGGTGAGCAGATTTTAGTGAAGATGATTGGCTGTACAAATCAAACATACCAGACACGTGGTGAGCAGAACCCAATTGAGTTTCAAGGTCCATGAACGATGTAATTTCTCAAGTACATTACCATGGTGAGGGGAAAACAGTGAAGATGATTGACTGTACTAATCAAACTTACCAGACACATGGTGATCAGAACCCAATGAAGATGTTCTGCACGTCTCAAAAATAAGTGTTACTGGGCATTGCAGATATGAGAGAATGACAAAAACATATGTCATGCTTTTAAATGGCATTACAGAAACTTTACACAATTGAAAATAGGAGTGCTACATCTGTCAAACCCACAGGCAAGTATAAACACACCAACTCACCCACACTCATTTTTCAGTCAGATCACAGTCCTAGTCACAGGCCATGTGAAGGCTGCCCGTCTCAAAAATAGGTGGTGGCATTATAAGCTTGTAAACCCATCACAGCGTATGATGTAGAGGGCTCAGTAGAGGGCTACTTGCATTGCAAGGGGTTGAGAGACATGAGGGCTCAGACTAATACGAACACATCATTGCAGGGGGTTGAGAGACATGTAGAAGGCTCAGAGTAATATGAACAGTCATAGCATTGCAAGGGGTTGAGAGACAAGTCAGCTCTCACAATTCAAATCCATCACAGCGTATGTGCTCCGAGGAATCCCCACAGCTGTGTAAAGTTATTCACTGTGTTACTGTGACAATCAATCAACCACTTTGACAATGTCATTGTCATCATAAGACTTTCCATCATCGCCCTTTAAGCCCTCTAACCATCCAATGTAGCAATCTTGCCATCCAACTATCCAACATCATGAGAAGGTTATTGAATAGTTAGTCCCGAGAAATCCCATTCACGAAAATACTTAACCTCTCGAAATTTATTGTATTTATTGACTAACCTTCTAATATTTATTTCTTGTTCTCCACAACACAAGTGTACATTGTATTTAATTGATAGACCGGCCCCATTGTTAAGATATTTTGCCTAAAACCTTTCCGAGGGATTATAATAGTTTATGATTGTTGACGATAATTAAAGAAAAATCAGATATTGGGTTATACCTCAATCCGAACAATTAGTGTATTCTACCTCATTTCAAAGAAGAGGAATCTAATAAAAATCTTAATATTTGACGTATGTGTTTCACATCAAGCGAAACGGAGCTCTATAATAAGACGAATGTTATGTGTTTGATTCCACATTATTCAATAAGTCTTGTTTATCGAAAACTTATTCACATCAAGAGTCGTGTATTTTGGAAAGAATGTCGGGGAGTCGGGCACCGTTAAAACTTTCCTCTCACAAGGGAGGAAAGTCGTGGTAAAGAGATTTCTCTCTTAAAATATTTGTTTCTCCCTGCAGTGCCATCCGCCGTACAAAAAATAATAGGTTAATTTAATAAGAAATCTATCTTAAAATATCTATTTCTCCCTGCAGTGTCATCCGTTGTACATAAATAACATGTTAACTTAATGTGCACCCTCCTCCTTACACGCTGAAACAACAAAATTACTTGTTATTAACTATGAGTTTTAACAATGACACTCGTTACAATCTCGAACTCTAACTTAAAACACAGATGTTGTGTTTAAACAATCCTCGACAGATAAAGAGGGAGACACGTACATATTATTCAAGGTCAGATTAAATCTCAACATCTCCCCTACGCCGAACCTGAATTGTTACATTATTAGTAGTGCACGTCAAACTAGAATGATTACGATATGAATGACGCAATTAAACAAGTGGAGTAGAGTACGAAAAGGTTCAATTATGATACCATGTTATCTAATTCAAAACTTAGATGTTTAGTTGAGTAAATCCTAAACAAATAGAGAGAGAGAGACTCCCACAAATTATTAAAGACAACACTAAATAATGAAAACACCCTCAAAATCTGTGTGGAGAGTTTTGAGGTTGACATAAACTATGGGAGTATCTTTGTCATTTGATGATATTTTTGAAATTTTTAATTAATGATAATACTATATAGGGTTTTTTGCATATTAGTCCCTACAAACTTAGTGAATTACCGATTAGTCCCTCCATTCTGAATATTATTTTAATAGTCCCTATAATTTTAGTCGTTACACGTTTAAGTCCCTACCGTTCATTCAGTTAACTAAACTATAGTTACCTCATACTAAAGGTAATGAAAATACTAACTTACCCCTCGGTTAAGTGTGAGAGTGTGAGAGAGAGATAGAGAAAAGGGTGCCTCCCACCCTCCCCTGCGACCTCCCCCTCCACCGCCGGCCACCCTCCCCCTCCCCTGCGACCTCCCACCCCGGACAGCAGGGCAGCAGCAACTGGTGGCTGGCAGGAGGAGGTGGGATGATCGACAGGAGCGTCAGGAGGGCAACCGGACACCGCAGCAGGCGGAGGAAGAGGAGAGGAGGGAGCTGGGCGGCGAAGCAGGTTGGGGTGGTGGCAGTACGTTGAGAGCGTGATGTGCCTGGTGTTCGTGTGCAATCAGGAGACGGTGGTGGGGAGCGAGCAGGCGCCCGGGAGCTGCCCCTACTGCGGCAGCAAGGTGATGGCCACCGACGTGGAGAGCCAGCGGCGGCTCTGCTTCCTCCCACTCTGCTTCAAGGCCAAGCGCCGCTACACCTGCACCCTCTGCTCCAGGCGCCTCGTCCTCTACCCCATCCCCTGTAGGGGTGTGGGGAGAGGTCGACCTCTCCATCAAGGAGCGTCGACCTCTCCCCCCTCCCCCTCCCCATCAGACCTCCGTCCCCCCCTCCCCCTCCCCTGCTATCTCCCCCCTCCCCAGTCCTCCGGCCCCCTCCCCTGCTTGTATTTCAAGATATCTCAAATTGTCATAGAAAGGTAAACCAAATGGTACATGATGTTGAGCTGTTTATGTCACCCGTGGCTTTGTGTATGTAAGTGCAACATGAATATGAAAACAATTGTTCCCTCCATTTTGCTTGGGCATTATTTTTATTTTATCGTTTGCAATCATTATCATCATTTTAACTAACAACAGTACTTTCGTTTGCAATCACTACTGAAAGATTGACATTTTTGATGTGAATGGCAAACTTTCTTCACTATGTTCACACCTGGAATTGAAACATTTTTCCTTTCTTATCAGCCAACTTATCTACCGAGAAATTTTCAGATATACTTTTGGAGCAGGCCTGTGTTAGAGTGTGGAGTCAGAACTCTTCATCCTGCGCCTATGCACGGGATCACACTCTGCCTCAGGAGCGCATCCACTACTTCAGGGGAGCATTCTCAGCGTCAGGGGAGCATGGGGAGCACATGCTGTCTCTGGGGAGCAATCGCTGCTCCAGGGGAGCATTCTCAGCGTCAGGGGAGCATGGGGAGCACATGTTGTCTATGGGGAGCAATCGCTGCTCCAGGGGAGCATTCTCAGCATCAGGGGAGCATGGCGAGCACATGCTATCTCCAGGGGAGCAATCGCTGCTCCAGGGGAGCATTCTCAGCATCAGGGGAGCATGGCGAGCACATGCTATCTCCAGGGGAGCAATCGCTGCTTCAGGGGAGCATCCTTCAGTGCCAAGGGAGCAATCGCTGCTCCAGGGGAGCATATGCTGTCTGGGTTCTAGCAGGGAAGCACATGCTGTCTCTGGAGGGTATTCATTGCCTCTGGAGAGCACCACTGTCGTCAGGAGAGCAGGCTTTGCGGGCTCAAGGCATTTCGATGTCACTTGATGTGTCGACCCGAAGTGTCGACACTAAGTGTCGACCTGGTTTTGGGAATGCATGAACCTGACTGATGGTGGGGGAGCATCTGCAGTCGCTGGAGGGCATACTCGGTCCCAGGAGAGCATCTGGGGGGACAGGCGAGCATGCGCGTCTGATGTATCCCGGAAGAGGATTTCTGTTTATCAGGGGTATTATTATCCTTAATGCCCTGACTAATGACGCCCTAATCTCATAGTATAAAAGGATGGGCAGAGGAGTCGACACCTGAGGTGGTGTGAAAACCACAGAGCATGTTTGGGCAGCAGACAACAGACCTGGCAACATCCAAAGCAGGCCCTTCGGAGATGCTGGCAGAGGCAGCAGTGGAGGCACTCAAAGGTAGTGCGTCGATGCAGCTGCTAGGAGCACCTTGCAGATTACCCGGCAGGCGATGAAGCAATGCGGAAGTTGTTGCAGGGTCCACGAAGGCAAGCTGAGGGGCATCCACAGCCTTCAGAGGTGCGCTCAGAGGGCCGGCCGGAGTGGCAGCAGAGGTCGGGCAGCAAGCATAAGACTGGCAAAGGGCGGTAGGCAGCCCACCGCTTGAGGACGTAACTGCATGCTTCCTAGAGAGGACAGAAACCTTAGCAGACGGAGGCACTTCAGGCTTTGCCATTGGCAGGGACGAAGCATGGACAGTAGTTTGGAGGGGGGCTCCTAGGCGATGGCCAGGAGTGATAGGGCAGGCGTCGGCCGCTGCCGTGGCTGACAGAGAGGAGCAAACCGGGGGATGGCCGGACAACCCCTGAAACAGAGCACCGTTTCGCGGGGCAGTCCCATCATGAACAGTACCCCCAAGCTGAGAGGAAGCAGGGTCATGCGAGCACGATGGTTCCACCGAGGAGGAGAGGGGTGCAGGCCCAAGAAGGCTAGAGGTCGTTGCAAGGCCGCTGACCGCGGCGATAGCCAGTGGAATAGAAGAGCTGCCAGAGGGAGCTGCAGCACCCACTGCAGGCACGCCAACCAGAGGGCAGGGGGCCAGCACAACACTCCCCGCGCTGGAGGGATGGAGGCCGGTAGCATGCTCCAAACCGCCAAGCTCGAGGGGGTGTTGCCCAGAGCCAAGAACAGGCCTCGGGGGAGCAAGAGTCGAGGACGATGATGGTCCAGGAGCAACGTCCAGGCCACCGGGAGGACCTACAAGAGGGAAAGGAGCATCGGCAAAGCTTCCCAGGGAGCTGGACGGAGGTGGATCTTCCACGCAGAGATCTGCCGCTTCCACAAGGCCAGCCGAGGAGACAAGCTTGGGGGACACGGCAACGTACGTACCTACGTGGCTACCTGCAACCGGCTCCGTGCAGACGATGGGGACCGGGGAAGGAGCAGGGACGCCATCAGCCTGCGGAGGCGGAGAAGAAGGGGGACCAGTAGCAGGGCCTTGCCGACAGGAGGCCGCCTTGGCCCTCCCGCGGCCGGCCATGGCCGGAGGCCACGGGCGGGAAACCCTGCGCTAGTGGTGCTCTCGTTGTTGCCCCGCCGCAGAACCACCTGCTCCGGTGGACAGCCCCCCTCCGATCCCCTCTCCCTCGACCTCCCTCTGAGAGAGAGAGAGAGAGAGAGAGAGAGAGAGAGAGAGAGAGAGAGAGAGAGAGAGAGAGTGTCAACGTTTAACATGGGTATTTTAGACTTTTTACACACATTTGATGGAATATTCTACGGAATATTCTTTTTTGTGGACGGTAACTACGGGGATTCATTTGTAAAATGTTAAAAATTATAGGGATTTTTAAGACAATAGTCAGATTTGAGGGACTAATCGACAATTCACTATGTTTATAGGGACTAATATGCAAAAAAACCCTACTATATATGATATTTGATAACCGAGGATGGTGATTTTGATATTTTATGTATAAGGGCATATATGTGGAATTAACTCTCAAATAAACACCTGTATAAAAGAAAAGATCATGGTAATATATATGGAAGAAATCTCCCTTCGAAGGAAAAAAATATTCTAAGTGTTTCGATTGGAATCCATTCCTTTGAAGAGATCTTATAACTACTTAAACAACTGAGCCACTTATTACAAAAACTTATTATCTAACTTATCATGATAAAGTTTACATCTCCATATATCCTATAAACAAGGAAACTTGTACTGGAGTCCGTTATGAAATTCATAAATATCATCTCTACAATTCGAACCTCTATGTGAACAAAAATATCTAATTAAACAATTATTTTAGAACTTAATTTCTATAAATATTTTCCTTAATTGTCCCTCTAAGTCATTCTTGATCTGCCATTAAGACTAGAGTGATGAAGCTGACATCAATATAATATAGTTGACATCGTCACTTTCTGATCTTGTCAACGGTGCGGAATGAAATTTTATACTTAAAGCCTACTTTCGGCTTATATATATAAACATGAAAAATGTCGAATAAGAGCACTTAATTATCATCGTCTATAAGATATATACTTCTGTGAGATAAATGGTTCCTGATTACCTCATCTTAAACATCAGCTAAAGACATCTTATTTAGAAGTTTTGGTAGAAAATTAAAGATTCAAAATCTTATAAATCACTCAGAAATATTCTCCCATCTAAATAACCAGACCAAAATGTGTTTAAAAAATTAAAAATAATTTTTATTACATTGTGCCTAACTTTGCATTATAAAAGGCAATATAAAAATTCGTCTACCCAGACCACGTATTTTAGCACTCCCATAGTGACGTACGATCAGGTTGATGGCCGATGCACACCGGTCAAGAGAGGCCAGCTTATGCCTCGTCGTCAAAAAAAAAAAAATTGTGACTGCAGATGCGAGAGATGAAAGCACGTTAAAGTTGATGCATATTCTTGTGGAAATCAGTTTTATCATGGAGAATGAGAGAAAATGATGTTCCTGTGATGAAAGAAGGAAATTAAAAATGCTCAAAATTAATCTCGTGAGATGGCTATCATCATCTCTCTTTCCCCTAAAACTCGGTTCATAGGATTGTTCAGTCCAGGAAACATAACCCCACTCCCCACCCCCAATGATGATATTTGAATTAATAGTTCATGCATAAGTTTTCAATTGTTAGAAAGAAAAGGTTCATAGTAGATCCACAGTAAACATGGTACACATGGAAATGAAACCTCTTACCACCGGATGTTCAATTTAACCTGACAGTAGCACATGTGCAGAAAGCACAGATTCTTCAACAGGAGCACTCCTACAAAGATGTCCAAATTGCTACAAGTGTTTGCCATACAAGGATACGGCCCTGCCATTCGTTGTCTTTCTTTCAACCCTTTAAATCATCTTCTATTTTTGAGCCATCATAATGTTTGTTTTCCGCTGTGGTGGCTAGGCACTAATTTTTCTCCCTACTTCAGCTTAAAAACATTTCCATCAGATCCAATGTCAAGTAGGAATATTGTTTCTATTCTCCGAGAAATCTTATGGATGCAAGAAATACTGAAGATACACTAGCGCAAAGTCCAGCCTACTCTGGAGTCTGGAGTACATGTCCAAAACCTTGTCAAAGTATGGCACCAAATCATTCTAAAGATTGCCATGTCCTTTGCAGTTGGAATTTCATGAACAGCATTAACAGAGCAAACAGAAAATGGACGTAAATCTTTGCACTGAAAAGCACAAGCTTTTTCATCAGGTTTACTTGATTCTCTTTGGAAAATCATCGTCCTTAGGTTAATGCCTTTGCATGGTATATTAGACAAGCAAGCAAAAAAGTCGTACATACAGCTAAAGCATGTCACATTAGCCTCAGAGCCCACTGGATCGACTGTAAAATGTACTGCAAGAGCTTTCTTTATAATTGGTCAGAGTTTCCACCTCCAATACAGCTGAGTAGTGTTACATTAGCCTCAGAGCCCAGTGGATCGACTGTAAAATGTACTGCAAGAGCTTTCTTTATAATTGGTTGGAATTTCCACCTCCACATCTGCATTTGATTTATATGAAAAATAGTGAGCAGCTGAGATTTTGCCATAGAAGAACCATAACATCGCGGACAGATGAGTTTCTTGGAGAATAAATGTCAAGTGTTGAGAATGCAGGTGAAGAATTTCTGGGTAGTCATGGCCCGACATAATGACAGCCTAAGAAACAATCTGACGGAGGCGGCAGAACATGCAGATAATAACAATGACATGGAAAGATTACATGGCTACCAAGCATGTGAATTTTACACTTCTATATGTGGTTAAATATTCTTAGTTGCTTACATCCTTGTACTCAGCGGATTCTCGAAGCATTTCCAAGGCTTCCCCTGGAGGAGGAGACAGAAAAATATCTGGATAAGTTAGCACATCATATATGCAATCTGTTAGCAAATAGTACGACTGGAATCACACACAAATCATCCTTATGAGATGGGAAACGTATGACTGCGCCTTGAGTGTATTCATTGTCCCCGTGATTAAATTAGAGCCTGATACTGAAGAAAGATAAGAATAATCTTGCATGAAATGTAAAATCAGTTGCAAAGGACAAACTAGTTTCAACTTTCAACTCTCCAAGGTATAATATAGCAAGCATACGGTGATAAAACAACCAATTGATGGCCTGCAGACAGAGTAGTAATAGACAAAGCAGCTGAAACATTCACTACTGGATTTACCAGGTAACAGCCCGTACCCTGAGACAAGATGTTTAAATCTGAACAAGAGTATGCCAATCAAAAATATAAAAACACAGACAATTGGGTATGGGTGTAACGGTACAACATATAATAAGACTTCTGCCTTTTCACCTTCTCTATATGAATATGCATGTAGGATATTAGTTCATAATACCGGTAAATCACTTGATTGGATGGTTTCTAGTTGATGTACTCATGTGGACCTTTTAGACTAAATCACACTTCATGTATAGATGCTCACCCTAATGAAGCACCATAGATTTTAGAAACTAGGAAAGTTGAGTTCATTGAAATACCTTGAGTTGCCTGTATAATCAATGAGTCAAACTCTTTGATTAGAGCCCGAAAAGTAGACAAAGCATCATTTACAGCATCATAAAGAGCATCCTCAGAAAAAGAAAATAGAAGCATAAACTCGACCCCATAGTTAAATTCATGCTTACATGAAATAATTGTTTTAGATATTACACATGGTATTTGTAAATCACCAAGTGAAGAATGCCTCTTTGTTTTCCACTTCACCGAACGTTATGGCAATGTTCTGAATGTCTTGTATGCAAGATAAGGCAATCAAAGTCAACTACTGCTGAATCAGAAAATTGGCTAAAATTAAAAAAGAAACACTAAACTATAAAGATTGTCATACAAACCTCTCCCCTCCTAAAAATGGGAAGGATATCATCCTCTACTTCAGATTCATAGTCCACTGAAATTGAATCCTAAAAAAGGGTAAAAAAATAATCAAGTTACATGTGATAGTCATACGAGAAAACTAGATTCAATTTTAAGACTATTTGAGGAGATTAAGCTGTAAGGAAATGGTGTATTGGTGATTACATGTCAGAGCATACATAGCAGTATGGCTTTACATGCTCCTTAAGGACCCCTAAATAGTAGGAGTTACCATAAAATTTCTCGAGATCGTCCTTCTTCTGGAAGCGCATAAATACCGCATGGGTAAAACCATCCACATTTGAATCTGCAATACGACCTGCAGAATCCAACCCAGAATCTAAATTATAGGATTGGCCAAATAATTTAAATGTTGGTATCTAAAATGTGAAACAACAATAAGTATCTTTGACTCTATATACATGCTAAAGGACATACTCACCCATGCTAACAAATACAAGTGCAAGGGAGACTTTCAAATTCAAAAGCAAAAGAATGTAGTAATCATGCCAACCATGATGATGAATGAGGTGGCCTGCACTTTGAAAGATTTGGTGTCTGTGTGAGTGACTATGCGAAGCCCAGGTTGGCTCACCTCTATTAATCACATATTATTTGCTATACTTTGTTTCACATATTAATTATTTTCAAATTGCTATACACAAACTCATTTGCAATGCCAGAAATTCATGCAAAAAAAATTGAAAAAGAATTTGTGTGTATCCTCGAGAAGAGTATATGAGAACCATCCTTAAAAGCCATATATGTAAGTGCTGCCGATATGATCCTTAAACATCTTGGATATGATCATTGCATGTTGTAGCACACCCTTGTCATCAACAACTGTAACTGATCAGGGTTTTTTTGCTGAGATGCTAATTTTAAGGGAGATCTTTAATGCATTAAGACATCAGATTTTCACATTAAAGCAAGCGATGGAATTCATATTCACTGAACCGATAGCATGAAATGATGCAATAGCTGTTTGAGATTAAAAACAAAGAACAAGGGATATGGAGCTGTGAGACACGGAATATTTTCACGTAGGAAAAATAGACGATGAAAATGTTCTTTTTGAAAAGAGACATTCCTCTGCGTAGAGAGGGTGATTCCGTGTGTGCGCATAGTATCAGACGATTTGGGTTCGAGTGATGGACCTCTCCTCACTGACCGGAGTCAGTGTTGATTTACATCGGCCTAACGTCCGAACACCTTTGTTTGACTGTCAAAGAAATCCCCAAAGTCTTTTACAGGGTTTTGATGTTGAGGGTAAACTCTCTTGAAAAGCTCATAATGTCCACTCACTCACCACCGACCAACAGAAACAATTGAATTAGGGCTAGGTCTGAGCAAAACCCTAGGATTTAGGAATGAAAACGCAAATATGCGGAAGCTATAAGCATTTTTGAAGTAAAGGGAAGTTTGCCGGACTTCGAGGGTATTTCGGTAATTTTACCATCCCATGGGTATTTTGGTAATATTCCCAAGATAGGGGTATTTCTGAAATTTTCTGGGATGGAATGGGAGTTGGACCGGATTCCTGACTTTCTGAGACGCTGAGGCTCTTTCTGGAAGGTTACGGGGGTTACTAGGCCGTTTTTAAGTTGCAGGGGTATTCTGATAATTTTACCATACCCTACACAGACCTAGGGTTGGGGTGACCTCTTAGGGTCGGACTGAGCTGACATCGTTCCCGGGTTCAAGGAGTGACAATGGCTTCATAGAAGACTCATGTGTGTCAAGTTTGCCAAAGGAGGGGCATATACACAATTTTACAAAAGTCGGGGTCTTCTTGTAATTTTACACCAAGGAGATACATGGAGCATGCTGAGTTCTTTTATAATCCAGATGAGTACAAGGATTGTCGGCGAATTGTCAACTGTACAAAAGTCCGTGTTAGAGCGGGAGATAGGGACGTAGCCCCAATTACAAAAGTTGCAGGGTATAACTGTAAATTACAGGACTATGGTCTTTTTACGGTCTCGGGGAAGATATTTTGTAATTCCATCATTACGAGAACATAACTACATAATTTAGCCATCCCGGGACGTAAAGACTTACAAACATGGCCCGCCGAGGGGCATAATTACAACCACGGCCCACTGAGGGGCATAAATGTAAATATACCCCGTAGGGGCATAAATACAAGACCCAAGGACTTACCCCACGCGGGCCGAAACAAACGAACAACTCCAAGTGCTGGATGCTCCGAGTGTGCTTGTACGTACTCGATGCCAGATGCCTCCCTTTAGACCTCCGGAGGTCTATTTATAGAAGTGGGGGACCTCCCCGGGGTCGTTCGGACCCGTACGGGTTGGACAGGATGAAAATGACCCCGGGGAGGTCACTTTTCAAATTTTTTTTAGTATCTGCGCGCGGGAGAGGGACCTCCCCGGGATGAGAGGTCCCCGGGCCGGTCCGGGACCTCCCCGAGGTCGCGCTCCCCGAGTGGGACCTCCCCGGGGTCGCAGGGATCCTGGGGGGCCTGCCCGGGGTCGCGCGACCCCGGGCAGGTCCCGCCGGGGTCGCACGGCCCCGGGCGGGCCCACCTGCCTGCGCGCGGCCCCGCGCAGACCCGCCCCGGGATGGGGCGACCCCGGACGGCCGGACGGGTCCGTCCGACCCCGTACGGGTCCGTCCGACCCCGTACGGGTCTTCCGTCTCCATGTTGGCCCATTTCTGCTCCAATTAAATAAAAAAGGAGGTGTTTTGCTAAGCAAAATTTGCTTCCAACAGGAGCCCTAGTACAAGGCTCAATTTAAGAAATGCGATAAGCAACAAGCAGCAACAAAGACGAGCAAACACATAAGGCCAGGGGGAATGATAAGAAATGTAGGAAGACGAGAAAAAAATATAAGCAATTGAGGCAATGACAGTGGATGAATAAGAGAACAATAACAAAGAAGAAGGAAATAGGGAGAGGAAATAAGAAGAGAATAAATTGATTACAAAATCAACTTACACTCCCCCAAATACTTCAACCTCCTCTTGTTTTTTGCTAATCCACTCCTTGTTCTAACTCGTCTAAAGGAGAAACTCTCCTAGGATTGAGCTAGATGTGATCTCACCCAATCTTAGATGTCCAATTTTCCCACATTACATGATGAACTTTTGGTGATTATGGACGTTGTTAGGCATCCATGAAGTGGAACCATGGGAAATGCAACCAAAGGGTGAGCAACCTCAGACCCTCTTTCATGCATCTCTAGGGGCTATCCTGAATACCATGAAAAGATGACTGACATTCTGAAGCAGTTTTTTTCTCTCCTGATGCATCGATATGAACAGTTTGTTTTGTGCCTTTTTATGGGAAACAGCAATATCTAACAAAAAACTATTTTTTAACATCCAACAAAGGTGTCTCAAAGGGAACAGAAGACTGAATGGAACACTAGTTCATATTAATGCAAGACATGAGTTGAGGCAAGAAATTAGCTGGTGACGTTGTGACACATACGGTGCAACCATCGGAAAATACAATGATCTTTACGTGTATATAGTCTTTTAGACGGAAGAAATAACTTTACCTAGAGATATTGCAAGAATTCCCCTCATTTAATATTGGGATGTACCGATCCCTCTTTCCTCCGCCCTGCTTGCCGTCCCTCCATCGTCGTTCCTCCCGGAAGCCTTCCCTTCGGTTCACGTTTTGCCGGCCTCGTTCTTTCCATTCGCAGTGGGCTTCTTTGCCATCCTCGCTCGCGTGCAACCAAGGCGGCCGTTTGCGACGATGCGGTGGTGTTCCCGACACTCCTAGGACCCTTCCGGTGGTGGTGTTCCTGAGGCGTATTGGGTGCAGGAATCTTGCGGCTTTGCAGCGTGCCATCCCGTCCGCCAGCTGCGCGTAGGCGGTGGTAGGGTCCCTAGCTACTCCTTTCTTTTGAGCGAGCAGAACCCTTTGCTCTCTTCCACGGTCGCCCTCGCCCCTTCACTGTGAAGGCTTGGCATCGTGTTCCCGACCACTCCCCCTTTCTCCTTCCCCTTCTAACCCATGGTTACGCCGACGACGATGGCGGTGCTGTCGTCCTCTTTACCAATCGTCGTCCCGTGTGGCTAGTGTGTCAGTCGTTGCCGTCATTGATTTCTTCCTTAACTCTTACCTGTAAGATATTTCTTGTCTCTTGCCAAAAAAAAAAGAGATTGGTAGGTAAACAGTTCTAGAGTCCCTTTGTTAATCGAGGAACATAAATCATTTTTCTTGTCTCTGTTGCAAAAAAAAAATGGTAAGTCGTTTCAGATGTCAATTTCTATTCCTGGCATGCATTTTTTTTGTACTGTAACATTCTACATGTTTGTAATCTTCGTGCTTAGTTAGAGCTTTACCAGATTGCACCTATATTCTTTTTATCCTGTATTAATACAGTAATTTATTGTTTGTTATCTTTGCCCTTAGGCTGTCATCTATACCATTATAACAGATGAATATTTTGTTGAAAAGCATAGAGATAATGGAGGTTTAAAGTATAAATATTAGAGTTTATAGTTCGAAGTGAAAATGACGTGTAAAAAAAGCCTCTATAATTTCATGCCTCTTCAAACTGATGCGCACCCTAGAAACAAAATCTTTGCTATCGTTTAGCTTTTCTATTTTTTCAAAACACCAATGTCAAAATAAAGCTTCCTCTACATGCATATTTTCTTCAGAAATTTAATTAAAGAAGTGCCTCCTCAATGAAATTTTCTATTTTCATAGAAATAAAGCATGCAATTTGTTATTCTTTCAACTTCCCAATTGTTCAAGTAATATTTGTTTGAAGGTCATTATCCAGATGCTGTTCATGCAGTATGTTTAAATCTTTTTTATTGGACATTTCAAGGTGTTATGAGAAGCTGCATTGATGATAGTCCCAATTTACATTAGTATAAATAAAAAAAATTATTCACACTGATGATAGGCCTAGGCATTTGACCATGCATCCAAGCCAGAAAATTCTGTTTGTCCTATGCAGCATGAGTGAGGAATCCTGACAGGGACTAAAAGCATGGGTATGTCATTGTAGCTCAGCTGGTTGGCTAATTAATGGACAACAACTAGGCATTATGTCTTGCTAGTGTATACCATTTGGAGATCATTACTTAGCATTCAAACAGAAAGCATGTAAATTGATATATATGAGTAATTTGTCCACTTCAACCATCCTGAATATGGGAAAGGAAATAATAGGTCAGAAATAGGTGACATTGGAAGAAACCTAAAATAACTAGCAATGTAAATAAGAGTTTCATGAAAAGATTGCAAGAAGAATCTTCCTGACAGCAAGGTGTCCTTTGCAAAAAATTACCTCAATTGCAGATGGATCAAACTAAAACGTTGTTGGGAGATCAGACCTAAAAACACAACTTTCAAGACATTCTACTGACCCCCTATCTATGTTGCACTTTCTAGAAGGTGATTATTGTAGAATTTCTCCGGATCAGTCCGATGCTTGTTAAGGCAGATAACATTTGCCTTGTATGCTTGTCCATAAAGTCTCCTATATTGTGTTCCAAATAGGGATATTCTTCCTCTCTGTGGACTGCATGTCAACGTGTCTTCCGCCGGTAAATGACATCCTCACCCATTTGACCGCGCATAGTAAGATCACACTAGCCCTTTGGAAAATGATGCCACAATCGAAATTTAATTTATCTGATTAGGTCACTTGTGGGCATTGGAAATGGACGTTATTTTACTACAATTAGTTGGGGGGAGTTGGTTTGTGAGGAGTTCATTTTGTCGGATGTATGGGACATTGTGCGGGAAACATTCAACATCCGAAGTGGACTCAATTTTCCCATCTCCCATTTGAAGTATAGGCATGACTTCTACAAATCGTTCTGCGTAGTAGCCAAAGTACTTGTGTGCGATGGGGGTTTCAAATGGGATGAGACGTCAAAGCAGATAGTTGGTCCTAACTGATTGTGGGACACATACAACGAGGTATGCTAAATGACCATTGAAGAATGCGTATAATGTGGCTATGCCTACTTGAAATGCATGCTAATTTATACACACATTTTCTTATAGTTTAATCCACTCTTCATGTGGTTTAAGAGGAGGATATTGTCTTTGCATAAGGAATTTATGCATTCTCGCCATACGTGGGACAACCTTGGATTGTAAACAACTTTGCATGTCATCCATGATAGGCATGGATGAACTTTGCATGATTTCTCTCATTTTATATCGTATGCATATTATGCTTTCATGTATTTACTTCATACCATTTCGACCATTATCCTTTTGTGAAGATTGTCTTCTTTCTTATAGAGAAGCTTATGGCGGACACAATGGGGAAGTCACGAGTGACTAACTGGACTACTTCGCAAAACAAGGTGTTCTTAAACCTCTTGCTTGACCAGTATCACCAGAACATGTGCAACCAAGGCACATTCAGGCAGCATATATGGAATGACATCGTAGGACCCTTCAATGCTCATACAAAGAAGGAGGCAAACACGAATAATTTGATGAACAGGTGGAAGAATATGAAAAAACAATATCGCCTGCTCGAACAATTGCTCTCATGTACTGGCTGGAGTTGGAATGACGTTACGAAGATGCCTGTGCCAGCAGAGGAGAGTGCTTGGGCAGAGGCGATTGCGGTATGCATTATACAATTTGCTATCGCTCATTAAACTTTGTCTTGCTCATAAATGTCTATTATAAGATACCGCGTTTGTCTTCCTATTTCACAGTCCAATAGTGAATACAAGAAGTTCCTGGGGAAGCCATATGAGTACAAGGAGGAAATGGACATCCTTTGCGCCAATATCATGTCCAGGGGATGTATAGGATTTGGAATCCCATTGAAAAATGACTTAGCACGTCGAAGGTCTCGGGGAGATGAGGACTCACCCCACCAGCAGATGAGCTCTGATGATTCAAATCGACGACAATTGAATGCCATGGGTCTTGAATCTAATGCTTCTCCCATGGACTTGGAGAGAGACTTTAACCCCTCCTTCATCTTGCGTTCCCAAGGTCATATGCCAATTCAAACACATGGGAGGCGCTCTACTCCATCGTCAACGGGAGGATGCAGTGCCACGGGGGAATACACTCCTTCACCGATCGCAAAGCAACCCAATGAAGATGAGGCAACCTCCCTTGACAAGACGAAAAGATGCGCCACCCCCTCATACAGAACGGGCTATCAGAAGCGTAATAAGACGCTGGATAATGCCATCGATGCATTGAACAGGTTTCGTGCTTTGAACGATAAGAGGATGGAATTTTATAAAATACTTGGGGTTGGATATCCTTCTACAACTTCTAGCTCAGAGCAAACATGCACAATTAAGGATTGTCTCCATAAACTGAAGAGTTTGCCAGGCTACACTCCAGATATTCTATACACGACTGCTGATCGTTTCCGAGACCCCCACTTTCGGTCGGTCTTCATGGCATTAGAGGACGACGACAAGTTGGGGTGGATATTCTATCGTGGCCCTTGACTTGCTTGCCCATTGTAGCAAAGTGTCTGCCCTCTATTGCTAGTTCACCCATGATCCATGGCCTTTTTTATGTTTGTCGATCGTTTATGCATTAGATTTTCTTGCTTTCGCACCTTGTAGGACTTTATCGTTTTTATTCAGGCATGTACTATGTTTCGACATTTGATCTACCTTTCAGTGAGTATTTTCGTAATGCAATCTCATGCTATCTCGCTATTTTTGCAAACTTAGTTATGCAAGCATTGCAAGGTGTTCTGAAATTGGATCATGGGGAAGTATAAGTGCCACGCGGTGTGGGTTGGTCATTGTACTACACTTGGGATGATTGTTATGCACAAGTGAATGCATTCCCAGGTGCACGATTCATGGGTTTTGCATCAATTGAAGACACAAACGACGCATTCCAAGTATTACCACCTGCAGTACTAATTGCCCCCAATGCATGCCCAATTGTCATGTGTGTGCATGGGTGGGTGTCGTAGATGACATGTGCCTTATGATCTTTGGGTCATTGCTCTAGATGAGGCGGCATCATGTATGCACCCACTAGTGGGTCTCCATGCTTGTTGCCCCCGGTGCATGCCCAATTGTCATGCATGCGCACGTATGGGTGTTATAGATGGCATAGCAATGCAACTCCATTGTAGTCACGTACCTTTTGATCTTTGGTTCACTGCTCTGGATGAGACGACATCATGTGTGCACCCACTAGGGGTTGGGGCGATGAGAAATGGGTTACATGAATTTATGCATGGTTGGATGTCCACTTGTGACAACCCTACATGACAAGATGAATACACGTCCCCCAAAATCCAAAGTGAGCCTCACCCCACCATAAAAAATTGTTGAATCAGATTGCAGTGTGCCAAGGTCACCGGGAATCATTTATGCATAGGTAAAATCCTGTCCATTTTCTTTACAAATTCTTGTCGTAAAATTTCAGTTTGTTGCACTAATATAAAATTTTGTACTTCGGTATAGGTGACAATGGCAAAGTTACTCCTTCGCATGGACGAAGAGTCAAATGGTCATATCTGAATCCTTTTCTTATTGGCTACAGGTGATATCTTAAACCTTTTCATATTTACTCATTCGTATGAAGCCTTGGTGGCAGGTTTGCTACAGTATAATGCCTTGGTCTTATTATTCTTCTGTGTTTTCTGTTATGTTTCTACGTTTGTACCATGGTGTTGTCTAGGTGTTTGCTATTATTCTTGAACAAGCTTGCTCATATATATCCATCTAAATCTTAGTCACTATTTTGTTGACTTTTGTCTTCCTCTGCTCAGCATGCAGATTTCCAGTTCAGTGCAAATGGTCTTTCCTTTTTTGTTATTCTTGTACATGTGCACCGTGGTGCTCTCCAGATGTTTGCTATTATACTTGAGGAGGATTCCTTATGTGCAGCTAGCTAAATTGTACACATTGTTTGGCTGTATCCCTGATTTCCCAAATTTAGTGGCGTTTCTCTTGTTAATTGGAAAGGGACATAGGATATTGTCTCTCAATTACAATTTTTAACCACTTTAACTATCTAGTAGAGTGAGTAGTATTTGTTGCTTGGTAGCGTGTCAATTCTATTTCTTGAATAACACTACTTCTTTCAGTAGTATGAAATTGTTGGCATCAAGGGCAAGAATTTAATTCTCTTGTTCCCCAAACAAATCTATAGATATTGATGTTATTTTCTGTTTCCAGAAAGGCATGTGTTTCCAGGTGCAAAAGCATCTCACTTGTTACTGGCATCCCTAATCCTTCATTTGAATACTCGGTGGAAGGCTTGCTACAGTATTGGTGATATTTCATAGTTATGTTTTAATGGAAAACAGTTAAGTATAGATTCTTCACCTTCTAGTCTGTCAAAATTAATTATGTGCGCTATGTCATTCTGGTTTTTGCTTGGGAACTGCAGCGTTATTTTGTTGAATAACTTCGGTTATTGCTCACTAACGAATCTGGTCGCAATGGGTGCATGCTACAAGAACGATTGCCGTCCCACTGGAATCATCATCATCATCAGAGCCTTATCTCAATTATTTGGGGTCGGCTACATGAATCCTGTTCCGCCAGAGATTTCTATCAAGTGTCATATTCATATTTAAACCCAAGAAACTAATGTCCTTCCGAATAACATCGCACCATCTCATTTTAGGCCTTTCCCGAGCTCTTTTACTAGCATCCACTAAGATTCGGTCACATCTTTTAACCGGTGCTGAGTTAGGGCGACGAAGCACATGTCCAATCCACTTGAGTCTATTTTATCTCATTTTACTATAAATTGGGGTTATCCCTAAGTCCTTACGGATGGGCTCATTCCTAATCTTGTCTTTCTTAGTCTTGTCACACATCCATCTCAACATCCTCATCTCTGTTACACACATTTTGTGAATGTGTTCCTTTCGTACTGCCCAACACTCAGTACTATATAACAAAGCAGGTCTCACAGTTATTCTATAAAATCTCCCTTTGAGTTTCACAGGCATACGACTATCATATAGGACTCCTGATGCGCTTCTCCATCTTAACCAGCCTACCTTAATCCTACGTGTAACGTCGTCATAAATCTCCCCATTCTCTTGTATGATAGACCCTAAGTATCGAAAGCTACTACTCTTCGGAATGTTATGTCCATCAATTAGAATCATGTCTTTCTGTACCACTCTCCCATTACTAAAATTACAATGTATAAACTCTGACTTGCTCCTACTAATTTTAAAACCTTTAGACTCCAAGGCAAGTCTCCAACGCTCTAACTTAGCATTTAAAGCATCAATACTCTCATCAATTAAGACAATATCTACAAATAACATACACCAAGGGATATCCTCGTGTAATTATTTTGTTACTTCATCCATAATTAAGGCAAAGAGATACGGACTTAGTGTAGAACCTTGATGCAAATCTATAGAAAGTGAGAATTCACCAATCTTCCAGTAATAGTTCGAACACTAGTAATAGCACCATCGTATATATCCTTAATCAAATCAACATATCCTTGAGAGATTCCTTTTTTCTTAATGTCCACCAAATCAATTCTCTCGGTATTCGATCATACGTCTTCTCTAAATCAAGAAAAATTATATACAAATCTTTTCTCATCTCTATACTTCTTCATTAGCTGCCGTAGTAAGAAAATAGCTTCCGTAATAGATTTATTCGGCATAAAATCAAACTGATTTTTCGATACAGTAGTCATACATCGGAGACGTTTTTCGATTACTTTTTTCCAAAGTTTCAAGTATGACTCGTAAGTTTAATTATGATTGGTGTAAAACATGCCATTTTAAACTGATCACGAACTTAACTGAATTTTCCCCAATGAACAGTGGAGTGTGAATTGCAAGTCTTCTTGTCGTATAAAAGATGCGTTTCAACTTATATGAAATGTCGTGGGAAGATGCTGCAAACCTAATAGATGCACAACTATCTGACAAGCTTGCTCATCTCAAAGGTCAGATTGCAACTCTGGAAAATCGTGAGGAAAGGTTATTGATTCTTTTTATTTTGAGTCACTTGTAGTTTATTATTAACATTCTCAATTTGAAATGAATTAGGCAATTGCTTATTTCAAACTGATACAAAGCAGTTTTTGCTGAGAAATTCTCAAGTGCCTTAAAAAAAATCTGTCAAAATTTAACCAGTTAATGTGCACTTGTCCGTAAATGTTGTGAATATTCCAATCTTAGCACTTCATTAAATATTCTATGAATATTAAATCTTTGTCAAACTTTTTTATTTCAGCCAAAAATGAACCAGAGGGCACATGCAAAGCCATTCCTGCTTGATCTCAATCTTCTTACTCGGTTCCTGCCTTCCCATGCTTTTATTAGATCAAAACTGGACAGTTCTTGAAACTGGAGATCCATAGGGGGAGTGCATGCCCAATTGTTGTAGACCGGTTGGTTGCCAGATGAAATGAATGATATGAAAATCTCAGATGACATGGTATGGCTATTCATTTCTTTATTCTTTTCTTAATTTATTTCTCTTGTCTCACCTTATCTTAGTGAGGCGAGTTCCAATGAAAACATCTTCTGGTGTGATTGTAGGAAATGGAAGTTGCTGTTGTTGATGGGAATGGCAGAGACGGGCCACATCATTGTGACAATTATTGCAAGCAGGAATGGCCAGCCTAAACAGGTGATTATCCTCTACGGACAGCAGACCATGTACTACTTTTTTGTGAGAATTGAACCATAATTTATCATTTAATGAACTGATTAAAGGGATTTGCATTTCTGTTAAAATCTTTAAGCTGTGGACCTTTTCTAAATAACTGCTGTTGTGGAGGTCGCCTCTTGTTAGTTTGCTTGTGTCTATGCTTAAATTGAGGTATTTTTAATTTTAAACCCCTAAAATATGTTGAAAGTAGAAAAAAGTCCCTCTAATTCATCTATTTAGCCAAAAGCCTCCAAATTCTTTTCCATTTTATAAAGAAGCCCTTGTCGTCTGTCATCGTAGGATAAGGGTTGGGTTTGGCTAATCTAACTATGGGCTTAGCCTAATAACCAAGAGGAAAAGACCATAATACCCTTGCCTAATTGAGAGAGAGAGAGAGAGAGAGAGCGTCGGCGGGGGAGACCTCCCTCCGGCGCCAGCACCATGGGGTTGTAGAGAGAAAGGGAGAAGTACGCTGGAGGGGGTCTCCCCCTCCAGCATTGGCACCCCCATGGGGTCGCAGAGAGAAACATCATGGTAAGAAGGAACACACAGGAACTGAGAAAAGAAAATACACAAGCATGTCGGAGGGGTGGATGTGATGAACTACGACTTGCTATTGGGCATGCTGACTCTATCTAAAAAGGTTGATAAATAGTTGACAGATAAAACATATCTATTGAAATAATCTTCTGCTTCCTTGTGGAGGACCCCCCTCCTCATGAAGAAATTGGTTCTCTAGTTCTTGCTTCAATTGGCAGCGCCGCCGTCTGGGGGGGGGCAGGCTTCTGATTAGCTCTGCTTGGGCGCTGTTGTCCAAGGTGGACATGAGGTCGGACAGTCGGTCGTTGAGGTTGCCCACCTCCCTTTGCAGGCTCTTCTTCTCAAATTTGGTAGCCTGCACAACACAATTATCCTGGGTTGATTGGTGGTGTGCCTGTTGTGCATGGTAGTGTGACGGGCTGTGTACTGTGCCTAGTGCTGTATGGGTCTTCGGGAATGAAACCCCAATCTTGACTTGGTTTCGTGATGCCACTGTGGCCATGTTCAAATCTCACGGTAGTGAGGGCGGGCTTTTTTTTTGCGGGGGGGGGGGGGGGGGGGGGGGAAGCATGTTTCCTTGAAAGTTTGCTTTGGTTAACAATCACGGTGGCCTGTTCATGATTTGGCATCTCAGAGTCCCTCATTGTTTCGAGTAGAATTATGGGTTTCTCAGAGAAGAAGAGGGTTGGACAGGGAGGAAAGCATTTGCTCAGGTGATGAGAATCAGATAGGGGTGGCAAGGGGAGCGTACCCCGCCCATGCTCCGGCGCGTGGCCTCTGGCAGAAGCGACTGCAACTTGGCAACGAACTCGTCGAGGTCATCCTCGGTGATCCTCGACCCGGACCTCCTGCTTGACATTTTCCTTTCTCTGTCTTGTGCTTGGA
The DNA here is from genome assembly GCA_022559845.1 of Amorphophallus konjac. Lineage (NCBI taxonomy): Eukaryota > Viridiplantae > Streptophyta > Magnoliopsida > Alismatales > Araceae > Amorphophallus > Amorphophallus konjac. The sequence goes on along the minus strand of CM040127.1, from coordinate 45,937,639 downwards.
CGAGTTGCTGTGAGTGTTCTTCTCTCGGAGGCTCAATTGAGAAGAACCACCGTACGCAAGACGGTGAGAGAGAGAGAGGGGGGGGGGGGGGAGGATGCTGAAGGGGTTCTCCCCCTTCAGTGCCGACACCCCCATGGGGTCGCATAGAGAGAGCGAGAGAGAGTAAAACAGGAGTGAAAAGATAATGGGAAGTGAGGGATGGAGTATTATTTGGTAATATTCCACTTTTTAGACATTTGTTAATTTGGGTTTTTTTAACTGAGGATTAGAAGAACTTGAGAGTTTTCGGTTAAATAGGTGAATTAAGAGTTTTTTTATTTTAAAAGATTATAGGGGGTTAAAAACTTAAAATTAAAAATCCTTATAATTAATGTATTTTGGGTCTGTTTGTTTTATGTATGCACACGTGAGCGAAAGAGGAGCAGGGGAGTGCTCTGATGAGGCGGCAGTGAAGATTTTGTGACAGCGAGTGAAGGAGCAGGGTGAACGGATAAAAGGAGCAGAGGATGTATTTTGGGTCTGTTTGGGCCGGAGAGCAATTCCTTCTATTAATTGTACTTTTAATAAGTCTTGAGTGTGTATTGGATTTGATGGGGTTATCATCCCACGAGTGTGTATTTTGGGTTAAAATATAAGTAAATGTCATGTGCTATTCTGTACGGGAGTCTACTGAACCAATAAGTTTGTGTATTGCTATTCATTGTAATGAAAATTCGTGTGCAATTTTTTTACCAATATGCACTCTTCAGTTTTCGGATGTGAAGGACCAGTTTTTTATTAAAGAAATGTCCATGAATTTTTTTTGGGGGTTTTTACGTATAAACCAATGTCAAATGTCTATTTTTAAAAATATAATGTCTAAAGATATATTAGCGAAGATATCATCAAGTTTGTCGAAAGTGTAAAAATATCACTGCGGTTATGCGGTTAACTTGTGTCGACATAAATATGAATATTTTAAAAATATTTACATATTTTTATTTGTTTATAATAACTTGAGAATTGATTGACCACTTGAATTATATCAAGTTTAAAATAAATAATTGATAACTCCTCGAATCTAATGTTTCTTGAAGAGGATCTTACAAATAAAATAGAGGCCGGCTACTCTCTTTGATCGGTCACAATTACATCGATATAATATCGTACCACAATCATTCACGGTATATTTATATATGCAAATGTGAAAACACTATGAATTTCTCATCTTTGTTAGGTTTTTATTGGTTTTTCCCTCGATTAACAGGTTAATTATGTAAAAACATAACTTTAAGGGTATTAAAATAATCAATTCCAAGCATTGATTAGCTTAGAGACCCATGTGTTTGCATATATAACCCTCTAAAATAATTTTGTACCCTAATGTGAATTAACAAAATGCCACTTTAATTCCTTCTGTAAACGGATGGGCTTCAATGTTTTGATCGTAATGGACTAATAGCCCAGAATCAAATGGGCCTTAACAAGGTCATAAGGATCAGATATTAACTTGGGTCTTTAAACGAAATGGGATCCAAAAATCGAAACACAGCCATGGAAAACTAAACCCAATGTATAAATATGTCCTCACTTAGCCCTAGGTTAAACCCATAGTTAACTAATTGTTTTTGTGATTTGATTGAAGTTTTAGGTTAATTGAGTTATATGAAGAGTTAATCTTGAGTTAACTCGAGATTTTAAGTATCACTTTGGAAAGGGGTTACGTATTTTGTGGGTTAAGTAAATCTACTTAACTTAATCTTAGATTAACTTGATTTTAATTTGATAGAATTATAGTTAACCTGAAAATAAAACACTGTGTTAACCTACTTTTATTTCAGTGTGATTTGATAACAAGTGGGTTAACTCTTTAATCATGACAACCAAAATATCATAATTGCCCCCTTCTTTATGATTTTTTTAATATATCTCTCTTCCTCTCTCTCTACTATTTCTCTCTCACGTCACTCTCTCTCTCACTCTCTCACAAACATACATTAATTACGAGTTTAAGTATATATTTTAATTAAAATTTTTTATTTTATTATAATTTAAATTATTTTTAATATATAATATAAATTGATTATATCATAAATTAAAATTTGAAAGTCAAAAATGACGTTAACAGGAGTTTATGTTACTGTTCATTTTTAAAAAAATTTATTTTATCTTAATTTTTAAATATTTTATAATATAATATAAATATAATATAACATGAAAATAATTTTTTGATAAATAACATTAATAATCTCACTAATTAAAATTTAAAAGTAAAAATGACATTAATACGAGTTCATATTACTATTTATCTTTAAAATTTTTTTATTTTATCTTACTTTTTAAATATTTTAAATATATTTTATAAATATAATAGATCATAAAAATAAATTTTGTTTGATAAATAACATCAACAATCTCACAAATTTAAATTTAATAGTCAAAAATGACATTAATTATCGATTTTGTGTTACTATTTATCTTTAAAATTTTTATTTTATCTAAATTTTTAAATATTTTGACTATATTCTATAAATATAATATATCATGAAAATAAATTTTACTTGATAAATATCATCATTATTATAATAATATATCATGGAAATAAATTTAATTTGATAGATTTTGTTTGATAAATATATCATTATAATAATAAAACTTTTGATAAAAATTATTATTAATATTACTAATTAAAAACTTACCCACGATAAAATTTATAATAATATTTATGTGTGTGAGAGATAGGGGGTGGCCATTAATTAGGTGAGAGAGAGGGGGGGAGGGTGAGTACGCGTGTGTGTGTGAGAGAGAGAGAGAGTGTGTATTAATTAGGTGTGTGAGAGAGAGGAGGAGAGAGAGAGCGAGGGTCGTGTGTGTGTGTGTGTGAGAGAGAGAGAGGGCGTGAGAGAGAGGAGTGCATTAATTAGGGGTGCGTGTGTGTGAGAGAGAGAGAGAGGGGGGGGAGGGAGGGTGAGCATTAAATTGTGCAGGAGGGAGGGAGACGATGGGGACTAACCCATCTCGGGAGAGGGAATTGGAAACCCGAGATTATCCCGTGGTTAGTCCAGCAGATAATTAGATTAGCCTTGGCCTCTAATCAAACTTAAATTTTAATTAACTCAGGGTTAACTTGTGATTAACTAGGGGATAACTCGTTTTCAAAGCGGGGCTAATAGATGCGTTTGTGTTAACCCCCTCCCATTAATGCACACACACTCTCTCTCTCTCTTTCTTGTTTCTTTATGTGTAACCGTGAACTATTAAATTTTTTATCAGCTTTAAATTTTAATTTGTAATATTAATCATAGTTTTTATCAAAAAATTTATTATTGTAATGGCATATTTATCATATAAAATATTTTAAAATATTTATTTTTTAAAAATAAAAATATGAAAGTTAATAGTACCTTTTAAAGCCGTTTTTGACTTTTAAATTTTAATTAATAAGATTTGTGATGTTATTTATTAAAAAATTATTTCCATGGTATATTCATTTTATAGAATATATTAAAAATATTTTAAAAATTAAAATAAAATAAAAAATTAAACTAAAGAGTAAACTCAACTCGTAATTAATGAAGTTTTTATCCTTTAAATTTTAATTAGCGATATTAATGATGTTTATTATCAAAAAATATTTTAACGATATATTCAATTTATATAATATTTGAAAATTAATTTAAAACAAAATTTTTAAGATTAACAATAACCTAAACCCGTAATTAATGATGTTTCTACAGTTTAATTTTTTATTATTGAGATTAATTATGTTATTTATCAAAAAATATTTTCAAGGTATATTCATTTTATAGAATATATTAAAAATATGTTAAAATCAAAATATAATAAAATTTTTAAATGAGCAGTAATTTAAACCTATAATTAATTACATTTTTTATTTTAAATTTTAATTAGTGATATTAATTGTGTTATTTATCAAAAAATATTTTCAAAGTATATTTATTTTATAAAATATAATTAAAATATTTAAAAACTAAAATAAAAAATATAAAATGAACAATAACCTATACCCGTTTATACTTCTAAATTTTAATTAATGAGATTAACTATGTTATTTATCAAAAAAGTATTTTCAATCGTATATCCATTTTATTGAATATAATCAAAATATTTAGAAACTTAAAGTAAAATTAAAATTTTAAGATTAGCAATAACCTAAACCCATAATTAATGACATTTCTATCTTTTAAATTTTAATTACTGATATTAATTATGTTATTTTTAAAAAAATTAAAGATATATTCATTTTATAGAATATATTGAATTATTTAAAAATAAAAATAAAATAAAATAATGTGAGATGTACAATAACCTAAATCCATAATTAATGACATTCACGTGTTTTAAATTTTAATTATGGACATTAATGATGTTATTTATCAAAAATATTGGTATTATTACAATATATTCAATTTATAGTATATATTACAAATATTTAAAAAATTAAAGTAAACTAAATTTTTTAAAATGAACACATGTCCATAGGTAAAAAATTCGGAAAGAAGAGATAAATGTGACATTTTAACCGTCGTTATTATTGGGTTAACATATTACTTATGAAATCACACGGGATTAAAATTAAGTTAACTCACGTACTTACTTCCGAGTTAATTTATCTCATATCAAACAAAAAAATGAGTTATTCTTGAGTTAACTTAAGAGAGTTGAGTTAACTCACGTGCTCCACTTTGTTTTAGGGTTATTTATGGATTAATCTTTTTTAACCTAAAGTTAACTCATTTTAATTTGACGGAGACAGATTTAGATAATCAAGTTAAAAGTGAATTAACTCAAGTTAACTTGAGTTAACTTACCTCACCTCCACGTGTGGGTTAAATTAATCTGGTGCACAACCAAAACAAATAGAAATAAAAGTGAGTTATGTTAGCTCACTTAATGTAATCCGGGTTAAAGTTAATCCCCAACCAAAGTGGGGAAAATATCTAACTCACTCCCTGTCAATTTGAGGAAACCCACTTTGGTTTGAGATTAAAGATAACCTGACTAAGGTTAAGCGGATTTATTTTATCCACTTTTATTTCTTTTCACTTTGACATAACATAAGATTAACTTAACTCACATGTGAAGATAGAACAAGCTAATTTTAATTAACTTGAGTTAACTCTCTTTTAACCGGATTACCTAAATTCTACACTATAAATCAAAATGAATTAACTCTTAACTAAACAAGAGGTAACCCAGAGTTAACCTGGAAACAATGCTGGGCTTAACATTTTAGTCTTCTTGGTTCCATGGGTCGTGACTGTATAACCGATTCCTCCTGTATATGCTTCAACGCTATCGAAGTCAGAAACATTAAACTAAACCCAATATCTAATATGGTTTAGGCTTATAAACAATGAAGAAAAACACTTAATAACGGGAAAAGCCAGAAGACTTACACGGGAATGAGAAAAGAACAGGGAGACAATCGGCCAAGGAGAAAATAACAGGGAGCAGGGCTTGCCGGCCACCGGCGACCGAACCACCGGATCGTCCTCCCCGGTCGCCGGAGCTCCTTCGCCCTTTCGCCGGAGCCCCTGCTCTCCACTTTTTTTTTAAAAAAAAAATAAAGGTGTCTGGGCCTCCGGCTACCCACGGCCGGCCGGCGACAATGCTCTCCACCGCCGGATCGCCCTTCCCCGAATGCCGGCGACCCAGCAGAGGCCGATTCCGTCTGAGATACAAATAATAATAATAATAATAATAACAACGACCACAACAACAACAACAGTGGTTGGGAGTCCCACCGTACTCTAGGGGCGTCGGTGGGTGACTGTGGTGGCGCAAGGCGGCGACCCCACGACGGGGCAGTGATTGCCCGATGAAGCAGTGGGCCGACTGATCTATTGCCCCGGTGACAGATCGCGCAGGATACCTTTATTTATTTATGTATTTTATGTGACATGCAGGTGATCTAATATGTTTTTCCAAACGATGAAACTAGACGTATCAGAATGCACAATTTAACATAATATCATCTCATAATTAAAATTAATCAAAACGGTGAGTGATCTTACGTAACGACATCTCGAGATGTCGAATGATCGAAGAAGATCACATCGTACATGGATCATCCTCGCGTGCACGGAACGAGAATAGTAGATTTCCTCCCCCTTTCGGTAGATCCAAACTCCTCTCCTTACAAACTATAGCAATGATGCACATCCCTCCACTACTTCTGCCAAAAAATGTGGGCCACCCACTCTATCAAAGACACAGTCAACACCCCAACCCCAAGCTAGTCTGTGGCATCCGCACTACTAAAATAATCACCATTGACCCAACCAGCAACCTATGGTTCTGCCTCTTCCTGCCTATCGCCCCTCCGACGCCGACATTGGTGGACTCCCCGTCCTCGTCTACTTCCATGGCGGTGGTTTTGTCTTGTTCTCGCCTGCCTCCAAGGTGTACAACAATGACATCTATAGCTATCATCTCCGTCGACTACCACCTGTCACCAGAGCACCAGCACCCTGCGACCTACTACGATGGCCTTGGCACCCTCTCTCCCGGAACTCTCTCTCTGATGTCTCTCTCTTCTCAATCCTGTGCTATCCCCCGACGTCATACGGTGGCATTTGGCGTCGGCCCCAGTACTGGCGTCCCCACCATCGTCCACAATGTCTAGCACTCTCTCTGATCTCTCTCTAATTTCTCTCCCTCTCTTTGGGTGAGTGGGGTGTGTGGTAGAGGGATTAGAGAGAGTGAGAGAGAGAGAACTCATAGGGAGGGAGAGAACTCAGAGAGAAGAGAGAGAGCGCCAGGCATCGGCGGATATCGCGGACGATGGCGGGGACGTTGCCGAATGCCACCCTATAGCCGCATCCCCACCCAACAGGTGGGGTGTGCGAAGAGAGAGAGAGAGAGGGGGGGTGGTGCTAGCAGGCCACTATAGCATGACGTGGTAAAAGGACTTAGGTGATAATAAACTAGCATAATTTTATAAAGGGATTTTGCATACCAATTATTGTTAAATGTATATTCATAAAAATATCGTGTCTGCGAATATATTAGTAAAGATATTCTTACTTTTTTAGAAATATTATAAAAATGGCATCATCATGTGACACCATCACAAGGTGGGTCTCGCTAGAGGGAGCTCCCCCCTACGGCACTCCATCTCTCTCTCTCTCTCAGACACCCCCACTTGGTGGAGCTCGTTAGCGTCGGAGGAGGCTTCCCTCTCCGGCTCCACCATCTCTTTTCCTCTTTCCTCTCACCACTACACACTCTCTCTCCCTCCGCATCGAAGCCCACTCCGACACCTCCATCTCTCTTCCTCCCTCCATCTCTCTTTTTCTCTCCTCTCCCCACTGCACACTCTCTCTCCCTTCACACTCGCACCTCTCTACCTCTCTCTACTCCTTGTGCACTCTCCCAACTTCATTCCCCTCTCACTCTCGCCAGCGATTCGTAAGGAACATGGGGTCGCCGGTGACCCTCTCTCTCTCTCTCTCTCTCTCTCTCTTCTCTCTCATCTATTCCCACTCTCCCTCTCTCACTCTCACTAATGGTTTGCAAGGAACGGGGGATCGGGGTCTATGAGTACTGGGAGGGGGAGGGGGGCTTGCCAAAGGGGAGAGAGAGGAGTACATTAGTCGCCCTTGGATTCCAGCTAAATTCATATAATAGACGTAACTCGACATGTTTCATCAAATAACGTCTACCTTACTTGACGCAATTCAGCCCAACTAAATTTATTTAAAAGTCATCGACTTAACTAGGCGTGTTTAATCAAATAGCGTCTATCTTAGTTGACGTGATTTACGACTTAACCCGACGTGTTTCGTCAAATAGTATCTACCATAGTTGACGTGATTTAGCCTAGTTAAATCCATCTAAAAAGCGTCAACTTAACTTGATGTGTTTAATCAAATAGCGTCTATCTTAGTTGACACGATTCACGACTTAACTCGACATATTTCATCAAATAGCATCTATCTTAATTGAAGCGATGCAACTTAGTTAAATACATCTAAAAGACATCGACTTAACTCAGCGTGTTTAATCAAATAGTGTTATCTTAGCTGACGTGATTCACAACTTAACTCAATGTGTTTCATCAAATAGTGTTTATCTTAATTGACATGATTCGGCCCACAGCTGAATCTATCTAAAAGGTGTCGACTTAACTTGGCGTGTTTAATTAAATAACATCTACCTTAGTTGATGCAATTCAACCATGTAACAACTTGTGCGAGCAAGGAGGGGGAGAGGGCCTTCGACAGTGTGAGGTGGGGGGTGAGGTTTGTGACTACAGAGAGGGGGAGGGGGGCTTGCCAGTGGGGTAGAGGGAGTGGAGAAGGGTGTGGGGGGGTGGGGGGGTGGGGGGGGGACGCTCTACTTGAGTTGGGAGGGGGGGCTTGTCGGAGGGGAGAGAGAGGAGAGGGGTACGTGCGAGATGCATGGAGGGAGGGGTCCTCCGGCGATTGGTCTACGAGCTGCAGGGAGGTGGCTTTGTCGGAAGGGGAGAGGGGGCTGGGAGGGGGGAGCCTGTGGGAGCTGGGAGGGGGTCTTCGACAGTTGGGGCCTGGCTGTGACTACAGGGAGGGGGAGGGGGGTTGTCGATGCCGGAGAGAGAGAAGTCCCTCCGACGCCTCTCTCTCTCCCTCTGCCCTTTTCCTCTCTCTATTTCTCATCTATTTCATGTAAAAGTGGAAATTTTAGAATTTGAGAGGGATACTTCGATCATTCAAAAGTGAAATAACATGAATATTTGAATTATTTTTAGAATATTTCTCTTTCTATCTATGGAAGTTAATCGCAGTGATATTTTTACGTTATCTGGACTAAAGTAACGATATCTTTATTAATGCATTTTCAGACATGATATTTTTGTAATTAAACTTTTAACAGCTATTTATAGTGAATTATACGTAAAAAACCCTTTTATAAACAAGTTTAGATTAGGCATGAAATATTTATTAAAATAAATCAAAATTTTCCCTTCTTTTATTTAGACTGCAACGACAACAGTAACACCTTCGCTTTACGGCTGAAAGGTCCCAATTGGAAGATTCGGGACATCAATGGTATGGTTAAAAGATGCGCGCTGCTGCTCCATAGATGAAAGACTGAAATTATTATGCCTGTTGAAATAATAAAAATATGGGAAGACGCAGATTAGAACGCATATCCTTGTGGCACGGGTCGAAGATCCTATTAGTAGATTAGGGAATTCCCTTGTTAGAAGAGAGACTATAATGCTTAAGACGGAATCTTAACATACTGAGTTGAGAATCCATTCACTACTATGTACCATCCGCATTCTTCATTTCTTCTGACACTTGTGTGCAACTGAATGTCACCAAAGCATGTCGAGTTATTCGAGTTTATTTTAGTTATTCGTTTTTGATGGCATAGGATCAATATATTTCAGGTGGGAATGAGTAAGTCCAAAATTACCCAGAATATGTATCTCGACCAAAAAGCTTGCATTGCATATTCTACTTTAAAATAACTTTATTTTTTTCTTATTTCATCTAAAAAAGATTGGAATTAGCCAAAGAATAATCTTTTATTCCTGTACCAACAATCATGATGTAACTCATCTGGGTTAACCCACACTGTCACAAAAGAAGCGTCTTGATAACAAAATAAGGGGAGAATAGGATGAGTTATTTCTCCTACTCGACCTTAACCGAGTTTGGTAACGGAGTTAAGTTATCTGGAGTCGATTAAGGTTAAGACTCTTATTCCAAGAATAACTCATTTTACCATTTCATATGGAATGAATTATTCCCGAGATAAGAGTAAATTATCAAATTCAAAAAGAGAAAACTCAAAGAATAATTCTCTCAGACTCACCTCGGATAATTTATCCTAACCTATTACCAAAGTGACTCTATAGAATCTATATTTGATTACAGAATATGTTAAATTGATAAGCTAAAGATATTCCATAAAATACATCAAAATATTTTGATTGGGAGATAAGATAACCCGGAATATCTTCTTGAGAATTGTGAAATATTTTTTTACCCTCCTTATTCTATCTTTTTGATAGAACAAGTTATCCTGGGATAAACCAGAGCCTATCTCATGAAATACCTTGTATCAATAAGCAAAAAGAATAAGATACATTTCAGTGGGATATCTCGATTTATCCCGATTTATCTCCCAAACAAACGGGGCTGGATGATCCACCGTACCCATGCGGCAGTCACGATTTTAACGGCCAACTAGGGATCATAATAACTTAATTGAAGCTACTTTTATGACCCCGAAGAAGAGGAAACTTCATTATTCCACAGGAATTCCAAAACAAAAGCAGGTCGACATTTAAATAGTTTTCAGGCTTCAACAAACGTGCAACTATAACTTGTTCAAATTTTCATCTTTATTAGCAAGAAATATAAACATGTCATCTACATGCATAGATTGGAACACGTCTTTCATACAGAGTCGTAAAGTACAATTTCATAGCTCATATCCAGGAAATCTTGATTCAGAAGGCCTCACCATGTCCAAGAAGAGATAAGCCATGCCACCCTGCCCTTCAAAGAGAGAGTACGGCCGATCGCCACTGTGCATCTCTCCATCTGATATTAGCTCCCTAGCCTTGTCCAGAAGGAAACAAGCAAATGCTTTGGCCCTGTATAAGTACTCCACCTTCCCAATCAGTCGATAGAGAGCGAGAAATACGTAAGCATTCCCACTCACGCCATGGCAAATTCCTACACGCTTTAGAAGGCCTCGGTTCCAAACCACCTCTGCAGCGTCCGCAGCTGCATGCAAAAATTGCTGGTCTCCATATACCTGACCATGGTTGTTTTTCGAATGGTAAGCACCGCGGCGTACAAGAATTGGATGAATTGCTCAAAGAATTCTTCACAGTGAAAAGGTGGATTGTGCCTTCATTACCTGAGAAGCCTTGGTGAGAGTGAGGGCGACACCAGGGGCGCCATGACACCAATGCACAAGACGATCTGGTTCAGTGCCTTCAGCTGATGGGTAGTTTCCACTCTGGAAACGGTTTTTTATCATGTAATGGAGGGTGCCCTTTACTAGTTCTTGATCTTCTGGCTTCAGATCTGCATCCATCAAGGCATGCATGATCCCTGCCAGCCCATGGGCAGCACCCCAATATCTCTCTCCATACCATTCATACATCAAGGGACAACTGCCTTTGCCAGCTAACTTCCTTCCTTGTACGACCATGTCCCTTGCAATAGCAGTCTGCAAAGTTTTAATTTAGAATAGTTATAAGGTGAGATAATGCAAAGGGGGGAACTTTCCCGTTGCAGAGCAAATCGGAGATAAGAATTGCTCACTGTATGTGCAGAAGGAATTGTCTTTCCCAATATGCTTATTCAAGAAGGAGCAAGTCCACAGGTACCCAGCTCTTCCATATAAAAGTTCATTGGGAACTCGAGGAGGCAAATAAATCTAATTCAAGATGACATCATCAGCCATCAAAGACAAAGAATTGACGTTGTAGGCTGTGAAAAATGCATCTGTCACTGGAAGTTATGACTTATGAGTCAACAAAATAAGATAGCATAAATCTATCTATTGACAGAAAACTAAAGAAAAAGACCAAATTAATTGCAGGGAAAGTGATGACAGTTTCCGCAACGTACAATAACATTCGAGGATTTCTTTAACTGGGTTATCAAGATGATGCACAGACGTATAATATTAAATTCAGCCCCCCACCTGTAATGGAACACTTTTAAGAGAAGAAATATGACAAAGAATTAAGAGCCCCCCACTAACTTTTCCCTGCCGATGAGGACCTTCCCAAGTTCCCATTTGACCAAGCATTGCATTGCCAATAGAGTTGCAAACAAACCCATGCCACTTCAACCTGGACAATGCTAAAAACTTGATCTACTAAGAGCAATCCTGAACATGATTAATTTAAGGGAGGAAAGTCCTCATAAAAATCAGAACTTAGTTGGTTAGCACATCACATTGTCATATATTGGTTAGTAAATTGTAATCATCACGAAACCTTATCCCAGTAAGATGGGATTGACTCGGGGCCTAATGATGAAGTCCCAGATATTTGAGCATAATTTTGTCTGGTTGTCAGAATGGCACCAACATTTAATTTATTATGCTCGTCATAGAAGAGGCTAATTGGTGAGAAAGGGGGCACTTGCCCCTTGATGGAGTCACCAAATTTGTTTAGTAATCATCCGCACGGCAAAGGGGTGTATCATAGTGTTAAAATGTTTAAAAGAAGGATAGCAAATGACAAAGTTGAAATAGAATAATGAACAACCAGACTTTCTTCATGGTTAGCCTGTGATTACAACTTCTTCACTCTGAGTTTGACTTCCAAGAGGGGAATGATACAAGTTGGATACGTAGGACTGACTTACCCAAAATATAATTTTGGCTTTGTATTATTCATATGGAAAATTAGATGATCTTTAGATTATTATACATGAAAAAAAACATAATGAAGCAAGCTACATTGACGCACAATATTCAAATTTATGAAGCAAAAGGTGTGGAAACAAAAAACGAAAAACAAATAAGATATCAAGAGAGCACAATAAGAAAAACTTACAAAATCTGTACGAATCTAAGGGAATGTATAAGCTTACAGTAGTAAGCATCCAGATGGCACGGGAGATTAATCTTGCAAACTGGGTCCGTCTTAGCAACCAAGATGCAGTGCAATTATTGAGTTTGTAAAAGCAATGCACTTTCTCAAGGAAGCCTATGTTATATGCAACTCCAAAAGATAGAGCAGATGTAAAGCATGACGTAATTTTCAGGAATACCTCTTTAAAGGAGCTTAGATAATGGTTTAGCGATGTGTCATCTCCAGCATACTTCGCCGTCAAGGCACCAATAGCACATACTCCAGCTCTTCCGGGAATACCTCTTTAAAGGAGCTTAGATAATGGTTTAGCGATGTGTCATCTCCAGCATACTTCGCCGTCAAGGCACCAATAGCACATACTCCAGCTCTTCCGCAAATGAATGTCACATCTCTGCAACAAGATACAGGCAACAATCAATAACGCATGGCCACTAGAATGACCTTGACGAACTGAACGAGGGAAGTTATCATATAGTCAACCCTGATCCTCGGGAAGCAATGTCGCACGCTCTGACAATCTCGGAGCAGAGGTTGAGATCATTCCGGTCGTTTGTAACTTGGTACGCCTTGAGAAGCAGGTATGCTGTTCCTAACGCACCCGTGTAGAGAGTGAAATCTTTCACTCGTCGCCCGTAGTTATGCCATGTCTCTTTCACGACCTGGAAGAAGAAATAACACGAACATGAGGTGCGCAAGGCACAATACACCCCTCCCCGCTAGTTCCCAGGCCAGCGACCCTTCCATTTGGCAAAAATCGGTGAAGCATAAAGGATCACATGCCCTGGTTTTTTTATGACAAATCCCAAGATTTCCAACCACGGGATGTAAAATAATGATTTGCCATATTGATACACTATGCATCTCGAGCTTGTGTATACACAGTAGCTCAGAGATGCTAAATTCATGCGAATAGGTACTAATTAGCAAAGGGCACCAGACGCTGCTCATATCCTACATGCTTTCCCCGCTTGAGTTCTCAGGATCCGATCGACATGTAAATTTAGCATTCAGAATAGCAGCTTAGCTCTTCTCACCCAAGTTAAAAAGCCAGGAAACAGGTTGAGGGAGAAACGGACAAGTCCTACGTGGAAGCACCCCAAATTATATACCCGAACACAACCAAGTGGGAGGTGCCCAGAGACTCTTGAGGCCCTGTGATCAGCACCATCGCTTCTTTTCGAAATCTACCTGCCCGTTTCGAACTCCCCGGCAGAAACCCATCTTGTGACAAGAAGTTCAAACTCGAAACGCCTTGATCATAAAGCGATCTAGAATCAGGGTAAGCCAGAGAACAGCGAGAACGGGCCGAACCTTTTCCTTGAGATCGAGGGCCGCCCGCAGGAACCGGTCGGCAGCCCTAGGATATGGCCGAGATAGGAGCCTCTGGAGGGAGTCACCAGCCACGGCCTCCTCGCTCCCCTCTTCTACTACGAAGGCCGGCATCTCGTTCCGGAAGAAGCGATTCGCCATGGCTGCACCGCGCGCCCTGAAGGGTCGCACGAGGCAATGAATAGCTCGAAGAGAACATTCCCGGGGCGAAATGGCACCTAGACGCTTCACTCGGAGGGACACGATGCCGATGGGAATCGAAGCAGATGTCAAACTGTAAGCCCCTCTTTGACTGACGGTTATCTCTGACTTAATCCGAAGTTAATCGAGGATTAATTCTTTCTGTTATTTGATTGTCATTTTTATTTAATCTAATTAAATTAAGAATTAATTTAACATTAATCTTGAGTTTTAAAATCTACCTTGAGATGGGTTAAAGTGAGTTAACTCATAATCAATACTCAATAAATGTTCTGTCCTTCTCTCTCTCACCCTTAATCAATGTTATTTATCTCTCTCTTATTTATTTATATTTAATCTTTATCTCTCAGTACTCTCTCTCACTCTTATGTGTTTATGTTTCACATTAAATTGTTATAACTTTTATTATTATTAAAATTTTAGTTAGTAATATTAATGATAATTTTTATCAAAAGTTTATTATTATAATAGTATATTTATCATAAGAAATCTATTAAATTTTTTTATAAAAATTAAAAAAAGATATTAAAATAAATAGTTACTTTTAAAAATATTTGTGACTTTTGAATATTAATTAGTGAGATAACTGATACTATTTATCAAAAAATATTATTTTCATGATGTATTGTATTTATAGAATAAATTAAAAATATTTAAAACATAAGGTAAAAAAATTAAAGATGACCAGTAACATAATAACGTAATTAATGTCATTTTTGACTTTTAATTTTTAATTAGTGAGATTATTGATATTATTTATCAAAATAAAATTATTTTCATAGTATATTCAATTTATATAATATATTAAAAATATTAAAAATTAGGATAAAATATTTTTTTTAAGATGAACGGTAATATAAATCCGTAATTAATATCATTTTTGACTTTTAAATTTTAATTAGTGAGATTATTTATGATATTTATCAAACAAAATTTATTTTCATGGTATATTATATTTATATAATATAATGAAAATATTTAAAAATTAAGATAAAATAAAACATTTGAAGATGAATAGTAACATAAACCCATAATTAATGTGGTTTTTGATTTTTTAAATTTTAATTAATGAGATTATTGATGTTATTTATCAAAAATATTTTTATTTTTATGATATATTTAATTTGTAACATGTATTAAAATAATTTAAAATTAAAATAAATTAAAAATAATTAAGGATGAATAGTGACTTAAACTAGTAATTAATGTGTGCGAGAGATAAAGAGTGATTGGAGAGAGAGGAGAGGAGAGGAGCAGAGAGAGAGAGAGAGAATGAGATATATATTTAAAACAATTAAAAGATATATAAATATAATCATTTATTTATCATCGTTATTAGGTTAACTTATTATTTACCAAATCATACTTCATTAAAAATAGGTTAACCCATCATCTTACTCCCATATTAACTATCCTCCTATAAAATTAAAAATAAATTAATTTTAAATTATTTAAATTAAATTAAATAAATCTAATTTTAATTTAATTCCATATCAAATTGGGAACAGAAGTTTGCGAATTTTATCCCAATCTTGGAAAAAAAGGTAGACGAGGGTTCCCCTCCCATCGACATCCTTCGCCAGGTCTACAGGTCTTGGAAAGCAGTCCCCCGCCGCCGCAACGGAATCGGAGGGGAACCCTGGCCTACCTCGTGCCCCCTCCCTCCTGCCCCAAGCAACCACTGGAGAGTGCCATGTTAGCGGCGATCATGACGACGTTAGCAGGTGCTTCTACAGCCTCCAAAGGATAGGGCTTACCACTCAAGGCACCCGACGAGTTCCGGTGCTAGTACAGCTGGGGCTCCTCCCACGGCTGGCCCGCCATGGTCGACACCGGAGGCAGCACCTTCCTCTTCAACCCCTCTCCGGAGCCCGGATCTACCTCCCTTCCTTGATGGCCTTCCCACAGGAGAAGAGGAAGCGAGACGATCAGACGACGCCACGCGCTTCCTCTTCCTCAAGCACGTCTCTCGCCTCGCAGAGGCGGCCCTGCGTCACTAGCCACCTCAGCGATTCAGGTATCTTGAGGATGCCGACGGCCAGCATCAACGAGGCAGGGGATGGCACCCAGGCCGAGCATGGAGCGCTAGCGGGTGGAGCCGGAGACGGCGGGGCCGAGGTCACCAAAAAATGCGATCTTAGAGAGGCCGCAGTCGGATTCCAGCCTGCGCCGTACGTCGATCGACACCGGCGCCCCCGAGATGAGCGACTTCAGCTCTCGGAGCACCTTCTTTCGATGCTCTTGCTCTGCGGCCGACGCCACGCTGGCCGCCCGCACCTTCTGATGGTCCTCCTCGCAGCCCTTATAGTACTCATCCCCCTAGGCCAACAGCGACACCCCGTTGGCCACATCCACCCACAACTGCTAAAAGATGGCGTAGGTCCAGCTCTCGCGGGTGCCCTCCGTCAGGGCCTGCCGTCGGTGTTGTAGCGTCTCCTGGTTGAAGTATGCGGAGGAGGAGGAGGACGGCGCCGCCATTTGGCCCAAGGCGAAGAACTTTCCAGGTGTTGGTTCGTCGGAGGAGGAGGATCCCACGGTGGGACTAGAGGAAGAGTGAGCTCAAGGGGAAGAGGATACTTGGTGGTGAAAGGGAGAGCGTGAGGGTGGGCACGACGAAGATGGCGGGGCTTACAAGTTACTTCAATGATCACGTAGAGTATTCAAGGGACGGCGGGAGTGAAGAGTGAGAGCCGTGTATTCCATGCATCAATCTGCATGAAATATGACGATCAAATGAGTATATAAATTTCACCTAAAACAAATTTTAAAAAAAAATACTAATGGGATGTTTGGTCGCTCTTTTTTACCCTTTTTTTCTCTCAGTTTAAAAAAAAAAGAGAAGGAGATTTTATTGGCATGCCTCTCCTAAATTTTAGGGTGATGATCTACTCCCATGTGAATCTTCCAAAAAAAAAAATAACTCTCGACTATTTTTTTTTAAACCGCAGTCTCGTCTCTCGTTCCCCCCGCATCCCCTCCCCTCTCCCCCACAGCCGGCATCCTCTCCCCCTCCCCCGGCCGTTCCCCCTCCCTCCCCGTCAGCCCCCCCTCTCCCTCCGCCGCGACGACCCCCTCCCTCTCCCTCCCCCGCGGCGGATCCCCCCCAGCCCCCCTCTCCCTCTCCCTCCGCCGCGGCAGATCCCCCCCAGCCCCCCTCTCCCTCCGCCGCGGCGACCCCCTCCCTCTCCCTCCCCTGCGGCGGATCCCCCCCAGCCCCCTCTCCCTCCGCCGCGGCGACCCCCTCCCTCTCCCTCTCCCTTCCCCGCGGCGACCCCCCTCTCCCTCTCCCTCCGCCACGGCGGATCCCCCCCCCCAGCCCCCCTCTCCCTCCCCCGCGGCTCCCCCCTCCCCCTGCGGCCCTCTCCCGCAGCTCCCCCCTTCCCCTCCTCCGGCGGCTCCCCCTCCCTCCCCGTCAACCCCCCCCCCTCTCCGGCAGCTCCCACCTCCGGCGGCTCCCCCTCCCCCTGCGGCCCTCTCCGGCAACTCCCCCCTCCCCCTCCTCCGGCGGTTCCCCCTCCCTCCCCGTCAGGCCCCCCCCTCTCCCTCAGCTCCCCCCTCCCCCTGTGGTCCTTCGCAACCCCCTCCCCCCTCCTCCGACGTCAAAACTGATAGTTTTGTCAAACAACACAAGACTCTTTTTATTAATTTTAAAAATGAAGTAGAAAATTGATGTGCTATAATTTTTAAGATAGAAATAATTTTTTTTTAAGTGTTCCCCAACGCCCTATAATGACTTTGAATATAGCCAAATAGCTGGACTGATGTTCGCGTCGAAGTCTACGATCATGGGCTCAAGCCAAACTAATGCTTAGGATTTTAGTTTGAGGTACGATTAAATGCTGCCAATTACTAGTTCCGACCTAATACTTTGAATTTCATAGTTTAATTTATGGTAAACCATGACGCTTCCACTAAATAGTGCCTCTATTTCTCTTTCGTTAGCTCATTTTTAACGATTAGTCCCTGGACTCGTAGTTTTAGATGAGTGATTTGGTATGTAACCCAAATCGAGGGTAGTATATATATATATAATCGAAACTTTGGGCAATATGTCATTATTTGTTTAGGTAAGCTATTGCACGCTAACCTTAATGAATGATCCTCTTAACCATGTATGATAAGAATCCCTTACGATTCCTCCCTCGTAATGGCATTCTTGACAAGTCACCATATCATCCGCTCACTAATAAGAGGATCCTCTCAACATCTACAAGGGAAGGGAGGCCACCAAGATGGCCGAGCATGTATCGGTGACGAAGGAGATTTGACGATATAGCGGATGAGCCCTTTTAAGATATGGTTTGTTGACTTCTATTATATAGCAAGTCAACTAACTTGTATCGTGAATAAGGAAACTCTAGTGGACAAGCTAGTCACTGTTATGATATGAGTTCTAAAGGCAGTGGTCAAAAAAAATTCTCAAAGATGAATCGGAACTTGTATCGTAAATAATATGATTTTTCACCTGAAATTCATTGTTAGAAGTTAATAGTAAAAAAAGTATTCTTAGAAATACATTGTCAAATATATCACTGTGTAAATCTGAATTATGTAAAATATCATATTTATTTACATGCACAGTACTCCTTTTTACTAATCACTTGTAAAAAAAGTATGTTTAAATGATATTTATGTACTATTTAAATTAATCCAGTGATATATCTGTTAATATATTTCTAAGAATATTTTTTTACAAATTCACCTCTAGCAATGATTTTCATGTAAAAATTCCTAAATAATAAAACTCAGATCCACGAGTCTCTCCTATGACATGAGTCCTCCTTTAGAGTGAGAGGCCAAAAAAAGTCCCCAAAGATGAGTCGGATCAACACAAACCTAGAAAGTCGGGTAATTTGGATACATAGGTATGACCAAGGACGAATCATGTTAATTTCCAGTTACTCTCTAATCTCTACGTTTCTTGAGGCTCTCTTTATTAATCGAATTGTCGAGTGACTGTCGAATTTGATGAGAGAGAATGAGAGAGGGCACACTCTCTCTTATACACACGTCACTAATCGAGCCCGAGCACTATATTTGACTCATCTGAGTGAAACACGGTATCCAGCTCGATTAACAAAGAGACCTGAAAGATTCCACTTCAACAGAAGAACCTGCCTTTTTTTGTTAATAGGAAGTGTGGCAGATGGAAGGCAACTTGACGAGGATAGTGGGAGGGAGGCTGGCTTTTTTTGAGTTGCTGATGAGATTTTTAGCCGTCGCCTCCGTGGCTACTGAAAGGACCACTCCTTTTTTATTTATGGGGGATGTTGGAGGGTGACAACAATGGAGGATTGTGCCTTCAGCCACCAAGAGGGAAAGGCACCTTTAGTTGCAAGTGAGGAGATGACTGACAAAAACGACCAAGAGATGGGACTCCACCCTCCCGTGGGATAACAATCCTTGACGACCTGATCTTCTATTATAAAAGATTACAAGTTATCTGGTGAAAGATCATTCACCAACATCGCCTGGGTAATCTTGAATAGAGAGGGATCTCGTTCAGTACGTACTCAAGCTAGTGATTCATGCGGATTCATCTAAACATGGAAGAGATTTTCTAAACATAACTATCTGTATAGTCCCTTAATTATCTTTTAAGTGACAAAGAGATACTTATATTTTTAACGATTCTTTTGTTTGATATGTTGAAAGTGGAGTACGAGGCATTTCATCTTATCTAATGTCATTTCCTCTTGTCTATTTTTGGCATTAAACTGGAATATCTCGTGTTTTGTTCATTGCAGAAGACTTCGATTAACGAACGAGTGACTTCCCGGAAAGGAGGAGAAAGTTAAGGATGCCATTGGGCCAGATCCAAGTTGGGTTTGAAGAAGGGTTAGGAGGTCTAATCCAATTTTTGAGGGAATAAAATAGAAGAAAAATAATTAGTGCACGTCTTGGGTTAATTACACCTCGAGAATGTGCATCAAATAAATTATTTTTAAAAAAAATCATGAAGTGAGGCTCATGTACCCTAACTTGCCATACAAAATACACTCCTATCCAACGGCTCAAAAATATTTAAAAACAAAAATCAGATTTAATGAATAGTGTTGAGTCTAATTTTTCTTGAATCGATATTTTTTATTTTATATTTTTTTAGGCAGTCGGATCGAGGTGCATCTTATAGAGTAAGTTAGAGAGACGTAAGTCTCACGTCATAATTTTTTTTTTAAAAAGTTTAATTAGTGCACATCCCGAACATGTAATTAACCCGAATGTACACTAGACATAACTCAAAATAAAAATAGAAATAAGCTTACTACCGACAAACTTTTTGTACGGGCTCGATGAATCCTAGTGGCCTCCCATCAACATTTTGAAGGCGTGATCGATAGAAAATGGATGAATCTTTCACATAATATTTTTTTCAATCAAATTTAACAAATGCAGATGACATATTCACGTAATATTCTCCTCCGTCGAAGATAATAAACTAAAGAGATATAACCGTAACATTTATATCTAAACTAATGATATTTATGATAATATACACACGCGTAACATATATTTGATAAAATTAAATTTTATGAAAATATATATATATAAATCTTTAATGTAAATTATTTAAGAATAAATATTTATTACACGATTATATATGTAACACTCGTTGGACACTCAATTGAGCTACATTAGTCTGACGTCATATGGAAGACAGATAAAATGGCATCGACCCTACTCCTATTTACGTGTCTCTTATTAATTGCCGTGGCCGCATCCGCGTGACTTTCTGGCCCCAGTTTCACTTTGATTAATGTAGTTCAGTATTTCTCATAGTAAATGTTGATCGGGCTAAGTAGGCCCGTGGACTTGCTAGGCTCAGTAAATGAGATGGGATGGTTGAGCAGACTGAGTTGATCGCTCTGCAGACATGCATGGCAGGCATGTGCGGTGGAAGACACAGTTTTGTAGGACTAATGTTATCACGATCGAATTGACGTATGAATGGATTAACGAGTTAATTCGGTTCAAATCTATTAGATCGATTCGATCTAATTGATTTGAATCGTAACGTCATCATAAATATTATTTTAAATATTTAAATATTTTTTTTATTTTAAAAGGTGAATTGAGTCGGATCGGTTCAGACCAATTCACCGATCGAACTGCGATTTATCTGATTCACCCGGTTCTTTAAAATTAGATCGGATCGACTTTAATCGGACCGATTTCTAGACCGATTCACGATCGGATCGGTTCGACCGACCGATCCGATTCGATTCTGGTAACACAGTGTAGGACCGTAATATACACTTTTAGAGCAAGAAATAAACACTAATGATAAAATGTTTTTATCTGGAATGAAATATATTTATGAATACATGCTTAGAATAAAAAATACTTTAAGAATGGAATATAGCTGTTAGGATTGAAATAGTTCTGTTGTAATTCGTTGCAAACAGGTGGGTGCTAGAATTTGGTCCAAGTGGTTGTATTTCATCTCTAACATGTGACTCTCATTTCTAATACAATATTATTGTTCTAAATAAGTATATATATTAACGTATTTCTCATTTCAAGTGTACTTGCCATTTTGAAGTGAGTTTTGGATTTTTTTTCCCTTCTGAGTTTGCATAATAATGATGTAAATTTGTCCGACTGTGTTGTCTTGCTTGCATAGACCGGTGGTAAAGAAGTTTGCAAAAAAAATTAGGTACAATCACGAACCATAATTTACGGCATGTGTTACTGTTCATGAATACTATATGTGTTCTAGGGGGTATCAATTACAAACCATAATTTACAGAATTTTTTAGTGCAAATTCCACTCTTTATGACATGTAAAATCCATTTTCGACAAGTATGACAATTCCATTATGAAAAGGCAGAATCTTTTACTAATGAAAAATGTTGGTAAAATATATTTTTCCTTCGTAAAAACATAGGTGGAGATGCATTAAAATGCTCACGACAGTCAGTGAAATGTATTATTTCTATAAATTGGGCGGAGTTGGATCCCTCTTTAAGTCCGGACCAGACCAGCCCGGGCCTAGCATATGCAAACCAAGGTTCTCAATGCTATGCCGGACCATGGCGCATCACACGTACCTGATCGTAACAAATGAAAGTCGGCACTACATGTCATCGGCACGGCATAGGTCGCCGACAGAAGTGGTGGCAGATGAGGTGAAGACCGACATCAGATGATGAAGCCGGGATGGGGGTCAAACAGGAGGGGGAGACCATAGGAGAGTGAGGAGAGGGGAGGCCGTGGCCCATGACACTATTCCCACGAGTGGTTATTGTTCATTCTTCAACCTCAACGTTCATCTGTGACAGGTTATTATTCATTCCTCAACAAACTGCAACGTTCATTCGAGACCATCCAAGCGAATTACAATTGGGAGAGTCAGACGTGTTAAAAAAATAATTTTAAAAACTTTATGTTTTTTTCAAAAAAACATGTCGACATCGCATGTTACAACGACATCATACTGTACTGATACATAGAAGCACCGACACAGTGAATCCTGATCGTAGGACTAACTTTGATGTCATGGTTTTATAAATCGGTCCGGTATGGAGTGAACCGTCCATACCGGACCGTGTCAGCAGGCAGTCTGGACAGCCGACGTGTGGCACGTAGCTAGTTCGCATTGGACTGCACGGGACCGTGCATCCCGCTATATAGTAGACCGGTTCGTTGTGAGACCGGCCTGGTACGTGCGGGCCTTTCAACTCATACCGGTTCGGCATTATAAGCAGGCCATCGGCAGGGGGTGGAGGCGTCGAGCGCAGCATCGGTGGGCGACGTCCAGTGGCGGTGCAGGCGGTGCACGCCGGCAAGCAGTGTCCAGGCTGCGGGGACCGGTGATCGGAAGCCTCCGTCGAAGTTTTTTGTCTATCATTTGTTTTGTAGAGAGGAGGAGTGTAATGTCTCGGATTTTTCGGACATATTTTGGATCTAGATCCGTGAGTTTCGGATCACTTTTGGGGGTCCCGGAGCGCGTTTTGTTGTTTACGCGTGTTTTCCCCTCACGAGTCTTCGGAATCCCGTACGGGGTGAATCGTTGCGTTCACCAACTCTGGGACGGTACCAGTGCGTTGAGCATGTTCTGATGATCGAGAAAATAATTTTTTTTCTAATTTTTCATATTTTTCGTATTTTTTAGAATTTCTATAAATAACCCCTTTTTCTTTTCTCTTTTTCCTTTCTTCTTTCTTCTTCTTATCTTTTCTCCCCCGTGAGCCGCGGCCGACCGTTACAAGCCCCCTCTCCCCGTCCAAGAGCTCGCGGCGCCCTTCCGCCTCCGGTGACGGACGGCGGACCAAGGCAGCGGCGCGGTGACGACGGCTGCTGGGAGGTGATCATAGCGGTGGCATTTTCGCGACGAGAGTGTGGAGATCGTGTTCGGCCGACATTTGTAGATCGGCGGTGATCCAGCGGGTTTCGAGCTTCCTTGAGGTAGGGGGACGGATCCTTGCCCTCTTCCCCACATTCCCAGCGATTTCTAAGCCGATGAGAGGTCGAGAGGGGTGTATTGTGCCGGGAGGGTGAAAATGCATGTTTTGGGGTTGAGCGTCGGATCTCTCATTTCTCGAGGTTTTGACCGATCTATGGGTGTAGAATCATGCAAGGAGGGTTGGGAATGAATTCCCCTTTATTTCCCCTTCATCGGGGGATGATCGGGGCGTGGATCGGGTTTTTTGACCTTTCCCGCCGTTTTCGCGCACGGGTTGGGGTTGCGGTCCTACCAGGAACCGCTAACCCCCTTTGGCGGCCCTCAGGGGGCCGCCAGGCGATTTTGACTGTCGGTTGGGCTTAGCGCTCCGCCTGATACCACCAAGCCAGGGTTGCGGTCTCGCGATAGACCGTTACCCTTGGGGTAACGGTCGGCTACCGACAGTTTCCCTTGTTTGGTCATAGCACCCTCGGGGTGCGTGCTTTCGACCGTTGGGGGCTGTCTGCCGGGTTGCGGTCAGGGCAAGATAGTTTCCTGGGGTTTTACGGTCTTCAGGTGACCGCCTGGTGGGGGTAGCGGTCTAGCGATAGTCCGCTAGTCAACCCCGTGTCTTGCCTGGTTGCAGCCATGGCATGACCGCCAGGCTGAGCTTGGCGGTCTCGGAGGAGACCGCTAGGCCCGTTTTGCGGTCCAGGGATGGCCTCCATTTGAGAGACGGTCCTGGGACGACCGCCACTCCGTTCCTTTTGAGCGGTGGTTTCCGTGAGTCAGAGTCTTACCTCTGGCGACCTGTCCACTAGACGTAGCTTTCATGCGCACGCGTGTGCGGACCCACTTGGGAGTGGTGTAGAGCGTGACCCGGAGAGAGATGGTTTGTAGGCTGGTTACCGTAGAGTCCCTCGTCTTTGCAGTCTACGTCCGGGCTGGGGGGAAGAACCAGCTAGAGGGCCTGACCTAGAGCGTATGGTCTGTGTGTGCACACGTGGTTGGGAGAGTCGGGCCTGCGCTGACGAGCGCGACCCCAACTAGTCCTTGTTTGTGGTACTTGTTGTGTGTCTCAGTCTCCGCCTGGGGCATGTAGGGAGACACCGAGACATAGTGTAAGACGACAGGAGACGCATCCGGCTTTGCTTCTAGTGGGTGGTGCTCCGGTCTTCTGGCAGGTATGGACCTATTTTCTCGTCAGTTCGTGGTCGGTTGGTTCGGTATAGTTAGTTGTATCGAGCTTTTCTGTTTATATATTGTTGCTTGTTGCTCCTGCCGTGCTTTCCTTAGGTAGCGTTACTTTTCGCACTCGTGAGTACCTTGTTGTTTCGTTTTTCTCGTTGCGAGATGGGGGTCCGCGGGATCCATACTGAGCATATGAAATGAGGCTCACCCCTATATTTTTAGGTGAGGCGGGGTCATCGAGAGGTGCGTCCGAGGCTCACCGCAGTTCCTACAGTCAGGGTTACTTGCCAGTTGCCAGAGCCGGGGTATCCCCCACGTACTTGTACTTTCCTTTCTGTTGATTGTACTTATTTTGGACATGAGATATTTTAGACATTGTAGCTATTTATTGTGTATTTGTTTAATTTCATGTATTTTATTTTACTTATTGTGCTAGCTCTACAGTTATTTTAGCTTCTCTTGTACCCTCATACCATCCTTTAACCCTTCCGAGTCTTCGGACTCGTGGGTGGCGGGCTGAGGTTCGAGTCGCGCTGGTTCCTTTCCGGTACTCGGATCCCGGGTCGTTACAGTTGGTATCAGAGCAGGGTTGTGGAGGTACATAAGAACCTAAAATGATTGCAGTGGTCCAGAAGGTGCACGAATGTCCTGTACAGTCGGCGACTGGGTTAGGGCTCCATGTGTTTTTTTGATTCCGCTGATTGTTTTTGTTAATAGGGGTTATGGCTGTTGGGTTCGGTGCAGGTATTCAGAGGGGGGGTGAATGAATATATGCCCTCTTAAAACCTTTCGCCAAAATAAAAGACTTATGCTCACAAGACAGATTTAGACAATCTGAAGATCTAATTGAATTCTCTTATAAGCAACTAAGCAGAAAAGTATGGAATCTCAATAACACACTTAAGCATATAATGGGCACAGTTCGCTTAACTAGACAAACTTGAAGTCTTATAAGCGATGGCAGAAATAAACAAACACTCAGTGTGCAATCAAACTAAGATTTCGCTCACTCAATAACTGGAATGCTAACAAGATAAATTAGACACTCATCTACTGAACCTATGATCGAACACATGGAGCGCCCCTATGCAATCATCTAGCGGAAGCAAACAGATAGAAACATCAAACCACTGCACAAGGGGTTTTTAGGTGGTTCGGTTCTCCAGACCTACATCCACCCCACACTCAACCCGAGTGTGGCTTACTTCTGACTCATAGCTTGAATTGCTGGGCCTCACAGCTTGCCTACAATCCGATGGGCAACACAGCTTGCCGTCCGAGGAATCCTCCTCGCCCGCTGAGTAACACAGCTTGCTGTCCAGTGGAATCCACCACTGCACACCGATGGGCAATACAGCTTGGCCGTCCAGTGGAATCCTCCACTGCAAATGCTGAGCAACACAGCTTGCTCCGCTGACAAACAGCTTGAAGAAAGGATAAAATGGAAACAAGAAAAGATGGAAACACAGCAACTAAAAGCTGAACAATGAAGCACGAAATATAGCTCTCGAAGAGCACTTCTGACTTGGATTTGATCCAAAAGCCAGACAACCCAATCTCTCTCTCTCTCAGCTCGAGCTATCTATTTCTCTTCTTTCTCTTCTTCTTCTTCTCTTCTCTTCTTTCTCTTCTTCTTCTTTTCTCTTCTCTTTCTTTTCTGGATCGAAGACCTCTCTGCACTCTGCTCTTCTGCTATTGCTGCTTCTACTTCGATCAACCTCTTTCAGACAACGGAGACTACCCTTTATAGCAGCTCGAGCAGGGGCAGCACTGGGCGCGTGTGGCCTCCACATTTCCCGCCCAATCGACTCTGCCACGTGTCAGCATCTCAGCTCCTTGGATCACGTGCCAGACACCTGCCAGACAGAGTATCGGATTATCAACTTGGTGTCGACACATTGTAAAATGAAATGCATTGTATAGACTTGTGAAAGCGCATGCATTGTACAGACTTGTAGTGTAAAGTGCGTTCTCGCACGGGAGCATATGAAATCTCAGGAGAGCATCTATGGCCTCTGGACAGCATCACCAGCGTCAGGAGAGCATGTGGAGCACATGCTGTCTCTGGGAAGCAATCGCTGCTCCAGGGGAGCATCCTCAAAGTTAGGGAAGCATTAGCAGTCACTGGAGGGCATACTCGGTCCCAGGAGAGCACCCGGGGGGACAGACGAGCATGCACGTCTGATGTACAGACTCTACCAATGTATAGACTTTACAATGCTCATCCACTGAATAGACTTCACAGTGCTCAATCAGACTTCACGATGCTCAATCAGACTTCACGATGCTCAATCACCCTTGAAGATGTGAGCGTGACAGTGTATGGACTTCACTATGCAAATGGCTGTACAGACTTAGTCCAAACAAGATGTATAGACTTTGGACTCCAAGGGCGATGTATGGACTTTCACATGAAAGGCTGTACAGACTTTGAAAGCTGAGGCCAATGTATAGACTTGCCAAGCGAAAGGGCTGTACAGACTTCGAAGCAAATGTGAAGCCAATGTACAGACTTACTCGAGTGAGACGATGACCAAGACGATGCAGCTACAGTGATGTACAGACTTCACTGTGAATGCATGAACAGTGAATGAGTGTATAGACTTGATCAAGAGAGACGCTATACAGACTTCGAAGGCAAAGGCCAATGTATAGACTTTATGAATGTTCAGACTTGAAAGCTCGACCAGTGTACAGACTTGCCACCGACCAAAGTATAGACTTGAAAAGCTTGAACATAGGTAAAGACTCCAATGTGCAGACTTTGATGCTCAACGTCAAATGCGATGTACAGACTTGCATGAGATGCATGCTACAGTGCAGTGTGTGGACTTGAAGAGCAATATGCGTGCTCAATGTATAGACTTCCCAGTGTAAAGACTTTAAGTCCAATGTAAGAGACTGTACAGACTTACTCATGAACACCGCACAATCGGATGTACATACTTAGCCCAAGATAATGTGTAGACTTCAGAAATGCAAGCAATGCAGCAATGTCTAGACTAAGCTTTACCCTGCAGTGTATAGACTTGCTGGTCTGCTAGGAATGCAATGTATAGAACAGAAGTCAAGCACAAACAATATATCAGTTATGCACATGCATTCTCCGGATAATATACCAGTCACAGTCATGTTGCTATCATCAAAACATAATATCAAATGCACTCACTGTGTTGCAATCATCAAAACAAAACAGCATTGCTATCATCAAATCATCATAGCACATGCTTGTGCCTAAGAGGCACAACATTCTCTCCCTTTTTGATGATGGCAACACACTGTGACAGTGAGTCACACACAAAATTTTCTCCCCCTTTGACATAATCAAAAAGAGAAAAATAGTATAAACAAGAGTGCAAAGTGCATTATGCATGCAAATTCCACTTTATGAACATTCTCCCCCTGAATGTAAGACTCCCCCTGAATTATTTCTCCCCTTAAATAATTGCTCCCCATTTGAGAAGGAATATGAACAGATAATTCAAAGGTATAGAAGGTAGGAGGGTCAATAGACAACAGCTGAATCATAGGTTCAGAGAATAAGCCTGATTATAAACAATAGTTAAAGTATAAGAATCAGCAACATACAATTTTGACAAAAATTCAGGTTTAACAGTGATAAATCTAGAGTAAAACACATGACCCTTGAAAAAGAGTTTATAGATTCCATTTATAGCAATGAATCTAGGACACATGGTATTAATAGATAAGTCTGAAATAATACCCTTTTATGATTAAACATGAAATTTCAGGAAAGGCAACTTGAATATGTATTGAGAAAAATAATTTTCACTCATTGACTTTTGATTTCAAAGGGTTACAGCAGTTTGATTTTCATTTTTCAATTTCTGAACCTGAACTAAGTGAATAGACCAGTGGCGTTTATGCTGTTGACATTAGGTGTACACCTTGATAAGAGGCAGGTACCCCCAGTTACTAGGCATAAACTACAAGATCTACTTCAGATCAAGACCTACAAGGAATAGTCTTCACTTTTGACATTAAGGGTACACCTTGATTAGAGGCCAGTACCCTCAGTTACTTGGTGAAGACTCCCCCTGTAGATTTGACCCTATGAGCAGAGATAGTCTAAAGCACCTCATGACATGTGAATTCTCCTGCTTCTTTGGAGGAGTTCACAGTTTCTCAGTGCAATCAGCCATTGCTCTGTCACTGTGTTCAGTTCTTAACATTAATGATCTTATTTACTGCTGCCCTTAATTCTTTTAGAGTGATTGTTTAAAAAATCAGTACACACTCTTATTAGCCTGTTCTAGACATATCCAGTTCAACACATTTAGGCATTACAAAAACTTTTTCTATTTTAGCCATGAGACAAAGATTAAGAGCTATAAAAGTTTTCTTTTATCTCAAATTCTGAAGTGCAGACACTTAACTCTCCAATTTATAAAGGTTAAACCTTTAGTTCCTTTCAATTTGTAAGTGTGATTCTTATAAGTGAACAATTGTAATAATCACCATTCAATGTACTAAACCAGATGCAAAGCTGTTGTTTAGTGAAAATGATGGGGAAAAGATAACAATTGGCAATATGGTTCAATGAGCAACTGATGTCAAAGAATATGAATCATTTGAATGAGAACACTGAGAAATGAATAGGATTCAATGAATTGAATAGAACTCTCAGCTCCCCCTGACATCATGATGCAAGAGATATGCTATACAACATACTGTCCTACATGCAGACTATGCACCAAGGATACATGAGATAAGTATGCAATCAATTCAGGTTTATGCATCCAAGTTATAAGCATTTTCATCCTTTTTCAGATTTTTCAACATATGATGCAGTGCACTGTTCTACATGAAGACAGGTGTAATGCCATGGATTTTTTCGGATCATTTTAGTGGGTCTCGGAGTGTATTTTGTGCTTTACACGTGTTTTTCCCTGATGTGTCTTCGGAACTCTTTGCAGGGCAAACCGTGGCGTTCTCCGACTCCGGGACGTTACCACTACGTTGTGTTCCTTCCGAGGATCGCGGAGGTAATTTTTCGTAATTTTCTGAATTTATCAAATTTTCGGGTTTTCCTATATATACTAACCCTTTTCTCTCTCCCCCTCTCATTTCTCTCTTCCCTCCCTCTCTCTTCTCTCACGCCCTCTTTCTCCCCTCTCTTCTCCGGCGGCCGAGGGAGCGAGGCGGGGGCGAGGTGGAGGTGGCGCGGGCGAGGATGCGGGCGAGGACAGGTGAGGATCGAGGCGGAGGAGGCGCGTGGAAGCTTGGTGGCGCGATCGCGAGCCGGCGAGGGTTTCGCGGCGTTTTCTTCGTGGATCGGCGTCCACGACGCGTCGTTTCTTCGGTGGAGGTAGGGAGATGGACCCTCAGCCCGTGTACTTCCTTTCCCGCGAGTTTCGTAGGCCGTGGTGAGCCGAGCGGGCTAAACGGGGCGTTTTGGGTAAAATGCATGTTTTGGGGGTGTGAGCCGGATCTCCCGTTTTATGGTATTTTTGGGCGATCCAGGGGTTTAGATGCATGCCTAGGGGCTTGGGGAAGGTTTCCCCTTTTGTTTCCCCTTCACCTGGGGGTGAACGGGGCGAGGAATGGTTTTTCCCGCGGTTTTCACCGTTTTCGGGCACGGACTGAGAACGCGCTAGCCTTGGGTAGCGCGTTCTTGAAGGTCGCGCTGCCCCGACAGGGCGCGTTCATCGGAGAAGATGAACAGTAAGGCGGTTTGGGTCACGCCTTACGGCCCCAGCGCGTTCTGGGTGTCACGCTATAGGATCATAGCGCGACCTGGCCTGGTCGCGCTATGGTCATGTAGCGTGTTCGTGTTGAACGTGCTAGGCACGTACAGCGCGTTCTGGCTGAACGCGCTATACACGTGTAGCGCGTTCTTGGAGGGACCAGCCGGGCTGCCCGGGGCGGGCGGTCTGCCGCTGATCGTGCTCCCCTTGGGCCGTGTGTGCCTTGGACACCCAGTGGAGTTCCGTGACCGTGTTTTGGGGTGTCTGGAGGTTCCGTTTACCTCATTTTACGTGCCCGTGCGCTTAAGGGTCCGGGTGGCCTTTTAGCGTCCGTTCGCATTGTGTTGGTCTCCGGTCGACCCGGTTGGGACCCAGTGGTCGACCTCCGGCCTTGTGAGTATCCTGGACACCGCATGGGTTCTGTGTCCTTATTTTTGGGGTGTCGGGAGGGACCGTGTTACCTCGATTCACGTGCCCATCGGTGTGGTGGGTCCGGGTGACCCCATGTATTCCGGGCTTTTGTGTTACGCTTGATCGAGTCACCGTGTGTCGGTGTGTGTGCGGTGGGGTCTCCCCCGTATATCGTGGGTTCCTTTGGAAGGTGATTCCCGTGTGGGCCATGTGTTTGGCCTTGGACTGCGAGTCCAGTTGTCCGGCCAGGGGCTGGAGGTTCCCCGCTTGTTTCAAGATGGGAAATCGTCATAGCGGCTTGTAAGCTGCCCTGAGAATCATGCCTCTGTGTTTTTCCGTGTGGCCGTGGTCCCTTGCGTTCCCTTCCTGAGGGAACAGTCTTGGTGGCTTGTGAGCTATCTCGGTATTCGTGATATCGTGGTTTTGGACCTAGAGATTGGGCTAGATCGACGGCCTTGTGCTGTTGCGTGCAACGGTCTTGACCCCGAGTCTGGTGACTCAAGGACCGTTGGCTGTAGTGTGTCTAGAGGACTGTCCAGAGTCTAGTGGCTTAAGTGCCACTCGAGTTTTCTCGACTCTCGCGCACGGTGCGTACGTGGCCGTGGACTGTGAGTCCGGTTTCTTCTCCGACTGTGGTCACCGTGTGACGGGGCCGGTACGTGGGGTGGTCCCCGTACGTCGTCGGATTCGGACGTTGTTTTCCGTTGACTAGAGAGTCTACTCCTTCAGTGACCCTCCACTAGTCGTAGCCTACCAGTACGCGTGTGCTGGTCGCACCAGGGAGTGGTGTACGGGCTTACCCTGAGGACGGTTAGACTGGTTTCCGTCGGGCCCCTCGTCGTAGCCAGAGTCCGGCTGCGGGGGAAAACCAGCCTGAGGGCCAGACCTAGGACGCGTGGTCTGTGTGTGCACACGTGGTTGGGGACAGTGGACGCACGTCGACGGGCGTGACCCCAGCTAGTCACTTGTTGTGGTTACTTGTACGGTGTTCGTGCCTCGGGTAGGACCTACCACGTCAGGCGGTTCACCTGCGGTGCGGTGTAAGACGTCAGGAGACGCTACCGGCTGTGCTTCTAGTGGGTGGTACTCCTGTCGAGTACGGAGTGACAGACTGTCAGTCTCTGTGTCTTTGACCTTCGGGTTTTTGGTCGTGTTGACCGGTGAGTTCGGTTGTTTCACCTTGGCGCGTGTGTCGGTTCTTGCGCCGTGAGATCAGTGCTAGTGGCTTTACCGAGGTTGGGTCTTGTTGTGCGGTACCCGCGATCGGATGGTCGGGGTTGCACCTTGGACAGCGTCTCCAGGTCGGCTGTGTCCGGGGGACAGGCCTCTACGGCGTGGTTGCCGTGTGTTCTTACTTCGGTAGGTGGTACTAGCGTGGTTCGGTAGCTTCGACTGTGTGATCGAGGTCTGCCTTCTGGCAGTAGGAGTAGCTGTAGTGCCGAGTTTTTTGACCGGCCACCGGTTTGCTGTTCCTGCTGTAGTTGTAGCTTCCTTTCCGCTACCGCCGTTGTTTCCAGTTGGGGTTCCGCGGGATCCCTGCTGAGTCTCTGTTTTGGAGACTCATTCCCTGCTTTTCAGGTGTGGCGGTTCTTCCTCGAGGTTCGAGGGTGCGGGGCGGAAGTTCTCAGTTGTCAGCTTGCCGGGCCGAGTGTTCACTTGGCATGTGGTACGTTTTACTGCTTTAGACTGTACTTTCTGTTGGACTGGACTCTGTTGTAGTTGTTTATTTATTTCTGTTAATTGTTGAATTGTCCTGCTTTATTTCCTATTTCCTTGTGCCTCCACACTCCTTTTAGCCCTTCCGAGCCCTCCCGGCTCGTGGGCGGCGGTGCGAGTCTCGGGTTATCGGGCCTTCCCGGTAATCGGATTCTCGGATCGTTACAGCTGGTATCAGAGCGGTGGTTGTGGACGTACATAGGAATTCGAGATATTGCAGTGATCAGAGTCCATAAGGTCCAGTACAGTCGGCAGCTGGCATAGGGTTTTGTGCTTGTTTTTCCGCCTTGTTTCTCGCTTGAGAGCTTGGGTGCGCTGTGCGGCGCTGTGAAGGTGGTTGCTGTCCGCGGCTTTCGTGCCAGCGTGGGGTCTAAGGATCGAGGTCGAGAGCCTTCTCCCTCATCGATAGGGCTGTCAATGGGCCTGGCCGGCCCGACAAGCCCGCGGGCTTGGCCCGATTTCGGGCCGGGCCGCAAGGTCTTTTTCGGCCCGCGGGTTTTTAGTCGGGCCTAAAAGCCCGGCCCGACTAGACTCGCGGGCCGGGCTCGGGCTTTGAGTTCGGCCCGCGGGCCGGCCCGGCCCGATCCCTTTTTTTATTCTCACTTCAAATTTTAAAAACTATTTAGTCAAACTTATGTTATTTTACTTAATTAAAAATTTTAATATTATCTTTTCACACAAACTATGTAATTAATATCAAAATTTTAAATTATTTAGTGAGATTATAAGTTTTATAGTATTAAATCTATTTATTTTTATTATTTTTATTATTTTATTTAAGTAGTCGGGCCGGGCCTTAGTCGGGCTTTGAATTTTTTACATAATGTCGGGCCCGACCCGGCCCGGCCCGACATAGGTCTGGCCCGGGCCGGGCTCGGGCCTTACTCTTGATAAGTCGGGCCCGGGCCGGGCCGACCTAAGCCCGGCCCGGGCCCGGCCCATTGACAGCCCTACTCATCGGTGGTGGCCCTGGTTGTGCTGCGTTCGGCAGAGGTTGCTGGCAGGTGCAAGCTCGCGGTGCTGCGTTCGAGGAACCTGCAGCGTGGTCTGGTGGCTGGAGAGGATTTTCCGTGGTTAAGTGATTGTGAGTGTGCTCTAAGTGAGCTGCTGTCGGTTTTGGCCACTCCAGCTTGAGGTTTATCCAGCCCCTGAGGTGTTCAGGTCGTGATTTAAGGTGGCAAAGCGGGTGTTCTGATCGAGAAGTGTGCTCGGGTGAGCGGAGGATCTTCTCGGTGAGCTGCTGTTTCATCGAGCCTGATGTCCTTGTCGTGCTCTGTGGCGTTAGAAATGACGTGTTGGTCCCGGTTGTTTTGTGGAATTCGAGGCAAGATTGGGCTGTGGTGTCCCAGTAAGTCTTGCTCCTGCGCTCTTGTGTGCGATTGGGTTGTGTTCGCCCTGGAGTTGGCTTGAGATGTGAAGGCTCCGCGGTGAGTTTCGGGACTCGAGGGTGAGCATCGGCGGTTGTCGGTTATGGCTCGTGTTGCGGCTCTTGGCGTGGTGTGTTGCAGTTCGAGGAATTGCAGCAGTGGTGCATCGAGAGATGCTGTGATTGTGGTCCGACGTGACACTCGTCGAGTGTGTCGAAGGCGCTGACCTGATGGAAGCGATGGTTTTTCTTGGTGCTAGATGGTGCTGTTTCCAGCGTGCGCGAGATTTGAGGTCAGGTCGAGCATGGAGTTCTTCCGTTAGTCGGAAGTGCGCTGGTTTCTCCTTTGGTTGGAGAGATTGCGTTCGGCTAAGGATCGTCGTCTTGCATTGTGTGTTCGGATTGGTTGGCCTTGTGTGCCATGAAGTCCGTGCGAGACGTGCTCCTTGTCTTGGCAAGGCAGTTGCCTGTGAGAAGTTGTGCCCATTCCCTTGTCGTGTGAGGGTGCGGGTGCTGTTCCGGAAGGACGAGTGTTGGTTGGGCGATGTTCGCTTTCTCGGCTGTGCGCGCGGATTTGAGTGCGCAGCGGAAGCGTGGTGGGCCCATAACCCACTGGTTCAGGATCGTAGCGTTGGTTGCTTCGGGCGGATTCCTGAGTTTGCGTTGAGCATCGGAGGATGGGTTCCTTGGTGTGAAACGTGTCATTGCCATGCCGTTGCCCGAGATATCGTGATTCTTGGCACTGGCATGATGGAGTGTTGGGAAATGTGCTGGCTAGTGCGCCGCATGAGTACCCTGTTCCTGTGAAGGAAGCCGAGTCAGGCGTCGGTGTTGGACCTGGATGAGGTTGTTGAGGATGTCGCCTGACGGAGGTCGAGGACGTGTTGGTCAGAGTCGATGGCTTGGCGCCCGACTTGTGTTCCCAGTCGTGTCCTCGGATGAGATCGTTTTTGGGGAAGTGGTCTCTGGCAGACTATGGGTCCCGATTGACGGCTATGAGTGGCTGGTGAGCCTAACCGTGTGACCGACCATAGCAGTGTCTGTTGGTTCTACGGTCTTGTCGGATTGTGACGGTGAGATGTTTATTGCTTAGGTCGCCGTGAGCACTGTTCAGGTGGTGTCCCGTGGCTCTGTGGTAAGGGCGGAATCGGGATTGGCGGGTGTCCACTTGGATTGATCGAAGGATTTGATGAGACCAGAT
Organism: Amorphophallus konjac; assembly: GCA_022559845.1. Taxonomy (NCBI): domain Eukaryota; kingdom Viridiplantae; phylum Streptophyta; class Magnoliopsida; order Alismatales; family Araceae; genus Amorphophallus; species Amorphophallus konjac. The sequence goes on along the minus strand of CM040127.1, from coordinate 45,902,571 downwards.
AGAAGAGTGACGCCTGTGGGCAGAGGCCTTTTTGTGAGATTGGCGTCGGATTGGTGGTCCTTGATAGGACGTTGGTGTCGCAATGGTTATCCCTGATTTGGTGACCAGCATGGGATGATTCCCCTGTGAGTCTGAGTCCAGTGAGGTGATGATTGAAGACACCAGGATCCGTCATTTGGTTTCGTCGTGCTCCCCGAGAGGGTCGAGTTGGAGCGATGTTCGAGCTCGGATGCGGTGTCCGAGAGGAGTGCAGCTCGAGATGTGGCATCAGTCTGTGTGGGAGTCGACGGATGGCTTGCTGAGGTTTGGAATGTTTCCTTTGGACCCGGTCGAGGACCAGGAAAGAAGGAAGAAGCTGAGCAAGCGAAGGTTTCCCGTTGACGAGCAGTTAGTGACCAGTGGATGGTCTTTTCAGAGACAGAAGATGCTGGTTGTTGGGGCTCGAGCGTGGCGAGAGCCGTGTGCCAGCGAGACCTTTGGTGGTCGTTTCTGTGATGTGCCTTTCCGGATGGGATCTGGGCTTTGTCGAAGTTTATCTTCTGACGAGGGTTGGCATAGTGTTATGTCCGGCTTTCGGCTTGCCATGTGTGTGGTGTTTCTTGGTGCTGAGCCGATGTTCTAGTTGCGGTCTGTTGAGAGGGCTGCCTGAGCCGGTGGAGGCTCTGTGTTGGTTGCTCCCTTGAGGAGGGTGTGCGACCTGTCAGCTGACTGCGAAGCTGATGTGCGATTTGTCTGCCGACCATTGGATGAATCGGTAGCTGTTGTTCGTGTCGAGGGTTGTGATTCCTCGGTGAGCGAGATTGTGGCTGCAGTGCCATGATGGATTCTCTCGTTGTCTGAGGTGATGCCGGACTGTGTCCTTTGGTATATGCCTGCTCTGTGGGCCAGTGTGCTCGGCGCGAGGAGCGAGGTGTTGTTTGTGATTGTAAGTCTGGCTGTGTCCCTCAGGACCGGTGTTTTCGTGAGAATCGAGGTTTTCTGTGTTGGGGCTCTGACAGCGTGTCAGTTGATTTAGTGTTCTTCCCCTGGGACTTCGTGATTGGTCGTGAATTTCGAGGACGAAATTCCTTTAAGGGGGGAGGGCTGTAATGGCCCGGATTTTTTCAGATATTTTTCGGATCATTTTAGTGGGTCTCGGAGTGTATTTTATGCTTTACACGTGTTTTTCCCTGATGTGCCTTCGGAACTCTTTGCAGGGCAAACCGTGGCGTTCTCCGACTCCGGGACGTTACCACTACATTGTGTTCCTTCCGAGGATCGCAGAGGTAATTTTTCGTAATTTTCTGAATTTATCGAATTTTTGGGTTTTCCTATATATACTAACCCTTTTCTCTCTCCCCCTCTCATTTCTCTCTTCCCTCCCTCTCTCTTCTCTCACGCCCTCTTTCTCCCCTCTCTTCTCCGGCGGCCGACGGAGCGAGGCGGGGGCGAGGTGGAGGTGGCGCGGGCGAGGATGCGGGCGAGGACAGGTGAGGATCGAGGCGGAGGAGGCGCGTGGAAGCTTGGTGGCGCGATCGCGAGCCGGCGAGGGTTTCGCGGCGTTTTCTTCGTGGATCGGCGTCCACGACGCGTCGTTTCTTCGGTGGAGGTAGGGAGATGGACCCTCAGCCCGTGTACTTCCTTTCCCGCGAGTTTCGTAGGCCGTGGTGAGCCGAGCGGGCTAAACGGGGCGTTTTGGGCAAAATGCATGTTTTTGGGGTGTGAGCCGGATCTCCCGTTCTATGGTGTTTTTGGGCGATCCAGGGGTTTAGATGCATGCCTAGGGGCTTGGGGAAGGTTTCCCCTTTTGTTTCCCCTTCACCTGGGGGTGAACGGGGTGAGGAATGGTTTTTCCCGCGGTTTCCACCGTTTTCGGTCACGGACTGAGAACGCGCTAGCCTTGGGTAGCGCGTTCTTGAAGGTCGCGCTGCCCCGACAAGGCGCGTTCATCGGAGAAGATGAACAGTAAGGCGGTTTGGGTCACGCCTTACGGCCCCAGCGCATTCTGGTTGTCGCGCTATAGGATCATAGCGTGACCTGGCCTGGTCGCGCTATGTTCATGTAGCGCGTTCGTGTTGAACGCGCTAGGCACGTACAGCGCGTTCTGGCTGAACGCGCTATGCACGTGTAGCGCGTTCTTGGAGGGACCAGCCGGGCTACCCGGGGCGGGCGGTCTGCAGCTGATCGTGCTCCCCTTGGGCCGTGTGTGCCTTGGACACCCAGTGGAGTTCCGTGACCGTGTTTTGGGGTGTCTGGAGGTTCCGTTTACCTCATTTTACGTGCCCGTGCGCTTAAGGGTCCGGGTGACCTTTTAGCGTCCGTTCGCATTGTGTTGGTCTCCGGTCGACCCGGTTGGGACCCAGTGGTCGACCTCCGGCCTTGTGAGTATCCTGGACACCCCATGGGTTCTGTGTCCTTATTTTTGGGGTGTCGGGAGGGACCGTGTTACCTCGATTCGCGTGCCCGTCGGTGTGGTGGGTCCGGGTGACCCCATGTATTCCGGGCTTTCGTGTTACGCTTGATCGAGTCACCGTGTGTCGGTGTGTGTGCGGTGGGGTCTCCCCCGTATATCGTGGGTTCCTTTGGAAGGTGATTCCCGTGTGGGCCATGTGTTTGGCCTTGGACTGCGAGTCCAGTTGTCCGGCCTGGGGCTGGAGGTTCCCCGCTTGTTTCAAGATGGGAAATCGTCATGGCGGCTTGTGTGCTGCCCTGGGAATCGTGCCTTCTGTGTTTTTCCGTGTGACCGTGGTCCCTTGTGTTCCCTTCCTGAGGGAACAGTCTTGGTGGCTTGTGAGCTGTCTCGGTATTCGTGATATCGTGGTTTTGGACGTAGAGATTGGGCTAGATCGACGGCCTTGTGCTGTTGCGTGCAACGGTCTTGACCCCGAGTCTTGTGACTCAAGGACCGTTGGCTGTAGTGTGTCTAGAGGACTGTCCAGAGTCTAGTGGCTTAAGTGCCACTCGAGTTTTCTCGACTATCGCGCACGGTGCGTGCGTGGCCGTGGACTGTGAGTCCCGTTTCTTCTCCGACTGTGGTCACCGTGCGACGGGGCCGGTACGTGGGGTGGTCCCCGTACGTCGTCGGATTCGGACGTTATTTTCCATTGACTAGAGAGTCTACTCCTTCAGTGACCCTCCACTAGTCGTAGCCTACCAGTACGCGTGTGCTGGTCGCACCAGGGAGTGGTGTACGGGCTTACCCTGAGGACGGTTAGACTGGTTTCCGTCGGGCCCCTCGTCGTAGCCAGAGTCCGGCTGCGGGGGAAAACAAGTCAGAGGGCCAGACCTAGGACGCGTGGTCTGTGTGTGCACACGTGGTTGGGGACAGTGGACGCACGTCGACGGGCGTGACCCCAGCTAGTCACTTGTTGTGGTTACTTGTACGGTGTTCGTGCCTCGGGTAGGACCTACCACGTCAGGCGGTTCACCTGCGGTGCGATGTAAGACGTCAGGGGACGCTACCGGCTGTGCTTCTAGTTGGTGGTACTCTTGTCGAGTACGGAGTGACAGACTGTCAGTCTCTGTGTCTTTGACCTTCGGGTTTTTGGTCGTGTTGACCGGTGAGTTCGGTTGTTTCACCTTGGTGCGTGTGTCGGTTCTTGCGCCGTGAGATTAGTGCTAGTGGCTTTACCGAGGTTGGGTCTTGTTGTGCGGTACCCGCGATCGGATGGTCGGGGTTGCACCTTGGACAGCGTGTCCAGGTCGGCTGTGTCCGGGGGACAGGCCTCTACGGCGTGGTTGCCGTGTGTTCTTACTTCGGTAGGTGGTACTAGCGTGGTTCAGTAGCTTCGACTGTGTGATCGAGGTCTGCCTTCTGGCAGTAGGAGTAGCTGTAGTGCCGAGTTTTTGACCGGCCACCGGTTTGCTGTTCCTGCTGTAGTTGTAGCTTCCTTTCCGCTACCGCCGTTGTTTCCGGTTGGGGTTCCGCGGGATCCCTGCTGAGTCTCTGTTTTGGAGACTCATTCCCTGCTTTTCAGGTGTGGCGGTTCTTCCTCGAGGTTCGAGGGTGCGGGGCGGAAGTTCTCAGTTGCCAGCTTGCCGGGCCGAGTGTTCACTTGGCATGTGGTACGTTTTACTGCTTTAGACTGTACTTTCTGTTGGACTGGACTCTGTTGTAGTTGTTTATTTATTTCTGTTAATTGTTGAATTGTCCTGCTTTATTTCCTATTTCCTTGTGCCTCCACACTCCTTTTAGCCCTTCCGAGCCCTCCCGGCTCGTGGGCGGCGGTGCGAGTCTCGGGTTATCGGGCCTTCCCGGTAATCGGATTCTCGGGTCGTTACAGCTGGTATCAGAGCGGTGGTTGTGGACGTACATAGGAATTCGAGATATTGCAGTGATCAGAGTCCATAAGGTCCAGTACAGTCGGCAGCTGGCATAGGGTTTTGTGCTTGTTTTTCCACCTTGTTTCTCGCTTGAGAGCTTGGGTGCGCTGTGCGGCGCTGTGAAGGTGGTTGCTGTCCGCGGCTTTCGTGCCAGCGTGGGGTCTAAGGATCGAGGTCGAGAGCCTTCTCCCTCATCAGTGGTGGCCCTGGTTGTGCTGCGTTCGGCAGAGGTTGCTGGCAGGTGCAAGCTCGCGGTGCTGCGTTCGAGGAACCTGCAGCGTGGTCAGGTGGCTGGAGAGGATTTTCCCGTGGTTAAGTGACCGTGAGTGTGCTCTGAGTGAGCTGCTGTCGGTTTTGGCCACTCCAGCTTGAGGTTTATCCAGCCCCTGAGGTGTTCAGGTCGTGGTTTAAGGTGGCAGAGCGGGTGTTCTGATCGAGAAGTGTGCTCGGGTGAGCGGAGGATCTTCTCGGTGAGCTGCTATTTCATCAAGCCTGATGTCCTTGTCGTGCTCTGTGGCGTTAGAAATGACGTGTTGGTCCCGGTTGTTTTGTGGAATTCGAGGCAAGATTGGGCTGTGGTGTCCCAGTAAGTCTTGCTCCTGCGCTCTTGTGTGCGATTGGGTTGTGTTCGCCCTGGAGTTGGCTTGAGATGTGAAGGCTCCGCGGTGAGTTTCGGGACTCGAGGGTGAGCATCGGCGGTTGTCGGTTATGGCTCGTGTTGCAGCTCTTGGCGTGGTGTGTTGCAGTTCAAGGAATTACAGCAGTGGTGCATCGAGAGATGCTGTGATTGTGGTCCGACGTGACACTCGTCGAGTGTGTCGAAGGCGCTGACCTGACGGAAGCGATGGTTTTTCTTGGTGCTGGATGGTGCTATTTCCAACGTGCGGGAGGTTTGAGGTCAGGTCGAGTATGGAGTTCTTCCGTTAGTCGGAAGTGCGCTGGTTTCTCCTTTGGTTGGAGAGATTGCGTTCGGCTAAGGATCGTCGTCTTGCATTGTGTGTTCGGATTGGTTGGCCTTGTGTGCCATGAAGTCCGTGCGAGACGTGCTCCTTGTCTTGGCAAGGCGGTTGCCTGTGAGAAGTTGTGCCCATTCCCTTGTCGTGTGAGGGTGCTGGTGCTGTTCCGGAAGGACGAGTGCTGGTTGGGCGATGTTTGCTTTCTCGGCTGTGCGCGCGGATTTGAGTGCGCAGCGGAAGCGTGGTGGGCCCATAACCCACTGGTTCAGGATCGTAGCGTTGGTTGCTACGGGCGGATTCCTGAGTTTGCGTTGAGCATCGGAGGATGGGTTCCTCGGTGTGAAACGTGTCGTTGCCATGCCGTTGCCCGAGATATCGTGATTCTTGGCACTGGCATGATGGAGTGTTGGGAAATGTGCTGGCTAGTGCGCCGCATGAGTACCATGTTCCTGTGAAGGAAGCCGAGTCAGGCGTCGGTGTTGGACCTGGATGAGGTTGTTGAGGATGTCGCCTGACGGAGGTCGAGGACGTGTTGGTCAGAGTCGATGGCTTGGCGCCCGACTTGTGTTCCCAGTCGTGTCCTCGGATGAGATCATTTTTGGGGAAGTGGTCTCTGGCAGACTATGGGTCCCGGTTGACGGCTATGAGTGGCTGGTGAGCCTAACCGTGTGACCGACCATAGCAGTGTCTGTTGGTTCTACGGTCTTGTCGAATTGTGACGGTGAGATGTTTATTGCTTAGGTCGCCGTGAGCACTGTTCAGGTGGTGTCCCGTGGCTCTGTGGTAAGGGCGGAATCGGGATTGGCGGGTGTCCACTTGGATTGATCGAAGGATTTGATGAGACCAGATAGAAGAGTGACGCCTGTGGGCGGAGGCCTTTTTGTGAGATTGGCGTCGGATTGGTGGTCCTTGATAGGACGTTGGTGTCGCAATGGTTATCCCTGGTTTGGTGACCAGCATGGGATGATTCCCCTGTGAGTCTGAGTCCAGTGAGGTGATGATTGAAGACACCAGGATCCGTCATTTGGTTTCGTCGTGCTCCCCGAGAGGGTCGAGTTGGAGCGATGTTCGAGCTCGGATGCGGTGTCCGAGAGGAGTGCAGCTCGAGATGTGGCATCAGTCTGTGTGGGAGTCGACGGATGGCTTGCTGAGGTTTGGAATGTTTCCTTTGGACCCGGTCGAGGACCAGGAAAGAAGGAAGAAGCTGAGCAAGCGAAGGTTTCCCGTTGACGAGCAGTTGGTGACCAGTGGATGGTCTTTTCAGAGACAGAAGATGCTGGTTGTTGGGGCTCGAGCGTGGCGAGAGCCGTGTGCCAGCGAGACCTTTGGTGGTCGTTTCTGTGATGTGCCTTTCCGGATGGGATCTGGGCTTTGTCGAAGTTTGTCTTCTGACGAGAGTTGGCATAGTGTTATGTCCGGCTTTCGGCTTGCCATGTGTGAGGTGTTTCTTGGTGCTGAGCCGATGTTCTGGTTGCGGTCTGCTGAGAGGACTGCCTTGAGCCGGTGGAGGCTCTGTTTTGGTTGCTCCCTTGAGGAGGGTGTGCGACCTGTCAGCTGGCTGCGAAGCTGATGTGCGATTTGTCTGCCGACCATTGGATGAATCGGTAGCTGTTGTTCGTGTCGAGGGTTGTGATTCCTCGGTGAGCGAGATTGTGGCTGCAGTGCCATGATGGATTCTCGCGTTGTCTGAGGTGATGCCAGACTGTGTCCTTTGGTATATGCCTGCTCTGTTGGCCAGTGTGCTCGGCGCGAGGAGCGAGGTGTTGTTTGTGATTATAAGTCTGGCTGTGTCCCTCAGGACCGGTGTTTTCGTGAGAATCGAGGTTTTCTGTGTTGGGGCTCTGACAGCGTGTCAGTTGATTTAGTGTTCTTCCCCTGGGACTTCGTGATTGGTCGTGAATTTCGAGGACGAAATTCCTTTAAGGGGGGAGGGCTGTAATGCCCCGGATTTTTTTAGATATTTTTCGGATCATTTTAGTGGGTCTCGGAGTGTATTTTGTGCTTTACACGTGTTTTTCCCTGATGTGCCTTCGGAACTCTTTGCAGGGCAAACCGTGGCGTTCTCCGACTCCGGGACGTTACCACTGCGTTGTGTTCCTTCCGAGGATCGCGGAGGTAATTTTTCGTAATTTTCTGAATTTATCGAATTTTCGGGTTTTCCTATATATACTAACCCTTTTCTCTCTCCCCCTCTCATTTCTCTCTTCCCTCCCTCTCTCTTCTCTCACGCCCTCTTTCTCCCCTCTCTTCTCCGGCGGCCGACGGAGCGAGGCGGGGGCGAGGTGGAGGTGGCGCGGGCGAGGATGCGGGCGAGGACAGGTGAGGATCGAGGCGGAGGAGGCGCGTGGAAGCTTGGTGGCGCGATCGCGAGCCGGCGAGGGTTTCGCGGCGTTTTCTTCGTGGATCGGCGTCCACGACGCGTCGTTTCTTCGGTGGAGGTAGGGAGATGGACCCTCAGCCCGTGTACTTCCTTTCCCGCGAGTTTCGTAGGCCGTGGTGAGCCGAGCGGACTAAACGGGGCGTTTTGGGCAAAATGCATATTTTTGGGGTGTGAGCCGGATCTTCCGTTTTATGGTATTTTTGGGCGATCCAGGGGTTTAGATGCATGCCTAGGGGCTTGGGGAAGGTTTCCCCTTTTGTTTCCCCTTCACCTGGGGGTGAACGGGGTGAGGAATGGTTTTTCCCGCGGTTTCCACCGTTTTCGGGCATGGACTGAGAACGCGCTAGCCTTGGGTAGCGCGTTCTTGAAGGTCGCGCTGCCCCGACAGGGCGCGTTCATCGGAGAAGATGAACTGTAAGGCGGTTTGGGTCACGCCTTAAGGCCCCAGCGCGTTCTGGTTGTCGCGCTATAGGATCATAGCGCGACTTGGCCTGGTCGCGCTATGGTCATGTAGCGCGTTCGTGTTGAACGCGCTAGGCACGTACAGCGCGTTCTGGCTGAACGCGCTATACACGTGTAGCGCGTTCTTGGAGGGACCAGCCGGGCTGCCCGGGGCGGGCGGTCTGCCGCTGATCGTGCTCCCCTTGGGCCGTGTGTGCCTTGGACACCCAGTGGAGTTCCGTGACCGTGTTTTGGGGTGTCTGGAGGTTCCGTTTACCTCGTTTTATGTGCCCGTGCGCTTAAGGGTCCGAGTGACCTTTTAGCGTCCGTTCGCATTGTGTTGGTCTCCGGTCGACCCGGTTGGGACCCAGTGGTCGACCTCCGGCCTTGTGAGTATCCTGGACACCCCATGGGTTCTGTGTCCTTATTTTTGGGGTGTCGGGAGGGACCGTGTTACCTCGATTCGCGTGCCCATCGGTGTGGTGGGTCCGGGTGACCCCATGTATTCCGGGCTTTCGTGTTACGCTTGATCGAGTCACCGTGTGTCGGTGTGTGTGCGGTGGGGTCTCCCCCGTATATCGTGGGTTCCTTTGGAAGGTGATTCCCGTGTGGGCCATGTGTTTGGCCTTGGACTGCGAGTCCAGTTGTCCGGCCTGGGGCTGGAGGTTCCCCGCTTGTTTCAAGATGGGAAATCGTCATGGCGGCTTGTAAGCTGCCCTGGGAATCGTGCCTCTGTGTTTTTCCGTGTGGCCGTGGTCCCTTGCGTTCCCTTCCTGAGGGAACAGTCTTGGTGGTTTGTGAGCTGTCTCGGTATTCGTGATATCGTGGTTTTGGACCTAGAGATTGGGCTAGATCGACGGCCTTGTGCTATTGCGTGCAACGGTCTTGACCCCGAGTCTGGTGACTCAAGGACCGTTGGCTGTAGTGTGTCTAGAGGACTGTCCAGAGTCTAGTGGCTTAAGTGCCACTCAAGTTTTCTCGACTATTGCGCACGGTGCGTGCGTGGCCGTGGACTGTGAGTCCCGTTTCTTCTCCGACTGTGGTCACCGTGCGACGGGGCCGGTACGTGGGGTGGTCCCCGTACGTCGTCAGATTCGGACGTTGTTTTTCATTGACTAGAGAGTCTACTCCTTCAGTGACCCTCCACTAGTCGTAGCCTACCAGTACGCGTGTGCTGGTCGCACCAGGGAGTGGTGTACGGGCTTACCCTGAGGACGGTTAGACTGGTTTCCGTCGGTCCCCTCGTCGTAGCCAGAGTCCGACTGCGGGGGAAAACCAGTCTGAGGGCCAGACCTAGGACGCGTGGTCTGTGTGTGCACACGTGGTTGGGGATAGTGGACGCACGTCGACGGGTGTGACCCCAGCTAGTCACTTGTTGTGGTTACTTGTACGGTGTTCGCGCCTCGGGTAGGACCTACCACGTCAGGCGGTTCACCTGCGGTGCGGTGTAAGACGTCAGGGGACGCTACCGGCTGTGCTTCTAGTGGGTGGTACTCCTGTCGAGTACGGAGTGACAGACTGTCAGTCTCTGTGTCTTTGACCTTCGGGTTTTTGGTCGTGTTGACCGGTGAGTTCGGTTGTTTCACCTTGGCGCGTGTGTCGGTTCTTGCGCCGTGAGATTAGTGCTAGTGGCTTTACCGAGGTTGGGTCTTGTTGTGCGGTACCCGCGATCGGATGGTCGGGGTTGCACCTTGGACAGCGTGTCCAGGTCGGCTGTGTCCGGGGGACAGGCCTCTACGGCGTGGTTGCCGTGTGTTCTTACTTCGGTAGGTGGTACTAGCGTGGTTCGGTAGCTTCGACTGTGTGATCGAGGTCTGCCTTCTGGCAGTAGGAGTAGCTGTAGTGCCGAGTTTTTGACCGGCCACCGGTTTGCTGTTCCTGCTGTAGTTGTAGCTTCCTTTCCGCTACCGCCGTTGTTTCCGGTTGGGGTTCCGCGGGATCCCTGCTGAGTCTCTGTTTTGGAGACTCATTCCCTGCTTTTCAGGTGTGGCGATTCTTCCTCGAGGTTCGAGGGTGCGGGGCGGAAGTTCTCAGTTGTCAGCTTGCCGGGCTGAGTGTTCACTTGGCATGTGGTACGTTTTACTGCTTTAGACTGTACTTTCTGTTGGACTGGACTCTGTTGTAGTTGTTTATTTATTTCTGTTAATTGTTGAATTGTCCTGCTTTATTTCCTATTTCCTTGTGCCTCCACACGCCTTTTAGCCCTTCCGAGCCCTCCCGGCTCGTGGGCGGCGGTGCGAGTCTCGGGTTATCGGGCCTTCTCGGTAATCGGATTCTCGGGTCGTTACAACAGGACCCATGGTACTCGGCGGAGAACCTGGTCTCAAAGACCATCTCACACATGGTAGAAACCTCCGGGCAGATTTCCTTACCTTTTAGTAACATACCATTTGATATACCAGGGTTAAGCAAATGATAATGCAGTGCAAAGCAGCCCTATTATGCATTGAAAAACATGCAGTCTACGACAATAGGCAAATGACAGTCATGCAAATCAGTCCTTTATGTATTGATCAATTTCATTGACAGTCATGCAGATGATATATGCAAGTACTAGACACATGCATTGACTGTATGCACTAACTGACCCATTCAAGCTCAGTCCAAGTATGTAATCAAGCATGCAATGCATTGACACCAGACACATGCATTGACTCTATACACTGAAGAACTATTCGCAATCAGCAAGTTATGCATTCAACAACAAGCATGCAGTCCATTGACATAAGGTTCATATAAAGCATCGACTGTAAAAATGATTGTGCAGAGCATCTAACAGCCCATTTATTCAGTGCAATAATCAATGAGAGAAGAGCATCAGATATATGCAAAGTAAAATTCAGTAGCTGAGTCTGGAATGCAGACTGATCAGCTAGACATGAAGAGATCATCAACAATCAATCAAGCAAATCAATATGAAACTCACAATTTTCATGCTCACAATTTCAGATAATGGAATTTAAAGTAAAGTTCAGAACTGACCTGAATTGTAGTATCCTGGGGTTTTCTTGTTGAGTGCCTTGGTTAACCCCTTTTATTCATTTCCAAGGCACACCTTCAACAACTGGATTATTTTGATCCTGCAGGAACCCAAGCTGCCTTGGGTCCTGTATGAGCCCTAACAGGTGTTCTAAACAATCTTTTAGCAACATGATCATCATATTCCATCAGTTTACACTCAAACATTGAATGTCCAGTTTTTCCACAATAATGACATGAAGCCACAGAATTTTTGTTTTTATTCTTCATGCTAGCAGAAACATGATGCCCATGTGCATGCATATGAGTATGAAAATTATGTGTATGAGCATGAGTATTTCTTTTATTGACATGAAAATTTTTCTTTCCATGCTCAGCCAGCCGACAATTGGCAGCTTTGTGGCCTAGCTTACCACATTCAAAACATGCAAAGTTTTTCCTTTTATCTCTCAAGTTATTTCTAGCAGAATCATAGAAAGCAGGGAATTTGACAGATTTAGAGTTTAATCTATTTCCCTGAGGATGCCAGCAATCTTTGACTGCATGCCCATACTTACCACATTCAAAGCATTTAAGATGCTTGCTTCTTGATTCATTTTTACCCCAATGATTTCCTGACCAGCACTCATTAGCCTTATGCCCAGGCTTGTTGCAAGTGAAACAAATGATATACTGGCCTGAAATAGATCTATATCTATATGGGTTATGAGCATGTGTGAAAAATCTAGGATTCACATTGTTATCTTCTTTCAGTTTAAAATATGCATTTATTACATGACCACGCCTACCACAATAATAGCATGAAGCATTAGATTTCCTGAAGGCATGGTTTCTTCCAGATAGATTCCTAGAATGCATTGTTTTATTTGCATGCTCATCCTCTTTTAATATTCTGCAATCATCCATGATATGCCCATGCTTACCACAGTAATAGCAAGAAGTATCAGATTTCCTAGGGGCATGGTTTCTATCAGATGAATTCACAGATGCATGTGAATGAGTACAAGAAGCATGAGCATTTTGCATGGACCCATCAGATTCAGCAGAGCTAACAAATTTCAGAGTATAACCAGAATTATTCTTTGCCCTTTTTGTTTGACTCTTTCTTTTCAATTTCTGATTATCCTCAACAGGTTTTGTTTTCTTTTCAATTTTCTGAGCTTTAAACTGAAAGACAGATTTTGAAGGTGACTTCTGATTTTTATTTTATTTTGGGGATTGCCTTGAAGTACTAGCTACATCAGTGCTTTGGACAAAAGTGGTATATAGCTGGTTTTTAGTGATTTTCTTAACATCAGAACAGCAATTTGTTCCCCCTTCTGAGTTATCATCCTTCCTCTTCCCAACAGTTTTCATTTTTCCTTTAATCTTGGCAGACTCAATAGCTGAATTTTCCAGATTATGAATTTTATCTTCCAAGCTAGCAATGTGAAGTTCATAACTGGCTATCTCCTGTTCACTGCAGTTTACACATTCGCTTAGAACTTGGTTAGCAGTTTTATACTTCTCAATTTCTTGTTCTAGACTGTTCAACATTTCTGAATCTTCACTACAAACAGCTTTTCCCTTTTCGGTAGTGAGAAATTTTTCAGATAGTCCAGTATTTAACCATTTCAGTTTCTCAACTTCAGCTTTTAATTCAGTGTTTTCTTCCTCAAGATTTTTATCCTGAATTTCATTATTAGCACATCTCTCTCTTCCAGACATGTGCTCCAATTTTTCAATCAGTTCATCTTCTCTTTCTTCTGCTTTAATTTTCTCAGCGAGCAGGTTTTTGTGATCATCTTTAAGTGAGGTAATTTGTTTATTTAGCCATTCATTCTCACTAAAGAGATCTTCATTACGTTCTCTTAAAACTGAGCATATTTTACAGTTTGATTTAACAGAAGAGGACTGTGAAACCTCCTCATTGATTTCATTCATTCTAACCATAAGAGTTTTATTTTTCTTTTGAAGATCTTCATTCTCCAATTTCAGTTTGTCCATTCCAGTATTAACTTCAGTGAGTTCCTGCATGCCTTTTAGATGCTCCTTTTTCTTATCATTCAACTGATTCTCTATTTCTGACATTTTATCCAACCATGTTTGTTTTTCAATTTTTAGAGAATCATTTTGTTTCTTAAGATTCTGAACATCTAGCATGCAAGCATCATAAGACTTTTTCATATTTGGACAGTTTTCACAGGAATCTTTCAGATTTATTCTATCACATTTCTTTTTCAATTTTTTATTTTCAGATTTCAATTTCTTGGAAACTTCTAACAAGTTTTCATACATCTCTATCAATTCATCGAAAGAGTATCATTCTGATTCAGAGCTTACCTCGGATGAAGTTTCATCATCAGCATTTCTACGATCAGCCATTAAGCACTTGCTGTGATTCCTGATTAGCTTCAGTTTATCCAAAATGTCTTTGGCAAACCTGCAAGAAGAAATACATTCAATTAGAGATCTGTCAATTGATTCTTTTAATAAAACTACAGCTCTATTATTGACAGAGTCTTTCATCTTATCCTTCTTGGTCCATTTGGATTTATCCTTCGACAGTTTATATGGACCGTGAGTTATTACCTTCCACAAGTCAGGATCGGTTGTGCTTACATACCGATGCAACTTTTCCAGCCATGGGCCAAGGTCATCACCTCTGTATATCGGAGGATGAGCCATCAGAACAGATGACAAGCAGATTCAAGGCACGAAGCAATCGACAACAAAGCACCACAACCAGATAAGCAAGGCAAGGAACTAACTCAGTGAAACTTAATACAGAACACAAGAAGCACACTTAGAAAATGCACCAAACAGAAATGCACTAAACCAGATGATCAACGTAAAGCACTAAAACAGTAAATCAAAATATGATTCCAAAAGACCCACTCTGAAATGCACCAACAATTAGCAGGATCCTCCGCAGATTGTTAGATCTGTTCAGTCAGAGACCCGCTCTGATACCAAGTGTTGGGTTCGGTGCAGGTATTCAGAGGGGGGGTGAATGAATATATGCCCTCTTTAAACCTTTCGCCAAAATAAAAGACTTATGCTCACAAGATAAATTTAGACAATCTGAAGATCTAATTGAATTCTCTTATAAGCAACTAAGCAGAAAAGTATGGAATCTCAATAACACACTTAAGCATATAATGGGCACAGTTCGCTTAACTAGACAAACTTGAAGTCTAATAAGCAATGGCAGAAATAAACAAACACTCAGTGTGCAATCAAACTAAGATTTCGCTCACTCAATAACTGGAATGCTAACAAGATAAATTAGACACTCATCTACTGAACCTATGATCGAACACATGGAGCGCCCCTATGCAATCATCTAGCGGAAGCAAACAGATAGAAACATCAAACCACTGCACAAGGGGTTTTTAGGTGGTTCGGTCCTCCAGACCTACATCCACCCCACACTCAACCCGAGTGTGGCTTACTGCTGACTCACAGCTTGAACTGCTGGGCCTCACAGCTTGCCTACAATCCGCTGGGCAACACAGCTTGCCGTCCGAGGAATCCTCCTCGCCCATTGAGCAACACAGCTTGCTGTCCAGTGGAATCCACCACTGCAAACCGATGGGCAATACAGCTTGGCCGTCCAGTGGAATCCTCCACTGCAAACGCTGAGCAACACAGCTTGCTCCGCTGACAAACAGCTTGAAGAAAGGATAAAATGGAAACAAGAAAAGATGGAAACACAGCAACTAAAAGCTGAACAATGAAGCACGAAATATAGCTCTCGAAGAGCACTTGATGGGGGACGGGGACCGACACGGACTAAGACTCTTAAGGACTCTAACTGAGGCAAGCAGTAGCACGCTCAAGGGTCGCCAAGTGGCTGACCACCGTGATACCCCACAGAGTGTAGGACGTCTCTCAACAGAAACTCCGACCTCGGCCGTCCCAAGGAGGGAAGCGCACGTGTCTAGGCGTAAAGTCGACTTCCAAAGACAAGGGGAGTCGAGTCCTAGCTCGATGCTCTAAGGGTGCTCAAGGATGGGTGCTCTCACTCGCGATCCGCGGTGATGGTAACAAAGTAGCTAGGCGCCTACTCTCTCTCACGCGGCATAATCAAAAGCATACTAAAAGAGCAAGCACAAGAGAGGAGTCGGAACGCGTACCTCCACGCCTAGGCGTGGGGAAGGAACCCCGGCCGTGGGCCAACAACCCCGATACACTGAAGACCAATAAAATACAACCCAATAGCGGCCCACTCCTCGCAGGGAGGTAAAAGGCTACAAGCGACGCATTCGGGGCTGCCGGGCACGGGCTGACGGGCCGCACTCGGTGACGGGCACAATGCTGCAGAATCGGCGTCGCGCGCGCCTGGACGGAGACGGGTCCCACGGGCTGATGCGACGTCCGATCGAGGCGCCGTCAGAGAGGACGCGTCTCTGACTGCTGGAGGAACGCTCCGGCCAAAGGAGGCACGCTGGATCCACCGGTGGTGGCCGTGGTCGCTGCTGAAAGTCGGGTCAGGTTCTGTGGTCGCAGAACTGCGCACGCCGACGAAAAAATCAGGAAGTCGGACTTCTGGTGCCCGAACAGGTCCCGGCCGGTTGGAGGTGAAAGCCAACTGGCAGAGGTCGCCCTCGGCCAAACGGCGCTGGCAGACGATGCCGGTACGAGTCGCAGGAGCCGCTGGAAGTTGGTGTTAGTTCGCTGGCCGGACTGTGCAGACAGACCTGAGTGGTCCCACGAGAATCGACGCCACGCTCGGCACCGATGTCGGAACGAGGCGAGATCGGTGGCGTTGGACAGAGGACGAGGAGAGGTACGTCCGGTGAAGATCCCGCGTCCAAACTCGCAGACGTCCGCCCTGTGCGAATTTTGAAAGAGGGCGGACAGAATCTGGGCGCACAGGGAGAGGGGTCCTGCGCGCTCTCACAAGGAAAATCACTACGGGTGGTGCCGATCTCCGAATGAGGCGAAACCACCTCGCACGCGTCGGCGACTCGTAGAAGAATCCCACAAAAATGGGCTGGACGCAGAATGGCACCACGAACAGCAGATGTCGTCGCAGCTCTTGGAGACAAAATCTGGACGCACTCGAACTCGGATCTGAGAAGAGATAGAAGAGAGGGGAACCTCGGCGTCGCACCGAGGGGATGGGGAGTCACACCCCAAGCTTGCTCCCGTCGCAGGAGCAAGGAGGACAGAGGAGGAAGTCGCATCCACCTTCAAGAGCACAAGCTATTTTCTTCTATTCCATTCAATTAATTCTCACAAAAGGAAATTACATGCCTTATATATCGAGGGAGGGGAATTAGGGTTTCACCCAGCCAAGGGAGGAGGGGTGCGACCAGGACCTTCCCCATTCAAGGGGGGGGGCGGCCAAGCCTCCTCCAATCAAGGAGGGATCAAGGGGAGGGGGGCGCCCAAAGAAGAAAGGTGAGGGAGGTGGAATGGGAAAGGGGTGTGCCCAAAAAGGAAAGAAGAGGGGGCAAGGTGGGGAAGGTGGCGCAGCCACCTAGGATGGGGAAGGGGGAATGCGCCCCAAACCCTAACCCTAATCCAAACACTATGGGCCAAGGCCAAGCCCAATAGCAAAAGAAAAAAAGGACCCATTATCCCTACACATAGTCTGATAGCAATAAAACTAGATAACATGTCCACGCAGGGACTAATCCAAGGCCCACATGGCCTGAGCAAGCAGAGAAGATAGCTAGAAGATGCCGCCATCGCCGAGCCACAAGGAAGTAGCGGTGTGCCGGGTGCTCCGTCGAGGATAGCGCCGTGTGTCCTCACCAATTCTCCCCGGGTGGGAAGAACTCGACCCCGTCGAGTAGGGGTCACGGTCGCTGAGGTACCGCTCCAGCAAGTCCGGATCGATCCGCTCCAGCTCTCCACGTGTAATCCAGGTGTTGTCCGACTCGGGGCGCCCTCTCCAACGCACTAGGAAGCGTTGGTAGGCTCCGCTCCTGGTAGTAGTCACCTGCTCATCCAGTATGCAATCTATATGCTCGCGTGTATGTAATGGGGCTGGAGGAGGTGGACTCTCAGTAGGTGTATCACTCACAACAGGAGGGTCAGGCCCAAATAACTCGCTGGGTATCACCGCGGGATCCTTATAAGCTACCAGATCAGAGACATTGAACGTCGAACTGATCCCGTAGTCGTCTGGAAGCTCGATCTCATACGCGTTCGACCCAATACGCCTCAACACTCTGAATGGTCCTGCACCGCGGTCTTGGAGTTTCTTTACGGCTCCCGAAGGAAACCGTTCCGGTCTAACCCGGACCATGACGTACTCTCCCTCGCGGAACTCACGTGTGCGTCTGTGCGCGTCAGCTAACTCCTTGTAACGTGCGTTGCAAGCCTCAATATGACGACGGACATGATCATGCAACTGTCTAATATGCTCAGCAAAAGACTCAGCTGACTCAGAGACTCGGGACTGAATGGGGGAGGGAATCAAATCAATCGGTTTCCTAGGCCTACGACCAGTGACAATCTCAAATGGACTCAACCCTGTAGACCTATTGACCGAATCATTATAAGCAAACTCCGCTAAAGGTAAGACAAGATCCCAATCTCCAACTCTATCACGCACTAAACATCTCAGAAGATCCCCTAGACTTCTATTGACTACCTCTGTCTGACCGTCAGTCTGGGGGTGGTACGCGGTGGAGAACTTCAACTGGGTGCCCATCATCCGCCAAAGGGTTTTCCAAAAGTAGCTCGTAAAACGCACATCCCTATCAGAAACAATGGTACGCGGCAACCCAAACCTGGACACACAGTGGGTGAAGAATAACCTAGCAACTCCAGAGGCATCCGATGTCTTGGAACAAGGAATAAACAAGGCCATCTTGGAGAAGCGGTCAACCACAACAAAAATAGAATCATGCCGCCGTGCAGTACGGGGCAAACCAAGCACAAAGTCCATGCTGATATCCTGCCAAGGACTATCAGGGACAGGCAGAGGGGTATAAAGGCCAGTGTTCTGTTTCCTCTGTTTCGCTAAGGCACAAATACGACACTGGGCAACTATGCGGGCCACATCCCTCTTCAAACTGGGCCAGTAGAAACGGTGCTCGACAGCCTCTATGGTCTTGTTTCGGCCGAAGTGGCCGGCAAGACCTCCTGCATGAAGCTCCCACGTAAGAAAATCACGAACTGAAGTCCGTGGGATGCACAACCTATCGCCTCTAAATAAGTGACCATCCTGAAGGACAAACTCGCTAAACTCACGGGACGGTCCTGACTGAAGGGCAGAATAGATGGGACCGAAGTCCGGGCAATCAATGTAGGCCTCCTTCAACTTCTCTAAACCAACCACCTGAACATTCATGGTGGATATCAACATCACCCGCCGACTAAGAGCGTCGGCCACCTTGTTCTCAGCACCTGCCTTGTGCTTGAGAACGAATGTAAACTCCTGCAAATATTCCACCCATCTACTATGTCGGGCATTCAGCTTCTTTTGGGTGTGGAGAAATTTCAATGCCTCATGGTCAGAAAAGAGCACAAACTCCTGGTGGAGGAGATAGTGCCTCCAATAGCGCAAGGCCTGAACAACTGCGTAGAATTCCTTGTCATAAGTAGAGTAACGCAGTTTGGCATCATTGAGTTTCTCACTAAAAAAGGCTATAGGGTGGGACTCCTGGCTAAGCACTCCCCCTATGCCTAAACCTGAGGCATCACATGTGACCTCAAACACTTTAGAAAAGTCTGGAAGTGTAAGAACGGGTGCCTGGGTCATGCGATCCTTGATAAGCTGGAAGGCTGTGGCCGCAGCCTTCGTCCAGGTAAACTCGCCCTTACGGATGCAATCCGTGATCGGGGCGGTGATAGAACTGAACCCCCTAATGAAACGGCGATAGAAAGTCGCCAGACCATGAAAGCTCCTAACATCGTGGAGTGTGCGGGGCTCGGGCCACTCCACTATGGCACGGATCTTCTCCGGATCAGCGGAGACTCCGTCACGGGACATAATGAACCCTAAGAAAGAAACCTGGTCAGTCATGAAGCTACACTTCTTAGGGTTGGCAAACAAGCTCTCCCGTCTCAGAACAACACACACCTGCCTAATGTGATCTAGGTGTAACTCCCTAGTGCGGCTATAAATCAAGATGTCGTCGAAGTAGACGACCAAAAACACTCCAATCATAGGACGCAACACCTGCGTCATCAGCCGCATGAAGGTGCTAGGGGCGTTAGTCAGCCCGAAGGGCATGACCAACCACTCGTAAAGACCATCCTTGGTCTTAAAAGCAGTCTTCCACTCATCACCGGGTCTGACCCTCACCTGGTGATAGCCACTCCTAAGATCGATCTTCGAAAAAATCGTGGCTCCCGACATCATATCAAGCAAGTCATCTAGCCGGGGAATGGGAAACCTATACTTAACCGTGATCTTATTGATCGCACGGCTATCGATGCACATACGCCATGTGCCATCCTTCTTCGGTGCTAGCAGGGCGGGAACAGCACAGGGGCTCTTGCTATCCCTAAGGGAACCCCTACTCATCAACTCATCAACCTGCCTCTGTAGCTCAGCGTGGTCCGCGGGACTCATCCTATAATGTGGAAGATTGGGCAAGGACGAGCCCGGAACAAGATCAATCTCGTGCTGGATGTCACGCAAAGGTGGAAGGCCTTCGGGAAGGTCCTCCGGAAAGATATCAGCAAACTCTCGCAACATCTCAGCTAACTGAGGGTCTGTCACTCCCTCGAGACTGGGGACTACCTCACCTGTCTCCCTGACAACCACGGCTAAAAGAGGGACACCACTAGTGACCTCTCTCTCCATCTCTCGGGGACTGATGATCATCAACCTTCTCGTAGGAGGAACATCTATGGTGAGGGTAGGAGAGGGGGTGGAAATAGGCACCGGAGGTGGTGGTGGCGGAGGCTTGACCTTCCCCTGGCGAGGGGTGGTCGTGGCACTCGGACCGGCTGGTCCCCTAACAGTAGGGTCCCTAGGTGGGGCTGGGTGGAGGGTGATCCTGTGGCCGTTGTGATCAAATGTGCAAGTGTTTGCACGGCCCTGTAGGGTGGCATCCATGTCAAACAACCACGGCCTCCCTAAAATGATGTTACCTACCTCCATAGGGAGAACATCGCACCAAACTTCATCCTGATAGGTCTGGAACTGAAGGGACACTAGGCAACGGAGCCTAACAGGAATGGAGGTAGAATCGACCCAAGAAACCCTATAGGGAGCAGGGTGGTCAACTGGGGTCAACCCAAGGCGGGTAACAGTGCCAGTAGATATGGCGTTAATGCAACTCCCGCTATCAATGACAATCTTGCAAGCTTTACCCCCAAGCCTGCAGAAGGTGTGAAAAATGGTGGTGCGACGCCAGTCATCACTCACCTGGGGCTGGGCTAGGATGCACCTAACTACCCCTAACTGTGGGTCACCCTGAAAATGGCTACCCTGGGCACCATCCTGCTCTCCCTCGAGCAGATCATCGAAGAACTCCTCAACCAAGTCCTGGTCTACCTCATAACTAACAGGTATGGGCTCAGTGGGGGACTCAGTGGAAGTGGGGTCTGCCACGACGAGGGCCTTCCTCTCACGAGTGGGGCATCTATCAGCATAGTGGCCAAGTCCGCCACACCGGTAACAAGTACGAGCGCCCGCACTGGATGAGGCTCCAGCGGTCATAGGACTCTTGCCCTTGTCATCATGACGGGGCGCGGGGAGTAAAGGCTGTGAACGAGCAGGATGTGGGGGAGGCGGAAGTGTAGGGCGAGTGGGGGGGTAGGGTGCCTGCTGGCGAGGTGGAGGGAGCGGATCCCTAGGAAGGGGTGGACGAGGCCTGGGACCAGTGGGGTCCTGGCGAGGAGGCTCTGCGGGCCGAGCCGCCGGGTATCGACCATACTGTGTGGAAGTGGAGCGAGGGTCAAGACCCCGCTGACTAGGCATCCCCGGACGAAAGGTGGGGCCAAACTCCAACTCAAATTGCTCTAACTCTAGGGCAACCTGGTAAGCTAGCTCTAAAGTGCCTACCTGGCGACGGTAGAGCTCATACTGATATTCGGGCCTCAAGCCACGGCGAAAACGGGAAACAGGCATGCCCTTCTCTTCATCAACTCCACATCGCAAATAATACTCGTCAAATTCGGCGATGTACTCGGTCACGGACCGATCGCCCTGACTAAGGGTCTGCCATTGGTCAATGAGCCTCTGGCGGTAAGAAGGAGGGACATACTTCTCGCGGAGCTTACGCCGCATATCAAACCAGGTCTCTATGGGTGGGTCCTGCCTCTGTAACATCAGACTCTCGACATTCCTCCAGTAGGTCTGGGCTTTCCCCATGAGCTTCATCTTGGCAAATCGGACTTGCCGCAGCTCAGACATCTCAACCCATTCGAAATACCTATCCATGCTATTCTCCCAGTCTATGTAGGCTTTTGGGTCAAGAGACCCCTCGAAAGTGGGTGGATCGGCACGGACGGTCCTAAGGGCCCTATCATCCTCATCCTGGTGTGGTCGACGACCACGGTACTGGCGTCCATTCCCCTCAAAATCCATCTCGGACCCATAGTCATCAAAGTCGGGGGCTCGGGGACGTCGCTCCTGAGCCCGAGGGGCTTGAGCGGCAGCAACAAGAGGAGCTTGGTTGGCTCTAGGAGAGTCCTGGCGGTGCACCTCATCTACCCTCCCTATCCGGCCAACAAGACCCTGGAGGGCCAAATCGGACACGGTGGCACGATCCTCAATGACCTTCAGACGATCATCTAGACGCTCAGTCAACTCCTTGATGGACTGGTCGGACCTGTCCATACGGGTCATAAGTTGGGCAATCAGATCCTCAAGAGATGGGCGTCCCTGAGGTGGGTGTTGGTCACCCATGGCGTCCGGGCGATGGTAGTCCGTACCACCCCGAGTGGGCATGCAAAGGAGGCTAACACCCTAAGACCTAGAGGGACACGAATGCAATGAGATGCAAGACTCAAACAAGACACGACAAAAACCTAAACACAACCCTAAGACCCAACCTGTAAGGACAAGTTGGTAACCATGCTCTGATACCAAAATTTGATGGGGGACGGGGACCGACACGGACTAAGACTCTCAAGGACTCTAACTGAGGCAAGCAGTAGCACGCTCAAGGGTCGCCAAGTGGCTGACCACCGTGATACCCCACAGAGTGAAGGACGTCTCTCAACAGAAACTCCGACCTCGGCCGTCCCAAGGAGGGAAGCGCACGTGTCTAGGCGTAAAGTCGACTTCCAAAGACAAGGGGAGTCGAGTCCTAGCTCGATGCTCTAAGGGTGCTAAAGGATGGGTGCTCTCACTCGCGATCCGCGGTGATGGTAACAAAGTAGCTAGGCGCCTACTCTCTCTCACGCGGCATAATCAAAAGCATACTAAAAGAGCAAGCACAAGAGAGGAGTCGGAACGCGTACCTCCACGCCTAGGCGTGGGGAAGGAACCCCGGCCGTGGGCCAACAACCCCGATACACTGAAGACCAATAAAATACAACCCAATAGCGGCCCACTCCTCGCAGGGAGGTAAAAGGCTACAAGCGACGCATTCGGGGCTGCCGGGCACGGGCTGACGGGCCGCACTCGGTGACGGGCACAATGCTGCAGAATCGGCGTCGCGCGCGCCTGGACGGAGACGGGTCCCACGGGCTGATGCGACGTCCGATCGAGGCGCCGTCAGAGAGGACGCGTCTCTGACTGCTGGAGGAACGCTCCGGCCAAAGGAGGCACGCTGGATCCACCGGTGGTGGCCGTGGTCGCTGCTGAAAGTCGGGTCAGGTTCTGTGGTCGCAGAACTGCGCACGCCGACGAAAAAATCAGGAAGTCGGACTTCTGGTGCCCGAACAGGTCCCGGCCGGTTGGAGGTGAAAGCCAACTGGCAGAGGTCGCCCTCGGCCAAACGGCGCTGGCAGACGATGCCGGTACGAGTCGCAGGAGCCGCTGGAAGTTGGTGTTAGTTCGCTGGCCGGACTGTGCAGACAGACCTGAGTGGTCCCACGAGAATCGACGCCACGCTCGGCACCGATGTCGGAACGAGGCGAGATCGGTGGCGTTGGACAGAGGACGAGGAGAGGTACGTCCGGTGAAGATCCCGCGTCCAAACTCGCAGACGTCCGCCCTGTGCGAATTTTGAAAGAGGGCGGACAGAATCTGGGCGCACAGGGAGAGGGGTCCTGCGCGCTCTCACAAGGAAAATCACTACGGGTGGTGCCGATCTCCGAATGAGGCGAAACCACCTCGCACGCGTCGGCGACTCGTAGAAGAATCCCACAAAAATGGGCTGGACGCAGAATGGCACCACGAACAGCAGATGTCGTCGCAGCTCTTGGAGACAAAATCTGGACGCACTCGAACTCGGATCTGAGAAGAGATAGAAGAGAGGGGAACCTCGGCGTCGCACCGAGGGGATGGGGAGTCACACCCCAAGCTTGCTCCCGTCGCAGGAGCAAGGAGGACAGAGGAGGAAGTCGCATCCACCTTCAAGAGCACAAGCTATTTTCTTCTATTCCATTCAATTAATTCTCACAAAAGGAAATTACATGCCTTATATATCGAGGGAGGGGAATTAGGGTTTCACCCAGCCAAGGGAGGAGGGGTGCGACCAGGACCTTCCCCATTCAAGGGGGGGGGGCGGCCAAGCCTCCTCCAATCAAGGAGGGATCAAGGGGAGGGGGGCGCCCAAAGAAGAAAGGTGAGGGAGGTGGAATGGGAAAGGGGTGTGCCCAAAAAGGAAAGAAGAGGGGGCAAGGTGGGGAAGGTGGCGCAGCCACCTAGGATGGGGAAGGGGGAATGCGCCCCAAACCCTAACCCTAATCCAAACACTATGGGCCAAGGCCAAGCCCAATAGCAAAAGAAAAAAAGGACCCATTATCCCTACACATAGTCTGATAGCAATAAAACTAGATAACATGTCCACGCAGGGACTAATCCAAGGCCCACATGGCCTGAGCAAGCAGAGAAGATAGCTAGAAGATGCCGCCATCGCCGAGCCACAAGGAAGTAGCGGTGTGCCGGGTGCTCCGTCGAGGATAGCGCCGTGTGTCCTCACCAGCACTTCTGACTTGGATTTGATCCAAAAGCCAGACAACCCAATCTCTCTCTCTCTCAGCTCGAGCTCTCTATTTCTCTTCTTTCTCTTCTTTCTCTTCTTCTTCTTCTCTTCTCTTCTTTCTCTTCTTCTTCTTTTCTCTTCTCTTTCTTTTCTGGATCGAAGACCTCTCTGCACTCTGCTCTTCTGCTATTGCTGCTTCTACTTCGATCAACCTCTTTCAGACAACGGAGACTACCCTTTATAGCAGCTCGAGCAGGGGCAGCACTGGGCGCGTGTGGCCTCCACATTTCCCGCCCAATCGACTCTGCCACGTGTCAGCATCTCAGCTCCTTGGATCACGTGCCAGACACCTGCCAGACAGAGTATCGGATTATCAACTTGGTGTCGACACATTGTAAAATGAAATGCATTGTATAGACTTGTGAAAGCGCATGCATTGTATAGACTTGTAGTGTAAAGTGCGTTCTCGCACGGGAGCATATGAAATCTCAGGAGAGCATCTATGGCCTCTGGACAGCATCACCAGCGTCAGGAGAGCATGTGGAGCACATGCTATCTCTGGGAAGCAATCGCTGCTCCAGGGGAGCATCCTCAAAGTTAGGGAAGCATTAGCAGTCACTGGAGGGCATACTCGGTCCCAGGAGAGCATCCGGGGGGACAGACGAGCATGCACGTCTGATGTACAGACTCCACCAATGTATAGACTTTACAATGCTCATCCACTGAATAGACTTCACAGTGCTCAATCAGACTTCACGATGCTCAATCACCCTTGAAGATGTGAGCGTGACAGTGTATGGACTTCACTATGCAAATGGCTGTACAGACTTAGTCCAAACACGATGTATAGACTTTGGACTCCAAGGGCGATGTATGGACTTTCACATGAAAGGCTGTACAGACTTTGAAAGCTGAGGCCAATGTATAGACTTGCCAAGCGAAAGGGCTGTACAGACTTCGAAGCAAATGTGAATCCAATGTACAGACTTACTCGAGTGAGACGATGACCAAGACGATGCAGCTACAGTGATGTACAGACTTCACTGTGAATGCATGTACAGACTTGATCAAGAGAGACGCTGTACAGACTTCGAACGCAAAGGCCAATGTATAGACTTTATGAATGTTCAGACTTGAAAGCTCGACCAGTGTACAGACTTACCACTGACCAAAGTATAGACTTGAAGAGCTTGAACATAGGTAAAGACTCCAATGTGCAGACTTTGATGCTCAACGTCAAATGCGATGTACAGACTTGCATGAGATGCATGCTACAGTGCAATGTGTGGACTTGAAGAGCAATATGCGAGCTCAATGTACAGACTTCCCAGTGTAAAGACTTTAAGTCCAATGTAAGAGACTGTACAGACTTACTCATGAACACCGCACAATCGGATGTACATACTTAGCCCAAGACAATGTGTAGACTTCAGAAATGCAAGCAATGCAATAATGTCTAGACTAAGCTTTACCCTGCAGTGTATAGACTTGCTGGTCTGCTAGGAATGCAATGTATAGAACAGAAGTCAAGCACAAACAATATATCAGTTATGCACATGCATTCTCCGGATAATATACCAGTCACAGTCATGTTGCTATCATCAAAACACAATATCAAATGCACTCACTGTGTTGCAATCATCAAAACAAAACAGCATTGCTATCATCAAATCATCATAGCACATGCTTGTGCCTAAGAGGCACAACAATGGCGCCAAGAAGGGTGACTCGTTCCCAAGAGGGAGAGTCTGGCGAGGGCCAGGAAGGGCAGAATAGAGCAATGCTCCCGGAAGACACAGCTAGAGAAGCGAGAGTTCTTGGAGCAGAGGAGTTCTTCAGGGGCATGTATCAATATGTTCTTCAGCAGCAGGACGGTGATGCTAGCGATGGTTCGTCATCTCGGGATGGCCGTGTCCGTGTGTTGAGGGATTTCCTGCAATTCCAACCGCCTCTTTTTAGCGGGTAGTTAGATCCTGAGATGGCCCAAGACTGGTTAGATGACTTGGAGAGGATATTCAGTTCTATGGAGTGTGCTGAGAAGGAGAAGGTGATGTTGGCTAGCCACTGGTTGCAGGGGTCAGCCCAGACATGGTGGACGTAAGAGTGGGGGGCTACGTTCCAGTCCCGTCCTCTTTCGCAGATCGCGTGGCGGGAGTTCGTCACGACTTTCGAGCGTGCTTTTTATCCGTCCTTTATCCGATCACAGAAGATACGTCGGTTCTTAGAGTTGACCCAGGAAGATTTGTCAGTGATGTAGTACCGATCCAGGTTCATTGAGTTGGGGCGTTATGTCACGCCCCGACGCGGAATATCGGGATCGGCAGTAGAAAACGCTAGTAAAGATAACATGCTAAGCTAAGAATTAACATAATACCATGAACATAAATAAGTCCAATCTATTACAATAACCATCAACCGGGTGCCCAGAGATAGTGCCAGAGGTCAGAGCTGGGGTATGCCCCGTATAGCTGTACTTTCTTTTCTTGTCTCTGTACTAGTTATGGGCTACTGTTGTTATTATTTTCTATTGTGGACCATGTAAAATGTTAATTTATTTCCTGCTTAATATTATAACTGTTTAAATTCTACAATTACTTGTGATACTTGTGTAGTTTCCACACCATCCTTCTAACCCTTCCGAGTCTTCGGACTCGTGGGTGGCGGTGCGAGTCTCGGGTTATCGGGCCTTCCCGGTAATCGGATTCTCGGGTCGTTACACATCCCCAGTCTTCTACCCAAATCTCACCAGGTTGGGTCCTAAGACTTATAACAAGGTTATAGGTCCTACAGTATAACTTAGGATCCTAGAACTTAGAGAACCTAGGGATATTAGAAAACTTGGCTCTGATACCACCAAACTGTCACGCCCCGACGCGAAATATCAGGACCGACAGGAGAAAATGCTAGTAAAGATAACATGCTAAGCTAAGATTTAACATAATACCATGAACAGAAATAACTCCAATCTATTACAATAACCATCAACCTCTTACAAACCGACTAAAACATAAACAAACATAATCTTTACTCGACTCCGATACAATATCTAACACAAGTTCTAAGACATGGCTAGATGTAAACAACTAAACAAACTCAACATAGCGACTAGCTGATACACTCCAAGCTATCACTCTCGCCTATTCCCATCCATCTGTGAATCTTCACCTGAGCTGCCTGGAAAAGGGGGAAACAACTATATGAGCGAACGCTCAGTAGGTAACAACATGCAAGTATAAGTGATTAACCAATCAATTACATGTTAATATGAAACGGAAAGAAAAGAAATAACGATAGAATGAAACAACATAATAACATAAAGTGCTAAATAATGGAATGGAATAACAATATGACAAGAATGATAAAATTACAAGAATTGCAAGTTTATGAACAATATATAAAATAGGAAATTGTAGGAAATTGGCCAACAAGCAAGAATATAACCAAGCCAAACACGATCAAGTAAGAGATAAGAGATCATTGTCATAGACATCACGCTAGTCATGCACTCGGTGCAATGCCTCACCCTGTAATTACAAACTCCCATGGGCACAAGTACTTTTCGGGCGCTCTCCCCAGGACCAGACCGGGCCCCTATGGTGCGTTGGTATTGATTTATTGGATCCAAGATCCCAAGTTGTCTAGACTTTAATCAAGTTAAATGGCCAATTATAATCAAGTATAAACTTACCTCGAAATATCCCAAGGCTAAGTTGAAGAGATACTGTCCAGAATTTCTGTCCAGGAGTCCAAATTATCAAGAACCATCATGTTCTTGGATTCAAAACCGTAAAACACAGGGAAAACTAGTCTCTGGAAGACATGCGGTCACTAAAGGGCCGCTCAAGGCTTGTGCGGTTGAAACTGGGCCGCACTAACAAGAACTGGGCTGGGTTTAGCCCTCGGGAGGTCATGGTTGAACGGTTGCTGACGGACCGCCCTTCTATATGCACGGTTACGATAGGGCCGCACAAGGCCAGAAGGTAACAGAATCGAGGAAAGGATGTGTGGTCCTGACAGAGCCGCTCATTAATTGAACGGTCCACTCAAGGCCGCCTGTAAGAAGTACGATCCATTACTTGCCGCACAACACAGGGCCTAACCATGAGTTAGCCCAAGTGGGCTCCCGGGCTACCATAGGCAGGGTGGAACTGAACCAGAGTCCAGCCCACTATCTACTGGTCGGCCTAGGGTCTACTGGACTGATCAAATCAGGGTTTGGCCGAAGATGGATCAATGATAATCGGCCAAGACAAGTTGGCATAAGCCAGGTATGAATGGTCGATATTGGCCCGTTCATAGGTATATGCGGTCTACCAATAGCCGCGCAAGTCTCTGTTAATCCAATTCGGATTAACTCAAGTAACAGCAGTTCGATTGAGTCTAAATCAAAACTAGGGGATACAATGGTTCAAGATTAAGGTTATAACAAGTATAAACCTAATAGCCATTCAATTATAAAGGATTCACAATTAAAATTTGACATTCATTGGAAAGATGAATCAAGATCAAGCTCAATTTAAATAGATAAGCAATAATTATTTACTGTCATGAATTGCAGTTTATTAGGTGTGTTGCTAACATGTAATTAACCATTAATCTACTAACATAACATGCTGTAATGATAATTTAATCTGCTTTGTTACAGATGTGTGGCCAATTCTAGACCTTACATCCCAATGAATGGTGACAGACTGGTCGCACACGTCCCCTCAGATCCGAAGACCTACTGGATATGGACGGTCGGTAGTGTGCCGCATGGAGGGATGTGTGGTCTAGAATTGGCCGCAGGAAAGACATGCGGTTAAAGCAAGGCGGCACGTTCCAGGGACACGAACAGATGTAAAAACATATAAACGGACAACAGAGGGCCGCCTGTCTGGGATGTGCGGTCTATCGTGTGGCCCCACATGTCCAAACAAGTCGCTACCCCTCTCGCCTTGCCCGACTCCAGCGAGATTTCTAGGGTTAAATTTAAAACACTAAATTCGCACGATATAAAGCATGGAATTTGGGGCTTTTACTATCAAAAGAAATAGCATGAAAAACTATATAAGATGCATGAATCAATTTTATGTTTATAGCCTGAAATCACAACTTAATCGAAAAGGAACAATTATAACCCTAGATGTGACATGCTTGTACTAAAACCTAAAATTCTCGCAGGATACTTGATAGAATTTAGGGCTTTCTACATCAATGGAATGCTAACACGATGCTGCTTCTAACCATATATTATTTGTAGAGTTTGGCTTGCTATCACCTACCTGAATTGGATGAAGAAGGAAGAAGAAAGAAAATCAAGGATGTCGGTACACTCAGCCACTAATCGCTCGAGATCTCCCTCGATCCAACTCCTCTGCAGTCGCCGCTGGTTCTAAACGATTCAAAGGTTGGAGGGCTTCATTTTAATAGGTCACACACCTTCTGGAGGCTTCTATGCGCGGAGTATTCATCCACGCAAGTCGGGTCGATGTGAATGCCGCCGTAAAGGTTGACTCGATCCAAACTCCACCGAATGCATCTCCTAGGGTTAGGGTTTCGAGAGATTAAGAGAGGGTAAATGATCCTCCCATCGTGGCCTTTCCATTGCCACCGATTTGGGTCATTAGATGGAGTATTGGACTGGAATTTGGCGTTTCAAGGTATGGTTAACTAAGTGTTCAATTTGGGCTTAAACCACTAATTCGGTCTACTTACAGTTTTTATTTGGGTTGGCCACAGAAGACGAGTTTGTTAAACGTGTTATCCTCTACAAGAATATAATTTTTGTAAATTTTTATAAAATAGTCAAAATATAAATCATTCTATTTATTAAGGAATTAATCTAATTAATTTCTAAATAATTTCTAAAGGAAATCGGGGTATTACACCATCCCCCACTTAAGGAATTTGGTCCTCCAAATTTAATGCACTTAATAAAAAGAGGGAGTGAGACAGCTCACCTAGAATAAGTCGGGCTACTGTGTCCGCATAGTATCTTCCAACTCTCACGTAGCTTCTTCAGTTCCACGCCAACACCACTGCACTTTAACCATCGGTATGGAACGATTCCTGAGCTGTTGTTGCTTCCGATCCAAAATCTTGATCAATCTTTCTTCATAAGTCAGATCTTCCTTCAATTCAAAGTCCATATGCTAAATAATGTGAGTGGGATCGTACATATATTTACGTAACATAGACACGTGGAAAATATTGTGCACTCTAGATAACTGAGGTGGTAGTGCCAAACGGTAAGCAACCTCCCCCACTCTTTCTAGAATCTCGAATGGACCAATGTATCTTGGACTCAGTTTGCCCTGAATACCAAACCTTCGAATTCCTCTCATAGGAGAGACCTTTAAAAACACATGTTCACCAACCTGAAATTCCAATGCTCTCCTCCTGGTATCGGCATAACTCTTCTGTCTTGATTGTGCTACTTGCAATCGATCTATGATAATACGGATGTTCTTGGACGATTCAGAAATGAGATCTGGTCCAAGCCATTGCTTCTCACCTACCTCATCCCAACATAACGGGGATCGACAACTTCTACCATACAAAGCTTCAAATGGAGCCATCTGAATGTTGAACTGGTAACTGTTGTTGTAGGCGAATTCAACCAATGCCAAATGATCACTCCAACTACCTCCAAAGTCAATCATGCAGGCTCTAAGCATATCTTTCACTATCCGGTTGATCCTTTCAGTTTGTCCGTCTATTTATGGATGGAAAGCAGTACTGAAATTCAGACGAGTTCCCAAGGATTCTTGCAATCCTTTCCAAAAATGAGAAGTGAATCTGGGGTCTCTATCAGACACAATCATGACTGGTATACCATGTAGTCTTACCACTTCCTTCATATACAAAGTAGCCAAAACATCAACTATCCATTTAGACTTAATAGATAAGAAATGAGCCGATTTTGTCAATCTGTCAACAATCACCCATATTGCATCAAATCCACTACGACTCCTAGGTAGAACCATAATGAAATCCATGCCAATGCTCTCCCACTTCCATTGGGGTATATCAAGGGGTTTCAATTTTCCTGCTGGTTTGAAATGCTCCGCCTTGACTTGCTGACAAACCAAGCATCTATTTACGAAGTCCGCCACTTCCCTTTTCATATTCGGCCACCAAAAAGATCTTTTCAAATCCTTGAACATTTTAGTACCTCCAGGATGAACGGTGTATCTGGATCTATGAGCTTCCTCGATGATCTTACTCTTTATCTCAGCTACATCAGGTACACAATTTCTTCCTTGAAATAACAATCTTCCATCATCAGCCATCATGAAGTCAGGTCTGTTACCCAAGCTTCCCTTGATCTCTACCAACTCCGGGTCATCATCTTGTAGAGATTTGATTTCCATCAGTAATTCGGGCTTAAGTTGAATCTGAGAAATCATAACCCGATCCTTGTCAACATTAAGATCAAAACTAGCTAACTGCTCCAACAATTTCCATTCTTGTAACACGAGGCTTGACAACTTGACTATAGGCTTGCGGCTTAAGGCATCTGCCACAACATTACCTTTTCCAGGATGATACTCAATGAAGAAATTGAAATCCTTCAAATACTCCAGCCATCTTCGCTGCCTCATATTGAGTTTCTTCTTAGAAAACAAGTATTTCAAACTCTTATGATCTGAAAACACCATGAATGCTTCTCCATACAAGTAGTGCCTCCATATCTTCAAGGCGAACACCACTGCTGCTAGCTCCAAATCATGAACATGATAATTCTCTTCATGCTTCCTCAACTACCTAGAAGAATAGGCTATCACTTTCCCGTGCTGCATGAGTACACACCCTAAACCAATACCTAAAGCATCAGTGTATACAAAAAAACCTCCTTCACCAGAAGGTAAAGCCAAAACAGGTGCAATAGTCAAACATTCCTTCAAGGTCTGAAAGCTTCGCTCGCAATCTTCTGACCAATTAAATTTTATCTCTTTGTTGGTTAATCTTGTCAGAGGTATCGCAATCTTGGAGAAATCTTGAATAAACCTTCGGTAGTAACCTGCTAGGCCTAGGAAACTTCTCACTTCAGTCACATTAGTAGGCTTAGCCAATTCTTTACTGCCTCTACCTTTGAATGATCAACAGAAATACCTTCTTTTGTGATGATATGCCCTAGAAAGGACACCTCTCGCAGCCAGAAATCACACTTACTAAACTTGGCATATAATTGATGATCTCTCAATAGTTGTAATGTCATCCTCAAATGTTCAGCATGCTCCTCCTCACTCTTAGAATAAATCAAGATATCATCAACGAACACCACGACCCATTGATCAAGATAGGGTCGAAACACATCGTTCATCAGCTGCATGAAAGCTGCAGGTGCATTCGTTAGCCGAAAAGGTATTACTACAAATTCGAAATGCCCATACCTGCTGCGTAATGCTGTTTTATAGATATCATCCTCCTTAATTCGTAACTGGTGATATCCAGATCGAAGGTCGATCTTAGAAAAATATTGAGCTCCTGCTATCTGATCAAATAACTCATCAATCCTTGGCAATGCATATTTGTTCTTGATAGTCAACTGGTTCAATTGCCGATAATCGATGCACAACCTCATCGAACCATCATTCTTCCGGACGAATAATACAGGGGCTCCCCACGGGGAAGTATTTGGTCGAATGAACCCTTTCTCAAGCAATTCCATCAACTGATGTTTTAGTTCCCTTAGCTCCGCAGGGGACATACGATAAGGAGCTTTGGAAATAGGGGTCGCACCAAGAATTAGATCAACAGAAAAGATAACTTCCCTTTCAGGAGGAAGTCCTGGTAGTTCCTCAGGAAAGACATCCGGAAAATATCGGACGACAGAAAAGTCCTCAATCTCAGTCGTCTACTCAGGGGTCACAAAAACAAAGGCTAGAAAAGCCTTACATCCTCTTATCATCAGCTTATCTGCTCGAAGAGCTGAAATAAGCGGAACAAACTTATGGTGTCTAATTCCTATAAAAGAAAGTCCAGGGTGTCCAGTGAAAGACACAGAACTAGATCTGCACTGAACATTGGCCTCATACTTAGCCAACCAATCTGCTCTTAGGATTACATCATAATCCTTCATGTCCATGCAAACTAAATCAGCTGGCATGTTTTGTTCATTGATCAAGACCTTACTAGAAGGATAAAAATACTTAATTGCTAAACCGGAACCAATAGGAGTTGAAATCTCTAACGGAGAATTCATCAAAATTGGCTTCACATCTAAAGACTTCATAAATCTCCGAGAAATAAAAGAATGTGTGGCACTAGTATCAAAAAGAACAAAAGCAGATTTATCATGTATAATAAGAGTACCTTCGACAAGTCCACCCTCCTCGGCGGGTCCTGTCTCATCTTCTTGTAGAGCATGGAGCTTGCCTTGTTGCTTCTTGATTCCTTGCGGTTTCACCGGGGTAGCCTGCTCAGATAAAAGAGGGCACTCAGGAATACGGTGGTCCCTACTACCACAACGTAAACAGGCACCCAGCTTGCGCCAGCACTCCTCCATCTTGTGACCTGGGCGGTCGCAATACTTGCATGCGCCCTTGAATGGAACAATAGGGCCATGTTTCTTGTCTTCAATCTTCGGCATCTTGCCCTTCCACGAACCAGACCCGCTAATGGGCCTCTTCCTGCCATGACCAGGCTTGATACTTCCAGAACCACTATGGTGTTGTTCAATCTTAACACTCTTCCCACGGATTCTCTCCGTCATTTCTAAAGTATCTTCCAACACTTGAGCCTTTCTCACCATCTCGAAATAAGTTGGAATTTCCATCGGTGCCAGCTGGTTGATATACTGCAGCTTCAGCCCATTAAGAAAGCGCTTAGCCTTCCTCTTCTCGGTATAGCCAAGAGAATTGAGCTTCATATTCAGCTACAGATAGATTTCGTTGCTTCAAAGTAGCAAACTCAGCCTTCTTCTTCTCTTGTACTCGATCAGAGAAATATTTACCATTGAAGAATTCCTTGAACTCCTCCCATGTGACTTGTCTATCACCAAGGGTAGCCTTCACTGCGTCCCACCATGTCCTCGCATCACGTTCAAGTTAAAAGGTCGACAAGAGGACATGTTCCTGATCGCTGCATTGCATCACTTCAAAAATCCTCCCTTTCTTTTCAAGCCAGTGCTCGGCTTCATCAGGGTCAGTCGAGCCACCAAATCGCGGGGGATTCATCCCACGAAAGTTCCGATAAAGGTCGCCAGTGCTATGATTTGTAGCTCCTCCTTGAGCCACTTGTTGCAAAGCTTGAGTAAGTCCTTGAACCGTGCGCTGCAAGTTCCTCCAATATGCGCGTTCTCCTGTCATTGCAAAGCCTACACGTGGAATAGGTTATATTAGGTTCAATCAAGAATGGATAATTGTGCAATGAGATTATTAACTCATCATGTAATATTCCGGACCTTTTGGATTTTTCTTTTTGGGTCCCGGATCTAGTTTTTCGGAGTGTTCGGCTCCGTTGTGTCTGAAATTTCGTTTCGCACATCTTTCGCGTTTAGATCGGCGCGATCTGGAGTCGTTTCAGAGGCCCGGAGGCGTTCCGCAGCTTTTCCATGCGTGTTTTCTGATTTTCGGTGTGTGTTTCGGCTTTTTCTTCGGAAGCTCGCTGCGGGTGGACCGGGTCATTCACCTGGGCACGAGTGGTACCATTGCGATCGGTGCATTCCGAGGATTCCGGAAACGTATTTTTTGCTATTTTTCGGTATTTTTCTGAAAAATCAGATTTTCTATATATTCCCACTTCTTTTCTTTTTCTTTTTCCCTTTCTCTTTCTTCTTCTTCTTCTTCCTCCTTCCTTCCCCAACCGTGGCCGCTCTCACTCTCTCCCTCTCTCCCGTTCGAGCGCGGCGACCTCCGTTCCGGCTGCAGACGGCGGCGGTGCGACGCGGCAAGGACGTGGGTGACGTCGAGACGATCGTGCGGACGTGCGGCAAGCGTGGGAAGCGTGGGGAGGCGGGGTTTCTAAGAGCGTTCTTCGCGATTCGTGGACGATCCGGCGGAGCATTCGCTCCATTGTGGTAGGGTGACGATCCTCTATCTCCGTGCTTTCCTTTCCCGTGATTTCTAGGCCAGCGGGGAGCCGAGAGGGGTTCGTTTGAGCTCGGGACGGGAAATGCATGCTTTGGGGGTTTGAGTGCCGATCTAGAGTTTTACCGCGCCATTTGGAGTTTTAGGGGCATCATTCGGTGCTCTAGGGCGTGGGGACGAGTTCCCCCTTTGTTTCCCCATAACCCGGGGGTGATTGGGGAGTGGAATGGTGTTTTAGGCCGTTTCCCGCCGTTCTCGATCTTCCGAGGTGATCGCGGTCCACCAGTGACCGTTTTCACAGGTCGCGGTCAGGCGGGGACCACTTTCAGCAGGTTTTGAACCGTTGGGGCTTTAGAGTGTCGGTGGGCGGACGCGGTCTTGCGACAGACCGCGACTGTTGGTCGCGGTCTGGTGGCAACCGCGTTCACCGTGGGGATCGGCACGGACCCCGAGGCATTTTTGACCGTTGGTTTCCAGTCACGGTCTCCTGGAGACCGCTACTGTGTGAACACGGTCACCCGGTGACCGCGTTCATTTTTCTTGTGCCAGGGTGGTCGCGGTTCCAGGAGGACCGCGATTGTGTGGTTGCGGTCCAGGGCAGATCGCTACCACAGGAGGCGGTCCTCCGGTGACCGCGTCTCCCATCCCTTGCCGATTTGAGTCCCGGATGAGCGGGTCTCGATCCCTGTGCGGACCCGTGGTCCGACTGATGCTGGGCATCATGTGGGGGCCACACGTGAGGGTGCCGTGGGGTCCCGGGAGATGGTGATTTCGGCTAGGGCTGTCAATGGGCCGGGCCCGGGCCGGGCTTAGGTCGGCCCGGCCCGGGCCCGACTTATTAAGAGTAAGGCCCGAGCCCGGCCCGAGCCCGACCTATGTCGGGCCGGGCCGGGTCGGGCCCGACATTATGTAAAAAATTTAAAGCCCGACTAAGGCCCGGCCCGGTCCGACTACTTAAATAAAATAATAAAAATAATAAAAATTAATAGATTTAATACTATAAAACTTATAATCTCACTAAATAAATTAAAATTTTGATATTAATTACATAATTTGTGTGAAAAGAGAATTTTAAAATTTCTAATTAAGTAAAATAACATAAGTTTGACTACATAGTTTTTAAAATTTGAAGTGAGAATAAAAAAAGGGATCGGGCCGGGCCGGCCCGCGGGCCGAACTCAAAGCCCGAGCCCGGCCCGCGAGTCTAGTCGGGCCGGACTTTTAAGCCCGACTAAAAACCCGCGGGCCGAAAAAGACCTTGCGGCCCGACCCGAAATCGGGTCAAGCCCGCGGGCCTGTCGGGCCGGCCAGGCCCATTGACAGCCCTAATTTCGGCTTGTGTCACCGTGTGACGGTGTTGGTACAAGGAGCATTCCGCGTACCTGCGATTGTGACGTTGTTTTCCGTTGACTTGAGAGTCTACTCCTTCAGTGACCCTCCACTAGTCGTAGCCCACCAGTACGGGGTGCTGGTCTCACATAGGAGTGGTGTACGGGCACTCACCCTTTGAGACGGTTTGTGGACCGGTTACCGTCGGGCCCCGCTTCTAGTAGCCAGAGTCCGACTGAGGGGAAAACCGGTCAGAGGACCATACTAGGGACGCACGGTCTGTGTGTGCACACGTGGTTGGGGGCAGTTGGACCCACGTCGACGGGCGTGACCCCAGCTAGTCACTTGTCGTGAGTTTACTTGTACGGTGTTCGCGCCTTTAGTAGGAGCTACCACGCCAGGCGGATCACCTGCGGCGTGGTGTAAGACGTCAGGGGACGCTACCGACTGTGCTTCTAGTGGGAGATACTCCTGTCGAGTATGGAGTGACAGACTGTCAGTCGTGTGGTTCCGACCTTCGGGATTTGCCGGGTCGACCGTTGAGCTTCGGTCTTCTCACCGTGGCACGTGTGCCGGTTTGCGTGCCATAGGGTCTTTGTTTCGTAGAGCACAGGGCTTTCCTTTCCGAGGTACCTACCTACCGCTAGCATAGTGGTTTCCCGTTTTACAAGGTAGGGTTCGAGGGATCCCTACTGAGTCTTGTTCCGAGACTCATTCCCTGCGTGTTTTCACTGTGTTTCAAGTGAGGCGTCGCCCCAGGGGAGCGCGTCTGGGGCGCAGCGTGGTGCGGGTGCCCAGAGGTCAGAGCTGGGGTATGCCCCGTATAGCTGTACTTTCTTTTCTTGTCTCTGTACTAGTTATGGGCTACTGTTGTTGTTATTTTCTATTGTGGACCATGTAAAATGTTAATTTATTTCCTGCTTAATATTATAACTGTTTAAATTCTACAATTACTTGTGATACTTGTGTAGTTTTCACACCATCCTTCTAACCCTTCCGAGTCTTCGGACTCGTGGGTGGCGGTGCGAGTCTCGGGTTATCGGGCCTTCCCGGTAATCGGATTCTCGGGTCGTTACAGCTGGTATTAGAGCGCCGGTTGTGGAATTACATGAGAATCATAGGTAATTGTAGTGGTCCACTAGTCCACAGCGATGATGTACAGGTGACGCTGGCATTGGGCACCGCGTGTTTGTTTTGACCATGTCGTTTTCGTGTTTTCTGTCTTTTGCTTCATGAGCGAGCATGGCGCCGAGGGGGAGCACTCGCTCTTAGCAGGGACAATCGGCTGGAGGTCAGGAGATCCAGCAGGGGGTCCAGAGGGACCAGGAGGAGCATAGTAGAGCGCCACCAGGGGCCACCGAGGCCACGGATATCGCGAGAGTTCAAGGGGCCGAGGATTTCTTCCGTGGCATGTACCAGCTTATGTCTCAGCAGTTCGGCGGAGAGGCTGGTGAGGGCTCGTCAGTTAGGGGTGGGCCAGGCCGAGCAGTGAGGGACTTCATGCAATTCCATCCACCTTACTTCAGCGGCCAGGCAGACCCTGATGCGGCTCGTGATTGGCTTGATGAGATGGAGCGGGTGTTCAGTTCTGCGAAGAGTGCTGCCGAGGACAGAGTGGTGTTGGCCTACAACCAGTTGCAGGGTACAGCTCGGAAGTGGTGGTCTTCCGAGTGGAAGACGTCCTTTCAGCTTCGTCCACTTGAGCAGGTCGAGTGGGATGACTTCGTCAGTACTTTCGAGCGTACGTACTGTCCAGATTATGTTGATATGCAGCGGATGCGGGAGTTTTTGGAGCTGGTGCAGGGCGACATGTCCGTGTTGCAGTACAGGGCCCGATTTGTCGAGCTGGGTCGGTATGCACCTCACATCATGGAGCATGAGAGGGTGAAGACCGCGCAGTTTGTTCAGGGCTTGAGGCAGGAGTTGAGGCACCATCTGATCGCGAACGGGGCCACTGATCTAGAGACGGCGTCTCGTGTTGCGGCTTCCTTGGAGATGGAGATGCAGAGGACTCGAGGACCGATCAGCCAGGGGTAGTCTCTGTCAGGTCACAGCCAACAGTCAGCTACCCAGCAGCAGGGTTCCTTCCAGCATGCGTCGGGTGGTTCGGGAGCGCCGGCACCGGCAACATCGGTAGCACGATCTGCGTCCTTTGGCTCGAAGGTCAAGAAGTTCTTGAAGAAGAGTTTCCGTAAGAAGCACAAGGATCAGGGGCAGGCTTCATCAGGCAGTGTACAGCAGCCGATTCCTTTTCAGCGGCAGGGATCAGCGGGTGGATCGCGAGGACCGTGTTTACGGTGTGGTGGGACCCACCCAGGCAGGCAGTGCACGGCACCGATCATCTATTTTTGGTGTGACCAGGCAGGGCATATGGCGCGTGACTGTCCTCAGAGGCAGCCGCAGCAGCAGTTTCCTCAACAGCAGCAGGTTCCCCAACAGCAGAGGCAGCAGCAGCAGCAGCATGGACACTATCCTCCGTAACCCAGGTCAGCTAGTGTGGGAGGCAGGAAGAGAACTCGAGGCCAGATCACGCACCTGACCAGGGTAGAGGCAGTGGCGTCGCAGCTCGTGGATGGTACCGTTCAGATTTTGGGTTGTGCGGCTCGGGTTTTGTTTGATTCAAGCGCGTCTCATTCATTTATTTCGGAGGATTTTACGTTGAGCATCGAGGAGCCGGTGACCCAGTTGTCCTGTGATTTGGCAGTGGAGTTACCTTCGGGTGACTTCATGATCACTCCGTATTGCTTCGATAAAGTTCTGATTTGGATCGATGGACGGAGTATGCCAGGTAGGTTGTATGCGTTGCAGCTTCGGGATTACGATGTGATTCTAGGTATGGATTGGCTTGAGACTCATGGAACGGTGGTGGATTGTGGAATGAAGAGGGTCTACTTCCAGCATCTGAGCAAGTGGACCTTCTATTTCCAAGGTATCCATTCCACCTCTTCTCGATTCCTCATCTCTGCTATTCGAGCCCGTCGATTACTTGATTCTGGTTGTCAGGGTTTTCTCACGTCCGTAGTTGTGTCTGACCGGATGGAGCCGAATGTCGAGGACATTTCGGTGGTGTGCGAATTTCTCGACGTTTTTCCCGAGGAGTTGCCTGCATTGCCTCCCCAGCAGGAGATCGATTTCGTGATCGAGGTTGTGCCTGGTACGGGACCTTTGGCGAAGGCTCCCTACCGAATGGCCCCCGCTGAGTTGAGGGAGTTGAGGGTGCAGTTGCAGGAACTGTTGGCCAATGGGTACATTCGTCCTAGCTTTTCCCCTTGGGGTGCGCCCGTGTTGTTTGTGAAGAAGAAGGACGGTAGTTTGCGCCTGTGCATTGACTATCGTCAGCTGAATGAAGTGACCATTAAGAACAAGTATCCGTTGCCGCGGATTGATGATTTGTTCGACCAGTTTCAGTCTGCGCGAGTGTTCTCGCGGATTGATTTGCGGTCCGGTTACTATCAGCTGAGAATTCGTGAGTTCGATGTGGAGAAGACTGAATTCAGTACGAGGTACGGGCATTACGAGTTTCTGGTGATGCCGTTTGGACTCACCAATGCCCCTCCAGCCTTCATGGACTTGATGCAGAGGGTGTTCCATCCGTATTTGGACCAGTTCGTGGTCATTTTCATGGACGACATCCTTGTTTATTCGCAGTCTGCCGAGGAGCACGCGTACCATTTGGGTGTGGTGCTGTAGACGTTGCGAGATCACAAGTTGTATGCGAAACTCAGCAAGTGCGAGTTCTGGCTCGGCGAGGTGCACTTTCTAGGGCACGTGATTTCTGGTGATGGTATTTCCGTGGACCCCGCCAAGGTCGAGGTAGTAATGCAGTGGCCAAGGCCGAGGTCGGTGACGGAGATCCGGAGTTTCTTGGGACTTGCGGGCTATTATCGCCGGTTTATCCAGGATTTTTCTCGCATTGCGGCCCCGATGACTAGACTCACGCGGAAGGATGTGCCTTTCGTCTGGTCTGAGGAGTGTGAGCAGAGCTTCAGGGAACTGAAGAGATTGCTCACCTCGGCTCCGGTGTTGGTTTTAACTTCTGGATCGGGAGGTTTCGTAGTGTGTACAGATGCTTCCGGCGTTGGATTGGGTGCTGTGTTGATGCAGCATGGTAGAGTGGTGGCTTATGTATCTCGGCAGCTAAAGCCCCACGAGGAGAACTACTCTACCCATGACCTTGAGTTGGTGGCGGTGATCTTCCTATTGAAGATCTGGAGGCATTATCTGTACGGCGAGAAGTTCGAGGTGTTCACTGACCATCAGAGTTTGAGGTATGTGTTTACCCAGAGGGACCTGAACCTCAGGCAAAGGCATTGGACGGAGTTCATGAAGGATTATGACTTCACCCTGTCTTATCATCCGGGCAGGATGAATGTCATTTCCGATGCCTTGAGTCGGAAGGTTGCGGTCAGTGCTTTGATGTTGAGGAAATAGAAGCTCTGGGAGTAAGTGCCCGAAGTATCTTTCAGGCTCAAAATTCCCCAAGAGCCAGGGTTGGCGGTGCTTGCGAGCCTGACTGTCACTCATGCTATCCGTCGTCAGGTGACAGAGGCTCAGCATGCGGACCCTGAATTGCCCCGGATTCTGACGATGGCTGATGTGGAGCTCGGCGAGGACGGTGCTGCGAGGTTTCTCGGCAGGTTGTATATCCCAGCGGAGGAGCAGGTTCGTCGTGCGGTGTTGCGTGAGGCTCATGGGAGCAGGTACACCGTACACCCGGGTGCGATGAAGATGTATCGGAACTTGCGAAGGCAGTTCTGGTGGCCTGGCATGAAGAGAGATGTCGCAGAATTTGTGGCCAGGTGCCTGATCTGTCAGCAGGTGAAGGCGGAGCATCAGCGACCAGGAGGTACTCTCCAGCCCTTGGATGTTCCTGCGTGGAAGTGGGACCACGTGACCACAGATTTTGTGGTGGGGTTGCCGAGGACCCCGAGTGGGCAGGATAGTATTTGGTTGCTAGTGGATAGGCTGACGAAGGTGACGCGATTGTTACCGGTTAAAGTCAGCTGGAGCGTGTCCAAGTTGGCTCATTTGTATGTGGAGTGGATCGTGCCGTTGCATGGGATTCCCATTTCGATCGTGTCGGATCGGGATCCGCGCTTCACTTTTGGATTTTGGAGGAGTTTCCAGTGAGCACTTGGCACGGAGTTGGCATTTAGCTCGGCGTATCATCCTCAGTCTGATGGTCAGTCTGAGAGGACCATCCAGACTTTGGAGGACATGCTGAGATCCTACTGCCTGGAGTGGCAGGGGAGTTGGATTCACCACCTACCGTTGGTGGAGTTTGCCTATAACAACAGCTATCATTCGAGCATCGGCATGGCTCCTTATGAGGCATTGTATGGGCGTCCTTGTCGGACTCCACTTGATTGGTTTGAGGTGGGTGAGCGTGTTTTGACGGGACCAGAGTTGGTGCATCAATGTGTGGACGTTGTGCACTTGGTTCGTCAGAACATGTTGGCGGCCCAGAGTCGGCAGAAGAGCTATGCTGACCGTAGGAGGCAGCCCCTCGAGTTCGCCGTGGGCGATCATGTGTTCTTGAGAGTTTCTCCGATGAAGGGGGTGATGCGTTTTGGACGGCGTGGGAAGCTGAGTCCCCGCTATATTGGTCCTTTCGTGATTATGGAACGCATGGGTGAGGTTGCTTATCGGTTGCAGTTACCCCCTGAGTTGGCGTCGGTGCATGACGTGTTCCACGTCTCGATGTTGCGGAAGTATATGCCCGATGACGCTCACGTGCTCGAGGATTCTGTTTGGCCTGAGGTGACTCCAGATCTTTCTCTCCCAGAGTTTCCGATCCGCGTGGAGGATAGGCGAGAGCAACGCCTGCGGACCAATGTCATCCCCTTGGTAAAGGTGGTGTGGCAGCGACACTCTGGTGGTGAGACTTCTTGGGAACGTGAGGACGAGATGTGTCAGCAGTTCTCGTACCTGTTTGAGTGAGTCTTCCTCTTCTTTCCCCTTGGGTTGTTCTCAATTTCGAGGACGAAATTCCTTTAAGGGGGGAGGGCTATAATATCTCGGACCTTTTGGATCCTTCTTTTTAGGTCCCGGATCTGGTTTTTCGGAGTGTTCGGCTCCGTTGTGTCCGAAATTTCGTTTCGGACATCTTTCTCGTTTGGATTGGCGCGATCCGGAGTCGTTTCGGAGGCCCGGAGGCGTTCCGCGACTTTTCTGTGCGTGTTTTCCGATTTTCGGTGTGTGTTTCGGCTTTTTCTTCGGAAGTTCGCTGCGGGTGGACCGGGCCGTTCACCTGGGCATGAGTGGCACCGTTGCGATCGGTGCGTTCCGAGGATTCCGAAAACGTATTTTTTTCTAATTTTCGGTATTTTTCTAAAAAATCGGATTTTCTATATATTCTAATTTCTTTTCTTTTTCTTTTTCCCTTTCTCTTTCTTCTTCTTCTTCTTCCTCCTTCCTTCCCATCCCGTTCGAGCGCGGCGACCTCCCTTCCGGCTGCAGACGGCGGCGGTGCGACGCGGCAAGGACGTGGGTGACGTTGAGATGATCGTGCGGGCGTGCGGCAAGCGTGGGAAGCGTGGGGAGGCGGGGTTTCTAAGAGCGTTCTTCGCGATTCGTGGATGATCTGGCGGAGCATTCGCTCCATTGAGGTAGGGTGACAATCCTCTATCTCCGTGCTTTCCTTTCCCGTGATTTCTAGGCCGGCGGGGAGCCGAGAGGGGTTCGTTTGAGCTCGGGACGGGAAATGCATGCTTTGGGGGTTTGAGTGCCGATCTAGAGTTTTACCGCGCCATTTGGAGTTTTGGGGGCATCATTCGGTGCTCTAGGGCGTGGGGACGAGTTCCCCCTTTGTTTCCCCATCACCCGGGGGTGATTGGGGCGTGGAAT
The DNA here is from genome assembly GCA_022559845.1 of Amorphophallus konjac. Taxonomy (NCBI): domain Eukaryota; kingdom Viridiplantae; phylum Streptophyta; class Magnoliopsida; order Alismatales; family Araceae; genus Amorphophallus; species Amorphophallus konjac. The sequence goes on along the minus strand of CM040127.1, from coordinate 45,859,331 downwards.
GGTGTTTTAGGCCGTTTCCCACCGTTCTCGGTCTTCCGAGGTGATCGCGGTCCACCAGTGACCGTTTTCACTGGTCGCGGTCAGGCAGGGACCACTTTCAGTAGGTTTTGAACCGTTGGGGTTTTAGAGTGTCGGTGGGCGGACGTGATCTTGCGACAGACCGCGACTGTTGGTCGCGATCTGGTGGCAACCGCGTTCACCGTGGGGACCGGCACGGACCCCGAGGCATTTTTGACCGTTGGTTTCCAGTCGCGGTCTCCTGGAGACCGCTACTGTGTGAACACGGTCACCCGGTGACCGTGTTCATTTTTCTTGTGCCAGGGTGGTCGCGGTTCCAGGAGGACCGCGACTGTGTGGTTGCGGTCCAGGGCAGATCGCTGCCACAGGAGGCGGTCCTCCGGTGACCGCGTCTCCCATCCCTTGCCGATTCGAGTCCTGGATGAGCGAGTCTCGATCCCTATGCTGACCCGTGGTCCGACTGATGCTGAGCATCATGTGGGGGCCACACGTGAGGGTGCCGTGGGGTCCCGGGAGATGGTGATTTCGGCTTGTGTCGTCGTGTGACGGTGTTGGTACAAGGAGCATTCCGCGTACCTGCGATTGTGACGTTGTTTTCCGTTGACTTGAGAGTCTACTCCTTCAGTGACCCTCCACTAGTCGTAGCCCACCAGTACGGGGTGCTGGTCTCACCTGGGAGTGGTGGACGGGCACTCACCCTTTGAGAGGGTTTGTGGACCGGTTACCGTCGGGCCCCGCATCTAGCAGCCAGAGTCCGGCTGAGGGGAAAACCGGTCAGAGGACCAGACTAGGGACGCACGGTCGGTGTGTGCACACGTGGTTGGGGGCAGTTGGACCCACGTCGACGGGCGTGACCCCAGCTAGTCACTTGTCGTGAGTTTACTTGTACGGTGTTCGCGCCTTTAGTAGGAGCTACCACGCCAGGCGGATCACCTGCGGCGCGGTGTAAGACGTCAGGGGACGCTACCGGCTGTGCTTCTAGTGGGAGATACTCCTGTCGAGTATGGAGTGACAGACTGTCAGTCGTGTGGTTCCGACCTTCGGGATTTGCCGGGTCGACCGTTGAGCTTCGGTCTTCTCACCGTGGCACGTGTACCGGTTTGCGTGCCATAGGGTCTTTGTTTTGTAGAGCACAGGGCTTTCCTTTCCGAGGTACCTACCTACCGCTAGCGTAGTGGTTTCCCATTTTACGAGGTAGGGTTCGAGGGATCCCTACTGAGTCTTGTTCCGAGACTCATTCCCTGCGTGTTTTCACTGTGTTTCAGGTGAGGCGCCGCCCCAGGGGAGCGCGTGTGGGGCGCAGCGTGGTGCGGGTGCCCAGAGATAGTGCCAGAGGTCAGAGCTGGGGTATGCCCCGTATAGCTGTACTTTCTTTTCTTGTCTCTGTACTAGTTATGGGCTACTGTTGTTATTATTTTCTATTGTGGACCATGTAAAATGTTAATTTATTTCCTGCTTAATATTATAACTGTTTAAATTCTACAATTACTTGTGATACTTGTGTAGTTTCCACACCATCCTTCTAACCCTTCCGAGTCTTCGGACTCGTGGGTGGCGGTGCGAGTCTCGGGTTATCGGGCCTTCCCGGTAATCGGATTCTCGGGTCGTTACACATCCCCAGTCTTCTACCCAAATCTCACCAGGTTGGGTCCTAAGACTTATAACAAGGTTATAGGTCCTACAGTATAACTTAGGATCCTAGAACTTAGAGAACCTAGGGATATTAGAAAACCTGGCTCTGATACCACCAAACTGTCACGCCCCGACGCGAAATATCAGGACCGACAGGAGAAAATGCTAGTAAAGATAACATGCTAAGCTAAGAATTAACATAATACCATGAACAGAAATAACTCCAATCTATTACAATAACCATCAACCTCTTACAAACCGACTAAAACATAAACAAACATAATCTCTACTCGACTCCGGTACAATATCTAACACAAGTTCTAAGACATGGCTAGATGTAAACAACTAAACAAACTCAACATAGCGACTAGCTGATACACTCCAAGCTATCACTCTCGCCCATTCCCATCCATCTGTGAATCTTCACATGTGCTGCCTGGAAAAGGGGGAAACAACTATATGAGCGAACGCTCAGTAGGTAACAACATGTAAGTATAAGTGATTAACCAATTAATTACAGGTTAATATGAAACGGAAAGAAAAGAAATAACGATCGAATGAAACAATGTAATAACAGAAAGTGCTAAATAATGGAATCGAATAACAATATGACAAGAATGATAAGATTACAAGAATTGCAAGTTTATGAACAATATATATAATAGGAAATTACAGAAAATTGGCCAACAAGCAAGAATATAACCAAGTCAAACACGATCAAGTAAGAGATAAGAGATCATTGTCATAGACATCACGCTAGTCATGCACTCGGTGCAATGCCTCACCATGTCATTACAAACTCTCATGGGCACAAGTACTTTTCGGGCGCTCTCCCCAGGACCAGACCGGGCCCCTATGGTGCGTTGGCATTAATTTATTGGATCCAAGATCCCAAGTTGTCTAGACTTTAATCAAGTTAAATGGCCAATTATAATCAAGTATAAACTTACCTCGGAACATCCCAAGGCTACGTTGAAGAGATATTGTCCAGAATTTCTGTCCAGTAGTCCAAATTATCAAGAACCATCATGTTCTTGAATTCAAAATCGTAAAACACAGGGAATACTAGTCTCTGGAAGACATGCGGTCACTAAAGGGCCACTCAAGGCTTGTGCGGTCGAAACTGGGCCGCACTAACAGGAACTGGGCTGGGTTTAGCCCTCGGGAGGTCAAGGTTGAACGGCTGCTGACGGCTCGCCCTTCTATATGCACAGTTACGATAGGGCCGTACAAGGCCAGAAGGTTACAGAATCGAGGAAAGGATGTGTGGTCCTGACAGAGCCGCTCATTAATTGAACGGTCCACTCATGGCCGCTTGTGAGAAGTACGGTCCATTACTGGCCGCACAACACAGGTCCTAACCATGAGTTAGATTTTAGCCTAAGTGGGCTCTCGGGCTACCATAGGCAGGGTGGAACTGAACCAGAGTCCATCCCACTGTCTACTGGTCGGCCTAGGGTCTACTGGACTGATCAAATCAGGGTTTGGCCGAAGATGGATCAAGGATAATCGGCCAAGACAAGTTGGCATAAGCCAAGTATGAACGGTCGATATTGGCCCGTTCATAGGTATATGCGGTCTATCAATAGCCGCGCAAGTCTCTATTAATCCAATTTAGATTAACTCAAGTAATAGCGATTCGATTGAGTATAAATCAAAACTAGGGGATACAATGGTTCAAGATTAAAGTTATAACAAGTATAAACCTAATAGCCATTCAATTATAAAGGATTCACAATTAAATTTTGACATTCATTGGAAAGATGAATCAAGATCAAACTCAATTTAAATAGATCAGCAAGAATTATTTACTGTCATGAATTACAGTTTATTAGGTGTGTTGCTAACATGTAATTAACCATTAATCTACTAACATAACATGCTGTAATGGCAATTTAATCTGCTCTGTTATAGATGTGCGGTCGGTTCTGGACCTTACATCCCAATGAACGGTCACAGACTAGCCACACACGTCCCCTCAGATCCGAAGACCTGCTGGATATGGACGGTCGGTAGTGTGCCGCATGGAGGGATGTGCGGTCTGGAACTGGCCGCAGGAAAGACATGCGGTTAGGGCTAGGCCGCACGTTCCAGGGACACGAATAGATATAAAAACATATAAACGATCAACAGAGGGCCGCTTATCTGGGATGTGCGGTCTATTGTGTGGCCGCACATGTCCAAACAGGTCGCTACCCCTCTCGCCTTCCCCGACTCCGGCGAGGTTTCTTGGGTTAAATTTAAAATAATAAATTCGCACGATATAAAGTATGGAATTTGGGACTTTTACTATCAAAAGACAGAGCACGAAAAACTATACAAGATGCATGAATCAATTTTATGTTTACAGCCTGAAATCACAACTTAATCGAAAAGGAACAATTATAACCCTAGATGTGACATGCTTGTACTAAAACCTAAAATTCTCGCAGGATACTTGATAGAATTTAAGGCTTTCTGCATCAATGGAAAGCTAACACGATGCTTCTTCTAACCATATATTATTTGTAGGGTTTGGCTTGCTATCACCTACCTGAATTGGATGAAGAAGGAAGGAGAAAGAAAACCAAGGACGCCGGTACACGTAGCCACTAATCGCTCGAGATCTCCCTCGATCTAACTCCTCTGCAGCCGCCGTTGGTTCTAAACAATTATCGGGTTAGAGAGCTTCATTTTAATAGGTCACACACCTTCTGGAGGCTTCTATGCGCGGAGTATTCGTCCACGCAAGTCGGGTCGATGTGAACGCCGCCGTAAAGGTTGACTCGATCCAAACTCCGCCGAATCCATCTCCTAGGGTTAGGGTTTCGAGAGATTAAGAGATGGTAAATGATCCTCCCATCCTGGCCTTTCATTTGTCATCGATTTGGGCTCATTAGATGGAGTATTGGGCTCGAATTTGACGTTTCAAGGTATGGTTAACTAAGTGTTCAATTTGGGCTTAAACCACTAATTCGGCCTACTTACAATTTTTATTTGGGTTGGCCACAGAAGACAAGTTTGTTAAACGTGTTATCCTCTACAAGAATATAATTTTTCTATATTTTTATAAAATAGTCAAAATATAACTCATTCTAATTATTAAGGAATTAATCTAATTAATTTCTAATTAATTTCTAAAAGAAATCGGGGTATTACACGTTATGCGTCGCACATTATGACAGATGAGGAGCTGAAGCCCGAGCAATTCGTCAGGAGTTTGAGGCCAAAGCTGAGGCATCCCTTGTTTGCGTCGGGTGTGACCAACCTAGATACAGCTTGCAGAGCAGCAACGGCGTAAGAGGGAGACTTGCAGAGGACTCGAGGATAGGGCAGTGCCGGTCAGACGCATATGGGTCTCAGTCAGCCGACGGCCGTGCACCAGCAAAGTAATGTCTAGCCCTCAACAGGTGGTTAAGGGGCATCTCCGTCCGTAGCGTCAACAACAGATTTGACATCTTTTGGCTCGAAGCTCAAGAAGCTGTTCAGGGACGCCGATTTTGGCCAGAGGCGTCTGGATCGCAGGGAGTCAAGGCAGCAGTCAGTGAGCAGTGTTTAGCAGCCTGCACCCAACCAGGGTCAGGGCTCAGTGAGTGGTTCTCGGGGAGCGTGTCCTCGGGGCGGCGATTCTCATCCAGGAAGACAGTGCTCAGTGCCCGTGATATGCTTTAGGTGTGACCAGCAGGGGCACATGGCACATGACTATCCTCAGAGACCACGTCAGCCGCACGACCTTCAGCAGCAGCAGCAGTTTCAGCCGCACCAGTACCAGCAGCAAGGTCAGTTTCCGTAGTTAACACGATCGGCTACTGTAGGGAGGCAGAGATCTCGAGGCCGAGTTACACATATGACCATAGCAGAGGTTGAGGCATCGCAGTTAGTGGAAGGTACTATTCTGATCACGGGTTGTGCGACTCGAGTTTTGTTTGATTCTGGCACGTCCTATTCATTCATATCAAAGGATTTTGCTCAAAGTGCCGAGGAGTCAGTGACTGAGGTATCTTGTGACCTGGCAGTGGAGTTGGCTACCTGTGATTTCATGCTCACCCCGTATTGTCTTGAGAAGGTGCCTGTGTGGGTGGATGGGCGGAACTTACCGGCTATGCTTTATGCATTTCCACTTCGAGACTTTGATGTGATTTTGTGCATGTATTGGCTCGAGGCCCATCGTGTCGTGGTGGATTGCAGCATGAAGAGGGTCTACTTCCAACATCCTAGCAGACCCACCTTCTACTTTCACGGTATCCGGTCTTCCTCTTCCCGTTTTCTTATTTCGGCCATTAAGGCCCGTAGATTGCTTGATGCGGGGTGCCAGGGTTTTCTCGCTTCGGTGGTTCTGGTTGATCAGCAGTGTCCGGAAGTGGAGAATATTCCGGTTGTGTGTGAGTTTTCTGATATTTTTCCCGAGGAGTTGCTAAGGTTGCCACCACAGCGGGAGATTGATTTCGTGATTTAGGTGGTGCCAGCTACGGCGCCTATGTCGAAGGCCCCTTACTGAATGGCACCGGCTGAGTTGAGAGAGTTGAAGGCGCAGTTGCAAGAATTGTTTGCCAAGGGGTATATTCGTCCTAGTTTTTCCCCTTGGGGTGCACCCGTATTATTTGTGAAGAAGAAGGATCGTAGTTTGAGGTTGTGTATTGACTACCGGCAGCTGAACCAGGCGACTGTTAAGAATAAGTATCCGTTGCCTTGGATTGATGACTTGTTTGATCAGCTTCAATTGGCCCAGGTGTTTTCGCGGATCCATTTGAGGTCGAGTTATTATCAGTTGCGGATCCGAGAGTCTGATATTGAGAAGACTGTGTTCCGCTCGAGGTACGAGAATTATGAGTTCTTGGTGATGCCGTTTGGGCTCACCAATGCCCCCACAACGTTTGTGGATTTGATGCATAAGGTGTTCCATCCGTATCTGGACCAGTTCGTGGTCGTGTTTGTGGATGACATCCTGGTGTATTTGCGGTCTGCTGAGAAGCATGGGCACCATTTGAGAGTGGTGTTGCAGACCTTGCGAGATCACCAGCTGTATGCCAAGCTCAGCAAGTGCGAGTTCTGGCTTCGAGAAGTGCACTTGTTGGGGCACGTGATTTCTGGTGATAGTGTTTCCGTGGATTCAGCCAAGGTCGAGGCTGTGGTGCAGTGGCCGAGGCCGAGTTCTGACACGGTGATTCAGAGCTTTCTGGGGCTTGCAGGCTATTATAGGAGATTCATCCAACATTTTGCCCGCATTGCAGTCCCGATGACCAGGCTTACGCGGAAGGATGTGCCGTTTGTCTGGGCGGAGGAGTGTGAGCGGAGCTTTATGGAGCTGAAGAGATTGCTCACTACCGCTCCAGTGTTGGTATTATCTTAGGGATCGGGAGGTTTCGTAGTGTGTACGGACACTTCCAGGGTAGGCTTGGGTGCCGTGCTGATGCAACATGGTAGAGTTGTGGCATATGCATCTCGATAGTTGAAGCCACACGAGGAGAACTATCCTACTCATGATCTTGAGTTAGCGATAGTGATTTTCGCTCTAAAGATCTGGAGGCACTATCTGTACGGCGAGAAGTTCAAGATTTTCACTGACCATCAGAGTTTGAGGCATGTGTTTACCCAGAAGGATCTTAACCTCAAGCAGAGGAGGTGGATGGAGTACATGAAGGGTTATGATTTTACTCTGTCGTATCAGCCTAGCAGGATGAATGTCGCGGTTGATGCCTTGAGTAGGAAGGTGGTGGTCAGTCGGATGTTGTTGCGGAAGTGGAGGTTATGGGAGCAAGTGCCGGCCATGACATTTAGGCTCAAGATTCCTCGGGGTCAGGGTTCGGCTATTTTTGCGAGCTTGACAGTCACACCAGCTATCCGTCGTCAGGTGACTGAGACCCAACGTGCGGACCCCGAGCTACCTTGAATTATGTCAATGGCCGAGGTGGAGTTTGGTGAGGATGGAGCTGTGAGGTTAAGAGGTAGGCTGTACGTCCCAGCCGAGTAGCAAGTGAGGCATACGGTATTGCGAGAGGCTCATGGGAGCCGGTATGCCGTGCATCCGGGATCGGCGAAGATGTACCAGAATTTGAAGAGGCAGTTCTGGCGGCCTGGGATGAAGAGAGATGTTGCGGAGCTTGTGGCCATGTGTTTGACATGTCAGCAGGTGAAAGCTGAGCACCAGTGACCGGATGGTACACTTCAGCCCTTGGAGATTCCTGCGTGGAAGTGAGACAACGTGACCACTGATTTTGTGATTGGGTTACCGAGGACTTCCAGTGGACATGATAGTATTTGGTTGCTGGTGGATAGACTGATGAAGACAGCTCGGTTGTTGCCGATCAAGGTCAGTTGGAATGTGCATAAGTTGGTCCATCTGTATGTGGAGCGGATCGTTCCGTTGCATGGAGTCCCTATCTCCATTGTGTCCGATTGTGATCCTCGCTTCACTTCAGGATTTTGGAGGAGCTTCCAGAGAGCTCTGGGCACCGAGTTGGCGTTTAGTTTGGCTTATCATCCTCAATCGGACGGTCAGTCTGAGAGGACCATCTAGACTTTGGAGGATATGTTGAGGTAGTGTTGCCTAGAGTGGCAAGGGAGTTGGACCCACCATTTGTCATTAGTGGAGTTTGCCTATAACAACGGCTATCATTCGAGCATTGGCATGGCTCCTTATGAGACGTTGTACGAGCGACCTTGTCGGACTCCGCTTGATTGGTTCGAAGTGGGTGAGCGTGTGACGACCCGGATCCCGGATACCAGATATACCCGATAGGACTACCGAATACACCTGATACCACTTGGAACCCGTGAGGCCTCCCAAGAGCGGTAAAGCTCCTAAGGGATAAAAGGATTGTCATGTAGTACATTGAATCCACAGAGATAGTACAGTAAGTAATTAGATTTCATTAGATCGGTTTGCTAAAGTAGCAGAAATAAAATTACTTTTTAATTATCAATTTCAATTTAACAATTATACCAGAGTCCAGTCCAAGAAATTAAAGACAAGTACAGGCCACAGGAAAAGAACGTACACTGAGGTCGGGGAAAACCCGACGCAGGTACCACTGGCAGCTACAAACGCGCCTCACCAGGAACCATGAACAGAGACGACGCCACCCACCTGAAAAGCAGGGGTGAGTCTCCAAATAGAGACTCAGTAGGGGTCACGCGGATCCCCACTAAGAAACACGCAGTACACGGAACAGAAAGCAACAGTAGTAGCAAAGCAGGAAAAGCTACACTACCAAGCTGTAAAAAGAACGGGAACAGCAGGAGTAGGGAACATGCTAAGAGCAAGGGAAGCTAAAAGAAAAGGGAAAAGCGAGGCCGTAAAACTCGAAACACGGCCACCGAGAGGAACTCGGCTCCCTAAGCTACTCCAAGCAGCGACAGAAGGGCGACTTTGATCTGACAAAGTCAGGAGTTACTGATCTGTCGACACGACGCCAGGCCTAAGATGAAGACCTGCAAGGACAGATAAAAGTCTAAAAAAGATATAGACAGACGACAAACAGACTCGACGACACACACGACTAGAACGTCGTACACGTAACACAACACTGACCTCGAGTAGGGCCACGAGAGGGCAAACTCGGAAAGGTCACGGCGCACAAGAAACGCGAAGGTCACGTATCACGTGACGGAAGCACCTCCTCATCAAAAGAACAGCCAGCTGCGTCCACTGATGTCTTACACTGCGCCACGAGTGTCTCGCCTACGGTACCGCCAAAGCCACGGTAGAGTCGCAGACACGCACTGAACCAAACATGAACTACAACAACAAGTAACTCATCAGGGTCACGCCCGTCGACGTAAGTCCTCAGCCCCTGACCACGTGTGCACACACTGGCTCTTGCCTAAGCCAGGCCCTCTAGCTAGTTTTCTCCCTCGGTAGGACGCCACCGCTGGCCGGGAGCCCACGGAACTAGCTTACAAACCGTCTCACGGGAACTGCCCTTTCCACCCCTCCGAGGTGGGTTAACACACTGGATCACGTGCGTCGACAGGCTACGACTAGTGGAGGTTCACAAGACACCAGACTCAGAAACACAAGTGCTAGAGTACAGACAAGCTAGAACGCGCTGTCGCACGTACTACTAGACATTACTGGCAGTACGACTACTGCCAACAGACTCAAGACTAGGCAACTAGACGTACAACGTAACGATCCTTGAGTCGGACGACTCAAAGGCAAGATCGTCACTGACAGCAGAACAAGCCGCCAATCGGTCTAATCCTAAGCCACGGGAAACGACGCTTCGCAGAAAATGACTCACGGAGACCTGAGGGAACACCGAGGATCCTTAGCACACCTGGACACGCAAACCAAGGTAATGCGATACCTCGAGGCATCCAGAACCAAAGTCTCGGACTGGACAGAACTGCCGAGACACACACACAAGGTCACCCGTCAACCACTGGGTCACCCCGGGTTGACCGAAACCCAACAAAGACACGCAAGCACAAACCCTCTTGGCCACCTCAGAACACGGTTACATCCCTCATAGGACATTGGGTGATGTTCGCGTGACAATGGCAAACCCCAAAGTCAAGCCAAGATACCGGAAACTAAACCACCGGTAAACCACTCTCTGGGCATAGGCTATCCATCACTCGGCCGCTAGGTCAACCAAGCAGTTAAGGAGGACTCGCCACACAACCAGAGGCAAAGACACTGGCGGTCCTAGATTAAGTCGCTTATAGAAACTATAGCAGTCAAGGAATAGACCGCACACAATTCACCCGAACCGACTGATCCAGGGAACCACCGGATAGACAAACCAACACTAGCAGTCCAAGATAGGACCACTAAAAACACCGCCCTAACTCACGTAAACGACCGACACGAAACAGACCGGACATGCGGAGACTTGGGGGAACTCTGACATCCTCAAGGCACCTGGACACACAAACAGAGGTCAAATCATACCTCTAGGTGTCCAGAACCACGTCTCGAGCTGGACAAATCCATCGAGACACAGGCAAGGTCGCATGTCGACCATTGGATCACACCGGGTCGACCAGACCAGAGCAATGACTGTAACACGACACCGGGAGAAGCCATCACGGCCAACCGATAAAACATCGGGGATGAGCGGTTCAGAATGGACCACTCAACAGGATGGACGGTCCGAAACTGACCACACAAAGGGGTTGAACGGTCTGAAACAGACCACACAACTCCAACAACCAACAAGGATGGACGGTCCGAAAGGGACCACACAACTAGATAAAAGGTCCGGACTGGACCGCACAACGGGATGGACAGACGTCCGAACGGAAACACACGTGCGGCTCACCCCTAGCCGCGCGGGGGAACAGACGGCTAAGATAACACCGCACAAAGGCTTGTGCAGTCCACCTTGGGCCGCATAATAGCTACCGGCACCAGGGATGTACGGTCAGCTACTAGCCGTACAAAAGGATAGGCGGCCAGACCCCAGCCGCACAGCCCAACAACGGTCCAAACCGAAGGGGGAAAATGGTTCAACCCTGGCCGCACCTGAGTTATACGGTCTCACGATAGACCGCATGACCCTCGCTACACGCCAAGCCGAACAGAGCGCGTCGAGTAGATGAACGGTCAAGACAGGGCCGCCCATGGGGATAGACGGACCTAGTCCGACCGGCGGGCAAACCGTGGGTTCGGCCCAACGGAAGCCATTCCACGCCCCATTCATCCCGAGACGAAGGGGATACAACCCTGGACCTGCTGGCAATCACATAGACTCCGTCCGGAGTCAAAACGACGCACGGATCGCAAGAAACGGGCGATTCTAACGAAATCACCCAAAAAGGGTTTTCGGACTTCCCGGAGCCCTAGCGGTCAAACGGGACCACCAAACGAAACGAAATTAGTGACTATGGAACGCTGACGTCCCAGGGAGTCCATTGACAATAACTGGTCTAAAAATGGTTGCCGTTTTCCGGCAAACCCTACAAAACCCAAAAATCACGGTTTAGGCTAAACAAGCCCAAACTCGACCGTTTCTACGCCGAACGACGTGCAATGGCAGGGAAAACGGGCAGGGAGAAGTGGTGATCCGTCACCCTACCTCCACCGAAGAAACCGTGCCCCGAAGGGACTAAACCGCACCGAAAACTATGCCGCGAGTTCACACATCGGCTTTGAATCCACCGTTCGGGATCGCGCCAAAATCGCTCCATCCTCGCCCCGTCGCGCACCCAGCCAGCTCCACAGTGTCCCCAGCACTCGCCCCTAGGTCCTCCATTTGCAGCCGGAGCCGAGAAGGCGAAACGGGAGAGAAACGGCAGAGAGAGAGAGGGCGGCGGCGTGAATGAGAAGGAGGAGAGAGGAAAGGAAAAGAAATAGAAAAGAAATTAGGAATTTTCCTAATTTCTAAAAATCTGATTTTTGGCCATATCTCAGAAAAATACACAAAAATAGTCAAAATGACCAGTTCAGAGAGTACATCATCGCTGTAGCATCCTCGAGTTGATGAACTGACAAATAAACTCACCATAGGGTTCCGTAACTAGTACGGGAGAAAAATCCACACAGATCGTAAAACTCAACTCGGAAGCCACAAAAGTGACCCGAAACTCACCGAACAGATCCGAAAGATCCAATAAAGATCCAACAAGACCTACCAAGGATCCAGCAAAGATCCGAGACATTACAGAGCGTGTCCTGACAGGACCAGATTTGGTGCAGCAGTGTGTTCAGGTGGTGCATTTCGTCTAGCAGAAGATCTTGGCAGCACAGAGTCGACAAAAGAGTTATGCCGATCGGAGAAGGCAACCCCTCAGCTTTGTGGTAGGAGATCGGGTGTTTCTGAGGGTCTCCCCCATGAAGGGTGTGATGCGCTTCGGCAAGCGTGAGAAGTTGAGTCCCCGCTACATTGGCCATTTTTCCATTGTCGAGCGTATTGGTGAAGTTGCTTATCGGTTGCAGTTACCCCCGGAGCTAGTTGCTATGCATGACGTGTTCCATGTGTCAATGCTACGGAAGTATGTGCCCGATGATTCCCATGTCTTGAAGGACGCTGTTTGGCCCGAGGTGAGCCCAGACTTGTCCCTTCCGGAGTACCCTATCCGCATTGAGGATCGGCGTGAGCAACGCTTATGGAACAAGGTTATTCCCCTGGTAAAGGTAGCTTGGCAGTGTCACTCTGGTGGCGAGGCGTCATGGGAGCGAGAGGAAGAGATGTGGCGGCTGTATCCCTACTTGATCGAGTGAGTCTTCTCCCCTGTTCCCGTGCCTTATTCTTAATTTTGAGGATAAAATTTGTTTAAGGGGGGGAGGGTTGCAATGTCCCGTGTTTTTCAGACATTTTTCGGATCTGGATCCGTGAGTTTCGGATCACTTTCGGGGGTCCTGGAGCGTGTTTTGTGGTTTACGCGTATTTTTCCCTAACGAGCCTTCGGAACCCTATACGGGGTGAACCGTTGCGTTCACCTACTCCGGGATGGTACCGGTACGTTGAGCATGTTCCGAGGATCGAGAAAATGATTTTTTTCTAATTTTTTCATATTTTCCAGATTTTCTATAAATAACCCCTTTTTCTTTTCCCATTTTCCTTTCTTCTTCTCTTTTCTCCCCCGTGAGCCGCGGTCAACCGTTGCAAGCCCCCTCTCCCCGTCCAAGAGCTCGCGGCGCCCTTCCTCCTCCTGTCACGGACGGCGGACCAACGCGGTGACAGCGGCGACGACGAGGTGATCGTGGCGGTGGTATTTTCGCGGCGAGAGTGTGGAGATCGTGTTCGGCTGGGATTTGGAGATTGGCGGTGATCCGGGGGGTTTCGAGCTTCCTTGAGGTAGGGGGACGGATCCTTGCCCTCTTCCCCGCATTCTCCGCGATTGCTAGGCCGAGGAGAGGTCGAGAACGGTGTATTTGTGTCGGGAGGGTGAAAATGCATGTTTTGGGGTTGAGCGTCGGATCTCTCGTTTCTCGAGGTTTTGACCGATCTATGGATGTAGAATCATGTTAGGAGGGTTGGGGATGAATTCCCCTTTGTTTCCCCATCATCGGGGGATGATCGGGGCGTGGATTGGGTTTTTTGGTCGTTCCCGCTGTTTCTGCGCACGGGTTGGGGTTGCGGTCCTACCAGGAATTGCTAACCCCCTTTGGCGGCCCTCAGGGGGTTGCCAGGCGATTTTGACTGTCGGTTGGGCTTAGCGGTCCGCCTGAGACTGTCAAGCCAGGGTTATGGTATCGCGATAGACCGTTACCCTTAGGGTAACAGTCGGCTGCCAACCGTTTCCCTCGTTTGGTCAGAGTACCCTTAGGGTGCGTGTTTTCGACCGTTGGGGGCTATCTACCGGGTTGCGGTCAGGGCACGATCGTTTCCTGGTGTTTTACGGTCTTCAGGTGATCTCCTGGTGGGGGTAGCGGTCTGGCGATAGACCGCTAGTCAACCCCGTGTCTTGCCTGGTTGCGGCCATGGCATGACCGCCAGGCTGAGCGTGGCGGTCTCGGAGGAGACTGCTAAGCCCGTTTTGCTGTCCAGGGGTGGCCTCCATTTGAGAGACGGTCCTGGGATGACCGTCACTCCGTTCCTTTTGAGCGGTGATTTCCGTGAGTCAGAGTCTTACCTCCAGCGACCTGTCCACTAGACGTAGCTTTCCTGCGCACGCGTGTGTGGACACACTTGGGAGTGGTGGAGAGCGTGACCTGGAGAGAGACCGTTTGTAGGCTGGTTACCGTAGGGCCTCTCGTCTTTGCAGCCTGCATCCGGGTTGGGGGGAAGAGCCAGCTAGAGGGCCTAACCTAGAGCGCATGGTCTGTGTGTGCACACATGGTTGGGGGCGTCGGACCTGCGGTGACGAGCGCGACCCCAACTAGTCCTTGTTCGTGGTACTTGTTGTGTGTCTCAATCTCCGCGTAGGGAGACACTGAGGCACGTAGGGAGACACTGAGGCGCGGTGTAAGACATCAGGGGACGCATTCGACTTTGCTTCTAGTGGGTGGTGCTCCTATCTTCTGGCAGGTACGCACCTGGTTTCCCGTCGGTTCGTGGTCGGTTTGTTTGGTACGGTTAGTTGTAGCAAGCTTTTCCATTTATTTATTGTTGATTGTTGCTTCTGCCGTGCTTTCCTTAGGTAGCATTACTTTCCGCGCTCATGGGTACCTTGCTGTTTCGTTTCTCTCGTTGCAAGGTGGGGGTCCGCAGGATCCCTACTGAGCCTATGAAATGAGGCTCACCCCTGTATTTTCAGGTGAGGCGGGGTAATCGAGAGGTGCGTCCGAGGCTCACCGTGGTTCCTAAAGTCAGGGTTAGTCGCCAGTTGCCAGAGCCGGGGTATGCCCCGCGTACTTGTACCTTTCTTTCTGTTGACTGTACTTATTTTGGACATGAGATATTCTGGACCTTATAGCTATTTATTGTGTATTTGTTTAATTCCATGCATTTTATTTTGCTTATTGTGCTAGCTCTGTAGTTGTTTCAGCTTCTCTTGTAACCTCACACCATCTTTTAACCCTTCCGAGTCTTTGGACTCGTGGGTGGCGGGCCGGGGTTCGAGTCAGGCTGATTCCTTTCCGGTACTCGAATCCTTGGTCGTTACAAGGAGGGCGGTGGGGGTGGCCGATGCATGGGTGGAGGGGGCGGTGGGACGGTCGTGGGAGAGCGGATGAGGGCGGTGGAGGGGGCAGGGGCAGTGGGAGGGCAAGATCTGGCGGCGAATGGCAGTGGGAGCCGAAGGGGGTGGTGGGAGGGCAGAGGAGGGCAACAAGGGTGGTGGGAGGGTGGGATCTGGTTTATTGCAACATGAAACTAAAGCTTAAGCATGTGCAGATGGATGTAAGAAGAGGAGAGGGAGACTACGAGCCAACATATGTTGTGTACTTGCGAGACGATGATGACCCTATGGTTTCATAGATTGCAAGAACAACAACCGAGTGTGGTGAGGCGGAATGTGATGAGGAGGCCGAAGAGCTAGGAGAGACACCACTGTAGACACGCCATTTCTGACGTCTCCTGAGAAAGTCTCATATTACTATACGACGCCCCGCGACGGATTTCGCATTTTGAATCACTTGAGTGCTTCCTTTTCTTGGGTCTTCTTCTGCCTTTTTCGGCATTCGGAATCGTCTCGTCACATCATTCGGACGGCATCAACACCAGTCAGACGCATCGGAAGGTTCCGAAACCAGGAAGGGTGCCTGTCGGGGAGCTGCCAACGCCTTTTCAGCGGACCCGGGGGGTCTTGATGGAGGCGTCCAGGCCGCTGGACGCCTCCATCATTTTAATTTATTTTTTTAAGATAAAAAATATATATATTTATAGAGGCGTCCAGGCCCCTGGACGCCTCCATGAAAACAAATATATAAAATATATATGCCAGTTGGCATAAAAAAACAAAATAAAAAATTAATATTATAATTTCTTGGAGGCGTCCAGGACCCTGCACGCCTCCATCAACTCACTCACGGGGCGCCGCCCACCGAACGACGGTTTGTCGTGTGTGAAAGAATCCAAATTGTGGAGACGTCCAGCTGGCTGGACGCGCCCATTTCCAAATCACGGGTCGCCGCTCCAAAACCACGTGTTGTGTTAAACCGCGTGCGACTTTCGGTGGAGTTCGGTGGGACTTATGGAGGCGTCCGGGACCCTGGACGCCCCCATGAAAATATTCGAAAAAAATGAATAAAAATAGAATAAAATATCTTTCTTGCCCTGATGGAGGTGTCCAGGGTCCTGGACGTCTCCACCCTCTAGAGCCCTATAAATAGAGGCCCACCCCCTCAGTTCTGGAGGAGCTTCTAAGAGATCCGATAGGCTGCCGGAGCCTAGAGGCTACCGGAGTCATTTCTAACCCGTGGGGTCTTTTGTAGGTGGAGGTTCTGCCGACTTCTCGGGTGCCCACACTCGCGAGAGGAAGGTCGTCTTCATCCACCGCGCTTCCACGTCGTCCCTACGCTGCCGGAGCTCCGCCGAATTTCACCATCGGCACATCCAATAAGCCAATCCTTTCCTTTTCTTCGTAGTTCTTTTGCATTCATCATCTCGCATCCTCTATCCCCCTTCATAAGGGCGCCTCTTCTTATATACTTCTTTCATCCATCATCTCATTTTTCTCCTACTCGAGTCCGAGAGGGGTTTAAAAGATAACACCAACCAGGTGTGTGTCTTGCCATCATTTCGTTATTTTTATCGCAAGAATTTGAATACCACACCTTCATCTTTCTAATCCACTCGTTACTTGTTTGTCGTTATTTTGCAAGGGTACCCAAGGAAAGCCCTCTCCATCAGCCGGCCGAAGGGGGAGGAAGAAGCAACCCGCCATCTCCCGCTCTTGAGGTAGGCGCGATCACTTTCTTTATTTTGGGGTCTTTTGGCCCCTGGCGATCACATCTTATTCTCGAGGCCGCGACGAGTCACTTCCCCAATGGCCGTTTAAATTCCCGTTCTTATATTCTCTTTATATTCTGTTATATTCTGCTCATATTCTCGAGGCCGCGGCAAGTCACTTCCCCATTGGCCGTTTAAATTCCCGTTCTTATATGTTATATTCTTATCTATTCATATTCTCGAGGCCGCGGCGAGTCACTTCCCCAATGGCCGTTTAAATTCCCGCTCTTATATTCTCTTTATATTTTGTTATATTCTTATCTATTCATATTCTCGAGGTCGCGGCGAGTCACTTCCCCAATGGCCGTTTAAATTCTCGCTCTTTATATTCTCCTTATATTCTGTTATATTCTTATCAGCTCATATTCTCGAGGCTGCGGCGAGTCACTTCCCCAATGGCCGTTTCAATTCTTGCTATTTAATTTCTGCACCATTCCCGTCCCCCCGAGGCGGCGGCGAGTCACTTCCCGCTATGGCCGTTTAACCCCCATATCTTGCTATATTACATGTGTCCCGCTCGCCCCGCCGGAGCAATCTCCCGTGGTGGCCCCTTCTCTCTTCTCTTATTTCTGTGTTGCAGCAAACAAAGAGGAGTCCGCGCGCTCCGCGTCCTCTTCGCTCCCCGAACCGCGTGACGTCGCTCACAGATTGGCGATCACGGTGGGACCTTCTACTGCTTCCTTTTGGCTACCCTTGCAAGTTCGGCACCGTCCGTGCCTCTCCACCTTGGCGCCCTCGCGCGCCTCCGTTGTGCTCACGGCAGCACTGTCAGTTGTGATTGGTTGGGTGTTTATTATATGTTTGTTATTTCTGTTGTTTTCTTACTCTATATCTCTGTCAGCATTCCATTGCATACATCCATCCCTCTTTTATATCCTTTTTCATTTTTTCTAAGGATCACCCTTTCCCGGTGAAGGAAGGACTCTCCATTTGAGGATTCCTCTCAACGGACTAGAATCTCCTCCACTAGGACCTCCGTAAGTCCCCGACATCGAAGAATCTCCTCTTCGTTCACTGGGCTGTGGTGAGGACACTAGAGCACGAGTACGGCCCGACTCAGCGAGCCGTCGGTACCGGACCCGCAGCACGACTCGGTCGACATCGACATCCTTGTGGCTGGGCGACAGTCTGGAGTCCCTATCAGAGTGTTGATACTTTCCTATGTTTATTGTGAGTGTATTAGCATGTATTTGCTTATTGTGAGTGTATTAGTGTGTATTTTGTATTTTAGCTTCTAGTTGGGTCAAGATTATAACATGGGCTACACTTCATGTAAGGGGTCCAATTTCTAAATTGGGCCTCAAGACCATTAGGAGCCCAAGTCCAAGGTGGGCTTCTAGAAGACTTGGACTATTAGACTAAGGAGACAAAGGTGGAGGATGCCACATCCTTGTCCCCCATGCTTGTCTCCCACCTACCCTTGACCAATGTTAGTGGATGTCTTTTAGAGTTAGTGGATGTCCTTTGATGTTAGTGGATGTCCTTTGGTGTTAGTGGATGTCCTTGGATCTAGATCTAGGGTTTTCATATTTATAGTCTCTTGTTGTATTTTGTGTGGAACTAATGAAGAAATTGAAGTGAAATGCATTTTGGCACCCCCTCTCCCTCTTGTGTTCTTGAAGTTCTTCCCTCTCCCACCTCCAATCCCTCCAGATCTGAGTGTTAGATCCAATATCTCCCCCACAAATCCCTTCTTCTTCTCTTCTACTACCTTATGTGATCATCCACGGCCGCCACCGCCGCCATCGGAGCCGCCAGCAAGCCGCCACCCTCGCTTCTCCGACCTGCTGTCCTGAACTGCGACCTGCAGACCTGAAGCTTGAAGACGAGGGCGTATCTCCTGATCCAACTGTTGGATCGATCGGATCTTTTGAGGGTTTGTTCCCCCACGTCTCCCCTAGTTCCAGTTAAAATTTCGTGCCGATCAGAGTCCGTTTGCCCCCCTTCCCAGCCACTTGTTCCCCCCCTCTCAGTCTGCCCTGATTGCAGCCTGCGGGATAGATCTTGGAAGAGGATTTTTACCACCCATCAAACGAAGTCCAAATCATGAAAAAGACCTATGTGCGTTTTCCTATCCCTCCCATCTACCCATCATAAAAATCCCAGGTCCTAGATATTTCATTTGAACCCCGGTCAAGGCTGAAAAACAGGGAGATCCACTTCTATCCCTGAGATCGGTCTGTCCGAACCAGAAAAGGGGTCATGCTGCAGAAGTTTTCATTTCAGATCTGACCGTTGGATGAAGCTGTATTTCCAGTATGTCGAAGAGCTCTGAGTCCTCTATCCAACGGCGCTAATCTCACTTCGATCCGACTTCGGATCTGATCGTGGTGACCGTTTTCGTGGAGGCGCGCCGGTCTGGCCTGAAAGGGGGCTGCGAGACAGCCTTGGGGGTTAATTCCCAATAAACCCCCAGCTCACCGTCGGCGACCACCGCTCCCGGGGACCGACCCGGGGCACTCCAGCGACGACCCCCCCGGTCACCGCCGCCAGAAGACGCGCGGAAGCCGCTGCCCCAGCAGCCGGGCCCACTTGGAGCCTTGTGGGCCCCGCGTTGAGCGCCACCACCGTGTTGCCCGCCACCGCCTGGAACCACAAATCGCGGCCCGCCAACCCCTGGAACGGCGCTCCCGGATCGCTGTTGTGGTCTTTTACCTCCCTGCGTGGAGTGGACCGAGTATTTACTGCTGTAAATTAATTATTACTTTGTACCGGGAGTGACGGTTCACGGCCGGGAAGTCTTCGCCACGCCGCGAGCGTGGAGGTACACCCGCCGCCCATTAGTCTAGTTTGCTTATTTAGTATGTATTCTACTGCCGCTGCATGTGCGTAGTTATTTTCCTAGCTAGTTAATTTATTAATCACCGCTCTGAGTTGTGAGAGCGAGAACCCATCCCGTGACTCATTCCGAGCATGAGAGCGAGTTGACTATCCCAGTCTCAAAGCCGGTTTCTCAACCGTGCACGATCGTCGCGTTTCCCTCGATGGGGCCGACTGTGAGTAGCACTTCTTGTTTGGGGCTAGTTCGCCTCTTCTGGAGCTCGTTCGGTGCCGCGTCTTAGTGTGTGTTGCTGGTAGCGTCGTCTGTCTAGCCGAGTCTCGTAGTCGTCCCGCATCAAATTGGTATCAGAGCCGGTTTGAGTCTAGGGTAGTCTTGTCCAAGGTCTTGCATTGCATCCCAATATTCGGTATATAAAAAGATGTTACCCAACCGTTAGGTTACGCCTATCGGGGAGGCGAATCACTCGCGTGAGAGGATCTTCGGATCCCCGGACTCTGCCAGGTACCAGATATCTGTTTAAGTCAAGGGTCCTCAACTTGTATCGGTCCATCCATATAGGTCTAGTGAGTCACCCTTAGTTCTCTTTAGGCCTCATTGCATGCCCACCCGTGGAGGTGCCCAATACCATCGCCCTGACACTATGGGTGAACACCGAGGTGCCAACCCGGGAGGCCGTTCCCTGGAGGACATGATAGCTCTACTCATGGAGCGCATGGATAGGTCCGAGCAAACTCTTAGGGAGCATACCGAGCGTATGGAGAGCCGATTCAAAGCCATGGAGGACCGCGCCGAGGCTTCTGACCGATCTGTCCAAGGATTGGTTGGAAGGTTAGAGAGTGTGGAGAGAACCCCTCGCCGAGACCTACCCGGCATTCTCCCGGCCCCGCAGGCACATGTTGCCCAGCCCGCGCCTGCCGCCTGCTGCCAGCTCGCACCACCTCGGGCTGAGGAGCAACGGCAACGTGCCCCCCATTTTGAGGACTACGAGTCCGACAACGATTACGAGGGAAATGGCCGGCGCCGGCATGGTCACCGACCACATAGGGATGATGAGGACGAACGGATCCTCAAGACCGTCCGTGTGGACCCTCCCACGTTTGATGGGTCCAAGCCTTTAGAACCCAAGATCTACCTTGATTGGGAGGCTAGCATGGACCGGTACTTTGAGTGGTTCGAGATGACGGACCACCGGAGGGTTAGGTATGCCAAGATGAAGCTGTTGGGGCAAGCACAGACTTACTGGAGCAATGTAGAGAGCTTGCTCTTTCAGCGTCATGAGCCTCAGATAGGTTCTTGGGATGAGATGAAGGACAAGCTTAGGCGTAAGTACCTTCCTGCCACGTACCGTCAGCGACTTATTGATAGGTGGCAGAGTCTCACCCAAGGGGACCGATCCGTGTCAGACTACATCGCGGAGTTTGACGAGTACTTTTTGCGATGTGGCGTTACGGAGGAGAGCACCATGCCTGTGTCACGCTTCCGTCGTGGTTTGCGGCCCCACTATCAATATGAATTATTTCGCCGCAATGTTACCACCTTGGAAGACGCATACCAGGTTGCTCTAGAGTTGGAGCAGTTTGAGGCGGAGTTCGCTCCCGTCCAACGCCCGGGGTTCACTTATCAGCGTGGGACCGACCCTCGTACCACGCCTACCTCCTATAGCCGGTTTCCGGTGGCCCGCCCCCCGGAACCCCCTCGACAGGACCCCACTGCTCCTAGGCTCTGCACTTTCCCTCCGAGGGACCCTCCCCCTCGCCCGCAGGCACCCATCCCTGCCACTCGGCCTTATCAGCCCGCCGTACCAGCTCGGCCTCTTCTTCCTACACCCCCAGTCCATCGAGAGGACAAGGGTAAGGGGCCAATGATTGGTGGAACATCTCAGGGCAATGGGCCACGAGACCGTTGCTACACTTGTGGTGGAGTTGGCCACTTTGCCAGCAAGTGTCCCACCCGGGGAGCACTTGTTATTGCCGACACACCGGCCCGTGACCCCACGCCTGAGTTGGTGCCAGTCAGCTACGAGCCGGACCAAGAATTGGCCGAGGAATTCTTTGACGAGTTATTGGAGGGCGAGCAGGTTGACGTCCCTGGTACCTCGTATCAGGATGACGTACATTTGGGTGTAGTCAGGTGCATCCTTACCCAGCCTCAGGTGAGCGACGACTGGCGTCGCACCACCATATTCCACACATTTTGTAGGCTGGAAGGGAAAGCTTGCAAGGTGATTATAGATAGCGGGAGTTGCATCAACGCTATCTCCACAGGCACCGTCAAGCGCCTTGGTTTGACGCCCGTGGATCACCCTGCACCTTACAGAGTTTCTTGGGTGGATTCCACTTCCATCCCGATCAGACTGCGGTGTCTGGTGCCGCTGCAGTTCCAGGCGTACCATGATGCGATCTGGTGTGATGTACTACCTATGGAGGTGGGTAGTATCATCCTTGGTAGGCCTTGGCTCTTTGACCGAGATGCCACCCTTCATGGTAGGTCGAACACTTGCACCTTCGACCATGATGGCCATAGGATTACCCTCCACCCAGTCCAGCCGAAGGACCCATCTATCCGCGGACCAGCTGGCCCCAGCACCACAACCACTTCTGGTCAGGGGAAGGTCGGTCCACCCACTTTATCCTCGGCACAGGCATCCACCTCGTCGACTACTCCTAGCAGAGTGGACCCTCCACCCAGGAGGTTGATGATGATCAGTCCGAGAGAGATGGAACAGGAGGTGACCGGGGGTAACCCCATTCTAGCTGTCGTTGTCAGGGGCATAGAGGATGTCGCCCCTAGGTCTGAGGATGAGCATCCCCCAGAGATAGCCGCAATATTGCGGGAATTTTCTGATGTCTTCCCCGAAGACCTCCCTGGAGGCCTTCCACCTATGAGGGATATCAGCATGAGATCGACCTCGTCCCGGGCTCATCTTTGCCCAACCTTCCCCATTATAGGATGAGTCCCACGGACCATGCTGAGCTTCAGCGGCAGGTCGAAGAGTTGATGAGTCGGGGGTCCCTTAGGGACAGCAAGAGTCCCTGCGCTGTCCCCGCACTATTGGCCCCGAAGAAGGATGGCACATGGCGGATGTGCGTTGATAGCCGTGCAATCAACAAAATCACGGTGAAGTATCGTTTTCCCATTCCCCGATTGGATGACTTGCTTGATATGATGTCGGGAGCCACTATCTTCTCAAAGATAGACCTTCGTAGTGGCTATCACCAGGTGCGGATCAGGCCTGGAGATGAATGGAAGACGGCATTCAAGACCAAGGATGGTCTTTATGAGTGGTTGGTTATGCCCTTTGGGCTTTCCAACGCCCCTAGCACCTTCATGCGGTTGATGACCCAGGTTTTACGCCCTATGATAGGGGTCTTCTTGGTCGTCTACTTCGATGACATTCTTATCTACAGCCGCACTAGGGAGGACCACTTAGACCATCTTAGGCAGGTCTGTGTTGTGCTAAGGCGAGAGAGTTTATTCGCCAACCCGAAGAAATGTGCTTTCATGTCTGATCAGATCACTTTTCTCGGGTTCATTGTGTCGAGAGATGGAGTCTCCGCTGATCCGGAGAAGATTAGGGCCATCAGAGAGTGGCCCGAGCCCCGCACACTCCACGACGTCCGGAGTTTCCATGGCTTAGCGACGTTCTACCGTCGCTTCATTCGTGGCTTCAGTTCTATCACTGCCCCGATCACTGATTGCATAAAGAAGGGGGCATTCGTATGGACTAAGGCTGCAGCCACGTCCTTTCAAGATATTAAGGAGCGCATGACCCAGGCACCTGTCCTTGCTTTACCCGATTTTTCTAAGGTGTTTGAGGTCACGTGTGATGCTTCTGGTGTGGGTATTGGTGGCGTTTTGAGTCAGGAGTCCCACCCTATTGCATTCTTTAGCGAGAAGCTTCATGATGCCAAACTGCGATATTCCACATACGACAAAGAATTTTACGCAGTTGTCCAGGCATTGAGGTATTGGAGGCACTATTTGTTGCACCAGGAGTTTATCCTCTTCTCTGACCATGAGGCCTTACGATTCCTCCATACCCAAAAGAAGCTGAATGCTCGCCATAGTCGTTGGGTGGAGTATCTCCAAGGGTACACCTTTGTGCTCAAGCACAAAGTAGGGGCAGAGAACAAGGTCGCCGATGCACTGAGTCGTCGGGTGATGATGTTGACCACCATGAGTGTTGAGGTGGTAGGGCTAGAGAGGCTGAAGGACGCCTATGTTGACTGTCCGGACTTTGGTCCGATCTATGCCGTCCTTCAGGCCGGTCCCTCGCGCGATTATAGCGAGTTTGTACTACAAGAGGGTCACCTATTCCGGGGTGACAAGTTGTGCATCCCACGGACTTCTGTTCGTGACTTTCTTACATGGGAGATGCACGCGGGAGGTCTTGCTGGTCACTTTGGCCGGAACAAGACCATAGAGGCGGTTGAGCACCGATTCTACTGGCCTAGCCTAAAGAGGGATGTTGCTCGTATTGTAGCCCAGTGTCGCACTTGTGCTATGGCCAAACAAAGGAAGCAAAGTACCGGCCTCTATACTCCCCTTCCCGTCCCAGATAGTCCATGGCAGGACATTAGCATGGACTTTGTGTTAGGATTACCCCGCACCCTCCGAAAGCATGACTCGATCTTTGTGGTTGTCGACCGATTCTCTAAGATGGCATTATTCACCCCATGCTCCAAAACCTCGGATGCCTCTAGAGTTGCCCGTCTATTTTTTTCACATTGTGTCTCCAGGTTCGGACTCCCACGCACTATAGTGTCCGATAGGGATGTGCGCTTCACTAGCTATTTCTGGAAGACCCTATGGCACATGATGGGCACCCAATTGAAATTCTCCACTGCATATCACCCCCAAACCGATGGTCAGACTGAGGTTGTCAATAGGAGTTTGGGGGATCTTCTTAGGTGTCTTGTCCGAGATCGAGTCAGGGATTGGGATTTGATATTACCCTTGGCTGAGTTCGCCTATAATGATTCAGTCAATAGGTCTACCGGTATGAGCCCCTTCGAGATTGTCACTGGCCGTAGACCTAGGAGACCCATAGACCTAGTCCCATCTCCCATCCAGTCCCGTGTGTCTGATTCAGCCGAGTCTTTTGCTAGCCATATTAGACAGTTGCATGAGCATATTCATCGTCATATTGAGTCCAGCAACGCACGATACAAAGAATTGGCTGACGCCCATAGGCACCACCGTGAGTTTCAGGAGGGCGATTCTGTCATGATCAGGGTCAGACCTGAACGGTTTCCCTCAGGAGCCGTGAAGAAGTTGCATGCTCGCGGTGCCGGTCCCTTTCGAGTAGTGAGGCGAGTCGGATCGAACGCATATGTTGTGGACTTCCCATAGGATTACGGGATCAGCTCGACTTTCAACGTCTCGGACCTCATCGCTTATAGGGACCCAGCGGTGATACCCAGTGAGCCCTTTGAGCCGTCTCCACCCATTGTGAGTGACACCACCCTAGAGTGTCCACCTCCAGCCTTGTTACCTCAGCAGCGAGAGCAGATAGAATGTATACTAGACGAGCAGGTGACGACTACTCGAGGCGGAGTGTACCAGCGCTACTTGGTGCGTTGGAGGGGACGACCCGCGTCCGATGACACCTGGATCACCCGGGCAGAACTACAGAGGATAGATCCAGATCTGCTGGATCGGTACCAGAGCGACCCGGACCCCTACTCGACGGGGTCGAGCTTCTCCCACCCGGGGAGAATTGGTGAGGACACTAGAGCACGAGTACGGCCCGACTCAGCGAGCCGTCGGTACCGGACCCGCAGCACGACTCGGTCGACATCGACATCCTTGTGGCTGGGCGACAGTATGGAGTCCCTACCAGAGTGTTGATACTTTCCTATGTTTATTGTGAGTGTATTAGCATGTATTTGCTTATTGTGAGTGTATTAGTGTGTATTTTGTATTTTAGCTTCTAGTTGGGTCAAGATTGTAATATGGGCTACACTTCATGTAAGGGGTCCAATTTCTAAATTGGGCCTCAAGACCATTAGGAGCCCAAGTCCAAGGTGGGCTTCTAGAAGACTTGGACTATTAGACTAAGGAGACAAAGGTGGAGGATGCCACATCCTTGTCCCCCATGTTTGTCTCCCACCTACCCTTGACCAATGTTAGTGGATGTCCTTTAGAGTTAGTGGATGTCCTTTGATGTTAGTGGATGTCCTTGGATCTAGATCTAGGGTTTTCATATTTATAGTCTCTTGTTGTATTTTGTGTGGAACTAATGAAGAAATTGAAGTGAAATACATTTTGGCACCCCCTCTCCCTCTTGTGTTCTTGAAGTTCTTCCCTCTCCCACCTCCAATCCCTCCAGATCTGAGTGTTAGATCCAATATCTCCCCCACAAATCCCTTCTTCTTATCTTCTACTACCTTCTGTGATCATCCACTACCGCCGCCGCCGCCATCGGAGCCGCCAGCAAGCCGCCACCCTCGCTTCTCCGACCTACTGTCCTGAACTGTGACCTGCAGACCTGAAGCTTGAAGACGAGGGCGTATCTCCTGATCTAACTGTTGGATCGATCGTATCTTTTGAAGGTTTGTTCCCCCACGTCTCCCCTAGTTCCAGTTAAAATTTCGTGCCGATCAGAGTCCCTTTGCCCCCCCTCCCAGCGACTTGTTCCCCCCCCTCTCAGTCTGCCCTGATTGCAGCCTGCGGGATAGATCTTGGAAGAGGATTTTTCCCACCCATCAAACGAAGTCCAAATCCATAAAAAGGCCTATGTGCCTTTTCCTATCCCTCCCATCTACCCATCATAAAAATCTCAGGTCCTAGATATTTCATTTGAACCCCGGTCAAGACTGAAAAACAGGGAGATCCACTTCTGTCCCTAAGATCGGTCTGTCCGAACTAGACAAGGGGTCATGCTGCAGAAGTTTTCATTTCAGATCTGACCGTTGGATGAAGCTGCATTTCCAGTATGTCTAAGAGCTCTGAGTCCTCTATCCAACGGCGCTAATCTCACTTCGATCCGACTTCGGATCTGATCGTGGCGACCGTTTTCGTGGAGGCGCGCCGGTCTGGCCTGAAAGGGGGCTGCGAGACAGCCTTGGGGGTTAATTCCCAATAAACCCCCAGCTCACCGTCGGCGACTACCGCTCCCGGGGACCGACCCGGGGCACTCCAGCGATGACCCCCCCGGTCACCGCCGCCAGAAGACGCGCGGAAGCTGCTGCCCCAGCAGCCGGGCCCTCTTGGAGCCTTGTGGGCCCCGCGTTGAGCGCCACCACCGTGCTGCCCGCCACCGCCTGGAACCATAAATCGCGGCCCGCCAACCCCTGGAACGGCGCTCCCGGATCGCTGTTGTGGTCTTTTACCTCCCTGCGTGGAGTGGACCGAGTATTTACTGCTGTAAATTAATTATTACTTTGTACCGGGAGTGACGGTTCACGGCCGGGAAGTCTACGCCACGCCGCGAGCATGGAGGTACACCCGCCGCCCATTAGTCTAGTTTGCTTATTTAGTATGTATTCTACTGCCGCTGCATGTGCGTAGTTATTTTCCTAGCTAGTTAATTTATTAATCACCGCTGTGAGTTGTGAGAGCGAGAACCCGTCCCGTGACTCATTCCGAGCACGAGAGTGAGTTGACTATCCCAGTCTCAAAGCCGGTTTCTCAACTGTGCACGATCGTCGCGTTTCCCTCGATGGGGCCGACTGTGAGTAGCGCTTCTTGTTTGGGGCTAGTTCGCCTCTTCTGGAGCTCGTTCGGTGCCGCGTCTTAGTGTGTGTTGCTGGTCGCGTCGTCTGTCTAGCCGAGTCTCGTAGTCGTCCCGCATCAAATTGGTATCAGAGTCGGTTTGAGTCTAGGGTAGTCTTGTCCAAGGTCTTGCATTGCATCCCAATATTCGGTATATAAAAAGATGTTACCCAACCGTTAGGTTACGCCTATCGGGGAGGCGATTCACTCGCATGAGAGGATCTTCGGATCCCCGGACTCCGCCAGGTACCAGATATCGGTTTAAGTCAAGGGTCCTCAACTTGTATCGGTCCATCCATATAGGTCTAGTGAGTCACCCTTAGTTCTCTTTAGGCCTCATTACATGCCCACCCGTGGAGGTGCCCAGTACCATCGCCCTGACACTATGGGTGAACACCGAGGTGCCAACCCGGGAGGCCGTTCCCTGGAGGACATGATAGCTCTACTCATGGAGCGCATGGATAGGTCCGAGCAAACTCTTAGGGAGCATACCGAGCGTATGGAGAGCCGATTCAAAGCCATGGAGGACCGCGCCGAGGCTTCTGACCGATCTGTCCAAGGATTGGTTGGAAGGTTAGAGAGTGTGGAGAGAACCCCTCGCCGAGACCTACCCGGCATTCTCCCGGCCCCGCAGGCACATGTTGCCCAGTCCATGGCTGCTGCCCAGCCCGCGCCTGCTGCCCAGCTCGCACCACCTCGGGCTGAGGAGCAACGGCAACGTGCCCCCCATTTTGAGGACTACGAGTCCGACAACGATTACGATGGAAATGGCCGGCGCCGGCATGGTCACCGACCACATAGGGATGATGAGGACGAACGGATCCTCAAGACCGTCCGTGTGGACCCTCCCACGTTTGATGGGTCCAAGCCTTTAGAACCCAAGATCCACCTTGATTGGGAGGCTAGCATGGACCGATACTTTGAGTGGTTCGAGATGACGGACCACCGGAGGGTTAGGTATGCCAAGATGAAGCTGTTGGGGCAAGCACAGACTTACTGGAGCAATGTAGAGAGCTTGCTCTTTCAGCGTCATGAGCCTCAGATAGGTTCTTGGGATGAGATGAAGGACAAGCTTAGGCGTAAGTACCTTCCTGCCACGTACCGTCAGCGACTTATTGATAGGTGGCAGAGTCTCACCCAAGGGGACCGATCCGTGTCAGACTACATCGCGGAGTTTGACGAGTACTTTTTATGATGTGGCGTTACGGAGGAGAGCACCATGCCTGTGTCACGCTTCCGTCGTGGTTTGCGGCCCCACTATCAATATGAATTATTTCGCCGCAATGTTACCACCTTGGAAGACGCATACCAGGTTGCTCTAGAGTTGGAGCAGTTTGAGGCGGAGTTCGCTCCCGTCCAACGCCCGGGGTTCACTTATCAGCGTGGGACCGACCCTCGTACCACGCCTACCTCCTATAGCCGGTTTCCGGTGGCCCGCCCCCCGGAACCCCCTCGGCAGGACCCCACTGCTCCTAGGCTCCGCACTTTCCCTCCGAGGGACCCTCCCCCTCGCCCGCAGGCACCCATCCCTGCCACTCGGCCTTATCAGCCCGCCGTACCAGCTCGGCCTCTTCTTCCTACACCCCCAGTCCATCGAGAGGACAAGGGTAAGGGGCCAATGATTGGTGGAACATCTCAGGGCAATGGGCCACGAGACCGTTGCTACACTTGTGGTGGAGTTGGCCACTTTGCCAGCAAGTGTCCCACCCGGGGAGCACTTGTTATTGCCGACACACCGGCCCGTGACCCCACGCCTGAGTTGGTGCCAGTCAGCTACGAGCCGGACCAAGAATTGGCCGAGGAATTCTTTGACGAGTTATTGGAGGGCGAGCAGGTTGACGTCCCTGGTACCTCGTATCAGGATGACGTACATTTGGGTGTAGTCAGGTGCATCCTTACCCAGCCTCAGGTGAGCGACGACTGGCGTCGCACCACCATATTCCACACATTTTGTAGGCTGGAAGGGAAAGCTTGCAAGGTGATTATAGATAGCGAGAGTTGCATCAACGCTATCTCCACAGGCATCGTCAAGCGCCTTGGTTTGACGCCCGTGGATCACCCTGCACCTTACAGAGTTTCTTGGGTGGATTCCACTTCCATCCCGGTCAGACTGCGGTGTCTGGTGCCGCTGCAGTTCCAGGCGTACCATGATGCGATCTGGTGTGATGTACTACCTATGGAGGTGGGTAGTATCATCCTTGGTAGGCCTTGGCTCTTTGACCGAGATGCCACCCTTCATGGTAGGTCGAACACTTGCACCTTCGACCATGATGGCCATAGGATTACCCTCCACCCAGTCCAGCCGAAGGACCCATCTATCCGCGGACCAGCTGGCCCCAGCACCACAACCACTTCTGGTCAGGGGAAGGTCGGTCCACCCACTTTGTCCTCGGCACAGCATCCACCTCGTCGACTACTCCTAGCAGAGTGGACCCTCCACCCAGGAGGTTGATGATGATCAGTCCGAGAGAGATGGAACAGGAGGTGACCGGGGGTAACCCCATTCTAGCTGTCGTTGTCAGGGGCATAGAGGATGTCGCCCCTAGGTCTGAGGATGAGCATCCCCCAGAGATAGCCGCAATATTGCGGGAATTTTCTGATGTCTTCCCCGAAGACCTCCCTGGAGGCCTTCCACCTATGAGGGGTATCCAGCATGAGATCGACCTCGTCCCGGGCTCATCTTTGCCCAACCTTCCCCATTATAGGATGAGTCCCACGGACCATGCTGAGCTTCAGCGGCAGGTCGAAGAGTTGATGAGTCGGGGGTCCCTTAGGGACAGCAAGAGTCCATGCGCTGTCCCCGCACTATTGGCCCCAAAGAAGGATGGCACATGGCGGATGTGCGTTGATAGTCGTGCAATCAACAAAATCACGGTGAAGTATCGTTTTCCCATTCCCCGATTGGATGACTTGCTTGATATGATGTCGGGAGCCACTATCTTCTCAAAGATAGACCTTCGTAGTGGCTATCACCAGGTGCGGATCAGGCCTGGAGATGAATGGAAGACGGCATTCAAGACCAAGGATGGTCTTTATGAGTGGTTGGTTATGCCCTTTGGGCTTTCCAACGCCCCTAGCACCTTCATGCGGTTGATGACCCAGGTTTTACGCCCTATGATAGGGGTCTTCTTGGTCGTCTACTTCGATGACATTCTTATCTACAGCCGCACTAGGGAGGACCACTTAGACCATCTTAGGCAGGTCTGTGTTGTGCTAAGGCGAGAGAGTTTATTCGCCAACCCGAAGAAATGTGCTTTCATGTCCGATCAGATCACTTTTCTCGGGTTCATTGTGTCGAGAGATGGAGTCTCCGCTGATCCGGAGAAGATTAGGGCCATCAGGGAGTGGCCCGAGCCCCGCACACTCCACGACGTCCGGAGTTTCCATGGCTTAGCGACGTTCTACCGTCGCTTCATTCGTGGCTTCAGTTCTATCACTGCCCCGATCACTGATTGCATAAAGAAGGGGGCATTCGTATGGACTAAGGCTGCAGCCACGTCCTTTCAAGATATTAAGGAGCGCATGACCCAGGCACCTGTCCTTGCTTTACCCGATTTTTCTAAGGTGTTTGAGGTCACGTGTGATGCTTCTGGTGTGGGTATTGGTGGCGTTTTGAGTCAGGAGTCCCACCCTATTGCATTCTTTAGCGAGAAGCTTCATGATGCCAAACTGCGATATTCCACATACGACAAAGAATTTTACGCAGTTGTCCAGGCATTGAGGTATTGGAGGCACTATTTGTTGCACCAGGAGTTTATCCTCTTCTCTGACCATGAGGCCTTACGATTCCTCCATACCCAAAAGAAGCTGAATGCTCGCCATAGTCGTTGGGTGGAGTATCTCCAAGGGTACACCTTTGTGCTCAAGCACAAAGCAGGGGCAGAGAACAAGGTCGCCGATGCACTGAGTCATCGGGTGATGATGTTGACCACCATGAGTGTTGAGGTGGTAGGGCTAGAGAGGCTGAAGGACGCCTATGTTGACTGTCCGGACTTTGGTCCGATCTATGCCGTCCTTCAGGCCGGTCCCTCGCGCGATTATAGCGAGTTTGTACTACAAGAGGGTCACCTATTCCGGGGTGACAAGTTGTGCATCCCACGGACTTCTGTTCGTGACTTTCTTACATGGGAGATGCACGCGGGAGGTCTTGCTGGTCACTTTGGCCGGAACAAGACCATAGAGGCGGTTGAGCACCGATTCTACTGGCCTAGCCTAAAGAGGGATGTTGCTCGTATTGTAGCCCAGTGTCGCACTTGTGCTATGGCCAAACAAAGGAAGCAAAGTACCGGCCTCTATACTCCCCTTCCCGTCCCAGATAGTCCATGGCAGGACATTAGCATGGACTTTGTGTTAGGATTACCCCGCACCCTCCGAAAGCATGACTCGATCTTTGTGGTTGTCGACCGATTCTCTAAGATGGCATTATTCACCCCATGCTCCAAAACCTCGGATGCCTCTAGAGTTGCCCGTCTATTTTTTTCACATTGTGTCTCCAGGTTCGGACTCCCACGCACTATAGTGTCCGATAGGGATGTGCGCTTCACTAGCTATTTCTGGAAGACCCTATGGCACATGATGGGCACCCAATTGAAATTCTCCACTGCATATCACCCCCAAACCGATGGTCAGACTGAGGTTGTCAATAGGAGTTTGGGGGATCTTCTTAGGTGTCTTGTCCGAGATCGAGTCAGGGATTGGGATTTGATATTACCCTTGGCTGAGTTCGCCTATAATGATTCAGTCAATAGGTCTACCGGTATGAGCCCCTTCGAGATTGTCACTGGCCGTAGACCTAGGAGACCCATAGACCTAGTCCCATCTCCCATCCAGTCCCGTGTGTCTGATTCAGCCGAGTCTTTTGCTAGCCATATTAGACAGTTGCATGAGCATATTCATCGTCATATTGAGTCCAGCAACGCACGATACAAAGAATTGGCTGACGCCCATAGGCACCACCGTGAGTTTCAGGAGGGCGATTCTGTCATGATCAGGGTCAGACCTGAACGGTTTCCCTCAGGAGCCGTGAAGAAGTTGCATGCTCGCGGTGCCGGTCCCTTTCGAGTAGTGAGGCGAGTCGGATCGAACGCATATGTTGTGGACTTGCCAGAGGATTACGGGATCAGCTCGACTTTCAACGTCTCGGACCTCGTCGCTTATAGGGACCCAGCGGTGATACCCAGTGAGCCCTTTGAGCCGTCTCCACCCATTGTGAGTGACACCACCCTAGAGTGTCCACCTCCAGCCTTGTTACCTCAGCAGCGAGAGCAGATAGAATGTATACTAGACGAGCAGGTGACGACTACTCGAGGCGGAGTGTACCAGCGCTACTTGGTGCGTTGGAGGGGACGGCCCGCGTCCGATGACACCTGGATCACCCGGGCAGAACTACAGAGGATAGATCCAGATCTGCTGGATCGGTACCAGAGCGACCCGGACCCCTACTCGACGGGGTCGAGCTTCTCCCACCCGGGGAGAATTGGTGAGGACACTAGAGCACGAGTACGGCCCGACTCAGCGAGCCGTCGGTACCGGACCCGCAGCACGACTCGGTCGACATCGACATCCTTGTGGCTGGGCGACAGTATGGAGTCCCTACCAGAGTGTTGATACTTTCCTATGTTTATTGTGAGTGTATTAGCATGTATTTGCTTATTGTGAGTGTATTAGTGTGTATTTTGTATTTTAGCTTCTAGTTGGGTCAAGATTGTAATATGGGCTACACTTCATGTAAGGGGTCCAATTTCTAAATTGGGCCTCAAGACCATTAGGAGCCCAAGTCCAAGGTGGGCTTCTAGAAGACTTGGACTATTAGACTAAGGAGACAAAGGTGGAGGATGCCACATCCTTGTCCCCCATGCTTGTCTCCCACCTACCCTTGACCAATGTTAGTGGATGTCCTTTAGAGTTAGTGGATGTCCTTTGATGTTAGTGGATGTCCTTTGGTGTTAGTGGATGTCCTTGGATCTAGATCTAGGGTTTTCATATTTATAGTCTCTTGTTGTATTTTGTGTGGAACTAATGAAGAAATTGAAGTGAAATGCATTTTGGCACCCCCTCTCCCTCTTGTGTTCTTGAAGTTCTTCCCTCTCCCACCTCCAATCCCTCCAGATCTGAGTGTTAGATCCAATATCTCCCCCACAAATCCCTTCTTCTTCTCTTCTACTACCTTCTGTGATCATCCACTGCCGCCGCCGCCGCATCGAGCCGCCAGCAAGCCGCCACCCTCGCTTCTCCGACCTGCTGTCCTGAACTGCGACCTGCAGACCTGAAGCTTGAAGACGAGGGCGTATCTCCTGATCCAACCGTTGGATCGATCGGATCTTTTGAGGGTTTGTTCCCCCACGTCTCCCCTAGTTCCAGTTAAAATTTCGTGCCGATCTGAGTCCGTTTGCCCCCCTTCCCAGCCACTTGTTCCCCCCCTCTCAGTCTGCCCTGATTGCAGCCTGCCGGATAGATCTTGGAAGATGAATTTTCCCACCCATCAAACGAAGTCCAAATCCAGCAAAAGACCTATGTGCGTTTTCCTATCCCTCCCATCTACCCATCATAAAAATCTCAGGTCCTAGATATTTCATTTGAACCCCAGTCAAGGCTGAAGAACAGGGAGATCCACTTCTATCCCTGAGATCTGTCTGTCCGAACCAGAAAAGGGGTCATGTTGCAGAAGTTTTCATTTCAGATCTGACCGTTGGATGAAGCTGAGTTTCCAGTATGTCGAAGAGCTCTGAGTCCTCTATCCAACGGCTCTAATCTCACTTCGATCGACTTCGGATCTGATCGTGACGACCGTTTTCGTGGAGGCGCGCCGGTCTGGCCTGAAAGGGGGCTGCGAGACAGCCTTGGGGGTTAATTCCCAATAAACCCCCCAACTCACCGTCGGCGACCACCGCTCCCGGGGACCGACCCGGGGCACTCCAGCGACGACCCCCCCCGGTCACCGCCGCCAGAAGACGCGCGGAAGCCGCTGCCCCAGCAGCCGGGCCCACTTGGAGCCTTGTGGGCCCCGCGTTGAGCGCCATCACCGTGCTGCCCGCCACCGCCAGGAACCACAAATCGCGGCCCGCCAACCCCTGGAACGGACGCTCCCGGATCGCTGTTGTGGTCTTTTACCTCCCTGCGTGGAGTGGACCGAGTATTTACTGCTGTAAATTAATTATTACTTTGTACCGGGAGTGACGGTTCACGGCCGGGAAGTCTTCGCCACGCCGCGAGCGTGGAGGTACACCCGCCGCCCATTAGTCTAGTTTGCTTATTTAGTATGTATTCTACTGCCGCTGCATGTGCGTAGTTATTTTCCTAGCTAGTTAATTTATTAATCACCGCTGTGAGTTGTGAGAGCGAGAACCCGTCCCATGACTCATTCCGAGCACGAGAGTGAGTTGACTACCCCAGTCTCAAGGCCGGTTTCTCAACCGTGCACGATCATCGCGTTTCCCTCGATGGGGCCGACTGTGAGTAGCGCTTCTTGTTTGGGGCTAGTTCGCCTCTTCTGGAGCTCGTTCGGTGCCGCGTCTTAGTGTGTGTTGCTGGTCGCGTCGTCTGTCTAGCCGAGTCTCGTAGTCGTCCCGCGTCAGGCTGGTTGTACCATTGAAGTTCCCCGGAGTTAGTCATCCCATTCGTGGTGAGACGAGAGATCCTAGCTGACACGGCGGTGAAACAAAAATAAACTAGGGTCTCTATTTTGTGTGAACTTCGGATCTCGCTAAAAAATAAAAAAAATCATCAAAATCAAAACACAAAAAAAAGGCGTAAAGGCATCCACTTGTTCGATAATCTCTGCTACCTGCTTGCTAGTGTATGTTTTTGCGTTCTTGGAAAAGTGTGAGCATGGCTCACGAGTCTTTTGAGGAGAACCACCCTAGTCGTGGTTTGTCAGCCGACCCGCGAGTTTATGCTATGGACTCGGGTCCCTCTCATGAGCCCTCGCATGAGGTGCATGTTATTGCCGGGGACACATCCCCACCACAGGATATCTCTTCCTTACTGGGCGTCCTCGCCAACACGGAACTTACCTCTGAATAGCTCCGGGCCTTCCAGGCCATTCTGAAGAGGAAATCTGTTTCCCCCACACCCCAAAAATCAACTCCGGCCATCGCACCTCTCCAAGAGTCCGTGCAGGCCATTCCATCTCCTTCATTGGCGCAAGCCATCCAGTCTCCCTCGCTTCAAGGACAAGCGAGCCAACAACCGCCCTCATTCCAGTTCCCGTCACAATCTCAAACTCCTGTTGTTCCCCACATACCGCTTCAGCCGAGGCCGACAGTCGGCGGTCCGGCAGCTCCCTCTCATTCGGGGTTCCCCCCTCAAGTCTCCGGGAGACAGTTTCTCCCCCAGTGGCAAGTGCCACCTTCACCTCTAGTGGAGCTCGCCCAATCGCTCCTCAATAGGTTCAATCGCATGGACGAGCAGTTTCAAAATCTAAGAAGAATGGTGGACGTGAAAGCCACCCCGGAGGTTGCTTTGCCAATCCTTCCCGTCATTCATCTTCCTCCCTCCGAAATGCCCACGTACCGTAGATACAATGGTACCGGCAACCCCTTCGTTCACCTCAAGGATTTCATGTATGAGTCCTCCTATTGGCAAAACGATCAGAGGTCCCTGACATACCTCTTTCGGAGATCATTGGATGGTCCCGCGCTAGAGTGGTTCTATTCTTTGGAGCCCCGCGAGGTCGAGAATTTTGAAATAGTCCAGAGAAGGTTCTTGTAGAAATATAGGGATAGGGTCGGTCCCTCACTCTCCATTACCGAGCTAGTGGCCGAAAAGATGAAGCCCGACGAAGATTTTGTCCGCTATGCTGATAGATGGAGGTCTCTGGCGGAAAGAATAAGGGATACCCTCTCCGAGCCCGAACAAGTGAAGGTGATTGTGTCTAATGCAACCCCACAGTTCAGACACGTCCTGGCCATGAATAAATTTACTACAATGGAGGAACTCTATGAAAGGGCCCGGTACATCCAAACTCAGTTAAAAGACTCCCCCATTATGAACATGTTTGAGTCGCCGAAGCCCAAAGTGGTCAGAAAGACAGGCGCTGGTGTCCCGGGCGGAGCCACAGAAGGGGTCGTGACAAATGAGCAAGTGGGTGCGGTCAACAATGCCAACTATGCAGTCAACCCAAGGCCTCCACAAATGCCCCGACTTCCCCTCCAACCAGGTCCTTTCCCTCTTCATCCTCCACCCCAAAATAATCCACCCCAGGATAATATGCCTCCATTACGTCAACCCCAGCAACAACAACCACAACCTCAGCAACAACAACCACCGCTTCAGTACAACCAAGTTCCACCCCCGGGGAACTATGGTCCCCAACAGCAACAAAGGAGGCCGGTCGGTCCCAAGAGAGCCTACTATCCACCATTGCCAGAAACCGTAGCAGACATTTTTAATGCCCTCATGGCATCAAACCAACTCGCCCTACCCAGAGAAAGGCCCGTGTGGCCCCCGAATGTTGATACCTCCAAATACTGCGTCTACCACAGGCAGCCAGGACACACAGTAGATTACTGCTTCCATTTCAAAGACTACATCCACGATATGAATGATGAACATCAAATAGATTGGGATGAAATGAGACGATACGTCGCCGCTCTCAAGGCTAGGAGACCTCCTCATAGGCCACAACAACAGTTACAACAGCAGTAGCAGCAGCAACCACAACAACAACAACAGCCTCAACATGCCCCACAACAACATCCCAACATGGGTATAATCCAGAATCCATTACCGGAGCACCAACAGCCCAATCATCAGGTTAACCCCATCTCCTCCTTCCCGGAAGTCGGGAGAGAGCAGGTGTGGCACCAGGAAAGTACCTCCATTCTTTCTACCGCCAATCCTATCATCACGCAACACCCTTGCCTTGCCCGGATAGCACCTCTCTCTCATCAACCCGCGTCAGTATCGCCTTCACCATTTCCACTACCATTAGGCCCTCTCATCCGTACCCCGACCCCCTATCAACCGACACTCTCCACTACGCCTTCACACCCTCTCATCTTCTCTCACTCCGCCACTTTACCATCCACCTCTATCACATTTACCCCTACGCCTTCTAAACCCCTTATCATCCGTCAACCATACATAACCCCATCTTTCACCACCATATCACCACTAATGCCTTCAAAACCACTCATTACCCATCACCCACCTCAAAATCATTGCCCGCTTCAAGCCCTACCCACTTCTACTTCGTCTCCACCTCCACCTTCCAGACCCCTTATCCTTCATAATCCGCGCGATATCCCCTCTACCTTCACCATGCCTCCACCTAACAAACCCCTCATCAGAATCCATGCTCCCGTCATCACCCCTGCTTCATCAACCATTCCTCCACCACTACCCCTCAAATCCCTGTTAAAACCCACTGCTACCCCCACAGAGGTACAAAAGCTGCAGGTAATGGTACTCCGGAGTGGAAGGATTTTCCACAGGGTTTTCCCCCACAACAGTCAGAATCCTGAGCAATCTCAGCCAGAGAAGGATGATTGAGAACAACCAGAAAGAGCTATCCCTGGAACACAGTATGATCTATTGAAACACTTGGACATGACGCATGCTCGGATCTCCATCCTGGAGCTACTTCAAAGATCCACATCCCACTAGGCAGCCTTAATGGAGTACCTTCAAAGGGTCATGGTGAATGAGGACCTCCCTGTAGAAAAGATCTCTACCGTCCTGACCCCAACGGACACACAACCGGCCATAATGTTCCACAACTACGAGCTCGCTCCCAAGGAAGCTCGAAAATATGCACTGCATTTCAATAAAAATTAATGGGGTATCCATAAACCCGTGTCTTGTGGACACGGGTGCGTCCATAAATGTGATCTCTATGGACACCCTTCAGTTGTGTGGGGTCAACGAAGAACAAATAAGACCTTCCTCGATCACGGTCACGGCTTATGACAATAGCAAAAGGCCGCCGCAAGGGATGATTATTCTGAAGGCAGAACTAGGCCCCATGTCAATTCCCACGGAATTCTATGTCCTCGACATGGACCCCACATTCAAGGCTATACTGGGCCGCCCCTACATCGAAGCCATGGATGCTGTGCCTTCCACCAACCATCAGTGCCTGAAGTTTCCTTACAATGGGAGGATTATTAAAGTGGTCAGTACACCTGTCCTTCACACAGTGGATGCTATCAACACCTCTCTGCCCTCTGTTTGGCCATCTCATCGGCCCATATTGTCACTACTGGACGTACGTGATTCATCTCACGTTCCACTAGCACCAAAGGAGCCGGTCAGGACAACCGCAACATCATATCTCCCTTTTCACTCCAAAGGGTGGGAGATTATGAGGAACATCGGCTACCAACAAGGTAAAGGTCTGGGCGCACAGTTACAGGGTAGGCTCAAACCGCCAAAGAAAATTAGGCCGAACCGCAGGTTTGGCCTAGGCTTCAAAGGACCGTTCAAGGCGGATTGGAAGCCCCTCACATGGACTCTATCAAACCACTTCAACAGAGGGCCCGTTGTTCAGATGGGAGATTACCCACGAGAAGCATATGGGAGATCACATGTTGTATATTTGGCTGAAAAATGTCCGAGGATCACCAAAAGAGACAAGATCAAAGATCCGGAATGCGAGTGGAACAAATGGTTCGACATACGGGACATTTCCGTTGCACTGGAAAGGATGTTCTCGTCTCCGCAGCTTGAAAGACCACCATTGATCTCCGATATACCAGAGAATATTACCACTCTTGCCAAGGTTCCAAACTATCCTCGTCCTCGCCAGAAGGACCCTGTCATCGACAGATCTTCATCCGTCCTCAACATTTCCGTCGACGTCTCATTAGTCGCCATCTTCTCCATCCACTCGTCTCAGCCTTTGCTGATATCTTCTTCCTGGGCCAGACAATTGTCTGATTATCTTCCCAGATCCCCTTCTCTGCTTACATACCTACGCGGGCTTCTCAACCCGCGCCAGGTCTTCAACCATGATCTGCTCTATGAGCCTCACAATCCTCTAGCCATAATCACTTTTCTCTCTCCTCCAATCTCTTTTCACTGCTTTATCATTAAAAATGAAAACGAAAAAAAAATGTCAATTTTCAAACTCCCCAACAACACATCTTCGTTGAGGAAACCTCCTACATCTCCCACGGGTGCGTACCGCCCTGCGGACCACCCGTCCAAGGTCCGATGAGCGACCTTTTCTACCCCTCCTCTGAGGGGTCTTTTCCTGTACATTCTACACCATCCTCTTCGTCTTCCTCTTCTTCTGTAAATATTGTCAGTCAATCTAGGAATGATAGGCCAAGGGTAGTACCTAGGAAGAAATCCAAGGGTAGGTAAATCCCTCGTCGATTCCTTCTGGATTTAGCCGCCAGGTGTCAAGCCCTCCTTGCCATCCCCCAGTTGTTAGAAAATCCCATCCAGCTACGAAAATAGAATATGAGGGCGACTGTGCATTTGATGAAGGGTATGGAGTCTACGAGATCACGGATGAAGAATGCCCCACTGAAGATGAGGGTGAAGAATATGAGGATGCGGCGGGCGCATACGCTACTGGAATGAGGAGATTCGACGAGCCGTCAACCGCCGTAGAAGAATCCACCAAAGAAGTCAACTTGGGAATTGAGGAAGACCCTAGGATCATCCTCATAAGTGACAACCTACCACCCTCTGAAGAAGAGACATTAATTGAGGTTCTCAAGGAATATAAGGACACGTTTGCATGGAGCTACGAGGATATGCCGGGTCTAGATTCAACCTTGGTCGAACACCGTTTAACCCTAAAACTAGGGTCTATCTCGGTAAAACAAAGATTAAGGTGTTTCCACCCTCAGATGGCTTTGAAAATGAAAGAAGAGGTCGATAAGCTCTACAAAGCCAGGTTCATTAGAGTCGTTCTTTATCCTCAATGGGTGGCAAACATTGTCCCGGCCATGAAGAAAGATGGGAAAGTCAGGATTTGTATCGACTTCCGGGACCTTAACCGCGCGTGTCCAAAAGATGATTTTTCCTTACCTCACATTGATGTGTTGATTGATAACACGGCAAGCTATGAAATCCTCTCATTCATGGATGGATTTTCAGGATACAATCAAATTCGTTTGTCAGAAGAGGATCAAGAAAAGACGTCATTCACTACCCCTTGGCGAACATATTGTTACGTGGTCATGCCGTTCGGATTAAAGAATGCTGGAGCTACTTACCAAAGAGCGATGATGGCCATATTTCATGACATGATGCACATATATCTGGAAGTGTATGTGGATGACTTATTGGTGAAATCAGGGACCAGGATGGAACATCCAGAAGTTTTGGCTAAGGTCTTGCAGAGGTCAAGGGAGTTCCAATTGAAAATGAACTCGAAAAAGTGTGTGTTTGGTGTGTCATCGGGTAAATTGCTGGGGTTCATTGTGAGTAAAAGAGGGATCGAGATAGATCCCGACAAAGCTAAGGCTATCAGGGATATGCCGCCTCCCAAGAATTTGAGGGAAGTCCGAGGTCTAATCGGGAGGTTGCAGTTTATTCGTCGGTTTGTGTCCCAACATTCACAAAGGTGTAGACCTCTCTGCGAGTTGACCAAGCCAGGAGTAGAATTCCACTGGAATTCTAAATGTCAGAAAGCTTTTGAAGGGTTGAAAGAATATCTGGCTAGTCCACCCGTTCTCATTCCACCTAAACCAGAAAAACCTCTGATCCTTTACGTCTCAGTCTTGGATGACTCCGTGGGAGCCGTCCTCGCACAAGCTGATGAAGAAGGCAAGGAACGGGTAACCTATTACTTGTCCAAACTTCTCAATCCCTGTGAGCAGAAGTACACCGTCATGGAGAAAACTTGTGCTGCCCTCATTTGGGTAGTGCAGAAATTGAAGCACTACTTCTTGGCTCATGAGGTCCACTTGATTGCTCGAATGAATCCTATCAAATTCCTTCTGGAGAAATCCGTCCTAACGGATAGGCTAGCACGCTGGCAAAGTTTTCTCTCTCAGTTCGACATCACCTACATCCAGCAAAAGACGATTAAAGGCTATGCCATAGCCGAGCATCTCGCTCACCATCCTCTTCCCAAGTTCGATCCCGTCCAATCAGAGTTTCCAGATGAAGAACTAATGTCCGTCAACCAATCAGATGAGCCAATGTGGACGCTATATTTTGATGGAGCTCTGAATTCTCAAGGGAGAGGAATCGGCGTCGCCCTCCTGTCGCCTGAAGGCCTCACATTCCCATTGGCATACCAGCTCAAATTTCCAATTACCAACAATATAGCCGAATATGAAGCTCTTCTAGCTGGCCTAGAACTCGCTCATTCTTTTCGTATCACTGAGTTGCGAGTCGTAGGTGATAGTCAACTCATCCTTCGTCAGGTGCTCACTAAATATCGCACTCGCGATCCCAAACTCAAGCCATACCAAGAACTCACTGCTGCCTTTGCCAAACTGTTCACCAAACTGATCTTTGTTCATGTCTCTCGTCATCAGAATATTCTCGCCGATGCCCTCGCCTCGTTGGCATCATCCATAAGGTTCCCTCTAGGAAGATGGTTTGAGTCCATTTCCATCTACAAACTTCACGCCCCTGCAATCGATGATGCTTCCTACGTAAATATCAAAGACAGGATAGCAAGGAAGATCCTGCAGGAAGATATCCTTGAAAAGAGGGAAATCATGTTGGCAGAGACTGAAGAAGAACTGGCTGATGAAGAGAAACCATGGTTCTATGAAATCATCAAATACTGCCAAGATCAGTCTTATCCTGAAGGGGCCACCACAGAGGACAAGAAAGTCATAAGAAGGGTGGCTCAGAAATATACTTTGGTTGGAGGTCTACTCTATAGGAGGAGCCTTACTGGTATTCTGTTAAGATGTCTTGGTGACGATGAGGTTTGGAAATGTGTAGAGGAGACGCACTCGGGTGTGTGCGGTGGCCACGTGAATAGTCAGATGCTCGCCAAGAAGATCATTCGACAAGGCTTTTACTGGCCCACTATGGAAGAGGATTGCGCTGTCTATGTCCGTAGGTGTGTCAAGTGTCAACTTCACGCCGATAAAATCCATTCACCATCTTCCTCACTTCATCCAATATCCTCCCCGTGGCCTTTCTCCAGTGGGCATTCGACATCATTGGTCCCCTAGGTGATCCCAATTCCCTCACCAAGCAGAAATCTTTCATCCTTACTGCGACGGAATACTTCACCAAATGGGCCGAAGCGGAAGCTTACGCGGAAATCAAGGCGTCAACAGTCTGCAAGTTCATCATGAAGAACATCCTCGCCAGATTCGGCGTCCCAAGCACAATCGTCATCGACAATGGGCCACAGTTCATTTCTCAGGACCTATGCGACCTTTGCAAAAGGTACGCAATTACATTGCATCATTCATCACTTTATTACCCACAAGGTAACGACCAAGCGGAGGCCACCAATAAAACATTGCTCAAAATCATCAAAAAAAATCTGCGAGTCTAGTAAGTTTTCAGACTGGCCAGAAAAACTTATCGAACCCCTATGGGCCTATCGCACTTCAATCTGTACCCCCACCGGGCAGACTCCATTTGCCCTTACTTATGGTATGGAAGCAGTAGTCCCGTATGAGACTCTGATCCCTTCTCTCAGGGTACAATTGGATGAGCAATTTCCCCTCGACGATCGTCGTAATTCACTCCTCGCCCAGTTGGAACTCTTGGATGAGAAGCGGCTGGCCGCTGCCGAACACGCGCGTGTGTATCAAAATAGACTCGCTCGCTTTTACCAAAAGAAAGTCGTTGAGAGAAAATTCAAAGTCGGTGAAATGGTCGTAAAAAGAATTTTTGTCAAACCTGGAGGGCCGCATTCTAAGCTCCAACCTAATTGGGAAGGACCATTTATAATTCAAGCCGTGTACCCTGGCAACGCCTACAAGCTAGTCAACGCCGAAGGGACTGAGTTATCCCACCCTTGGAATGGGCTTTATCTTAAGAAATACTACCCTTAGCACAAAACAAAAAAAAATGATGATGAAAAGATAAAAAACATCAAAAATAAAGAAATATTGAAAACCACTAAAAATATGGAAAATTCAAAATGCCAATGCCTGGTGGTCACCATGTAGTCAAGTCACTGCATCTAACCTTCATGATAGGATAGCGCCCATTAAGGCTTGGTAGGCACCGGGTCTTGGTTTGCCAGAACCGTGGAGATCCCTGTCCGGCCACGTCGGCCTATGCTCGTTCGAAGGAAGCTAACATGTGCTCACTTATGTATTTAATTCAAAAAAGTCGGTAGCATCACCTACGGTGGGGCCCCACCCAGAAGATCTTCGGAAGCTGTAATCTTTATTCTTTTCTCTTCGACCAAATGAGACAGTCGGCGCCCTTAAAACGCTGAGCATGAGAAACCGAAACTCAAACCCCAAGGGCAATAGTATGATCCATTTCCTCGAGCATCGATCAGAGCACGAGAAGAGGGCAGTGTCCCCGCAGGCATACGAAAGGGAGCCCACAAACGTCAAACGACTATATCTCCCTCACAAAAAGAAATACAAAATCAAAATCAAGAGCATGGTCGTGACCGTGCCTGATGCGATAAATGGAACCCCTCGAAGCAAAGTTTGAATCCACAAAAAGGGGGGGGCTATGGAATGTAAATGCTCGAGATTTGGTCCGAAGTTGTCCGAAAGGAAAGAGTTAATGGGCCCTTATTCGCTCGCCGGGTTAACGGCTTTGCCGGTCCTCTCAGGAGGTTTATCCCCTACACTCTTCCTTCTCCCTCTAAAGATGAAGGTTCGATGGAGTTTCTGAAAGGTGAAAACTGCCCAGGGTCTGTGACCTTATTTTAATATACACATTTGGTTGCCTACTTTGAAAAGTAAAAGCTATCGCTGCGAAGGAGTCTTCGTGTTTCTGGCTGGTCAAGACCCCTGTTTACCACCTTGATGTCTTCTTGTTTAACATCGGGCTTAGGCCAATGCAAGCGCGTCACCTATGGGTGCGACGGCGTCTGATTCTGGGTCAGCGTCACGCGGTTGGTCATTGGGGTTCCAGGGTGTTCCATCATATACCATCTAGAGTTGTGAGGAA
This sequence comes from Amorphophallus konjac, assembly GCA_022559845.1. Lineage (NCBI taxonomy): Eukaryota > Viridiplantae > Streptophyta > Magnoliopsida > Alismatales > Araceae > Amorphophallus > Amorphophallus konjac. The sequence continues at coordinate 45,814,907 of CM040127.1, read as the reverse complement.
ATAGACCCGGGTCGGGCAAATCATTTACCTCAAACATCTTTTGGGTGAATCCCTGTGGTCGAAAGCGACTGGGAGCCTAAGCATGGCATGACGGTATTGTCATCAGGGTAAGTCTTAGCCGGCGAGATCATCATTCGAGGGGTCTAGAGGCCCAAATCAACCTAGATGTGCACTTAAGATACCTGGGAGGTTAGTAAGAAACCCATGTTCTCACGTAGGTTAGGTGCCATTTGGGTGCTTGCCAGGCGTTAGCAACAAAAAATTGAAATGATAAAAGCAACAAAAAAATGGAAAAGAGAAAATGTACATATTTGTAAACAAAAAAAATCTTTTTTATGATAAAACAAAAAAATGTCAAATATAAAAAAGAAAAGAAATCAATTTTGCATGATTACATTTACGTGCAGCATCTCACTTTTAATACCGCTTGCATTCATGTGCTTGCCCGTCGCATTTATCATCACTGCATCTTTCTCTCGCCTTCCTTAAATAAAAGCTTGGCCCCTTGACCAGTTATCAAGGACAGTCACAGTGACCATTTGCTTATTGAGCAAGGGGCCAAGTCAGAACAGAAATTCTGATTTGTTTGTTTCAGTGATGTGTGCAGGGATTCAGGCAACAGAAGCAAAGGTGAAAATCAAACAAACTGAACCTTGTATTTTATTCCAAAAAATAAAAAAAAATTACATCAAGTTCCGCCCTCTCTCTCTGCATTACTCGTCCCACTACTCTCCGGGCAAAACGCTCTCAAAGGTGCTACCCAACTACGAAAAGCGGTACTCCTACCGCTCTGTACTCTCCTTCCTATTCTCACACCCCGGTGTTGATCCACGGAAGCAGCAGAGAAGCTACCAACACGAAAGCCACGCTCTCATGCTCTTCGGTAGCGCTCCTCGCCATCTGTAATATCCCGGGTTTTTCGGATCCTCGTTCGTGGGTCCCGGATCTGGTTTCTCGGAGCATCCGACTCCGTTGTGTCCGAAATTTCATTTCGGACATCTTTCGTGTTCGGATTGGCGCGATCTGGAGTCGTTTCGGAGGCCCGGAGGCGTTCCGCGACTTTTTCCGCGCGTGTTTTTCGATTGCCAGCGTGGGTTTCGGCTTTCCCTTCGGAACCTCGTTGCGGGTGAACCGGGCCGTTCACCTAGGCGAGTGTGGTACCGTTGCGATCGGTGCGTTCCGAGGATCGCGAGGGTGTGATTTTCTATTTTTTGGAATTTTTCTGAATTTCCAGATTTTCCTATATATAAATCTTTTCTCTCTCTTCCTCTCATTTCTCTCTTCTCTCCCTCTCTCTTCTCACGCTCTCTCCTCTCTCCCTCTCTCTCTCCGGCTCGAGTAGGACCTACCACGTCAGGCGGTTCACCTGCGGTGCGGTGTAAGACGTCAGGGGACGCTACCGGCTGTGCTTCTAGTGGGTGGTACTCCTGTCGAGTACGGAGTGACAGACTGTCAGTCTCTGTGTCTTTGACCTTCGGGTTTTTGGTCGTGTTGACCGGTGAGTTCGGTTGTTTCACCTTGGCACGTGTGTCGGTTCTTGCGCCGTGAGATTTGTGCTAGTGGCTTTACCGAGGTTGGGTCTTGTGGCGCCCGACTTGTGTTCCCAGTTGTGTCCTCGGATGAGATCATTTTTGGGGAAGTGGTCTCTGGCAGACTATGGGTCCCGGTTGACGGCTATGAGTGGCTGGTGAGCCTAACCGTGTGACCGACCACAACAGTGTCTGTTGGTTCTACGGTCTTGTTGGATTGTGACGGTGAGATGTTTATTGCTTAGGGACCCGTGAGCACTGTTCAGGTGGTGTACCGTGGCTCTGTGGTAAGGGCGGAATCGGGATTGACAGGTGTCCACTTGCATTGATCGAAGGATTTGATGAGATCAGATGGATGAGTGACGCCTGTGGGCGGAGGCCTTTTGTGAGATGGGCGTCGGAGGATGGTCCTTGATAGGACGTTGGTGTCGCAATGGTTATCCCTGGGTTGGTGACCAGTGGATGGTCTTTTCAGAGACAGAAGATGTTGGTTGTTGGGGCTCGAGCGTGGCGAGAGCCGTGTGCCAGCGAGACCTTTGGTGGTCGTTTCTGTAATGTGCCTTCCCGGATGGGATCTGGGCTTTGTCGAAGTTTGTCTTCTGACAAGAGTTGGCACAGTGTTATGTCAGGATTTCGGCTTGCCATGTGTGAGGTGTTTCTTGGTGCTGAGCCGATGTTCTGGTTGCGGTCTGTTGAGATGACTGCTTGAGCTGGTGGAGGCTCTGTTTTGGTTGTCCCCTTGAGAAGGGTGTGCGACCTGTCAGCTGGCTGCGAAGCTGATGTGCGATTTGTCCGCCGACCATTGGATGGATCGGTAGCTGTTGCTCGTGTCGAGGGTTGTGATTCCTCGGTGGGCGAGATTGTGGCTGCGGTGCCATGGTGGATTCTCACGTTGTCTGAGGTGATGCCGGACTGTGTCCTTTGGTATATGCCTGCTCTGTTGGCCAGTGTGCTTGGCGCGAGGAGCGAGGTGTTGTTTGTGATTGTAAGTCTGGCTGTGTCCCTCAGGACCGATGTTTTCATGAGAACTGAGATTTTCTGTGCTGGGGCTCTGACAGCGTTGTCAGTTCGTTCAGTGTTCTTCCCCTGTGACTTCGTGCTTGGTCCTGAATTTCGAGGACGAAATTCCTTTAAGGGGGGAGGGCTGTAATGCCCCGGGTTTTTCGGATCCTCGTTCGTGGGTCCCGGATCTGGTTTCTCGGAGCGTCTGACTCCGTTGTGTCCAAAATTTCGTTTCGGACATCTTTCTTGTTCGGATCGGCGCAATCCGGAGTCGTTTCGGAGGGCCGGAGACGTTCCGCGGCTTTTTCCGCGTGTGTTTTTCGATTCCCGGCGTGGGTTTCAGCTTTCCCTTCGAAACCTCGTTGCGGGTGAACCGGGCCGTTCACCTAGGCGAGTGTGGTACCGTTGCGATCGGTGCGTTCCGAGGATCGCGAGGGTGTGATTTTCTATTTTTCAGGATTTTTCTGAATTTTTGGATTTTCCTATATATAACTCTTTTCTCTCTCTTCCTCTCATTTCTCTCTTCTCTCCCTCTCTCTTCTCACGCTCTCTCCTCTCTCCCTCTCTCTCTCCAGCGGCCGACGGGGCGGAGTACGGGCGAGGCGGGGCGATGCGGGTGAGGAGGACGGCGAGGATGGGTCGAGGATCGAGGCTCGAGGGCGCGGTGAAGCTCGACCGTGAGTTCGTGGAGCGGCGAGGCTTCAACGGCGTTTTCTTCGTGGATCGGCGTCCACGGTGCGCGAAATCTTCGGTGGAGGTAGGGTGATGGACCCCCAGCTCGTGCGCTTCAATTCCCGTGAGTTTGGTAGGCCGTGGTGAGCCGAGCGGGTCGTTTGGGGCGTTTTGGGGAGTGATCGCCCGATCTAGCGATTCGTTGCGTTTTAGGCCGATCCGAGGCCATAGATGCATGCTAGGGGTTGTTGGGGAGCTTCCCCTATATTTTCCCCTTCATCTGTGGATGATTGGGGCGTGGCGTAGATTTTTGGGTGTTTTCCCGCCGTTCCCGATTTTTCGAAATGGTCGCGGTCCACCAGAAACCGCTACCATCTGGTCGCGGTCCTGGGAGAACCGCTTTCACCCTTGTGTTTGGGTCGGAAGGCCTTCGAGCGTCGCGGTCATACGATTGACCACTTTGGCCTAGTCGCGGTCATGGGATGACCGCTACTGCCTGGTCGCGGTCCTCGGGTGACCGCTACCATCGGGGTTGCGTCTGGCTGGTCGCGGTCGCGAGATGACCGTGATAGCCTGGTCGCGGTCACCAGGTGACCACTACCATGTTCTGGTTCCTGTTTGCGCTGTTTTGACCCCCGGTCAACCCGGTTGCGACCCAGTTGTTGACTTTAGGTCTCGTGAATGTCTCAGACACCCCGTGGAGTTCCGTGACCATGTCTTTGGGTGTCTAGAGGTCCCACTTACCTCGTTTTACGTGTCGTGAGCTTAAGGGTCCGGGTGACCTTTTAGCGTCCGATTGTGTTGTGTTGGTCTTCGGTCGACTCGGTCGTGACCCAGTGGTCGACCTCCGGCCTTGTGAGTATCCCGGACACCCCATGGGTTCTGTGTCTGTATTTTTGGGGTGTCGGGAGGGACCGTGTTACCACGATTAGCGTGCCCGTAGGTGTGGTGGGTCCGGGTGACCTCATGTGTTCTAGGCTTTCGTGTTACGCTCAATCGAGTCACCGTGTATCGGTGTGCGTGCGATGGGGTCTCCCCCGCATGTCGTGGGTTTCCTTTGGAAGGCGATTCCCATGTGGGCCATGTGCTTGGCCTTGGACTACGAGTCCAGTTATCCGGCCTGGGGCTGGAGGTTTCCCGCTTGCTCCAAGATGGGAAATCGTCGTGGCGGCTTGTGTGCTGCCCTGGGAATCGTGCTTCTGTGTTTTCCGTGTGGCCTGTGTGGGTGACCTTAGTCCCTTGCATTCCCTTCCCGAGGGAGTGGTCTTGGCGACTCGTGAGTTGTCTCGGTACTCGTGCTACCGTGGTTTTAGACCTAGAGATTGGACTAGATTGACGGCCTTGTGCTGTTGCGTTCAACGGTCTTGACCCCGAGTCTTGTGACTCAAGGACCGTTGGGTGTAGTGCGTCTAGAGGACTGTCCAGAGTCCAGTGGCTTAGCGCCACTTGAGTTTTCTCGACTCTAGCGCACGGTGCGTGCATGGCCGTGGACTGTGAGTCCCGTTTCTTCTCCGACTGTGGTCACCGTGCGACGGGGCCGATACGTGGGGTGGTCCCCGTACGTCGTCGGATTCGGACGTTGTTTTTCGTTGACTTGAGAGTCTACTCCTTCAGTGACCCTCCACTAGTCGTAGCCTACCAGTACGCGGTGCTGGTCGCACCAGGGAGTGGTGTACAAGCTTACCTTTGAGACGGTTTATGGACTGGTTACCGTAGGCCCCTCGTCGGTAGCCAGAGTTCGGCTACGGGGGAAAATCGGTCAGAGGACCAGACCTAATGACGCAAGGTCTGTGTGTGCACACGTGGTTGGGGGCGGTTGGACCCACGTCGACGGGCGTGACCCCAGCTAGTCACTTGTTTGTGGTTACTTGTTTGTGGTTACCACGTCAGGCGGTTCACCTGCGGTGCGGTGTAAGACGTCAGGGGACGCTACCGGCTGTGCTTCTAGTGGGTGGTACTCCTGTCGAGTACGGAGTGACAGACTGTCAGTTTCTGTGACTTTGACCTTCGGGTTTCGGTCATGTTGACCATTGAGTTTCGGTTGGTTCACCGTGACGCGTGTGTTGGTTTTCGCGTCATGAGATTAGTGCTAGGTGCTTTACCGAGGTTGGGTCTTGTTGTGCGGTACCCGTGATTGGATGGTCGGGGTTGCACCTTGGACAGCGTGTCCAGGTTGGCTGTCCGGGGGACATGCCTCTACGGCGTGGTTGCCGTGTGTTTTTACTTCGGTAGGTGGTACTAGCGTGGTTCGGTAGCCTCGACTGCGTGATCGAGGTCTGCCTTCTGGCAGTAGGAGTGGCTGTAGTGCCGAGTTTTTGACCGGCCACCGGTTTGCTGTTCCTGCTGTAGTCGTAGCTTCCTTTTCGCTACCGTCGTTGTTTCCGGTTGGGGTTCCGCGGGATCCCTGCTGAGTCTCTGTTTTGGAGACTCATTCCCTGCTCTTCAGGTGTAGCGGTTCTTCCTCGTGGTTCGAGAGCGCGGAGCGGAGGTTCTCAGTTGCCAGCTTGCCGGGCCGAGTGTTCACTTGACATGTGGTACGTTTTACTGCTTTAGACTGTACTTTCTGTTGGACTGCACTCTGTTGCAGTTATTAATTTATTTCTGTTAATTGTTGCATTGTCCTGCTTTATTTCCTATTTCTTTGTGCCTCCACACTCCTTTTAGCCCTTCCGAGCCCTCCCGGCTCGTGGGCGGCGGTTCGAGTCTCGGATTATCGGGCCTTCCCGGTAATCGGATTCTCGGGTCGTTACAGCATCTCTCAGCCACTGTTCAGCAAGACCAAGGCTGGTTCGGAGTTCGAACAATTGGGCCTCCATGGCCCTTCGTTCCTCCCTTTCAGTCAATCTGTTGGCTCTTTCTCTCTCTGCGTCTCTTTCTCTCTCTGCCCGTTCTCTCTCACGGTCTTCCCTCTACAATTGGAGAGTGATCCTCAGTTCCACGGCATCCCTAGAGGAGTCATCATCAGGATGACACCACAGTTCCCTCTCCAGTTCTGCTATCCTAGCCTCCCCCTGCGCAGCTTGGGCAACCGCTTCTTCCGTCTCCTTTTCCTGCCGAGTGTACCATCTCAGATACGCGATAAGGCGTAAACAAGGAGAACTCAACACTGAAACTTTTACCTGTATACAGAGCATCCCTTCTGCCTCCGCAGCACGCTGCGTGGCGTGAGCAAGTTGCTCATGAAGCAAGTCAAGTTCTGAGGTGGGAACCCACAAGCTGGAAGAGGCACCACCTACTCCCATCGCTGGGGAAGCCGCGCCAATCTGAGCATGCTACGACCGCGTGAATTAGCAGCCAACATCTGGAATCTGGGGTTTTAATTAGGAACGCACTGTACACCTACCAAGGCGCTCGTAGCTCCGCGGGCATTGCCCAACCGTTGCTCCATCTCTGTCAAGCGAGTTCGTAAAGTCGCTATCATCGTATCACGGATATCCTGCAGCCATACAAGTCGGCATTTCCATCAGAAAACTAAAAAAAAGGAGAAAGAAGAAAAGAGAAAAAGGGGAGACCTACCTCCGCAAGTCCCCGGGGTTGGAACCGCTCTGCGTACCTTGTCTTGTATAGACGCAGGTAATCCTCGCTATCCCGTGCCTGCGATTCCACGATTATGCCACCCCGTTGCCAATCTTCGTACTGTTCGAGGAATCGCACACGTCAGTCAATGCAGGTCACCGGTCCTCGCGTCTCTCTCCCAACGCGAGGTGGCGCAGCTGAATCCACCCATTCTTGAGCCAGTCCCAAAGTCCTCATAACCAATCGTAGCCGAAGCGGCTCGATTTCATTCAGGCAGTGCATCCACAGTTCCCGTCCGAACCAGGCACGACTTGCTAGAACCCACGGCTGGTCGGCATCGACCATGTCTGAGTAGGGTCTCCAGTTTACCATCGCTGCAGGGAACTCCTATAGCTCCCGCCATAGCACCATCAGTTGGTAGGTTAGGGGTGCTGCACTCATGATGGGTTCCCACCGCCTGGCTAGCGGCACCATCGCGGGTCGCCAATGTCGAGCTCTCCCCATGGGGAGGTAATAATAGCTCCACAGCTGCTCGGTGCAGGTCATCAGTACCTTGCAAAAATAAGAAAAAAAATATTAAACAAGTAAAACCAAAAATACCTGGATGAATGGTGTGAAACCACTCACAGCCATCTCATGATCCACTTCTTGGAACAGGCCTGCAAACAAGTGTGCCAGCATGGCAGCTCCCCAGGCATAGTACCCTACTCTTTCAAGGTCTGATAGCAGCTCCAGGAAGCGACATTAGATACCATCCCCTTTCGAGCTCAGTACCAATCTCCCCAAAAGGAAGAGGAGAAATCTCCTCAAATCTATGTTGCATCTTTCCCAGTTGCCAAAATCTGTGCAGTACACGGCACGACATCCTATTTCCATCCTTCCATGAACTCTTCTGAGGATTCATCGTCCCGCCGACGAGTGTCGGTGAGCCCTAATGCATCCATGAGGGACGCCCTAGCTACCGACCTGTTTTTTCGACCATCTAGGTCCAAACCCAATAGCTTCCGAGCACCTTCTCGGTAATCCACATAAGTGACCCCGGTCACTGCCTCGCCCTCCACCTTCAGGCTTATGATCCGAACCACATCCTCCAAGCTGGGCACCATGTGCCCCCAGGGCATCAGGAATGCCCGACTCACTGGGTCCCATCTCTCATACAAGGCTTGGATCAGGACCAGGTCGAGCTGGATCGGCTCGATCCGAAGAAAGGTGCCAAAACCCATCACGTCTTGCCTGGCCTTCTGAAAATCTGGGAGACCTCGGTATGCTGCCACTACCAACTCCCATGAGATCTGTGATTTCATCACACTCTACGCATGCAGGGAATGGAGATGAGGTTTGGTCAGAAAGAAAGGAGAAAAAAAAAGAATGGAAAAAAGGGCAGAAAAGCTCAGCTTACGAGTTGTGATTGGGCCCTTTCACTAAAGTGCCTTCGAGGTCCGAAAGTCTCCTGGAACTACTACCACTGGACCTGCTTCTCTTCGAGGAGTGGGAAGATTCGCCCTCCATCCAACTCTCGAAATTTTGAGCTCCTCCTCTCCCGTGGGAACTTGTGCTCCTCGAGTTAGCTCTCGATATACCTGGGAGGATAAAAGGGACAAGAATTTATAGAAATGGAAGGAGTACATGTCAAGATTACCTCCATCACCTTTAATGATAGCCCTCGCAATGAGGCACCTACCATGCGGTCCCGTGTGTCACTTTACCACTCGCACAGGGTGATTGATTGGACGAAGAATATGATGACTAGCCCCCTATGTTGTCTAGGGATACCCTATCATGTTTTGGAGGACGTCCGCAAAATTTGACACAACATCCGGGAAAAGGGACTAGGGCCGTCATTATTGACTTCGACGGTAGATTCCCGTGGAAAATGCTCACAACAAGACGCGATTCTCCGCTCGGGGTGGAGTCTCGACAGACCCATCACATGGGAACAGTGCAAAGGAGAAGAAGTGTAGGGAAGAAGGAACGCACAAGAGAACAAACAAGCAGCAGAAAATCAAATCACTCCATTCATAATTCTACATAAGCTGTCATAAACACTACAATCATAGAGATGAGGCAGGTCCACTGGCTTGCCAACTCGTGCCATTATCTTCATGCTCATCCCTCTATGCGTCCCTCTCCTCTCCCTTGAGGTGAGGGTCCCTCAGAAGCCTCAGGGATCCCCGTGCAGTAGCACCCGCCTCGCCTCGTGGCGCCGGCTCCACAGCAATGACTCGCTGCTCCTCCCCTGGCGTGGCAAAGAAGCCACTAGCGGCAAAGCGACCAGACTGGCGCAGTCGCTCCCCGAACTCTCGCGCTCTCGTAGCGCGTCTCCATCCCTCCTAGCCTCTGCACGACGGCCTGAAGGCCCAGCTGGAGCTCCCTCACTTGGGCCTCCAAGGCCCTCCTCTCGGTCTGATCCCGCTGTCGCTCGGACCTTCCCTCGGCTTTCTCTATCTCTGTCTCTCTCCTCATCATCTGCAGAAGAACCCTTACCTCCAGGATGTCTGGAGAAGGTCTCTCCTCACCGCGATGTCGCAGCTCTGCTACAGTCGCCACCCAGGCATCACGCTCCTCTTCCGCCCGGGCAGCCCGAGCAACCGCACCAGCAAGTTGCTCCCGAAGGGAGGCAATCTCGAGAAAATGGGCCGAGGAACTGGAAGATGCGCCGCCAGTCACTCCCACCATCGCTGTCTGCTGGGCACGTTGGAACAAACAAACAACAGCCGTCAGCTAAGCTCCACATTTAAAAATAGAAAATGCAGCACTTAGCTTACCAGGAGCGACAGTTCCTGTTGAGTGGCGGCCAGCTGCCGCCTGACCTCGGCTAATTGGGCACCCGACCCGTCGGCGTCGCACGTATCCCCGGCTTGGGGAAGCCCCGCATAACTCTCTCTCTGCCGCCGCAGGAAGTCGACACTATCCTGCACCAGTACGCTCCCTTGCTGCCCAAGGAGACGTATGCGCCAATCTTCAAGTTTCGCCTTGCCGCGACTCTTCTTCCTGACGCGGCTCGGCTCGTATGCACTCGCCCACTCATCGGCCAGGCCCAGGGTCCTCGCCATGTCCTGCACCAAGAAAGAAGGGCCTCGCATCATAACAAAGAACGCGTCCCCTGTCTAGGACGCGTCCATCAATTGAGTGCAACAGTCGTCGAACCCTTTCCCCCCTCGCGCGGCCCGCTTCAAGACTCAAAATGGATCAAAGAGGAAGAGATCGGAGGACCTACCAGACCGTGTTCACCTCCCTCCACGACATCGGGCCCCTCGGGTCCCTCGGGGGCCCGAAGCGGCCCTTCCTCCTCCATGGACGCCGTTCCGTGCTCTGGCGCGTCCCTCCTCAGGCGAGGGGTCCCGCGTCCCTCTCCACCTTCGCCGCGGTCCGGACCGCCAAACTCCATCGATCGAGGGGAAGAAGACAAAGACGGGCGAGCGAGTTTCGACGGAAGGCGGACTCGTTTGCGGGTAAGGCACGGGAGAAGAAAGGCCACCCGGCGCTTTAAATTTGAATTCAAGGATTAAGACGCGTCCTCGCGCCTGGACGCGCCCAAAAAGGGAGAAAGGAAATAGAATCTCCCCGTGCAAAGCGTAGTTCCCCGCTGTTCTGGGCAAAGTCTCGTAAGGCATGCCTCGAAATAACTCGGTGCAGCAGAAAAGTGAGAGAGGAAAGGTACACACAACACAAGAAAGTCATTTTCATTTCATATAATAGTCGAAAGTACATCATGCAGTAAGGAGGGTGGAGTGTACAAGCAACCCTCTAACTCTCGCCATCACCCTCCTGGTCATCTCTCTCCTCCCTCCTCTGATGGGGATCCCTAGGGGGCCTCTGCGACCTCTGCAAACCCGGAGAAGCCGTGCTCGCCTCGCCCTTCGGTGGCACCCCAGTCTCGAAGGCACGACGACGCTCCTCGGCCGAAGAAACCAGATAGCTGCCCATGGAAAAAGAACCAGACTGACGAAGTCGCGTCCTGCGTTCCTTCGCCCTCTGGTACCACTCCTCGCTCTCTCGAAGCCTCCCATCCGTCGTGCGGAGACTCAATTGGAGCTCCATCAGCTGGGCCTCCAGAGCCCTCCTCTCGTCCCAGTCTCGCAGTCGCTCCGCCCTCCTGTCCTCTCTCTCTCTGTCCTCTCTCTCACTCTCTCTGCCCTCTCTCTCCCTCTCCCTCTCCTCTCTCTCTCGCGTCGCCTCCCTCCTCGACAGTTCGAGGGCGATCCGTAAATCCAACACGTCACGAGGGAGCTCCTCAGCCTCCCGTTGACGCTCCTCCTCCAGCTCCACAATCCGGGCGTCACGCTCCGCCACCCGAGCATCACACCCCTGCTCGGCACGAACAGCACGCGCCAGGGCCTCTCGGATCTCAGCCACCTGTTAAAGTACGCGTGCATCGTAAGATAGAGGTGAAGGATGAAAGAGTAACTAGAGGAGGGTCAGGGCCTAGTAGGCACTCACTCGAACCTCGCGGTCGCGCTCGGCCTCCTCAGCCCGGGCCACCGCGTAGGCCAGCTGCTCCTGAAGCGCAAAAATCTCCGGAGGAGGGCCCCAAGAACTGGAACCCGCTCCACCAGCCGTCCCGGCTGCTGCCGGCTGGTGGGCCCGCTGAAACACGAGGCAAACGACAGTCAGAGGCTAAGTATCAAAAATCCAAGTCACAAAAATGCATTGCATAGACTCACCAGGATCTCCAACTCCTGTCGGATGGCCGCCAACTGCCGCCTGGCGTCCGCCAATTGGGCCCTCAGCTCGGTGATCATGTTGTCACGAGCATCCTGCATTACACATAAGTTAGTGCCACAAGCATATACATATAAAAGGGTGAAGCATTTTCATTTCACTTACCCCTGCCATACCACCAAGGAAGAGGCGGTCCCCGTACGTAGCCCGGTACCGTCTCAGGTAATCATTACTGTCCTGTACATGGGACACCACTGGGACCCCGCCCTGCTGCCACTCCTGGTACTGTGCCAGGAAGCGCGTACGCCAGTCCACAATCTTTGCCTTCCCCTTGGTCTTCCGCCCGATGCGGGCCGGCTCATCTACATCAACCCACTCCTGGGCTAGCCCCAACGTCCTCATAACCAGCCTCAGCCGAAGCGGCTCGATCTCGTTCAGGCAATGGACCCACACGTCCCGCCCGAAACGAGGAAGACCCGCTACAACCCAAGGCTGGCCAGCGTCGCCCATGCCCAGGTAGGGTCTCCACACCACCTGCATCACCCATCATGTTAGTTACCATTCAGTCACATGCATAAAAACACAAAAAATCATACGCATCATACCATGGCCTCGGGATACTCGCTCAGCTCCCGACGAAGTGACGCCAGCTGGTAGCTGTGTGGTGCCGCTACCACGACCGGCCTCCACTGTCGCGCTAGAGGAACGGCTCTCCTGTTCCCCTGCCTGGCCCTCCCCATCGGGAAGTAGTAATAACTCCACACCTGCATCCATCATACATCATTAGCACGAGTGATTGCATATTTAACTACGGTAAAATGCATAAATAAATTGTGTACCTGGAGAAAAGGTGCGAAGCCGCTGACTGTCGTCTCCCTCTCTGAAGTCTGGGAGAGATCAGCAATCAAATGGGCAAGCAGAGCCGCTCCCCACGCGTAGTGCCCCACTCTGTCAAGGTCCGCCAGGATCCCGAGGAAGCGGCAGTGGATGCCATCCCCCTTCGTCCCCAGTAGAAGGCGGCCCAGGAAGAAGAAGAGGAACCTCCGGAGGTCTAGATCCACCAGCTCCCACTCGCTCGGGTCCTGGGTGAAAGCTGCACGGGCATCTCCCTCCAGTCCTGCCAGAAACTCCCCTCCAGTCTCGCTAACCCGCTGGCGCGGGTCACCGAATCCGAGCACCTCCATGATCTCCACTCGGCCGACTACCCTGTTGTCTCTATCAGTCACGCTCGTCTCTAACCACAGCAGGTCCAGAGCACTCTCTCGGTAGTCGGGGTAGGTGACCCCGCTCACCGCCTCTCCGTCAACTCGTAGGCCGGTGATCCGAGCCACGTCCTCTAGTGTCGGCACCATGTGTCCCTAGGGCATCAGAAACGCCCGGCTCGGCGTGTGCCACCGCTCCCTCAATGCCTGGATAAGAGGAAGGTCGAGTCGGAAGGGCTCGATCCTAAGGAAAGCTCCAAAACCCATGGCGTCCACACGCGCCCTCTTGAAGTCCGGCAGCCCACGGTATGCTGCCACCACTAGGGACCAGCTGATCCGGCTCTTCATCACGTCCTGTACACCACAAAACTAACCAAAGAACACATCAGCATCATGGATAGTAATAAACAATAACACTGTATATGCTACTTATTTATTTTATTTTATTTTATTTTTTAAAAAAATATTTATATTTTTTTAGTGGCGTCCAACACCTTGGACGCCTCCTCTTTATTTTCTTTATTTTATTTTAGAAAAAACCCAAAACCAAAAATAAAAATAACTAAAAAATATATATATTATCATGGAGGCGTCCTAAGTCCTGGACGCCTCCTTATTTTTAATCCTATTTTATTATTTACGTGAATAAATAAATAAATAAAAGAAAAAAAGAAAATGTGGAGGCGTCCAGGCCCCTGGACGCCTCCTTCCCTCACTCACCGGCCTTCACCACACGGCCTCTCGTCCGCTTATCCAGCCTATTAAACCAACAGATTGAAGTTCCGAAGGGCTTACCGGGTCGTGATCGTCCTCTCCCGCGTCGCCAGCATCTACTGCAGCCTCTACGGCCAAAGGAGGAGCCTCCTCCTCCACGGCAATCTCCTCCGCCGCAGCAGCCTCCTCGGCATCATCCCTCAGCCTCCTCGGACGACGAGCCCGTCGTTTCGCTTCTCTCCACCCTGGCTCGGGCCTCCTTGCTCCATTGGGACTAAGAATGGGTCGTCTGGTTTGACTGGGTCATCTGAATGAACAGTAAATGAGCAAGGGGGGGAGGCCCCCCATATATATAGAATCCACCTTATTTGGGGCGTCCAGACGCCTGGACGCCCCCACGTTTTTTATTTTTTTCAAAATTCAAAAAATTAGGGGCGTCCAGGCGCCTGGACGCCCCCAAAACAAAAACTAAAAAAATTAAAAAATAAAAAATTAGGGGCGTCCAGGACCCCGGACGCCCCCAAAAAAAAATAAAAATTTCAAAATGAAAAATAAAAACTTAGGGGCGTCCAGGCCCCTGGACGCCCCCATAATAAAAATTTCAAAAAAATAATAAAAGAGAAATAAGACAAGAGTATGTATATAATCCAAACAAAAGCACAAAATAAAAACACAAAGAAAAAGAAAAATCACCAAAAAAATAATAATTAAGGGGACAAGGGTCCAAAACATCCAAATGCCAGATTTTATTCCATCAGAAAAGCAGAATGAGCTACATCAGGGGCTTAGGCGCCTTAGGCCTTAACTTCCCCAGTTCAGTTACATAAGCCCTCCACAGCTCGCATTCTTCCCCCACATGCGCTAAGGCCTTTCCCGCAACACTTGTCTTCCAGGGTGCTTTGACGGCCTTCGCTTCCTTCGCGTCCGCTTCAGTGCCCAACTCCCTCTTCTTCAAAGGAACGATGCCAGTCGGTAGCGGGAACGAATGGCGTGGGATGCCAATCTGGAGGCAGCACCGATGCGCATTATAAAGGACGAACTCGGTCGCGCCGATCAGTTGAAGATCAACTTCGGGAGAAGGCCTCATGAGAAGATCAAGCGAAAGCAAACATGCCGGTGCGCAAGTGAAGAAGCTTTGTGTCACGGTGCGGAAGTGAGACCGCCAGTCTTCATGTTTCTTCAGCCACGGAACGCGGTTCACTACAGTACCACCGAAGCCTAACACGTCGGCTATGTGATGAAGAGGGCTTTGTTGGAAGAGCTTCGAAGCGGTTGGCATTCCCTCACGGTGATCAAACTTGAAATGCAAATCCAGCCAGCAATTCAGGACAAGTGCGCAACCAAAAGGAGGCTTACCCATGCTCGAGGCAGTAAGGCCACTATATAGGTAGGCAAGGACAGTGGGTCCCACCCTCTTTCCATGCCAGATCTCGCAGATAGCACTCAGTTGGTCTTCCTCCACCATGTTGTCGGTATAAGGAAACAAGAGAGCACCCGCCAGACAAATGGTGAACCCTTTCATGATTCCCTCCAAATAGTCATCGTCTGGTAACCCTCTCAGGGCCTCCATGACCCATTCCGCGAGCTTTTGCAAATCAATTCCCTTTTGAGTACGAACCTTTCGGGCTGCGTCGGGCGGCATGAAGCTTCCAAGAAGCTTTCGGAAGTCCCCCGTGTCAGCATCCGCATAGCCTTCACCTTCCCGTCACTCTTGAATTTCTTCAATCCGAGCAGAAGTTCCACCTCCTCGAGGAGGATGGTCGCCTCGAAGGTCGGGAAGATAAAAGTGTGGGTCTGGGGATGCCAGATCTCCACTAGTGCGCCCATAGCCGCCCAGTCCATACGAATCTTCTCGTAGTGTTTGGCGTGAATAAGGAGCCCCTGCAGATGCCACTTCGAGAGTATGGCCCTCATGCCGATGGAGATGTTGGAAGTTAGCTTTGAAAGCCATGGCAGTTTGGAAAACTTCCTCGGCCTGGGAAGAGTGGATATGGCTGGAAGAGAAAAGAAAGAAGAAGAAATGAAGGAAGTAAGAAGAAGGTTCACGTGGAGAAATTTGAAAAGAATCAGCTTACCATATGCGACATGATCGTCCCACTCAGATGACCCTCGAGGTCGGAGAGTCGCCTGATCTCGCTGCTAGGCCTGCTCCTCTTCATAACGCGGGAAGACTCTCCTTCCATCCTGAAATCTCTAGATTCTCCTCTCTTTCCTCTCCTGAGCTTCCAAAACCCACCTTGATGCTTTTGAATGAACTAGCCTAAGGGGAGTTCTTATAGGAAGGGTAGGGCGCTACAGGACGGAACATGTCACATCAGCAGTCAATGTCAGGATTTTGGCTAGATCTCCTTTCCATTGTGGTGCGATTCTGTTACGATTCTGTTACTTTCTGATGTTATTAATCCATGCTGGCCTGTGCAGGTTTTACTAACGGACGTCTTTGTCCTATCTCCTGTCCCACCTTTCAATGGTTGGTCCCACCATGTCATGCATCGTAGTATATGATACCTACGCTACTAGAACATGTCAAGGACCTTGCGGCCCGAACGAATCTGGGATTTGAGTTCCCCTTCAACAAAAACAGTGATGATCCCGGAAGAATTTGGGTTGTACGGATAGGCCGTTAACTTGTGGTAGCATAGGGACGACGGTTCCATTCAGTGAGTTGGTGCGCGGATAAACGGGCCCCAGCCCAGTGTCGGCTCACCGGATCGGTATCCTGACCCGTTCTTAACAAGTTGACAATATTATCCTTGGCTATTTTCTATTTTAGTTTGTTTTAAATTTTTCTTTAAGCCCAGCATGCATTCATATAGGACTTTGATTTATTGCGGAAGATCATTCAAGTGATTCGATTGCGAAAGCCGCTGTGCTTCAATTCTTATATGAGATATTCCACTCCGAATGAAATACTGAGTTTCCTTGAAATGGCCCTACACTGCTCTTCCAAAGGAGACCCTTGTTTGGACAGATCCTCAGATATTCCTTTACTTTTTACCTTGCTTGACCCACCTTGGCCGCAACACTTCCACGTTGGCTGGTAACCGCTCCCCAAAGGTGAAACCTGCAGGTTTATGACCCAGGTACTTCCACACCGAGAAGTTGGTCTCTTTTTGTTTCGTGTCTGAGCGCACATCTCACCCTCCCTTATTTGATCTCTGTCCAAGCAAATCGTCAAAATTTGAAAGACCTCCTTCAAGGTCGCCTCATTGAAACTTCAGGAAAGATTCCAAACAGTAACGTCAAAAGCGTGTCTCATCACACCTTGGCATCAACTTATCAGTCCGCTCCCACTTCACTCCACTTCGATACCATTCCACTACGTGTCACTCCCTTGCAAAACAGACGCCAAGGCGGGACAGCTGTAGACACGCCATTCCTGACGTCGAAAGTCTCATATTACTATACGACGCCCCGCGGCGGATTTCACATTTTGAATCACTTGAGTGCTTCCTTTTCTTGGGTCTTCTTCTACCTTTTTCGGCATCCAGAATCGTCTCGTCACAGCATTCGGACGGCATCAACACCAGTCAGACGCATCGGAAGGTTCCGAAACCAGGAAGGGTGCCTGTCGGGGAGCTGCCGACGCCTTTTCAGCGGACCCGGGGGGTCTTGATGGAGGCGTCCAGGACGCCTCCATCTTTTTAATTTATTTTTTTAAGACAAAAAATATATATATTTATGGAGGCGTCCAGGCCCCTGGACGCCTCCATGAAAATAAATATATAAAATATATATGCCAGTTTGCATAAAAAAACAAAACAAAAAAATAATATTATAATTTCTTGGAGGCGTCCAGGACCCTGCACGCCTCCATCAACTCACTCACGGGGCGCCGCCCACCGAACGACGATTTGTCGTGTGTGAAAGAATCCAAATTGTGGAGACGTCCAGCTGGCTGGACGCGCCCATTTCCAAATCACGGGTCGCCGCTCCAAAACCACGCGTTGTGTTAAACCGCGTGCGACTTTCGGTGGAGTTCGGTGGGACTTATGGAGGCGTCCGGGACCCTGGACGCCCCCATGAAAATATTCGAAAAAAATGAATAAAAATAGAATAAAATATCTTTCTTGCCCTGATGGAGGTGTCCAGGGTCCTGGACGCCTCCACCCTCCGGAGTCCTATAAATAGAGGCCCACCCCCTCAGTTCTGGAGGAGCTTCTAAGAGATCCGATAGGCTGCCGGAGCCCAGAGGCTACCGGAGTCATTTCTAACCCGTGGGGTCTTTTGTAGGTGGAGGTTCTGCCGACTTCTTGGGTGCCCACGCTCGCGAGAGGAAGGTCGTCTTCATCCACCGCGCTTCCACGTCGTCCCTACGTTGCCGGAGCTCCGCCGAATTTCACCATCGGCACATCCAATAAGTCAATTCTTTCCTTTTCTTCGTAGTTCTTTTACATTCATCATCTCGCATCCTCTATCCCCCTTCATGAGGGCGCCTCTTCTTATATACTTCTTGCATCCACCATCTCATTTTCCTCCTACTCGAGTCCGAGAGGGGTTTAAAAGATAACACCAACCAGGTGTGTGTCTTGCCATCATTTCGTTATTTTTATCGCAAGGATTTGAATACTACACCTTCATCTTTCTAATCCACTCGTTACTTGTTTGTCGTTGTTTTGCAAGGGTACCCAAGGAAAGCCCTCTCCATCGGCCGGCCGAAGGGGGAGGAAGAAGCAACCCGCCATCTCCCGCTCTTGAGGTAGGCGCGATCACTTTCTTTATTTTGGGGTCTTTTGGCCCCTGGCGATCACATCTTGTTCTCGAGGCCGCGGCGAGTCACTTCCCCAATGGCCGTTTAAATTCCCGTTCTTATATTCTCTTTATATTCTGTTATATTCTGCTCATATTCTCGAGGCCGCGGCGAGTCACTTCCCCAATGGCCGTTTAAATTCCCGTTCTTATATGTTATATTCTTATCTATTCATATTCTCGAGGCCGCGGCGAGTCACTTCCCCAATGGCCGTTTAAATTCCCGCTCTTATATTCTCTTTATATTTTGTTATATTCTTATCTATTCATATTCTCGAGGCCGCGGCGAGTCACTTCCCTAATGGCCGTTTAAATTCCCGCTCTTTATATTCTCCTTATATTCTATTATATTCTTATATGCTCATATTCTCGAGGCCGCGGCGAGTCACTTCCCCAATGGCCGTTTCAATTCTTGCTATTTAATTTCTGCACCATTCCCGTCCCCCCGAGGCCGCGGCGAGTCACTTCTCGCTATGGCCGTTTAACCCCCATATCTTGCTATATTACATGTGTCCCGCTCGCCCCGCCGGAGCAATCTCCCGTGGTGGCCCATTCTCTCTTCTCTTATTTCTGTGTTGCAGCAAACAAAGAGGAGCCCGCGCGCTCCGCGTCCTCTTCGCTCCCCGAACCGCGTGACGTCGCTCACAACCACGGCCTAGTACTTTTCTCGTAACTGTTGTGCAATAGACAGTGGGGGAGAGAGATGACACAGATGCATAGATGGTTGGAGGCGAGTCAGTGGTGGGATGCGATTTGGAAGTTAACTTGGATGAAGACCTCATCATTTGGGGCAGGGACACATCATATGCATACGATGATGCAACATGAGAGTGATTGATTTAGCCTTCAACAGACCCACATCCACCAGCCTCTTAGGTGAAATAACATATACATATTGAATCACATATTTAATTTGAGAGCATAGGCATATATTTATGTACTATGACGTAAGAAACAAATTACATGTCGATCTAACACATGAACAGTGGGCTCGGGTTGCTGCACTGCGACATTCGGTATTTATAGAACCCATAAGCACATCAACTTCTAGAGAGAATATGAGGAGTTTGTCATTTAGAGAGGTGAAATTAGATGCCTACGAGAAGATTTATATGTTAAACTATATTTCATTGCTAGTTGAATATGTTGGCCTTTCAATTTTGTAGCCTTCAGTAGCATCCAAATAACCATATCAATCTGCTGCATTGTGGCGCTCGGCGTTTATGGCACCCACTTAGTCGTATCAGGTATACTCATACCTATTGACATAGTACAAAATTATTTGAAGTTCTTATCAAACATGACCTCCGCTTCTCGGGCATCCGGAGGGAGACAACATGCAGCAGTGTATTGATAGCTGGTAATGTGTGCAATAGAGCTTCCATTGTAGGAATCCCAAAAATTAGCTACCCACCTCGCCCCTAGCTGTGGAGCACAATGATCTTTATCTTGTGTGACATGTGTGAAGTGTTGCTCCTCTGTCCATACCATGCCTTCATGACGACCATGTTTGTAACCCCTATTTCCTCTGCCTTCACCACTCCTATACTTTTAGCCACCAACACTAATATCCCCACGATGACTCCGTTGACTATCACGAGAACCGCCACCACTATGAGACGAAGAACTTGCTGGTGTACTGTCGTCATCGGAGTCATGACTCCCACTGATGTGAGGATCTACGGATGGCTCGGGAGTGTAATCATTTACATTGGGATATATTGTCTCCAAGTCTACAATGTCCATCAGATTTATTGGGGGTTTCTTCTCCGTTTTGCTCCTGAATAATGTGGCCCATGATGAATTCTTCTTACATGCTGTCTGATTTTAAAGGGATGAGTACACATGACTCTCAGGGATCTGACAGTGAGTATAGACGATCATGGCAGTAGCCCCCCATATATCATGGCGATTCAGAGAGTAGTAGTTCATTCTTCCCATTGTATCTATATCCTCATGGTTATCCTTCAATGTCGCAATATACCAAAGGATACGGTCAGCTCTCAGCTGCGCCATCGCTGGTCGTATGGTCACAAGGTTCTTAAGAGTATGAGCACTACATACGCATGTACTGGGATAACTATGTAGATTCCATAGAATATGAAGACTACTTGTCCTATTTGCGGAGCACGCATAATATCAGATTGTTTGGAGATGTGATGTGACCAAGTTTGAGTCCATATGATTATGAGTATGTATCATTTACATATATTTGTACGTAACTATAAATTAATCATTTATTTCTTCATGTCTTGACTTTTACATTTGCCCTTCAAGTTACTAATGCAAAACTGTTCAACACTTGCAGGTCATCATGGACGGACGACGCCACCCTACGTGGGAGCATAGATATACTGTTGAGGGTGATCGACATATGCTCTGTAGATATTGAAGACATCGCGTCACCGGCATACACAGATTTACAGAGCACCTCGCGGGAGTGGGACGGGATTACTGTGCATGCTCCTTAGTTCCAGAGGATGTCTGAGATTGCTTTAAAACACAGTTACGGGAGGGATATGTTTCTCGCAGTAGAGCCGGGGCATTATCTTCCACGTCTTGGGTTCCCCCACCACTAGCATCGGGCCGATCAAGATCTTTCTCCATATCCAAGGTTTGAGCACCACCAACACCAGTTCCACCAGTAGCAGATGATAGATATGCATGTATAAATATATGTAGAGTTTTTTTTAGAGGATTTCATGTACCCTCCACCGCTGCCCATAACCCATTATTTGTGCAGATTGTTACATATTTTTAGATTTACTCACATGCACCTCCACCCACTATGATAGAGTTAAATTATACGATCGTAAGTCTCATGTATCTGATTATGATTGGAATACGAGATTCATAAATGAGTCAGATGAGTGACTCTCGACATTTTGTACTTTATGAGTGAAGTTGAATGATATCATAAGTAAACTTAATTATGTATATGTTCACTTTAACTTATTTTTTTATCTATTCAAATATAATGTTTAACTGAGAGGTGTAATAAGTTATTATGATAAATAAGGTATTAATAATATAATATGTATAATTATATTTAGTTATGTGTATAAATTATGTATTCTTATTGCTACATAATAAATTTACTAATTCATAAGTAATCATGTTTGTATCTTAATAATAATTGGAAGAGTAAGTAAAATCATTTATACGTAACTTAGTACGAATGAACGATAAAAAAGGAACAACGCATTATATTATTTTTTCAGATAAATATATTATTTTTCAATTTAAATGAACTAATATTAGAAACTTATTTTTTAAAATTTTTAAAAAAATATTAAAGTTATAATAATAATTAAAAAAATTTAAAAAAATCCCACTTCAACCGGTACTAGTGGAGTGCCATACCAATTGTACCATCCCGTATCGAGTCGTGACGAGTACAGTAGGTACGACCAGTCTGATAAACCTTGACATCAATTATACGATTTAATCTTTTCACATAATTAATATGATGACATATATATTTTACAATATTGTATATTATCTTATATACCCCTTTAAAATATTATGTTTTGCATGTTTAGCAGATTATTTTGTTAACTTTCGCGATAATAGAACATGGGGATATAATAGTCATTTGTACGGATATATATGCGATAATATCAAGAATCAGATTTAGGGGTATTTATGTTATCTATTCCTTTTTATTATCAAACAATTGCAATGTCCGTTGACACGACACACGAGGAGATGGCAAATTCGCGGATCCGAGGTTTGTGCGCCTTACATGGCAGGATATGTATGGTGGCATCTCTTTATTGGTCAAACGGCCAAACTCATTACACCGCGGCGTAGAGTTTTTTCATCCCGAAAAACGCGAAGCGCCGAACCTGCCGATAGTGGCCGCCAGCAGGGAGTGTCCGCAGGGAGCACGCCAGTCCACACGGACTTCTGAGTTCAGACCCATGACCCCGTGCTCCCAAGGGAACAGAACTTCCACGTGTCCACATCTAAACCGTTCATCCCTTCCCTCCTCATAAGATGGCCAAACCCACATGGACCCAGTAATAGAAAAAGAAAAGATAAAGTCGTACGACTTGGGAAAATAAAAGCCCCGGCACCCGTCTGCAACACGAACACGAACTCTCGTGTGCAGCGGCACACATGAGAGTGGTCAGAGACTCAGAGCAAAGGCGGAGGCTCAAAAAAAATTAATTGTTTTTTTTTCTGCTAAATCCTTCCCTTCATCAAATCGGGACCCGTTTCCCTCCGTCTCTCTCTCTATCTCTATCTCTCTCCTCCTTTGATTTCTGTGTCATTTCTAGGGTTTCAGCTTCCACACCAAGCCGCCTCCGTCCTCCCATTTCTGGATCTCTTCCTCCTCCCCGGACCTCAGCCGGGAACGCGCATAAAGCCCCTAAAATCTCTGAACACCGCCCTCTCCGCCGGAGAAAAAAAATTCTCTGACCAACACAGAAGTGGGGGAGTCCGGATCGACGGAACCCTAGAACGGCGGAGGAGCTCTGTCGAGAGAGCATTTTGTTGAGCGCCCGCGCGGCGGTCCCGTGGATTCGGACCAAGCGCGAGCAAGATCTGATCCCCCGTGCTCTCTCTGTCGTTGCCGCCGCCGCCAAGATCGGAACAGAACTTTATAAACCACTACCAAATCTCTTGAGGGGGGTTTTGAATCGATCCCCCCTCCCCCACCCCGCCATTCCCGGTTATAGGGCGGACGAGGTTTTGATGCATGACCTAAGATCCCGCCTGGATTCTTATTCTCCTTTCCGATTTTTGCCTTTAATCAGAAAAGGGCCGTTTTCCCGAGATTGGACCTGGACGGAATGGTTTCCTGGAGAAAACAGAATCGTAGATCTGGCTGATCCAAAAAGGAAGAGGAGTTTTTTTCCCCGCTTGGTTTGATCTGGGGGAGGACCTGACATAAACATGGTTAAATCCGTCATTTATCATGGGAATTCCCTTCTCGGGGAGGTGGATATTTACCCGCAGAACCCGAACATAACATCTGCATGGACCAGGGAGATTCGGATCTCCCACTTCTCGCCGCCGAGCGAGCGCTGCCCACCTCTTGCAGTCATCTACTCCGTTGCCTCGACTGGCCCCTGCGTCAGAATCGAATCAAGGTGCCTGCAGCCGGATGCGTCGCCGTTGTTCTTGTCGCACGCCACTTGCCTCAGGGAGAAAAAGGTATCTTCGTCCAAAGAATAGAGATTAAAGGGAAAAAAAAAAGATTAAACCTTACTCCAGAACTATACTGCAACAATTGGCTCTGGGCAGCCAAACATCCCACGAACAGTGTAACCCTAACATGAACATGCACATTATTTCTTGTTGCAATTTGACTCATCTCATTAAGGAATGGACTTTCTTTTGGACTCCTATGCTGATAAAAACATGATAATTGTGGACATGAATAGACTGACAAAGCCTTTTTTTTCATGTAACAATGTATTTTGAGAATCTTGAAAACTTAATATCTTTTGGCTGACAAAGCTGCTCACAATATAAAGAGAAGTAAATCACTCTTGAATAGGCAATGCCTTTGCAGTCGAATGCACACTTACTTCCCAAAGATTGGTTAAAAAGAGCAAATTGCTATTCCATTTAAATGCAGGATGAGTTTAACATGTTAAAGTATTTGTTGAAAATGAATCATTGTTAACTAGTATCATAACTGCAGTGGATCAATTGACCCTTAAATTCTAGAGATGGTGGAAGTCCTAATGCGACGCTTGTGTGCTTTATATCAAGGTTTAGAGGGAGTTTTGATGTGGCACCTATGTCCTTTATTTCACAAGGTACTCACAAAACATTTGAGAGCCAAGATCACCTTATAAAGGCTAGCTTTTCCCAGTGGATGCTTCTTGGTGCTGTTAATGTAATGTGCTCAGATGATGCATTGCCTTTCTATGTCCTTTATTTCACAAGGTACTCACAAGTATCAAAAATTTGAGAGGCAAGATCACTTTAAAAAGGCTTGCTATTTCTCACGGATGCTTCTTGGGTGCTGTTAATGTAATATGCACAGATGATGTATTGCCTTTCTACTCTTGGAAATTTTGTATGACTGGTTGAGTGTTTAAGTGTTGTCTTCTATGTTTATAATAGTCTTACTTGATTGATCTAACTTTGGTTTTCTTGTTCTCCTCTGTCGTTTGGGTAATTCTTGACAAGCAAATATCTATTTGTTCTTTGCATGTTGGGTGATGTTTAGGGACAGTGTGATACATTGGGTTGCTGATGGTGCAGTCATTGTAGAAATTTTGCATGTCACCTTGGAAAACTCTCAGGGGGAGGGGGCACTACAACCATTGGTTGGAGATCTTTTGACTTTTGGCATTTGGACAGCAGCATTTCCACTGGAAGCAAATGCAGGCAAATGCATGAGATGTTAATCTGATGGAAACTCTTTGGTAGTTATGTCTAGATAATAAGCATGTAATTCAAAGCAAAGATTCAGCATATGAGGTGATATGATTTTCCTATTTCAGTTTATCTTAGGATCTCCCAAGAAATGGTACACCGTAATGGGAAAAATATATGTTTCATCTTTTTTTCCCCATGTTTCAACGGCCTATCTGTAACTTCAGACACTGCCAGACATGTGTTGGCCTAAATACCCTCACATCAAAGTCTCCCACATAGGATTTCTAGGGAAGAAATGAGTTGTTGCCTTGTATTACCGTGCCAAATCTACTCCTAATAACATTGCCTAGGATCCAGTGGAAGAAATGAAATACTGCCTTAGTAATGTCACTTTGCTAAATCTTGTGTATAGCTGATGGTTTGGGACATCAGTTGTTACCTTAGTTTTAGGGCATTTTGTTAATAGTCTAATCAATTGTTCTATTATTATTTAGTGAAATAGCTAGAGCTAAATTATCCTCATAACTTAAATAGGTACTATGATTGTTGCATGGCGAGTTTTAGCTGAAAGATATTGCCGAAATTATGATGATGATCATCATCATGCTTTCTTTCATCAATTTGGGGTGCTTATTCTATGGATGACCAAATCCCAAAAATTTTGAACATAGTTGTACAATTAGCTGTCAACTTGACATCAAACTCCCATTTGTTATGCCAATAGCTGGCCAGGACTAGTTGGTGGGTGAAGGAGGTCTTTACTTAGATCTTTGTTGGTAAGGAAAAAAGGCCGTGAAGATAGCTTCAGTAACTTACTCTTGTGCATCTAATGGCTTGCAAGTTTTGTGTGAGCTTGGTTGTGATACCATGATCACTATTTTATGACAGTGTATCACACACATCCATAAGGATACAAAGATGATTTGTCTATCTGATTCTTTCTTGCTAATGTCTGAGCTTGGCTATTTGGACTTCCATGGAGTTTTTGGCACATTGGCAGTTTTTCATCGCCACTGGTCTGGAGACTGCATGAATGTGCCCTTTTTCTTGATAACCCTCACATCAAAGTGGGTATAGATCTGTATTTCATCGACAAATGCTTATCTTGAATTAATTCTATATGTGAAACCTCAGAAAACTAATGTTAATCCATTTGGCTTTTAAATATGAAAATTTGTCTCTGGGCATCGTCCGATAGATGAGACAAATGTGTTGATGCCCCCTTCCTTTAGCCATTTCTCGTTTGACATATCATTTTCCAGCATGTCCTTTGTTTGTCAATAGATAATTCTTTTAAACTGCTCCAGTTTGTCAATTCCATCAGTTTCTTATCCAAGGTCTTTTGCTTATGCCTCAAATGTTTCCATTTCTTATTTTGCTTTAGTTTGCCTGTCAGAGTCCCTTGTTTTTGAGACAACTCTCAGAAGTCTTAGGTTTAGACTTGAATAGTTTGCCAGATACACCCTCTCTACTACCCTCCCTTCCCCTTCTTTTCAGAATTTTGGTTCACCAACTTTCATACCTATGAACTTGACTCTCGTGTTGTCAGATTGTGTCTAATACTAATAGGAAGTTATCTGAGATAGTTTCTGGGAGAGGCGCACACACTTCACAGTTGTCAACATATGTCAAGTTTGATCATGGATGAATGAGCTCAACGGCTAGTCCAGCTGTATCCTAGATTTGTTGTTTTTATCTCCTTCAAGTCCTTCTCATGACTAAAATCTGAAAGTACTGAACTGTGGAGCATTTCTGTCTTTCCTTGTGGTTGTTGAGTTGAAGTCCCGTGATAGAACCAGGAGAAATCAAATCGGTTCTGAAATCTCTGTAACTTTTTGATGATTATGCTTTTCCATCCACTGCCTTCAAGCTTTATTTCTTTGTGTCATTTGACCGAATCAGCGTGGATATCGATTCTTGACCATACATTATCCTTTGTGTCTGCTTTACTTGAGTTACTGGGTATATTCCCAGCCTCTCTCTTTGCTTGTAATTCCTTTTTATTTAGCTGCTCCCACCTATCATCGCCCTCACCATTTGCCTTGTGGCACTTTTGACTTATTACTCTACTGGTAAGTGAAGACTTGGAATTCAATTTTTTTCTTCATAAGTGGAGAATTGGGTTCATTTTTCTTCTATGTAATTTCCAGTTGACTATACTTGTACATCTCTCGTTTACCTTTAATACAATAGTGGTATCACCCATGTTCAAAATAAAAAAATTTCAGTTTTCTTTATTTTCCTGCTCTTCCAGTACCTCTAATGTTTCAATCTAGCAAAAACCCCACATCTAACCACAATTACTCTCATCTGGTTCTCCGTCTATATACATCACTGATCTTATGTTGTGCTTCTGCCTCTGTAATCTGAAGTGTTTTCAGTTCTTTCTGTGGTCTTCTAGTTTCCATTTTTGTTGCTTTCATGCCATTTATTGTTCTTAGAATATCCTTTTTGTTGCCTGACAGGCTGACAGTCACGATCTTACGTTAGGTTGCACTGAAGTAATTACTGCTGCACATCATGATCACTGACATTCACCCAATCATAGTCATTTACTCTGACGTCTTCCAATTCTTGTTAGGTGCTGGGCATAATTTGATTCAAACTGAAAAGCTAATGGGAACTGAGTAATTTTTTCCGGCTTGTGTTTGGTTCAATTCTGTTTCAAGAGCTTGTGAAATGAAACCAAATTATAAAACTGTATTGTATCAAATTTATTATATATTATATTACATATATTCAAAAATATTTTAAATAGCTTTGATTCAAAATTTGGGCTGGACCATCCTGGATAACCTGGTTTGACCAGTGGACATCCACTAGCTGGGCCGTCAGGGAGGGTGCCCTAATGGGAGCTAAAGATGCACCCTTCTCCTTGCTGATTTGTCTGATGTGGGACAAATCAGAGGAGGATGGGAGGCATCTGTGTCTGCTGCTTGCTCGTGCCTGTAGGTACTCTGAATGTGACTGGGTGTCCCAACCATGGATTTGTTAAATCAAAAAGGGGAATGTGTGGAGCTCCTTTGTAATGTGAGCTATCAAAATTCTTTATTTTGGGTGTGTTGGGGGATTAGTGATGGCCACTCCATTTCGGGGTGATAGGCCTTTTTGTATAGGGATTTTTTGAGAGCATACTACATGCACTTGTATATCCCTTTTATTTTAATATAATAGTGGTACTACCCACTTTCAAAAAAAGAGGGGGGTGGGAAGGAGTGCCTGAAAAGGTGTCCCCACAACGGGCCTTCCCTGGCCCAGTATGCCCATTACCTGGGTGCATAGTTGTCAGGGCGACAAGGTGACTCAAGGCGTTCATGGGGAGCCTAAGCGCTTAGGTGATAAGGTGTCCGTCTAGGCGACACCTTGGCACCTCTTTAAAAACCCAAAAGGTGTATATCCCCAGTATACAGATTAAGAATAAGATACATGAAAAAATTATAGTTTTTGATATTAAAAATTGAGAGAGAGGGAGGGAGGAGAGAGGTGTTGGAGTGTGTGGAGTTGATCTACCTCACCCGGCCTTCCATCGCAGATCGACTTGTGCGGTCTTGGGGGGGGGGGCAACGCCCACCCTTGTAGGGGTTTGCTAGGGGGGTGGAGCCCCCCGACCCATATATATATATATATATGTATGTATGTATGTATGTATGTATGTATGTATGTATGTATGTATTGGGGGGTTATTTTAGGTTATGCTCAGCTTCAGGACAGACAACTACTAAGCTAGGCGTGCGCCTGAATGCCTAGGCGGGCACCTTGTGCATCTTTTTGGGCTCAGAAAAGATGCCCCAACGCCTTGGGCCTGGATCAGCACTTGGTCACCTAGGTGCCGCCTAGGCAGTGCCTAGGCGACTACCTTAACAACTATGTTTGGGTGAATGGATGCATCCACATTTGAATTAGAAATTTAAAATAAATTATTTCTTTAGTAATTTTGGTGTGAACCAAGCAACTTCTTGCTATGATTGGTAGGACCATGATCTCATTGCGCTTCCCCTCTTCCTTGTCCCCCATGCTATTATGCCATTTAACATATCTTGCCCTTACCTGTTGTTTTAACGCGTATGCGGAATTAAAACTTTTGTGTTTGCTTATATCCATTTTGTTGGATGAATATGCATATATTGGCTAATTAACATGCATATTGTAATTTTCGCGTGTGTGATTTATCCTACGATTTATGGTTCATATACGAGACTTTTTCTCACCAACCGGGGTCGGTGTTTATTTACATCGGATCGAGTCCGAATACCTTTGATTGACTGCCTAAGATCTTCTTTACCCTTACGATATTGGCTATAATGAAGATTTTTGCCTTGGGGGAAAAACTCCCTTGCCTTAGGGTAAGAGCATATTTGTAATTTCCCCTTTATACGAGGGCTTATTTGCAATTTTCTTCTTTGGGGGTGATTCTCCCCTTGAGAGGAGTTTACTTGCAATTTTTCCCTTTAGAGGGGTTTATTGGCAATTCTCCCCTTAAGAGGGATTTATTTGCAATTCTCCCCTTGAGAGAGGTTTATTTGCAATTTTTCTCTTTAGAGGGATTCATTGGCAATTCTCCCCTTAAAAGGGGTTTATTTGCAATTCTCCTCTTGAGAGGGGTTTATTTGTAATTTTTCTCATAATCAGGGCATCATTGTATAGCTCTTTATTTTTTTGAATATCTTTTTATTTTTTTTGTATTTTTCTGGGCCTTCGTGGAATTTTGTGGAAATTATGGGTAAAACTATAATTTTGAGCTTTTTGAGATGGCACAATCCACAAGGACATTTCTACATTTCTATGCAATTGAACCATCTCTTTGAATTTCAGAATTTTCAGGATTTTTCCTAAATTACATGAGTATTTGCACAATTTCATTACATTTGAGGACACAACTACAACTTTCGGGGTTTTTGTAGGTACTTTCTCACAATTTGACATCCATGTGCTAAACTTTGGCATATTTCAAACATTCATTCATTTTTCCTTAACTTTCATATCATATTCCAATCAATACACATGCTTCCTTCATACCCGGGGGCATTTTAGTCAACATACCCTAATATAAGGGCCTTCTTGTAATTTGTCTTCAAATTTGAGAGGTAAGAGGCGGCAAAGGGGGGGCTGCGCAGCCTTCCTCTTTTCTTCTTTTTCTTGAGTCTCTTTCTCTTCTCTTCTCTTCTCTTCTCCTTGACCTTGGAAGTCTTGGAAGCCTTTTTCAACTTGGTGGTCTTGGAACTCTTCGAAGCTTTTAACTCTTGGCGACCCTTGCTCCCTTTTATAGGCACTGGAAGGTCGGGCGGAGGCATTGAAGCTCCAGTGAAACACCACCTCCGGTGGAAGGTGGAAGGCCAAGGTATGACCCTGTATGACAAGACACACGCGGAACGGCGGGAGGGCGTAACCCGGTGTGCCAGTCGAATTTCGACAATTACCGCAAAATTCTATTTCAACTGGGATGTCCCTCCGAGACACGACACATGTGCCTGGACATATGGGTGACACATGGATATGGTCTGTGTGCACATGGTAGTTATTTGGCTAACTGGCACAGGTTTGATTCCGCGGGTGAAGGTATATCAGGCGATGTGGGGTTTGGGTGCAGGACATTTTTCCATCGACCGAGCCTGTCGACGACAATCGATGTTAATTTACATCGGACGTAATATGAACACCCTTGTTTCTACTGCCGAAGGAAGAGAGTCAGGGACCCTGGAGGCCGTGACGTCGGGAGGGCGTAACCCGGTGTGACGACGGAGCGACAATAATATAGTTGGCATGAATGGAGGTAGGGAGACAGGTCCCGATGTGGGCATTGAGGAGAATGCTGACTCTAGGTTTGTGGGAGCGAGGCATTGACTCAAGAAGTAGAGCGGTAGACGCTGGCTCGGCATGGCGTTGGCGGGTTTTGGCTCGGGTGCGGAGCTGTCGACATTGGCTCGACTAGGAGCAGGCATGTACTGGCTCGGGTGTGGGGTCCACTCCGTTGGCCGAGTAGCGACCGAGCTGGGAGGTAGACGATAATTTGACGACGACGTAGAAATTGGCGGCCGGTGAAGACGAGAATCAATTCCCAGATTGGACTTTATTGACACATGCTGTGAAGACTTTATATGGGGCGTTGAGAGCCCGATTACAGGTTGTGCCCAAGCCACGGGACAATTTCGTCATTTATGTCGGTCCCCGAGTCATTGTGTCGTTACGCGAGTATTTCCACCTTTATACGTAATGTCGGCTGGGGGACCCACGATTCGGCAAGATGTCGCTCGAGAGGGGTCGCGATGTACCCTTAACATGTGATGATGGGTCACCCAGTTGTGAGAATGCTTGCAAGTTCCTTGACGTTCGCCTCTCGGGTAATGTCTTCTGTTGTTGCATGTCTCGTTCGAGTGAGAAGTTGACCGGCTCAACTCGTATGAGCAGTCGGGCACGACTCGTGCGAAGCAGCCGAACTTGACTCAGTGTGAGCTGTCAAGCACCGGCTCGGGATGAGTTGTTGGGCATCGGCTCGGGGTGAGCTGTCAGGCACTAGACTTGGGGCACTAGATCGGCGGAGCTGTGGGCGCCGACTCAGGCGGAGCGGTCGGGTGCCAGCTCGGCGGAGCTGTCGGGCGCCGACTCGGGCAGAGCGGTCGGGTGCCGGCTCTGGTGGAGTCGTCGGGCGTCAGCTTGTGCAGAGCGGTCGGGCGCCGTCTCAACGGAGTGGTCGGGCGCCGTCTCGGGCAGAGCGGTCTGGCGTCGGCTCAGGCTGAGCTATCCGGCGTCGGCGCCGGCTTCGGCGGAGTTGTCGGGCGTCGGCTCAGTGGAGCGGTCGGGCACCGGCTCGGGCGGAGCATCGGGCGCTGGCTCAGGCGGAGCGGCCGGGCGCTGGCTCGGGCGGAGTTGTCGGGCGCTGGCTCGGCTCAGTAGGGCTGTCCGACGCTGGCTCAGCTCAGCAGGGCTGTCGGGCGCCTGCTCGACGGAGCGGTGGGGTGCCGGCTCTGGCGGAGTTGTGGGGCTCCGGCTCGGCGGAGCTGTTGGGCACCGGCTCTGCGGAGTTGTCGAGTACCGTTGAGACTCATGGAAGTCGAGTGACGACTTAATTACGGCTGGAGCAGTCGGGGCTTGAGCGCGGTCTTTGACATGAGCACGTTCATATGTGAACGCGGTCCCCTATATGATTGCGCCCTCGTCGCGGCCTCTGTATGGGGTGCGTTCATAAGGGCAGGGGTAGCTCCCAGGTGTGGCACGTTCTTCGAGGTAGAGGTGGCTCTTATGTAGGGCACATTCTTTGTGGCAACAGAGGCTTTTATGTAGGGCACGCTCTTCGAGGAAGAGGCGGCTCCTGTGTAGTGCACGTTCTTCGAGGATACTGAGGCCCGAGGTATGCCACCTTTATCGAGGTGTCAAGGAGATTGAGGCCCGAGGTATGGCACATTTATCGAGGTGTCAACATGACATGCCCTAGACGTATCAGAGACTGAAATAGCCAAAGCTAGATCGTCTTCCTCGCAGAGCTTGAACCCTTCGGGAGCCTCCATCGGGGTGTGCTTCAGCCACTTCTTCTGGTCCCCTAGGGGGGTATTTATAGGCCCCAGAGGGGGCGCCTAAAAGGGCATCTGGTTAGGGTGGGGGCCCTGGCAGGAGCCAGGTGGTCCAACTGGGGTCGCTCCTAACCCTCATTTGGTCGAGATAGGGGCGCTCGGGGGGCCATCTAGGTAGGGTGGGGGCGATGAGCGCCCTCATGTCGTCACAGTGGCAGTTGGGAACGTTTTGAGCGCTGGAACGAGAAACCGGGTCAAGGTGGGGGCGTTGAACGCCCTCATCTAGCCAAAGTAGCACTGGGCGCTGGAATCAGTAGTTGGGTCCGAGTAGGGGCGCTGGCGATGGCACTTGGGTCAGGGTGAGGCAGGCGTTGGAAATGGCAGTTGGGTCCGGGTAGAGGTGTTGGAAATGACACCTGGGTCAGGGTGGAAGCAGGCGCTAGAAATGACACTTGGGTCCAGGTGTGGGCACTGGAAATGGCACCTGGGTCCAGGTATGGGTGTTGGGAGGCCCAGTTGGGTTCAACTGGGGGGGCTAGGAGACCCAGTTGGGTCAGGGTGGTGCTGATCCAACTAGGGGTGTTGGGAGACCCAGTTGGGTCCAACTGTGGGCGTTGGGTGGCCCAGTTGGGTGAGGGTGCCGAAAAACCCTTTTTGGTCAGGGTGGGGGGGCTGGGAGAAGGAGAGAGGTTGGAACGCCGAAAAACCCTTTTTGGTCAGGGTAGGGGCGTTGAGCACACTCACTTTGTCAAAGTAGTGGTGGTGGCAGCCCTCACCTTGTCAAAGTGGTGGAGGTGGCAGACCTCATTGTGTCGAATTGGTGGAGGTGACATCCCTTGAAGGTGGCAGCCCTCACCTTGTCAAAGTGGTGGAGGTGGCACCTCTGCATCTCTTGAAGGTGGCAGCCCTCACCTGTCAAGGTGGTGGAGGTGGCAGCCCTCAGGATTGCACTTGAACACACGGTAGCGCCTTTAGAACGCCGCTATCCGATACGTCACGTCCTCACTTGATCGCGGAGGACCGAGTGACCACGACCAGACTGTATCCTGCCAGAGACTCTGGATCCCGAGCTTGACCCAACTATTGGAGCCTTCGACATCGGGCCGCTTGTAAAAGGCACTCTGGGAGCCGTTCCTCGCCCTTTTTCATATCGTGTGCTATTAGGCACAACGTGTCTTCCTGGGTCCCTAGTCGGGCTTGTGTGCCGTAAGATGACTGACGTGGTGTCGCTTGCCAAGTGTTCGAGGGTGATCCCCGCTCGTCATGTTATGCCACATGACACGTCGAGGCGTTCCGATTTCGACCAAGGCTCAACCGGCGCGGTATCTCCGGGGCTAGGCGGTTTAGCGAAATTTAGGGAGTAATTTCCTTTGCTTAAATCTTGATTAACTCAAGAAAATAAGCGGGTGCAACAGACCCCTCCCCCGCTTGCGTGCCTTTTTATTTTCTTTTTCTCTTTCTTTTTTTTGTTCCTTTTTTTTTGCACAGGAAGAATGGATCGGAGGGGGTCCCCCTCTAGTCACTGCGACCCCCCTCCGGTTGTAACGCACCGGAGGGGGTCCCCCTTTGGTACTGCCATAACCGGAGGGGCCTTCCTCCGGTCTGCAAACCACTAGAGGGGGTCTCCCTCTGGTCTGTAGGACCGGAGGGGCCGTCCTCTGGTCTGCAAGACCGGAGGGGGTCCCCCTCCAATAACGTGCGACTAGAGGGCCCCCCCCTCCGGTTCAATGTCACTGGAGGGGGTCCCCCTCCGATCCCCCTGTTGTCCGTGAGAGAGAAGAGAGGGGCGGGGGGGGGGGGGGGCTTGCCCCCTTGGTGGCTTTGGTTTGGCTATAAAAAGGCTCTCCTGTCCCTTTCAATCATTTTTTATTGCTGGGAATTGGGTTGCAGCACATGGAGAGCTCTCCTCTGTCTGCTTTTGGCCACTCCTTTGCTATCTAGGATTGCCGCCGCGTGGGAAACAAACTCCCGACTGCCGGGATTGGTCTAAAAGGCGAGATGATCCCTTTTGTGTTTGATTTATTGCGTGCGTGAGTGATTTCACTCCGCCCATCAACTATTTGATAAACTTTTCCGTGTATGGAAGCACACATAAATTTGTGAATGGTCCCATTTAGTGGAACCTTTAAAGGCGGCCACGTGACGACGACGATTTTATGTCGTTTTATGGTCATCACATAGTGCATTTGATTTTTTATTTCTGAAAATTCGTGAAAATATCAGAGATTTGTCATGAACTTTGTGGGGTTCAACACCTGTTCACAGGGCTTCTCACCACTTTCAAGTTTTAAGGATGCCAGGTTCAGTCACTTATAACCCTGCCATCCTTGTCCTGAACCCTCCTGTCATTAGATATGCTTGAGATATTCTGTGGTCATCATTTGGTTACACATTCTCACCCACTTTGCTATGCATTCTTCTAAACATTTGTCACTGCCTGCCAATTGCATTTAAAATTTGAAAGTGACTGCCATGTGACAGCTTGAAGACAACTAATAAGTAATAACCAAGTTAATCCATTCCACTCATTCACTTATTTGTGCACCTGAGAGTGATATTGATCGTTCTGATCATGACTTGCCTCAAGCAACTTTCTCAATCCCATCTCTGGTGTCTCATCTGCTTCTTTGCTCCTTGATGCTAGAAACACAGGTCATATACACTCATGGTCTCCAGAAGTTCCCTGTAATGTCAATCTGGAAACCAAAAGGAAAATTCTATGTTTG
This sequence comes from Amorphophallus konjac, assembly GCA_022559845.1. Lineage (NCBI taxonomy): Eukaryota > Viridiplantae > Streptophyta > Magnoliopsida > Alismatales > Araceae > Amorphophallus > Amorphophallus konjac. The sequence goes on along the minus strand of CM040127.1, from coordinate 45,780,288 downwards.
CTTCCTGTCTCAGATTTAGCCCTTTAGAACAAACCTACCACTATTTTACTTCACATCTCTTTTTCTTGTTGCATGTGCTTGGCTCTATGTTCCCTTCATGGTTCCTTCTCAATCTTCAGCCATTGTCAGCGGTGGTGCACCATGCAATGGCAATTGCTAGGTGGTCTCCTACTCATGCTTTTGGTAGTGATGGCTAGGTCCTAGCACAGGGTTGCCATCTAGGACATAGGGTGCAGTAGCTAGTATATGTTTTGTTTTGAAGTACTGGGTCACAAATTGTAACAATGCATAAGAGTTAGCCAATGATTCCTGGAACACTTAAATTGGTGCCAAGTATCAACATAAATATGTAAGGCAACACCAAGTTTTAGAAATAAGACATGCAGACATGAGAAGTATACAGTTCTGGGCGTATGCAAGCGTACCTATGCATGTATGTAGTAAAGTACAATTAATCGAAAATTGTTTAGAATATAAAGAATTTTAAAATAGGGATTTTTAGTTTTTATATATATGATCCCTATAATCTTTCATATTTATGGATTACCCCTCCAATCTAGATATTTATTTATGAATCCTCACCATTACACATTTATTTGTTAAACACCCTTTTCAGGGCCTTTTTTGCAAATACATGAGGGACTTTTTCGTAATGTTGTTGGATGTTTTACCAAATAACTCGAGATATTAAGGAGTTATGAAGAAATATCTGGATTAGGGGGGCTAATCTGTAAATATGAAAGACTATAGGGGTTGAAAACTAAAAATCCCAAAAATAAAGTATTAAGCAAGCTGGACTTAACATTCAAACAGATAATTTGGAGAACTGTTGAAGTACTCATTTCGAAATGTGAAAATGGGGTTTCTTTATGTGTGTCTGAGCATTGTGTCATGCCTACATGTCTGACCAGGCTCTTTTATGCATAATGGAAGTGTTTGCCATTTGACCAATTGCAAACTTGTGGATCAAGATTCACTGAACTGTAGTCTTGGTGGAGGGCTTTGTACAAATTACTTGTGGATGAAAAAAGGTGAAAATTACCTGTATACCACTATAAACTTTAACTATTACCCCTATACCCCTACCTTTTGTGGAATTTACCTCAATACTCCTCAAATCTTTATGACGAACACATCATGCTCCTACCGTCAACGGTCCCTCATGATGGTTAACGCCAGGTGGTTCAGCAAGGGGCAAATAACTAACCTACCCCAAAATCTTGGTCATCTCTCTCTCTCTCTCTCTCCTGATCCCATGAAAGGGGGTGGCGGCGGGGGAGGGAGTAGGGCCGCCAGTGGCACCGTGGTGCATCACCAGAAAGGGGACCTAATCCGCTCTCTCTGCTGATCCATGAAAGTGGGTGGCGGAGGAGGGATAAGGGCCTCCGGCGGCACCGCAGATGAAAAAAAATTATTTAAGGAAAAAAGGTGATGGAACATACTTGTCTAAATTATGTAAACTACATTGTTTGTTCATGGTAAAGCTATGTAGTCAGAGACGCGTCTAGGCGTTTGAGGCGATGAGACAGTCCCAAACCGCCTCGCTTTGGCCTCAAACGTCTCACTCTCAGTCTTCTTCTTCTTTTGGTCCAATCTTGGTTTAAACCTCCTTTATTCAAATCTTATCTTATTTGTATGTATGTATTTTTGCCTCAAATATTAATTATTATTAATTTTATTGAAAATCTTGATTGTATGTATGTATTTTCTTTGATATTTAGACATATATTTATATTTTTTGAATTATATATATATATTTTTAATAAAATGCCTCAAACGCCTAGGCCATCGCCTAGGCGTTTGAGGCATGAGGCGACCCCTTGGTCGCCTCACGTCTCGGACTACATAGTGGTAAAGGGGGGAGGGGAGGGTATGTTGGTGAAACTTGCATTGAAATTAGAACAAGTATGTCTTCCCTTATGATGGATGAGTGGAGCTCAATGCTTTTGAAATACGTGGCTCATCTTGTTTTCTCCCTCCTGCCACTTTTTTTAATCATATACTCATTGCTTTGGTATCCCATTAGTTTATCTAAGAGAGAAATGAGTACATATATAGTTCTTTTCTTTTCTTTTCTTTTTTTCCCATTGCAATATGATGTATAGGCATATTATCTTACGTTTTGTGTTCTTACGTTTACAGACTGCTGTTGTTTCATTGGGTGAGGAAGAGCTGCATTTGGTGGCTATGCCTTCTAGAAGGAATTTTGAAAAGTATACATGTTTTTGGGGATTTAATATTGTGCCAGGCTTGTACAACTCTTGTCTTGGCATGCTGAACCTGAGGTGCCTCGGGATTGTGTTTGACCTTGATGAAACGCTGATAGTTGCTAACACAATGCGTTCATTTGAGGACAGGATCGATTCCTTGCAACGAAAGCTAAACACTGAAACAGACTCGCAGCGTGTTTCTGGCATGTTGGCTGAGGTCAAGCGATATCAAGAAGACCAATGTATCCTAAAGCAATATGTAGAAAATGATCAAGTTGTTGACAGTGGAAAGGTGTTTAAAGTTCAGTCTGAGATTGTTTCTCCTCTGTCTAATGGTCACCAACCAATCATTCGTCCGATCATAAGGTTGCAAGAGAAAAATATAATATTGACTCGCGTTAATCCAGCGGTATGTTGTTATTTGTTTCATCTTTTCTCTGTTGACGGGATCAATTACTTATTTGCTTGTTCCCATTATCAACAACCAAAATATAATTTGTTTTCTGTCTGATGTCATCATTATATTCTTTCTCAATAGGTGATAGGTGAATCCTTGTCCTTTGTCGAGATTTTTTTTTTATGGACCTAAAACATATTCCATGCTCAACTATTAATAGTATTTGTTTTTTATTATTGGACCTCAAATATTTTGATGAAAAAAGATGCCTTCTGTTATCCTACCAATGGTGTACATAATGCTTTGTTTTTGCTATAATATGATGTTACTTTTACATCCACTACTTGATTCTTAGTTCAATTTTCAAAAAGTTCCAGCTATTGAATTATGGATCTGATATGGCTTTTTGGAATGTACCATACTTGTTTTTTTTTGCCTTCAGAGTTACTCTCTCAAATATATGGGGCACTTGATCTTTGCAGATTCGCGACACTAGTGTTCTTGTACGACTGAGACCTGCATGGGATGATCTTCGTAGCTACTTAATTGCCAAAGGTCGCAAACGTTTTGAGGTCTATGTTTGCACAATGGCAGAAAGAGACTATGCCTTAGAAATGTGGCGGCTTCTTGATCCAGAATCAAAATTGATCAACTCAAAACAACTACTAGATCGGATTGTGTGTGTAAAATCTGGTAACCTCCTAGTTTGATATTAATATTGTGAAATTCTGGGCTTCATTTTTCATGGAGTTAACTTTTTAGGTTATGTGCATCATCTACTTCAATTTTGTAGTTTTAGTAACTTTTTAGGTTCTGTGCATCATCAACTTCAATCTTCTAGTTTTAGTACTAGATCGGATCGTGTGTGTAAAAATCTGGTAAGACGCTTTCAAGTTAATCCTAGTCTTAACCCTAACCGGGATTGGGGGGTGGGTTTTTGTTTGTTCGAGGGGTTTCAATGCATTAACCAAACCAACCTGAGGGGTCAAGCTGAATTCTGATGCTAACATGTCCACTCACCCCTTAGTCCAATCCAACCTGTTTAACTTAAGGGTTGACAAAGGGGGGTGGGAATGAAGTGAAGGAGACTGAATCTGGCAATTTGTGGGGCTTCCTGGGTGCGGTGGGATGTGGGGATCACTGATGATGGATGGGAAAAGAAAGAGGGCCATGAGGAAGAAAAGGAGAGGAAGAGGAAGAGGAAAAAAAACAAAATGCAAGGTTTGGCGATGGTGCCATCACTTTCCTTGTGGTGGATGGATGAGAAGCCTTGAGTGACTTCAGTGGTCCTGGTTCCTAGGATTGGTAAATCCAATTCAGAATTGGGACTGACCAATCCAAAAAGGGGGGGAATTGTTGGGATTGGCCTCAATATGGTGAGATCAGGTTTGATTAAAACTGGAATTAGCCAAAACCAGCCGGATTTGTTTAATTCAAAAATATTTTCCCTTGATTTGGCTGATACTGGATAAGGCCTCAGGATTGGCTGGGTCTGATCTGTTCTAGATTGGGATCAGCTCAGAATCAAATTGGTCAATTTCAGATTGGGTGGTTGCCCAGCGTCAATCCAATCTGACTGACCAGTGGTTTGGTTGATGGGTCAGGCTGGCCCATGTGGGCTTGGGTTTGTCCTCACAGTGTAGAAGTTCATCTGTTCTCCTTTTTTGGTAGTCTTGTTATTATTTGACTCTTTGTTTGAGGTTATGTAATAATCGTATGAATCTCAATCCATGGGTTTTTTTGCAGGCTCAAGGAAATCATTATTCAATGTTTTCCAAGGTGGGATCTGCCATCCGAAGATGGCATTAGTTATTGATGACCGGCTAAAAGTATGGGATGACAAGGATCAACCTCGAGTTCATGTAGTCCCTGCATTTGCCCCATACTATGCTCCTCAAGCAGAGGTATTGAAGCTACGTCATAATTGAAGAAACCCTCTATATGCAGAGCATTGTTTTATTAATTTACTCACTTCTAATGAGTTTTATTCAATCGGCCTTATTTGACAGGCAAATGGTGCTGTCCCGGTTCTCTGTGTTGCAAGAAATGTTGCATGTAATGTCAGAGGTGGTTTTTTCAAGTAAGTGCAATCATTGCTTTTTGCCTTGTGATTGTTTTCTTCAAATACATACTCTTAGCACCTCTTTGGCACAGGATTAAGTATTTTTTTTTGAAAGTGGGTGACATCACTAATGTATAAAATGGAATAGAACGTACAAGTATATGCTGTCACAACCCCAAAAAATGGCAACCCCAAAAAATCCTATACAAGGGAGGCCACACAAAGGCAGTGTGGATCAACCTAGCCCCCCAGATAGCTAAAACTAGGAGAAGGGAATTCACATTACAAAGAATAGCATCTCATTATCTTACTCTATCACAAAAGATACAAGAACTTCCTCGGCCCGAGATTCCTTCTTGAAGATCTAATTATTCCGCTCCCCCCACAACATCCACAAGGTGGCATGAAGGATAAGTCACCACACATTCCTGTCACTTCTACTGGGCCAAGGCCTCTCTCAATGCACAAACAGGTGGTGGACTTCACTGTGTTGGCCGATTACGCAAGCAAGCTCCTCTCACACCTCCTGTAAGTAGGTACAACCTACAAACAGGTGGTCGAGAGTCTCGTCTTCCTGACCACAAAGACAATAGGTCGGCTGATTGTCTGGAAGGAAACACACAACCTGTCACGAGTCTGAATTCTCCAATGAGATATCCTCCAAGTCAGGAGCTTCACCTTCAACGGGCTCTGCGATCTCCACACTCGATCATAGAGGTTGTGATGAACCCCTCCATCCAAGTTGGCGTCGTAGGTTGACTTGACAGTGAAAGACCCTTTTTTTCCCCACTGCCACACCCACACATCCTTACTATCAGGCTGAGGATGGAGGGGTAGGAGAGAAAGGAGGTTCTGAAGCTGCGCCAACTTCTCCTGTCTGAGGTCCCTCCTGAAGACCGGTGCCCATGCCTTTCCAAGCAGGAGGGAGTCAAAAGTCTGAGAGACGGATCCCAGGGGATTCGTTGCAACCGCGAAGAGGCTAGGGAACAAGGCCTCCAAAGAGAAATCTCCACACCATTTGTCCTTCCAGAAAAGGTTTCTGTCGTCTTTTCCTAGTCGGACCCAGATGCCCGAGATAATAACATCCCTGCAAGAGAGGATATCACGCCAACGAGGAGAAGTCTTGTGAAGAGGAGAAGTCAAATCTCAGACCCTTCTCCTGTCAAAGTACCTCCGCCTGATCAACTGAGCTCACAACCCCTTCTCTCCATGCCCTAACCTCCATAGCCACTTACACAAGAGAACCAAGTTGAAGTTCATGATATTCTTGATCTCCAGTCCTCTCTCTTTCTTGCTAGTGGTCAGCCTTCCCCATCCTATATCATGCCAATCCCTGCATCTCCTCCCACTACCATGCCAGAAAAATCTGCACTGGATAGAATAAATCTTTTTCACCACCGTCTTCGAGATCTGAAACATGAAAAGAAAATAAATAGGGAGACTATCCAACATTGATTTACACAGAACCAATCTGTCCCCATAAGATAAAGCTCTTGCCTTTCACCCAGCCAGCATGGACTCGTATCTCTAAATGATGGGACGCCAATCTACACACCGAAGAGAGCCCGGGATAAGAGAGAGACCCAAGTAGGAGATTGGGAACTCACCAATCTTACAACCCAACAAGCATGTCGCCCTCAAAAGAGGCCTATCCTCCATTTTAACCCGTACAAGAAGACTCTTGCTAAAGTTAACTTTCAGACTAGTGACCCACTTCAGTAGTTATAACAAGAGCCTAGCCGTGACAGACAGATGCTCACCAATCTTACAACCCAACAAGCATGTCGCCCTCAAAAGAGGCTTATCTTTCATGTTGACCCCTACAAGAAGACTCTTGTTAAAGTTAACTTTCATGTCAGTGATCTTCTCCAGTAGCTCCAACAAGAGCCTAGCCATGATGGACAGATGCTCGCCCTCAGCAAGGAACATAATGGTATCATCTGCATACTGCAAGTGTGTAAGTGATGGACCGCCTATCCACCTGGAAACCTCTGATCGAATGAGCAACCTCGGCCTTTTGCCACACCTTGCGTAGAACACTAGCCACAAGCACAGACAGTAGGGGAGACAACGGGTCCCCCTGGCAAAGGCTACGACTGCTATGGAACCAAGAGGACGGTTTCCCATTGACTAAAACCGCAAAGAAAGCCGAAGAGATTCATGCCCTGACCTAGTGAATCCACTTGTCATCAAAGCCCATCCTCTCCAGCACATCAAAGAGACACTGGCAGTTAACCACGCTATCATACGCCTTCTCAAAATGTAGCTTCAAGACCACCCTTTTTTTGTTGCTTCATAGCAAAAAGACACTCATGCGCCACCAAGAAGTCATCTTGTATATGACTCCCCCTAATGAATGCTTCCTGGAAGTGGCTGACCAGTATGTCCGTAACAGTGACCAATCTCCTTGCTAACACCTTGGTAATGATCTTGTAGGTTCCATTCAACAAATTGATAGGCCTAAAATTCTGAAATACTTGAGCACCCACCTTCTTTGGGATGAGCACTAGGAGAGTTTTATTAATACCTCCCAGGTGAGCCTTCCCCTCCTGGAACTCTCTTATAGCAGCCAGCAAATCACCCTTGAGGACCTCCCATCACTTCTAGAAGAAAGACAGTGGGAAACCATCTGGACCTGGGGCTTTATCACCTGCAAGAGAGAAAACCGCCTGATAGACTGACAGAAGATTAAGTTTAACCCGGATTAAGATAAGTGGGGTAACTTAATCCACTTCTATCCCATTTTGCTTTGATAGCAAGTGGGTTAACTCCCTTGGGATCTCCTAGGTTAACTCAGTCATATCCCACGTGATTTGCAGCTTTTGGGTTAACCCCCCAAAAATGTGGGTGAGGGGCAAAAAGTGGGGGCAAAAGTGTATTTTACGCACCGGATTAAGTTATCCCACCTCCGGAGGTAGGATAGGTTAATCCGGATTAACCCCGATTAACCCAGTTTTTAGTGGATTTGCTAAATCCGCCCCTGCCAAAACAAAATGTGTTAACTTTGGATTAAAAATGAGTTAACCTTGGGATAAGCCTGAAACAAAGCAGGGCTTAATGTGTAACCTTTGTACCTTATCACCTTGTTATGGTAAATAATACATATTTTTTTCGTTGTGAAATTCCAGTGCTTGTCCATGCCTAACAAAATGCCTTACTTTTTTATATCAAGCTTTAGATCACATTAGTATGGACCTCGAAGCATATTTAGCATGGGAGTCATATTGGACATTGCATCTTGCTTAACAAAATCATGGTCCATGTTGCAGAGAGTTTGATGAAGGCTTATTGCCACGCATTTCTGATGTTTTCTATGAAGATGAGTTGGTTAATTTTCCCTCTGCTCCAGATGTTGGTAACTATTTAACTTCAGAGGTAGGTTCTCCAGAAATATGGCCATCTTTTATGTTACTTTATGAATATTCAATGATTGTTGCTCTATTGTACTCCACTCAGGATGATACTTCTGCTGCAAATGGAAACAAGGATCCACTTTCATTTGATGGCATGGCAGATATGGAAGTTGAAAAGAGATTGAAGGTTAGTTATGATTAACTTTTAATCTATACATGAAAATGGTATGGCAAATGTGCGAATTAGCAAGAAACATTTTATTTTTGTTTATCTACATGGAATAGAGAATGCCAGCCACAGACCTTTGGTTGGGGGGTTTAATCTTTTTTCGCTTTTGTTCATGAAAGGAGGCCTGCAATTTTATCATGGTAACTTTCTCTTTCCTCTTTACTCAGGAAGCAAATTTCAAACTCCAAGCACCTCCATCTATAATCAGTAACCTTGATCCAAGGGCGCTGTCTTCTCTCCAGCGAGTCTTGGCTTCTTCATCCATCATGGTTGCGCAGGGAAACACTCAAGTCATCTCATCTTTGCATAATAATCAATATGCCCAGACTGTAGCATCAGTTAAGCCGGTGGGTCAACCTAGCCTTCCAGATTCTAGCTTGCAAGGATCCCCTGCAAGGGAAGAGGGTGAAGTGCCTGAATCGGAATTGGACCCAAATACAAGGAGAAGGCTTCTCATCTTGCAACATGGACAGGACACAAGAGATCAAATTCCAAAGGATTCTGCATTGCCAGCCAGAGTTTCTATGCAGGTCTCAATGAACCCTCCAATTCCATCACACGGAAGTTGGTTTCCTTTGGAGGAAGAGATGAGCCCAAGGAATAGAGCTCCGAATGAATTTCCTTTTGAACCAGAATCTGTACGTTTTGAGAAGAATAGATCTCACCAGTCGTTCTTTCATCGCATGGAGAATTCTATCCGTCCTGAGAGAACCAGCCAAGAAAATCAGAGATTGCGTAAAGAGGTAAATGATCTATTTTTGAAATCTAGGGGTTTTCTACCGTAAGCTGATGTTTCTATAAATTTATAAAACTTCAGGTACATTTTGGAGATGACAAATTGCGATCAAACCGTGCTGTGTTGAATTACCATCCCTTGCCAGGTATCGTATTTTGATGGTGATGAGATATTGTCCTTGGACTGAAGTGGATATTGGTTGTCTAGTCTCAGATTGTTTTGTCGCAGCAAATGCACATTGACTCCTTTGCAATGCCAGTTCTGTTGTGGTTTCATTTTCTAGCATTATCTCTCTAAGCTCTTGAATGTGACATTTTACAGTGTTATTTTCTTATGTCATATTATGTTACTTTTTATGTGCATAATTTCTATGTTGCTCATGGTTTTACCAGAAGGACTGAAACCAGACCGGTCCTAGCTCTAGCGAAGTACAACTGGCTCCAGCAGTTTTTCCCCAAGAGGCAAGGAGGTGGGAAGGGGAAGGGTAAAAGCACAAGAGGAGGCTGGGAGAGGGAAGGGGGAGGAGGATCAAAGGGAGGCTTTCTTTTGCGGGGGGGGGGGGGCGCTCTTTCAGCAATTGTCAACACCTTCCCCCTCTCCAACTGGAGGGTGGAGGGGTGGAGAGCAGCACTCCATGGAGGTGAAGTAGGTCTAGGCTGATTATGCAACTGCAAGATCCCCCTAGTATTTATTTTATTCTACAACTGGTAGGAATAAATTATCTACTTACACATCCTTAAAGCTTAAAAAAGGTCATATTAAAATAACTTCTTTTCAAGCGGAATACAGATTGGTTCCAGCTGGTTACGACCTGGTTTGCCAGTTACTCTAGTCCAGATGGTTTGATTTCAGGTAGAATTTGCTGATCTAAGCTGTTCAAAGAAGATTGTTGATGGAAAAGCAAAGTACCCATGTCTTACTATTCTACTTGTGTCTCTCAAATCTTGTCCAGGTTGGTTCATGGATCAGCTCGAGAATTGTGGGGCCTATGTGCATATCATATTTGTGGATTCCATTCATAATGACATGAGATAACCCCAAGTCTACACTTTTTCTAGAAAGCTACAATAATAAAAGATGTAGTGGTTCTACACTTGTTTAACTTAAGTTTTTTGTATTGTGTAATTGTCTACATTTTGTAGAAGATGGCGATAATGATAAGGATTCATGAGGTGTGTGGTGTTGTTACATGTTGTCTTTAATAGTATGAACTGCTGCCATAATTGTTGCTTGTGTTGCATGCTACAGAAGTGGGATGATCTGTCCATTCTTTTGCTTACCTTCAAATAATTGTCCTCAGATTGAAATTGAATCCTTATATATTCAATTATAAATTTGAATCCTTACATGTTCAATTGTTTATTCCAAATTTGCATTTTGAAGATGGCGATGTGCCCATTGGCCGGGTTTCCTCAAGCAACAGAAATGCTAATTTTGAATCTGGTCGAAATACTTCACAATATTCAGATACACCTGCTGGTGTCTTGTTGGATATTGCAACAAAGTGTGGGAACAAGGTATTGAGGATAATCCCACTTCACTGTTAATTTTATCTTTAGTTTGATTAATTGCATTCTTAATTTCTTAACAACAGGTGGAGTTTAGAACAGCTTTGGCTGATACTACAGAGTTGCAGTTTTCCATTGAGGTAGTGGGTTTTCTTCAATGCATCCGATCTTTCTTTAAGTGTTGCAATGATTTTTGTGGAGTAAGGAACCTCATAAATGCCTTCTAGTAACTGCTTATAATATTATTTGTACTCTTTTCCATTGAATTTTGTTTTCTTTTAATTCTTGATGGTTACACAAATTTTGTGCATTTAACTCCCAATAATGCTCTACTCTTGGTTCCTTTCATATGGTCACTTCATCATTGGGTTTCTAGTGGAGGCTGAGATCGATTCTATAGAGCTTGGGTGATATATTATTTATCAAATTACCTTTCTCGGCTGATTCTACTTGCCTACAATATACTAATGGCATGCACATGACCTTTTTTTTGACAGTGAGTACTACCAAAAATAAATAAATATTAAAAAAAGAAGGGCATGTGCAAGAATATCAATTGCATCCTCTGAAAACTTCCCCTAAACAAAAGGGTATCAATAGCTTCTCTGCCTCACCCCCTTGTCTTTGTCATAAATGAATTCCTTCACTGGCCCTACCCCTCTCCATCCCCCCCCCCCCCCCCCCCCACACACACACACACAAAAGAGTGGGGGGTTTGGGGGGTGTGGGGGAGAAGAGGGGAAATCCTACACTCCTGTTCTTCAAATGGCCCAAAGGGCAAGATGAGCTACCAGATCTTTTGATTGCACTTTAGGGACCACTTGCTATCAGCTTTGCCACCGTATCCAGGAACCAATAATGTAATCACATCTTTCGAAGTAGTTGCAGCCACAAGCTGACAGAAAGAACCCGCTGACTTAGCTCAGTTGGTATGTGGTGAGTTTTGTTAGGGTTTGGGGGTACCCATGTTTCCCAACTGGGTAAGGCCGTTGCTTCCTGTTTCTATGAACTGTGTTGCACCATTATGGAAAGGACCTCAAAGAAAGGGTAAAGAAAACTGACAAAAGAGCTTCAAACCAAATGATGATCGAAGGTCTCTTCCTCACATAGACAGCAAATAGTCCTAATGTCATCCATAAACTGTGCCAGCCCCTGCCAAGTAGGAAGTCTAACATGGGAGTTCCTCCAAATCATGGAAGGAAGGATCCTTCGTCCTATGGAGGTCGTTGGCACCGCCAGCCCGCACCAGGCTGCTAGGGGTCTTTTTCTTTTGAAAAGTGGGAGGCTGCTAGGGGTCTTGGGGAGGAAGAGTGTGCCGAGGGTGAGGATGGGGGCCGGGACCGCTGTGAGGGTGATGGAGGCCCACCAGCCCTAGCCGCTGCTTATCTTCTTGGTGTGTGGTAGTTAATGAGGTTTGCGGAGAGGGCTCCGACGGCAACGCTGAATTGGAACCCGTTGTTGAATACTCCCCGGAAGTGCACCAGTGCCATCTATGAGAGATACAAAGGAACAAACTGCAACAACAACACGAAAGAACGGCGTCTCTGATGAGGATGGATGTGTGGCTGCTCAGTGCCCTTGTGACGGAGGTGGTGAGGAAGGAGGCGAAGAGCCCAAGGATTCTAGAGGGACGACATGAAGGCGATGAGGAGTTGGCATTTGAACTTTCAGTAGTTGCTGATGTGTGAGTCACCCTAGCGTGCACCTCTGGGAAGAACTTCTCCAAGAAGGGTTCCATGGACGTCACACTGCTTTCTTTGCATATTCTTCTATTAGCTTCCTCCTAGCGCACACCTCCGGTAAAAACTTATCCAAGAAGGGTTCCATGGACGTCACACTGCTTTCATCGCATATTCTTCTATTACTTCAACACACACACACACACACACACACACACACACACACACACACACACACACACACACACACACACACACACATATTCTTCTAGCGTTCACTTCTGGGAAGAACTTCTCCAAGAAGGGTTCCATGGACGCCACACTGCTTTCATCACATATTCTTCTATTATAGAGAGAGAGAGAGAGACACACACACACAGAGTCACCCTTCCATGGACGCCACACTGCTTTCATCACATATTCTTCTATTATAGAGAGAGAGAGAGAGAGAGAGAGACACACACACACACACACACACACAGAGTCACCCTTCCTCCTAGCATGCACCTCCGGGAAGAACTTCTCCAAGAAGGGTTCCATGGACATCACACTGCTTTCATCACATATTCTTCTATTAGAGAGAGAGAGAGGGTTAACGGTAGGTTGGAAGGAATATTCCTCATAATATTCTTCTCTTTAAATGGAGGTTAATTATGTGTGTGTTTTTTATAAGCATTAGTAGATTTTGGGTTTTTTGGTAAGAGCTAGATGGATTGCGGCGGCTTTTTTATAATTAACAAGATTGTAGGGGCTCTTTTTCTAGAAAAACCCTATCGAAAATCATTCCATTCGGAATACGTTGCTTTATTAAAGCATCAGACTTCTAAATTTTTCATAGGGCCCCCTCAGACTTCCTTCTAGAGCCTGTTAAATAATTTTTGTGGATTCCATTATTTCACCAATTCATACCAAATAATGAGCTAATGTGTATCCCTCTTTTGCCATTGTATTTCCCAATCCAATTCATTGTAACACTTGATATGATCCACTTCTCTATGATCTCATTGGATTATAGAAGCTCATACCATTGGGTGATGATAAGCCCCACTTTATTGCTGCCTTCCTCTCAATATTGCCTACTCCTTCAGCTAGTTCCAAAAAGGTGGGATTTAGTGTAATGAGTATTTGATATTCGTCTGCTCCTCTTAAAAATAATTGCAAAAATTCAAACATTTATCTATCCAGCCCTGACGTAAATCAGCAGCTACTCCTTTGATACAGAAATAATTTTGCTTTGTAGAAGTTTATACAATTTGGGAAGTTTTTTTTTCTGGATAAAAACACGGAATCTACTTCAACCAATTTGCGCTTAGGCATGGCCATACGTGGTATAGAAATCACACTGGGAAGGACTGGACAACCGTCTAGTGCTGCATGTTCGATAGCAAAACTGATTGCAAGAGGGTAAATTGGTCCTAATGAAATGTGGCCGTATGCCACCTTCCAAAAAGAGGGTAAATTGGCCACATCAATTACCTTTTGGAGAGGTCTGTTTGATGTCCAAAAACTGCTTACCAGTAGTCGGACAAGTAGGTAATGTTGGGTGAACCAAAAAAGTTGGGTAGAGCCAGATCTAATTGCTGGCTAGGTAAGGATCTTGCAGTAACTGAAGTAGTTATGAACCTTGTAGATGATCCTCTTGTGTACGGTGAAGGGAGAGCAATTGGTAGAAACTTGGGGTTATCCCATGCGTGGAAGAAGATGCTGGAAAAATAAAAGATATAGTGATAGTTCTATTCTTTGTCTCTGTAAATGGGCATATTGAAGATAGCATTTTTGGAATTTGAAATATAATGGGTATATTTTAATGTTAAAGAGGAATAAGTTTCTGTGACTTGTTACTTTCAAAAAAAAAGTTTCTGTGACTTGTTACAAAAAAGCCCCTTTTGTAGCTAATCATTTATTGGTAAAAGTTGAGAAACTCAAGGGGGAAAGGAAATAGTAGAAAGTTGGTTTAGGGCATCTACCATTATCCTCACAATTGTTGGCCATACATTTTTTAGAAGTAGTGGATTTTAGTCAATTGAAGGGATCTTCTGATCAATCCAGAGATTATGTGAGCCATTGTGGGACATGGTCTACCATCAGCAATGCGGTAATTGCTTATCCTAACTGTAGACCTGGCACCTTTCCCCATCTATACTTCTATGAATCATCCAACTGGGATGTAGGCGCACATGTCCCCAGGAGTAGCACATCCCCTACCTCAAACAATTTCCTCATTTAGATTGCGTCTCAGTGTCCATCCACTGCCCTGTTTTGTTGTCAGAAAGGTCTGCCCCAGTGATCATATTGTCAGAAGCAACATTATACAGAAGGGACAACCTTCCCTCCAGGAGGCAATCACTTCACCATCCATCCTTCCAACATCTGACTCTCTACCCATTTCCAAGACTGGCCACAGTCACTGCCTTGATGGAATCATATGCTTGAAGGATGCCACACCCAAAGCTGGACATGCTATTTACAGTCCCTGGCTTATAGTTTCGTTGGATAACTCATATGCGCAGTGTCTCTAGCTTTAGTTAAAGACAACGTTATTAGCGTATGGATGAAAATCACTTCTGTTGAGATTAGAATGTTATATTAATTGTTACTCTACTGCTAACAGGATGTCAAGCTTTGTTTTTGATAATGCCATGAGCATAAACTGCAGATTGGTTGTCAACCTTTAGATTGAGTATTTACTGTCAGTCTGTATCTCTTTGTACTTCTGTTTACAAACTGGTTCTGGTGTTTCATAGGCTATGCAGTATGCAATGGTCATCTGTTTTGGTTTCCAGAAGCCATGGATTGTCATTAGGCCCCAGTATTTCTGGTAAAACCCTCTAGGTGTGCATCGAGCATATACTATTTGCCTCCTTTTAAATGAAGGGGGACTTTCAGAAACAAATAAAGGGTACCAATTGGGTTTCTTTGCTGAAATTGCTGTGGGCTTGAGCACCCGACTATCTGATATAAAGCAGGTCCATGGACTTTTTATTCATCAATTAACAACGTTTAAGGAAAAACCCATCTACAAAGGGAATTTTTCTTTAGAATGTCTTGTAATCAAACTACTGCAATTGGAATGTTTGATCTTGCCTAGATGGCTAAAGCAAGCGGATGATTTTCCAATGTAAGTATCATCGTGTCCTTGGTGTTTGGGATGTTGAATCCTAGGGAATATGAATAGTGAATGTTAAAAGGTAGTGAATGGTGAATGTTAAGATTGCCAATGTGGGATATAGGAACCACATTGAGAATGGAGGGTTTCTTATGAAAGGCAGAAGCATGCAAATTGGATGGATATGGTAAGAAGGGTTATGAAAAATCTCCCATGTACTTGGATGAAGGTGTGGTTATCCTTTTGTCCTTAAGCTGTGCTTATCTACGTTAGAAGTCACTTTTCATGTTGTATTCTGAATGCAATAATTATCTCACATTTTTTTATTCCGAGATAGTTTGTACTCTCTCTTTCAGTCGATATGGTTAGTGAGTGTTTCCCATGCTAACCAGAGCTGCACTTAGCTTTTGTTGATTTTATTTGATTCTTGGCATTTTTGCCAAAATATATATTCTCATTTATATTTGAGATTTTTGCAAATAGATGTCATATGATTAGCTTCATATCATTTTCAATTTTTGCAGTTCTTTTGGTTTCATATATATTGTAGGATGGTGAAGTGGTTTCATATATATTGTAGGATGGTAAAGTAGCATTTGTGGTTCTTTTTTCCTGTAGAACAACTCTTTTTGTTGGCTTATGGCAGTGAACTTTTCACCCCAGGTTTGGTTCGTTGGAGAAAAAATAGGTGAAGGAATTGGTAGAACAAGGAAGGAGGCACAACATCAAGCTGCAGAGAGCTCCCTTAGATATTTAGCCAGTAAGAGATGCCATTTGCTCATTGTTATCGGATACCAGTTTTTGCGAAGTAAGTCTGAACGGGATTTGGTATGCTCTATCCAGATCTGGATCAGATCAGATAGGCAGATTGGCAGACCCAAGGGAAGCGGTCTGACCTGGTTAAAAAGTATTTTTTGTTAAATAAAATACATATTTTAAATTTAAAAGTATTTATCAAAAATGTAAAACTATATATAAGTGTTTCTATAGAACTTTCCTTGACTTTTACTCAAACACAATTGGTCAATATTGACCGATACATGGGAATCAGTTGATCAACAGCTGCTTGGTTGATTTCGGTCTGATTCGGGCTGTGATTCAGACAGAGTCAGTCTGATCCCAATTGTTTTTTTAACTTTTTAAAAAGAGGATCAGCTTCAGGGGTAAAGTGGGATCAACCACTTCCAATCCCAATTGGGATCACTGATCCTACAATTCATGGTTTTCACTCATTATTATTGGATGCCACTTTACCCTGAGAAATGCTAGTCTTCTCCCTATTCTTTTCATTGTTTTCCCACTAAGGGCATTCTTCTGTGGACAGAAAGCAACCTGTTAGAGGCCTGAACTTTAACCCAAGACCTAGGTGTTGAGTTGAAGGAATTCCCCACATATATAGAGGAAAGAGTCCCATGGATTTCCGATATGGGACTAAACCACAGCACCCACCCTCATGCCGAACCAGCCGGTTTGGTGCGCATCGCGGGTAGGGCCAAGTGTCCACATATGGATACGGGTCTGATGGGTAAATCTGGCGCCAATACCATATTAAAGTTTATTGGATTAGGCCATCCAACTCAAAACCTTAAGGTATTGAGTGTAGAGGGTTTCACTATTTTAAAGGCATTTTATTTTAGCCATATTCCATTACTGGGCTATTCTAATGCACCCCTTCACGTGTAGGCTGATTTAGACTATCATATGGACCATGACAAACACAGGGTGTGTGGTCCAGATCATAACCATGGGCTCTGATACCATGTTAGTGGCCCAAACTCTAACCCACATATATAGAGAAAAGAGTCTCATGGATTTCCGATATGGGACTAAACCACAACACAACCGACTGAGATTAGCTTTTACCTTTTGTTGGCGTGATCCTCATACATGGTAGTGACTTTGAAAGATAAACCTGATATGTGGTAAAGAGCCCTCCATCTGCTCAGAAATAATGCCAACAATGTCCAGCTGTCTGGGGGTTCAAGCCTAGAAAAGTTTTCGATCGTTGTATAAAATGCATTTTCTCTTGAACATCTTCTTGCTGGATCTTTCACCATCCAATTTATGAACTAACACATGTGGATTACTGCCCCTTGTTTATTGCAATTCATCAGCAAACATACATTTTCTAGTAGTTGGATCTTTTTGTCTTTTTTTTGTGCCATCAGGGAGCTCTGATCAGTCTATCTTCTGATTTTTGCCAGATAAGTATCTCTCAAGCATTTCACTTGACCCTGGGTCCACACATGGTGAGGTTTCTAATATCAAAGAGAATGGTTCTGTGAGCAACAAAAGTTCTTTCCAGTACCCTGCCTCCCAGGGAGAGGATTCTTTACCAAGTATTTCAGAACAGGCTCGATTTCAGGATCAGAGAGTTGACAAATCTAAGACATCGACTGCTACCATTGCTGCCCTTAAAGAACTAGTAGGATCACCTATGACACTTTTATTTGCCATTACTATTGCCTTTCTGTTTTTGTTTTTTTTTAAAAAAAATCGAAGTTCACATCACTCTATTGTATGTTTGATCTGCTTTGTAGTGCATTCTGGAGGGTTTCACTATGACTTTCCAAGAACCGCCTGCAGCTTCAATTGATTCGGTCCCTAAAGGGGAAATATTTGCACAGGTTACTATGCACCAGTCAACATGTTCAAAAGAGTTTTTTTAGTTCATTGAATAGCGATCTAGTTGTTGCAAAAGTTTAGATGATTTAAGTTGCATATGTTTTTCCATTCACATCCATGTACAGTTTGTAAATCATTTTTCATTTTCTTTTGCCTTCCTGCCTATTAGTTCTTTAAGGTTAGCAGAACTGATTATTGGTAAGCTATGTGCCCCTCTATGTCGATTGAATAACATGTGGAATAGGCATTTATCTGAATCATCATCATCATCATCATCAGAGTCTTGTCCCAATTTATCTGAATCTGGGTGCTAAAAAAGTTTGGCAATTAGAATGTTTGGGGGTAGGGTATCTGGTCAAGGGGGAATAACCCGGTGATTTCTATTCAGTGTCTTCTCTTGAATACAAGAAAAAATGGTCGGATATTCGACCAAAAGTTTGAAATTTCTTCCCCACCACGTCTCACCAAATGAAAAATTGCTGAATAGCAGAATGTTCATGCTGAATATTCTTCCCCTTGTTTATCTGTTTGCTATGTAGGATAAACAGTGGCGGGGGCAAGTGATGGGCCTGCCCCCCAAGCTTTTGCATCTCTTTTAATATATTATACAATTTTTTTCAGTGTCCCCCTTAACAATAATAGTGTAATTATGTATCCGCCAAAAACATTTAAAAATCTCCACATTCATTACTTCAAAGTCAGAAAACTCTACAAAGTTATTTATACACTAATTATCCATACTTATATATTTTTTATACAACTTTCATAATCATTCTAATGTGCCCCCCTCTTATCTATATTTGATATACAACTTTCATATATTTGAGCCTTTCTAATGATGCCGTCACCCCCCCCCCCCCCCGAAAATATTTTTGGCTCCGCCATGAGGATAAAAGAGGTTACCTTTTCATATGCTACATGAGAACCTTCGGCCATCAACTTATAGACGCTATCCTGTTATCTGGAAATTTCACTGCACCAATTTCGTCTCTCATCCACCAAATGACAATTATTTAGGGTCAGGTACATGGATCTTATTCAGGCCATTTTACTCATCATGTATCATATCTATCTTCAATGTGACTGATTACATTTTTGTTCACTGCACCCATCCATCTTTTTTAATCTCTCTCTTCTCTCAGAATCCTTATGAAAAATGGTGGCTGTTTCTCTTAACAGATACGTCTGTCAGTCTTTCTTTGCATGTGTCCAAGAAAATATCAGCTGAGAATTCCAGGATAATTTTGGAACAAGAACAACTTAAATCTGTTTAGTAAGGTTATTTCTTCAGAAGAAGAATGTTCACCTCCAATTTCTGTGTCTAGAATTTCAAGGGACCATCTTGTGGGGTATTCTTAATATCCTACCATCTTGTGGTGTCATACATAAATAGGGAAAATCCTACTCTTTTTTTTGTAATTCTCCTTTTTTTTGAATAAAACTACCATGACACTTTTCCTCCAATCATCTGACATCCTTCTCTCTTTCAAAAGCTATAAAAAGTTTAGCCAGCCACCTTTCTTGTAATATATCGGTTGTTTCTATTCTTGATATTCAGACACATTGCTACTTGTGAATAGAGAGTCCATGTACATCTGCTTTTGCAATGCAAAGTTACCCAGGGGGTTTGGAATAGGACGTGCTTGCTTGTGCACGATGGCTTTAGCCAAAGTCTGTTGCCGGTCTTCTCAGTTACTGGATTTCCTTCATGCTTATAATGTTGGCCATTTGGACTGTAAGGAACATTCACGCATTCTGGAGGGTGTCCAATCGCTGTCTTGGGTTGGTGAGACGGTTATTGGGTGTTTGTCTGTTGGCTGGCATTTGGGGGGTTCTGGGGTGTTAGGTTCTGTTTTGGAGGCAGTTTTGTGGCCACCAGCCAGTGGTTTCTCTGATTTATGGACAGGCCATTCGTTCATTTGACAATAGACGATGGCATTCTCTTTGGAATGTACATGCCATTCGTTCATTTGACAATAGACGATGGCGTTCCCTTTGGAATGTACAGGCCATTTATACACTGGTGTGCACCACCCTCCTAAGAATGATTATTACACAAGGACCCATATACTTCTGTACTGCACTTTCATGTCTTCATGTAATGACATGATTGAACTAAGCGCCTGAGAGAAAAGGAGTGATGCTAGCAGCTTTTTATTCTGACATTATTTATTCTTTTATATTCATCCATATTAATTTTGTGAGAGGCAAAATTGTTTTCAGGTTGAAATAGCTGGGCAGCAGCTAGGAAAGGGAAGTGGAATGACCTGGGAAGAAGCCAAGTTGCAGGTACTTCTTTTCTTTGTTCCCTCTCCTCATTTGGATGAAACTAGTTGCCATAGAAAAGTTTATCATGATAATGTGCATGTCCTTTTTATTTTCTGCTACCTTATTCTCTCCAGATTATGATGAATATACAAATGATGAATGTACATTTACATGGCTGCATGTGATGCAAATTCATTTGCTTTGACATGTATGTACATATCAGTACCTTCCAAAAAAAATAGCTCCGATATCAATCTTCTGTTACTTCGTGAAGTTTGCTGATACACCAATCTTTAGTTACCGTCAGATTACTGGGTCTGATGTTCCTTTGATCTTTTCTTTTTTTGATCTGATAAGAGTACCACCAGATCAAATGCCTGATTTTCTATTCGAACATTCCAACTAACTGCTTCTTTCATATGAATGATGACATTTCTCTACAGGCTGCTCAGGAGGCCCTTGGAAATCTGCAGGCAATGCTTGGCCAATTTACTCAAAAACATTTGGCTTCTCCAAGGTGAGCATTTGGATTTTATGTTGGAGTAATCCCAAAATGTTGTTGACAAGACCTCTGACTTGATAGATCTGGCATTAAATCCGTTCCTCATTTTTCAGTTAGTCAGAAAACTACCTGGTTTTTCTAGGATTTGATACTGATGGTGCTATCTAGAACTGCCACAACTTCATTTTTGTGTGTGACTTCAGAGGCATTGATCACTCATTTTTCAACTTCATGGAATCCTGATATTTTTAGTGTCAGTCTATGGAATCTTTGTTGGCGAAAGTGTCCCAACACAATAATATTCACTAGAAAGTATTTAAAGGGATTCAGTAAGAGACATAAACAAGATAATTGGGTTTCTCCTTCTCAGGCCTCTGGCCATGGGGCAGTTGGTTCAGGGAGCTTGCCTCAGGAAGTGAGGCCCTCGCTCTAAACTTCAGAATGGATGGGAGAAATATATTGTGTTTTTGTGGGGGGAGTGTGCAGCTTACTCCCGAATTTCCTGGGGTCTGGCAATTGGGATTCCCCAGGATCCCCTGCTCCCCAAAAGCCCCATGTCTTTCTTGGACATCCCATTGGAAATGCTTCCAACTTCTATGGCTAAGCAATTACAACCATCCTATTACTTCTTCTGGACAGGACCAACTTGGGTTCAACAGGCTTGGTCCCAGTCATGCAAGTCAGTTCTGTTCTCGTACTTGGTCTTCATCTGGACCTTATGAGGATGACTATCAAGGGGTTCAAAATTCTTGATGGAGATCAGTACTGACTGATAAACCTGTCTTTATGGACAAAAATGGAAATTTTAAGATGTGTTTGGTGCAGGTTCCAATAGGAAGCATGTATGGGCTTGGAAGCATTTACGGGCTCCCACAGGTTTTAGCGCGAGTTACTTTGGGAGGACACTAAATCTTGGGAGATATTTATATGGATATCTGATCTGGGTGGATGGATAAATGAATCAGTGAAGAAAAATCATGTCTTTCCCACTCTTTATGAGATGACAACAAATGAAGATTGGCTTATTTCTCAGTCATAGGACCATGAGATTTATTTCATGGCATCCAACTATTCCTAAACTGAACAGCCAAGAAAACCAATATAAGGATGGACATGTTGGGGAATATTTGATATGGGACTAAACAGCTTTTCCTGCAACGATTGCTGTAGGGCATGCAGAACCAAATCAGAAAGGCCAAATGGATGAAACCCAATGAGCTAACTGGTCTGGTAGCAATTGGCTGAATGTCTAGTTAAGGTGAACAGATAAATGAACCAGTGAAGAGATGCAGGGCTTTCCTACTCTTTATGAGGTGCCAACAAATGAAGATGGACTCATTGCCTGTCTTGGAGAGCATTTCTTTCTGGAAGGTAGCTGCAATGGCATTTTTTCTTCCAAATTGAAGAGAGTTGAACTGCAAAATTTCTACTTTTATCCTGATAGCTTTTATCACCTGAATAAGCTGAATCCATGGTAGGTTTCTTTCCTCATAACATTTCCCATAGGCCCATATATATAATTCGGGAGCACTTCAAAAAGTGTTCTCTTGAAGCACAAAGTACTGTGTCTGCTCTTGCAGCTTCTTTCTAATGTTTTCTTTCCTGTAAATTGTTCATCTAAATAATTTAAAAAGGTGGCGCTAGAGGCTACCATAGTGAATCAATAGTTACCTGGTATCTGGTTCTGTAAACACAATACAAATGCCTCTTCCTCAACACCACTGCTCTCCTGTGGCAATCTAATTTTTTTGGAAGGTGGTCAAAAGACCACAATTCATTGAAGGAAAGAAGCAGCATAAATAAAGAGTACATATAAAGGAAATCCCAGAAAGTCCAACAAGACTGTAGATTCAAGATAGAAGAAAAGACCCCCTTCTCTCCACCAGGGGCAAAGACCTCCAGGAGTTAACAAGCCAATTACAGGGTAACTTTTTTCCACCCTCCCAATTTGGACAGTAGCCTCGATTGGATGGCATTGGAGCTGAAAGCAGCCCAATGCCAGTCCTGGATACACATTATGCAGCTTCTGAGAATGGTGCATGGATTTCTGAACTCATCTCTGAAAATTCTATTGTTTCTTTCTCTCTCCTGTGGCAATCTGATGTTGAAGGATGTAGTTGATTGTAGCATTGCATTAAAACTAGTAATTGCTTTATCGTCTTGAGCTGGTTTGCCAAATGCTGGTGGTTATTGGCATTGGATTTTCCACACAGGAATTCATATGGTACTATGCAACCTGCCATGTCTTTATCTAACTATTTTTACATATTATTGCTCATATTGATCTTCAATTTGGATAACGGTTTCATTTGGAGAACTGTTCATTGTTTACGTGACAACTTTAATTAATTGTGCCTTTGGACTAATTGGTGTCTTTTCTAATGACTTTATGAAATTAAAAGTTCTTCTGAATATGTCTAAAACATAGCTTCTCATGAAGTCGATATTCTTGTTCACGTTTTTCCTGCAGTCTGCTTCTGTTGCCATTAACCCCCATCTTATTCCTCATTCTTCAATAACCAGGCTAGGTCACACGGTTTCAAGCAAGCGACTGAAGCGAGATCTTTCACAAACATTGCAGCGGATGCCTTCTGCTAGATATTCTAAGGATGATGCACCAGTGCCTTGATAGGGATGCCACTTTTTTTTCTGGTGGAAATTTATCAAGATGGGATCAGGTTGTCACACTTCATAAAAGTGGGCTTTTTTTCCAATGCAAGGATGTCGCTGTCAACTCAGGACAAGCGATATGCACCAATCCATAGGATGTGGTGGCTCAAGTTCTTTTATGCTGATTCATCTTAGTCGTCTTATGGAAGTACTTGTTCACACCGCTCTGGAGGGAGGTCCCCGTTCGGGTTCCAGATTTTTGGAACATGGACTGTTATGTTTTATTTCAGAGAAACAGAGCAGGTCTCTTCAGGGGCATCTGATAAAAATGCAGGAATTTCATGCAGGCAGCATTCTCGTATCTGCAAGAAAATGGGAACTCCCACTGAGGTTCCTATTGAGACATAAAAACAGGTGTTCAATTTGTCTCTGATCGGGGGCCAGAGCTTTTTTTGACTTGAGTTCTTTGTTGTCTCCGACCCCGAAGACTCCTGCTGATCCAACTGCTGAGCTCTCGGCAACCTGAATCTCTGAGCTCAAGGCTTAACCTTATCTTCTTCATGGAGGTGCTGTCTGTTTTTCCAAGCCAACGGTTCTTTACTGCCTTCTGTTCTGCTTGTTTCCAGCATGTTTCACCGAGAGCCTTGTACAGTAAGTACATAGAACATGTAGGTGTTCCATAGAATGTTCATGTAGATGTGTAATCCTCCTTCCCCCCCCTCCTAAACACAAGTTTGTAGCTCTCGTCACCCCTTGTTTCGAGCAAGGTTGGTCGTTTCCCGACGGTGCATGACGCCGGTGTAGAGCTCGTCTGCGGGGCTTGTGTGCCTCAGTGGTTAGTTCCGCAGTCGGATTTGAGTTGATCAGTTTCAATCGATGTGTTTCAACATTACGAAGGATGTGAAATTTTGATGGCATTTATGTTCAATTTTATTTTATGTTTATGATTACTACTTTAGTTTTATATTTCTTATTATAGTATACTGTATTTATATTAGATAAATACTATGATGTCACCTTTTACGTCAATATATTTACCACTCATGGTAGCCGTCCGATCATGAGATTGGACGGTTGAGGTGAATAACTTAGTTGGGTGCTCTCGATCTCACTCCCGAGCTTAAGTTCATTTCTGTCACTGTTTGATTTGCAAATCAAACAGAGAAAAAAAGAACGTAGCAAAAATTGTGGCACAAAGTGTGGTATGGGCGTTACATTTGTCATTGTAAATAGAAAAAAAAACTAGTTAGTGTTCTTCGTAGACTCACTTATTTTATGGTCCAAGTCACGTGTCAGCTCCCTTTTACCGTTCCTAATAATTGTGCGCCCTTGCCTTTCAAAGTAGGTTTTTATTTTTTCGAGGCGTTAATAGAGATTTAACATGTCATAAAGCGTGCTAGTAAGGTTAACGTACTAAAGATAATGTGTTGTAGGTATTGAATACACGTCATATGTCAGCGTGCTATACTAGAAAAATTTTACTATGTGAAAGAATGTTAACGTGTCAAAGTTTCTTCATTATCATTTAATGATTAATGTAGATGGGAGAGTTAGCTCGGTGTCTTCAAGAAGTATTGTTCTCGTAAGTGGAGTTTTGTCCTTGTAAAATGATTCTCTTGAGTCAAGGGGTTAAGATCAGTCTTATAAATATTTGGTTGTTTTCTCAACACCTAATAAGGGACTAATTTTGTGGGCCTAAGTCTTACTACACTAGTCTCCTCTTATTACACTAACCCTCCCTTGAGAAGACAAGAGGGTGAGAGTTTAGAGTTCTCATCTTCGGCACCATATCGTAGGTTAGGATTAACTTTATGAGCATTTAGTTGTTTGCTCAACATCTAATTTGAGAATAATCTTATGGCGTAACTTCCAGAGCTCTTTCTGATCTTCTATTGGCGGTTGTAGGTCTCTCTCGGACGAGGCTCCATCCTGAGCAAACAAATTATTAGTGTGGATCGAGTAGTGGCAATTATTTCTCGACCGCTACACTTCTTAGCGTCGTCTGTGGGAATCTAAGCCATGGCACCAAGGATCGGCTATTGCAACGTTAGCAACCGAAGAGGCAGGCGTCTCGGGGGGGTGCCAGCGATCACCTGTCCTAAGGAGAGCACCATCAAACCTCCGCCCACTCCGCGGCGGAAGAACTAACTGACGTAAAGCGCCAGCTCCAGGCGTTGAAGGAGGCTTACCAGGGCCTCCTCGACCTACAGGCGGAGTAGGACTGTGCCGCCACGATCCTCGTGCCAAGGAGCAAAGCTCAGTCGGCGATGGTCAGTCGAGCACCCTCGGTCGCCTCTGTGGCACAGACTCTCCGCCATCCCTGGTACTCCAAGCACCACTCGCTGAGCCCTCTCCACTCTAACCCAGGGATGGCCCGACAACTACGACGCTACAATGACGTCGAGCGCGAGCTCGAGAGGAAGATACGCTACTTGGAAGACATCACCGAGGCAACCAAGACAAAGGGCCTGGTCGACAATGACGTCGACTTCCAGGCCCTCTTCTCCCAAGAAATCTTGGAGGCTCCTATCCCTCCGAAGTTTCAGCTGTCGTCGTTCACTTGGTACGATGGCACCACTGACCCGGACGACCACCTCCACAGCTTCAAGTCCAACCTAGTGTTTCACCGGACCTTGTGAAGTGCTTAGCCTTCACCACCACGTTTCGAGAGAATATTTGGACGTGGTTTGAATCCCTCCCGATGGGCTCCATCACCTCCTTCTAGCAGATGAAACGGATGTTCAAGGAGAGCTTCCACGGCTGCAAGAAGAAGTCCTGGTCCATTGTCACTCTACTCGCCATCAAGTAGGAGCGTGATGAGCCCTTGTGGGAGTTCATTGCCTGCTTCCAGAAGGAAGCCCTCCGCGTCCCCCTCCTCGACATCAGCATCTCCACCACCGTGCTGGCCCAGGGAACGTGAGACAATATTCTTCACTGCTCCTTGGGGGTCCAGGCCCCCACTACCATCATGGAGCTCCTCGCCCTAGCGCAGAAGCACGCCAACTACGAGGAGAGCACTGTTGCCCTTGGTCGGGCCACCAAGGGCAACTAGGCCGAGCGAAAGAGTTCGGTCGACCACCCCAAGTTCGATCATTACAAGAGGGAGTGCCACGATCGTGATGGGCCCAGAGGGAGAACTGCCCCAAGGCAGTACACTCCCCTCACCGCTCCCCCTGAGCAAATTCTCATGGAGATCCGTGAGGAACCGTTCCTCTGATGGCTACCCAAGATGAAGGGCGAACCCCACAGGAGGAACACTAAGAGGTACTATCGCTTCCACTGTAACTACGGCCACAACACTGAGGACTGCGCCCAGCTCCAAGACACGCTCGAGGACCTCATCGGTCGAGGACTCCTCGATAGGTTTGAGGCCAAAGACGCTGAGCGACAGCCACCTAAGGAGGATATGCCACCCCCCATTGACAACCAACCACGCAGCAAGGAGATCATGATGATCTCGAGAGGGCCGACTACGGGTGGGGACAACTCTGGCAGGCGTTGAAAACACCTCAACCCGAAGGACTCCGGCGAAGGACTACCTAGGGGAGACCATCACCTTCTCGAATGAGGACTTGACTGGCGTGACCACCCCCACACCGACGCATTGGTCATCTCCAGTACTATCAATCAATGTATTGTGCATCGTATTTTAGTTGATAATGGGAGTGGCCCCAATGTTATCTCGTACAAATGTCTTCTTCTCATGGGCGTGGATCCTTCTTACATCTCTCCTCTTCATACCCAATGTTCGGGTTCTCCAGGTTGATCGTTTACCCCGAATGCCGGATCTCCCTTGGCACCACCCCGCGCTAAGTCACCTTCATGGCCGACTTCACAATCGTTAGAGGGATGGAATGGTACAACGACATAATCGGTTGGGAGATCCTGGGAATCATCAAGGGAGTACCCTCCTCGTACCACCAGAAGCTCAAATTCCCCACTCCTCAGGGAGTGGGGGAGGTCAAGGGGGACCAGGGATAATGTCGATGATGTTACCTAATCTTCACCAAGGAGAGATCAGTCGAGTAGGGCCCGCCCGAGAAGAAGTCTCATGAGGACGAGCCTGGACCCAGCAGAGGAGCCTCCGCCAAGGATCTATTCTTCATTCAGATCAGCGAGGACCCCGACCGCACGTTCTGGATCGGTTCCCTCTTGTCCGAAGAGGAATGAGAAGCCTACCAACGCTTCCTGGAAGCCAACCAGGACGTGTTCGCCTGGTCTGAAGATGAGCTCTACGGCATTCCTCCCGAGGTGGTGACCCACCAACTCAAGTTGGATTCGAATTGTCGCACGGTGCAGCAACGAAGGCGCCGCTGCAACCCTGAGTGACAAGTTAATATTCGAGAATAGGTGAGTGAGAAGCTACACTCCAGACTACTAAGGCCCACTCTGTTCCCAGAGTATATCGCCAACGTCATCCTCATTCCCAAAAGTAATGGGAAGTGGTGTATGTGTGTTGACTACACCGACCTCAATAAAACCATCCCCAAGGATAGCTTCCCCATGCCACACATTGACCAACTTGTTGACGCCACAGCCAGGCAAGAGATGCTGAGTTTCCTAAATGCGTACTCAAGGTACCACCAGATCAGCATGTACGAGCCTGACCAAGACAAAACTACCTTCATCATCAACCATGGGCTCTACTATTACACCAGGATGCCATTCAATTTGAAGAATGCAGGGGCCACATATCAACACCTGATCAACCGCATGTTCAACTCTCATATCGATCGCAATGTGGAGGTCTGCATTGACGACATACTTGTCAAGAGTCTCCACGTAGCCGACCACCTGGAAGACCTCGTAGAGACGTTCGCCACCTTGCGAAGGTACAACATGAAGCTTAACCTAATCAAGTGTGCGTTCGGGGTGCGCTCCGGTAAGTTTCTCGGTTTCCTCGTAACTCACCAAGGAATACAGTCCAACTTGGAGTAGATCAAGGCCGTCCTAGAGATAAAGCGACCTGAGTGTGTACGTGACGTGCAGTGCCTCACTGTTCGCGTCGCCGCCCTCAGTCGCTTTCTCTCTAGGGTTGTCGAATGGTGCTTGCCATTCTTCAAGTTGATCAAGCAGGCGCACGTCTTGTCGGAGAAGAGGGGACATATAAAGTAGAGCCAGGAATGCGAGGATGCCTTTGAGGAGATAAAAAGGTACCTAGCCTCACCCCCTACCCTCTCCAACCCCCTTCCGGATGAGAGACTCCTACTCTACCTGTCCATGATTCCGAGCACGGTCAGCGCCGTGCTCACCTGTGAAGACGGTGAAGTAAAGAGACCCATGTACTACATCAGTAGGGCGTTCCACGGAGCGGAGTTTCGGTACTCTTGGGCCAAGAAGTTAGCTCTCACCCTGATAACGGCCACACGCAAGTTGCGACTTTACTTCCTTTCCCACACCATAGATGTCCCAACTAACCAACCCTTGCGCCAAGTACTCCAGACCTCTGACGCTTCAGGGAGGCTGGTTAAGTGGGCCGTTGAACTGGGGGAATTTGACATCCGCTTCTGCCCCAGGATAGCCATCAAAGTCCAGGTGTTGGTAGACTTTGTGGCTGAGTGAACACTCCTCGACGAAGGGGATGTGACCTCGCCAACGAAGCCCATCTGGGAGCTCTATGTGGATGGGTCATCGTGCTCGAGTGGCAGTGGACCCGACTTTATTCTCTCCTCTCTAGAGGGAATCGAGCTCCAATATGCGTTACACTTCAACTTCTCGGCCACCAACAACGCGGCCGACTACGAAGCTCTCATCTTTGACATCAACATGGCCAAGCACTTGGGAGGCCTCCACCTCCGAGCCTTCAGCAACTCCCTCCTGGTCCCCAACCAGGTCAAGGGGGAATATGAAGCCAGGGAGCTGGCCATATCCAGTTATCTCCATAAGGTCAAAGAGGCCTCCTCGGGCCTCGAGTACTTCAAGATCGTGCATATCCCAAGAGCGTAGAATGCTCGAGCCGACGCCATGTCTTGCTTTGCCTCATCCACCACGTTGACCAGTTCCTAGTCAACCTTGGTTGAAGATCTCCAATGGCCTAGCATCGGGGAATCTGAGCCGCCAATCAATGCCATCAACCATTAGCCGTCGTGGATGGACCCCATCCTTGACTTCCTCATCCGGCATCAACTCCCTAAGGACCGGTCGGAGGTGAGATGAGTCAAGGCGCGGGGTGCCCATTTCTCCCTCATCGGTGGATGCCTTTACCGGCATTCTTTCTCTCTACCCCTTCTCAAATGCTTGCTCCCCTCCGAAACCGAGCTAGCCATCCACGAGATCCGCACGGGGCTCTACAGAAGCCACGTCAGAGGGTGAGCGCTCGCCAGAAGCCTTCTTCACCAAGGGTATTGGTGACGCACCTGTAGATGCCTAATTTTGGACATCCTACGGACCTTGTTTAGTCATCACAAGAGTGACATTTTTTCTTAGATGATTGAATCCTCGAACCCCCATTTTCAATCCAATAACCTATCCGAACCAAAAACCATTGAAATAATGGGCCAAATCCGCTTTCCGGGAGTCCGACTCTACAGTCGTTGTTTCCCCAGAAGAAGGCCAAATGGCTGGCAGCCCAAAGCACTGGGTGGCCACATCCTTAGCCGCTTAGATGGCCAGGGCAGCTAGACACCTGGCCGCCTAGGTGCCTTGGGCGGCCACAAACATGGCCGCCCAGCTCCCCCTTGAATGGCCATTATGTGGCCTCCTTTTGGCAACCGCCGGTCAACTTACGTTCTCACAATTCTGTCCACTCTGGGCACTTTCTCTTCAACCCACTCCACTTTGGGGAGTCAAGGCGCGCGTAGTCACCCACATCCTCACTCCAGGAGTGGTCCAAAATCTCTTCACGAGGATTCAACCCAGATTTCGAATGATTTTCACGGAGGGAAATCCCCCCACGTACAAAGGTGGCCGCTAAGGTTCTAGCGAAAAGGGGGGGGGGTTCTGGACGGAGAGGTTGGCGAGTTTGGGAGTTCCGGGAGCGAGAGAGAGTTCACTTGAGCACTGTGAGCTCCATAGGTCTTTCTCCACTTCCACCCCACTGATCCAAGAGGTGAATCAAAGTCAGGCTCCATTCTTAGAAGAGGTTTTGCATCCACCGTCGGAGGATACGTCCTCCACAGAAAATGGCCATCATTCCAGCCGTCTACCTTTCTTGAACGGCCATATACTTGGCCGTCCTCTGTTGGTCGACGGGCAAACCCTGTCTTTATTCCCTTTGTTCTCTATTCTACTACATTTTAGTTCATTTTTATACATCCCCTATCATTTTTATTACATTACATACACAATAGCCTTTCCTAGATCCCCTATTTTAAAGAGGTTCCACCCCCCCCCCCCCCCCCAAATATAGGGAAGGCGGGTGGTTGAAAGTCTCAACCATCCCCCCTTCCCCACCCCCTTCCCGATACGACTGACCCCCGATTGCATGTATTTTCTTCCATTCTAAACATATACTACTTGCGCGTAGTCTAATGGGTTTATTTTCTTTGTTTACTGGTTGAATTTTAGGGGCTTCATCTTTGATTCGCAGATTCGAGCTCCCTCTTCTTGGTTGGCCGAGATCGAGGATAGGTAGACCCATAGCCCCCGTTTTGAAGGCACTTGCGATCACCCATTCCTATGGGAATATGTAAATTTCTTTGGCGATCACCTTCTTTTCATTCTGATTTGTGCACTATAGTGTTGGACCAAGCTGCGGGACCGAGGGGCCAAATTCGAACGTGACCGCAACTTGGAGGATATCTAGCGCCTACACTACCATGCAACAGGACAACCTCAACTATGCGCGACAGTGCAAAAATGCCAACGGTTCGGACACCTCTATCACCAGCGGGCAACCCCGCTTCATAAGTTAATGGAATCTCGCCCCTTCGCCAGGTGGGGAGTGGACATCCTCAGTCTCTTCCCCGAAGCTCAGGGATAGAAGAAGTTCTTAATCGTCGCCATCGACTACTTTACCAAGTGGGTCGAGGTGGAGCCACTCGCCAAAACAACCGGCGAAGAAATTTGGAAGTTTATCCTTCGGAGCGTCATCTGACAATGGATGCCAGTTCAACAATGCCCACTTCCGAGAAAAGTGCTCGGAGCTGGGTATCTGATGGGAATCAACACCGGACACTAACTTTTATTTGTGCATTTGAGTCCTTTTATTTACATTTATATCCTTGGAAAAATATGTATGCAATTGTAAGGCTTTATAAGCCAATTTGTCATTCCTTAGGATTCTTTGGGTTTTTGCGCAAAAATCCAGTAGGACCATCAAGGGGCCCCCATTCCCTTCCCTATTGGTCCACTTTAAGCCTTAGGGCCCATGTGGGGCCAGTCAAAGGTCCAAGGTGGGCTTCTAGATGGTTTGATATTCAAAGGGGACAATGGGCTTAAAATGTCCAAGATGCCATCCCACTTAGTCAAGGGGACACCCCCCTCTTATTAGTTGTTTAATAGGTTTCAAATCACATGGGGAATTAAATATGTTCTATCCCCTAAGTGCCCCTCCCCTAACTCAGATCTGAGGGTAGTATTAGTCTTTTTACATTTCTTATAAATGCCATGTATTTTGGGAATTACTTAGTAATTAATGAGAAGAAAATCCATTTGTTGCTCACAGCCCAAGGGCGCCCCCTCTCTCCCCCTCTAGAGCTGTGAGAGCTCATATTTCAGATGTGTGCAGCCTCTCCACCACCACCTCCCTGAGTGTGAAGCTCAGCACTGCCGCCATCATCGCCATCGAGCCGCCATCGCACCGCCACCGCCGCTACGTCGGAGTTCAATCCAAGTCAGGATAGAATCTCAACTCTGAAATTTTATCTTTTTTTCTTGTTGTCTGATCGAGTCCAAACGTTGAGAACTTGTTCTACTTGTCTCCCCTAATCTCCAGTTTAAATTTCGTGCCATTTAGCTTTCATTTGGTATTTTTCCCATATTTTGTTCTTCCCCTCAATAATCTACTAGTTTGTAGATCTACGGGATAGTGTTCCCTTTTCGTATTTTTTCCAACCCATTATCAATTTTCAAAAAAAATCCATAAAAATTATCAGGTGTTTCTAACATCCGCCCCTTCCACCAGTAATTTTCACAGCACCCATAAAATTCTCCTACTCAACGGTCAAAGGTCAGTTTTAGGCAGATCTCTTTCTGCCCTGAGTGTCAGTAATCAGATCCACAGAAATAACACAGTGTTGCAGAGCCTCCCATTTCTCATCCCTTCGTTGGATCAACCTACAAAAATTATATATTATATATCTGGGAGTCCTCTTTCCAACGCCACTGGTTTCACCTCGATCTGATTCCGGATCTGAGATAATTAATTATTTTCGCCGAGGCACGTAAATCTATTCCCTGTGCAGGTCCGAAATAACAGTCCGGGAGAAATTCACAAACAAATACCAAAGGTCAACTTCTGAAACCGCTAGGCCTGTCAACGGATACAGATATTATCCGGATCCGCTTCGATTCGTATTCGTTTTTTCGGATACGGATAATATCCGAATTCGAATCGGAGCGGATACAGATATTATAATATTCGCTTCGAAAAATATCCGTTCGGAATATTATATATCATATAATACATATTTTTAAATAATGTATTATAAAATAAATGATATTATAGAGAAATTTAGATATTTTATAGTTGTATTTTAATTTAAAATATATTATATATTTTTTTAACATTTTATAATTATATTTTATATACATTTAATATTTTATAATTATATTTATATACTTTTAAATTTGAATCTGATAATTCGGATTTTAAAACGGAGCGGATACGGATAGTGAGATATTCGCTTCGTATCCGAGTCAAATCGGAGCGGATCAAAATCGGATAATTCGAATCGGAAAACGGAGCGGATACGGATAGTCATATATTCGCTTCGTATCCGCTCCGTTGACAGGCCTAGAAACCGCCACTTCAGATAGTCGTTCAGGGACGTTCTGCCATCGTCCCAGCCAAGCGGCGCCGTCAGAAGATCTCAGGAAGGCGACATTTCTTTGGAGGCAACGGCTTGCTGTCTAGCAAGTCAGAACTGAGTCGGCACAGGACCGAGTCGGACCAGCACGCCGAGTTCGCCCGAACGCATCTCCAGGTTGCTGCCCGTCAACCCAGGGTCGGTCCTCTCGGGCCCCACTTGTAGCCCTTTACCTCCATGCGTGGAGTGGGCAATAAAATTCACTATTGTAATTAAGTTTTTACCATTGTACCGGGAGTTACCGTAACTGGCCGGGGTCGTCTTCCCCACACCCGGAGCGTGGAGGTATCGTGTCCACTCCTCTCTTGACATTTGCTTTATTTCGTATATTTTCGTATGCCACTGCTAGAGAGCATGTGATATGATTATTAGCTCGATATTATATATTATCACCGCTGCGAGAGAGAGAGAGAGCGAGACCCGTCACGTGACTCGATCTGAGCATGGAAGAGCCGACTACTCGACTCATTGCCGGTTTCTCAACCGCGCACGGTCCCACGCATCCCTCGCTAGGGACACATGCGAGCTAGAGTCCCAGGTCGCGTGTCCGTCCCGCATCAATTTGGTATCAGAGCGAGTTGAGTCTAGGGTAGTCATTCGTCATTGCTTAACAAAAATATAAAAAAAGAGTCATCTAGAAAGTGTCTAAGTCTAGGTGTCACATTTGCATACCATTATTCGGTATATGAAAAGGTGTTACCCGACCGTTAGGTTAGGCCTATCGGGGAGGTGATTCACTCGCGTGAGAGGGTCTTCGGATCCCCGGACTCTGCCAGGTACCGGATCTTAGTTTAAGTCTAGGGTCCTTAATATGCATTAGTTAGTGCATTCCAACCTTGCATAGTCGTGTCTAGTGTCTTGTCCAAGTGTCAGCATGTCTAGCATGTAGTTCTCCCCAATTTCCCATGGATTCCCTATCGCCCAGGCGATATGACTGTTGGCACACCCATGGGCTTGGCAACCACCCTCTCCACTTCCGTAGGCCCGAAGCCTCGGATTTTTATGGCTCCAATGATCCGGGCGACTATCTCAAGTGGGAGGCTGCCATGGACACATACTTTGATTGTTATACCATGTTCGAAGTCGGGCAATTCTATTTTGCCAAGGAGAGGCTTCTCCACAGGGCTATCGAAAAGTGGAGAGACATCGAAGGCTTGAGAGAGGTTAGGAGGTAATGGCCCATCGAATCATGGTGGGACATGACGAGAGAGCTTAGGAGGGTCTACCTTCCCCATCCGGTCCCTTCCAACCCGTCCCACCCATTTACTTCCAACCACGTGGGTCACACCTACAACCGACCCCACCCAATCACCTTCAACCAAGTGGGTCATAGTCGGAGGCAAGGAGTCCTGCACTTAGATGAGCCCCGACCCAAACCTAGGCCGGTTGATTACGGGCGAGTCCACCGCGATACCCCTACTCCAACCCACACCGTTGCCGAACTTGTGCAAATGATTTCGGAATGGGTGGATAGGAGGTGTGCGTATTTTGAGTCGTTGGTCTCCCCTTGCCCACCTCCGAGACCGGACGTAGCCATACCCGAGCCTAGGGATGTCATAGCCAGTAACCCCAACCCGGTCCCACCTCCGGGGTCCCAAGGACCTCTTCCCCTCTGGGAGGACGTTCCTTCCCCACCCATGAGAGCTCCATTGCCACCACCCTCATCTTCCAATATTTATGTGGAGCTATCTCAACCCGAGCCACCCGTGTTTCTAACGGGAAGACTTTTCATCGCCGAGCCACTCCTTAGTTGGCTCAAGAATGGCTTGGTCCCACCTCCCTTCCCATCCATGGATCCCACACTACCTCTAGTGCCAATCAACTCATTTCACACCACTTTCCGGTCTAGTCACTATGTGGATACATTGCATGACCTTCTTAAAGGGTTAGACTGGTAGTTGACGTTGACGCACTTGTTGGCCCCAGGCTTCGACCGATCCACCCGTCGTAGCTTCACCCATCCCGCCTTAGGGTCCATTACCTCCGTGTACACCGTGGGTCATATCACCACGAAGGTTCTTCTTCTCCTCCCGTTACCGGCTGAGCCCGACTTCATTCCTTTTATCCCGAGGGAGGAGCCATATCTTCTATACACTGTCCCATCTACCACGATGGATAGAGGTGACCATCACCTTCATGAATTTCACCCCTGGGACTATGTAATGGAGGAACCGAGGGGTCACACATTCTTTGAACCATTCGACCCCTTCTCTTGTGGACCCCTTGACCCACCACCATTACTCCACCTTTTCAAGGGAGTCCACCATCATACCCCTTCTCCGCGGGCCGATCCATCTGCACCCTCCAAGCCCGTTCACGATACATCTACATATCGGGATGATGTAGAAGATGGCCCACCCAAACCTCCCAAATCTAAAAGGCCGTCCGTGCATGAATGGATCACTTTAGGATGCCTTCCCCATTCTGCCAACCACCGGTTGCATCTAGTGTATGCATGGCACACATTCGGGTGTCCTGGTCCACCCTTGCATGTGTATGGGTCGGACTAACAATAGGTTTGTCTAGGGTCTTGTGTGTCTGTGCATACATCGAGTCGAGTCGGTCATTTGTACGCTCGCGTTGTCAGTCTCTTTCGAGTGCGAGACTTGTCGGACTTTGGGATCGATTCTACCTCACATATCAGATCTAGTCACATAAAGGGACCCAACGGTGATTCCTAGTGAGTCTTCGAGCCGCCTTCCCCCTCCTTTGAGAGTGACCCCACCCCAGAGTGTCCACCTCTAGCCTCATTCTCCAGCAGCGTGAGCATATCGAATATATACGGGATGAGCATGTGTCGATTACTTGGAGTGGAGCGTACTCCGCGCTTTCAGGTTCGATGACGGATCCGCAGGAGCTACTCGAGCAGCCGCACCCCTTACTCGACGGGGTCGAGTTCTTCCCACCC
Organism: Amorphophallus konjac; assembly: GCA_022559845.1. Classification (NCBI taxonomy): domain Eukaryota; kingdom Viridiplantae; phylum Streptophyta; class Magnoliopsida; order Alismatales; family Araceae; genus Amorphophallus; species Amorphophallus konjac. Next base: position 45,744,127 of record CM040127.1, on the reverse strand, counting down.
GGGGAGAATTGATGGGAATCAACACCGGGCACTAACTTTTATTTGTGCATTTGAGTCCTTTTATTTGCATTTATATCCTTAGGAAAATATGTATACAATTGTAAGGCTTTATAAGCTAATTTGTCATTCCTTAGGATTCTTTAGGTTTTTACGCAAAAGTCCAGTAGGACCATCAAGGGGCCCCCATTCACTTCCCTATTGGTCCACCTAAACCTTAGGGCCCATGTGGGGCCAGTCAAAGGTCCAAGGTGGGCTTCTAGATGGTTTGACATTCAAAGGGGACAATGGGCTTAAAATGTCCAAGATGCCATCCCACTTAGTCAAGGGGGCACCCCCCTCTTATTAGTTGTTTAATAGATTCCAAATCACATGGAGAATTAAATATGTTCTATCCCCTAAGTGCCCCTCCCCTAACTCAGATATGAGGGTAGTATTAGTCTTTTTACATTTCTTATAAATACCTTATATTTTGAGAATTACTTAGCAATTAATGAGAAGAAAATCCATTTGTTGCTCACAGCCCAAGGGCGCCCCCTCTCTCCCCCTCTAGAGCTGTGAGAGCTCAGATTTCAGAGGTGTGAAGTCTCTCCACCATCACCTCCCTGAGTGTGAAGCTCAGCACAGCCACCGTCGCCGCCATCGCACCGCCACCGTCGCTGCGTCGGAGTTCTATCCAAGTCAGGATAGAATCTCAACTCCAAAATTTTATCTTTTTTATTGTTTTCTGATCGAGTCCAAACTTTGAGAACTTGTTCTACTTGTCTCCCCTAGTCTCCAGTTTAAATTTCGTGCCATTTGACTTTCATTTGGTATTTTTCCCATATTTTGTTCTTCCCCTCAGTAATCTGCTAGTTTGCAGATCTGCGGGATAGTGTTCCCTTTTCATATTTTTTCCACCCCCTTATCAATTTTCAGAAAATCCATAAAACTTCTCAAGTGTTCCTAACATCCACCCCTTCCACCAGTAATTTTTGTAGCACCCATAAAATTCCCCTACCCAACGGTCAAAGGTCAGTTTCAGGCAGATCCCTTTCTATCTTGAGTGTTAGTAATCAGATCCACAGAAACAACACAGTATTGCAGAGCCTCCCATTTCTCATCCCTTCGTTGGATCGACCTACAAATATTAGATATTGTATATCTGGTAGTCCTCTTTTCAACGCCGCTGGTTTCATCTCGATCTGATTCCGGATCTGAGAGAATTAATTATTTTCGCCGAGGCACGCAAATCTGTTCCCTGTGCAGGTCCGAAATAACAGTCCGGGAGAAATTTACAAACAAATACCAAAGGTCAACTTCTGGAACCGCCACTTCAGATAGTCATTCAGGGACATCCTGCCATCGTCCCAGCTAAGGGCGCCGTCAGAAGATCTCAGGAAGGTGACGTTTCTTTGGAGGCAACGGCTTGCTGTCCAGCGAGTCAAAACTGAGTCGACGCCGCACCGAGTCGGCGCAGGACCGAGTCGGACCAGCAGGCCGAGTTCGCCAGAACGCACCTCCAACTTGCTGCCCGTCAACCTAGGGTCGGTCCTCCCGGGCCCCACTTGTAGCCCTTTACCTCCCTGCGTGGAGTGGGCAATAAAATTCACTATTGTAATTAAGTTTTTACCATTGTACCGGGAGTTACCGTAACTGGCCGGGGTCGTCTTCCCCACGCCCGGAGCATGGAGGTATCGTGTCCACTCCTCTCTCAGTATTTTCTTTATTTCGTATATTTTTGTATGTCGCTGCTAGAGAGCATGTGATAGGATTATTAGCTCGATATTATATATTATCACCGCTGTTAGAGTGAGAGAGCGAGACCCGTCCCGTGACTCGATCCGAGCACGGAAGAGTCGACTACCCGACTCATTGTCGATTTCTCAACCGCGCACGGTCCCACGCATCCCTCGCTAGGGACACCCGCGAGCTAGAGTCCCAGGTTGCGTGTCCGTCCCGCATCGGTATCTAGAACCATTACACATCGGTGGCGCACCCCCAAGCCAATGGGCTGGTCGAGAACGCGAACAGGACCCTCTTGCATGGCATCGAGACCCGCCTTCAACAAGATAGCGAATCGTGGGTAGACATGCTACCCAACGTCCTCTGGGCACACCGTACTACCGTTCACACTGTCATAGGTGAAACCCCGTTCCACCTAGTCTACGGGGCAGAAGCGGTCAACCCCGTGGAGATCTCCAACCCCACACTCAGGGTTAGTCAATTCGACAAAGCACGTAACAACTAGGCACTCTGAGAAAATCTGGATTTGGTGCCCGAGGACAAAGAACGATCCCGAGCACGACTGGTCACCTACCAGTAGCATGGCCCAGTACTACAATGCTCGAGTACGGGAACATCTCTTCCTCCCCGACGACGTGGTCTTGTGGCATACTAGTGTTGCAGACCCTCAAGTGGCGGTGGGAAAGCTTGCCCCTAACTGAGAAAGCCCATACAAGGTTACAGAGGTGCTTGGAAAGGGTGCTTACAGGCTTGCCACCTTAGATGGTCGAGAAGTCCCTCGCACCTGGAACTCTATAAAGCTTAAGGCCTATTATCAGTAAAGGGCGTGGGCCCCACTACTTCTCCACATCTCTCTCAACGAGAAATCGCCAGGTGGCTCTGTGCCCCTAGTGGTCGGGCTGAGAAGTCTCCTCCTTTTCAGGAGGAAGGACATACCACCCCCTCGAAACTCCTAGGTGGTATCTTCATACCTCCTAAGGTCTGGTTGACAAGTCTAATCCTCTTTAGAAGGAAGGACATACACAAGTCTACTCCTCTTCAGGAGGAAGGACATACCACCCCCCTCGAAACTCCTAGGTGGTATCTTCATACCTCTTAAGATCGGGTTGACAAGTCTCCTCCTCTTCAAGAGGAAGGACATACCACCCTCCTCGAAACTCCTAGGTGGTATCTTCATACCTTTTGGGGCTGGGCTGACATGTCTCCTCCTCTTTAGGAGGAAGGACATACCACCCCCCTTGAAACCTCTTTCCCTCTCGGCGTACGTCTGTTGGTTGGCCAATTGCGTTGCTCGTCCGGCCGACAAGCCCCGTAATGAAGGGCCGCTTGGTGAACTCCTCTGGGAAGATGACCAATCGGCCCAACCGATACAACAAACTATTGGCTACACTCGCGACCATAGACCATTGTGCCACCTGGTGGAGTGCGAAGATGGTCCCTTCCCAGGTCTTGACGAGACCCTGGACCAAGTGTCCCTCACCAATGCTCAAAGAGGTTCCATCTGTCAAACGGCTACGCTCATCAACCATGGGCCATTGAATCACCTGGTCGAGTCTGGGGAGGTCCCATTTAGTCCAAGTTGGGACTATGGGCCAACGTACCACTCACCCGCGTTAGGAGAGGTCCCATGTGTTGACTCGCCTGGTGTTAATAGGTCTTGACGACCGTCGAGACCTACACAACCCACTGCTTCTATCCTTCATTCTCTCACAACCCTTGCAGGACAATGCCCTCAGCTTATCAAGATAGAAGAAAAGAGGAACATAGAGCATGTGGACCACATGCACAGGGAAAAGAGGAACGGGGAGAAACATTCATTATCCCATTGGGAAGGAGTACAAAGCATGGTTTCAGTTGTCTATCTTCAAGTCATACAAGTCAAGGGAGATGTTTAGCATCCCTTTTTTATCATATAAGCGGTGGACCTTGTACATGGCCTCCTTTTAGCCCACCAAGTATCCCCGCCGGAAGGCATCGGAGCCTTCCTCCTCTCTCCCCACTTGCGAGGAGCTCCCCTCAGGTAAAGGCTTCTCTATGAGGCGTGGGCGCTTGGACACTTCTTCTTTCACTCTTGAAGATGACTTGTGTGCTTGGCTCGCCATCTCTCCAGCCAACGAAAGCCTCCCTGAAGAACTGCTATGCTGTCGTGAGGATCCACCAAGTCTTCTGCCAGCCCTGAAACCCTCGGGGACCCCTATTTATATCAGTAAGGGGAGCGCCCCTTGGGGTCATGGGAGGGCCACCCACTAGCTGGCGTAAGCGCGCAGTCCTCGAGCTGTGCCATGTACCATAAAGTAACCTCGCTTGTCACCCCTGACATCGATGTGATGGATCATAGATTGAGATGCACTCTGACTTCCCAGATGACCTCGGAGCCATGCGAAGAATGCGAAGACATGATGGACAAAAGAAGGTTCTTTTCCATTTCGCAAAGGCCAAATTATAATTTTGGGAATGTCTGAATTACCCCTCCAAAAAGAAAAAAGAAAAAAGAAAAAGAGAGAATAGAAGGGCAAGCAAAAGAGGAAAGGTAGAGGTGCGATGACGAGCGCGTGATGTCAGCAGACATGCAGCTTCTCAAACTTTGACGGGGGGCTCGGCGCTAGTGGTCAAGGCCAAATCCCGAGCAACTTAAGCAGGCATCTTGAGGCTGTCGGGGACGACGACCAGCTCATCGATGACACCTTGAGGGACTTCCGTGGCCCCTGCAGCCCCCTTGCCGGCTGTGCCAGGAGCTACAGACTCCCTCTCCTCCTCCACGGCCCCTACCTCGTAAGGGTCGGCGGGAGGCTATAGATCAGGCACGGGCATGCCGATGGCTTCAGCTCCGACCTTCAAGGTAGCTACCCACCCGTCGCGGAAGCCGAGATCTATAGTAGGGAGGAAGATGGAGTAAGTGAGATCATTCACCTTCTCGGTGAACACCGCAGAGTCCTTGTATTGCTCAACAGCCGTCGCCGTCGTAACCTCCGCCGTCCTCACCCTCGCCTTCTCGGCCTCTGCTTCTGCCTTTCCCTCTACCGCCGCTACTGCCTCCTCTGTCACCCCCTTCCCCATCGCCCGTACCTTTGCCGCACTCCACACCGCCTCTACCCGCTACTGCTCCTCCCAAGCAATCGCCAACTATTGCTACTGCGTCATGTCCCTGGCCTTGGTTAGGGTGTCGGAGAGTGCCTGGAAGGTTTGCTCCTCCTCCTCCCACATGTCCTTTCGGCGCTGCAGTTCTTGCCACATCGCCTCCTCCTTGGACTCATCTGTCTAAAGGACCCAGCGACGGTCGTCCAAGAGGGCGAGCCCGCAAGCCACCTCCGTCAGTCCTCGCGAGGCCATGGTCCTCCACTCATCAGCCACTAATGTGCCGTCTAGCCCTCCCGGTCCTCCGGCCGTAGCACCCTGCTCATGAGCTCCATCGCCACAGTATAGGTGCCCCGCTCGTTGGCGGGGTAAGGGCCTTGCGAAGGGAGGGGGCTAGGACCTGTGGGGATGGCGATCGACGGACGGGCGGGGACTGTGCGATGACCTGAGGCTGAGCTACTGGTTGGACTGGAGGAGGTGCTGACTCTCTCGGCCTCTTCTCCTGTCGTTCCCGAGCAATCATCTCCCTAGGTTCGGGCCTATGTGCTTCTCCCTAGCCATGGTGCAACACTCGCTCGAGCCAGGGATCTCCTGTGGCCTTGGGCAATGGCTGGGGGCTGCGGTGGGCGAGCAGGGAGGCGAGGGCCTCACCGGTGTGGCAGACGGCCCCTCGATAGCTTCCACGGTTAGCGGGTGGTAACGGAGCTGGCCTGGGGGGAGCAGTGACGGTAGCGACACTCCAACCGACACCTCATGTTGGCCTCACTCAGCAGTCGTGGAAGCTCGAGCGATGGCTGGAGGAACTCGAGGACTCCTGGGCGGCACTTGACAGTCCCAAGGACGAGGGTCTGACGACTCTAGCACTAGAGTCTTGAGATGGAGCTCGGGTTGGACCTACTTTGCACCCACCGGTGGCTATGCCACTCTTGCAATGGTGAACCGAGACAAATTAGAGCAAAGAACAACTGGCAGACCACACGCTTAGCCCTGATAGAACCCTACCAACATGGAGGGGCGGACTCAGTCCCAGCGACCTTAGCAAGGAGGGGGTCAGCACCTGATCCACCTTCTAGATTGGCTCATTGCGGATCTTGTCAACTAGCGCCCCCTCCCTATAAGACAACGACAACACCTTGTAGTGGACGTATTGGCAGTTGGGGTAACCCTAGTCCACCTCCCCCGCCTTCGCCAAGATGAAGAATTGGTCTTGCCAGTGCTTTACATTCGACGCGTCCAGGGAGAAGGAAAGGAACTGCATCCCTGCTCGGGCCCAAAAATAAAACTCCGAGTCCGGGGAACCAGGGCAACACTGAAGACAGAAAAGATTAAGGGAAAGATTGGCAATCATGCAACACCTTATCTGACTGCAATGATAGGCGAAAGCGCACAAAATCCGCCAAGAGTTAGGGGTCGTCTGCCTACGCTGGACCCTGTAGAAATGCAGGACTTGGTCGAAGAGTCTAGGGATGGGAAGGTGAAAGCCAGCCTGGAAAGACTCCTCCGGTACGATGATACCCTCAGGGCAACGGGTCCCCAGCCACTCTTTGGTGGTGGGGAAGAGGATATCAAACTCCGGGGGAACCTGAAACCCCTCCCTCAGACTTATGGTAATATGGTAGAAGACCTGGGTGATGGGGAGGCCAGAAGGAGCTCCTGAGGGACCCAGGGCATGGCCAACAGTAGCCTCCGAGCTACTTGTGGAGGGCTCAGACTCGTCGGCTATGATCAGCCTCCTACAGGGAGCCATGAGAGGGACAGGGAAGATGAAATCTCACCGGAGGGAGTAGGAAGGAGGAAGCAGCGGGAGCCGGTGTCGAAGGAGACGATCGGATGTCTTCCCCGCTGCTCCCCATGCTCCTTTTAAAGTAAGAAGAGACGGTAAGTGAGACGACGGAAATTGACAGCCTAGATCGCCACCGTTCCTCGAATGGGCGGGAAGAAGCCTAGGTCGCGTCCCTTCACCGTCCAATATCGTGCCCCCGTAACGAATGGGGGTGTGACATCATGACAATGACGTCGGCACCAGGCGGTTCGATGAGCGACTGGTAGGCGCATTTAGTGCTCCACGCCCTGACCCCGAGGCACCAGATGTGGAGGCCAAGCACCATTGTCACTCTGTCTCCTGTTGTGAGGAAGGGTCCGAGGACCTCCTGAGCACTGAGCACCAAGCGCCCTTGCTGCTTAGGAGTGGGGGGCTAGTGAGGAGAACCCATCTTACCAGTCCAATAAGTGCCCATCCTCCGGCCTCATCACAGTAGCTCAACTCTCTAGGCCCACTATGCTACTTGAATGGCCCAGCATGCCACCTGCCCCGACGTAGGCCCAGCAGAGGGTCCGTACGTGCGTGCGCCTTCTCTGACAGTGATCGCGGTACACGGTTGCTGTTGTCCATTAATGAGGAATGGCGCTCCAGTATGGTGATGAGATTGGGAAGCCGCCTGCGTCACTCCTCTTGTCAACGCTGGATCACACCCTCTCCTGTGAGCCCTGCCTCATTAATGATCGTTGACCTTGCCGTATTAACAGCGGAGCTACCTCCCCAACGAGAGACGGAAGATCAATATCCATGCCTCCCTGTCTCGTCAGGCACGCGAGGTAGGCAGCTCATGTCTCCTCCGGTCATGACAACCTAACGGTCAACTCTCCTCGCAATAGTATAAGTAGGACCTTAGCCTAACGGTCATGAGGTACGTAGAAAAAATCTTTCTTGGATCTCTCCCGCTCTCTGTCACTCTATCTCTCCCTCCTCTGAACGCTCTCCTCGTTCTCCGCCGTTGCCTGACTTGACCATCAGAGGGTTGTCCCCTAGGATAACGCTCAGGGCTCCATCTGACCTTGCATCGATAGTTGCAGGTCACTCTCCGACGAGGCTCTCCGTCCTGAACAAATAAAGTTATGTGGGTGTGGATCGAGAAGTGGGCAACTATTTCCCTATCGCTACACTTTCTAAGAGACACCAAGTTTAATATTAATTATTTTTGATAGTCAAATAGTCAATGTTACGGGGATACATGTATGGATATAAGATTCACCTTTTAAGTAAGACTACACATTTTGATTTGATCCGATCAACTTGAACTTATGTCAATATGTACAATATATTATTAAAAAATACAAATTCTGTGTATGTTGTACATGGAAAATACAACAAACAAGCTATCAAATCGGCTGGTTGTTCTTCTCTAGCTCATTAGATTGATACTCTTTAATTTAATTTAGGATGCGTTTGTAACGGGGGGAAATTTCAGAGATTTTAATCGTTGAAATATTCACTCCCTCAAAATCATTTCTGAATATCTGATTGCCTTATCATTTTTTATTTTACGTGAATTCTAAAATTTAAAAAAAGATAAAAAAGGAAGAAGATTTTAAAATCTCTAAAAATTATTTCAAAATAAATTCCTCTCTGTCTAAAGATTTTGAAAAAAAAAATTACACATCTAACGTCCGTTCCAAACATAACCTTAGCCAAGATCCCACTCGTCTTTAAAGTATCATATCAACGGTTAAAATATTGTCCAAGTGATGAACATTGGACAGAGCTGCTAGCATCCATCCTCTGACAAGCCAAAAATCATCTTAGCAGGTTGCTCGATCGACGTCTCGAATATGAAAGGTCCGGTGAGGAATTTTGTCCCGCTGGTGAAGCTTTCGAAAGAGACTTTCTTTAATGGGAAATAGTTAATACCCGTCTCGGACGGATAAACCATCCGGAGACGTGATTGGCTCACATGCAGTGTGTGTGGGCCAATCTCATCTCGAACGGCCGTCGGAGACGGGCACCTACCGTCACTCTTCTTTAATTGGACGGTGCTTTCGATGAAGTTGCACACTGGGGAGGGCGTGGGGTGACTTACTCGCGTCCCACTGCCGATTCTGATTAGAGACAGTTAGATGTGAGGAGAGCGGGTGAAATCCGTTGCTCTCTCTCATGAGATGAGATAACTCAAGTAATTATCAAATGATCTTAAAAATTTGCATTCGAATGCATTAGATAATTAATCTTAAATATATATCTCTTTATAGATTTTTCATGTATAAATTTAATGGTAATTGTGTCCCTGTGTTAAAATCTCGTCAAAATATTTACGAAGGATACCTTCTTCTTCATCTCTCGTTAGAAAATTTAATCATCTATTAACAAGAGACGACGATAAAGGCATACTTATCACTTAATCTACATATGAAAGGCGCACATCCATACGTACAAAAGTGAATGTAAAAAAGATTTTCATGTAACTTTATTTTGATTTTTTCTATATAAATCATTGTTAAATTAAAAATTATAGATATACCATTTTTCTATTTATATATATTTACTTACAACCAAACGGGTACAAATTTCTATTATCATATATGAAATAACACGAGCCAAATCATGTTTTTTTCTTTTTACTATAATATTATTACAGATGAAATAGGATGAGCCGAATCCTTCACACCCCATACGCCTTTTTTACTAGACTCTGAAGTCATCCGTGCGTCATCTTATTCTATCCGCGCGTCTCCCGAGTTCCGACAGCGCATCAAACACACTCCCTAGCCCCCACCGAAAAACTTGGGCCGTCTACGCTCTCCCGTCTCCACAGCGCCACGCAGCAGGATGGTCCTTCACCAATCCGATCTCCAAGGCGTCAAGCGCCCCTCGTGCGGCACGTGCGAGGGTCTACAGATCCGGGCTCGCCCAAAGGCGGCGACGCGCCCCCCCCCAACGGTCCATCCCGTTCCACACCCACCTACCAACCCACCGCCTTCTTCCTAGTTCCTCCTCACTTCCACTCCACTTCTCACAGAAACATAAAAAAAAATAAAGAGGGGCGAGTAGAAGAAGAACAAAGGGGAACCCCTAGCGTCGATCTCCGCCTGCGCTGCCCTGCGGCGAACGGGATCGGGGAGCTCGAGGGGGCGATGGCATCCTCCTTCGACGCCTTCAGCAACGACGACGGGGAGGACCTGGCGGCGAGGGTTTCCTCCACCCGCCCCTTCGACGACGACGGCTACCTAGGGTACGATCCCCGGCTTCCCTCCCAGCGCTTTGAGTCCTATGGCGGCTTCGCCGCCGACGAGGACGCCAAGGACCCCCTCGGGGGTATCCCCTTGGAGGAGCCCCCCCTGGGCTTCCCCGGTGGGGGTAGCGGCGGCGGTGTGAGCGGGAGCTTCGACCAAGGCGAGGATATCCCCATACCTATTCACCATGTTTCTTCGGACAGCGTCCCGCCCTCGCCGGACAACTATGGGTTCTCGGTGGATCAGGATGGGGATTTTCCTTCGTCCCCGTCCCCGTTCATGATGCCTGAGTCTAACGGGAAGGCGTACGAGGAGGCAGACGATGGTGGGGTTTTTATATCTGATGGCCCGATCCTGCCGCCTCTGAGCGAGATGCAGCCTGAGGAAGGCTTTATCCTCCGCGAGTGGCGCCGGTGAGACTAGATTCGTTTTGGAGCTCTTGGCTTCAGATCTGATCTTCGGACCATTGAGTCGATTTGAATTTTGTCCGATCTCCATAGGATTGCATAGATTTAAGCCTTTTCTGGCCTCCAGATGATTGAATTGCTTTGAGTTTTGACTAGTGTGCTGATCTCATGAGAGCAAGATCATTGCTGTTCGTGGTTATTTGTTTTCCGGGTTTGTTGTCAACTTGCTCTGGTTTTATGAACTTCCAGTTTTGTTCTATGATCTTGTAGCTCTCATGGACTTTTTATTGTTGTTTTTTGCTCCCCCAGTTCATGTATGGTTAAGTTTTCCTATCGTTTGAATTACACGGTGCGTATTGTAGCATAGTTATATTTAATTTCTAATGTTAATGAGAACCCCCCTTTAGTGATCATGAGAACTGATTTGTTTACCAAACTTATCCTTTAGGGGAAAAATAATTAAAATGTTGCTCTTTTGTTATGATATATTCAAAATTTCAATTGCGGTCAAAATATTCCTTGTGAATTCATTTTAGTAATGCTCAGCAGCCCAAGAAGCGTCAAGAGTTTGTTTTTTTGATATTCACATGAACGCCATTTCTTGTTTAGCTGCTAGAAGTTCACAGGTATAGGTAACAAGTCCATATTACACACGTCTTAGCCTTCTTGTAATGACTTCTTCTTAGTCACATAGACAAGAGAACACAACGAACTTAGACAAAGGCCTTAGCGATGCTTTCAAATTCCGAACTTACCATGTGCATGGTCTACCTAGATCTTCTGTAAAGACAACATTAAGATTGTATCCTCTTGAAGAAATGTATTTCTGGCTGGATAACCAAAATATGAAGTAAGAGGAAGAGAATTGGTTAGTTTTTCTTAGTTTTTTTTCTGAGGACTTATTAGTAGTACATGAACCAACTCACATCAATTCTTGCTTGAGTTGTTGTCTAACTGCCTAGAAAAACCTGAGTAGATCATAGTTTGTGGGCTCGGCTGATCCCAATCAAGATTTTTCAGCTAATGCCAATCCGATTTCAATGGGGGTAAATTGAATCCCCATTTTACTTAGAAAAAAAACAAACAAGGAAAAATATGACTTGGATTGGCTGGAATTTTTCTGGAGTTTGCCAATCCTAAGCCAATTTCGAGCGAACCTCAATCCTTGATCTAGATTGGATTGGGCCCGTCTGATGCCAGGAACGATAGGTTCCCCAAGCCTTGGAGTGAATTGAAGTATTAAACTGATATTTATTAAAATGGGAGGAAATGAGTGAGAATTAAATTCTGACACAAGAATGTAGTGAGCAAGTGTCAAACAAGAAATAGTTCCATGACAATATAATTGATCTGCTTAGTTTTCATTTTGTTTTTTAGTCTTGTTAGTGCCATTGAAACCAATTATACGGTTATCCCCAGTTGGGGATGCACAGCCTGCATGCACTAGCTCACAAGAAAAAAAACATCGGGGTGAACAGCCCAAGCTTTACTCCCAGTTGGGCCATGGTCCAGGTTTTAGTGAATGTGCAGGAAAGTCTGACGGGCCTTCAAATTTTTCTTGGGACCCTAGTGTTGAAAAGAACCAGGGTCAAATGGATTACAGGTCTTGGGGCCCCACTACAAGGCCCCAAGGTTCGCCATGTCCACAACCTTGGGACCTATATGAGCACCAGCATTTTGGAGGCCTTGGAGCCTATAAATGGCACCTGAGGGCCAGCCCTGTCTTGGTGTCTTTTGCTGGGAGATCCCAACGAGGGAAAAATAAAAGGCACAATCTGGGCCCAGATCTGAAGATTTTAATAGTATCTTGGGCCTGGCCTGGCCTGTCAGTAAAATATTCAATCTCGGCTGGGCTTCAGATGGAAAATTGAAGTATTGGGCTTGAGCAAGGCTGGATTGGACCGGTCCTGAGCCCTGTTCTTGACATCCCTAATAATTTCCATGAATCTTTGTCTAAATTCTAGTGTAGCTGCCTAGGGGCCAGTGGAATTGAGCTGTCATTCATTGCAAATAAGAGGGACTTGTTCAGAATTCAATTCTGACATTTTTGTGATCACACGAAAGGAATATAGGCAAGCATCAAACAATAGTTTGTTTTCTCATCATATTCTTGGGTTTCAAGAAACATTATCCCTCTCTATCCCCTCTCTGGCAGCTTGCATAACTTTGTCTACCCGCTTATGTGAACATTTATGAACACATGGAAAACTGTAGATGTAACACAATTAAGTGAATAGGCATGGTTGTGCCTTTCCATTAACAGCCAAAAGAGCTACCCCTGAACTTATAAGCATGACTGTATGCTGATACCAAGCCATCAGAGGAAGTTTGATGAAAGTCTTCCAAACATGACTCAATGTTTTTGCAGCAACCTTCACACTCTACCTAGGCTACCTATGGAGGAAAGCAAGGTCAATCCTCTTTCCCCTTAACTAAAGATTTAAAATAATTGCAATGTTAATTTAATCTTCTTTGCACTAGCATGCATATTCTAGTAGTCTCATCACATTTTCTGATTCTAGTTAAATTTCAAGAGAATTTCCAACAACAATTATGGTCCTTTAATTTTTTAGAGTTACATGTCTGTAGACATGGAAATGTTTTGTTTTCTTCTTGGTATTATCTCTTTCACATGAAGAATGAAGGTGCTATAGGCCATCAACTGCAAGTGGGATTTCTATATATTAAGTTTGGCTTCTACTTGTCACTTTCACTTTCTTATTTTCATGTATAAGTTGTGGAACCAACTACTTCAAAGAAACAAAACGTTTTTCTTCCCCTTCTTGATGTAATAAGCTAGTTGATGCTTCACGGTTCTCACTGGTGGCATGCAAATGTCCACATATGGCTTCTTGAGAAGGTGGACAGAAATGGCCTTGTTGCCAATATTTTCTTTTCTTTTTTCCATTTGATTGGTGCTTGCTTGTGGCACTTGATATTTCATGCATTTGCAGATGCATGTGCATACACCCACAGATATAGGCTTAGGAGGAGTTCCTTGAATTGCGTAGAGGGATGCAACATTCTAGGCATGTGATTTGAAAATGGGTCGTCAAGTAATGCCATATTATTTGCTTGGGTGCATTTGGGGCATCCAAGAAAATTAATCATTTAGCCCCTCTTTGATAGAGGGTTAGATAAATGGAGGGATATCCTCCTTAGATTAGTCTGTCCATCCACTTACTCCCATTTACTTTGATAAGAGGGATGGGTTAAACTGTTCCACCTATTTAGATGGGTCACACTATCCAGATCAGATGAGGGTTATCCCTCAATCTAACCCGAATATTTATATCCCTCTATCAAACCAAAAAAGGAACAAAATGGGGGTTATCCCCGGGACAAGTGGGGGATAACCCCCTGTCAAAGCGGCGCTTAGGTTCTCTGAGACAATACTCATGCAATGTATTATAGTATTGAAAATTAACTGTTAGCTAGAATGCATGACATTGACAAGGTATACAAGTTTTAGATGCTGGTCTATCAGGTGGTTTGAAAGTAATGTAATCAGTTCTTTCGAGAATATTTCATACGTGAAATTCAAAGATAATATGTCGGAAGTTTATTTTTTTGCATTTTCTTTTGACTTTTAGTTCCTAGTGGATGCATAACAAAACATCAACTGGATATTAATTTTGTTCACATTTTTAACCAGGCCTGGCAGGCCGAAGAGAAATTCGCTTACTGCATGTGGTGTTAGATTTTAGTTTGAGTTTTTTGGGTCTTGTAGAAATATCTACTTCCAAATAACTAGAAAAGGCAGATGCTAATTTAAGAGGGTTGGGAAACCAGGGCCTTTAACCTTAGCTAGCTACCATTTTGTTTTGATAAGTCCTTGGTGCAGTCTAGGTCAGGCTTGATAGCCAGGTGCAGTCAACTCTGTTTCAATGGTGGCTTTCTTGTATTTTTAGTAGGCATTATGGGCTTCTTGAAATTGAGGCATGCACTTTACTTCTTAGAGATTAATTGTGTATCTGTGGTAGTAACCGCATCAAACTTGGAGTATTTAATTTCTAAGTATTTTTTAGAATTCATGCGTTTTTTAATGCATGTAGATGATTTAATGCACTAGGTTTTTTTTTGGCACTCACTGACTTCAGTTACCTTCTTAAATTCTTGATCATTTCGTATATGAGTTTGTCTTTGTGCATATCATAGGGCTGTGCTGACTGGATAGGGCAGTTCCATGGGAGCCTTCTTTTCTCCAATCCTTGGCATTTGTCAATTGTCCCCTTTTTTGGTTTTTAGATTTGTACCAAAATTAATATGGTCCTATTACATGCTTTTCTGAGCCTGTTAGAATGACTTTTTTATTTTTCTGGATTTTTTTTGAAAGTGGGTGGTACCACTGTTGTATTAAAAGAAACAATGGTATATACAAGTATTTTCAAAAAATTCCAAAAAAATCCTATACAAAGGCCACACAAAGATAGTGTGGATCACTCTAACCCCCTAACAAAACAAAAAGAGGAGTTGTGGGAATTCACATCACAAAGGAGCTCAGCCCATTCCCTCACTCTATCACTCTTATTTTTCTGGAGTTAGCTAGTGATTTTCAAGATTCACTAGAGTGACTAGTGGATTACTGAGAATAAAATAATAGTGATTCTGGGAAACATTGACCAGTCTCCACTACTGCTAGATAGTGATGCTGGAAAACTATTGTCACTAGACAACTACTTGCTTGAATGCAACTGTAAAGTGCCTCCATGGCATGTCCAAGCACCTCGCCCACTTTCTAACTTTTATCCTGATACTCTCTACCACTGCCAATTCATCTCTATATACTCTCTTGAATTCTCCTTTTTCTCCAAAGAAAAAAAACCTCGTGAATTCTCAGCCATTGCATTCGAAGCACATGGATGTTAGCCCAGCATGCAGTATATCTCTGTGTCCTCCCTCAGAAATCCTAGATGCAGTGATAAATCTTGCGGTCGTTTAGCCAAGCATTGTTCTGTTTTTGTTTGAAATATATCGGTTCCTTTGGTCTACCTTTCACAGTGGCTAAGAAGATTGACCCATCCTCATTAAAGAGAGGGAGCAAGCTTCTAACAATCATTGCCTTAATACTGAGCCCATGACCTTATGATGTCATAGTCTGCCAACTCCAATGCTGACACCAGTTCACTGGGAAGGACTCACCATTCATGGATCGCCTTGACAAATGTGTACATGCAGCTTTTTGGCCCCAGCTTTGTCATGCATGTAGCCTCCACTTTTAGTAGCCCTTCATACTTGGCTACTCCTAGCAGGGTTCATTTGGGAGGATGTCGATGACCTTACCCAACTCCGGCCACTCTGCCAAGGGTAGCTGGAAGGTAAAGCCGGTGGCCACCGGCACGTTATGTAGGGATTCACCATGTTATGGCTTTGAGCTCAGATGTATCCTTCTTTTAGATCATCAAAACTCTCAGTCTCTCTTTGGTATTGGTTTATCCCGGGGTTAGCTCTAAGTTAACTCCGGGATAAATTTTTTTGTGCTTTGGTAAGGAGTTAGTGTTAGTCGGGTTAGGTTAAGGGCTAACCCAGGGATATTCCTGAATTTTGAAACCCACATCCAAGGGTGAGTTAACCTCCTACCTCAATAAATGCTCAATTAAATGTCTCTCTCTCTCATAATAAATGCTATTTCTCTCTCTCATTATTACTAGGTTAACCTACTATTTACCAAATCATACTAGATTAAAATTAGGTTAGCCCACATCCTTACTCCCAGATTAACTACCCTCCTACCAAATCAAAAATAGGTTAATTCCGGGCTACTTTAATCGGGTTGACTTAGCCCATCTTTAGCCTAACTCCATACCAAAGCCACCCTCAGCTAATTGCAAGTTTTGCCATGAAGGACTATATTTATTAGCAACCCTGTTACCCTGCTGAGTTGGTACAGTGATAGGGAAAAGGCTTGCATCATACAAGAAAATAGTTTTTGCTGGTTTTTCTTTTTTTTTTGTCCTTGAATGACTAATAAGCTCTATCTCTTCTCTTCATTGTAGTGCCTTTCAGAGAGTGAATTCTGCAGGATTGATGCCATTCAATTGGCATGAGCCAGTGACAATGAGACGTCCATGGTTAAAGCATTGGCAAGACTATGTTGCAGCTTGCGAGGATTTTTTGGGAGTGGGGGTAGGGGACTGATGATGGGATTCAGACAGATCCAGTGGTCCTTGGTGATCTGTTCTTGAGAGTGCCATTTGAGGAGATATGTTGGGCATTGGTAGGGTTTAGCAGGGGGTGGAAGATGGAAAAGTGGATGCTTCCACAAGGAGTTGAAAGAAGAATTTTCCACAATCCACTATTCTGAAGAGGAAAGGTCAAGAAACTGGGTTCAAGTATGAAGATGGGTGGCATGAAGAAACTTATGTGAATATTTTTTACAAAATGCATTTGTCTACTTTCTATAAATATTTTTTCAGGATTCTTTTAAATGTGAATGAAATATTATATGATTATTGGAGGTAGGCTTTAGCAGAGGAGTGGAAGTCGGAAAAGTAGATGCTTCATGAGGGGTTGAAGCAAGAAGTTTCCACAAGCCACTACTTCGAGGAGGAAAGGTCAATAAGCTTAGGTTTCAAGTATGAAGATGGGTGGCATGAAGAAACTGAATAATTTTTACAAAATGTGTGTAATTCTTATAAATGTTCTTCATGATTTTTTTTGAATGTGGATGAAATAATATATTATAATTATTGGGGTTCCTTCACTAGGTGCAAAAGGTGGAATCTTATGGTGATAAAGGATAGTGATATTTCTAATTTTTCCCTTGTAGAGATGCCTGGGGCTGGCAATGAGCGAAGCCTATTTGCGAGCCCTCAAACTTGGTTTGGCACATCTAGTCAGATGAATGAGCTTGAGCTAGAGTAAGGCTTGTTTGGCTGCGAGTTGATGAATAACAAAGATCCAGAGCTCTGATTCTTAATTATATTGATTCGTCCACCCACGAGGAATGGCCAAAACATTTGACTCTTCACTCATTGCAGTATAAAAAAGGATTTGTAAAAAAAAATGTCAATGGATAGGTTTGAAAATCGATGAATTGCTAGTTGTATAAGATTGTTTTATTCTTATTCTTCCCATTCTTAGTTCACCACTAAGGAACTCTTTCTGTTCTGCTCTCTCTTTCCTGTTTGTTTAGCTGGCTGACTGGAAAAAAAGACTAGTCTTGTCAGAGCATTAGCCTGGCTGAGCTTGACTTGTCTGGCTCATGAACTGGTTCGATTTGGTGCATGCTTCACCATTGATAATCTCATCCGGTTGCTTCAGCAGAAGTCCAATGGTTTTCTTCTCCATCAAAATGGAGTCAAAAGTTGAAAATTTTCACCAAGCCTGGCCATGTTAGCAATCATCCTTGCCAAATTTGCTTTCTGTAGGCACCTTCCTTTATAGAAGAAAGAGGAAGGGTACATGGCAGTTAATAAATGCGGTTTAAATTGTGCAGTGCACACAACCCTTAACTATTAAATGTATTAATATATTACAATCTTATCAACACCTTCCATATTTTGAAATGGAAGACCTTGATTAAACGTCATCTCCACAGCAAAACCCCAATGTTCTCCCATTCCTCACCCAAATCTGCCTTTTGCTGCAGTTCCCCTTCTTCTCCCCCTTCTCCACAACCATGAGTATCTAATGATAAGTGATCGGTGACAAGAAAATGGTCCCCACCTCCTGCCCTTCCTAACACCTTGTTTTGTCTGCCAACCTGGAACCAACACAAGCACATGAGGACAACCTCATTACAAACATACTGCATGGTGCTCCAAAACATGATGTTGCTGCTGCCTTCTTCCCAGTGTGCTGCTCTCTCTCATGACATCGTCCTCAGCACTGATTCATCCTTTCATTCCCTTTTTCTCTGTCAGCTGATGTCGACCCTCGAATCCACAGGATAGGGCTTTCCTCCCTCCATCATCCCCCCTTCTCTTTCTTCTTCATGTGTCTCTCTTGTGATGCAAATGCACAACCCCCATAGGATATTGGGATTGGGGGCCTTGAACAGCTTTATGGGGTGGAGTCTCTCCCTTGGTATCTGGTGTGACTTGGTTGAGACCTCTTGGATGAGGGACTTTCCGTTAGACTCAGGTTCAGTTAGTTGAATGAGCTGAATTAGACATTTAATGAGCCGAGGGGGAGCTTGAGTTTTCTTGGCCTGGATGAGCTTGAGCATATCAAAGCTCAGCTCATTGCCACCTTTAGGATGCTTTTATGTCTCTTCTTTCTGATTTTTGAAGTGCCTCCCTTGCACCTTTGGAGAAGGATGAGAATCTTGTCCTTACAGTTGACACTCAAGTTCACATGCTTCTTATGGAAACAATTTATGCAGTTTACTTCCTGCAGCCAGACCACCACGGCTCGCCACAGCCACCTGGTCCCTTGCATGACCTTGGCTAGCAGCAGCAGCAGCAGCCAGACTACCACGGCTCACCACAGCCAGACCACCATTTTCTTCATCACTGCCTTTATTCCTCTTTGAGACTCTTTATCTTGGCTTCTCTCATTACTGGCTGATGCTGTAAATAAACCATTGCATGTGTGCGCAGACAAAATGCCATCCGTCTTGAGGAAAAGGAGAAAAAGGAAAAGGAGCTCAGGCTGCAAATCATTGAGGAAGCTGATGAATACAAACTGGCTTTCTATGAGAAAAGGAAAATTAATTGTGAGACTAACAAGGCCCAAAATAGAGAAAGGGAAAAGGTAAAATTTGCAACTATTGGAGATTACTAGCTGAAGAAGAAGTGCAGGCTTTGTTGAATGAATCTGACTACATTCCTAATGTATTTTCTTCAAATGTTACTTTGTAGCTATTTCTGGCCAGTCAGGAGAAGTTCCATGCAAATGCGGATAAAAATTACTGGAAAGCAATTGCAGAGCTCATCCCACATGAAATACCCAACATTGACAAGAGGAGAGGGAAGAAAGATCAGGAGAAAAAGCCATCAATTGTTGTTATTCAGGGCCCGAAGCCTGGAAAGCCAACAGATCTTGCTAGGATGCGGCAGATATTGTTGAGGTTGAAACACACACCGCCTCCTCACATGAAGGCCCCGCCACCTCCTGCTCCTCCTGCAAAGGATGGTGCCTCTGCTGCTGGTAGTGGAGGCAAACCTGTAGCAACCGGGAAGGAGCCTGCTGCTAATGGCCCTGCCGCATCAAAGCAGGTGACTTCTGCAGCGTCCGAGGCACAGACGGCCACAGCTTCTGAGCCTGCCTCTGCTTGATCACTCTGTCACTGAATATATTATACCTGGTAGTTCGCCCAGTCTGGCGAGTGGAGAGTATACCATTCAGTTTCTCAGAGTTGAAAAGCTCGTCTTTTCGCGCATCTGGGAATCTTTATTTGTGAAATCTCTCATGTACCGTGGTTTTCTGGAGACTAATCGTGAGTAGCATCTCACAAAATCTGATCATTCACTTCGACTTCCTGGCTCTTCGTCTATGGGAAACTTGTTAGGATAATTTGAAAGGTGTACCCATTGTAGCCGGTGTAATTTACGGACATGCATGTTGTTGGTGCCGTGCAGGTGTCTTAATTAGTGGAAATTCCAGTTTGCACTGGACCCGTGGTACATGTTTTGCCTCAACGTTCTTTTTATGTGCAGAAATGGCATCTACTTGAATGATCATGACGGCGTACACATTTGGAACGTGGAATCTACTCATTCCGACTTGTTGTGTCCTTGCCACCATTCTTGTAAGTTTCCCGATGTCGGATGGTACTCGCGTCCTGTTCTCGAATTTTTCCAAACAGGTATTTGTGATGTGTCAAGTTGGTTGTGACAAGGTATGATCATACGTAGACTAGTTTTCAGAGAGCGAGTTCCAATTGGCAACATCATTTTCAAGAGTCGAGAGAGAACAAATTCAAGTTGGTGACGCCCTTGAGGCAGAAACGGCACAAATGCATGTATACTTTCCCAATCGCTCTTGTTTGACCTGCCTCTTAAATAGTGGAATTCCTAAAATCCATCAAGAGGGTTGGCATATTTTTCATCGTTTAACTGTCATTTTTCACTTGAATATACGGAAAGGATATTATCTAATGCCAATCGGATAAAGAAAATTATCCTTTTAAACTTGATGTTGAAAAAGAAAATTTTACTCCTCTCTCCTCGAAGCTCTCTTATTACTAGTCTACTTCACATTCTCTTTCTGCGTTTGGTGACGGTTAGGTAAAAGAGAGATTTCCCGTGATCACGTCGTTCCTACTCCAACAAGATTGGGATTTTGAAGAAAAAAATTCTCAATTTCAAAATCCCAATCTCTTTTGCTCAACGTTTCTCATCTTTTTAAACATGGAAGTGAGCTCTCTTAGGTCTTGAGCTCAAACGAGCATTATACGCATCCTTCTCTCGTCTCTCTCGAATGAACAATGTCGCGATAAGTCAATGTTCATTTCCAATCACGTGAATAGTGCATCTCTCTTCTCTCTCCCTTCTCTCAGCATCATCAGTAGCCACAGCTCCGGTGATGGCGATCGGAGGTAGCGGCAACAACAGTCAACAGCACCAACAGTAGCATCTTCGGCGACGATGATCGGAGGGAGCAGCAACAGTAGGGTGAGGTGGGAGAAGACGACCCGAGCGACAGAGCGGACAACGTCGGGTTTGCGAGACGCGTGGGTGAGACAGAAATGTGAGTAGACGACCTAAACGATGGCGCGATCGAGATCGAAAGAGGGATTTCCTCTTTGGAATCCACCGGTCGCGGGCGAAAGCAACTGAGCGCGAGCTTCTATGGATTTCGAGAGGGACCGCGCGATGAATCTGATTTCTCTCTCTCGCAAGAATCCCCTTCACACACAAGTTGGGGCCAACGAACCACATTTGAAAACATGACTGGGCTATCCGGAGATTCCAATGACTGAAATACACCCTAATCGTGTTTCCAAATGTGGCCTAATCTCCCCCACTTATTGCACCATTGAGTTACTCGAGACTCTTCCCCTCACCCCCATATATATGTGGTCAACGCTATCCGACCTCCCCCTCCACTCCTTTCTGATCGTGCCACCCTATCTCATCTTGCACTATCTCCCTTATAGCCATGACTTCCCCTTTCAACCTCACCCTTCTATTGTTGGGTATTATTCGCCCACGGTGTGTGTTTGTCTCCCCTATTCCCTCGTCTTTGGCTTATCTCTCAGTGCCTTCCTCTCCTCCCCGCTTATTTCATTCCCCGTTTTACTTAGACGTCACAAACCCTACTTATCTACCCCTAAATCTCTATTAACCTTCTTCGTTTCCCCGCTCAACCAGAATTTTACCTTGCTTCTACAGTTCATCCCTAACCACTTGCCCTCCTGACCGCTTGCCCTCATGGGTGTTCGATTGCGCATCACAGCTCTGGTCATTTTCATTAGGAGGTCGCTATATATAGCAGGTTGTGTGGATGTGCTTCCGGTGGTCGTCTGCGGGTTTTTCATTGGTATTTGGGCACCTTGCCTTCCAGTGCTCATCCATTGCTTCCGACTGGAGGCATCTCGTCTGAGCATGGGCATCTCCCCTCTCCTCTGATGCTGTCAAAATATCAAGTGCAGCCATATGGTGATTTAACCTCGCTTTTTCCTTAGGCCCCTCTTTGATAGAGGGATAGGCAAATGGAGGGATATCTTTCATGAGTTAATTTATCTCAGAGTGTTCCACTAGTTTTGTTGGGTCAGTTTAACCGGGATACATGAGAGTTATCTCTCGTTGTAACCAGATTAACTTTATTACCGATTATCCACTTTGGCCAAAAAAAAAAAAGAAAACAAAATGGAGAGCGCCCCATTCAGTTTCCCCGGAGTTGATGCTTGTCCTCTTGCCCATATATAAACCCTTATTTTGTGAAATCTCATCTAGTAGCATGGTTTCCTGTGAGTAACCGTGAGAGTAGCATCTCAGAAAACCTGATCATGTGCTTTTGACTTTTGAGTCTGATCGTGTTGTATGGGAAACATGTTTGCAGGCAATGGTGAGAGTAGCATATCGGAGAATCAGATCATTTACATTTTGACTTTTGGGTCTCTTTGAGTTGCATGGGACACCTGTTAGTACTTGTGGAGAGCCGTACCGCTTAATTACATATAGGTGCATAATCTAGTGTGTTAATTATCAGATTTCACAGTTTCTTGGGACATGCATGTCTTTGGTGCCGTGGAAGTGGTGTCTTTATTAGTGTAAAGTTCTAGTTTGCACCGACACAGAGAGTGCTATAACATTATCTGATGTGAAGAAATGACATCTTCTAGAAGGATCGTGATGGTGTAATAAATGATATAACACGAGGGAATGTGGAATGCACTCATCCGGAGTTACAAGCGAGGACCTCTTGCAGCCTTCCCACCCACGGTACGTACATGAGTAGCCGTGTCAAAATTAACGTGGTCAACTGGTCATGTTAGGTTATATTACACGCGTAATACACCTTCATCATACCAAAATAGCTTATTACCATTCATTTATAAAAATATTTTAAAATATGAATAATTAATTATTTAATAATTAAGAATTTTTTTGGCATATTTAAACGTCTTATATAAACTAATATTTTAGTCTTAAATAATGAGGATTGTGTAAAATTAAATATAACTTTCTTTTTTATCGCCGAATCGTTGATTATGTTTCCTTCAAATATACGTGTAAATGACAACCGATGAATACTTTCTTGTCAAGTATACGTAAGTTGAAAAATAGAAATCAATTAATATTTTCTTGAAATAGAGGATTTTTCTTTGTTGAAATCTCACAATCTTGATGTTGAGATTCATTGTCCCAAGATCATATGCACGAGTCTCAACTCAAAAATCGATGTGGGACTAATGTCCAAGTTCTAACACTCCCCCTCACGATCAAGATGGGCCGTGAAAATTAATTAGGTGAGGGTGGAAAGATATACGATTCGGCGCAAGATCATGCTCTGATACCATATTAGAATTTATTGGATTTGGCCATCCAACTCAAAATCTTAAGGTATTGAGTGGAGAGGACCCCACTAGTATAAGCATATTATTATATTTTAATCCATTGTTAATACGAGACTCTTTTAACACCCCCCCTCATGTGCGGGTCAATTTAAGCTCTGTCACGTTGACTATGACAAACACGACGTGTGTGTCGATTTAAGCTATGTCACGTGGACCATGACAAACATGGAGTGTGTGGCCCAAATCATAACCATGGACTCTGATATCATATTATAATTTATTAGATTGAGCCATCCAACTCAAAACTTTAAGCTGTTGAGTGGAGAGGGCTCCACTAATATAAACACATTATATTTTAATCTATTTTTAATACTGGACTATTCTACCAGTTATCTTTTAAGATGATTATTTTGAATATAAAGGTAGAGGCCATGTGATGTAATAGTGGAGATGATTTTGGTTAATGAACCTAGGGCCGGTTTGATAAGTGAACTGTCGGGGGGTTGTCGGGACTTCGTGGGGCGGGTCCGCCTCCCCCCCTCACACACATCCCCCTAACCGGCCTTGTTCGACCTTGTTGGTCGAACAAGTCAATTCTAACTGACTTTCAAAGGGGGCCCTAAGGTTTTAGGTTAGAGATGAATTATAATATTAGCTTTAAGCTCACTAGCCACATTTGTCTCATTTATTCCATCGTGAGGGTCTTCAAAAATAATCTATTTTTTATTTTTTAGATAATCACATATTATTTCAAAACCTTACATATTATATTTTATATTCATATATTCCATACATTATCATATATACTTTCATATAAGTAATATTATTTCAATTATACCTAATGTTTTAAATCCAAGTCTGAACCTTGACTGGGATAGGTTAGTGGGTCACAGGTCAATGGTTTAATTATTCGACTTGACACGTGACTCCTAAGATAATATTATATATCTATAGAATTTTAATATACGTTAAGTATTAACTTAGAAATATGAAAGATATGGTGTAATATATATTGTAAAAATAAAGAACAAGTGCATTACATGATTTTCCTACAGTCTATAATTTTTCTTTCTCCTTTGTAACTTGTAAATTGTCCCATAAGACGGTAGGAGTCTACCAAATTTAGTCTTAGACGCTTAATTTTTTTTATTTATTTCTATGTGAAGTGAATAAAGATATAGAATCTAGATATTTTTAACTTTCAAAATTTATGTTAATACCATTAAATGATAATGTCATAAGTGATATAATTTCAAGGATGATTCCTTATCCTCCATATTATTTACATGTTAAATTAAAACTTAAACTAATGCTAGAAACTTAGAAAATATGAAATAGGTCTCGAATTTAAACTAATGATAAAAATTTAGAAAATATGAAATATGTTTCGAATCTGGTCGAGTCACCTTGGTCTGATCGGGTTGGGCTAGGTTAGTCAAGTTGAGTTGGGTTAATCGGAGTTTACATCTTGGCCGGACTAGGTAGAGTTTCAACCTAATTTTGAGATCAAGTCATGGGTCAACCGGTCAGGCCGACCAATCCGGGCCTAATTTTAAAATAGTGATTATGATTGTACCCACTAGACTCTAATTCTTTCATAGTTAATAAAATATTATGTTAAAAATATAAAATATAAAATTTTGAAAGGGGATATCTCAAATCAATACGAATCTAGTGATATGTCATCATGTTAAGTATGCTAAACAAATTGATAAAGATAGATTAGTCTTTTTTTCATCTTAATCTACTTATAAAAAGTCAAGTTAATTAAGTGGCACGTGACCATATATATATATATGATGAATTAGAATTTATTATACCGATAAATATAATATAAAGAATGTGGAGATATAATATAAATCATGTAAGTAATTCTAAGAGTATATATGTAATAAAACTTTAATTTTATATATGTCAAGTTTATATCTCATGCTATCAACTTGATATAGAGGGATAAAATATATAATTCAATATATAAAGAGTGCATTTAGTGTAATTCTAAATCTTAAGGTATTGAGTGAAGAGGGCCCCACTAGTATACGCATATTATTATATTTTAGTCCATTGTTAATACGAGACTCTTCTAACACGCCCCCTCATGTGCAGGTCGATTTAAGCTCTGTCACGTGGACTATGATAAATAAGAGGTGTATGTCGATTTAAGTTATGTCACGTGGACCATGACAAACATGGAGTGTGTGTCCCAAATCATAACTATGGACTCTGATATCATATTATAATTTATTAGATTGAGCCATCCAACTCAAAACTTTAAGGTGTTGAGTGGAGAGGGCTCCACTGATATAAGCATATTATATTTTAGTCTATTTTTAATAAAGGACTATTCTACTAGTTATCTTTTAAGATGATTATTCTGAATATAAAGGTTGAGGCCCCGTGATGTAACCCGGTGGAGACGATTTTGGTTAATGAACTTAAGGTTTTAGGTTAGAGATGAATTATGATATTAGCTTTATGTTCACTAGTCACATTTGTCTCATTTATTCCATCATGAGGTTCTTCAAGAATAATCTATTTTTTATTTTTTAGATAATCACATATTATTTCAAAACCTTACATATTATATTTTATATTCTTATATTTCATACATTATCATATATGATTTTATATTAAGTAATATTATTTTAATTATATCCAATGTTTTAAAACCAAGTCCGAAGCTTGATTGGGGTAGATTAGTGGGTCATAGTGTAGACACGCCATCTTTGACATTTTTGCGGGTAAATCTCATATTATACGATGATGCTCCGAAGTAGTTTGCACATTTGATTTATTTGAGTGATTTCCATAATTTCGGTTACATATAAAATAAAAAAAAGTGTAAAAAGGTTAAAAAAAGATAAATAAACCCAAAAACTAAAAATAAAGATATATATATATATATAAGGTTGTAAATATATATGTATATATATAGTTGTTCTTACATAAACTAATCATAAATTAATATCGTAGTTTTACACAAACCCATTAAATTATTGTAACCCCACCTCCCTAATCTTTAGGATATTGTCTCCCTTTCTATAATTCTCCTATACTCTCCCACAACCCAGAGAATCCACTCTTTCTCTCCCACGTCCCCATCTATCTCTTTCAACTCTCTCTCTCACCAACCTAGCACGCTCTCCCCCACATTATCTCTTTCTCACGTCGACTCTGTGACGACCCAGAGTTCAGGACACCGATATACCGATAACATCGATACACCGACGCCAAGAACTGGGGAGGCCACCCAAGAGGCTGATGAGGCCCCTGAAGGGTTAGTGGGGGTTAGCTGAGGAACATGCATAATTAATTGCGAATTGGGGCGCGCAATACAGTAAGTATTTAAGATTTAAACACAAGTGCGGAAGCAATTTAAAAATAACCAGAGTGATATATGTATAGCTAGTCCAGAGTCACAAACACCAGTCCTCAAGGTACAACTACGCGGGGCATACCCCGGCAAAAGTACAACACGAGCCTCAAAAAGGCAGCTCGTGCGCAGCTGGCAGCTAGGAACGGTCCCGAAACAGCACACTAAAGTCCGGGAGACGGCGGGCGCGGCTCACCTGAAAGGAGAAGGGTGAGTCACAGTCAGACTCAGTAGGGGTCACGCGGATCCCTACCTCGCACTAAACAAGCGAACATGCATAAATAAAGTAATTAAAGCATGCATTTAAATAAATACACAGGCAATGGCATGAATAACTAATCACAAGAAAGCTGTAAACTCTAGCTAAGCAAGTATAACAGCTAACACATGCCACTACTAATTAAATGCAAGCGATTAAAGCTAAAACTACCAAATAGAAGGAGCTGCAACTAATCCAGACAACAAGGAAGGACAACCACTGGAGCAGAAACCAGAAGCGTCCACTGACGGCTTACACTGCGTCTCAAGCACTCGCAGTCGACGAAGTGACAAGCTAAGCGCGTAAACAGTACCAAACCAAGTGACCAGTCGGAGTGGCACCCGTCGGTGTCAGTCCACAGTCTCCGACCACGTGTGCACACACTGACTCTAGCCTGAGCCAGGCCCTCTAACTAGTTTTCTCCCTTGGCAGGACGCTACCATTGACTGGGAGCCCACGGAACTAGCTTACAAACCGTGAATGGGAAACATACCCCTCCGCCATCCTCAAGCGGGTCGGTACTCAACAGACCTTAGGGCAACGACAGTGGCTCCATTGCATGGAAAGAAAAGATACTCTATTGGTATATAAAACACGCCATTAAACACTTAAAACAATGCGAATATGGCATGAGTATAGAACGGAACGCATAAGCAATGGGCTGGGAACATAACCAAGCTGACGGGCAAGCGGCGGTCAGAGGCCCACGCGCTACTTGGAAGTGACGGTCGGGGACTGGTGCGTTACATCAAGAGTGACGCGCTGGTCTCCAGCCGTTACTCCCTCCCGAGTTCCGACTCACAGGTGCGGGGGGGAATGTGACGGTAGGGGCCCTGCGCGTCGCTTCCAAGCGGCGCGGTAGGTCACCGCCGTTACATCCTCCCGAGTACCAAACCCAAAAGCCCTGAAGGGGAGAGTGACGGTGGGGGTCCTATGCGTTGCTTCCAAGCGACGCGCGGGAACTCCGCCGTTACTTTCACCCGAGGCTCAAAACAACACACAGCGTTCCAAACGACAGCAGATGAAGCGACGCCCCAGTCTCGGCGCGTCGTTACAAGCGACGGCCGGTCGACAGACCGCCGGGCTCACCGCCTCACCGGGCTAACGGAAAACAACGAACGAGTAACGGATGGGGTTCCCACCGTTACTCTCCAAACGACGCCCCTCGATAGGCCGTTATTTGGGAAGTGACGCGTCCATCTTGGACCGTCAGGAGAGTGACGATTCCTGGCAGGACCGTCACTCTACCTGGGTTACGGGCGGGTACGGTTTGTAAACCGAAGCCCTCCCGGACGGCTGAAAACGCCGGGTATCGACGAAAAACCTGATAACCTGTCAAACCACGCATGCTAGACAACAATTTAACATCTAAATCTAGCACATGCAAGGCCTAAAACGCATTAAACTCAAGATTTAGGCTAAAACCTCAAAAATGGAAATATACACATCACGCATGCTACGGGGTGCTAATCAACAAACGGGCTAAAGGAAACGATCCTAACAAGATCGAGATTCCATCCCCCTACCTTTCGCAAGCCGAAACCGTCGAACGGGCCGCATGCAAGGAGGAAGAGCCACGGAGCTTCCACGCTCCACCTCGCTCCTACGATCACCGATCCACGCCGAAGAGGACACCCACGCGCACTACTCGACGCGAGGAATCCAACGGTGCCAACCTCGCCTCAATCCGATCTCGTTTCGCCCGAGTTCCCTAGGAGAGGGAAGGGACGATCGTGAGAAGAGAGAGAGGGAGAGGGTGAGAGTGAGATCGACGGGAAGGGAGAGAGAGAGAGAGGGAGAGGTTATAAAAAAATAAAATTAATATATATATAATATAATCATTATATATATAAAAATCTTATTAATTTCAATAACCCCCAATTAGACCCAAATAAATCCGGAAAAAATACCAGACAAATTCCTAAAAATCCAGGAAAATAGTCAGAAATTCCAGAACAATTAATAGAACAAATACCACGAAGGATCCATTAAGGCACGGGCCTTACACCCCAATTACACAACCCACTCTCACACAGGTCAATGGTTTAACTATTCGATTTGACACGTGACCCCTAAGTTAATATTATATATCTATAGGATTTTAATATACCTTAAGTATTAACTTAGAAATATGAAAGATATGGTGTAATATATATTGTAAAAATAAAGAACAAGTGCATTAAATGGTTTTCCTATAATCTATAATTTTTCTTTATCCTTTGTAACTTGTAGATTGTCCCATAAGACGGTAGGAGTCCACCAAATTTAGTCTTAGACGCTTAAAATTTTTTTTGTTTATTTCTATGTGAAGTGAATAAAGATATAGAATCTAGATATTTTCAACTTTCAAAACTTATGTTAATACTATTAAATGATAATGTCATAAGTGATATAATTTCAAGGATGATTTTTCATCTTCCATATTATTTACATGCCAAATTAAAACTTAAACTAACACTAGAAACTTAGAAAATATGAAATAGGTCTCGAATTTAAACTAATGATAAAAACTTAGAAAATATGAAATATGTTTCGAATCTGGTCGAGTCACCTTGGTCTGATCGGGTTGGGCTAGGTTAGTCAAGTTGAGTTGGGTTAATCGGATTTTACATCTTGGCCGGACTGGTAAAGTTTCAACCCAATTTTGAGATCAAGTCATGGAACCGGTCAGGCCGACCAATCCGGGCCTAATTTTAAAATAGTGATTATGATTGTACCCATTAGACTCTAATTCTTTCATAGTTAATAAAATATTATGTTAAAAATATAAAACATAAAATTTTGAAAGGGGATATCTCAAATCAATACGAATCTAGTGATATGTCATCATGTTAAGTATGCTAAAGAAATTGATAAAGATAGATTAGTCTTTTTTGATCTTAATCTACTTAAAGTCAAGTTAACTAAGTGGCACGTGGCCATATATATACATATGATAAATTAGAATTTTTTATACCGATATATATAATATAAAGAATGTGGAGATATAATATAAATCATGTAAGTAATTCTAAGAGTATATATGTAATAAAACTTTATTTTTGTATATGTCAAATTTATATCTCATGCTATCAACTTGATATAGAGGGATAAAATATATAATTCAATATATAAACAGTGCATTTAGTGTAATGCTAAATCTTAAGGTATTGAGTGGAGAGGGCCCCACTAGTATAAGCATATTATTATATTTTAGTCCATTGTTAATACGAGACTCTTCTAACACGCCCCCTCATGTGCAGGTCGATTTAATCTCTGTCACGTGGATTATGATAAATAAGAGGTGTGTGTCGATTTAAGTTATGTCACGTGGATCATGACAAACATGGAGTGTGTGTCTCAAATCATAACCATGGACTCTGATATCATATTATAATTTATTAGATTGAGCCATCCAACTCAAAACTTTAAGGTGTTGAGTGGAGAGGGCTCCACTGATATAAGCATATTATATTTTAGTCTGTTTTTAATAAAGGACTATTCTACTAGTTATCTTTTAAGATGATTATTCTGAATATAAAGGTTGAGGCCCCGTGATGTAACCCGGTGGAGACGATTTTGGTTAATGAACTTAAGGTTTTAGGTTAGAGATGAATTATGATATTAGCTTTAGGTTCACTAGCCACATTTGTCTCATTTATTCCATCATGAGGTTCTTCAAGAATAATCTATTTTTTATTTTTTAGATAATCACATATTATTTCAAAACCTTACATATTATATTTTATATTCTTATATTTCATACATTATCATATATGATTTTATATTAAGTAATATTATTTTAATTATACCCAATGTTTTAAAACCAAGTCCAAAGCTTGACTGGGATAGATTAGTGGGTCACAGTGTAGACACGCCATCTTTGATATTTTTGCGGGTAAATCTCATATTATACGATGATGCTCCGAAGTAGTTTGCACATTTGATTTATTTGAGTGATTTCCATAATTTCGGTTACATATAAAATAAAAAAAGTGTAAAAAGGTTAAAAAAAGATAAATAAACCCAAAAACTAAAAATAAAGATATATATATATATATATATATGGTTGTAAATATATATGTATATATATAGTTGTTCTTACATAAACTAATCATAAATTAATATCGTAGTTTTACACAAACCCATTAAATTATTGTAACCCCACCTCCCTAATCTTTAGGATATTGTCCCCCTTTCTATAATTCTCCTATACTCTCCCACAACCCAGAGAATCCACTCTTTCTGTCTCACGTCCCCATCTATCTCTTTCAACTCTCTCTCTCATCAACCGAGCACGCTCTCCCCCACATTATCTCTTTCTCACGTCGACATCCCAACTACACAACCCACTCTCACACAGGTCAATGGTTTAACTATTCGATTTGACACGTGACCCCTAAGTTAATATTATATATCTATAGGATTTTAATATACCTTAAGTATTAACTTAGAAATATGAAAGATATGGTATAATATATATTGTAAAAATAAAGAACAAGTGCATTAAATGGTTTTCCTATAGTCTATAATTTTTCTTTATCCTTTGTAACTTGTAGATTGTCACATAAGACGGTAGGAGTCCACCAAATTTAGTCTTAGACGCTTAAATTTTTTTTTGTTTATTTCTATGTGAAGTGAATAAAGATATAGAATCTAGATATTTTCAACTTTCAAAACTTATGTTAATACTATTAAATGATAATGTCATAAGTGATATAATTTCAAGGATGATTCCTTATCCTCCATATTATTTACATGTTAAATTAAAACTTAAACTAATGCTAGAAACTTAGAAAATATGAAATAGGTCTCGAATTTAAACTGATGATAAAAATTTAGAAAATATGAAATATGTTTCGAATCTGGTCGAGTCACCTTGGTCTGATCGGGTTGGGCTAGGTTAGTCAAGTTGAGTTGGGTTAATCGGAGTTTACATCTTGGCCGGACTAGGTAGAGTTTCAACCCAATTTTGAGATCAAGTCATGGGTCAACCGGTCAGGCCGACCAATCCGGGCCTAATTTTAAAATAGTGATTATGATTGTACCCACTAGACTCTAATTCTTTCATAGTTAATAAAATATTATGTTAAAAATATAAAATATAAAATTTTGAAAGGGGATATCTCAAATCAATACGAATCTAGTGATATGTCATCATGTTAAGTATGCTAAACAAATTGATAAAGATAGATTAGTCTTTTTTCATCTTAATCTACTTAAAGTCAAGTTAATTAAGTGGCACGTGACCATATATATATATATATGATGAATTAGAATTTATTATACCGATATATATAATATAAAGAATGTGGAGATATAATATAAATCATGTAAGTAATTCTAAGAGTATATATGTAATAAAACTTTATTTTTGTATATGTCAAATTTATATCTCATGCTATCAACTTGATATAGAGGGATAAAATATATAATTCAATATATAAACAGTGCATTTAATGTAATGCTAAATCTTAAGGTATTGAGTGGAGAGGGCCCCACTAGTAAAAGCATATTATTACATTTTAGTCCATTGTTAATACGAGACTCTTCTAACACGCCCCCTCATGTGCAGGTCGATTTAATCTCTGTCACGTGGACTATGATAAATAAGAGGTGTATGTCGATTTAAGTTATGTCACGTGGACCATGACAAATATGAAGTGTGTGTCCCAAATCATAACCATGGACTCTGATATCATATTATAATTTATTAGATTGAGCCATCCAACTCAAAACTTTAAGGTGTTGAGTGGAGAGGGCTCCATTGATATAAGCATATTATATTTTAGTGTGTTTTTAATAAAGGACTATTCTACTAGTTATCTTTTAAGATGATTATTCTGAATATAAAGGTTGAGACCCCGTGATGTAACCCGGTGGAGACGATTTTGGTTAATGAACTTAAGGTTTTAAGTTAGAGATGAATTATGATATTAGCTTTAGGTTCACTAGCCACATTTGTCTCATTTATTCTATCATGAGGTTCTTCAAGAATAATCTATTTTTTATTTTTTAGATAATCACATATTATTTCAAAACCTTACATATTATATTTTATATTCTTATATTTCATACATTATCATATATGATTTCATATTAAGTAATATTATTTTAATTATACCCAATGTTTTAAAACCAAGTCCGAAGCTTGACTGGGATAGATTAGTGGGTCACAGTGTAGACACGCCATCTTTGACATTTTTGCGGGTAAATCTCATATTATACGATGATGCTCCGAAGTAGCTTGCACATTTGACTTATTTGATTAATTTTCATAATTTCGGTTGCATATAAAATAAAAAAAAGTGCAAAAAGGTTAAAAAAGATAAATAAACACAAAAACTAAAAATAAAGATATATATATATATAAGGTTGTAAATATATATGTATATATATATGGTTGTTCTTACATAAACTAATCATAAATTAATATCGTAGTTTTATACAAACCCATTAAATTATTGTAACCCCACCTCCCTAATCTTTAGGATCTTGTCCCCCTTTCTATAATTTTCCTATGCTCTCCCACAACCCAGAGAATCCACTTTTTCTCTCCCACGTCCCCATCTATCTCTTTCAACTCTCTCTCTCACCAACCGAGCACGCTCTCCCCCACATTATCTCTTTCTCACGTCGACACCCCAACTACACAACCCACTCTCACAAGGTCAATGGTTTAACTATTCGATTTGACACGTGACCCCTAAGTTAATATTATATATCTATAGAATTTTAATATACCTTAAGTATTAACTTAATTAGAAATATGAAAGATACGGTGCAATATATATTGTAAAAATAAAGAACAAGTGCATTAAATAGTTTTCCTATAGTCTATAATTTTTTTTTCTCCTTTGTAACTTGTAGATTGTCCCATAAGACGGTAGGAGTCCACCAAATTTAGTCTTAGACGCTTAATTTTTTTTGTTTATTTCTATGTGAAGTGAATAAAGATATAGAATCTAGATATTTTCAACTTTCAAAACTCATGTTAATACTATTAAATGATAATGTCATAAGTGATATAATTTTAAGGATGATTCTTCATCTTCCATATTATTTACATGCTAAATTAAAACTTAAACTAACACTAGAAACTTAGAAAATATGAAATAGGTCTCGAATTTAAACTAATGGTAAAAACTTAAAAGATATGAAATATATTTCGAATCTGGTCGAGTCACCTTGGTCTGATCGGGTTGGGCTAGGTTAGTCAAGTTGAGTTGGGTTAATCGGATTTTACATCTTGGCCGAACTAGGTAGAGTTTCAACCCAATTTTGAGATCAAGTCATGGGTCAACCGGTCAAGCAGACCAATCCGGGCCTAGTTTTAAAATAGTGATTATGATTGTACCCACTAGACTCTAATTCTTTCATAGTTAATAAAATATTATGTTAAAAATATAAAACATAAAATTTTGAAAGGGGATATCTCAAATCAATACGAATCTAGTGATAATGTCATAAGTGATATAATTTTAAGGATGATTCTTCATCTTCCATATTATTTACATGCTAAATTAAAACTTAAACTAACACTAGAAACTTAGAAAATATGAAATAGGTCTCGAATTTAAACTAATGGTAAAAACTTAAAAAATATGAAATATGTTTCGAATCTGGTCGAGTCACCTTGGTCTGATTGGGTTGGGCTAGGTTAGTCAAGTTGAGTTGGGTTAATCGGATTTTACATCTTGGCCGAACTAGGTAGAGTTTCAACCCAATTTTGAGATCAAGTCATGGGTCAACCGGTCAAGCAAACCAATCCGGGCCTAGTTTTAAAATAGTGATTATGATTGTATCCACTAGACTCTAATTCTTTCATAGTTAATAAAATATTATGTTAAAAATATAAAACATAAAATTTTGAAAGGGGATATCTCAAATCAATACGAATCTAGTGATATGTCATCATGTTAAGTATGCTAAACAAATTGACAAAGATAGATTAGTCTTTTTTGATCTTAATCTACTTAAAGTCAAGTTTACTAAGTGACACGCGACCATATATATACATATGATGAATTAGAATTTATTATACCGATATATATAATATAAAGAATGTGGAGATATAATATAAATCATGTAAGTAATTCTAAGAGTATATATATATGTAATAAAACTTTAATTTTGTATATGTCAAGTTTATATCTCATACTATCAACTTGATATAGAGGGATAAAATATATAATTCAATATATAAACAGTGCAGTTAATGTAATTCTAAATCTTAATGTATTAAGTGGAGAGGGCCTCACTAGTATAAACATATTATTATATTTTAGTCTATTGTTAATACGAGACTCTTCTAACACGCCCCCTCATGTGCAGGTCGATTTAAGCTCTGTCACGTGGACTTTGACAAATAAGAGGTGTATGTCGATTTAAGTTATGTCACGTGGACCATGACAAACATGGAGTGTGTGTCCCAAATCATAACCATGGACTCTGATATCATATTATAATTTATTACATTGAGCCATCCAACTCAAAACTTTAAGGTGTTGAGTGGTGAGGGCTCCACTGATACAAGCATATTATATTTTAGTCTATTTTTAATAAATGACTATTCTACTAGTTATCTTTTAAGATGATTATTCTGAATATAAAGGTTGAGCCCCCGTGATGTAACCCGGTGGAGACGATTTTGGTTAATGAACTTATGGTTTTAGGTTAGAGATGAATTATAATATTAACTTTAGGTTCACTAGCCACATTTGTCTCATTTATTCCATCATGAGGTTCTTCAAGAATAATCTATTTTTTATTTTTTAGATAATCACATATTATTTTAAAACCTTACATATTATATTTTATATTCTTATATTTCATACATTACCATATATGATTTCATATTAAGTAATATTATTTTAATTGTACCCAATGTTTTAAAACCAAGTCCGAACCTTGATTGGGGTAGATTAGTGGGTCACAGTATAGACACGCCATCTTTGACATTTTTGCGGGTAAATCTCATATTATACGATGATGCTCCGAAGTAGCTTGCACATTTGACTTATTTGAGTGATTTCCATAATTTCGGTTGCATATAAAATAAAAAAAAGTGTAAAAAGGTTTTAAAAGATAAATAAACCTAAAACCCAAAAATAAAGATATATATATATATATATAATGTTGTAAATATATATGTATATATATATGGTTGTTCTTACATAAACTAATCATAAATTAATATCTTAGTTTTACACAAACCCATTAAATTATTGCAACCCCACCTCCCTAATATGTAGGATCTTGTCCTCCTTTCTATAATTCTCTCATACTCCCCCACAATCCAGAAAATCCACTCTTTCTCTCCCACGTCCCCATCTATCTCTTTCAACTCTCTCTCTCACCAACCGAGCACGCTCTCTCCCACCTTATCTCTTTCTTACGTCGACACCCCAACTATACAACCCACTCTCATACAGGTCAATAGTTTAACTGTTCGATTTGACACGTGACCCCTAAGACAATATTATATATCTATAGAATTTTAATATACCTTAAGTATTAACTTAGAAATATGAAATATATGGTGTAATATATATTGTAAAAATAAAGAACAAGTGCATTAAATAGTTTTCCTGCACTCTATAATTTTTCTTTCTCCTTTGTAACTTGCATATTGTTCCATAAGACGGTGGGCGTCAATCAAGTTTAGTCTTAGACGTTTAGCTTTTTTTTGATTTATTTCTATGTGTTTTGAATAAAGATCTAGAATATAGATATTTTCAACTTTTAAAACTTATGGTAATATCATTAAATGATAATGTCATAAGGGATATAATTTCAAGGATAACTCCTCATCTTCCATATTATTTACATGCTAAATTAAAATTTAAACTAACGATATAAACTTAGAAAATATGAAATATGTCTCGAACTTCAACTAATGATAAAAACATAGAAAGTATGAAATATGTTTCGAATCTCATCGGGTCACCTTGGTTTGATCGGGTTGGGCCAGGTTAGTCAAGCTGAGCTGAGTTAATCAGATTTTACATCTTGGTCGAATTAGGTAGAGTTTCAACCCGATTTTAAGATCAAGTCATAGGTCAACTGGTCAGACCGGCTAATCTGGGCCTGGTTTTAAAACAGTGATAGTGATTGTACTTACTGAACTCTAATTCTTTTATAGTTAATAAAATATTATGTTAAAAATATAAAACATAAAATTTTGAAAGGGGATACCAAATCGATGCGAATCTAGTGATATGTCATCATGCTAAGTATGTTAAACAAATTGATAAAGATATATTAGTCTTTTTTTATCTTAATCTACCTAAAGTCAAGTTAACTAAATGGCACGTGATGATAGATATACATATGATAAATTAGAATTTATTATTCCGATATATATAATATAAAGACTGTGGAGATATAATATAAATCATGTAAGTAATTCTAAGAGTATATATGTAATAAAACTTTAATTTTGTATATGTCAAGTTTATATCTCATGCTATCAACTTGATATAGAGGGATAAAATATGTTATTCAATATATAAGCAATGCATTTAGTGTAATTCTACGGTCAATAAATAGTAGCTCTCGGGAATGATATCTTGGTTGTCAGGAGCTTCAATCTAGGGAAATGTAGTTGAACTTGAAAGAAAACCAATTCGATTATCTCACTTCGCGAGAATCTTTTGAGTGTTAAGAAGAAAAAATGATCCTAAAAATCCTCTTAAAACTAGAGCAATGCTATATAGATATAGTTATGGGGAGATGCTCAGGTGGTGCCAGTGCCACCTAAACGCGTCCCCATTTTTTTTATTTTTTTATTTTTTAATATGGGGGCGCGTTCAGGTGGGCGCCATCACCATGTGGTGCCGGCACCACCTAAAAATCTCCCATAGTTATGTTTAAATTGCAAGTTTATTCTCGTCATATATAGGACCAAGTTTTTGGGCGCTTTTGGAAGGAAGATGCACATGGATTTCAATGATTGGAATCTCCGACAAATTTTAATCATTTTCAAATGTCCAAGTAATGTCTTGATTTTGATGATAATATAATTTTTCAGAGGAGAGAGAACTCAAGCACAAAAGTGTCGAGTTTTCTTAATCCCACGAAGTAAGCTGAGACTTGTTTCACATGATTATCAATGATGAAAAATACTCCGACAACTTGCACCCAATACGAAATGAGGATTTTGCGAAAAGAAAATAATGGTGTCTCTATTCCAAACGCGCCCTTAGTATGATCGAGATGTTCTTTTTAATCACTAACTTTAAGTCTGTAACACTTGAAGTAGGCACATTGATCATGTTGAGGTTCAACTTTGAGTCCGGATCATCTTATATTGCAAAAGAGGACCAGACTCTGAAGTCTCATAATGGCAATGTCCAATATAGATTATCACATGTCACATGTCCCACTAACTATGAGTCTATATCCTCTTAGTGCAATAACGGACCAAACTATGAGAGTCTCCCATAGCAATTTCCGATAGAGACTCTCACATGTAGCACTAATTTTTCTTCTTCTTTATTTTTAACCTCTTCAATCAATTTCAAATAAGATCTTGCACAGATAAATACAACATTAAAATAATGTTGTATTTATTTGTTTAGCATTGTA
This sequence comes from Amorphophallus konjac, assembly GCA_022559845.1. NCBI lineage: Eukaryota > Viridiplantae > Streptophyta > Magnoliopsida > Alismatales > Araceae > Amorphophallus > Amorphophallus konjac. Next base: position 45,705,809 of record CM040127.1, on the reverse strand, counting down.
TTTATTTGATCATCGTTATATATATGTTGAACATACGTAGATACAACACTAAGTGCTAGGCCTGTCAACGGATTCTGATATTATCCGGATCCGTTTCGAATTCGAATCCGTATTAACGGATAATATTCGAATTCGTATTCGTTTTTTCGGATACGGATAATATCCGAATTCGAATCGTAGCGGATACGGATATTATAATATTCGCTTCGAAAAATATCCGTTCGTAATATTATATATCATATAATACATATTTTTAAATAATATATTATAAAATAAATAATATTATAGAGAAATGTAGACATTTTATAGTTGTATTTTAATTTAGAGTTTATTTTATATATTTTTGACATTTTATAGTTATATTTTATATACTTTTCACATTTTATAATTATATTTATATACTTTTGAATTTGAATCGGATAATTCGAATTTTAAAATGGAGTGGATACGGATAGTCATATATTTGCTTCGTATCTGAATTCAAATCGGAGCGGATCAAAATCGGATAATTCTAATTTAAAACGGAGCGAATACGGATAGTTATATATTCGCTTCGTATCCACTCCGTTGACAGGCCTACTAAGTGCATGAATATAATGTTGAAAAAATGTGGTCGATATTGTATTTGAAACTGACTAACTAGGTTTTAATAGGGTGTTTGAAAATACTTTTTATTTTTAAATAATTTTTCTCCTAAAAGTTGTGTCATTAGAATATTTTCATTAATTTTTAAAAGAGAAGGGTTATGGCTATATATGTGTTTGGTAAAATCTTAGAGAAAGAGAGTGGAGATGATAAGAAAGAAAGAGGAAGAAGATGGGCGTCCAAAGGAGGTTGCACACATGAATCATTTTTAGAAAAAAAAATTGAGAGAGATTTGAAGACACAATAACTTCTCTTTAAAGAATATGGAAGATAATTCTAAATATGGTTACAGTCTGATTTTCTCTCTCAAAATATATATATTTTAGAAGAGAAAATATTGAAAAAATCGTAACTAAAGACCCCATAAGAGGTGACCAAAACTGACATGAAATGTTACAAAGATGTGTGGTAATCTCCTATTACAAATTGCTAGAATCTAAACCTCTCTAAAAATCCAAATGTTATAAAAAATATGAATAGTTTAATTCTTTCAAAATTAAAAATATTTTTAACATATTTAGAACTCTTATGCCTTCTAATATTTTAGTTCTTGAACAATTAGCATTATGTAATCTTAAATCAAAACTTTTTTTCTTGTCAAATTGATAACCATGTTTCCTTCAAAGATACATGTAAAGGGCAAGGGGCAACTTTTATCTGAAAACTTATTCGCTTAATTTGTTTGACAACTAGCTTTATCATAACATAACCATTAGTTGTCACTTTTTAATTGAGATGTCACTTAGAAATTGAAATTGAATTTGGATCCCAGAGGTTGGTGAATAATTTTTTGCCAAGTGTATGTAATTGAAGAACTTGAATTAGATTAATATTTTCTCTATATAGATGATGTTTTTGTTGTCTTTTAAGGTAATTATTTCGAGTACAAAGATTGAGGTAGTCTAATGGTGGAGATGACTCTACTAATAAACCTAAGGTTCCAGATTTGATTTTGCATAGATGAATTGAAATATAAACTTTAGTTTTACTAACCATAGTTGTCTCATCTATTCCATCACCAGGTTCTCTCAATTTCATCTTTTTAATTTTATGAGATAACTATATATATTATTTCAGAACCTCATATATTCTATTTTATATGCTTATATTCCTTACATTATTGTATATGCTTTCATATATATTAAGTAATGTTTTTTCAATTGTAACCCTTAGATTTGAACTATGTCAAAGTTAACAAAATATTTTGTTGAAAATAAAACATAAATTTTGGAGGAGGATACAAGATAAATATGAAAGATCTAGGGATATGTCATCATCATGTTAACTATATTAAAAAAATTAGACAAGATAGATGAATCTTTACATCTTGATAGGGATATATATGATGACGTACAATTTACTATAAGGATATATAATATAAAAATGTAGAAATATATAATAAAATATATAAGAAATTCTAAGAGCATATATGTAAATAACCTTTTATTTTGTTTATGTCCTACTTTTGTCTCATGCTATCAACTTGATACGGAGAGATAAGGTGCATAATTCAATACATGCAGTGCATTTCATGTAGTTGTAGTCAATGAATACTAGCTCTCTCATTTGGAAAAAAAAATCCTTCATGATCACTTTAATATCTTAATTTGTTGTCAGGAACTTCAATCTAGGGAAATTGTAGCTACATGTGAAGGAAAATCGATTCGATTAATCGACTCCATGACAATATTTAATTGTTAACAAGAAAAAAAAATTATGATGATTCTCTTAAGAAGAGCAAGGATAGATAAAAAATTGTTTAAGTTAGAAGTTTACTCTTGTCATACATAGGGCTTGGATTTTTAGTAATATGGAGATATCACTAACTTTGTCCATTGCCCTTGGAAGTAGGCGAATTGAATACGTTGAGGTTTAACTTTGAGTACAAATCATCTCAGTGTGATAATGGATCAGACACCAGGATTCTTCTATGAGAGTCTATTAGGGAACATCACATGTCCCACTAATTTTTTTCTACTTTCCTTCTAACCCCTTCAATCAATTTCAAATATAATCTTTCACACATAAAGACAATGTTAAAATAAGGGCATCTTTTATCCAAAAATATATTCTCTTGATTTATTTAATAGCTAGTTTTCTGAAAGCATGTCCCATGAGTTGTCACTTTGCGTATGAGATGCACGTCGGAACATAGACCCATGAAACACTATAGCGAAATTGAATTTGGATCCATGAAGTTTGATGAATATTTTTTTGTCAAGTATATGTAAGTTAAATAAATTGAATGCTATTAATTTTTATTTAAATATAAGATTTATCTTTTAAGGTAAGTATTCTAAGTATAATAGCAGAGGTCTCGTGGTGGAGCAGTGGAGATGGTTCTGACTAATGAACTTAAGGTTTTGGGTTCGATTCTGCATGGAGAAATTGAAATACAACCTTAGGTTCAGTAGTCACAGTCGTCTTATCTATTCCATCACGAGGTTGCCCCAACTTCACCCTTTTTGTGTTTTGAGATAATTATACACATTATTTCACAACCTTGCATATTCTATTTTATACTCTTATATTCTTTACACTATCATATATGCATTCATATTAAGTATTATTATGTTAATTGTACCCCTTGGATTTTACTTCTATCATGGTTAATAAAATATTTTGTTAAAAATATAAAACATAAAATTTTGGAGAAAGATACAAGATAAATATAAAAGATTCAAGGAATATGTCTTCATGTTAATTAAGAAAATAAATAGACAAAGAGAAAATAGTTTTTAAATCTTAATCCACTTAAACTGTAGTTAAATAGGTTATCCTGCTATACGTGCATTGATAATATATGTGCTTATACCATTTAAATTTTATATGAGGCAGTGGGAGGGGATCTAGAGGCTACTCTTTACATCACTTATTCTGGAGATAGGTATGTTTATTAAAAATTTTAGTTATATGCATTGATAATATATCTGTTTATGTCTTTTAAATTTTATAGGGGACAGTGAGAGGGCCTCTGGAGGCTCCTCTTTATCATCTACTATGGAGACAATTATGTCTATTAAAATTTCCTGTTATATGTGCATTGATAATATGTCTACTTATCTCATTTAAATTTTACGGTGGGCAATGAGAGGGGCTCTAAAGGCTTCTCTTTGCTACTGTCTCTGGAACATGTATGTATATTCAAATTCCTCGGTATATGTGTATTGATAATACATGTTTATGTCATTTTATTCTTATAACCCCGACACTAGATAGTCCCCCTTGGACCAGCCGCACAAGGCACAACGCTACCACCACATCCACCTGCCTAGGCTGTCCCAATAGCAAATATCGCTAGCAGCGCGCACTAGGTTGCTCAGGAAGATGTCGACGATGACCACCAGCAGATCTACATAATGCACACTCCGAAGGGGTAAGCATCTTCCTAGAGTTTTTGTTCGTTATCTATACATCATAAATGTAATTACTTCTATGTAAATAATTTGTAAATGTAGATCATGGTTTGGACCCGATTCGGAGGCGGTGGCCTAGCAAATTACCAACGTCGTCAAACAATTTATTCCCGAGGGGGTCACCCAGTGGAAGGAAATGTCGATCGGGGTCTGAGACTAAATGTTCACTAGGTTCACGGTATGTAATTATTGATTTTAAATTAAATCTTTCTCAATTTTTGATTTTATATTACTGTCATAATTAACATAAACTTTTTTGTATGTGAGGTATCGCTTCAGGTGCCCCTCATACGAGGAAGGAGCATTATCCCCCTTGGATAATGGGGGAGGTTTGGAGAGATCTTTTCGTGACAAATGGAATTCGACTGAGTGGAAACAAAAGTCACAAGCCGCGACATCAAATCATGCAAAAGTGCTAGAAGCGAATGTACATAGGAGCAGGTCCCTCAGCTTCACGACCCAAAAATATAGATTGGTAAGTAATATTTATGATTTTATTATGTTATATTCGCATTTATTTCTAAAGTAATTATCTTCATGTGATTTGTAAAATAGGAAGGGGAGCTCCAGCGTCCAGCTACATACCAAGAGGTGTTCGACAAAACACATAAGAATAAGGGGACGAATCAGTACAGCTCAAGGAGATACCAAGAGGAAGCGGCAAGTTTATGTACATTTTCAAGTATTTTCATTTCATATATGATTAATTAATTCAAGATTTACAATTTTTTTATTCAATTTGTAAGAGACATATGCGAGATTGATGGCGGAGAAGCTTGGGGAGGACACCACAAACGTTGCATCTGGAGATAGATAGTAAGGCGTGGATAGCGACAGCTAGCCCACCGAAGAAAGGTCAAGTGTACGGATTTGGGGAGAGCTTGGATACCAACCAGGTGCTACCATCTTCCCAAGCTTCGTGCTCAGCTCCGACAAGCAGCTTCTTCCGCACCACAATCTATGCCAACTCCGAGAGTCATGTCGACCGCATGATTAAGTACCTGGAGTCACGCCTCTCGCAGAGGTTCCAGTTGCAACTATCGTAGACGTTGCACACTGAGCTCTTAGAGACTGCAGATGCAGATCTCGCAGACGTTGGAGCAGCAACTCTCGTAGAGAGTTGACAATCTCCACCACTCTCACAAACATGATGGCGTCCTACTTCAGCCAGACGAGGATGCCTGCTCACCATGGACACCCGTCGACCTCAACACATCCTTCTTAGTTAAGTACCACATTTCTTACATTTTTTAATACTCTTATTCATAGTTCAAAATTACTAAATTACGAATCACTTGAGTAGCGCATTTAGGAATTAAGATAAATATAAAACTAAAGAAGTTGGGTTTGGGAGCTCAATATTTGAAATATTGGTCCGATTGGCGTCTTGATTGTTCCAACATAACCGGAGATGTGAGAGTGACCAGTGGGACCAGACGGAATCGAAATCGGATTTTCGATTTGGGCTCGACGCTCAAATCACCTACTTAGGAATTGAGTTAATCATAAAATCAAAGAAGTCCTATTTGGGGGCCCTATATTTGAAATATCAGTACGACAAATTATTCTAACACGACCGAAGATGTGATAGTGACCATTGAGAGCTGACGAAATCCAAATCGGATTCTCGGTTTGGTCTCAGCGCTCAAATCACCTATTTAGGAATTAAGTATAAAACCAAAGAAGTCGAGTTCATGGTCCAATTTGTGAAATATTGGTCCGATTGACGTGTGGATTGTTCTAATATGACCAAAGAGGTGAGAGTGAGCCTGAGAGTTGACGGAATCGAAATCTGATTCCTGGTTTAGGCTCGGCGCTCGAATCACTCATTTAGGAATTGCGTTAAGTATAAAATCAAATAAGTTGGGTTCGAAGGTCCAATTTTTGAAATATCGATTCGATTGGCGTGTCAATTGTTCCAACACTATTGGAGAGGTGAGAGTGACGCATGAGAACTGATGGAATCGAAATCAGATTTTTGATTTGGATTTGACGCTCAAACTACCCATTTAGGAATTAAGTTAATTATAAAACTAAAGAAGTTGAGTTCGAGGGTCCAATATCTGAAATATAGATCCAATTGGTATGCCGAGTGTTTCAACACGATTAGAGAGACGAGAGTGATCCGTGGGAGTTAATAGAATCGAAATCGGATTTCTGGTTTGAGTTGGGTGCTCAAATCACCCATTCAGAAATTAAATTAAGTATGAAATCAAATAAGTCGGGTTCGGAGGTTCCATATTTGAAATATCTGTCTAATTTATGTGTCGATTATTCCAACATGATCGAAGAGGTGAGAATAACCCGTAAGAGCTGATGGAATCGAAATCGGATTCTCGATTTAAGGTCGACGCTCAAAACACCCATTTAAGAATTAAGTTAAGTATAAAAATAAAGAATTTCGAACAAATTTATATTTTTATTTATTTAAAAAATTATTTTGTATGCTCATGTCTAATATTCTTTTATTTTACATGTTAACGTAGTATCATACTACATATTCATCGCATGATGATGGGAGAGGAGAGGAGGACGACCAGGAGAATCTGTCGATTTTTTTAATTATTGTAATAAAATTATATTTTGTGTAAATATTGTAATTTGAACATTGTTGTATTTGCACGTGACGTTGGTAATTTTCGGTTGTCATTGTGACGTTGGTTTGTGTCGCTGGTGTGAGATTTTTTTATTGTTGAAATAGATTTTTTTTGATATTTTTCTTATATAATTTTTTAAAAAAATAAAAATATTTAACAATAGATTTGCGAGGGAACTTCGTGAGATATTTTTCATATATAAACTATAATGTTGCCAGCGAAAGATTTGTGGCGTTAATTTTCGTCAAAATTTACAACGGGTCAGAGATGTATGTTAAGTCAACGCATGTATTATAGAGCGATTTGAGGTGAAAATTTTCGTCGTAAAATTGAGATGGATTAGAGTCAAAAAAAAAATTGTCGCTAATATTTTTAAGTCAATGTCGGATTTAAGTCACAAATGTCCCATCGTAATTTTACGACGGATCAATGCATCATCGAAAATCTATGAATATTTTTTAGCCACCGATAGATTCCATCGTAAATCCGTCTCTACTCCATCGTCAAACGATTTTCCGACGGAGTAGACACGAATTTGTGATGGAACGTGTCTCTCGCAAAATTCGTTTCTTATTGTAGTGAACGGCGGCGGTTCATTTTTAATTTTGCTAAAACAAATTAATGAAGTTCGAATTTGACTGTCCGCACAGGCTTACGCTTGTTAACTTTTGCAATGAAACGAACGTCTGCTCCCAGTCGAGCCAATTAATTATTATCCCGGTCAAGATTAACGTGGTCATATTGTTGGGTATAATATATGCGTACGTGTAATGTCCCTGCATCAACACCCGAATATCTTATATTATCGTATATACTTTCATATTAAGTAATATTATCTAGTTCTACCCGGCCCTTAGATTCTATAAGTCTGTCATAGTTAATAGAATATTTGTTGAAAATATAAAACATAGAAAAAAAAATTTTGGGGGGGGGGGATACAAGATAAATATGGAGATTCTAAGTGTATGTCATCATTTTAATTAGCATTTTTTGTATATAAATCACCTTTACATAAAAATTACAAAGATATTATTTCTAGAGAGAGAGAGAGAGAGAGAGAGAGAGAGATGGTTTGCCTCCCTGGTCCTTTTCTCCTCACACTTGTTCTCTACTGGGTTGGGGGCGACGCTCCAGCTTAATATATAGGCAGGTGTTGAACATATAGGACGAGTTTTATAACGTATTAGGTTAGGGGCGGGTGGTCTACCCGAGGTGGCTCACCCGACCCCTAACTCTAATCGGGGTAGATTAACTCATTCCACCTATTTTCTAGGAATGAATTAATCCCCTTTAACCCTATCCGATCCTGGTTAAGAAAAAAATATCAAAAAAAGAATAACCCACCCAACCCCGACTAACTTACCCTACCCGAGTTTAACCGGTTGTCAAACAGGACCATAGAGAATAACACAGTCCACTCTGCCAATGGACCGGTGGACAAAGGGCACCGAAGGCGCCCAACTGTCGTCGAAGACTGGTGCCAGCGTGTCTTGGCCACCACATCACCTCGCCCCCTCCAATCCTCCCGTTTCCTCCCCCTCCTTAGCCAACTCCACGCAGTTTGAACAGGGCATTTGGCGCCTCCCCGTCGTCGTACGTAGACGTCTTAGCTTTGTCTCTCATGGAATATCTCTGAGTCTCTCCACCAGTGTGTCTCTACCTGCCGTACTCCAAACAGGGGCAGTTCATGCGGTCAGCAGTCAGCTGGGAAGGGGGGACCGAGACCGAAAGGAAGCAGCTACAAGAGGCAGGAATTGGTCAAGGGCATACATATACAGGAAAGATTCACAGATCTCCCTCCAGGGCGAGGTCAGGGGCGCCGCCGGCGCGTTGGTAACTCTCATTGTTGGAATTTGAGTATAATTCCTGGACAATAGTCTCATATAGATTAAATGAGTTGTGGTTCTTATGATTATGACTCTGGACCTTTGTATCTTAATACTGTGATTTTGTAGATTTCAACATAGTATCATAGCATGATCTTGGGCTCACCGTAGGCTTTATCTTGCCACCTCCACCTAAGAAATTTGGGCACAATCCCTGTTTGTGTATATCTCAACACCGCAGGCCTGAGCAATAGTCTCATGTCGGGCTCGGTTAAAAATAGGTTGTGGTTCGTGTGCTTATGACCCTGAGACTGTGTACGTGTATCTCAACAACGCATGGTGCGAGAGAAATCCCCAGCAAATATTAATAATTAGGAGAAATGCAAGATTAATGGGTAAACTTGTTGACTAAATAATTGGAAGCATAGGATAAAGTCATAAGTGGATAAGGTTCTGAGTTCTCTCTTACTCTCGTCAATTGATGCTGGTTGACCATGGTATTCCTGACATAGATCTCTCCAACCACAATCCAGCTTGATCCACAGGTTAACAACTAATAATATGCAAAATATTCTTGGGAGTCCTTGGCTTGAGACCTTCTTGTACGTAGCTTTGTCACCTATATTTATTTATCTAGAAAAATATTTATAACCATATAAAAAATATAACTTTTACACAAATGAAAATATTACTAATTAATTATAAATATGTATTTATTACTTGGGCAGTTAGAATGAAGTGACATTAAAACAGTGGAAAGCTTCTTTCTTTCGGATTGCTGACCATCCTTCCCGCAAAAAAGTACGTACATGAGATCGACAAGGCATCTTTATCCGGATGTGGCTTTCGTTGCGACATGTGGCATCCCGCTGTTCGTCTCGCTGATGTGGATCCCCGTCACAGGCCGAAGGAACTGGCCATTGGAAGCCGCAGCCGATGTACACCCATTAGTTTTTAAAAAAAATTTCGTCAAGAATTTCTGAGTTTTCGTTGTCGTGGAGAATTTGATTTTGATTACTTCTCTTGAAAGAAGAGTTTTTTTTTACCCCATACGGTTGCCTTCTCGGGCAAGTATTTTTGAAACCGAAGATGTCACTGACGCAAGTAACAATCTTTTAAAATAATTGTTACGATGCCATTTTTTTATCACGGAATTGTCACACTATTAATTTTGTTGCTGTTTGATTTGAAAGTTAAATGTTAAAAAAAGTTAGATTTAAATGCAAAATTCATGAGTTTGAGAATATCAAAAATTAAATTTTAAAGTGTCCCCATGTCAATCCAACATGAGTGTAGCGAACCTAGTGGACCAAAACGTGACACCTAGCATTGCTCTTCTTTTTTATGAAACTTGTTATTTGCACGAAATATTCAAATATAAACTCTCACACATTTATGATTTAACTTACTTAATTACTGGGGGCTTCCCCTGCAATAAAATTGATGCTTTGTTTTTATTTTTTGTTATGTGAATTTTTTTAGAAAAAAATTAGTGCTTCTCTCTCTCTCTCTCTCTCTCTCTTAAAAACATACGATATGAGATATCTCATTTTTAAAAAGGATTTACTTTTCTCCCATATATGATATTATGATTGACCATTAACCTTTTGTTTCCTCAAGTTTCTACTTTGTCCCTCCCTCTATTTGTTTGTCCCTTGGCCGAAATACGTACTTTAACACTTAATCTGTTCACATTTTAGTGCATTAATCATCTCATCATTATAATATTTAAACACTTAATTACAGGTTAACACCTTAATTATGTCCCGATGTGCCTCAGACGTTTTAACATATTAATTTCTTAATACCTCGAAATTTAACAGGTTCACATGTTAATAGTTGCCACTTCCATCTAGAACATCTAACTAGCGATCCTTTTTCCCAGTTCTTCCAAATTTCTCTTTCCCTGAAGGCTGTGGGTGACCCCATGTAGGTATATCAATCAATAAAAGATCAAGACGTTATTGATCATACGATTCACTCAAAGAAATCGGAAGCCCAACACATGAAAGCTTGTGAGCACCAATTGGGCCTGTGAGTAGAGCCGTAAAAAGGGAAAGATTTCTACATATATAGATGAACACGTTTTGCTTTTGGGAGTGGTGTAGATGAGTCAGTTAAAACATATAAAATTACATAGCATGTGATTGTTTCCACCATTAATTGTTCTATATGTCACACCAAGGCTTGGGAGAGCAGAAGCAACTACACAACGGAACTCGAAGAGCTAAATGGAGGGCGGCATGTTGGGTTATTCGGGAATTCAGGAGGCTGCGAGTGGCGATCTTTTAATTTTGGTCCGAACGGCTATAGCTGTTGCTGCGCTTCTCCCCAGGAGCTCCAGTTGACGGCACTGCCGACGCGAGGCATGGCGCTGACCCTGGAGCAGGCGTCGACCTTGAAGCTGGATCCGCACATGACGCCCTCGCTGTCCACCCTCGGCATCGCCTTCATCTTGTTCATCGGGTGCTCGAAGCTCCTCAATCCACCTTCGCTGTGGAACATGCACCCTGCGAGAGCACACCAGCGAAAACGATATTGGATCTTTGCAGACTGCGGGAAGAGATCTGGATAAGCTATTCTAGATCTCTCTCTCTCTCTCTCTCTCTCTCTCTCTCTCTCTCTGTGTCTCTCCCCCGGCGCGCACTTACCTGTAGGAAATGGTGCAAAAGACTTGCCACAGCTCCCTTTAATCAACTCCAGTTCGTCGGCGATCACCACGGAGCCGTCTGCCGCAATGCCCCAGAACAGCTGAACCCCTCCATCGGCGCTCTGCCAAATGAACAGGAACAGATGTTTTAGCCCAAATGCGTCTCAGCACACAGACAAAAGAAAAAAGAAAAAAGAAAAAAGCAAAACAAATGCGTCTCAGCACGCACAGACGGACGGAGAGAGAGACAGGTGGCATATTATTTACCAGAGCGGCGAAGACGGTGCCGGCCTTGTTGTCGTAGACGACGAAGGCGAAGCTGCCATTGAGGTCCTTGACGACCTGATCCGCCGGGTAGGGGCCGCGGTCGCGCAGCGTGCGGTACGCTTCGATAACCAGCAGCGCCTCGTTGGTGGCCTTGCACAGCCCATACTGCCTAATCAGCGAGCTCAGGTTGTTCAGGTTGCCGAAGAAGAGGCAGTATATGCCGTCCAGGCTGCAGAACAACCTGCGATCACCGCCACCCACACATCATCAACACATAAAACTCACCCTTTTTTTACAACGAATGCAGATCGCCGGGGAGGGAGAAGACAAAGAGGCGCAGGAATAGGAAGCCCTCCTTTGAGACAAAAGGTTACAAGATCTGCACCTTCTGTGTAAGGAGAAGTGGCGCGCGGAATTGACGGACGCGAGGGCAGCGCCGCCGCTGAACGTGGCGGAGAAGGCGTCGTCCGGGTGGGCAGCATGGAACGCCCTCAAGATCTCCTCCGGGTGCTTGGGCGCCGCCTTGCACCCATCCGCCATGGGGCTGTTGAGCTCATGGGGCGGGTGTGCGAACGCCTTGTGGAATATCGCCAACATCTTCTTCTTCTTCTTCTTCTCTCTCTCTCTCTCTCTCTCTCTAAACAAACTTCCTTCTTGTTTGTTCTAAAGAGAAACAAAACCCTTTCAGGAAACACAGGAACCGGCCAAGGAGAAGATGGCAATGGAGGAATGGAATTAGATGGGGATGGTTGATGAAGTCCCCGGTATATATACACCTCTGCTCTTGATATATGAACAGTGAACACAAACATATTAGGAAATAATAATAACATATAACAATTAAAGAAACGCGAGATTCGGTGGCTACCACTTTGCGGACTAGATGATTGGATTGGATAACGTCATAAGTGGATAAGGACTGTTCGGAAATTGCGGGGCTCTTGGCATGGAGCGACTAGTTACTAATTAATGACGAAGACTGTTCTTCTTATTAAGCAAACACATTTAGCTGCTGGTATGACTTGGTTTGACATTTTTTTTTAAGCAGAAGATGCTATACAACTAGAAAAGATCACAGATAGAGTGTGTACGAGTAGTGGTCAAGCAGACTCTCCGAGGGGTTATAATCATGGTTAGTTGACTCGATTCGAGTTGGGGTGACTAATTAAGATAAATTTATTCAGATCCATGAAAATTCAAGACATGATCCGATCAACTAAGATTGAGGCGCACCTCTCTCTCTCTCTCTCTACTCTTTTCTGTGACCTTCTAAACGTGCTCCTACAAAGATCTAATGTTGACAACAAGAATTCGGCGGTGATAGATGAGATTCGACAGAGGCAACGATGATCCAGCCAAAAGAGATGTTGTCAATCGTGGTGAGAGATTATCGGGGGTGGGGCGGGGGCGCCGAGGTGGAGGGGGTGCTGGTGTGGGGGAAGAATTCGCCGTGAGATGGGAGGGCAACAATAGGAGAATAAAGATCTGACGAGTGAGGTGAGAGGCGGTCAGATCAACTTGAATCAGAGATATCATATCGGATCAAAATAATTTAGATCTAATATACAGGTCACCGAGTCGATAAACTTTAATTATAACTATATATGGACAGCTTCTCTGTGAGCTTCAACTCCTCGGTGATAGTGCCTAACCTTACCTCAGGTGACACTTATGAGTAACCACATCTTCCCTTTAAACCGCGCTGGTTTTCCTTTTTTTTTTTCCGTGGGGTCGATTCCACATGATCACAGATCCAGGCAACGTGCAAGTTTTTATGCTAGCACTAATGTAAGTAGTTAATTCAGTTGGCATTTTATTTCTCCATTTTCGGATGGATCTTGAATTTAAATCTCACGTCTCGCGATTATACGAGAGAAAGTATTTGATCTATATAGATTTATTAGGGTTTGCATGTTCGTCCGGGGGAAATTTCGGGGAAGTCGGATCCTTGACGGGGATCCGCGTCAGCCAGACTGATGAGGGGATTCCCTCGGCGTGTTGGCGTGTGAGGTCGTGGTACCGGCCGTGTCACGTGGGACGCGGCAGCACGTGGGGGGGGTCCTTGGTCGTTAAATTTAATTAGAAGAAAGCGAGAGGGCGAAGAAATCATCAGATCCGGATAAGGATGCCCTGTCGTTTACACGTAGTTCGAAGGCGTCAAAGGAAAATAGAGAGGATAAGTCTGGCAGTCATGGGTTTCCCGCCCGATAAGATCTCCGCCTGATTGCTTGTTTTATCGGGGATAAGGTTCCCCTTATTCGTAATTTGCATTAATTAATTAATTTTCTCGAAATAGAAGAGACTGGGGTTGTCTCAAATCAAATTGACGCAGAGGATAGATATGACATGACAATTAAATGGGTATTTTTTCTATGATTAGAATCATTTTGCCCTTCAATTTCTTCAAATGGCATCGTATGCGCTCAACATAGAGAGTGCCAATTAATATCCCTCATTTGATACGCTCGTGCAAAAGTGGATTTTACAAAATGGGTCGTCATTCTCAACCGTGCTGCCAATCACTACCTTAATTAATTAGGAGGCATTTGGCAGTAATATTAATAATGCACAGCCCTGCCAATACAATTTTAATATTGCTACTACGTACCGGTGGATGTTTAATCATGTATAGTCTATCAAATTCGATATGAATATTCTGACTAAGTGTAATGCCATAACAAATCTAACATGGGCTGGAACTTGTCGTACAAATATTAAACTTTAATCTTTGAATTGCGGAATAAGTCTAAATAAGCGCGGGTACCCTGGTCGTATTCGGCTTATCTGCGTTGGTTGTGCGTACGGCGCAGTTGGGTTACTCGGGCTTATTCGGCGAATGAACCATTGGGGGGGAAATGCCCGAATACATTAACAATGGTCGGGGCTTGTCGTGGACGGCGGTCATTCGGCGAGGTAGTGCCGGCGTCCGGCCTCGGCGATAGTTCGGTGGTGTCTCCGGGTTCGTCCGATGGTGCTCCAACTGTCATCCACAGCGAGGAGGGTACCGCGACAGGAGGTTGTACAATCCAGACATGTAAATGGATCGGATACGGAGCGAAGAGTGTGATATTCGAATTTGTATCCAATTCTTTATGACTGATTCTATCATGGAGGCCAACGATAGACAATAACTCCCCCCACCCAACACATCTTACAACTTTTATCGTACTGTGCTCTCCAAAGAGTAACTCTTCTCAAAATATCAAAAGGTGCTGAGTCTCTGCAAGTGTGCTTTGCTTGTTCCATCCTTTCCCTTACCACGGTAAGTCTTTGTGAAATAACTCCGATGGGAAGAAAAAAGAAGACGTTAAGAGACCCTCATAATCAAATTATTTGATTAATAATCAAATTGTCTGTCGGATACATTATTATGATACATATCGGATTAATATTAATTCGAATCCGGTTCAAATTTTAAACGGATAAATTGCTAGGCCTACTTAGAGACGAGTCGTGTGAGAGCGTCGTTTTCTCAAGAAAAAGAAAGAGTGGAAGTTATTTTTATTTTGGGAGGTGTTATAAAAAGATTAGCTTTCATCCTCAAAAATAGGAGATAACTTATCAAATGGGTGTTAAATTATATTCGAATTCGTATCCGATTAATAATCGAATATCCGATATCCGATTAAATTATCTATCAGATATTTTATTTAAATAATTATTAAATTAAACGAATACGAATTCGAATTCGATTCAAATTTTAAATAGATAATTATCAACCTAGTACAATCCATCTAGCTGCGAGACAACGTTAGTGTCTAGCGTCTCCGATGGACGATGGCCGTACGAAGTTTTAGCCACAAATCTAAGACTGCATGATGTGAACAGCTGTCTAAAGATGTAAATGGACTCATGCCTCTCGTCCAATCAACAAAATCAAGTTTTGGACTTGAAAAAAAAATTGTGACGTTATTTTAAGACAACGGTTAAAATTAGTCGGGTGTTAATTTTTTTATGTCTAGAATTAAGGTTTGCTAGTTCGATCGTACCGACCGTCTCAATTTTCTATTGAGACGGTACAATACGATGTTGCCTCGCTCCGTCCCACTCTGTCATGTAAGATATATATATATACAATATATGTAAAATAATAGAATAAATTTCATAACTTAGTTGGTTAAGTCGCTTGTGCGCGCTTCCTCTAAGAGATCTCATGTTTGAACTTTACAAATGCCCTGAAATTTTAATTTTTTTAATTAAAAATCTTAAAAAGAAATCCAAAAAACACATGTAACTGACGGGATTCAAACTTAAACACTCTTGAACAAGTGAAAGAACTCAACCAACTTACATATCAAACATTTTGTATTTAAAATAAAATATCTAATATATAAAGCGACCCGATTGTGTCCCACAGATCGGTCGTCCCGGTCTGTGACCGGGACGGGACGGGACGGGCGGTTCGCCATGTCCCGTCTTGGTTTGTAAAACCTTGTTTAGAACAAGATTTATCGATCCGATCGTATCGGTTATATCGGTATTTTACCAGTAGGGTGCGGTAAGACACTATATCGCTCTATATCGTCCAGTGTTAAGAATAAATAATTATTTAATAAATATAATTATAGTAAAATATAACAAAAAAATATGTGTAACTTAGCTGTCAGTAAATATGTTATAGGGTGTTTGGTTGCGTTCCCCCCCCCCCTCTTTCTATCAAAAATTTAAAAAAGACAGAGAGAACTCACTAAAGGGTGTTTGGTGTTCCTTTCCTAAATTTTAGAGAAATAATCTCTCCACGTTATAATTAGTTTCAAAAAAAAACAACTACCTACTTATTTTTTTTTGAGATTGCTCTCTCGTCTCTCTCCCCCGTGCTGACCCCTCCCCCTGCGTCCTCCCCCCGCCGGTCCCCCCTCCCCCATCTCCCTCGTCGGCCGATCCCCCCTCCCCCTGCGTCCTCCCCCGCCGGCCCCCCCTCTCCCTCCCGCCGTTCTCCCCCCTCCCCCCCTCCCTCCCCGGCGGTCCCGGCCCCCTACGCGCCCCCCCCTCCCTCTTGCCGTTCTCCCCGGCAGTCCCCCCATGTGCCGCCGTTCTCCCCCTCTCCCTCCGAGCGTCTCCCCCTTCCCTCCCTTCCCTCTCCCTCCCCCCTTGCTCGCCGCCACCGCCTCCTGCGCCCCCCGGTCCCGGAAGAGGTGGCACACGCTCCACAGCACCATTCTACGTTTGGTATGGCTAAAATGCGCGGGGATAAGCTGAGTTAAGAAAAACATGGTTAACCCCGATTTTGGGGTTGGAAACATGGATAATTCATTCTAACCTTCTATTGGAATGACTTATCCTCATTTTTCTAATCATATTTCACCCCTTGTGTACAAAACGTACGTGAGAATAAGACTAGACATAAATTATCTTAGAATGACTTACACCTATTCTTCTCAAAATTTATCCCGATACCAAACAACACCTTATGGATTATCTATCTATAGTTACGTGAAGCAGATTAGTGTGTATAATATACTTGTAAGAAGAAATAATATTAGTGATATGAAGTATTTTATTACGTAATCTTATCATTCTTAATTTCTTTTAGTTCTCCAATAATTTGAGCTTAGAAGGGTCAATCCGAGCCGAGCCCATTAACTAGAACGAGTTTAAAACTCTCCGTCGCTCTCTTGATCCAAAAGATGGGACAAGCCCAACTTCTTACACCTACGAATCCGCTGACCCTTGAATTCACAACCTTAATTAAGTTACACACACGGCGTGTGTACCAAGTTATTATTTTAAAAAAAAAATTTATGACGTGGAACTCATGTTCTCCTAATTTATCGTACGAGGCACATTTCCATCCCATGACTCAAAAAAATTCAAAACAAAACGGACGGATTCAAAAAAGATTAGACCCAACATTGTTTATCAAATCTAATTTTTATTTTTTAAAAAAAATTAGAATCTCGTGTTATAATTTTTTAAAAAAAAATAATTTATTTGATCCACACCCTAAGTGTGTGTAAATGACACATAATGTGTACTAAATATTTTTCTCCACAAATTATTCCCCTGGGCTGGGCCAGAGTTATCCAACATCTAGCAAGGTCCGTTAGACTGGCCGATAACCACACAGTGTAGAAATTCCTCTACATGCGGGAATTCCAAGCATCCCTCAACTGTTTAGGGAACCTGGCATCTTAGGATGAGGCGTGCGTTTGTAAGGGCGGATCATAACCGATGGCCCAATGTCCTAGATCGCCCAGTGTCATTCAATTTTATGTTTATTTTTTGTCACTTAATTCGTTAGTTTTTAATTTTTAATATTAAAATCTGTAATATTTTTATGTATTTTCTTCTTAATTTATATATTCAGAAATATGTTTCTTAGATTTTTAAGAAGTCGTCGAGATGTTACCTAAGCGGACGTCTTATCACGTAAGCATTTAGACAATTCATCAAAGTCTTGAGTTCTCTTTATCACCTTGAAGAAACTCACCCACATTGTGAAAATTGTTCTATTTTGATTTGAATAAGGGTGATATGCAGTCCATATATAGTGCTTCCCCACATAAGTATGCAAAAGCCAAAAATAGATCAAGTGATAGTTCTACAAAAATAAAAAGTCTGTCCTTGGATCTTATTTTTATCATTGTTACTTGCATCCTTATTCTTATCTTAAAAATTATTAGTAATGAATACATAAAGGCCAATTTATCAGAAATAATATAATTCTACCTAAATTTTTCTTGCGTCCCTCCTAAAATTCCTACAATTCTCCACCAAACGGGAAGAGAGGTGCCCAAAGCGGTGCACACCTTTTGTTATCAACTCTAGGTGGAAGAGTAGGAATTGCAAGGGATCTTTAAGAAGAGGAAGATGACGAGGAAGTAAAGTCAAGAAGGCACAAGGGAAAGAGTCTTTGTTTTTCTTGGTTCAATCACAAGGAAAAGAGTCATCAGCCAAGACTGACCCGGACTGCAATACTAAAGGACTCACTTTGATCATCGAGTGGGGTTAGAGTCGGTCACGACTCACGGCGTTCGCCCTCTCACTCGGATAAGTAGCGAGGTCGAATACGGTGCTTGTTCAACCAAAACAAGGTGCGTCTCACCTTTTCGAGAATAAGTCATCCGAGTTTATCAAAACCGGTTACAGCTTTCACCGGCAAAACAGGCCAGCCACCGATGAACAAGTCATACGCGAATGACCTATTTGAGGAGCATCAAAGTGAGTGATGTAGTTTAGACAAATGGGGGTAGGATTTTATTTTATTGTTTTTGATAACTGACCGGGGATTACCCGATTACTGTATCACATTAAGTTCAAAGATCAGAATTTACAATGTGCAATATCCTTCTAGGGTCATTGGATATGCAAAAGAACACCGCTGGCTCGAGGACAAGGCAATTCTAGCAAGATCGTGGGCAGTCATACTGCACTTTCTGGGGTAAAACAGACAGATCTACTGTGATGTTTGCGAGGCAGAGTCGTCCCAAAATAATACAGATCTACTATGATGTCTGCCATACGAAGAGAATGTAAGATAATAGTAAAGGTTCACTCCAAGTTACGATTTCGGAGCGAACATCACAAAAATCACTTCAAGCTAATATTATCAGAATCGAATCGGTGCCTGGGTCGGCCAATGAACTGATTCAATTTGAACCGGTTGGACAATCCAATCGTACCGGTTTGAACCGTGACGTCATCATAATATTCATACATAATCCGACCTGATTCTATAACCCAAGACAATAAGAAATAAGATATAATGATCAAAATAAAAAAGTATACATGTATGATTATTAGTCATGATTATGTAACTATATAAGTAAAAAAATAACAATAACATGGTTAAATAAATTGATCTTAAAATTTTATAATATTCTATTGGTCTTCACTCTTCACCATTGACATCTATGTTCTTTTAAATTTTTAAACTTCAAATATATCTAAAATAAAATAATAAATAATAACAAATCAATAATAATAATAAGATAATTTTGTTCACACATAAATATCATTTTAAATATCTAAATATTTTTATTTTTTTATTTAAAAGGTGAATCTGGTCGGACCGGTTCACCGGTTGAACCGCGGTTCGTCCGGTTCATCCGATTTTTTAACATTAGACTGAACTAACCTTAATCGAACCGTTTCCCAGACCAGACCGGTTCGAGGTCGGACCGGTCTGGCCGGCCAGTCCGGTCCGGTCTGGTTCTGATAACACTGTTTCGAGCTCTTATAGAGAAAGATAACATAAAGGAAGAGATGAGAGAAAGATCAATTCGCATTCATCCAACTCAAGGAAGAATTTCTCTCCTAAATAGACTCCCAACGGAAGACTAAAATTGGTCAAGCACACGAACAGACGCTCCCGTTCCCAAAGGGATGCAGGAGACAATCCGAGGAGACGCGGAGAGAATCTAAGAGATGCTCGGTCAAGTGGTTAAAAAATAAAAGAAAAAATAAATGTCAAATATCACACGCACGCACGACAAGACAAGGTAATACACGTGCGTGTGTGATAGAGGATAATACTTAAAGATTCTACAAGTTTAAATAGTCCAACTACTATAGTCTCCCCAAAAGAATACATAAGGTAGTCAAAGAGTCCCAATTAAAAGTAGATGAATTTTTTTTCATCTTATAACGTGGGACAAAGTCACACAAGAACTCAAACTTTAAAAAGTTTAAAGCATTAAATCCAACATTGTTATCTTACATTCTATTCCTCTACAATATTCTTTACACTATCATAGTTACCTTAACTTTCAATATTGTCAATGTTAATGTTAACAGAGTATTTTGTCGAATATATAAAAGTATAAGATTTTGGAAGGGTATAAGAGAACATAAGAAAATCTAAGGATATATATATATATATATATATATGAAACCAGTGTAGATTATTCTTTTTTTTCTGTCTGAATCCACCTAAAACGAAGCTAAACAAATGAGTTGCCACCTGAATCTAAGTGGAAATCAAGAAACGAATCCTGAAAAGGGTTAATCTGATAGTATAGTGGGATCCCATGCGATGGCCACACGGGAGGGAAAGGAGAAAAAAAATAGCATCGCAGAAGATCCGCCGAGCACCGTCGTCCTCCCCAGCAAATGTGCCAAACGCAAAGCGAAGGCCCGGTGGGAGTGCGACGTTGCAGGCCGAGACCTGGGGGGGTGGTCCGTCCATTGGGCGGGTTGGATCAACATCGATTGATTTTTTTTTTTTTTTGTTTGACAACGAGAAATCTGACGTAGTAGTAGGGTGATATGGAGCCGGACGACTTGAGTTTGATATCAATATACACCAACTTTCAACCCTTTTTTACCTATTATTCAACCGATAATCTTAAGCCACACACCCTTGACTCTTGAGGATTGAATACGTGATCAGATAAAATCTCAGAGTGAATCGAATCTAAGATCTCATGCTTCTTAATCACCTATCTGTTTGGATCTCAGTTGGGTATGATACAGATCTGCTTGATGGGGACTCATTGGGGCTACATTGTTTGACCTTTTCCCTGTCAATTTAGACGGACTCATATCGACTCAATTGATTCGAACCAATTTGAAATCTCCACGTTACAGTAGGAATCAGTCATTCCTTCCATCCCCTATGTCAAGGGAGATTTCAAGGTTTTTTTTCACATTTTTTAATAAATATACAATCATAGTAAATATTTTTAAAATATATAGATATTTAGGAAACATTTTTACAATATTATATTTTAACGGAATTCATGACAAAATAATTGGGATATTGAAATACTAGTAAAATTGTAGGTGCAAATACATGTTAAAAATTTATAAAAATAATTTATAAGAGTAATATAAAACAAAATTAAAATATCATAGCAAGATTAAGAAGCAACATATGCTTTTTTCCAACCTCAACATAAAGATTTTTTTGAAGTTTTAGTTTTCGCCTTGTATGGTCAATCATATCAAAAGATTAGCTCTATTAATCTTTTTTTTTAATTTTTTTGGGGGAGAGGAAAGCGGCTCGAAGCCGTGCCCTCCTGCCACCTGCGCAGGAGGGGGGAGGGGGGTGTATCTTAATATTCATTTATAACTCTACACAGTTTCAAGTTATTTCACAAACAAAATATCTCAGAAATTTAAGAATAAGTTAGAAATAACCCAAAAATGTGTTTATCAAATAAGATATATAATTTTTGAAAATTATATATAAGTACTAGGATGGTGAGATTAATATCTAAATATAGCTTGGTATAGGTGATTTACTCTCTTAATTTTGGAGTTGCTTGCAACTTCTATGGAGTGGCAATGTGCGTGTGTACTTGGGTGGAGACGAGAGAGATGGTAAAATGGGGAAGTGTTAAGAAGAGATTGGTGAGAAGGGAGAGAGGCGGTGTAAAAGTCCTTTTTATTAGGTTTTACAATCATTAATGCTCATAAATTTCATTTAATATGATTAATTAATTTTTTAATACATATCAACGATGAAAGATGAAAAATGAGATTCAATCAAGGTTTGTTCCGTCGATCGTACCAACCGTGTTGTTCTTGGCCAGGCACGGTCTAGCACGATACGGTATGTTGGCATGCCGCGATGTGTCAAGAAGAATTCTTTTTTTTTAAGTCTTAAATGAAAGAAACTCATGTTTGAGAGGTTTATTTATAAAATAACTCCAAACTCAATCACCCATCCCTCCTTCCTTGATCCCTCCCTTTGGAACCCTAGCCGCCTCCCTCTCCCCGACTGCCCCCTTCTCCCTCTCCCCCCACCTTGGCGGACCCACCCCGACTTCCCCCAGCCGTTGCCGTCCACGCCATCTTCTTCTTATTCCCCTGCTTGAGCCTCACCGTCCCCAGCTCCCCCTAACCACAGGCGTTCAGGACTCGAGCCGCCGTTGTTGTCCACGCCACCATCTTCACCATCCCTGGCTTAGGTCATCGTCGTCGTCTCATGCTCAAGTCAGCATCCCCGCCATCTTCTTCTTCTTCCCACGCTCAAGCCATCCCCGTCATCCTTGGCTCCCCCTAACTGCCGACGTCCCCAACTTGAGCTAGCGCCGCCATCCCCGCCACCACCTTCGTCGTCTCCGCTAGGCCATCAACGACCAGTTGCGGCGTACCACTTGTGTGCCACGTGCCAACAGTGCCAGTCACAACCTAGCCAAATCCGAGACGCCCTATACTGGCAGTGCCAGAGTGGCATGACAAACCTTGGATTCAATGAATTATATTTGTTCTAGATAGATGAAATGTACTTAGAATATACTATTATTCCAAAACGTATGTAGCATTATAGATATACTTATAATAAATGGGAAATTATCTTTATACCCTTCAAATTTCTTAAAATTATCTCTATATCTCTATATTTACATTCTTTACTCTAATAACCCTCAAATCTATATGAGGGTCACATTGTTCTTGTACCATCAATGATCCCTCTAAATCGGTAACTCAAAATGAGTTAGGATGACAAGCTAGGAGTAGGGAAATGATTAACTTACCCTTAACTCTAATCAACTCTCTCTCCAATTTTTGCCAACCCTTAATGATGATCCTTGCTCCCACCCCCCTACGCAGTCACCGCTCCCAATTGCATCCCCCTCACTGGGGTTAGCTTCCGAGAAGTTCCCCTCCTTGGACACCCCTTCCCCCCCACCCCTCGATCCCTAGTATCATGACACCAGCGACAATGCCAAGTACGACGTCGATTGTCGCCGACTAAGCACGAAATCCTATCATACCCGAAGGTCCCCGCTACTCAGGGAGTGGAACCCCACCGATCCGCCCTAGCATAATGAAGTGGTCGCGCCCCAGTGACCTTCACCACGGCTTCCGGTCACGGATCCACCCGAGCAACATCCACACGTGGCGGTCTCAGTCTCGAGCAATGTAGGTGTCGTCCACTTGCCAGAGGTACTTTGTAACACCCAAGATTTTTT
This sequence comes from Amorphophallus konjac, assembly GCA_022559845.1. Classification (NCBI taxonomy): domain Eukaryota; kingdom Viridiplantae; phylum Streptophyta; class Magnoliopsida; order Alismatales; family Araceae; genus Amorphophallus; species Amorphophallus konjac. The sequence goes on along the minus strand of CM040127.1, from coordinate 45,682,547 downwards.
GGATCTGAATCCATGAGTTTCGGAGCGCTTTCATGGGTCCGGGATCGTGTTTCATGATTAAATCAGATTTTTGGCTGCTGGGCCTTCGGATCACCGTGTAGGGTGAACGATTGCGATTTCAGGCTCTGGGAGGTTGCAGGTGTGTCCTGCATTTTCCGAGTATCGTGGAGATGCCTTTTTCTCATTTTTCTATTTTTTATATTTTTAAAACCCCAAATATTTTCCTATTTATACCAACCCACATCCTCTCTCACCCTCATTCTCACACTCTCTCCCTCTCTCCTCTTATTTCTCTCTTTCTCTCCCTCTCTTCTCCAGGCAGCCGACGGAGTTGGAGGCAGGCGAGGCGGAGGCGACGTGGGAGCGGCGAGGGGCGATGATCGAGGGCGGTGGCGCGGCGTGCTTCCTTCGCGAGTTCACAAGCCCGATGGCCGTTCGAGGTTCGTTTTCACATGGAATCGACGTCCTCGGCTCGGGAAATCGTCGGTGGAGGTAGGGAGACGGATCCTTAGCCCTTCCTTTCCATTCTCAGTATTTTGTAGGCCGAGGTGAGGCCGAGGGTGATTTATTTCATGTCGGAGTTAAAATGCTTGATTTTGGGGTGAGCGACGGATTCGTCAATTCGACCTAGTGTTTGCGGTTTGTTAGGGCCATCTCGATAGCTTAGAGGGTGGGGAATGGTTCCCCCTTATTTTTCCCATCACCCAGGACAATTGGGACGTGATTTGGAGCCCCTCGAATGGGGTTCCGTCTATGCGTCGTCGGAATCGGTCGATCGGTTGGCGTTTGCCACGGGATGGGCGAGTTGCTTGGTTTGATCAACCGACCCAGCTTGGTTCGTTCGACTGACCAAGGCTGAACTCCACCCGACTACGAGCCGGTCGACCGACCCTATGGGTCTGGTCGACCGACCACTATTAGTCGACCGACCCCTGCAGGCAGGTCGACCGAAAGGCAGCCCCCTTGCCCGTTTTGGCCTTCGGTCGACCCGGTTGAGACCCTTTGGTCGACCTTTGACCCTATGGATGTCTCTGACACCCACCCCGTAAGGACCAGATTTATGTTTTTGGGTGTCCGAAAGAATCATTGTATCTCGATTAACGTGCATGTGTGATTTAGAGGGTCCAGGTGATCCCGCGTGTTCCGGGCTTCTTTGTTATGCTAGATCGAGTCATCATGTATCGGTGTAAGTGTGGAGGGTTGTCCCCACACAACATTAGCTTCTTCGGAAAGCGTTTTCCATGTGGACCATGCGTATGGCCAATGATTGTGAGTCCCGTGACCCAGCCTGGGGCTGGGGGCTTCTTAATCTCCCTTGGTAAAGGAATAGACTCGGGGGTTATGAGTCGCCTTAAGGATTCTTTTGACCCTGGTTTCTGACCCTTGGATTAGGATAACGGCATGGTGCCGTATTGTACAACGGTCTTGCCCTAAGACACGTAACTCAAGGACCGTCGGATTAACAGGTCTAGTTGACTGTCCACAGTCTGGTGGCACCGAGCCACCCGGTACTTCGTGATTCTCGCAATGGGTGCGTGCATAGCCTTGATACTTCGGATTTTTCCTCTCTACGGAGAGTGTCCACGTTCAGTGACCTGTGGACACCCAAAAAACTCACTGGCAAGAACTCCGGGTCTCGTCGAGCCGAACAAACCCTGCATCTCATCCGATCAGGATTAAAACACACCTGGTGGTCCGCCATCTGATGAGGAGACCTCCCGAGATGAAGAAATATCCCTGGTCCCCCAAAACAGGGTGCCAAAGGTAATATCAGCATAAAACTCGAGTGACCCAATCGGGGCACACATTATGCCGGAAAGGTCCGCAGGAGGCCGAAGAGCTGCCCAATGAGGGCGAAAATATTTTGAGTGATTGCCCACTCGATGAAGACACTCCTCATAGGCAGGGAGTAGGCTTAAGGGCACGATTAATGGTGCTGAAGGCCGAATCATGAAGAAACCCGAGTAATCTGACGCGGGTTCAACATATGTCGAAAACCACTCTGAATTGTAAACCGAAGCCCGGGAGCTTCGAAATAAACACTCCGGAAGCGGTGCATTAAAAATGAGACAGCACCGGACGTCAAGCACTCGTCTAAGTCGAGGCGGAGTCAACGAGGCAAAATTGACCAAAATACCCCTCAATCACCTATGAATCGGCGCGGCCCTACTATGGCCAGTGAATCGGCGCCACCCCTCTTGAATTGGCGCCCCCATGGGGCCCTCTTGAATCGAAGCACAGAAAGGGAGGGCATGACCCTCTGAATCCGCGCACAGAGCGCCATCCTATGCCACTTGATTCGGCACGCTCAAAAAGCCCCCTCTCCATGAACTGAAATGGCGCAATGCCATTGAGGCCACTTGATACGGCGCAAGGCCCCAAGGCCCATTGAACCGGCGCGCCAAGGCACCCTCCCCCTTGACTGAATCGGCGCCCTCATGACCACTTGATACGGCGCCGCCTTCTCTCCCTGCATTGAATCGGCGCCAAGATGCCATGATGAACCGGCGTGGTCATCCTCTCTTACCCTTGATCTGGCGCGCAGGAGGCCCATTGGCCCTCTTGAACCGGTGCGCAAAGAAGTCTTGATACGGCGCACCCTCCTCCCTTGGCAACTTGATACGGCGCAGGTCTCTCCTCTTGATACGGCGTAGGAAACATCCCATCGCCAACACGGGCCCCTGTTTCACGCCGGCTTACACCCAGTAGAGCAGGGGAAGAAGACGAAGGAAAAGGAGGGACTTGAAGCCCCACCTGGAAGCCCCTGACGATGGCCATGCCGGCTACCCAACGGATCTTCAAGAATCCCCCTTGCCTAGCAAGTGTCTCGCCTATGCCCATTTGCTGCTCCCCTTTTGCAAAACCGTGCACAAAGCTCCCCGTCGCCTCGAGCATGAAGCATTGAATGCGCATGCGTCTGGCTCACGCTCAAGTCGACAACGCAGTGGTGGCAGGCCCTCGACGTCTCCCTCGGCCACTCTCGTGAAGACACGGCAGCTACCTTCTGCGTCCCTACCTGCATGCCCTGAAGCGCTCCGAGCGGGAAAGAAAAGAAAAGGAATTAAAAGAGGAGGGAGCTGAGGGGTTCAAACGCCCTACCTCTACTCCTATAAAAGGAAGCAAGCTCTGTTGAAGGGCTCTCTGGCTGGCTCTTCGAATTCAGCTAAAGAGAAGAAGAAGTTGGTTGCAATAGAGAAGAAGAAAAAGAGAAGGGAGAAGAGATTGCCCGTCTGCACGTCTGTGTCTCCAGAGCAAAAAAAAGAAGGAAGGTGAGGAAGAGGAGAGAGTAGGAAGGATGAGGGTTTAGGGGGAGAGGAGACCGTGCCCCATCTCCCCCCTCCCATCTTCTTTCTTTTTGTTCCTCTTTTCTGTTTTGCCTTGAGCATGATGTATATTTGTTTTGCATTGAGCATGATGTATACTTGTTTTGCTTTGAACGTGATGTATACTTCTCCCTATACTCTGTCATTTCCACATAGGATGAAAAGAATCCCAGATAGTTCAGATGTTATGCCCCCCCCCATCTCGTCCTCTTCTTCTTCTAGTTCAAACAGTGCCCTGCCGTTTTCATGAACGTATGCTACAGCATTTGGTGAACGTATGATATACCTTCTTGAGGAGACGATCGGTCGCCCTCTCACTCACAGACATGAGTTGTGGGGGCTCCGTTATCACTCCCAAATCTGTCTGAGTTTACATCCCTCCTTCGTTGGCCAAAGTGCATTGTCTACTTTCTTACGATGATCACCCTGGGCCCTCCGGGACTTGCTTCTTCATAGCGTGGTCCCCGGGGAACTCCATTCGAAAGGTGAATAAAAAGATAGCCATATGACGGCCAACATAATGAACTTATGTCTCGAGCTTCGGATATTATCACCCATGGGCCGCCGGAGCCCCTCGTAGGCTAGTCCTCGGGGTTCCGTGCCCAACCCGGGTTTGAGGGTAGCTGCTCTCGGTTTACCCATGATTTTTGAGGCCGTCTCGGACTTGTCCGTGGGCACGTCTCTCTTTCACACCCCGCATAACCTAGGTACGGGGGAGGTGCTGCCGAATTTTCGCTAGGAACGTGAATAACAAAACTATGAACAATCAAACCACGAGCACCATGAGAATGGGTTTGAACAAAAAAATGATGAATAAAAAACAGATCTTAAGATCATCAAATGCACAATGAGCCCCTTTGGATCAAACTGCACATGCATTTCCATAAAAAAATAAAGAGAAAAGAATAAGCATATCACATACCCCTCATACGCAGCATAGAGGCATAAATGAAACCCCACAATCCACTTGGCTAAATTAACTAAAAACCTTCACTTAAACCATCCTGTGTACACAAAAAACATTCCTGCGAACCTGCCTGCGTCGACTCCAAAAGGCCCTGCGTCGACCTCATATATACACATCGCACCCCACTTAACCTCCTGCTGAATCTGCATAAACAAACGTAAGAAAAGAATGAGAGTTCCATGGGTTCATCCCAAACAAAAAAAGGAGGAAGATAGCATAAGCATATCCCGTGAATCAAGCAAGAACAAACCCCAAATGCATAACCCCCCCCCCCCATAATCTACTTTGTCAGATCAAAAAATCTGTCTAAAGCCATGGGGTCGACCCATAGGGTCGACCCTCCCCCTTCCAAGCGCTCCCTTTTGCGGCTGTGAGGAGGGGGAAGTCGACTTGGCCCCCTCGCCAAGTCGACTTCTCTTCTCGCGCCGATCCACCTAAACGGGGGTGAACCGCCCATTGGTGCTCCGATTCACACCCTCCATTCCTCCCCCAATCGTGCCGATTCACCCTTGCATCCCCCCCTTCAGCGCCGATACACGCTCTCTCACGCTAACACATATACCACTCTCATATGAACACGTGCACTCTCCTGTAGCCCACAACACATGCATTTTAAAAAAGAGAAGAGGAGATATTAAAAAGGTAAAAGTCATAGATAAATTAAAAAATGAATAAATAAATAATGGCCAAATAAATGACAACACTGGAAAAGAAAAAAAGAAGAATAAAAGTGATAAAAGAATAACAAAAAACGGTTAGCAGCCAAATGCATGCCAATAAAAAAATATATGTGTATAATATATGGAAAAAATAATAGTAACAAAAAAGGGAAATAAACAAAGCAAACTAATAACAAATAAATAAATAATAATAATAATAATAATAACCCGTGACCAAGAAGGAGAAATAAACAACAAAAATTAGTAATAAATAAATAAATAATCAATGGTTAAAGAATAAACAAAGGGAAGAAACATAATTGAAAAGCATAAAAAATAGTAATAACAAATTAACAAAAAATGTATCCATGCACTCAAACAAAGAAAGAATCAAATGGTCCAATAAAATGAATGAACAAAAAACAACATCCATGCATCTAAATAAAGTTGAGTAACCCAACAACAAAAATAACAACGTCCGTGTCGGAGCTCCGCTCTCCCGAGACCTGGTACGGATGGGATATCAATGCCGCTGACGCGGCGGTGACGTGGAAGACGGATCGACGGCACTCCGGGACACGAACAGGGCGGGACGGATAAATGCTATCTCACACAGCTCGGCCTCACGCCGGACGGTCTCACACCGGGCGACACTCAGATCTCACAAAAATGAGAAGAGAGGAAAGGGAATAAGGAAAACACCTTAGGCTCAATCTTTTGCTCATTCATTCATATCTCTCGTAACACACAATGGCCTCTTTATATAGGAAAGAGCCAATATATAAAAAACCCTTAAGACTCTACTTATTTGTATATATATCCTAGCCTAACAAGATAACCCACCAACCCACTATTGACTTATGGGTTTAATATAATTAAAATACAACAACTTTTGCCTAATAAAACAAAAGTAAATACATGTAGTAAAACATGTATTTTACACACGTACAAAAACTCAATACTCAAAGATATAAATACACACAAGTATAACTACTCAGTATGTCGGGTCTTCAATCGAGTCTCCGAGCCATAAGCTCGGTACAGTGGCGGTGCGGCGTCGGCTCCGAGTAGTGGGCCCAGTAGTGGACCCGGTGTCCCCACCAACCCTCCCGGGACGGCTGGAACTCGACTCCGTCGAGTAAGGGGGGACACTGCTGTGGTAGTGCTCCAGTAGATCTGGATCGAGGCGCTGGAGATCTTCCCGGCTGATCCAGGAATCGTCAGAATGTGGATGGTCCCGCCAGCGGACAAGGTAGCGCTGGTATACCCTGCTCCGTGTAGTGGTCACCTGCTCATCCAGTATCCTCTCAATGTGCTCGCGCGGTACTCTCGAGGCTGTGGGACGCACAGGGGTGGGCTCACTCTCAATGGGAGGAGAAGGCTCGAAAGGGTCACTAGGAATCGCTGTGGGTTCCTTGTAGGCCACTAGATCTGCCACATTAAAAGTCGAGCTAATCCCATATTCGGGAGGTAAGTCCACAACATAAGCATTGGAGCCAATCTTCCGCAGAATTGGGAAGGGTCCATCACTACGGGCCTGCAACTTTTTAACGGCTCCCGAGGGGAGTCGTTCGGGTCGGACCCGTACCATAACCAAGTCACCTTCTTGAAATTCATGGTGACGCCTATGCGAATCAGCCAATTTTTTATAAGTCTCATTACTGAGGTTGATTTGCTTGCTAATTGACTCATGCAGACTTTTGACATGCTGTGCAAATTCCTCAGCTGACTTGGACGTTCTAGACTCGAGGGGAAGGGGAATGAGATCCACAGGTTTCCTAGGTTTGTAGCCATGCACGACCTCAAATGGACTCATGCCTATGGACCTATTGATAGAGCTGTTGTATGCAAATTCGGCTCTGGGCAAAAGAAGATCCCAAGTGCCGGAATGTTCCCCTACAAGACACCTCAACAGATTCCCTAAACTCCTATTGACGACCTCAGTTTGCCCATCAGTTTGGGGGTGATAGGCAGTGGAAAACTTCAGTTTGGTGCCAACTAGGTGCCAAAGTGTCTTCCAAAAATAGCTAGTGAACCGGACATCCCGGTCAGACACGATGGTTTGGGGGAGACCATGCAGACGCACGACTTCATCAAAGAATAAATGGGCTACTCTAGATGCATCAGATGTTTTGGAACATGCAATGAAGTGGGCCATCTTAGAGAACCTATCAACGACAACAAAGATGGAATCATGCTTGTGAGCAGTGCGTGGTAACCAAGGATAAAATCCATGCTCACATCAACCCATGGTCGATCAGGAACGGGGAGAGGAGTGTAGAGACCAGTGTTCTGTTTGACCTGTTTGGCCATCGTGCATGTCCTACACTGGGCTACAATCTTGGCCACATCTCTCTTCAGGCCAGGCCAATAGAAGTGCTCCTCCACAGAATGGATAGTCTTGTTACGGCCAAAGTGACCAGCAAGACCTCCAGCATGCATTTCCAGACTAGAAAGTCCCGAACAGAAGTCCTCGGGACACAGAGTTGCTGCCCTCGAAACAGAAAACCATCCTGGAGTAGATAGTCAGCAAATGCTGTCGAGGATCCAGCAGACAGAGCAGAATAGGTAGGGCCAAAATCAGGACACTCTCCATAGAGTTCCTTCATGCGATCAAATCCCGTGACCTCTACCCGAACAGTGGAAAGAAGGGAGACCCTTCGACTTAAGGCGTCGGCCACCTTATTGTCCTTTCCAGCCTTATGATTTAGGACAAATGTGAAAGACTGGAGGAATTCTACCCACCGACCATGCCTAGGGTTTAAACCCTTCTGAGAGCTAAGGAATTTCAAAGCCTCGTGGTCCGAGTATAAGACAAACTCTTGTGGTAAGAGATAGTGTCTCCAGTGTTTGAGGGCTTGGACCACGGCATAAAACTCCTTATCATATGTGGAGTATCGAAGCTTTGCATCAGAAAGCTTCTCACTGAAATAAGCCACAGGGTGGCTCTCCTGGCTAAGCACTCCACCTATTCCTACGCCAGATGCATCACATGAAACCTCAAAGACTTTGGAAAAGTCTGGTAGGCGGAGGACAGGGGCTTTGGTCATAAGCTCCTTTATGGCAAGAAAAGCCTGGGAGGCGGCTTTGGTCCACTCAAAATTTCCCTTACAGATGCAATCCGTAATGGGTGCCATAATGGTGCTAAATCCCTGGATGAAGCGTCTGTAGAAGGTGGCTAGCCCGTGGAAACTTCGAACGTCATGGACATTCTGGGGCTCTGGCCAGTCTACTATGGCTCGGACCTTGGATTGGTCCACAGACACTCCATGACTTGAAACCACAAATCCGAGAAAAGTGACCCGGTCTGTCATGAATTCACACTTAGTCAGGTTGGCAAACAGGGTTTCTTTCCTCAGGGTCTCGCAGACCTCCCTCAAATGGTGAATGTGGTCCTGAGGGTTGTGGCTATAAATGAGGATGTCGTCAAAGTAGACGACAACAAAGCGACCAATGAGGGGGCGAAGGGTTTCAGTCATAAGCCTCATGAATGTGCTGGGGCATTGGATAGCCCAAACGGCATGACAAGCCACTCATACAGACCTTCTTTTGTTTTGAAGGCTGTCTTCCACTCATCCCCTGGTCGAATCCGGACCTGGTGGTAGCCACTTTTCAAGTCAATCTTGGAAAAGATAGTGGCTCCACTCATCATGTCAAGCATGTCATCAAGACGGGGAATGGGAAATCTATACTTGACAGTGATTTTGTTGATGGCGCGGCTGTCAACACACATCCGCCAGGTGCCATCTTTCTTTGGTGTGAGCAAGGCAGGAACAGCACATGGGCTCTTGCTCACCCTGAGGAATCCTTTGTGATAAGGTCCTCGACAATCCTTTGGAGCTCAGCATGCTCCTTGGGGTTCAACCTGTAGTGGAGAAGGTTGGGTAGGGTGGACCCGGGGACAAGATCAATGCCGTGTTGAACATCACGCATGGGAGGGAGTGTTGAAGGCAGGTCTTCCGGGAAGATGTCTTGGAAGTCCCGCATGATTACCTGGACTTCAGGTGGGATGGAGACCTGGGACTCCTCAGAGGTAATGGTGACGACAACAGCCCAAACAGGGGCACCCTCGGCAACCTCTCTATTCATCTCACGAACACCTATGAAGTTAAGGCGCCTAATCGGGTCATGGTCAACCTTAGGGGCCTTAGGGATGGACATGACAGGTGTAGGAGAGGAGGGAATGGGAAGCTTCCCTTTGGTGGGGGTTGGAGCATTCTCCCGAATTTTGGGGGATGCAGTGGGTGTGGAGGTAGGACTCTTTCCCGTGACCACCTTTGGGGGTGTTGGGAGCAACTGAATCCTCTTCCCATTGTGGGAGAAGGAACACTCATTGGACCGACCGAATGTAGTAAGGTCTACATCGTAGATCCACGGTCGTCCTAGGATGATGCTACCGACCTTCATAGGCACTACGTCACATAGGATTTGTCCTTGGTAGGACTGGAACTGGATGGGAATGACACACGTAGTGGTGACTGGAATAGACGTGTCGTCAACCCAAGCCACGTTGTATGGCCTCGGATGAGGATGGGTAGGTAGACCTAGACGGGATACAAAGTCTGAAGAGACTGCATTGATACAGCTCCCGTTGTCAAAGATCACCTTGCAGGGTTGAGTTTTGACCATGATGTAGGTTTGGAAGATGGAGGTTCGACGCCAGTCGTCCTCCTGTGGGTGGGCCAGGATGCAGCGGACACACCCAATCTTTCATGGCTAGAACTCTCGGCAATATCTCCCACTTGCATGTACTCGACATGCGTGCCATCATATCCTGCATCTAACTCCTCAAACTGGGTGATGAGGTCAGGATCGGCCTCATATCTCTCAAGGGTTTCTCCTTCCTGAGGTGGAAGCTCCATGGATGGGGGTCGGTGATGACCAAGGCTCGGGTGGGGCAATTGGTGGCAATATGCCCTAGGTTATGACACCTGAAGCATCGAACTCCCGAGACAGGGGCTGGTTGGGAGGTGCTAGGGACGACTCCCTTTCCCTTGTCATCTCTCCTCTCAACTGGTGGAGCATACTCCAGCCTAGGCACAGCTGCGGGTGCAGGTAATGGGTTCCGTGGGAAAGGAGCCGTAGGGGCAACGGCCCTAAGTGGGGTAGCAGTAGGGACGTAGGAGGTGGAGGGGCCAGCTCTCTCAGTATAGCGGACTATGGGGTTTCGGGTTTCAGGTTGGCGGTAGATGGGAACCCGAGGTGGGGCCACCCTTTGAAACCTCTCAACATCTCGTGCAACCTGGTAGGCGTGCTCGAGGGTGTTAACCTCCCGCAAGAATAATTCCCGCTGAATACTCTCGTGTAGGCCAGCCCTAAACCGAGAGAGGGTGACGGAGGCATCCTCCATGACTCGACTCCGAAGGAAGAAGTCATCAAATTTGGTGATGTACTCGTCCACAGACTTTCCATCTTGGGTGAGTTTCTGCCATTGGTCTAAAAGACGCTGATGGTAGGAAGGTGGCAGATACTTCTCCCTCAATTTCTCCTTCATTTCTTCCCACGTGCTAATAGGCTCCTCTCGTCTCCGTGCTAGGAGATTCTCAACATTACACCAGTAGGTCTTGGCTTGACCCAGGAGTTTCATTTTGGCAAACCTCACCCTGGTGGCAGGGGTCATGCGGCGATGCCAATCAAAATATTGGTCCATCCCGGTCTCCCACTCAAGGTATGTAGCGGGGTTGAGGGACCCATCAAAACTTGGAGCGTCAATCTTGACGTTCCGTAGGATGATATCTTCATCGTCGTGGTCTCTCTCTCGAGGCACACGGGCCTCTTGCTCTCTACCTTGGGGAGCCTGATTCGGACGGACTTGCTCTCTTTCCTCCCTAGGATTGGCTATGGGATTGCCGTAGCCACTCACTCTTCCTTCCTCCCCTTTTAATCGATCCTCTAAGGTTTGGATCCTCTTATTGAGTTCCGTCCGTAGTTGGCCTATGGATTCTTCAAAGTGGGCCACGAGATTATGCTCGAGCTGGACTAGCATAGCAGTCACGCTCTCTTGATCCATGGGCAGCGTTGAGGGGCGCTCTAGACGGCCAGATGAATTCCTAGACCAACGTGGCATACACGACTTCGGACCTAAATGATGCAGTCTTGGGACCGAATATTAGCAAGCTATAACCCAAATTTTGTTGGCTAATTGGCAAAGGGCCAATTTGAAGGGACCGGTCAGGGGGAGTTGCTCGCCCGTAGGCGAAGTAGTTGTGGAACTACCTCCTGACAATTAGGGTGCCCTAATGTGACAGTCTAGGGCCTAAAGGATAGGTGCAAGCAAGCACTCTCTCACCGTCCACAACGATGTACTCAGAAGACTGGCTGCATAGATCGGGCTCTCTCTTACTTCGTCGCGCGGTAATTAAAAAGATACTAAATGAGCAAGTTTGGAGCACGTACCTAGCTGACTGAAAAGTCTAGCTCCGACCGGAGACGAGGGCGAGCGGGGACGTGCGGGCCCGCACGGCGTCGACGAAGCTTGAGTGGTTACAAAGCATTTACTCCACGCAGGGAGGATTGAATTATTACAAATTGTTTAAATTTCCCGCGCAGGGGAACAAATCAGTCTAAATTCTCCGCGTAGGGAGACTTAGAGGTACGCACGTTCCGTGATCTTCGGATCGTCTGTCGACATCCGTACGACTCAGACACGAGTCGTAATAGCGGACTCGAGTGCCACAAGAAATAAGTTAAATAGATATATATATATTCAACTCTCTTTTTTTTATCAAATAATATATATAGATATATATAACAATATATATATTCTACATATATATTATATATATATATATATTTTTTCAATCTCCCTTTTTTTTTGACTTTTCTTTCTCTTTTCAAATTTCACCTAATTTTTTTTGACTTTTCATACTCTCTCTTTTTTTTTTCAACTCTCTTTTTTTGACTCTTTTAAACACCTCTTCTCTTTTCTTCTTTTCACACTGCTTTTGCCGCTTTTGTCTCTTCTTTTATTTTTTTATTTATTTTTTCTGCAACTCACGCTGGCAGGCGGCCGCATGTGAAGGTCAACACGGACGCGGGCTGCACGTGTTGACTGGTGCCCTGCGGGCGTGGGCGGGGGGTCCTGGGCTCGCCGGACGGGCACGTGGGCGAGCGCGGCGGTGGCCTGGTGCACTGGGAGCTCTGGAGGTGGCCTCGGGCTCGGGCTGTAGCGGCCGGGGGCGCGGGCGGCAGCGGCCAGGGGCGGACGGGCGCACGGGGGCGCGAGGCACGAGCGGCGCACGGGCGCGAGGCACGGGCGGCGCACGGGCGCGGGCGGGGGCCAGAGCGGGCGCGCCTGGGCGCGGGGCCGGGCGGTTGAGCGCGTAGGGGCGGTGCGGTTGGGGCGAGCTCGGGCGCGGGCGGGCGCGTGCTCGGGCGCGCTCGGGCGCGCTCGGGTGCCGGCGGGCGCGCAGGCGGGCACGGGCCCGGGCGCGCAGGCGGGCGGGGCTGGGCGCCGGGCGGGCCGCGGTGCGGGCGGGGCCGAGCGCCGGGCGAGGCGGCCGGGAGGGGGGGAGGAGTTGGCCGTTGCGGCCGCTCCCCCCTTTTGAATCCGGCACGGGCGACGAGGCCCCGTGTCGCGAACAGAATTTTTTTTTTTTCTGTTTCCTTCAACCGAGAGAGAGAGAAGGAGAGAGAGAGAGAGGTTACAGAGAAAGAAAAGAAAGTGAGAGAGAGAGAAGGGGGTTCTAAATTTTTTTTTTCATATTCTTTTTTTTTCTAACTTCTATTTCAACCGAGAGTTTCCTCTTTCCTCTTTCTTTTTTTTTCTTTTCTTTCTTCTTTTTTTCACTCTAACAACGGAGAGAGAAAGAGAGAGACGTCGGAGACGTTAAGTCGTCGGAGACGCCGTTGTTGGGCTCTGATACCAATTTGACGCAGCGGCGACGTGGAAGACGGATCGACGGCACTCCGGGACACGAACAGGGCGGGACGGATAACTGCTATCTCACACAGCTCGGCCTCACGCCGGACGGTCTCACACCCGGCGACACTCAGATCTCACAAAAATGAGAAGAGAGGGAAGGGAATAAGGAAAACACCTTAGGCTCAATCTTTTGCTCATTCATTCATATCTCTCGTAACACACAATGGCCTCTTTATATAGGAAAGAGCCAATACATAAAAAACCCTTAAGACTCTACTTATTTGTATATATATCCTAGCCTAACAAGACAACCCACCAACCCACTATTGACTTATGGGTTTAATATAATTAAAATACAACAACTTTTGCCTAATAAAATAAAAGTAAATACATGTAGTAAAACATGTATTTTACACACGTACAAAACACGTACAAAAACTCAATACTCAAAGATATAAATACACACAAGTATAACTACTCAGTATGTCGGGTCTTCAATCGAGTCTCCGAGCCATAAGCTCGGTGCAGTGGCGGTGCGGCGTCGGCTCCGAGTAGTGGGCTCAGTAGTGGACCCGGTGTCCCCACCAACCGCCCCGCTCAGTCGGATTTGGACCTCGATAACCATCCCGACATGGCCATGATCCGATATTACTCAGGCCAATAGTTCATCAAACTTGGCATGTTTCTATCGGGATCTAATCCCGCATTCTTATTAAACGTGTCGTACACTCGGCAGACACTCGTACGGGTTTATTTCCGACTTTATTGTGCTACAAACACGGACTTTCGTCCGAACATGAAAGGGTCAACAAGCGACCGACATAATTGAAATGTTTATACCCCAGTCTGGGGGCATTTTAGCGAATTTCATTATCCCATTTCATTAATATTAATTTTAGGCCATAAAACCACTTTTCGTGATAATTAATCAAGGGTTTTCCTCTCTCCGATGGGATGTAATTAACGTCATGGCCTTTACGGCACGACGGATTTATGTCCCAATGCGATATCCACTATCGTCTGATTAGTCAGACGGCGCGCACCAAGAGCTTCCTCAAAGTCCGAATAAATCGTCACATATGTGACTGGCACGCCCACGCACCGAATAAACCAAATAAATGAATAAACAAACGAACAAAATAAAAAAAATATAGATGTTCTGAAAGTGCGTCCACATGACCCCCACTAGTCGTATCTTGCCTGGGTACGCGGTGTCGACCCACCAGGGACTTGTGGAGAGCTAGACCTGGGAGAGACGATTTGGGGCGGTTATTGTAGGGCTTCCCACTATGGCGGCTCGAGTCCGGGCCGGGAGGAAAATCAGCTAGAAGGCCTGACGTAGCACAGTTAGTCAGTGTGTGCACACGTGGTTGGAGACTTCGGACGCGTGCTGACGAGCACGACCCTGACTATACCCTTATCTTTGGTTATTTTGTACGGTGTCTCAATTTCTGTCTGGGGTGAGTAGGGAGACACCCGGGTGCAGACTATGTCGTTAGTGGACACATCCGACCTTACTTCTAGTGAGCAGGTTCTCCCTTCACACGACTCGTGACTCTCTTGACTTGAGGTTTAGTTTCCCATTTGCGAGACGTGGTTCTTCATGTAGTTTCTACGTGCTTTTCCCGATATAGAGGTCTAGGGTTCCTAGTAGGGTTACCAAGGTTTCACCCTTAGACAGTGTAGGGTTCATGACGGCGAGGTCATGACTGTACCCTTGGACCCCGTGATCTTGGTTGGGCCCTCGTTTGCAAGGAAGGGCCTTCACGACAGGGATGTTGTGGATTTTCCTTCAATGGCGTGGCCGTGGTTTACCGATGGTTCGACGGTCTTGACTGCGAGATCGATGTTTCCTTTCCGTGCCGATAGGAGTAGCTCAGAGAGCTATGTTTCTGCCGTTTTATATGTTACTGTTGTTGTACGTTCGCTATTGTTGCTGCTGTTATTATTTCCATTATCACTGTTGTTTATCGCCCTTGTTTCGTGGTGGGGATCCGCGGAGCTAATGAGATGATGCCCACCCTTTTATTTTCAGATGTAGCGGTTCTTCCTTGAGGTTCGGAGGTGCAGCGCATAGGTTCGTAGTTGTCAGCTTGTCAGAGCCGAGGTGTATCTGGTAATTGAGTATGTTTCTTTTCCCTGTAGTCTGTACTTTGTGGAGTGGACTCTGTAATTAATTTATTAATAAAAATATAATTTAATTTCTGTTATTTAAACAGTTAGTTCTGTAATTATTTCTTACATTATTTTAAATTTCAATCTACGTATCTAATTCTTAGGTCGTTACATATTTATCCACGGGCATCCCCCAATAGAAATGGATGTAGAAGGCCATCGTTGCTGAGGGATCCCGAGTCCAGCAACGATCGACTAGCATGCAATAGTGGTAGATGAGTTTCGACGCAAACTAGTCAGTCGTGTACCACGACGGGAGAAGCGCATTAGGAATGACCCTAGCATGATCGACAAATGGGCGGCCCAACCCACCGTCGGATAGTGCCTCACAGCATGGGCTCCACAGGTTGAGGTTGTCTGAGCCATCGACAAGCTCTTTGTTGAACGCTGGCAGGAGGTTGTACATGTACACCCTCCCGTACTCACACGCTACCTCATTGTCTAGTAGGGACTCGCCGGCCTCGGAGGAGGAAGGGATGGCGGCGGCAGTATCGGGAAGCGATGACGGGATGAGGGCATCAGAGGGAACAGAAAATTTTGGTGTGGAGAGGCTGGTGCGGCCCAGTCGGGTGGGTAGGGGGGATGGAGCGGGTGGAGAGGAGGAGGAGGAAGTGGATGTCGAGGATCATGAAGATGAGCCATGCGCTGGTTTTGCGGAGAGGTAGTGATGGAGGCCATGGAGGGCTGCAGAGGGGCTACAGTCGCCACCTCCGCCGCCCTGGTGGCGGTGACTGGTGGGGGCGGGGGGAAGGGAATTCGGGATAATCATCGTCGTCAGGGGCGGCGAGAGGAGCTTAGGCTTCTTAACAAGGTCTAGCGGCGGGGGATTAGAACAATTACCTCGTCGGGTCCGACAGTGAGGAGCTCGGCCTCTCCCTCTCTCTCTCTTTCTCTCTCTCTCTCTCTATCTCTAACAAAATTAGGGATAAAATGGTAATCTCACGTTAGTAAGTAACTTACCATGGGTACGACAATTCGGGCCGAGAGATTTGAGAAGTATTGAGATAAATATTATAAAAGGAGAGGTACAGAGATAATTATTAAAAGTTTTAAGAGTAGATAGATAATTTTTCTTATAATAAAATGTGAAAATATTTATAATTTTTTGGACAGTTTCATTTCACAATAAAAAGCCATGCCGAAGCCCTAATGACTTGCGCCCCTTGTGTCCCACCCAATGTTCAAAATGAAAATTCAAAATTCACACCCATTCACTTTTGTGTCGGTACTGTAGTAAGTGCTTCTTGGTAGGATCCAAAGCAACCACCGACCATCTTTTATTGATGTTCCAGTTGTTCTTCGTTGGTCAAAACTCATTTACATCTTTCCCATTTATTTGGCCATTTTTAATCCTCGACAGCTACTCATGGGAATCCACAAACCGCCCCCACAGAGATCTCTTTCTCCGCTATGAAGCCGGTGGGACTGAGAAGATAAAGCCTGCTGTGGCGTACTCGTTGGGGCTTCTTCTGGATTTCTGTATTCTCTCCTCTTGTGTGGCCCTTCTCATTTCTTCCGATGAAAGCTGGAGAGCACCAATCCACACAATAAACAGGGGGGCAGCGGTGGGTTTGGTGGGTGCCCTCTCGCCAAGTCTTTACTTGCTACGGGCGTAGTGTTTAGAAAATGACTTCTCCACTGTTATGGATAAGCTGTGAAATTGCAGTGCGATTAGGGTTTTGATTTGTGGAAGGAATGATGAATACGCACAAAGAATTCAAAAGGTGGTAAATGCTGCCCCAAAAGTTACCCCGGCCCCCCTGTTTGATTTTACCGCAAAATTCCGTAATCTTCTTCGAATTTTATAATCACCAGTTTAAAATTGATCAGTTGTTAGGAGTGCTTCATCCTGTTGAGCCCCATGGGCAACAGACAACTCGCAGATTTCTCTCGACGAGGGCGCCGATCAAGAATATATAGCGTGATCACCTCTCAGACGGCATTCAAGTCAATACACGAACCTCCATGATGAACTCCTCGGCGGACATCACTTGAGGACATTTCGTCGAACACCCGACAAGGAAGATACCCCGAGGAGTTCGGCATGGAGGTGATCACGCGACATGCTCTAGATGTGTGATTGTTGAGCACAAGATTAACAAATCAAAATCGGATCGCTGCCCTCGTCGAGAGAAGCTCGTAAGGTGTCCGTTGCTCGTGGAGCTCGACTGTTAGAATTAGGAGTACTTCTCGTTTGAATGATTGTGAAGTGTTCATGCAAAATATTGAAGATTTAAAGTTTTCAGTAATGTTGTGTTTAAGACTAAAATTGGGGAACGAACGATACCAAGTGCAATACACCAAATGATCCTTTTTTTGGGAGATTCTGGAGTTAAGATGTAAAGTGGATTGTAAAAAATACCGTATATAACAGGAAAAATGGCTAACTTTTTATATATCCTTCTTACATGTAAAATATTAAAATTATAATTTTTAATTGTCAAATATCATATATAATAATAATACTAAATTTATATAAAACCTATTATTAAATGAGAATTTATAAAAAAATATTCTTATAAATATATTAATATGCATATAAAAAATTCTTATAAACATATTAATGGACGTATCATTGTGTTAATTTAAATAGTGTATAAACATCATTTAAATAGATTTTTTAACAAAAAAGTAGGGTTTGCCGTCTCGGGGCGGGTCGTCCCGACCCGCATGACCCGACCCGACCCAGGCGGTGAGCGAGACGCTCGGGTCGTGGGTCGTCACCAGAATGATTTATTATTTTAATATTATAGTATAATATATATATATATATATATATATATATATATATATATATATTATCTTTTTATTTTATTCTATTATTTTATATATTATATATATATGTAATCTTTTTTTATTTTAACACGAAGCGAGATGGACTGAGACAGAGCGGGTCGGGACCGACCCGACCCGTCACAGGCCGTGACCGGGACGGGCGGGTCGGTCGAGACGACGAACCCTGCAAAAAAGTGATATATTATAAATAAATATGATATTTTTACATAAATCACATTTACACACTGATATATATTAATATATTTTTAAGAATGTTTTTTAAAAAATCTTATTTAACAATAACTTTCATATAAAATACTTTTATTATTTTCCATAAATTTCAAAAACATAACCAAATGATCAAAATACGCCCAAGGTTCTTATCAACCGCGCTAATTGGATGTGTTTTAGTAATTTATTGATAATTTTTAAACTTTGGGATAATAACAATGGTATATAACTATATATGATGTTTGACGATAATTTAGATATTTTACATTAAAGAGGATATATATAAAACTAATCCCCGTAAAAGAAGAAGTGGAGGGTGGTTTGAAGCAGGGTTTGTCGACCCGGTGCGTCTCGCATCGACTTGCACGACCCGACCTGACCCAGGTCGGGACCGAGTCGACCGGACTGTGGGTCGCCACCGGGGTCGGTCTATTATTTTAATATTATATTATATTATATTTTCTATATAATGTGTGTTTTTCTATTTTATTATATTATTTTATATTATATATATATATATATAGTGGTGTTTTAGAACGGGACGGACCGGGTCGTACCGAGACGAGAGCGATCTGACCCGACCCAAACCGAGACCGGGTCGACCAGGCCGACAAACCCTGATTCGAAGTTTGAACTTTGAAGTGGATAATTGTATATATACCATCTTCAAATGTAAAATAGCAAAAATACCAGCATTACATATCAGATATCACGTATATAATTTTCACCTTTTCGTTCCCATCACCTTCATCGTGGTTGACGTCATGAAGGCCGCTGATGTCCTTGTAAGATAGGTATGAGATCATTGTTGGATCGCGTCGGAGAGACGTCGGATCGGAAGGAAGGCGATTGTGCTCCCTTATTATAATTAAAAAATATGAAAATGGAGGATATTTTAATTATTTAAGCCTCTCCACATAGTTAACCGTTGGATTATAATGTTCAAAATAATATTCCTGATATATTTGGATGGCAGCAAACAACAATTAACCTGAATGGGAATTTTGAAATTACTGTTTAATTGGACATGTTAAGATAGTATTTATAATATTTTGAATGTAAGGATTACGTACATAAAATTATGCCCTAATACTAAGATGTGTGTTGAAAGCATTAAAATTTTTCTCTAGGAAAATGAAAGGTGTAAGTTTATGGGGAAAAAAGGTGGAAATAATGATGACTATCCAAATGAAGAGTGTGACTAAGAATATGATATAGATGAACGGTGCTCACGATGTCTAGGACTCCAACCTTGATCCCTTCTTCAATGTAATATATCTTGAGAATGTCCCTCATTCCTGTGAAATTTTTGATAGGATTCTCTCATGCTTAGGCCCTTTTATGTTTATTGATGTATAGTCTTTTAATTTAGATGTTCGCTTTCTCTTTGGGCATACCTGTACAATGTAAGGTTAGCTCTCCATTTGACCTTATACCCCCATGATATATTTGGTGACTCTATGCCCCATGCTCTGTCTTTTTTTCTCATAAAATTAGTGTTATGTGCTTTGTTAAAAAATCTTAAAATTAATAAAATAGATAGTTTGTTAGTTTGTTGTAATTAACTGATTTTTATCTCCAATTTTGATTTTTAGTCGATAAAAATTGTCAATCAAAACAAAAATAATATTAGTGCCACGAGCACCACCTCACAAAAAATCATTTAAACTATTTTATAACCAAATAAAAAATTAAAAAGTTATAAAATAAAATATGGTTTTTACAAAAAATAATATTTAGAGGTGAAATTACAAGTAAATCATTTATGAAAATATGTTAGCATGTATATCACTACTAGTTTAAAAAAATTATAAAAATATCATTATTGTAACCCTCGTTATCACCTATCAACCTACCCATGATTACTTTTAACTATACATAGTAAATGATGAAAATGAGAATAGTTAACTGTCTTAAGATCTAAATTATTTGTAAAAAAATCTTAAATATAATCTTAAAGTAAAAATACCGCATCTAATAGGGATATATAAACAAATAACTAAGACTTTAGAATTAAAAGTCTAGAGTCATTTTCTTCCTCTCCTCCTGGGGTTTCCCAAGCCCTAAACGAGATGACTGCGTCACCATCCGACATGGCTAGGCTCAGTCGGGGAGAGGCAACGGCGATCCAGAGGGAGGTGAAAAGAGATGAGAGGCAGCGGCCCTAAGGGAGGGGAGCGAGCTTGAAGGGGGTGGGGGGTCCGACTAGGGATGTCAAAAATATCTATCAACTTGATTACCTGCATCACCTGATCTGTGATGAGCCGAGTAATATCCGAATAAGCAGATGTGGATTCCGGTTTTGATGTTTTTAAAATATTCGTTACATATTCAGATCTGGTATGGATTTAGTGCACTTGAACTCATACTCGATCTAAATCTGTTCTTAATAACTCTTTGTGCATGTTGGACTTATGCTTTTGGTGTGAACTCAACCCGTTTCCCATCTTGTTGAGTCTATGAATTTGGCCGTTTTACTAAAATTGCAAGGACATTTTTGTAAGTCCAAATAAACATCTGATTTTCAGAATAGCCATAACTTGGGATTATCATCTTCGTTGCAATACACATTATCAAAATGTAACTTACTCCTAATTTTGTTAACTCGTTAAAAAAGAATCTTAGGTTCACTAATTGTGACCTCCTAACATACTTCTTGAGTTTTTTGAAAATAGTCTTTCCCTATGCACCTAATATTTCAAATCATACTCCCGACGGATATATGTATTCGTACGTGTGCACGTGAGAACAATAGGGTGTTTTCTTGACTTTGAACAACAATTCATATTTTTTAGATGAATACGGATATTTTCGTGAGTAGGGTGAGGGTGGGAGAGTTGCAGGGTGAGGATTGACTTCGGTGCAGAGGAGACACATAGTGATCGGTTTGCAACGTGCCTAGCGACGGGAATCCAACGGGGAGGTGGGAAAGTTGTAATAGCGGGAATATGACGGGGAGAGAGAGCGTAGGGGGAGAGTCTGGTGGGGAGGTGGGGAGTTTCCTAAGTTAGGGTGGGGGGGGGGAGGGGGGGAGGACTCCGGCAGAGAGGGGATCTCTCTCTCAAGTGATAAGAGAGGAGGATATTTTCGTCATTTCATAATCACTTAACGGAAATTTTTAAATCTTTATGAAATATTCCGTGGCTTCGGCAACGAGACTTAATCACATTGATATATTTTTAATTTTTTAAAATAATAATAATATACATACTAATATATTTTTATGAACGATACAAATATATAATATCATCTTTCAACGTAATTTCTATAAAAAATAATAAAATAATTACATATTGTATAATATTTTAAGGCGAAACAAAAAAAAAGAGTGCGGGGCAGCAGAAGACGCTCCTCGTCCCCACCATTATTCCACTGCGGCTCGCGGTTTTGCCCACGAAACTGGGGCAAGTATCCCCCGGGCCCCACACGGCATTCAATTCTTCGATATTTTTAAAAGTCTTATCCGATATTTCTTTTTTTTAATGAGGTAACGACGAGTCCGGTGCATGTATCCTGTTGGGTGGGCCACCGTCCTACAACAACCTTTAGAATGACCCTTTTACCCTTCAGTAATGTCTATATTTATTGGGCAGCCATGGACGCTTCCATCCTCTGATTTCCTCGTAGGGATCCAAAAAAGCGTCTGTTTCGGGTAGTGGGTATGTGTCCAGTAAGAAATATACCATTCAAAAATTTATCTTGCACCGATAAAAATGCATGGCTATTCGAAATTACAATTTGATCAATGTACCTTTCTCTGTCATCATCCAGATGGCGAAGGACATGAAAGCGTTTGGAGGAGACCCAACATGAATTTGATGCTTTCAGATTTTTAGATACTGAGATATGTCGGGGTCCAAGTCAAAAGAAATATGCTAATGTATTTCATTATCTTATCTGATATACTTGTCAATTTAAGACCAGTGTATGTTATTATTATGTCATTTTAACATATATTTCTATTATAATTAATATAAAATATATAACTAACTAGATATACTATAAAATTACTGGTCATCATTCATATCCTTGTTTCTATATCTCGAGTTCAGACTAAAAAAAATTAGTAGTGTCACAAATTTTGATATTCTTCCGGTCACAATCTTTTCTTACTATCATATTTAAAAATCATAGTTTTTAAAATGTAAACTTAATTTTTTATTTTTGGCTCTCTTTAAAAACCAAATAGAAAAATCCGGATCAATTTAAACTTACGTAAGGTATCCCTCCTTTTTTTTAAATTTTCTTGAACTTTTGGAGCTATCCTAATGTAAGTGGAGTAACATATTCTAATGTTTTATTAGAACGAGTTATTTTATGAAAATTAGAGTTATTGTTGGGATATATCTTACCCATCTTGTTAAATATTTTTTTTGCTTATTCGCTGATGGTGACTTTGTTAAAAGAATAATGAGTACCCTGGGTTGACTTATGCGTCGATTCTTAATCTGTTTCTCACTTATTTGTCGATTCATATCTTGCCCATCTTCGATAAGTCAAGATCATAATCTGAGTTTCACATAAGAAAATAGTGATTTTGATCGAACAAGTCACTCGATTGGGAGGAGTTTGAGTAACTTATTTGTCGCTTCCGAGGTGGATTATTCGCCCTTATTCTATTCATTTAACAAACTATTCCTAAGAAGCTCTCTTATTCTACTCTTAACCGATTATCAAAGATTTCATTTGAATATGAGATTGTCAAATTAAAATTTTTAATTAGATCATTAATTATATAATTAAAAATGAGATGAAAATGATGAGAGCTGTAGAGTAAACATTGTGGCAGTCCTTAACGGTAAGTGACAGCCCTACGACGTTTTCGTAAATTTTCACCAATGTCAGGGGCAGAACCGGCCATTTGCGACTAGCCCGGATAAGATATTTCGCGGCGCGCGACCCCTCCGGCGAGCACGAGGGCGGGCGCGCGTAGGAGCGAAGCTACGGATAAGTTCGGGAAACATAAAAAAGAAGGCGGAGCCACCACGGGGGGGGGGAGTAGGGGCACGCACCGGGTCGCAGATACAAGCGCAGGCGTCCCTGTCTCTACTTCCCACTCTGTTCAGAGAAAGCCGCGAAGGTTTCCACGTTCCTGACGACGGATCCCCGACCTTCCGTTCCCACCCATTGCCCTGGGTTTTTTGATCCTTCTCTTGACGCCTGCGTGACGCCTACCGTCCACGTGGCGTCGACGAAACCCTTCCGCCACCCCCTCCCACTCCCCCACACTTTACCCAGCAGCAGAGTCTATGCGAGCGAGCGTGAGAGAGAGAGAGGAGGGTGGGGAGATGAAGGGGGAGTGGATTGGGGGGAGTTGCTAGGGTTGGGAGGGAGGGAGAGAGAGAGGGGGGTGAGTTGATTGCTGCGTTTTTGGGGGGTCGCTAGGATTCGGTTTGTGGAGGTGCTGGAAGGGGTTGGATTGGAGGTGGAGGAAGGAGAGGAGGGGAGAGAAGAGATGTTCCTCGTTTCCATGCGGAAATCGTTCAAGGACTCCATTAAGGGACTCGAAGCCGACATCCAGCACGCCAATACCTT
Organism: Amorphophallus konjac; assembly: GCA_022559845.1. Classification (NCBI taxonomy): domain Eukaryota; kingdom Viridiplantae; phylum Streptophyta; class Magnoliopsida; order Alismatales; family Araceae; genus Amorphophallus; species Amorphophallus konjac. Next base: position 45,659,018 of record CM040127.1, on the reverse strand, counting down.
GTGAGTCGTCGGGGGAGCTCCGGGCTCTCCCTCATCTGCTCTCGCCTCTCGGGACTGTTATTGTTCCTCTGGTTCTTGTTTGGGTTCGTGTTTGATCGCGAATTTTGTGTTTTTTTCCTTTTTTTTGGGTTTGCTTGCCTCGCGGCTCTTTCCTGTTGTGAACCTGGGGGTTTTTCTTTCCCCCCCTTATTTTGGGTTTGAATGCAGTTTGTTGCTACTTGTGTGGCTTTGTTTAGGCGCGATTCTTTTTTTAAAAGCCGAGGAAGGCATATTCAACGTGTTAATTTTTGGTCTTTCAGTTGGACTTTGAGATTCTGTGATTCTCCCGTGCCGTAAAGAAAAGCACATCTGGTAAGTAGAATTGAAGCAAAGATGGGGGTTCTCGGTTGCCAGATATTCCCATAACTCATGTTCATAGGACCTGTATTGATGCATATCTTTGGTGGTAAAATGGGACACGTTTGATTCATCAGTGAAGGCAATTTTGGAACTTACTGATTACATTGAAGGAGAATGGTGGATGTGTCCGCATGGCGCGATGTATTGGTCTGTCGATGTTGCTTGCCACAGCAATGAAGCATCAGCTGTGTAACTTCTTCAACTTCTTTTATGTTTAGAACAGGGTGATGAATTGTGATACGGTTAGATTAAGAAAGCTGCCTGAGCTCAGCTTCTGTGAATAGTTTTGCTCGATTGATGTAGTGACTCAGATTTGTCTGTGAACATAACCTTATCATGGAGTAGGAGTACAGGGCCTTTGCAAAGTGGTTGGTCCCGAATTGCTTTTGGTTCAGATGTTGGCTATAACAAGGGACATCATTTAAGGTCATGTGAGGGAAGGGGAAGAATGTCCTGAAATGATGGGGAGAGGCGATACTTAAAGCTAACTGAATGACATCTCGGAATACAGAGGAGGACGGTCAGCAAGTATTTGGAGTAAAAACAGATGCTACGGGTTGCACTTTAAATGTCACTGTGGGTTCCTTGCAGACTTATATTGCAAAAGTGTCTGACCCTTCTTGTCCGTGTTCTTGGATGGCTATATAAGTGCATTGGCTGTTTGACTGATGCAACAGGCATGAATGCTATTGTCACCCATCTGTTGCATTTCTTTTAATCCAACTGATTTCTCACTTGCCACACCAATTTTCTTCAGCAGATTTTTCTTTTGAAAGACTGTTGGTGCAATGTGCATAAATTTTCAACAGCAATATATGTTCCTGATTGAGTCTTAGAAGGTTGGCTCTTTACTAAGATATTCATTACTTTTTTTTTGAACGTGGGTAGTACCACTGATATATAAAAGAGAAAAAAGTATACAAATAAGGGGGGGAGTGCTTCCACAAGGCTTTCAAATACAAAAGACGGCAGATCACTCTCTGCCTCGGGAGCAAAGAAAAAAAAAGCAAACAAGCACCTACCCGCCAAGCTCGAACCCCAACCAAACCCAAAAGACGCCAAAAGGCTCCGCACCTAACAACCTCGACCACCCAAACACCCCACTCCCATGGGAACAAAGAAATGGAAGTACAAACGCCCCAACAAAAGCACACTCACTCTCCTCACCCCTTCCTCCACCTACTCCTCAGCCTGCACCGACCCTCTTTTCCTGGCAGCAGCCTCAGCCTTCGCCTTCCTAGCAATGTCCGCCCGAGATGGTGAAGTTTGGTGTAAAGTAAAATGGTGCCTACGGAACAGTGGGAACATCCAATTCCCTGCTCCTTCTTTAATTTTTGTGGTTTTATGCTAAAAGTATTGTTTTGCAGACATTCATTCTATGTCATTATGACTTCGTCATTTTCTTGCAATTTTATTTGCAAAATGACAGCTTGGGTTTTCTTTCTTCCCAGAATCTGCCGTTTGAACTGCAGTTTGTCTTGTTATCCAGTGTTTTCGATGGTTAGTCATTTTCTTGCAATCTTGTTTGCAAAATGGCTACTTAAGTTTTCTTTCTTGTCACAGTCTGCTATTTAATTTTCAATAATTATTCAAGTTCTTTTATGGCCCTGGTTATTTCTAGCAGCAGAAGAAAAAGCCTTGAGACTTGAATAATCATTCGGATTAATAGTTTCTAACATTTCATTCAAACCTTTCAGGGCTTCAGAGTTTTCTAGAGAGTATGATGGTGCCTGTCTTCAGATGCGAATGTCATACAGCCCAGCTGCACACCTGTTTCTTTTCCTAGTGCAGTGGACAGATTGTCACCTTGCAGGAGCTCTTGGCCTTCTGCGAATTTTGATCTATAAGGTTGATGAGGTTATCCTGGAATGTAAAGCCATAGTGTGGATCATGTCCGTTTTTCCCCCACATTGATCATGAGGCTTCACATGCTGTAGGTTTATGCTGATGGAACAACAACCATGTCAACTCATGAAAGGAGAGCAAGTATCAGAGAATTTTATGGTAAGCATCTACCATTTTGTACAGCTATATGCAGAACTTCCGGTACCCTTGGCTTATGGTTCTTGTTGTTACTTGTTGACAGCTGTGATTTTCCCCTCTCTGCTGCAACTTCAGAGGGGAATCACTGATATGGAGGACAAGAAACAAAAGGCTGTCTGCATGGAAAGGTACAGAAGAAGAGATGAGGAAGAAAGAAGGCAGTTTTCAGAGATTGACGCTGAGAGAGAAGAAGAATGTGGCATCTGCATGGAAATGAACAGCAGGATTGTATTGCCAAATTGCAGCCATGCAATGTGCATGAAATGCTACCGGGAATGGTACTCACTATTTTCCTCTAACCTCTACACCTAACTTTATTGTGTTTCATTCATGTTTTCATTCTTTTTTTTCTTTGCAGGAGGGGGGTGGTTTCTTTAATTTTTTATTATTTCTTTTATCGGAAGTGTCAGCCTTGTTTCAAAAAAATTCAATAAATATGCTGATAGATTCAGTAACCATTTGGATACATTTTTCGATTTGTTCCCTTGAATGAAAATGAAAACTCAAGAAAATTTAGTTCTAAAATTATTGCATTTTCTGCTGAATTGTAAAAAAATTATAACTCTTTCATGAAAAATGGATTTTCTCCTCTCATAAAAAATCATGTAACCGATTACTTTGAAAGACTGGCTCTTCACCCTTCCCATTGTTCTGTAGGCACCTGTGATCCATGGCTATACATGATAGTTACTTGCTGAAGCCGGTTTCTGAGATTGTCAGATTTGGCTTTGTTTTCACTTTTCTTTTGTGGGTCGATGCTCAATGCTGAATTTCAAATGACCTTCAAAATATTTTAACTTAATAGTCACTTGATTATTCTTTGATTGTGTGCATCTGGCTAGTAAATGATATATCTTACTGTTAGTTGCTTTTGTATCATCCCCTGCTTTTTTTGCATATTTTGCTGTAGGGGAAGTTAGGAAACTGTGCCTAGATCAGATGTATGCCTTCAGATTCATTCAGATGTAGGATGACGATTATATTTTTCAAGGAACAACATTACTTTCTTGTACGGTGGAGAAATATAATTGTCTAATTTAGAGGTTTAGCACTACCATATATGCTACTATGACACAAGACAATATACAGAAGTAAGCTTGGGATATTCATGTTTAATATCTATAGGCATCATTTTCCTGTTTAAATGCTTGAACCTGTTAAAGACCCGGGAACATTAAGCCAACCTAGTATGTAGCAAGTAATCTGAGAAGTTGGTTAAGGGTCTTGTGGACAGTAATAATGTAATTTGCTTCAGCTAGCCAACAGGAGCTTCCAGTTGCAGCTCTTTAATTGCTAGCCATTATTAATACTGCAGAGTCATTTACAAATTTAGTTGATATCAAGCTTATTCATCTTGAAGAACCTCTTCAACTTAGTTATTATCCAGAGTTGACGTTGAGGGCAAGCAATTTTTGGTTCCTCTTTGGCTATTATGTTCTGTAAAATGTGAATTCAAGGACCCATGCTTTGCTGTTAGATGGGGAAGGGTTAGTATACTTCCACTGGCCTTAATTTTCAAGTGATTCCAACCATCCTTTGAAATGAGAAGTGAGGATGGTTAACATTGATAAGACAGAACTTTGTTCCCTCTGCTGGATCTATAGTCGCTGTCACCTTTCCCCATTCTTCACTTTCATAGTGTAGAGGGCCTCCAGCGGTCCAGCCTCAGTAGACTTTTGTCCATGTGCCTACAGGACGGGAAGTTTGCTCTGTACTGTTAAGATACCTGAATCTGATGCCCTAATAGACTGGATGACCCTTGTTCTATATGGGCGTGTTTGACAACCGGGTAAGGGGGTGCCGTAATAGACTGGATGACCCTGTCAAGGACCCATGCTTTGGCTATTACGGCACCCGGGGTCGGGTAGGGAATTTGTGTGAGGGGGAGGGCCAGGGGAGGCGGGGTCCACCGGTTAGCCGGTGTCGGCTAACCGGCCGACCACCCGGTTGTCAAACATGCCCTATATGATTGCTTACCTAAAGTCGACTGCCATCTGTTTTCATTGAGGGTGTAGGATAACCATTGGGACCTTATTCAAGTGCTGCTTCTTTTCTCTTTGAACAGCCTTCTAGAGTCCATTGCAAATACCAATTCTATGTATTGGAAATAAGATTAATTAGAATGATATGTAGTTCATGTATTCCTGCAGTTGCATTACATTCATTCTGTGGTCCGTAGTTTACCCAGAGGAGAACATTTATCCCCATACTAAACATTCGTCTTTTCCTCTTCATCTAGATGCTTCCAAAGTCTGGCAGAGCTGTTGAAAATTGGCCCCTAGATTCATGTGCTTAAACTGTAATCAATAACATAGTTTTCTACTTGCTAATTGTCCTGATGGGACTTGACAGTCCCTCTCCTGACTTAAGTTATCTTGGGTTGGTACTTGGTGCAGTGTGCAACCTTGTATAGAGGGTTGATGCCAAGCAGGCAATCAGTCAGGAAAACTTTGCCCAACCTTCGGATACTTCATTGCATCTAGCTGAACCCAGATGATGAGACAAGGCTGATGATGATGATGTGGAGTGCCTCTACCAAGATATTAGTGGGAAATGAAACAATGACACCAATAGCGAATTAGCAATGTAGATTGTGATGAGGGAAGGAGAGTAATGGATGATCATCTGATTTTTTGTTGCATCCCCTTTATGCTGTCTGAATATGCGATGCAAGATAGTAGTGAATAGTAGATTTCTAGCAGGACATTGAAGGGCATAATAGGGCTTAGAATCTGCCAGTTTGCAGGAAAAAGCTTGATTGGCTTTCTCACAGATCAAAATAGTATGCTGCCATTGGTAGAAAATTTCATGACCTCATCCAAAACAAATTTAGAATTTTCAATGTTGAGAGCTTAACTTTGGAGTAACATGTGCTACCGCTGCATCGAATGTCTCAGGTTTGGTTTCATTTGTTGTCAAGACAATTCAAAATTGAACTTGTGGATGAGGAAATTTTACTTGGTACTATTTGTGAACAAAACAACGATGGTGCTCCACTTCCCATGCCAAGACAAGAATCTTGCATGGAGTAGAACAAGTTATATAGGAACTTATGAAGGAGGCCCATATTACATTCACAGCATGCATGTTAGTTAGGACTACGGGTGTCAATGGGCTGTTGACCTGGTCAGCTGCTCAATCCTCATGTGGCCTGGTGTCATGGTCTAGGCCAGCCCATTTGCAGATCAAAATGTCTAATATTAAATAGGCATTTGTGGAGTTGGAATCATGTAAGCTGTCCTTTCTTTTTGAAGATGGGACAAAGTGGATATATGATTTAATACTTCTGTGCTATCACTTTCTTTGTCCAATTCTTAGAACAGTTCATTCTAACTTTTCATTGTCTATGTTTCTTATTTCCTTCAGATCAAACTGCATTGGTCTCACCTGCAACACATAAAGCGCCACCTGTGTGGCATTTTTGTTGTGATAATACTGGGATAATTACAAAATATACTCTATTATGTATATAATTGCACAAAGCGCACTCCTATTACATAAATTGCCGTCCAAAAGCAGATGATGGTACATAATGAAAGGGGCAGTTTTGCACTTATTTCATGCATAGGGTTAGTTTTGCACTAATGCATTAAAATATTAGGTACATTTTTTAACTCAAGTTAATTACATTTATCTGATGGCAGGTTATGGAGCCTAATGGGAGGGGCTTTTTTTAGATATATTTATGCAATGGGGTTTTATTAATCAATATGCATCTAAGAGTGGCATTTCCGCAATTATGCTTGTAGGATGTTATTTTTACAAACCTACCAAGCCAGAAGGTTGACCTGAGGTTCAGAGGTTCAGCCATAACTAATGGGTCAGAAAACCAAGCCAAGCTTGGCTGCAGACATGATAAGTGAGGCAAGGCACAACCAAAAGCTTGGTGAAATGTGGTTTATACCACCTTCCAAAAAAAGTCGCAACCAAAAGCAGGCCAGACCCAGTAGGCCTGTGGGACAGCGCGGGGTGTTTACATCCTAGTTAGGCATCTCCAACAAGTCTTCAGTAATATATATACTTGGCACATTTGGAATAACTTTAACAATGACAGATGTCTTGAGGACTTAAATCTACAAACGGCGGTGGTGCTTTCTAGACGTTCTTCGGGTAGTTTGGTCTTGATATCCCCGGTTCTTTTGCTTAAAGGCCACTGAATATATGGTGTAATACGTGGGACTAATTCACCTTTTAGTGACAGCTGATGCAAAATATTACACTATAAAAAAAATTATGGTACATAGTTTAAGTATGGTCACACGCTGTAGGTGTAGTGCAGGTAGTATGGCAGTGTCCTTGCCCCTTCTCCCTATAGATTAACCTGCTTTTCCACCCTCCTGCCCACTCATTCCCTCGCCAGTCCTCGCCTGATAAGTCACAATCACCCCCCCTCTCTCTCTCCCCCCAACCTTCGCCCACCACACATTATTATGATGGGAAACGATAATAATGTCGATTCTTTTGTCTTGCACTCTATCTATGGTTTTTGTGCCTAAATAAATCTAACACTTGCTGCTGTCGTTAAATTCCTGTAGAGAGAGTCTCGCCTGGTTTTTCTGCTCCCAGGTTGCATGAGATTGAACTATTATTCTTGGCCTTCTTAATTGCAGGAATTCAAGGTCCCAATCATGCCCCTTCTGTCGTGACAGCCTCAAGCGAGTGAACTCGGGAGATTTGTGGATATACACAGACAGCAGGGACATAGTTGATATGACTACGGTGTCCAGAGAAAACTTGAGGCGGCTATTTATGTACATAGACAAGTTGCCCTTGGTTATCCCTGATTCGGTTTTCGATGCCTATGATTCTCATGTCAAATGAGCTTCTCATTCATTCCAAGACACTCTCGTTTTCCTTGCAAAAGGAATTCCTTCAGCTAACACTGCAGAGCTGAGCTGATTCAATCAATTTAAGTAGAATTTGCCCCACTAAAGACATGCTGATGATGCTGCAGTTTGTGAGCGGCATGTGAATGTGAGGGGATGGCAGCTGGGGGAGCCGTCTGTAAATTATTACTTAAGAATAATGTAAATTCTTGTATAGTTGTGGACGCCTGTGTTATCTGTGTCTCGGCTAGCCTGAATGTCTCGTGTTTCACGGTTGCATATTCTGTAAGACTGGTCTGGTTGCTTGATGGCTACTGAAATACAATTGCCAAAAAAATTATCCAAGGTTTGTGGAGGCTGTCGCGTGGCATTGTTTCTCGAGTCGACTTGTTTCACTGTATGGGGTGCGGTAAATTTTTTTTCCCATTTTTTTTCAAACCTGATCTACATATTTGGATAGCTACAGCACAGCGTGATCGATGATCGGAGGGTCAAAAAAAATTTAAAAAAAAAAGGAAATAGAGGAGCCACCCTATTTTTTTCCCATGAGAATGTGAATGACTCGCTGCAGCATAATTGCGATTTGCCAGCTGATTGGCACATGTTGAAGGGAGGTCGTCGTGCGTCTTAAATGTGCTGAGCACACATAATATGAGTCACTCCGTGCATAAGACGATGCACTTCTTACATAGATCCATAGAAGTGAAGAATATGATACACATCTTACATGGATAGATTCACAGAAGTAAAAAATATTATAAATCAGTAAAAAATAATTCATGGTGGTGAAAATTAGTGTAAATTATCTTTTACTCTTATGGACTATTTTTCACTACTACACGTTTATGAACTGTTTTTTCGCTTCTTATGGTTTATTTTTCACTCATATAATTTTTTATTCATACGAATTGCTTTTTTACTAATGTACAGTGTTTTTACTTTACCTGAGGTTTGCAAAAATATACGAGTCTACGTGTAACATTTATTAGATTGCGTGCGATCAATGTGTTGATGGTGCGCAACATGCAGCGTGACTTAACACACCTGGACATGGACCAATCGGGAGGTGGTTTGCAGTTGTGCTGCAGGTGACGGCGGTGAAGCAATTCATTCTCTGTTTTTCATAGATGATGGCATGGAACAATTACTCAGATGGTTGCTCCTAGTGCCTTTGCCCCTCTTTGATAGAGCATATCTCCTGTTTATCTCGGAGATAAAGTCACATTTTATTTATTTTTTTAATTTGATAAGGTAATAAATTTAATTCGGTTACAACGAGAAATAAGTATAACCCTCGTGTATCTTGATTAAATTGATTCGGTAAAATTAGTGGAATAATTTATCCTTCTATTTAACCTGTTATCTAACAAAATAAATAAGACTAAATTCTAGGATAAATTAACTCAAGAGAGATATTCCTCTGTTTATCTATCTCCCTCTGTTTATCTATCTCTCTATCAAAGAGGGGCTTTGAATTCAAAACGTAAAAAAGTTCTCCATTTTTCTTAATCACTATTAGTAGTTTTATTACAAGTAGCATTACTGTTCAAGCATCCCCTGCCAGTGGAGGAGTGAACACCCTTCCATTTGCAAGGGAGAGGTCCCGGGTTCAATACCCAGTTCCCTTCCCCACTTAAAAAAAGAAACCTATCGTTAAAAAAAAATTACTGTTCAAGCTTAGAGTTCGATTTGAGTTGAAAGGCTATCCTGAACGGGTGTTTATTTTCAGACTACCATAAAGATTTTTCTTTACAAATTAGTATTGGAAATGAAATTATAGATCTATCATTGTTCTATTTAAATTTTCATGAAAACACCATTTAGAATATGAATGATAAAAGATTACAAAATGCTTCTTTTTACATGTCTAAATATTCTGGTTAATTATATGTAGAAGATAGTCTATTTCTAAATTATTAGTGTTGTTAATATTGTTTATGATAATTAGAATGTAATGATGATAAGTCTGTAATCTCCTCTGGGATAAAGATTACTTGCAAAAAAAACCCGTTTACAGATTATAACATCGTCAATATCTTCTTTTAGAGAACCAATTATGTTTATGTCGATTAGTGGAAAATGGCACCAAAAAAACTTCACCCAGTCTACACATGTATGACATATGTGTTGGAATTTATGTTTTATTTTTTAAAAAAAAATGAGTCTCTTAACGTTGTTTAGTCTCACGTTATAAAATGGAAAAAAAATTCATGTATTTTTAGTTGAGACTCTTGATTTTATTTGTGCACTCTTTTGAAGAGATTATGAAGGTTGAATTATTTGAGTTAGTGGATTATTTGAGTCTTATCCTCTTTCTCACACGTGCACATTCTCAACATTTATTTTATTTTTATTTTTTATTTTTGATCATTTGATCAAATATTTTATTATTCTCTTCGTTTCTTATCAGATTCCACTCTTTCGGTAAATCGGTGTAACTAAATCAAGGGTTGCTTCCTGACACTACAAGGAGAGGCGCTAACAGCGACGGCCGTTTTCGACAGATTACTTTCTGTCGGAAAGTCTGTTCTTATTTCTGACGAATAATTATTCATCAAAAATCCGAAGGATAGAAATTATGTCGAAAAATCCTTCGAAAGCTATGACAAAAATTTTTACGGCTAATTAGCTGTAAGAAAAAATCATGACTTGCAATTTTTTCCGATGGAATTAAATTTGGTCAGAACTTTCGTATGAAATTCCATCGGAAATTAGTTCATTTTCCCTCCCAATCGCGTGTCGTCTCCCACCCTCGCGCCCCACGCTCGACTCTCCTCTCTCTCTCGGCAGCGTCTCCCTCTCCCTCTCTCTCTCCAGAGAGCACAACGGCATCTCATCCTCTCTCTCTCGCATGCGGTGGCGTCATCGTCTCCCCCCCTCTCTCTCTCCCCGACGAGCGACTGTGGCATCTCTCTCTCTCTCTGGCGAGCGGCGACAGCGTCTCCCCCCCTCTCTCCCTCTCTGATGAGCAACGATGGCGGCTCCCTCTAGTAAATCCCCATCTCTCTCACCCTCTCTCATCGGAGCCCTCTCCCTCTTTCATTGTCTCCCTCTCCCTCTCTTTCTAACACACGCACAGACTCACAGAGGGGGAGGGCCGATCCCCTCTGTCTCTCTCTCCCTCACTCTGTCTCCCCTCTCCCTCTCTCACCATCTCCCTCTACCACTCTCACCGTCTCCCTCTCTCACGGTCTTGTCTCTCTCTCCCTCTTCCTCTCTCTCTAACACACGCACGCACTCATAGAGGGGGAGGGCCGATCCCCTCCGTCTCTCTCTCCCTCACTCTGTCTCCCCTCTCTAACTGTCTCTCTAACACACACTCACAGAGATGGAGGGGCCGAGCCCCTCTGTCTCCCTCTCTCTCTCTAACATATGCACGCACTCACAGAGGGGGGGCGATCCCCTCTATCTCCCTCTCCCTCACTCTGTCTCCCCTCTCTAACTCTCTCTATAACACACGCACTTACAGAGATGGAAGGGTCGAGCGCCTCTGTCTCCCTCTCTCTCACATTGTCTCTCTACGGCACAGAGAGGGACAAGACTCCCCTCCCATTCATTTACCCTCTCTCTCTCTCTCTCTCAGTGATAAAATTTTCGTGTAGAGATCTTAGTGTTAGGGATGGCAACGGACTTTGTTCTATCTTTCTCACAAATGTTTGTCAATCAACGATCAATAAAACATATTTTTAAAAATATATTATTTTATTTTATCTCATTTAAATTTATTATTTATTATTTATTATTATGTGGGTGGGTGTTTAAATTTATTGTTTGAATTTACTGTTTATTATTATGTGAATGTGTGTTCTGGAAAGGGAGAGGGGCACGGTGGGGAGGGGAGGGGGTACAGTGGGGAAGGCGGGGGCAACGGGAGGTTCGGGAGAGGGAGGGGGGCACATTGGGGAGGGGAGGGGAGGGGAGGGGAGGGTGGGGGACAGGAGGGGACGGAAGAGGAAGGGGAGGGAGGGTGGAGAGGGGGGCACGAAGGGTAGAGGAGGGGAGGGTGAGGGGGTCGTGGGGGACGGGAGGGGAGGAGAGGTGGGGACGGAAGAGGAGAGGAGCCAAAATCTAAAATACCGATCTGATCGGCGAAGAGGAGAGGAGCCAAAATCTAAAATACCGATCTGGTCGACGTGTCGATCATTCCAACATGACCTGGGTGGTGAGAGTGACTTATGAGAGATGTCGTAATCTGATTTGATTTGAGATCATCGTTAAAATTATCTAATTTAGAACTAACTTAATTTAAAACAAATCAGATAAGTGGGATTCAGAGGTCCAAAATCTAAAATACCAGTTTGACCAATATGTTGATCGTTCCAACTCGACCTGGGTGGTGGGAGTGACTTGTGAGAGCTGACGGAATCTGATTTGGATGCCCGATTTGAGCTGAGCGTTAAAATTACCTAATTCAGACCTAACTTATTTTTCAAAACATCTTAGTTTAAAGCAAATTAGATAACTGAGATTCGGGAGTCCAAAATCTAAAATACTGGTCTGATAGATGTGCCGATCATTCCAACGTAACCTAGGTGGTGAGAGTGACTCAGGAGAGTTGACAGAATCCAAATCGGATACTCAATTTAGACTCGACGCTCAAAATAATATTATCTAAATACACTTAGTTTAAAATTAAAGTAGTTGGGTTCGGAGGTTCAAAATCTAAAATATCAGTCTGATCGGTGTCCATATCATTCCAACACGACCTGGGTGGTGAGACTGACTTGTAAGAGCTGACGGAACCTGATTTGGATGCCTGGTTGGGCCCAGCGTTAAAAATACCTAATTTAGAACTAACTTAATTTTCAAAACAATTTAGTTTAAAACAAATCAGATAACTGAGATTCAGGGGTCCAAAATCTAAATGCTGGTCTGATCGACGTCTCGATCGTTCCAGCGCGACCTGAGTGATGAGAGTGACTTGAGAGAGCTGACGAAATCTAAATCGGATATCTACTTTAGGATTGACGCTCAAAATAACATTCTCAAAATGCACTTAGTTTAAAATTAAAGAACTTGAGTTCGGGAGTCCAAAATCTAAAATACTAGTTTGATCGACTTGCAAATTGTTCCAACACGACCTGGGTGTTGAGAGTGATTTGAGAGAGTTGACGGAATATGATTTGGATAGCCGATTTGGGCTCGAGGTTAAAAATTATCCGATTCAGAACCAACTTAGTTTAAAACAAATTAGATAACCGGAGTTCAAGAGTCCATCGAAGCTTATATCCGTCAGACCATTCCGTTGGATTTTCGACGGATTTTCTAGAAAGTTTCGTCAATAAGTACCGGAAAGACGTGATCCATCGAACATCCGTCGGAAATGCCATCAAAAATCATGTTTCCAACCGATTTTCGACGGATCACGTCTGTCGAAAATTCTGCCTTTTCTTATAACGCGAGGAGACAATGAGGAGAGTTAGTTTTGTGTGAGAGATGAGACTTACGATTTTCTCTCACCCGACATCTATATCTCTTGTGCTAATCTAAGTCGATCCTCTTCTTCTTCCTCGCAAAAGTCTGCAGTGATTGTGGTGTTTGTCTCCGACAACCCAAGTTAGGGTACACCTTCGCGTCGTCATCGATTTGGGTCGTCATATTTTGAGAAAAAATTTGTCGTAAAATCTATTAGCACCGGAGCAAGGGTGAAACGACTAAAAAAAAATTTTACATTCCGACCCTACCTTATTTTTCTCGATCCTTTGATTCACTCTAATTTTCGTGATTAAATCCAAAAGAATATCTCCTCCCGTACGTCGTTTCCACGGAGATGGTCCTTGGGCTCACGTTATATGTTCTCGAATACAAATTTAAAACGTTAGATAGTTTTGTTATGATGCCAACACACATTGGGTGAGCAAACCCACGGCTGGTAGTAGCCAAAGGGAACTATTTTTTTTCACTTTATACTCCATTTGTTCAATTTCCAACATAGCGCAGCAGAACGGAGTCAGAACCTGTGTTATTTCAAGGGGAAAAAACATTTAAAACATCCTCGTATAAGTTTACGATTAAAGGGCATCCAATGTGGAAGGTTATTGTTGTTAGTTTGTGTCCAATGCAAAGTTGCAAACGGGTCAGGGTGCCTGACTTTAGAAGAGCTTCGCATCACACCGTCCCATCAATCTAGACTAGACCAATGAAGATGTGGGATGCCTAATAAGCCTCGCCCATTGAAGTGCCGCAAGTATTAGTCATTTTGCTTACTTTATTTATCAAAATATTTTGTAAACTCTACCTTTAATAATAATTTAGTGGAAGTGATGCCGTTATTTTATTTATTTTCTCTCCCTAATCTATTTCTTTCTCTCTTCTAAGTGTGGTGATTGCAGTGTTTTCCTTTCGAAGTTGGCTTTATGTGTGTGTCTGGTTGATTTTAATCAAAAGTATTATTCATTTTAATGATAGTTTAAGGTGATATTTAAGTAGTTTAAGGTGCATTCTATATCTGAAATCTATATCTTTCTCTTATTTAATTAGTGATTTAAAATGTTGAAGAGCTTTAGTTTTTTATTTTATTTTTTAATTAGTAATTTTTTAAATTTTTAACTTTAATTTTTTTTCTTTTCAAACCCAATTCTCTGACTATTTCAAAGTATAACCCCAAGATTTTCAAACTAAAAATCTCAACTTCTCAGTGACTTCAACTCGATCTCATCATTTAATTATTCTCTTTAATCATTTGTGGGTCATAATTTAAATTTGGTAGATTGCTTATTAATGGCATACCTTTAGCCTCTACCAATTTTTGATGCTGTTGTTGGAAGATTTTATAATTTTGGGGTTCATAATTTAGTGTTTTTTGTGGATACATTGACATTAAGATTTTTTTTATTTGTAAGAAAATATAAAAAATCAAAAAATCGTACCTAAAAATTTAAGAAAATTAGAAAATAGAAACAAATATAAAAAGTAAAAAATATAAAAAATCTGAAAAAAAAACTTGAGACTTCTTGAGGTAAGCTCGCTCTCTCTTTCCTTTTTTTCTTTCATGTTTTCTTAAAAAAAGAGAGAACGATGGATCACGATCAAAGTTAGCATCCTTATCATTTCTCTCTTTTCAATTTTCAATTTTAGTTATTTTCAATTTGGTTTCTTGTTTTCAATTTTCATATCTAGTTAGTTTCCATGTTTAGAAGTTATCTTAATTATAGAAAAAACTTTTCCTTGCTGATTAGATAGGTTCATTAATAAAAAATAAGAAAATAAGTCACTTGAACTTCAAAAAAATAAAAAAAATCATTTCAAGATTAGAAACCACCAATGTCATGCCTAAGTCATGCATCATGTAAGTTACATTAATTGTGATTCTTATTTTAATTTAGAGACTAATTACTCATGCATGTGCATTCAGATCCCTTGTTTGAACTTGTTTGTTACATTCCATCTTTCTAAAACTCTCTAAGGGCACTACCCCTAACAACACGAGATGGAGATTTCATCACCCTTTATTGGCCCACAAACTACAACCATCCTTGTATCTTTTGCATCAAACTAAGCCTAATAAAAGTAAGTAGACCTTGATCCCTAATATCACACTAAGATTAAGGTGCAACTGATCGAGTCTACAATCACTTTTGGAAACTGGTGTCTAGGCTAGAGGTTAAAAGGTAAACGTCTAAGCGGATAAGTGGTTCTCTAATTATGTCCGTGTGAAAGCAAGAGGAGTCTCCCACTTCCCTATCTCTTAGCTGGCCAGTTAATAAACTTGAGAGTGGACTTAAGTTATGTCTAGGTCACTTTGTGAAACTCAGCTTTTAGGTCTAGGTTACACATAAGTTTCGTAGGTTTAATTGTTTGATAATTTATTTGTATATTTTTTAAAAAAAGAATAACAACAACAACAAAATAAAAAGAAATCTTGGAAAAAAATTTCTAAGGTTCAGTTCATTATGATACATCAAATCCCAATCAATAGCTAAATATCAAGGACAAAAATCCCAATAATATTTTATTCATTCTCCCTATAATCCCTCGACCTGAATCCAGTGGCCCAATATCCCTGATGATCATTACGAGGTACAACACTGGGTTGAGCCCAACTCTAGGATGGGCATTGATGCTATTGCCCAAACGTTGGACAAAGTTGACCTTTTGGCCTAAAAACTAGACCAATTTTTGTCTTTAAATGAACAAGCACCCACTATCCAACCCCTACCAAGTCCATGTCAATGTCCAACCTAAACTTTTCAGGAGGTCCATAATTTTTGTGCAAGTATAACTCACCATGTGAGTGAGTGACCTACTGTAACGACCCGAGAATCCGATTATCGGGAAGGCCCGATAATCCGAGACTCGAACCGCCGCCCACGAGCCGGGAGGGCTCGGAAGGGCTAAAAGGAGTGTGGAGGTACAAAGTAATAGGAAATAAAGCAGGACAATCTAACAATTAACAGAAATAAATAAATAACTACAACAGAGTCCAGTCCGACAGAAAGTACAGTCTAAAGCAGTAAAGCGTACCACATGCCAAGTGAACACTCGGCCCGGCAAGCTGGCAACTGAGAACCTCCGCTCCGCACCCTCGAACCTCGAGGAAGAACCGCCACACCTGAAAAGCAGGGAATGAGTCTCCAAAACAGAGACTCAGCAGGGATCCCGCGGAACCCCAACCGGAAACAACGGCGGTAGCGGAAAGGAAGCTACAACTACAGCAGGAACAACAAACCGGTGGCCGGTCAAAACTCAGCACTACAGCTACTCCTACTGTACCGGAAGGCACACCTCGATCACGCAGTCGAAGCTACCGAACCACGCTAGCACCACCTACCGAAGTGAAAACCCACGGCAACCACGCCGTAGAGGCCTGTCCCCCGGACACAGCCGACCTGGACACACTATCCAAGGTGCAACCCCGACCATCCGATCGCAGGTACCGCACAACAAGACGCAACCTCGGTAAAGTCACTAGCACTAGACTCACGGCGCGAAAACCAACACACGCGCCACGGTGAAACAACCGAAAACTCAACGGTCGACACGACCGAAAACTCGAAGGTCTATAATGCCCTACAATTTTATAACATTTTATTTGACCAAAAAAAATGGTATGCTTGGATGTTTAAACTAATTATTTTGTTAGATTTAATTTAGACATTGATATAAAAAAAGGAATGACAAACAAAAATTTAAAACAAATTTTTATGAGGTCATTTGTTTTAGAAATAAATTTGAAAAGGTTTAAAAAAATGAAAGAAAGGATGTATAAATAAATAAAAAAAATGAAGGTCAAAAATGAAAAAAATATATATATAAAATTAAAAAAAAGGAGTGGGGGCGGCCCCAGCGGCCGCCCGCGTGCGCGCGCGGGCGGGCGCCGCCGCGCCACCCCCCCCTCTTTCGGCCGCTAATGCGGCCGAATATTATTCTTTTAAAAAAAATTTAAAAATTTTTTTATCTTTTAGTATGTTAGTTAATTAAGCTTCCTTCCTTAAGTCAAAAAAAAACATGTATTATATAAAAAAAGGGGGGGGAATGCAGGTTAGTCAAAGGAAGTTAGGTGGATGTTAGGTGGAGTTTGAATGTCAAAAAGTTAAGTAAAAAATATTAATATAATTGGTTAAATCCTAACCATTGATTTAAATGGAGGGTTAGGATGGTTTAAGCCCAAACCCCTATAAATAGATGGGCTAGGGGCTTCATTTGCATCCTTTAGAAGCTGAGTACGTGAAGGGCTGAAGCAGAAGGTTTGAAGGTCATTAAGGAAAGGGGTTAAGCATTTTAAGGTAAGGGATTAATACTTATTCCCCTAGATTAGCATGTATTAGTATATTTAGATTGATTTATGATATGAAATCAGCATCTATATAGGTGTTTAACTTCATAGATCGTGGTTTATTAATCTGTAATTTTATTTGGGTTGGATTAGCATTTAATCATTAAGTTAAAGCATGAGATTAAGGGGATAATTAAGTGATTAATATGTTAAAATTATCAATGGTGTATGAAAAATTGATAGAACTTTCAGAATCATGATACCTGATGATATAAACTTTCTGCATAAATTTTCATGTCTAATTAAATTTATTTTCACGTTTATAGATTTTTTTTGTATTCTCCTAAATGTGTTTAAATTACACAAAAATACAAAAGGAGTATATTAAATCACAATAAATTGTGGGAAGGTATCTTACTATGAGTTTCACTTGTAGAAAAATTTTCATACTTTCTGGATCATGATATTCATTTTTAACGAATTTTCATACATGATAAAATGTATAAATAATTGTATAGAAATTATAGAAATTAGAAATCGTGCTTACAAAGGTCTGAAAATTTTACAGTATGATCCTGATATTTAGTATGATGAATTTTGATAATAGCAACAATTATTGATACCTGCAAGAAATATTAGATACTTTTTGATATTTTAATAGAAGTGTAAATTTTTGATAAAAATATAAATAATTCATGAAAAATATTACAACTTTATCAGAAGACTCAAATACTTGTTATAACTAATTGATGAAAATTTCATCTCATTATGATAACAGAATCACCACTGGTATAATTATCAATGTTTAAATAATTAATTAGAAAATTTAGATAAATATAAATATTCTATGAAAAATCAAAGAAAATCACAGAAGTGATGTTGTGACATCTATAAATTAAGATTTAGTATAGTTTGGTCATTTTAGGTATTCTGTATAATTTTCTCTAATTAAAAGTTATTATTGTAAATTATTATACATTTTAGAAACTGATATAAAAATTTATAAAATTGACATACTGAATGAAAAATAATGAAAATTTCTACATATGATATCTATGATTGAAACAACATTTTGTAAATTTTTGAAAGTTACCTGATCATTTTGGATATATTTAATTGATTTATTATTCATGATATCGTTTTCTCACTTATTATGAAAAATAGTAACATAGAGTGAAAAATAGTAATACAGTATGAAACATAATTACAAATTTTAAGAATAATAATTCTGTTATGAATGATAGTTTGACCAATTATTGTAAATTTTAAAGTTATGTAGATATATTTAGTTAATTTTTCATGTATTGTATAATTCAAATAATTATGTAAAAATTGTTATTCCTGTATTAAAAATTATGAAACTTTTTCTATGAAGTATTACAGACAAGTTTAAGTTCCTGTAAAAGTTTCATGATCTTATAAATTTATTAGCTAAATTTAGTCAATTATGTTAAATTTTAGAGTATAAGTAATTTCAGAAAAAAATATAATTACTCTCTGAAAGAAAATAAAAATTTGTTGTTCTGTTCTTTACTGTAAATGTATTAGATTCCTGAAATTTTAATCTATTCTGAGTTTTGATAACTGAATTATGAATTTTTGATGTATAAATAGACTATAGATAATTCTGTAAAAATATTAAATACTTCCTGAAAAATTCTTAAAATTTACTGTTTTGATCATTTATGCAAATTTATTGATTTCCTGAAATTTCAAGACATTCTGATATCTGTAAATAGATTTAGTGATTTTTGCTATATAAATATGTCATTATAATTAAATAACTTGAAATTTCAGAAAAAGAAAAATGATTTCAGTATTGGTAAATTAATATTCACTGCATGAATTTTGAGTGGCATGTGTCCATTTCACATATGTCATATTTATATTTTTACCGTACCGTTAGTAATGCCAAATGGACACTGCCACCATAGGGGGAGACTGGAACCAAACTGTAGAAATGCCCCTATGGGGAGGTTCACACTGTACTGGCCCCGAGGGTAACGGGGATTGAAATCCTGGAGGTGAACAAGTACCACTGGTTAAGGTGGAGAGGACTTCTCCCGGTTCTGCGCAGTAACCAAGACTCATCACTATTTACCTAGGTGATCGAGTACCGACTGACTGTCCTTCTAGTGGTGGTTTGGGCACTGTGTCTGGCTATTTATATCACTGTTTACTGTTTACTGAACTGAAATTGAACGACTGTCACTGCCTACTGAATTGATATTGAACAACTTTTACTGTTCACTGAGTCGTTAGTTATACGACTATTACTGTTTACTGAATCAATATTGGAACTATTTTACTGTTCACTGAAACTATTGTTACTGCTCATTTAACTGATATTGAATTTACTGTTGTTACATTTTTACTGTTACTGCATGGTAAATATTTACTGCTGATGAACCTCCAGTATATCGAATGGTGATTTGGAAAAGGGCAGATTACGTCTGTCTGGATCCTTTCACTATGCGTGAGACTACTCCGCCTAGTACTGGAATCATTAGTTAATGTGGATAAATGATGAATCCTTATTTACTTTGTCATGGGTATGATAAATTTTAATGTACATGCTTTCTTTGTCAAATGATAATAGGATGACTTATGAAATAATTACTGTAAATCATTTTGAATATGATAATACATGTTTTGACCGGGGACTATGCTTAGTCTCTTACTGGGTCTATTCGTAGACTCACCCCGTTGAACAATTACAGGAGAAGCGGTAGAAGAAAGCGAGGAGTGATCTCGCAGTGTTTTGACCGCGGCTCGGATTTTACTACCAGTCTTTATCTTAGGTGGTTATGTTATGAATTATGTTTTATGTAAAAAAAAAAAAAAGTGTGTGAAATTTGGATTTGTAATAAAAGACTTGTGAAATTGTTATCTTTATTTTTAGCTATGTGGATGTAGTCATTTGACTGCAAGCTGATGAATTGAGTATTTTCATTTCCGCTGCAATGATATCTCATTGTTTATGTGAAATTCTCAATCGTAATTGTACCGCTTGGGTTGTTCCCACTGTGACGTTCCGACCGGGATCCGACGCGAGTCTTTACGGCTGGACCGGGTCTCCGAGTCGGGGCGTCACAAGGTCAAAGTTACGGAAACTGACAGTCTGTCACTCCCAACTCGACAGGAGTACCACCCACTAGAAGCACAGCCGGTAGCGTCCCCTGACGTCTTACACCGCACCGCAGGTGAACCGCCTGACGTGGTAGGTCCTACCGGAGACGCGAACACCGTACAAGTAACCACAAACAAGTGACTAGCTGGGGTCACGCCCGTCGACGTGCGTCCACTGTCCCCAACCACGTGTGCACACACAGACCACGCGTCCTAGGTCTGACCCTCTGACTGGTTTTCCCCCGCAGTCAGACTCTGGCTACGACGAGGGGCCCGACGGAAACCAGTCTAACCGTCCTCAGGGTAAGCCCGTACACCGCTCCCTGGTGCGACCAGCACACGCGTACTGGTAGGCTACGACTAGTGGAGGGTCACTGAAGGAGTAGACTCTCCAGTCAACGGAAAACAACGTCCGAATCTGACGACGTACGGGGACCACCCCACGTACCGGCCCCGTCGCACGGTGACCACAGTCGGAGAAGAAACGGGACTCACAGTCCACGGCCACGCACACACCGTGCGCTAGAGTCGAGAAAACTCAAGTGGCACTAAGCCACTGGACTCTGGACAGTCCTATAGACACACTACAGCCAACGGTCCTTGAGTCACAAGACTCGGGGTCAAGACCGTTGCACGCAACAGCACAAGGCCGTCGATCTAGCCCAATCTCTAGGTCCAAAACCACGATATCATGAATACCGAGACAGCTCACAAGCCACCAAAACTGTTCCCTCAGGAAGGGAACGCAAGGGACCATGGCCACACGGAAAAACACAGAGGCACGACTCCCAGGGCAGCACACAAGCCGCCATGTCGATTTCCCATCTCTAGGCAAGCGGGAAACCTCCAGCCCCAGGCCGGACAACTGGACTCGCAGTCCAAGGCCAAACACGTGGCCCACACGGAAATCACCTTCCAAAGAAACTCACAATATGCGGGGGAGATCCCACCGCACACACACCGATACACGGTGACTCGATCTAGCAAGAATACGGAAGCCCGGAACACCTGGAGTCACCCGAACCCACCAAGCCCACGGGCACGCTTATCAAGGTAACACGGTACCTCCAGACACCCAAAGACACGGTCACGGAACTCCACGGGGTGTCCGAGACACACACGGCCCAAGGGGAGCACGATCAGCCGCAGACCGCCCGCCCCGGGCAGCCCGGCTGGTCACCTCTAAGAACGCGCTACACGTGCATAGCGCGTTTAGTCAGAACGCGCTATACATACCTAGCGCGTTCAACAAGAACGCGCTACAGGTCCATAGCGTGACCAGACCAGGTCGCGCTATGATCCTATAGCGCGACAACCCTGAACGCGCTGGGGCCCTATAGCGCGACAGGAACCGCCAAACTGTTCATCTTCCCCGATGAACGCGCTCTATCGGGGCAGCGCGACCATCAAGAACGCGCTACTGGAGCATAGCGCGTTCTCAGTCCGCGCCCGAAAACGGTGGAAACCGCGGGAAAAACCATTCCACGCCCCGTCCACCCCCAGGTGAAGGGGAAACAAAAGGGGAAACCTTCCCCAAGCCCCTAGGCATGCATCTAAACCCCTGGATCGCCCGAAAACATGGTAAAACGGAAGATCCGGCTCACACCTCAAAAACATGTATTTTTCCCCAAATCGCCCCGTTTAGCCCGCTCGGCTCACCACGGCCTACCAAACTCGCGGGAAAAGAAGTGCACGAGCTGGGGGTCCATCTCCCTACCTCCACCGAAGAAACGACGCGATGTGGACGCCGATCCAAGAAGAAATCGTCGCGAAACCCTCGCCGGCTTGCGATCGTGCCACCGAGCTTCCACGCGCCTCCCCCGCCCCGATCCTCACCTGTCCTCGCCCGCATCCTCGCCCGCGCCACCTCCACCTCGCCCCCGCCTCGCTCCGTCGGCCGCCGGAGAAGAGAGGGGAGAAAGAGGGCGTGAGAGAAGAGAGAGGGAGGGAAGAGAGAAATGAGAGGGGAGAGAGGGAAAGGGGTTATATATATAACAAAACTTGAAAATTACAGAAATTTAAAAAATTATGAAAAATCACCTCCGCGATCCTCGGGAAGAGCACAACGCAGTGGTAACGTCTCGGAGTCGGAGAACGTCATGGTTTGCCCTGCAAAGAGTTCCGAAGGCACATCAGGGAAAAACACGTGTAAAGCACAAAATACACTCTGAGACCCACTAAAATGATCCAAAAAATATCCGAAAAAACCGGGGCATTACAGCCCTCCCCCCTTAAAGGAATTCCGTCCTCAAAATTCACTACCAATCACGAAGTCCCAGGGGAAGAACACTGAATCAACTGACACGCTGTCAGAGCCCCAACATAGAAAACCTCGATTCTCACGAAAACACGGATCCTGAGGAACACAGCCAGACTCACAATCACACACAACACCTCGCTCCTCGCGCCGAGCACACTGGCCAGCAGAGCAGGCATATACCAAAGGACACAGTCCGGCATCACCTCAGTCAACGCGAGAATCCACCATGGCGCCGCAGCCACGATCTCGCTCACCGAGGAAACACAACCCTCGTCACGAGAAACAGCTACTGATCCATCCAATGGTCAGCAGACAAATGGCACATCAGCTTCACAGCCAGCTGACAGGTCGCACGCCCTCCTCGAGGGAGCAACCAAAATAGAGCCTCCACCAGCTCAAGTAGTCATCTCAACAGACCGCAACTAGCTCATCGGCTCAACACCAAGAAACACCTCACACATGGCAGGCCGAAAGCCAGACACAACACCGTGCCAACTCTTGTCAAAAGACAAACTTCGACAAAGCCCAGATCCCGTCTGGAAAGGCACATCACATGATCAGCCACCCAAGGCCTCGCTGGCACACGGCTCTCGCCACGCTCGAGCCCCAACAACCAGCATCTTCTGTCTCTGAAAAGACCATCCACTGGTCACCAACTGCTCGTCAACGGAAAATCTCCGCTTGCTCAGCTTCTTCCTTCTTTCCTGGTCCTCGACCGGGTCCAAAGGAAACATTCCAAACCTCAGCAAGCTATCCATCGACTCACACACAGACTGATGTCGCATCTCGAGCTGCACTCCTCTCGGACACCGCATCCGAGCTCGAACATCGCTCCAACTCGACCCTCTCGGGGAGCACGACGAAACCAAATGACGGATCCTGGTGTCCTCAATCATCACCTCACTGGACTCAGACTCACAGGGGAATCATCCCATGCTGGTCACCAAACCAGGGATAACTATTGCGACACCAACGTCCTATCAAGGACCACCAATCCGACGCCAATCTCACAAAAAGGCCTCCGCCCACAGGCGTCACTCTTCTATCTGGTCTCATCAAATCCTTCGATCAATCCAAGTGGACACCCGCCAATCCCGATTCTGCCCTTACCACAGAGCCACGGGACACCACATGAACAATGCTCACGGCGACCTGGTTGTCGACACCACGACCAAAGCACTTTGGGTCCCTGATCGATTATACATCTCACCGCCACAATCCGACAATACCGTAAAGCCAACAGACGTTGCTGTGGTCGGTCACACGGTTAGGCTCACCAGCCACTCACAGTCGCCAACCGGGACCCATAGTCTGCCAGAGACCACATCCTCAAAGCACGATCTCAACCGAGGACACGATTGGGAACACAAGTCAGACGCCAAGCCACCGACTCTAACCAACACGTCCTCGACCTCCGTCAGGCGACATCCTCAACAACCTCATCCAGGTCCAACACCGACGTCTGACACAGCGTCCATCACAGGAACATGGTACTCATGCGGCGCACTAGCCAGCACATTCCCTAACACTCCATCCTGTCCATGCCAAGAACCACAAAACCTCGAGCAACGGCACGACAACAACACGTTTCACACAGAGGAACCAATCCTCCAATGCTCAACGCAAACTCAGGAATCCGCCCGTAGCAACCAACGCTATGACCCTGAACCAATGGGTCATAAGCCCACCACGCTTCCGCTGCGCACTCTGATCCGCGCGCACAGTCGAGAAAGCGAACACCGCCCACCTAGCACTCGTCCTTCCG
The DNA here is from genome assembly GCA_022559845.1 of Amorphophallus konjac. Classification (NCBI taxonomy): domain Eukaryota; kingdom Viridiplantae; phylum Streptophyta; class Magnoliopsida; order Alismatales; family Araceae; genus Amorphophallus; species Amorphophallus konjac. Next base: position 45,634,881 of record CM040127.1, on the reverse strand, counting down.
GAACAGCGCCAGCACCCTCACACGACAAGGGAATGGGCACGACTTCTCACAAGCAACCGCCTTGCCAAGACAAGGAGCACGTCTCGCACGGACTTCATGGCATACAAGGCCAACCAATCCGAACACGCAATGCATGACGACGAACCTTAACCCAACACAATCTCTCCAACCAAGGGGAGACCAAACGCACTTCCGACCAACGGAAGAACTCCACGCTTGACCTGATCTTGAACCTCACGCATGCTGGAAACAGCACCATCCAACACCAAGGAAAGCCATCGCTTCCATCAGGTCAGCGCCTCCGACACACTCAACGAGTGTCACGTCGGACCACGATCACGGCACCTCTCGACGCACCACCGTTGTAATTCCTCAAACTGCAACACGCCACGCAAAGAGCCGCAACACGAGCCATAATCGGCAACCGCCAACGCTCATCCTCGAGTCCTGAACTCACTGTGGAGCCTTCACATCTCAAGCCAACTCCAGGGCAAACACAACCCATTCACACGCAAGAGTGCAGGAGCAAGACTTACTGGGACACCACAGCCCAATCCTACCTCGAAATCCGCAAAACAATCGGAACCGACACGTCATTTCTGACGCCACAGAGCACGACAGGACATCAGGCTCGACGAAACGGCAGCTCACCGAGAAGATCCTCCACTCACCCGAGCACACTTCTCGATCAGAGCACCCGCTCTGCCACCTTAAACCACGACCTGAACACCTCAGGGGCTGGATAAACCTCAAGTTGGAGTGGCCAAAACCGACAGCAGCTCCCTCAGAGCACACTCACGGCCACTTAACCACGAAAAACCCTCTCCAGCCACCTGACCACGCTGTAGGTTCCTTGAACGCAGCACCACGAGCTCACACCTGCCAGCAACCTCTGCCCAACGCAGCACAACCAGGGCCATCACCGATGAGGGAGAAGGCTCTCAACCTCAATCCTTAGACCCCATGCTGGCATGAAAGCCGCAGACAACAACCACCTTCACAGCGCCGCACAGTGCACCCAAGCTCTCAAGCGAGAAACTAGGCGGAAAGCGAACACAAAACCCTAAGCCAGCTGCCGACTGTACTGGACCTTATGGACTCTGATCACTGCAACATTTCGAATTCCTATGTACGTCCACAACCATCGCTCTGATACCAGCTGTAACGACCCGAGAATCCGATTACCGGGAAGGCCCGATAATCCGAGACTCGAACCGCTGCCCACGAGCTGGGAGGGCTCGGAAGGGCTAAAAGGAGTGTGGAGGCACAAAGGAATAGGAAATAAAGCAGGACAATCCAACAATTAACAAAAATAAATAAACAACTACAACAGAGTCCAATCCAATAGAAAGTACAGTCTAAAGCAGTAAAGCGTACCACATGCCAAGTGAACACTCGGCCCGGCAAGCTGACAACTGAGAACCTCCGCTCCGCACCCTCGAATCTCAAGGAAGAACCGCTACACCTGAAAAGCAGGGAATGAGTCTCCAAAACAGAGACTCAGCAGGGATCCCGCGGAACCCCAACCGGAAACAACGGCGGTAGCGGAAAGGAAGCTACAATTACAGCAGGAACAGCAAACCGGTGGCCGGTCAAAACTCAGCACTACAGCTACTCCTACTGTACCGGAAGGCACACCTCGATCACGCAGTCAAAGCTACCGAACCACGCTAGCACCACCTACCGAAGTGAAAACCCACGGCAACCACGCCGTAGAGGCCTGTCCCCCGGACACAGCCGACCTGGACACACTATCCAAGGTGCAACCCCGACCATCCGATCGCAGGTACCGCACAACAAGACGCAACCTCGGTAAAGCCACTAGCACTAGACTCACGGCGCGAAAACCAACACACGCGCCACGGTGAAACAACCGAAAACTCAACGGTCGACACGACCGAAAACCCGAAGGTCAAAGTTACGGAAACTGACAGTCTGTCACTCCCAACTCGACAGGAGTACCACCCACTAGAAGCACAGCCGGTAGCGTCCCCTGACGTCTTACACCGCACCGCAGGTGAACCGCCTGACGTGGTAGGTCCTACCGGAGACGCGAACACCGTACAAGTAACCACAAACAAGTGACTAGCTGGGGTCACGCCCGTCGACGTGCGTCCACTGTCCCCAACCACGTGTGCACACACAGACCACGCGTCCTAGGTCTGACCCTCTGACTGGTTTTCCCCCGCAGTCAGACTCTGGCTACGACGAGGGGCCCGACGGAAACCAGTCTAACCGTCCTCAGGGTAAGCCCGTACACCGCTCCCTGGTGCGACCAGCACACGCGTACTGGTAGGCTACGACTAGTGGAGGGTCACTGAAGGAGTAGACTCTCCAGTCAACGGAAAACAACGTCCGAATCCGACGACGTACGGGGACCACCCCACGTACCGGCCCCGTCGCACGGTGACCACAGTCGGAGAAGAAACGGGACTCACAGTCCACGGCCACGCACACACCGTGCGCTAGAGTCGAGAAAACTCAAGTGGCACTAAGCCACTGGACTCTGGACAGTCCTATAGACACACTACAGCCAACGGTCCTTGAGTCACAAGACTCGGGGTCAAGACCGTTGCACGCAACAGCACAAGGCCGTCGATCTAGCCCAATCTCTAGGTCCAAAACCACGATATCATGAATACCGAGACAGCTCACAAGCCACCAAAACTGTTCCCTCAGGAAGGGAACGCAAGGGACCATGGCCACACGGAAAAACACAGAGGCACGACTCCCAGGGCAGCACACAAGCCGCCATGTCGATTTCCCATCTCTAGGCAAGCGGGAAACCTCCAGCCCCAGGCCGGACAACTGGACTCGCAGTCCAAGGCCAAACACGTGGCCCACACGGAAATCACCTTCCAAAGAAACTCACAATATGCGGGGGAGATCCCACCGCACACACACCGATACACGGTGACTCGATCTAGCAAGAATACGGAAGCCCGGAACACCTGGAGTCACCCGAACCCACCAAGCCCACGGGCACGCTTATCAAGGTAACACGGTACCTCCAGACACCCAAAGACACGGTCACGGAACTCCACGGGGTGTCCGAGACACACACGGCCCAAGGGGAGCACGATCAGCCGCAGACCGCCCGCCCCGGGCAGCCCGGCTGGTCACCTCTAAGAACGCGCTACACGTGCATAGCGCATTTAGTCAGAACGCGCTACAGGTCCATAGCGCAACCAGACCAGGTCGCGCTATGATCCTATAGCGCGACAACCCTGAACGCGCTGGGGCCCTATAGCGCGACAGGAACCGCCAAACTGTTCATCTTCCCCGATGAACGCGCTCTATCGGGGCAGCGCGACCATCAAGAACGCGCTACTGGAGCATAGCGCGTTCTCAGTCCACGCCCGAAAACGGTGGAAACCGCGGGAAAAACCATTCCACGCCCCGTCCACCCCCAGGTGAAGGGGAAACAAAAGGGGAAACCTTCCCCAAGCCCCTAGGCATGCATCTAAACCCCTGGATCGCCCGAAAACACGGTAAAACGGAAGATCCTGCTCACACCTTAAAAACATGCATTTTTCCCCAAATCGTCCCGTTTAGCCCGCTCGGCTCACCACGGCCTACCAAACTCGCGAGAAAAGAAGTGCACGAGCTGGGGGTCCATCTCCCTACCTCCACCGAAGAAACGACGCGATGTGGACGCCGATCCAAGAAGAAATCGTCGTGAAACCCTCGCCGGCTCGCGATCGCGCCACCGAGCTTCCACGCGCCTCCTCCGCCCCGATCCTCACCTGTCCTCGCCCGCATCCTCGCCCGCGCCACCTCCACCTCACCCCCGCCTCGCTCCGTCGGCCGCCGGAGAAGAGAGGGGAGAAAGAGGGCGTGAGAGAAGAGAGAGGGAGGGGAGAGAGAAATGAGAGGGGAGAGAGGGGAAAGGGTTATATGTATAGGAAAACTTGAAAATTATAGAAATTCAGAATATTATGAAAAATCACCTCCGCGATCCTCGGGAAGAGCACAACGCAGTGGTAACGTCTCGGAGTCGGAGAACGCCACGGTTTGCCCTGCAAAGAGTTCCGAAGGCACATCTGGGAAAAACACGTGTAAAGCACAAAATACACTCCGAGACCCACTAAAATGATCCGAAAAATATCCGAAAAAACCGGAGCATTACACCTACTGTAGTCCAATACCCACCATTCATCCAAGAACAAACCCAAGCTGCCCAAGAGTTCTCCCAGTCTAATTATGATCCATTTGTAAATACTTATAATTGAAGTTAGGAAAATCACCCAAATTTCTCTTGGACGAATCAGTCAAATCAGGCCCATGCAAATTTCCCTCAACTCATGCTGAACCACTTTCAGCCGAATCAAGTCCAGTTTAATTTCAACAACTATAATTATGCTGGGGAACCATAGATACATCTACAAGACCCCACAATTCACATACTCTCAGCCTTCTGATCATAACCCTCCTCCAATGTCATACCAACCTTCTAAACAAGACAACCTAGTTGATGACAGATTCACATAGCCTAAGCATCTCATGCAACTTTAGCAAATCATCTTGACCCAACAACAATCTATTATCAAAATGGAGGCCCAACTTGGCCAAATTATTGAAGCTGCTATGAGGAGGGAATGATCAGGTAAGTTATCAAGTCAATCTATGACAAATCCTAGGAACTCACCACCTGGTTTTCATCAATAGCTTGTCCCACGGATGCCACACAATAACCCACACTTAGAAAATGCCAATTCTACATTAAGAAGTGGTGAAATGTATGGAGCCTCGTACTTACATCAAGTAAGAGGGGTCTGTATTGAGGCTAGCAAGATTCGTGAGAATCTTGTTAATATTAATGCTCTAAGCATGGAGTGAATGATAATGCTAGTTTCATGATGAAAGAAAAAAAGGAAAGGAAAAAAGTGGGTGAATTGGATAAGAGTGATGCTAGAATTGATGTTAATAAACACTCCGAAAATATAATTAGCACCCCAGCTTATCATAGTTCTGATACTGAGAGTATGAATTTTAAGATGAGTGGTCAAATCAACATTTTTGATGCTTTTAAAGACATGTAAGGGGAAAAGGATATTGGTACGCTCCCTCTTGATGAGTGTGATGAATAGGCCCTAACTCATGAAGCCGATATCTTACTTGACTCTTCATCCCCTGAGCCATGGCCCATAAAGCCTGAGCCTTCACCTGCATTAGATCTTGGGCCCCTACTTCCTTCCAATCAGACTTATCCATAAGTTGAGTCTCTCCAGTATGACTTTCTAAGATCAAAGGGGACCTTACTAGTTAAATTTACCTTTGATATGACCCCTGAGAAAGAGGACCAACTAATAGATGCTCTTAAACCAAATGAGGCTACCATTAAGTGGAGTATGACAAATCTGAAACACATTAGTCCATCAGCATGTATAGATTATAGTTAGACTAAAGATAATATCAAACCTGTTTGTAAGCCATTGAGACATGAAAGACCAAACATAGAATAAGTAATCAACAAAGAGGTAGTCACATAAGTAGATACAGGACAAGACAAGTGGGTGTATATAAGACAAAGGCTCCACCCGGACATTGAAGGGATAATGACCATTGATCGCTACATGACTTCTATGACTTATAGGGAAGAGAACCAATTGACATATGCCCTCAATGCATCACTGATGATAGGATCCAACACATTTTTGGCCCAGTTAAGAATATGCAACATCTTCTCCTCCAGTGGCACAAAGGATGGAAGTTGTAGGGGGATAAGATTACTTGGTGACTTATTCTTCATGCTATATGTTAGTTAAGGCTAGTAATGTAGACCCACGCTGTAGCGACCCGGATTCCGGATACCCGGCATACCCGGTAGGACTACCGGATACACGTGATACCGCATGGAACCCGCGAGACCTCCCAAGAGCGGGAAAGCTCCGAAGGGATAGGGCATGTGTAGAGTACATTGAAGCCACAGAGATATAACAGAAGCAATTAAATTTCATTAGATCGGTTTGCTAAAGTAGCAGAAATAAAATTACTTTTTAATTAACAGTTTCAAATTAACAATTATATCCCAGAGTCAGTCCAAAGCTAAAGACAACAAGTCTAGCACAGTACAGTCGACAGAAAGGAAAGACGTACCAAGAAGTCGGGGGAAGCCCGACGCAGGTACCAGCTGGCAGCAACGGCACGCAACGAGCACGCACACCAGGAACCACGCGGAAGCAGACGAACAACGCCACCCCACCTGAAAAGCAGGGGTGAGCCACGTGTCACTGGCTCAGTAGGGGTCACGCGGATCCCCACTGAAAAACGCGCAGTAACACGGAACAACAACAACAAAACAGCAGGTGTAGTAAAGCAGGAACTACACTACAAAGCTGTAAAACTACGCTGCAAGCAGTAGTAAACAGACGGGAAGTAGGAGTAGGGAACAAGTAAGAAAGGGGAAGAACCCGCGCCAGACAAGTGGCGGCCGAACTACCCTCGGCACCCCAAACTACTCCAAGCAACGACAGAAGGGCGACTCTGATCTAACAAAGTCAGAAGTTACCCATCTGCCGACCCAACACCAGGTCTAAGACAAAGACCTGCAAGAACAGACGGAAGGTCTAGAAAAGACCTACACAGACGACCAACAGACTCGATCACACACACACGACTAGAACGTCGTGCACACTGTCCCACGCACGACCAGAACATCATGCATGTGACAGAACACTGACCTCGGGCACAGCCACGGAAAGGCCAACCCAGAAAGGTCACGACGTACAAGAAACGCCGAGAGTCACGTGTCACGTGACGGAAGCACCTCCTCCTCACAAGAGGAACAGCCAGCTGCGTCCACTGACGTCTTATGCTGCGCCACAAGTGTCTCGCCTACAACACCGCGGAAGCCACGGCAGAGTCGCAGACACGAGCTGAACCAAATAGGAACAACATCAATAACAGAACAAGTAACTAGTCAGGGTCACGCCCGTCGGCGTAGGTCCTCAGTCCCTGACAACGTGTGCACACACTGGCTCTAGCCTAAGCCAGGTTCTCTAGCTAGTTTTCTCCCTCGGTAGGACGCTACCGTTGGCTGGGAGCCCACGGAACTAGCTTACAAACCGTATCTCGGGAACACCCCTCCGCTATCCGCTAGCGGATCGGCACTCAAAGACCTCAGGGTAACAACAAAAGGAGGCTCACAAGACACAGAGACTCTAAAACACAAGTGCCGAAGTACAAGCAGGCAAGAACGCCCCACGACACGTACTTCAAGGCACCAATGGCAGCACAACCACTGCCAACAGACTCCGGACAAGGCAACTAGACCTACCGTGTAACGATCCTGAGTCGAGCGACTCAAGGCAAGATCGTCACAGACAGCGGAACAAGCCGCCAATCGGTCTAATCCTAAGCCACAAGAAACGACACTCCGCTGAAAACAACTCACGGAGACCTGAGGGAACACCAAAGGCCCTCAGACACGCCTGGACATGCAAACCAAGGTAAGACGATACCTCGAGGCATCCAGAACCAGTGTCTCGGACTAGACAGAACCGCCAAGACACCCACACACAAGGTCGCCTGTCAACCCCTGGGTCACCCCGGGTTGACCGGAACCCGACAAGAATTCACAAAAGTAGGATAGAGAGTCCTACCTCAAGCAAGAAGACTCTGGCTACCTTACAACATAGTCTTAGCCCTCATAGGACGTCAGGAGACATCCACGGGACAACGGGCAGGCTACAAGGACAAGCCAAGGCAAGCAGAAACCGAAACAACGGAAATCGGAGCAGAAGGATTGTAACGCACCACCCCTAGACCGTTACACGAACGTGACGGTCTAGCTCAGGCCGTTACACTCCAACCGTGACGGTCCAACGCAGACGCGTCACACACACGTGACGGTCACAGGGGAACCGTCACACACACCGCCCTAACCAACCTCAAAAATGCACAAGACACGTAACGGCCTACACCAGGCGCGTTACACCGCTCTGACGCGCCCGACCCGGGCCGTCAGGGCCAACAGACCTCAAACCAAAACAACACTCGAACCACGTAACGCACTAGACCAGGCGCGTTACAGCGGCCTAACGCACCAAGACAGGCGCGTCAGGGCCAACAGACCCAAAACCAAATGCGCAGGCCACGTAACGCACCAGGGCAGGCGCGTTACGCCAACCTAACGCACGGAGCTGACGCGTCAGGGCCAACAGACCCACGTCTGAAACCTCAGACAGACAGAACGTAACGGTCCACGCCGGACGCGTTACAACACTGTGACGCACGGGGGCAAGGCCGTTACAACCAACAGGCACAGCCACCCAAAATCAGCCCACAAACAGAGTGTAACGGCCTGCGGCAGGCGCGTTACACACGCCTAACGCACCAGAACACAACCGTTAGGCAGACCGACTCAATCGGTCAAAATTGGTCAAACAGAATGTAACGGCCTGGGGCAGGCGCGTTACACAGACCTGACGCCCTAGGGCAGGCGCGTCAGAAGAACCGACTTAACTCGAGCGCTAAACGACAAAACAAGCCTAACGCGTCTCACGGAACGCGTCAGAGGGCTGTGACGCGCCACCCCTAGGCCGTCACACCCTCAAAACCACCAAGAACTAAAAATCGCCCAGACGCTGTGACGGTCTGTCGTGGGGCCATCAGGGCATGTGACGGTCCCTGGAACGACCGCCACACCAGTCACAGCGGGAAAACAGAGGGTTGGCCAAACCGGCCCGTTCCACGCCCCATTCACGCCGAAGCGCAGGGGAAACAACCCTCGACGATGAAAAACTACATAAGGAGGCTAAAAAGCCCACATGCACGGGTTAAAACGCTAGATCGGGGCGATTTTAACAAATCGACCCTAAAAGAGTCAACGAGGTTCCCGGGCTCCTACTGGCCTCGAATGACCACCGATCGGCACGAAACAAGCATGGATGGGATCCTAACGTCCCAACGGTCAGTTCAACACTAACCGAGCTACAAATGGTTGCCGTTTTCCGGCGAACCCTACAAAACCCGAAAATCACGGTTTAGGCTAAACAAACTCAAACTCGGCCATTTCCGCGCCAAACGACGTGCAATGACAGGGAAAACGAAGAGGAGGAAGTGAGGAACCATCACCCTATCTCCACCGAAGAAACTGTGCCCCGAAGGGACTAAACCACGCCGAAAACTACGCCGCGAGCTCAAACGTCGGCTTTGAATCCATCGTTTTGGGATCGCGCCAAAACCACACCATCTTCGCTCCGTCGCGCACCCAGTCAACTCCACAGCATCCCCAACACGTGCCCATAGGCCCTCCGTCTGCAGCCGGAGCCAAGGAGGCTCGGGAGGAGAGAAACGAAGAGAGAGAGACGGAAGCGACGAATGAGAAGGAGGAGAGAGGAAAAGGAAAGAAAAAGGAAAAGAAATTAGGAATTTTCCTAATTTTCAAAAAATCTGATTTCTGGCCCTATCTCCGAAAAATACGTACAAATAGTCAAAACGACCGGCTCAGAGAGTACATCGTCGCTGTAGCATTCACGAGTCGAGGAACTGACAAGTAAACTCACCGTAGGGTTCCGTAACTAGTACGAGAGAAAAACCCACACGGATCGTAAACTGAACTCGGAAGCCACCAAAGCGAACCGAAACTCACCTAAACAAATCCAAAAGATCCAATGAAGATCCAGCAAAACCTACCAAGGATCCAGGACATTACATCCTCCCCTCCTTTAAAAAATTTCGCCCTCGAAATTAAGGACTAACAAAGGAGAAGCAGGGAAGAACAACCCAACAACACCACCACGGAAACAACACCAATCTCGAGAAACACGGCTTAGAGGAGCACTGTCAGACTATAATCACGAGCACATGCTCTGGATCGAGCACGACACAAGCGAACACAAGTCCGACACCTCCGAAACAAGGCAACGTCGCTCACGTCCCGCAGGGAAAGAGACACGACTGCCACAACAACAGATAACGAGGGAACAAAACAATAGACATGGCGAGTATCAGCCCACACAAGAAAACACAATCCTCTCAGTTGACAGCTCAGCCACATCATCGGCTCCAGTGCCAAAGGCAACAGGGAACACCTGGCACACAGGACGCCAACGACAACAGCAGCACCGGACCACAAACACAATCAAGTCAGCACTCACTCAGATATTACGTCTGATCGAGTCGCAAGCTAACTCTAAGGAAGAAGAGTACAGTAAAGCTAACCGACAAGACTTGGTCCAAAACAGAGACACAAAATCATAGAGAAACAGCGCTTACAGAAACAACACAACGGCAGCACCTACAGGTTTCCGGTTCCACTCTGAACACAGAACCATCGAACTCAACTGCAAGCAGGGTCACAACAAGGCACAAGAACAGCTGAGCACACGACCACAAGGAACGGGTCATGCATCAGACTGCTCACCAAGAAAAGACCCATAATAACGAGAAACGACAACAATCTCGGGGAACGCAACTCAAGGACCACCAACACGCCTCGAGAGCACAACACCCAAGAAAGAAATGCAGAGCAAAGGGTACTCAATCAGCAGGAATGCCGACAAATTCCCCAATACTCGCAAATGCCAATGCCAACACCAGAAAACCACCAATAATGGCACGGCAACAGACGACATCGAGGCACAAGAAGCCAAGATGAAGTCACATCGAGAAAGAACAAACCTCTCGACCAGTGGGTAGCCAACCCACACGCTTCAGCTGTGCACTCAACAAAGCGCACAGGCACCAGAAAAACATCGGTATCCGCTCCTCAGCACACACTCGGTGCCTTCGCAATCAATGAAGATTGTAAATAACACGCCACGAGTACCGATCTCGCGAACAACCGATCACAAGGAGCCTAAGTGCAACAGGAGAAGAGCACCAGCTTCAGCACGAAGCACAAGGAAAAGCGTTAATCTCAGCTTACCTTCATGTCCTAAAAATGATAAATGAGCCTTCACAATACATCGGCCGCTGGACACGGCACGACAACCACGGTGCATAGTAGCTCCTAACACCATGATGGAGTCCAAAGCCAAGCAACCGTAAAGCAGAGAACAGATCATGCTCAAAACAAAGTTGTCCACACTTAAGCAGACACAGGACAAAGGCATCACTAAGGCAGCAATTCCGAGGCAACCCTCGAAAAGATTCCACCAGAAGGGACGAGAAGCAGGAAGCTCAATCACAAAAGCTCACCAGGAAGGGAAAATCCTAGCTTGCCTGAGCAACTTCTCAAACACGGAATCTAATCGAGCACTTCAACAGAAGCGAAACACATCAGGAGCTGAACAGACTCAAGCCGGGACGACCAAGACAACGTGAGAACGTGTACGGTCATCAAACCAAGGCTAAAGGTCAACAGCAATCTGAACAACACACGGAGAAAACCTCGAACAACGTACTGCAAATTCAAGCCTTCCGACGAACACTGCCAAGTACAACATGATCGAAACAAACACAACGATGAAAAGAAACACCTCGTCACATCCTCACGAGAGCAGGACCATCTCGCACAGTGCCTGAACAGCACGCACAAGACAACATACGAAGAAAACAACGCGATAAAGAAATCGCAAACCGAAGCCAGCTGAAGACTGTACTGGACCTTCACGACTCTGGAAACTGTATATCTCATATTCCCATGTACTTCACACGACAATGCTCTGATAGCTCAGAAAAGAACTCCGAACATCTCAGAACACTGCTCTGATACCAAACTGTAGCGACCCGGATTCCGGATACCCGGCATACCCGGTAGGACTACCAGATACACGTGATACCGCATGGAACCCGCGAGGCCTCCCAAGAGCGGGAAAGCTCCGAAGGGATAGGGCATGTGTAGAGTACATTGAAGCCACAGAGATATAACAGAAGCAATTAAATTTCATTAGATCGGTTTGCTAAAGTAGCAGAAATAAAATTACTTTTTAATTAACAGTTTCAAATTAACAATTATATCCCATGTCAGAAGTGGAGGATGCTTTAAGGAAAATGAAAGTGGGCAAGGCCTTAGGACTAGATGGCTTACCTATTGAAGTATGGAAAGGTCTAGGAGATATTGGTATTCGGTGGCTAACTAATTTTTTTAATAAAATTTTAAAGGAACGGAGAATGCCAGAAGTTTGGAGAAAAAGTGTTGTAGTTCCTTTCTATAAAAATAAAGGAGATATTCAAAGTTGTAATAATTATCGTGGAATTAAGCGTATGAGTCATACTATGAAACTTTGGGAAAGAGTAATTGATAAACGCCTCCGTGGTATGACAACTGTGTCGGAAAATCAGTTTGGTTTTATGCCAAATAGTTCAACTACAGAAGCTATTTTCTTGCTACGGCAGCTAATGGAGAAGTATAGAGAGATGAAAAAAGATTTGTATATAGTTTTTCTTGATTTAGAGAAGACGTACGATCGAGTACCGAGAGAATTGATTTGGTGGACATTAAGAAAGAAAGGAATCTCTCAAGGATATGTTGATTTGATTAAGGATATGTACGACGGTGCTATTACTAGTGTTCGAACTATTGCTGGGGAGACTGGTGAATTTCCCGTTTATATAGGTTTACATCAAGGTTCTGCACTAAGTCCGTATCTCTTTGCCTTAGTTATGGATGAAGTAACTAAACAATTGCATGATGATATCCCTTGGTGTATGCTATTTGCAGATGATATTGTTTTAATTGATGAGAGTATTGATGCTCTAAATGCTAAGTTAGAGCGTTGGAGACTTGCCTTGGAGTCTAAAGGTTTTAAAATTAGTAGGAGCAAGTCAGAATTTATGCACTGTAATTTTAGTAATGGGAGAGTGGTTCAGGAAGACATGGTTCTAATTGATGGACATAACATTCCGAAGAGTAGTAGCTTTCGATACTTAGGGTCTATCATACAAGAGAATGGGGAGATTTATGATGACGTTACACATAGGATTAAGGCAGGCTGGTTAAGATGGAGAAGTGCATCAGGTGTCCTTTGTGATCGTCGTATGCCTGTGAAACTCAAAGGGAGGTTTTATAGAACGACTGTGAGACCTGCTCTGTTATATGGTACCGAGTGTTGGGCAGTACGAAAGGAACACATCCACAAAATGTGTGTAGCAGAGATGAGGATGTTGAGATGGATGTGTGGCAAGACTAAGAAAGACAAGATTAGGAATGAGCGCATCCGTAAGGACTTAGGGATAGCTCCAATTGATAGTAAAATGAGAGAAAATAGACTCAGGTGGTTTGGACATGTGTTTCGTCGCCCTAACTCAGCGCCGGTTAAAAGATGTGATCAAATCTTAGTGGATGCTAGCAAAAGAGCTCGAGGAAGGCCTAAAATGAGATGGTGCGATGTTATTACGAAGGACATTAGTTCCTTGAGTTTAAATATGAATATTGCACTTGATAGAAATCTTTGGCGGAACAGGATTCATGTAGCCGACCCCAATTAATTGGGATAAGGCTCTGATGATGATGATGATGATGATGAGTCAGTCCAAAGCTAAAGACAACAAGTCTAGCACATTACAGTCGACAGAAAGGAAAGACGTACTAAGAAATCGGGGGAAGCCCGACGCAGGTACCAGCTGGCAGCAACGGCACGCAACGAGCACGCACACCAGGAACCACGCGGAAGCAGACGAACAACGCCAACCCACCTGAAAAGCAGGGGTGAGCCACGTGTCACTGGCTCAGTAGGGGTCACGCGGATCCCCACTGAAAAACGCGCAGTAACACGGAACAACAACAACAAAACAGAAGGTGTAGCAAAGCAGGAACTACACTACAAAGCTGTAAAACTACGCTGCAAGCAGTAGTAAACAGACGGGAAGTAGGAGTAGGGAACAAGTAAGAAAGGGGAAGAACCCGCGCCAGACATGTGGCAGCCGAACTACCCTCGGCACCCCAAACTACTCCAAGCAACGACAGAAGGGCGACTCTGATCTAACAAAGTCAGAAGTTACCCATCTGCCGACCCAACACCAGGTCTAAGACAAAGACTTGCAAGAACAGACGGAAGGTCTAGAAAAGACCTACAAAGACGACCAACAGACTCGATCACATACACACGACTAGAACGTCGTGCACACTGTCCCACGCACGACTAGAACATCATGCATGTGACAGAACACTGACCTCGGGCACAGCCACGGAAAGGCCAACCCAGAAAGGTCACGACGTACAAGAAACACCGAGAGTCACGTGTCACGTGACGGAAGCACCTCCTCCTCACAAGAGAAACAGTCAGCTGCGTCCACTGACGTCTTATGCTGCGCCACAAGTGTCTCGTCTACAATACCGCGGAAGCCACGGCAGAGTCGCAGACACGAGCTTAACCAAATAGGAACAACAGTAACAACAGAACAAGTAACTAGTCAGGGTCACGCCCGTCGGCGTAGGTCCTCAGTCCCTGACAACGTGTGCACATACTGGCTCTAACCTAAGCCAGGTTCTCTAGCTAGTTTTCCCCCTCGGTAGGACGCTACCGTTGGCTGGGAGCCCACGGAACTAGCTTACAAACCGTATCTCGAGAACACCCCTCCGCTATCCGCTAGCGGATCGGCACTCAAAGACCTCAGGGTAACAACAAAAGGAGGCTCACAAGACACAGAGACTCTAAAACACAAGTGCCGAAGTACAAGCAGGCAAGAACGCCCCACGACACGTACTTCAAGGCACCAATGGCAGCACAACCACTGCCAACAGACTCCGGACAAGGCAACTAGACCTACCGTGTAACGATCCTGAGTCGAGCGACTCAAGGCAAGATCGTCACAGACAGCGGAACAAGCCGCCAATCGGTCTAATCCTAAGCCACAAGAAACGACACTCCGCAGAAAACAACTCACAGAGACCTGAGGGAACACCGAAGACCCTCAGACACGCCTGGACATGCAAACCAAGGTAAGACGATACCTCGAGGCATCCAGAACCAGTGTCTCGGACTGGACAGAACCGCCAAGACACCCACACACAAGGTCGCCTGTCAACCCCTGGGTCACCCCGGGTTGACCGGAACCCGACCAAAACACATACAAAGGTAGGATAGAGAATCCCACCACAAGCAAGAAGACTCTTGGCCACCTTACAACATAGTCTTAACCCTCATAGGATGTCAGGAGACATCATCGGGATAACGGGCAGACCACAAGGATAAGCCAAGACAAGCAGAAATCAAAACAACGGAAATCAGAGCAGAAGGATTGTAACGCACCACCCCTAGACCGTTACACGAATGTGACGGTCTAGCTCATGCCGTTACACTCCAACCGTGACGGTCCAACGCAGACGCGTCACACACACGTGACGGTCATAAGGGGAGCCGTCACACACACCGCCCTAACCAACCTCAAAAACGCACAAGACACGTAACGGCCTACACCAGGCGCGTTACACCGCTCTGACCCGCCCGACCCGGGCCGTCAGGGCCAACAGACCTCAAACCAAAACAACACTCAAACCACGTAACGCACTAGACCAGGCGCGTTACAGCGACCTAACGCACCAAGACAGGCGCGTCAGGGCCAACAGACCCAAAACCAAACGCGCAGGCCACGTAACGCACCAGGGCAGGCGCGTTACGCCAACCTAACGCACGGGAGCTGACGCATCAGGGCCAACAGACCCACGTCTGAAACCTCAGACAGACAGAACGTAACGGTCCACACCGGACGTGTTACAACACTGTGACGCACGGGGGCAAGGCCGTTACAACCAACAGGCACATCCACCCAAAATCAGCCCACAAACAAAGTGTAACGGCCTGCGGCAGGCGTGTTACACACGCCTAACACACCAGAACACAACCGTTAGGCAGACCGACTCAATCGGTCAAAATCGGTCAAACAGAAGGTAACGGCCTGGGGCAGGCGCGTTACACAGACCTGACGCCCTAGGGCAGGCGCGTCAGAAGAACCGACTTAACTCGAGCGCTAAACGACAAAACAAGCCTAACGCGTCTCACGGAACGCGTCAGAGGGCTGTGACGCGCCACCCCTGGGCCGTCACACCCTCAAAACCACCAAGAACTAAAAATCGCCCAGACGCTGTGACGGTCTGTCGTGGGGCCGTCAGGGCATGTGACGGTCCCTGGAACGACCGCCACACCAGTCACGGCGGGAAAACAGAGGGTTGGCCAAATCGGCCCGTTTCACGCCCCATTCACGCCGAAGCACAGGGGAAACAACCCTCGACGATGAAAAACTATATAAGGAGGCTAAAAAGTCCACATGCACGGGTTAAAACGCTAGATCGGGGCGATTTTAACAAATCGACCCTAAAAGAGTCAACGAGGTTCCCGGGCTCCTACCGGCCTCGAATGACCACCGATCGGCACGAAACAAGCATGGATGGGATCCTAACGTCCCAACGGTCAGTTCAACACTAACCGAGCTACAAATGGTTACCGTTTTCCGGCGAACCCTACAAAACCTGAAAATCACGGTTTAGGCTAAACAAGCTCAAACTCTGCCGTTTCCGCGCCAAACGACGTGCAATGGCAGGGAAAACGGAGAGGAGGAAGTGAGGAACCATCACCCTACCTCCACCGAAGAAACCGTGCCCCGAAGGGACTAGACCGCACCGAAAACCACGTCGCGAGCTCAAACGTCGGCTTTGAATCCACCGTTCGGGATCGCGTCAAAACCACACCATCTTCGCTCCGTCGCGCACCCAGTCAACTCCACAGCATCCCCAACACGTGCCCCTAGGCCCTCCGTCTGCAGCCGGAGCCAAGGAGGCTCGGGAGGAGAGAAACAAAGAGAGAGAGACGGCGGTGGCGAATGAGAAGGAGGAGAGAGGAAAAGGAAAGAAAAAGGAAAAGAAATTAGGAATTTTCCTAATTTCTGAAAAATTCGATTTCTGGCCCTATCTCCGAAAAATACGCAAAAATAGTCAAAACGACCGGCTCGGAGAGTACATCGTCGCTGCAGCATTCACGAGTCGAGGAACTGACAAGTAAACTCACCGTAGGGTTCCGTAACTAGTACGAGAGAAAAACCCACACGGATCGTAAACTCAACTCGAAAGCCACCAAAGCGAACCGAAACTCACCGAAATAAATTCAAAAGATCCAATGAAGATCCAGCAAGACCTATCAAGGATCCAGGGCATTACACACGCATAATGAGCTGCACTGCATCTCGCTAAAGATATTAAACTTAGTGCTTCTTGGGTGACAACCCAATATTTTTATGTACTTAGATTTAATCTCTTCTGTGCCATGTAGGCCCTCATCCATGGTAAGTTGGGGGGAGATGATTAGATGCACACTCGACAATATCCCAGGTTGTTTCTCTTACTCATTCATATTCTTATTCTCATAGTTAAAACTTCTCATCATACCATTAAGGACAATGACATTTAAGTTGGAGGGGAGTGGAATCAATTTTTGAAATTACATGCAACACCTTTACTTTTTTTAAAAAAAAATACCCCTAACTGAGTTTTTCATGTTCATGCCTCACGAGTGAAATATGCTATGGAAAGCGATGATAGAATATTTGTTAATAACTAGCCACAAAATTGACTTAGAGTCATCTAAGGTCCACTAGCACTAAAAGAATAAAAAAAATGCACTTGCACATTAATGAAACAAGAAGGATAGCCTTTCTGTCATTTTGGTTGGTGATTGATACTCTACATATCCCAGTTGAAGAAACACTTTTGGAAAAAGCTACATGCCAAATAAAGTGTGAGGGAAAAAATTTTAAAAACAAAAATATGAAAAATGCCCCGAAACATAGTAACCTTGTCTCTTCGCCTAAGATAAGTGTTGAGATTCACGTCAAATAGCGAAGGCATGTACAACCCCATGTATTTTGAAAAAAAAATGAATGAGTGAGAAAATAAATAAATGGGAAAAGAAGACAGAGTTAAGGCTACCGTTGTCAAAGTTCTGATCTGGGATGTGTAGAGTTGAAAGTCACTTAATTTGAGTAACAAATAAGGAATGTAATTATCCAACTATGGAGTTAGATATCACTAGCACAAGTGCTATGGATCTTTAGGTGCGTTCTAAGGAAGTTCTTAACAGTGCTCCTTATTGATAAAATTCTTAGGCTCAATATAAGGCTAGCGTGCTTTAATGATTTTAAAATCTTAATCCTTAGTTAATTTTGTGAAGGATAATCTTGACATGAGGCAAAAAAAATTGAAACTCTTGGTGGTCTATAACTTTTGACTGTCTCCATTGTTATAAGACTAGCAATACTTACATTGGGGATGTGATAAGTTTATATTTTCATATATTTATTCATGTCACGCAGATCATTTTTTGAGCTTTAACGGAAGTAATGATGCTATTTTTGTAGTTAACCTCAGTGTCATACTGAATATGAATTCTTATACATAAATAATTAAAATTTGGGTCATGAAGTAATAAGTTGGCTTGAGATGTATTTAAGAAAAGTAGACATTACATGATTACATGAATTTTGAGTCTATATTAGCAATATCATTCTTTTTAGGGACTAAATTATAATTTAATTCTATGCACGCATATCATGGTAATGTTGCACCGTTCTAGAGGTTGCCCTAGCTTGTCATCTCTCAGCCGTCCAAGGACAGTAGGGGCAAAGGAGGGAAAGATGTCACAAGGGCTGCATGCATGGTGTCAAGGTTGGGAAGGTTGGATTCGATCACCTCCCATCTTTGGCCCTCATGGTGGATCCAATCACCTCCTTTGAAGGTTGGGAAGGGGCTGGATCAAGTCATCTCCCATCTTTGGCCCCCCCTGGTTGGATCCGATCACCTCCTTCCAATGTTTGGCAAGTTGGAAAGTCACATATGGTATGATGCGGTTGATTGGGAAGGCCATGCTTGGCGTGAAGCTTCCAATGTTTGACAGGTTGGGAAGTCATCTATGGTATGTTGCAGTTGACTTGGAGGGGCATGTTTGGCACGAAGTGCGGGCCGTTGGCAGAGTACCTATATAAGGAGGCCATGTTCTCTACGTAGGGTTGGTTGTTATTTTTGTATTTCTTTTTTGTGGGTGCTTCTATAAGGCGCAAGGAGGCACGGGAGGAAGGCGGTGTTGATGGCATGAGTTCAAAGGAGGGCACAAAGCCCTTGTTGGTGCAACTCCTCTCTTCCTCCATCTAATTTCTCTCTCTCTCTCTCCCTCTCTCTGGACTTTCTTAGTAGTTTGTTATTTTCCTTTCATAGACTATAGTTGTATGTTACTTAATTTATTTAGCAAATTACTTTGTAAACTCTTTCTTTAATAGCAATTTAGTGTAAGTGATGTTATTTTGTTTATTTTCTCCCCCTAATCTCTTAATTTCTCTCTTCTAAGTGCGGTGATTGTGGTGTTTTTCTTTCGAAGTTAGCTTTATGTGCATGTCTAGTTGATTTTAATCAAAAATATTGTTCATTTTAGTGATAGTTTAAGGTGCTATTTGAGTAGTTTAAAGTGTATTTCAGATTTGAAATCTATATCTTTCTTTTGTTTGATTAGTGATTTAAAATGTTGAAGAGCCTTAGTTTTTCTTATTTTTAGATTAGATGATTGTAATATTTTTAACTTTAATCTTGTTCTTTTCAACCCCAATTCTCTCACTATTCAAAGTAAAATCCCAAGATTTTCAAACTAAAAATCTCAATTTCTCAGTGGATTCGACTCGATCTACCACTTAACTATTCTCTTTAATCATTTGGGGGCCGACATTTTCAAACTAAAGAGATTTGGTAGAAGGCGAGTTAATGGCATACACTTAACTTCTAAGCCCCACGTTGGTAGAGGGTTAGTGTTAGCTCATATTTTATCTCGAAGTTAACTCTTTATTGCTTTGGTGGCGGGATCAAATAATCCAGGTTAGAACAAAGTTAACCCTAGGTTTTGCGTTCCACCCAGCGAGCTTTGTCAAGGTTTACCATGTGCATCGACTCTCGTGCATCCTCCCTCTCTCTCTCTCTCCCCCCTCTTTGTTGTCACCGAAGTCGACCGTCGACACCAACGAATACGAAGAAGACATAGACAAAGAAGACCTAACTATCGATGACAACAACGCCCCTTGCTGCTATCGATGACAACAACGCCCCTTGCTGCTACCGATGACCCCCCTCCTACCCACGATCCCCCCTACCTCCTACCTCTCTCTCTCTCAGTCAAGGGCGCCAAAGTTGACGTTGTTGCCAATGCCACTCCCCGCGGCTGCCGCTGCTGTTGCCTGGCCCCACACCGCCTTGCCTCTACTTCTGGGGGAGACTTCTGAGGGCGACGATGCCCTGACCCATCTCAGGCGGAAGACGACGCCCTTCCCCCCACCTCTGATGCCACAAACGCACCCCCCCAGTGATGACGACGATGGCCCTTGCCACTGCCGACGATGCCCCCTACCGCTGCTACCATCGCCCTCTGCCCCGCCCCTCTCTCTCGCTCTCTCTCATTCACCGGGGAGAAGGAGGCACTGTAGCATGAACAATGTTGCGAAAACAACTATTCATATCATAAAACATTTATCAAATTGGTGGTAATTTCACAATTTTTTCTAAAAATTATTATAGAGTTAACCCAACTAGATTAACTAACCTCTATCCAAGTAAAAATGGGTTAACCCTAGAACAACTTAACCAAGTTGAGTTAACTCACTTTTGGGCTAACTCTCTATCAAAGTGAAGTTAAAATTTGATAAAAGAAAAAATAGATGTTACTCATATATCTCTAAAATTTTTATAAATAATCTTATACTCCTATCTTTATCTAATTTAATCATATACCCCTAAAATCTTAAAATTACACTCGTGCACTCCCGAACTCTATATCATCACATCAAAAATATACCTTTATATCCCTAAAACCTAACCTCCAGGGGTATGAAATTTTTTATTTATAAAATTTAAGGGTATATAGGTAAATTGAATAGAGATAGGGGGTATAAGATTATTTATAAAAAAATTAGAGGTACAAGGGTAATGGGCCCAATAAAGAAAACATACTAAAGAATAATGATCATCCTCTCCCAAGAAAAAACTTCTAGACAAGAATAGCAACAGAGTGTGGGACGGTGACCAAAGAAGGGGAGCGAGAACACTAACCCATTTCATGATGCCAAGGAGCCAGGCGACCCCTCGACGAAGGGTAAAGCCTCTTGCCTCTGCACCCAAGATTGACCTCGATGCCGGTTAAGGTCCCTGAGAGATAGGGCTAATGTTTCTCGGTTGGTTGAGAACGAAAGTGAAATCCTCTCAAAGGGAGAGCATTGTGATTTGCGAGCTTGCAAAGATATTCCCTCCACATTTTCATTTCTTCTTCAGTTCAATTTTATGGACATCGCATGGTATATCTGCCAAAGATTATATTTTCATAAAGTTTGACTCAATATTTTTTCCATTAGATAGAGCTGGTTTATTTTATCTGATATTGATCTTGGTTTTCATTACAATAAAAATCAAATGCTATATCCTTTCATGGGCATAAACTAAAAAAAATCATTCATAATCTACTTAGATAATTAACATATTCAAAATTTGCATAAATCTTCTTTCTTTAGAACGTACACTTGTGATAGCTCATTTGTCAAATTTTAGTAGATAAGAGGTGTGGGATGTCTTTTCGATGGGTTTTGTGCAGGCCGTATCGCATGCAGGGTTTGACAACTCGATCGTACCGACTGTATCGATATTTTATTGGTACAATACAATACGATACTATATCATATTGTACCGTGATATATCAACTGTATAATAAATATTTATTGTAGTAAATTATATGTTAAAATCAATGATAGGTTAGTTAGTCAAGGAGTGACGAGTATCTTTGTGGCATTTGGAGTTAGAATCTCACGATCAGTGTTATATTTTGGCCCATTCTTAAAGAAAAAATTGAAGTTTTTTAAAAAAACATATGCTCTTGTTGCGATTCTAACCCATCATTCTTACATAAAAAATGAAATTTTAAAAAAATATATGTTCATTACAATAAAAATCAAATGCTATATCCTTTCATCGGCATAAACTGAAAAAAAATCATTCATAATATACTTAGATAATTAACATATTCAAAATTTGCATAAATCATTTTTCTTTAGAACGTGCACTTGTGAATCATGATAGCCCATTTGCCGAATTTTAGTAGATTGGAGGTGTGGGATGTCTTTTCGACGGCATGGTTTGCCAAACCGTCCCGGGACGTGTTGAATCGCCCGTTCTGGACCGTCTCAGGAGGAAACCGGGATGGCTGGGCCGTGGTACGTGGCTGGGACGCGTTGGCCCGCACGGTCTCGTGCATCCCGCTGCGTACCATGCTGGTCCGTGGCTGGACCAGGCTGGTACATGCGGGACGGCCGGCTCGTGCCGGTTCAGCGATTTAAGCCGGCCGCGAGCGTGGGTGGGCGAAGCAGAGGGAGGGGCGTTGCAGCGGTCGTGGCCGGCGAGGGGCGTTGCAGCGGCGGCGAGGGACGGTGCAGGCCGGCCAGGATCGACGATCGGAGGACTCCGGCGAGGTAAGTTCAATGTTTTGATTCTTTCTTTTTTTTGGTGAAGAGGGGGGAGGAGGGTGGCCGGTGGGTGGAAGAAGGCGGCGGTGGACGGCGATAAGGGGTCGTGGGAGGGAGGGCGGATGCGGCGGGAGGTCGTCCAGGGGTGGGGGCGGTGGAGGCCATAGGGGGACGTGGGAGGTGGGGGGGGATCGTGGGTCACCAGAGGGGGTTTGCCGGTGGGAGGCCGTGGGCGCCGGTGGCCAGCAGGGGGGAAGGTGGTTGGGGGGGGATCGTCTTCTACTTGTGGGGGGGGGGGGGGGGGGGGGGCGACCAGGCTGTGGCTGGAGGGAGGGTGGGAGGTGGCAGGCGGCCGGTGGGAGATTGGAGGGGGGGCAACCGTGGCGGGGGGGCGGTGGAGTGGTGGGTGGGGGGGATATGGCCGGTGGGAGGTGGTGATCGGACGGGGGTGGCCGGCGGTGATCGGGCGGGGGCGAGCTAAGAGCAGGCCACAGGTAGGGCTGTCAATGGGCCGCATGGTTCAATTTCGGGTCGGGCCGCAAGATCTTTTTCGGCCCGCGGGCTTTCTGTAATGCCCCGAATTTTTCGGATATTTTTCGGATCATTTTAGTGGGTCTCAGAGTGTATTTTGTGCTTTACACGTGTTTTTCCCTGATGTGCCTTCGGAACTCTTTGCAGGGCAAACCGTGGCGTTCTCCGACTCCGGGACGTTACCACTGCGTTGTGCTCTTCCCGAGGATCGTGGAGGTAATTTTTCATAATTTTCTGAATTTCTGTAATTTTCAGGTTTTCCTATATATACTAACCCTTTTCTCTCTCCCCCTCTCATTTCTCTCTTCCCTCCCTCTCTCTTCTCTCACGCCCTCTTTCTCCCCTCTCTTCTCCGACGGCCGACGGAGCGAGGCGGGGGCGAGAGGTGGCGCGGCGAGGATGCGGGCGAGGACAGGTGAGGATCGAGGCGGAGGAGGCGCGTGGAAGCTCGGTGGCGCGATCGCGAGCCGGCGAGGGTTTCGCGACGATTTCTTCATGGATCGGCGTCCACAGCGCGTCGTTTCTTCGGTGGAGGTAGGGAGATGGACCCCCAGCTCGTGCACTTCTTTTCCCGCGAGTTTCGTAAGCCGTGGTGAGCCGAGCGGGTGGAATCGGGGTTTTTGGGCAAAACCCATGTTTTAGGGCTTGTGGGCCGATCTCTCGTTTTACGGCATTTTTGGCCGATCCGAGGCCTTAGATGCATGCTAGGGGCTATTTGGGGGCTTCCCCCTTGTTTTCCCCCTCTCCCGTGGAGGTATGGGGGCGTGGGACGTTTTTCGGGTCGTTTCCCGCCGTAACGTTCTCGGGAGGGTGTGACGGTCACTCCAGTGACCGTTACATGTGTAACGCGCCTGGGCAGGGGCGTTACATTCCCTTTGGCCTTCGTGGGTGTGACGGTCCCACGATAGACCTCCACAGCCGTGTGACGCGCCTGGGTGGGTGCGTCACATCCCCTGTTACCCAGTTGAGGGCTGGGGGTGTAACGGCCCCCGACGGACCGTTACATGCGTGTAACGTGCCCGGGGTGGGCTGTCAGGGGCGTTTCAACCGTTGTTTGGGGTCAGCGCGTGTAACGCGCCAGGGCGGGCGCGTTACATCTGTGTAACGCGCTGGGGCAAGCGCGTTACATTTGTGTAACGCGCTAGGCCAGGCGCGTTACATTCTGCGTTCCCTTGGGCCGTGTAACGGCCTGCGTTAGACCGCCAGGTTGATGTGACGGTCCCGTCTAGACCGTTACAGCCATGTGATGGTCTAGGGTTAGACCGTCAGGCTTTATGTCGTTCCGAGGCGAGTTTTTGTGTTTTCCGCCTTGCTCCGCGATGTGTGGATCCCTGGTCGACCCGGTTGGGACCCAGTGGTCGACTTGCGGTCTCGTGAGTGCTAGACACCCATGGGATTCTGTGTCCGTGTTTTGAGGGTGTCTGGAGGACCGTGTTATCTCGTTTAGCGTGCCCATAGGGTTGAGAGTCCGGGTGACTTCTCGCGTGTTGGGCTTTCATGTTACGCTCGATCGAGTCACCGGGTATCGGTGTGTGTGCGGTGGGATCTCCCCCGCATATTGTGAGTTTCTTTGGAAGGTGATTTCCGTGTGGGCCACGTGTTTGGCCTTGGACTGCGAGTCCAGTTGTCCGGCCTGGGGCTGGAGGTTTCCCGCTTGCTTCGAGATGGGAAATCGACATGGCGGCTTGTGTGCTGCCCTGGGAATCGTGCCTCTGTGTTTTTCCGTGTGGCCGTGGTCCCTTGCGTTCCCTTCCTGAGGGAACAGTCTTGGTGGCTTGTGAGCTATTTCAGTATTCGTGATATCGTGGTTTTTTGACCTAGAGATTGGGCTAGATCGACGGCCTTGTGCTGTTGCGTGCAACGGTCTTGACCCCGAGTCTTGTGACTCAAGGACCGTTGGCTGTAGTGTGTCTAGAGGACTGTCCAGAGTCCAGTGGCTTAAGTGCCACTCGAGTTTTCTCGACTCTCGCGCACGGTGCGTGCGTGGCCGTGGACTGCGAGTCCTGTTTCTTCTCCGACTGTGGTCACCGTACGACGGGGCCGGTACGCGGGGTTGTCCCCGTACGTCGTCGGATTCGGACGTTGTTTTCCGTTGAGTTGAGAGTCTACTCCTTCAGTGACCCTCCACTAGTCGTAGCCCACCAGTACGAGGTGCTGGTCTCACCTGGGAGTGGTGTACGGGCACTCACCTTTGAGGCGGTTTGTGGACCGGTTACCGTAGGCCCCTCGTCGGTAGCCAGAGTCCGGCTACGGGGGAAAACCGGTCAGAGGGCCAGACCTAGTGACGCGTGGTCTGTGTGTGCACACGTGGTTGGGGGCGGTTGGACCCACGTCGACGGGCGTGACCCCAGCTAGTCACTTGTTTGTGGTTACTTGTACGGTGTTTGCGCCTTTGGTAGGAGCTACCACGTCAGGCGGTTCACCTGCGGCGCGGTGTAAGACGTCAGGGGACGCTACCGGCTGTGCTTCTAGTGGGTGGTACTCCTGTCGAGTTGGGAGTGACAGACTGTCAGTTTCGTAACTTTGACCTTCGGTTTTCGGTCGTGTCGACCGTTGAGTTTTCGGTTGTTTCACCGTGGCGCGTGTGTTGGTTTTCGCGCCGTGAGACTAGTGCTAGTGGCTTTACCGAGGTTGCGTCTTGTTGTGCGGTACCTGCGATCGGATGGTCGGGGTTGCACCTTGGATAGTGTGTCCAGGTCGGCTGTGTCCGGGGGACAGGCCTCTACGGCGTGGTTGCCGTGGGTTTTTACTTCGGTAGGTGGTGCTAGCGTGGTTCGGTAGCTTCGACTGCGTGATCGAGGTGTGCCTTCTGGTACAGTAGGAGTAGCTGTAGTGCTGAGTTTTGACCGGCCACCGGTTTGCTGTTCCTGCTGTAGTTGTAGCTTCCTTTCCGCTACCGCCGTTGTTTCCGGTTGGGGTTCCGCGGGATCCCTGCTGAGTCTCTGTTTTGGAGACTCATTCCCTGCTTTTCAGGTGTGGCGGTTCTTCCTCGAGGTTCGAGGGTGCGGAGCGGAGGTTCTCAGTTGCCAGCTTGCCGGGCCGAGTGTTCACTTGGCATGTGGTACGCTTTACTGCTTTAGACTGTACTTTCTGTTGGACTGGACTCTGTTGTAGTTGTTTATTTATTTCTGTTAATTGTTGAGTTGTCCTGCTTTATTTCCTATTTCTTTGTGCCTCCACACTCCTTTTAGCCCTTCCGAGCCCTCCCGGCTCGTGGGCGGCGGTGCGAGTCTCGGGTTATCGGGCCTTCCCGGTAATCGATTCTCGGGTCGTTACAGCTGGTATCAGAGCGGTGGTTGTGGACGTACATAGGAATTCGAAATATTGCAGTGATCAGAGTCCATAAGGTCCAGTACAGTCGGCAGCTGGCATAGGGTTTTGTGCTTGTTTTTCCGCTTTGTTTCTCGCTTGAGAGCTTGGGTGCGCTGTGCGGCGCTGTGAAGGTGGTTGTTGTCCGCGGCTTTCATGCCAGCATGGGGTCTAAGGATTGAGGTTGAGAGCCTTCTCCCTCATCGGTGATGGCCCTGGTTGTGCTGCGTTGGGCAGAGGTTGCTGGCAGGTGTGAGCTCGCGGTGCTGCGTTCGAGGAATCTGCGGCGTGGTCAGGTGGCTGGAGAGGATTTTTCGTGGTTAAGTGGCCGTGAGCGTGCTCTGAGGGAGCTGCTGTCGGTGTTGGCCACTCCAGCTTGAGGTTTGTCCAGCTCCTGAGGCGTTCTGATCGAGAAGTGTGCTCGGGTGAGTGGAGGATCTTCTCGGTGAGCTGCCGTTTCGTCGAGCTTGATGTCTTGTCGTGCTCTGTGGCGTCAGAAATGACGTGTCGGTTCCGATTATTTTGCAGATTTCGAGGCAGGATTAGGCTGTGGTGTCCCAGTAAGTCTTGCTCCTGCGCTCTTGTGTGCGATTGGGTTGTGTTCGCCTTGGAGTTGGCTTGAGATGTGAAGGCTCCACGGTGAGTTCGGGAGTCGAGGATGAGCGTCGGCGGTTGTTGTTATGGCTCGTGTTGCGGCTCTTGGCATGCCGTGTTGCAGTTCGAGGAATTGCGGCGGTGGTACATCGGTAGATGTTGTGACTATGGTCCGACGTGACACTCGTCGAGTGTGTCGAAGGCGCTGACCTGACGGAAGCGATGGTTTTTCTTGGTGCTGGATGGTGCTGTTTCCAGCGTGCGCGAGGTTTGAGGTCAGGTCGAGCATGGAGTTCTTCCGTTGGTCGGAAGTGCGCTGGTTTCTCCTTTGGTTGGAGAGATTGTGTTGGGCTAAGGTTCGTCGTCTTGCACTGTGTGTTCGGATTGGTTGGCCTTGTGTGCCATGAAGTCTGTGCGAGACGTGCTCCTTGTCTTGGCAAGGCGGTTGCCCGTGAGGAGTCGTGCCCATTCCCTTGTCGTGTGAGGGTGCTGGCACTGTTCCGGAAGAACGAGTGCTGGTTGGGCGGTGTTTGCTTTCTCGGCTGTGCGCGCGGATCTGAGTGCGCAGCGGAAGCGTGGTGGGCTTGTGACCCACTAGTTCAGGATCGTAGCGTTGGTTGCTACGGGCGGATTCCTGAGTTTGCGTTGAGCATTGGAGGATTGGTTCCTCTGTGTGAAACGTGTTGTTGCCGTGCCGTTGCTCGAGGTTTTGTGGTTCTTGGCATTGGCAGGATGGAGTGTTGGGGAATGTGCTGGCTAGTGCGCCGCATGAGTACCCTGTTCCTGTGAAGGAAGCCGTGTCAGGCGTCGGTATTGGACCTGGATGAGGTTGTTGAGGATGTCGCCTGACGGAGGTCGAGGACGTGTTGGTTAGAGTCGGTGGCTTGGTGTCTGACTTGTGTTCCCAATCGTGTCCTCGGTTGAGATCGTGCTTTGAGGATGTGGTCTCTGGCAGACTATGGGTCCCGGTTGGCGGCTGTGAGTGGCTGGTGAGCCTAACCGTGTGACCGACCACAACAGCGTCTGTTGGCTTTACGGTCTTGTCGGATTGTGGCGGTGAGATGTATAATCGATCGGGGACCCAAAGTGCTTTGGTCGTGGTGTCGACAACCAGGTCGCCGTGAGCATTGTTCAGGTGGTGTCCCGTGGCTCTGTGGTAAGGGCGGAATCGGGATTGGCGGGTGTCCACTTGGATTGATCGAAGGATTTGATGAGATCAGATAGAAGAGTGACGCCTGTGGGCGGAGGCCTTTTGTGAGATTGGCGTCGGATTGGTGGTCCTTGATAGGACGTTGGTGTCGCAATGGTTATCCCTGGTTTGGTGACCAGCGTGGGATGGTTCCCCTGTAAGTCTGAGTCCAGTGAGGTGATGACTGAAGACACCAGGATCCATCATTTGGTTTCGTTGTGCTCCCTGAGAGGGTCGAGTTGGCGTGATGTTCGAACTCGGATGCGGAGTCCGAGAGGAGTGCAGCTCGAGATGTGGCATCAGTCTGTGTGGGAGTCGACGGATGGCTTGCTGAGGTTTGGAATGTTTCCTTTGGACCCGGTGGAGGACCAGGAAAGAAGGAAGAACCTGAGCGAGCGGTTGGTGACCGTCGGCGTGTGGTCTTTTCACAGACAAGATGCTGGTTGTTGGGGCTCGAGCATGGCGAGAGCCGTGTGCCAGCGAGGCCTTGGGTGGCTGATCATGTGATGTGCCTTTCCAGACGGGATCTGGGCTTTGTCGAAGTTTGTCTTCTGACAAGAGTTGGCACGGTGTTGTGTCTGGCTTTCGGCTTGCCATGTGTGAGGTGTTTCTTGGTGTTGAGCCGATGAGCTAGTTGCGGTCTGTTGAGATGACTGCTTGAGCTGGTGGAGGCTCTATTTTGGTTGCTCCCTCGAGGAGGGCGTGCGACCTGTCAGCTGGCTGCGAAGCTGATGTGCCATTTGTCTGCCGACCATTGGATGGATCGGTAGCTGTTGCTCGTGTCGAGGGTTGTGATTCCTCGGTGAGCAAGATCGTGGCTGCGGCGCCATGGTGGATTCTCGCGTTGACTGAGGTGATGCCGGACTGTGTCCTTTGGTATATGCCTGCTCTGCTGGCCAGTGTGCTCGGCGCGAGGAGCGAGGTGTTGTGTGTGATTGTGAGTCTGGCTGTGTTCCTCAGGATTCGTGTTTTCGTGAGAATCGAGGTTTTCTGTGCTGGGGCTCTGACAGCGTGTCAGTTGATTCAGTGTTCTTCCCCTGGGACTTCGTGATTGGTCGTGAATTTCGAGGACGAAATTCCTTTAAGGGGGGAGGGCTGTAATGCCCCGGATTTTTCAGATATTTTTCGGATCATTTTAGTGGGTCTCGGAGTGTATTTTGTGCTTTACACGTGTTTTTCCCTGATGTGCCTTCGGAACTCTTTGCAGGGCAAACCGTGGCGTTCTCCGACTCCGGGACGTTACCACTGCGTTGTGCTCTTCCCGAGGATCGCGGAGGTAATTTTTCATAATTTTCTGAATTTCTGTAATTTTCAGTTTTCCTATATATACTAACCCTTTTCTCTCTCCCCCTCTCATTTCTCTCTTCCCTCCCTCTCTCTTCTCTCACGCCCTCTTTCTCCCCTCTCTTCTCCGGCGGCCGACGGAGCGAGGCGGGGGCGAAGGTGGCGCGGGCGAGGACAGGTGAGGATCGAGGCGGAGGAGGCGCGTGGAAGCTCGGTGGCGCGATCGCGAGCCGGCGAGGGTTTCACGACTATTTCATCATGGATCGGCGTCCACAGCGCGTCGTTTCTTCGGTGGAGGTAGGGAGATGGACCCCCAGCTCGTGCACTTCTTTTCCCGCGAGTTTCGTAGGCCGTGGTGAGCCGAGCGGGTGGAATCGGGGTTTTTGGGCAAAACCCATGTTTTAGGGCTTGTGGGCCGATCTCTCGTTTTACGGCATTTTTGGCCGATCCGAGGCCTTAGATGCATGCTAGGGGCTATTTGGGGGCTTCCCCCTTGTTTTCCCCCTCTCCCGTGGAGGTATGGGGGCGTGGGACGTTTTTCGGGTCGTTTCCCGCCGTAACGTTCTCGGGAGGGTGTGACGGTCACTCCAGTGACCGTTACATGTGTAACGCGCCTGGGCAGGGGCGTTACATTCCCTTTGGCGTTCGTGGGTGTGACGGTCCCACGATAGACCGCCACAGCCGTGTGACGCGCCTGGGTGGGTGCGTCACATCCCCTGTTACCCAGTTGAGGGCTGGGGGTGTAACGGCCCCCGACGGACCGTTACATGCGTGTAACGCGCCCGGGGTGGGCCGTCAGGGGCGTTTCAACCGTTGTTTGGGGTCAGCGCGTGTAACGCGCCAGGGCGGGCGCGTTACATCTGTGTAACGCGCTGGGGCAAGCGCGTTACATTTGTGTAACGCGCTAGGCCAGGCGCGTTACATTCTGCGTTCCCTTGGGCCGTGTAACGGCCTGCGTTAGACCGCCAGGTTGATGTGACGGTCCCGTCTAGACCGTTACAGCCATGTGATGGTCTAGGGTTAGACCGTCAGGCTTTATGTCGTTCCGAGGCGAGTTTTTGTGTTTTCCGCCTTGCTCCGCGATGTGTGGATCCCTGGTCGACCCGGTTGGGACCCAGTGGTCGACTTGCGGTCTCGTGAGTGCCAGACACCCATGGGATTCTGTGTCCGTGTTTTGAGGGTGTCTGGAGGACCGTGTTATCTCGTTTAGCGTGCCCATAGGGTTGAGAGTCCGGGTGACTTCTCGCGTGTTGGGCTTTCGTGTTACGCTCGATCGAGTCACCGGGTATCGGTGTGTGTGCGGTGGGATCTCCCCCGCATATTGTGAGTTTCTTTGGAAGGTGATTTCCGTGTGGGCCACGTGTTTGGCCTTGGACTGCGAGTCCAGTTGTCCGGCCTGGGGCTGGAGGTTTCCCGCTTGCTTCGAGATGGGAAATCGACATGGCGGCTTGTGTGCTGCCCTGGGAATCGTGCCTCTGTGTTTTTCCGTGTGGCCGTGGTCCCTTGCGTTCCCTTCCTGAGGGAACAGTCTTGGTGGCTTGTGAGCTGTCTCGGTATTCGTGATATCGTGGTTTTGGACCTAGAGATTGGGCTAGATCGACGGCCTTGTGCTGTTGCGTGCAACGGTCTTGACCCCGAGTCTTGTGACTCAAGGACCGTTGGCTGTAGTGTGTCTAGAGGACTGTCCAGAGTCCAGTGGCTTAAGTGCCACTCGAGTTTTCTCGACTCTCGCGCACGGTGCGTGCGTGGCCGTGGACTGCGAGTCCTGTTTCTTCTCCGACTGTGGTCACCGTGCGACGGGGCCGGTACGCGGGGTTGTCCCCGTACGTCGTCGGATTCGGACGTTGTTTTCCGTTGAGTTGAGAGTCTACTCCTTCAGTGACCCTCCACTAGTCGTAGCCCACCAGTACGAGGTGCTGGTCTCACCTGGGAGTGGTGTACGGGCACTCACCTTTGAGGCGGTTTGTGGACCGGTTACCGTAGGCCCCTCGTCGGTAGCCAGAGTCCGGCTACGGGGGAAAACCGGTCAGAGGGCCAGACCTAGTGACGCGTGGTCTGTGTGTGCACACGTGGTTGGGGGCGGTTGGACCCACGTCGACGGGCGTGACCCCAGCTAGTCACTTGTTTGTGGTTACTTGTACGGTGTTTGCGCCTTTGGTAGGAGCTACCACGTCAGGCGGTTCACCTGCGGCGCGGTGTAAGACGTCAGGGGACGCTACCGGCTGTGCTTCTAGTGGGTGGTACTCCTGTCGAGTTGGGAGTGACAGACTGTCAGTTTCCGTAACTTTGACCTTCGGGTTTTCGGTCGTGTCGACCGTTGAGTTTTCGGTTGTTTCACCGTGGCGCGTGTGTTGGTTTTCGCGCCGTGAGACTAGTGCTAGTGGCTTTACCGAGGTTGCGTCTTGTTGTGCGGTACCTGCGATCGGATGGTCGGGGTTGCACCTTGGATAGTGTGTCCAGGTCGGCTGTGTCCGGGGGACAGGCCTCTACGGCGTGGTTGCCGTGGGTTTTTACTTCGGTAGGTGGTGCTAGCGTGGTTCGGTAGCTTCGACTGCGTGATCGAGGTGTGCCTTCTGGTACAGTAGGAGTAGCTGTAGTGCTGAGTTTTGACCGGCCACCGGTTTGCTGTTCCTGCTGTAGTTGTAGCTTCCTTTCCGCTACCGCCGTTGTTTCCGGTTGGGGTTCCGCGGGATCCCTGCTGAGTCTCTGTTTTGGAGACTCATTCCCTGCTTTTCAGGTGTGGCGGTTCTTCCTCGAGGTTCGAGGGTGCGGAGCGGAGGTTCTCAGTTGCCAGCTTGCCGGGCCGAGTGTTCACTTGGCATGTGGTACGCTTTACTGCTTTAGACTGTACTTTCTGTTAGACTGGACTCTGTTGTAGTTGTTTATTTATTTCTGTTAATTGTTGAGTTGTCCTGCTTTATTTCCTATTTCTTTGTGCCTCCACACTCCTTTTAGCCCTTCCGAGCCCTCCCGGCTCGTGGGCGGCGGTGCGAGTCTCGGGTTATCGGGCCTTCCCGGTAATCGGATTCTCGGGTCGTTACACTTTCAGTGGGGCCTAAAAGTCTGACCCGACTAGACCCGCGGGCCGGCTCGGGCTTTGAGTTCGGCCCGCGGGCTAGCCCGGCCCGTTCTCTTTTTTTATTCTCACTTTAAATTTTAAAAATTATTTAGTTAAAATTATGTTATTTTACTTAATTAGATATTTTAAAACTCTCTTTTCACACAAATTATGTAATTAATATCAAAAGTTTAATTAATTTAGTGAGATTATAAGTTTTATAGTATTAAATCTATTAATTTTTATTATTGTTATTATTTTATTTAAGTTGTCGGACCGGGTCAGGCCTTAGTCAGGCTTTGTATTTTTTACATAATGTCGGGCCCGACCCGGCCTGGCTCGACATAGGTCGGGCCCCGATCGGGCTCGGGCCTTAATCTTGATAAGTTGGGCTCGGACCCAGCCGACCTAAGCTCGGCCCAGGGCCGGCCCATTGACAGCCTTAGCCGTAGGGGGGAGGGAGATGGTGTGGGGGGGGGGGGGAGATCGTGGGTGGGGCTATGCGGGGGCGGTCAGGCCGTGGCAGGGGGGAGGGTGGGGTGGTGAGGTGGCAGAAGTGGTGGGTGGGGAGGGGGTCTGGCCGGTGGGAGGCGGTGATCGGACGGGGGGGGGGGGGCTATGACGGGGGAGATCGTGGGTGGGGGGGTAGTGGGTGGGGACATCATCGTGGTGAGGGGGGGACGATCGAGGCAGGGGGTGCGCGGCGGTGGAGGTGAGGAGCTGAAATTTTGGATTTATTTCATATACATTAATTATAATTGTCATATTTTAGATGTACTAGAGTTAATTTGCATGTTTTAGATAAAATCTTCAATTGTTAATTTTATTCGTTAAAAAATCTATGTAAGAAGTAAGCGTACAACATTTAAAATATTCATAATAAATATTTATTCATTATCTTATTGGATGATATTTCTAAAATAATATTAAGTAAAAAATTTAATTAATTCTATAATATTTATAATTCTAGATCATGTATTAGAATAATCATGTTTGAAAATATATATTTATAGAAAAAAATAAAATTTTCATGTTTTAGATGTTCCAGAAATAATTTTCATGTTTTAGATAAAATGTTCATTTGTGAATTTTATTCGTTAAAAAATCTATATAAGAAGTAGGCGTAGAACATTTAAAATATGAAATTTTAAAATATTCATAATTTATATTTATTCATTATCTTGTTTGGTGATATTGAAATTTTTTTATTAAGTATAATTTTAATTATTTATTGTATAATATTTTTAATTGTAGATCATGTATTAGAATAATTATGTTTGAAAATATATAATTATAGAAAAAGTAAAATTTTCATGTTTTATATATTATAGAAATAATTTTCATGTTGTAGATAAAATGTTCATTTGTCAATTTTATTCGTTAAAAAATCTATGTAAGAAGTAGGCATATAACATTTAAAATATTCATAATTTATATTTATTCATTATCTTGTTTGATGATATTTATAAAATATTATTAAGTAACAAATTAATTATTAATTCTAGATCACGTATGAGAATAAATATGTTTTAAAATAATTAATTATAAATTATTAGTTTGAAATGTTCTATATTTAATTTGCTTGTTTGGTGATATTTATCAAATATTTATAATTTACATATATATATTACATTTATAAGTAAAATTTTAATAATTAAATCAATAATATTTTTAATTCTGACTTTTAATTTGTAATTCTTAAATTTAGGAGATACATTTAAACACTTCGTGGCTCCTAAGGAATATCCAAATGACATTGGATGGTCACATGGAGTTATGTTGGATGGCAACCGTAGTTGTTGGCGTTGCAACTACTGCAAAATAGAACACAGGGGAGGAGGTGTCTCTCGGTTGAAGAGGCACTTGGCAGGAGGAGCGGGTGCGGGATACTCGGAGGTTGCTGGATGTACTCATGTGCTTAAAGATGTGAAACTTGTAATGACTAGGCACCTGCGGGAGAAGAAAGTTGAGATGCAACAAAAGCAAAAAAAGAAGAAAAGGGATGAAGCAGCGGTAAGCAGAAGAGCATGCGACAGTGACGATGATGAATACGCGTGGACACCCAGTGACGAAGAACAGGAAGCGCGTACTGACAATTCTAATGTGTATGTCACGGTGAATGATCCCTATGAAACGCAATTTCGTGAGGCTGTACGTCAGAGTAGAGACGAGGCAACACATCCCGAGGAGACGAGAGTGCGAAGCTACGAGGCGGTAAGGACGGGAGCATCAGGCAGTGGTGGTACATCTACTACTCGTCATCCACAGGGCATCATAACTTTTTTCACTGGTGACTAGAGTTCACAAAGAAAAATGACACAATCGATCAATATTGAATATGTGGAGCCCGGTGCACTATCCCGAGAGCATGGCAAGCAAACGAGGATGGACGATGCATATGGCCCGAAGGGGCCAAAATGGAAACTTGGACAGGCCGTTGTAAAATGGTGGCACCATGCGGGACTGCCTTTTAATGCGGCCGACAGCTCTTCTGGCCGACCGAAGAAGCAATCGTCATGAACCACATTATTCAAGAGTAAAAAGGGCACACAACCACCAGTAAATCCGATGGACATTGCAGACTTGGAGACATTAGATCTCAATGCATATGATGACACTCCCGAGCCATCTGTTGAGTCCCGCATCAGTGGGAGTCATGACTCCGATGACGACAGTACACCGACAGGGTCTTCATCCCATAGTCGTGGCGGTTCTCAAGGTGGTCAATGGAGTCATCGTGGGGATACTAGTGCTGGTGGCAGAGGGTATAGTAGTGGTCAAGGCATAGGTCATGGGGGCCGCGAACGTGCGGTATGGACAGAGGAGCAGCAGTTCACACATGTCACGCAAGATGAGGACCACGGTGCTCCACTGCCAGGGGCGAGGCGGGCAGCTGATTATTGGGATCCCTACTATGAAAGTTATGTTGCAGACAATACCAACTATCAAGACATGCTGTCTGATTTTGAGAGGATGAGCACACATAACTCTCAGGGATCTGGAAGTGAGTATGGACGGTCATGGCAGCAGCAGCCGATATATCATGGCGATTCTAAGAGCAGTAGTTCATTATTCCCATCGTATCCATATCCTCGTGCCCATCCTTCAATGTCAGAATATACCGAAGGATACGATCAGCCCTCAGCTGTGCCACCACCGGTCGTGTACTCACAAGGTTCCCAGCAGTATGAATACTACGTACGCATGTACTGAGAGAACTATGCAGGTTCCATGCATTATGAAGACTATTTGTCCTATCTGCGGAGCACGTATAATGTCAGATTATTTGGAGATGGAATGTGACCAAATTTGAGCCCATATGATTTGGAGTATGTTTCATTTGTTTACATTTATAAGTACCTATAAATTAATCGTAATTTTCGTCGTATCTTGAGTTTTGAACTTATCATTCAAGTTACTAATGCAAAATTTTACAATATTTACAGGTCATCATGGACAGACGATGTCACCTTGCGTGGGAGCATAGGTACACTGTTGAGAGTGATCGACATGTGCACTATAGATACTGCAGACATCGCATCACCGGCATACACAGATTTGCAGAGCACATTGCGGGAGTGGGACGAGATTGCCGTGCATGTTCCTTAGTTTCAGAGGATGTCCGAGATTACTTTCGGACACAGTTACGGGAGGGATATGTTTCTCGTAGCAGACCCGGGGCATCGTCTTCTACGTCTAGGGTACTCCCACCACCAGCATCGGACGGATTAGGATATTCCTCCACGTCCAGAGTTCGAGCAGCACCACCAGTCGCACTAGTAGCAGATGATAGACTTGAATGTATAGACGTAGTTAGGGCTTTTTTCAGAGAATATCATGTACTGTCCACCACTGCACGTGACCCATTATTTATGCAGATGGTTACATATTTTCAGGCTCACCCACATGCACGTCCACTCACTAGGATAGAGTTATATTATATGGGTCATCAGTCTTATATATTTGATTATGACTGGGATTCACAGATGAGTCAGACGAGCGAGTTTTCACATTTTGTACTTTATGAGTGGAGTTGAATGATATTATTATTGTGTATATGTTCACTTTAACATATTACGATATCTTTTTTATCTCTTCAAATAACATGTTTAATTGAGAGATGTAATATGTTATTTATATATAATTAATCCTATGTAATTTAATATGCATCTATAATCTTAAAAAAGATTTAATATTCTATTAATTTTCAATACATATATTAATTTATAATTTATAATTATAATTATTATTTTATTTTAATAATGTTAAAAGTTAAAATTTTTAAAAAATTAAGAAATTACATTTTTTTACTCTCTCTCATAACATATCGATACTATAATCGTCTCACCCGTCCCGGGCCGGGACCGGGACGGCAAACCCTGTTGGACGGGCATTTTTCTTTAGGCCGGGCCGCAGGGCAATAAAGTACTGACCACTAATAAGTTTCCTCTCTCAGAAAAACCCTGCATAGAGCAGGAGCACCGTGTGCGATGGCGGCCGGACAAGGGAAGCGAGGACGCGAGCCACCCATGGCGGCCAAGGAGAAAGGCGACCCCTCCAGGAAGAGGAAGCGCGTTGCCTCTGCATCCAAGGGGGGCGAAGGAAGAGGGGACAAGCCTTCCCACCCGAAGAAGTCGAAGCGCTTCCCCTTTGGAGCCTCGAAGAAGCCTCTCCTGGGCAAGGGCGCGGGGAAGCCACCATTGAAGTCGAAGGCTCCTCGGCCCAAGGGCCCGAAGAAGCACCCCCCTTCGAAGAAGTTGATGCCGGTTAAGGTCCCCTCGGGAGATAAGGCTGATGCTTCAGTTGAGAACAAAAGCGAACTCCTCTCCAAGAAAGAGCGTCGTCTGCTCGCAAAGGTATTCCCTTTACGTTATCCTTTCTTTTGTAGTTCATTTTCTGTAGGTTGTTGAACAAATTTTGAGCTTTTCTATTTTAAGATTGGAGTGAGGGGTCTGCCTTTGGTTCGGAAGCTTATACTTATGAGATTATATTGCCTCTTCTTTCTGACATAGGAATTGGCGGAGGCGAGGAAGAAGAAGAGGAAGCCGCATTACACTCTCCAACAAGTAAGGTTTATTCCCATGTAAAAGGCTTCAGTTTTTGGTAGTTAGACATGATTTGAGAAATCATGAACTTATTTAATTCTCACTCCGTAGTCCACCCTATGTGATCACCCTTTGTGTTTCCGAATTATACAACTGGATGATTACTTGATCATATCAATAGGTGTTCTTTTTCTCACTCCATCCAGCATAGTTCGGCAAAATGGTGCATACTCTTTAGCATGTCAGAACCTACCCAGAAGCATGTTACACTTGCAGCACAATGCGCCTCTCTTTCTATTTATTGTGTATGTGTTGCTTGATAACTATACGACTTCTCTTTCTATGTATATGTATGTATGTTACTTGATAACTAAGTATTTTGTTATATTACAGTTATTTTGCACTTTTCTAGTAGCATTCAATTGTTTTGATTGTTTTAGAGATAGAAAAACTGCTGTTTTTTATTTCTCAAATTTAATGAGAGTAAAACACTTCTATGCACTTAGGAGCTTGCATTACTATGGGAAAAGATGAGGCGCCGAAATATAGCCAAGGATGAGAGATCCAAGTTTGTATCTTCCTATCAACTTGATCTTTATTATTATTATTATCATCATTTTTTCTCTTTTGATATCTTAAAATATCTTCAGGTTAGTAAGTGAAGCTTTGCAGAAGATGGGTGGCAAGATGGCTGAAATTGCTAACTGTCATGTTTCGTCGCGTGTTCTTCAGGTAAGTTAAAGAAATCTGCCTTCTAGAATACCCCCCTTTAGCCATTGGTGGAAATTCCTGTTCAGGATCAGACATATTTCTGGTTCTGTTTTAAGGTAAAACTGTTGGTTATAAATGATGCTGTGGTCCTTTTTTGATGACAAATGAAGGACCATTCTGACCCATACATGAAGTATGAACCCTTGACTCTTGAAGCCGAAAAAGTGCAGTTAAATTTCATTTTTTTCCTCCTGGACAAACAAGGTCAGGAGGTGAGAACCCATGTTTGTCTTAGTATTAACAGGACAAGTTATGGATGGCTGCTTATTTGCTTAAGCTTGCTTAAACTTGTTCACAGACAGGCAAATTTGCACTGTATTTTCTTCAAATCCTCTTAGTTAAAATTTTATGCTCAAGAAATAAACATGATTGGAAACTGCCATTTCCAAAGTATTTTTGTTGATCATCTTCCGATAAGTCATGGTAATTCTTTTTTGATATATATATTTTTGTTTTAATGTGTTTTCATCTTTTTGTCAGACATGCATCAAATACTGCTCGCATGCAGAAAAGGATGCTATTTTTGAAGAACTTCAGCCACATCTTCTTGTTCTTTCCTGTAATGCTTATGGTGTTCACCTTGTGAAGAAAATGATGGACAATGGTATGCTTTTTTTTTCATAATGGATAATACTCTGTCTCAGTTATTATTTTTCTTGAATTTTCTAGGCCATTCTTTCTTTTGCAGCTTCGAAGAAACAATTGGAAGGGTTCATATCTTCTCTCCATGGGCATGTCGCTTCTCTTCTTCGGCACATGGTTGGATCTGTTGGTATGTGGTGATTATATATGAAAACTTTCCTACTTGCTTGGGAATGACTAATTTAGTTCTGTTTCTCTCTCCTCCCGTTCTCTTTGTGCAAGAGAATGTTATTGTGTGCTGAAGCAGGATGCTAATAAATAAGTAGTCTCACTGAAACATAAATGCATATAAGTTGACTTTATGTAATAACTCAAACGGGTACATGCTCTTATTGCTGAACACTGATGATAGGTAAAAGGATACAACTTGATAGGAATGAACGAGTAAAAGTAATTTCTTCCAATATGTCGAAGAAGGGATGTTGAATAGGTAGCAACAAGGGCTATGAATGAATCTAATTTATGTTATAATGGTTTATATAATGAGCTGGGGACAAGGGAGGGGAAAAATTATAAGCTAGCTAAAATGAGAGTGAAGAGTAAGGATCTTAGATGTATTTGGTGTATTGAAGGTAAGGAACTTGGATAGAGATAGATCATATATTCTCAAAGTTATTAACTGTGATGTGTGATGGGGATGATGAAGACTTGAAAATTTCCCCCTTTTTAGGAATTGATCCCCAATCCTAATGTTGACTACTTAATTAATTTCCAGTCCAACAACAATTTGAGCTTCCATGATACATTTAAAAACTCATAAAAAATTAAGTCCCAGTGCTTAGGAGAAGGAAACTGATGTGCTATTGTGACAAGTTCCGAGCAATAATAGGAAAAACAATGCTAAATAACAGAACAAATGAATCTCAAACGATGCAATAATCAAAGTAGGACTATGACATGAAATTACTACCACATTTAGAACTCAAGTGGAAATCCCGGTGCAAAAGTAGCGCCGTCCCATATGTAATGTCTAGACAGTCAGTACATGGCCGAACATATGCGCACACGCTCACGATTAGGTGGTGGACAACTAGCATGATACTGTAACAAAGACAAATCAAGGTTCTACTGGTTACCTAGCCAAATAGAAAGTAGCCACAGAGAGGGAACGAGGTTACCGGCGGTACTCGAGTGTGTGGCGACGTCGGTACGGTGTGCGGGTGGACGACAGAGATGACTACAGTAGTGGCACGATGATGAGCGCTCACTGACGGCTAGGGCTGCTACTGCTGCAGTGGCCGACGGTGGAGGAGAGCTGCAGTGTTGGTGCCGACATTGGTTTGGTTGCTGCGGCGGCTGTGGCCGGCGGCGGCTCTGGCCGCTGCTACTGTTGCTGTGGTTCGCGGTGGCGTAGGCCGCTACTACTGCCAGGGCCGACAGCGGCTAGGGTTAGGGTTGGGCTTCTCACCCCTTGCACTCTCACACAACAACAAAGAGAAAGATGTTCTTTTCATTCATTCCAAACAATTGAAAAATACATTAGGGTTTCCAAGTCCTTTTAAAGGCTCCAATAAAGAGGGCAAAAGACAAGTATGCCTATACATGGTTGAAAGATCAAACTACCCTCAAGGCTCCCTAAAGTACAAACGACGCAAAATAACACTAGATAAGGCAAAATAACACTATATAAAGGAAGCTAACACTAGATAACTCTATCCTGGGGTCGTCTACGAGCATAAACTCGCAACGGGGCGTGATGTCCTCATCATTTCCTTGGGGGTGGGGAAAGTTCGACTCCGTCGACTAGCGGTGGAAGAGATAGCGCTCCAGAAGCTCCGGGTGTAGGCGTCACACGTTATCCTCGGTAATCCACGAATCCTCTGACTCGGGTCTACCACTCAATTTGATCAAATAATGGCGAGCCTCTCCATCTCGGGTAAAGATGATTTGATCATGCAAGATAATATCAGTGGGTTCAGCTGCAATGGGATTATTTAGGGGAAGTGGGGTTAAAGGGGGGCTCTCATCCAAAGTGTCTGGGATAGGCTCATCCATAAATGGATCATGTGGGGGAGTCAATGAATCTCTGTACAGAATTAGATCTTCAACATTAAATGTGGCATTGAAGCCAAAGTCAGGTGGCGGTTCCACCACATAAGCATTGGGATTGATTTTCTTTAGGATTTGAAAGGGCTCAACGCTGCTTGCATGTCATTTCTTCACGGTTCCCGGGGAAAACCGCTTAGGTCGTAGATAGACCATGACGTAGTCCCCAACATTGAACTCTCGACATTGCCTGTGAATGTTAGCAAATTCTTTGCACCTAGCGTTATTTTTCCTGATTTTTTCTCAAATCTTGTCATGTAATGAATGAAAATGTGACGTAAATGCAGATGTAGAATCTGACACTCTAGATGTGTGGGAAGACATGGGTAAGACATCTACAAGCTGTCTAGGTTTAAATCCGTGCATGACCTTGAATGGACTGAGACTAGTGGTCCTGTTGACAGATGAGTTATATGTAAATTCGCCAGTGGGCAGGATTAGATCCCAGTTTCGAAGGTTATCCCCAACAAGACACCTAAGCAAATTCCCCAAGCTCCGGTTAACCACGCTAGTCTGCCCATCTATTTGTGGCGAAAGGTAGTAGAAAATTACAATTTTGTACCCAACTTGTGTCATAGGGTCTTCCAAAAGTAACTCATGAATTTCACATCCCTATCGATCACCAGTGTCTCGGGCAACTCATGGAGCTTGACCACATTGTCAAAGTAGAGCTTGCCCACTTGAGACACATCAGAGGTTTTGGAACAATGAATGAAGTGCGCCATTTTCGAGAATCGGTTGGCAGCCACTCATAGTTTTAGGCAAACCCAACACAAAATCTAGATCGACATCTTGCCATGGACAATTGGGAACAGGAAGTGGCATGTAAGGATCTGAAATTTGTTTCCCTTGCTTGGCTAACTGACAGGTGCGACATCACTCAACAGTCTTGGCAACATCCCTTTTCAAATTGGGCCAATAGAACCGGTGCTTAACAGCTTCAATGGTTTTCTTCTGGTAGAAGTGGCTAGCTAAGCCTCCAATGTGCAACTCCCAAATAATGAATTCTTTCATAGGCGTGCGGGGAATGCACAGCTTGCTACGCCTAAACAGAAATCCATTTTGGATGAGGAATCCTTCAATTTCGCGCTCATGTCCATCCTTGAATTTGACAAAAACTTCTCGAAAGTCAGGACACGTCTCATAAGCTTCTCTCATTCGGTTAAAGCCAAGCACTTTTGTGCTCATATTCGTGAGGATGTTTAGTCTTCGACTGAGCACATCGGCTGTCTTGTTTTCAACACTTGCCTTGTGCTTGAGTTCATAGGTGTATTCCTGGAGGAACTCAACCCATTGGGCATGCTGTGAGTTTAGTTTCTTTTATGAGTTTATGTAACTCAAGGCCTTATGATCCGAATAGATGAACAATTCTTGAGACAACAGGTAGTGTCGCCAATGTTGAATAACGGCATATAATTCTTTGTCATAAGTGGAGTAGCACTGGCGGATGTTGCTCAACTTCTCGCTGAAGTAGGCAATTGTGTGACCTTCCTGACTGAGAACACCACCAATGGCAAGTCCCAAAACGTCACAAGTCACTTCAAAGACTTTGGAAAAATCAGGTAAGTGCATGACAGGGGCCTCAATCATCTTGGCCTTGATCTTCTCAAAGGCCCTAGTGGCTGCAATGGTCTACCCAAACTCTCCCTTCTTTATGCAGTCGGTTATTGGTACCATGATCTCACTGAATCCCTTAATGAACCGACGGTAGAAAGTGGTTAGCCCATGCAAACTTTGGACATCCCTGACATTGCGTGGTAATGGCCACTCTCTAATTGCTCTCACCTTCTCAAGATCTGCTAAGACTCCATTAGTAAAGACTACAGATCCAAGAAAACTGACATGATCAGTGCAAAGGACACACTTCTTTGGCTTGGCATATAACTTTTCAATCCGTAGTGTGGTGAAGACTTGACAGAGGTGGTCCAATTGTAGCTTTTGGCTCCGACTGTAAATCAAGATGTCATCAAAATAGACATCCGGGAGCTTACCCATGAAAGGCTGAAACATCTGAGTCATGACTCTCATGAAGGGGTTCGGGACATTGGACAGACCAAAAGGCACGAGCACCCACTCATAGAGATCATCTATAGTCTTAAAGGCCATCTTCCATTCATCCCTGGGTTGAATCCTAATCTGGTGGTACCCATTCGTCAGATTAGTCTTGGAAAAGATGGTGGCACCAATCATAGGGTCTAGCATGTCATCTAATTTGGGGATAGGGAAGTGGTATTTAACCGTGATCTTGTTAATAGCACGGCTGTCAACACACATACGTCATGTGCCATCTTTCTTTGGCGTCAATAGTGCTGGAGCTGCGCATGGACTCATGCTCTCACAGAGCCTCTCGACAACAACTCCTCAACCTGCCTTTTTAGTTATGCATAGTTCGCGGGGTTCATTCGATAGTGGGGTAGGTTGGGTAAAGTGGCTCCTGAGACGAAGTCTATGGCATGTTGGATGTCACGTAATGGAGGCAACTTGTTTGGTAAGTCCTCCAGGAGAACATCCATGAACTCCTTGAGAAGACTCTTGACGGATTCTGGGAGGGGTAGGGGAGCCATTAGAGCAAATAATGGTTGGCCCTTGTTCAAATCTCGCTTTAATTTATTGGGGCTCATTAGACCGATCACCTTCTTTCCCTTGTCCTTCTCAGTCTTATTTTTAGCCTTCTTTTTAGAACTTGGAGATTTGGGTTGGCTTGACACAAACTTCACTCGTTTACCATCATAGATAAAGGAGCTAATATTT
Source organism: Amorphophallus konjac (assembly GCA_022559845.1). Classification (NCBI taxonomy): domain Eukaryota; kingdom Viridiplantae; phylum Streptophyta; class Magnoliopsida; order Alismatales; family Araceae; genus Amorphophallus; species Amorphophallus konjac. The sequence goes on along the minus strand of CM040127.1, from coordinate 45,591,299 downwards.
GAGCGCCCATAGATGGTAATGTCCAGATCAAATAACCATGGTCTCCCCATGATGATGTGTCCTACATCTATAGTGATGATGTCGCACCACACCTTATCTTTGTATGTAGCAAACTCGATGGGGATCAAACTATGCTCCTTAACCTAAATTGATGTGGTGTCGATTTAGGACACTTTGTAGGGTTTAGGGTGACGCTCAAATTTTAACTTGAGAGTGGTCAATAGGTGAGAGGATACAACGTTGATGCAACTACCACTATCCACGATCATCTTGCCGTTCTTCTCTCCAATTTTGGTGAATGTGTGGAAGATTGTTGTCCTCTTCCAGTCGTCAATCGATTGGGGTTGTGTCAAGGTGCACCTAACCACACTCAACCTAGGGTTTTCGCAAGGTGAACTGGGTGATGTGGGACAACGCTCTCGATGCACTCCACAATCTCTCTCATCAACCGAGTCATCTGAGTCTCCCTTAACTTGGTGAACAACTTCTTCAGTTCCTCTACATCCTCTTGTTCGTCATCCTCACGCTCACCGTCAATGTAAAGGGACTTAGTTTGACTCGGACATTGACTTGCCACATGGCCATACCCTTGACATCGGTAGCATCGAGTCTTAGGGTTGGCCTTGAATGATTCGCTAGTAGCTCTCCTTTCCATAGCGGGAGGAGGTTTAACGTTGGAAGAGCTAGCGACGGGCTTGGTAGAAGAAGATGGGCCGGAACGGAAAGTAGTAGTCTTGCCCGTAGACATAGACTTGCCATGCATGTCACGGCCTCGACAGCTGAGAAAAGAGAGCACCTCTGGATTCGTCCAAATCCAATACTAGTTGATAGGCCAGCTCTAATATATGTGTGTCTCTGGCAATGAGCTATTGACGATAGTCATTTGGCAACCCAGATTGAAAGCGAGACAAAGTTTGTGTGGGGGTCTCAAGTTCCAAAGCACGACATCGGTTTAGATACTCATCAAACTTAATAACATATTCAGCGGCTGATTTGTTGCCCTGGGTCGGCCGGTTCTATTGATTGAGAACCCTCTGGTGGAATGAGAGGGGAAGAAATTTAACCTCCAATCGCTCTTTCATCTCATCCCAATTCATCACAGGGTCTTCTCTCCTTAGGGCCATTTGACGCTCCACATTTTTCCAGTATTGGGCCACTAAATCAGTCAACTTCATGACTACAAATCTGACTTTCCTCCCCTATGACATATCGTACCAGTCAAAGTAGCAGTCTATGCCCAACATCTAGTCCAAGAATGCTTGGGGATCCCGACGACCATCGTAGGTGGGAGCATCAATTTTTACGCTCTTAAGCAATTTATTGTCTGGGTTTTCCTCTCTAGGGGGTATATCTACCTTCCCTTCCGGGCGGAGTCTGATCACACACTAAGACAAGGTCATGGCGGTGGGGTCTCCGAACTCCTTGCCTAGGGTTTCTAGGGGTAGCTTGGTAGGCTTCACTATCACTGGGATATGGAGTACTTCCGTGTTCACATTATAACCTATCGAGCTGAACATTCAAATTTTCATGGGTTTCTTGTTGCTTCTGCTCGATGTTTCCCAACCTAGTTAGGATGTCTTCTAGCATTTTAGCCATTCTTGGAAGTCATTCGGGGTCTGTCAACGAGGGAGTCTCGGCCACTATGCAGGGGCACGTACGGAAGGTGGAACCTAAATGACTAAATGATGATGGTGAATATGTGTATGCTACTAAATGATGATTAAACCTACATGGAAGAGTTTTAAATCCTAACCTGTCTTTGATACCAAAAATGATGTGCTATCGTGACAAGATCTATGCAATAATAGGAAAAATAGTGCTAAATAACAGAACAAGCGAATCTCATACAACAGAATAATTAAAGTAGGACTATGACATGAAATTACTATCACATTCAGAACTCAAGAGTAAATCCCGATGCAAAAGTAGGCGTCGTCCAACACGTAATTTCTAGGCAGTTGGTATAGGGCCGAACATATGTGCACATGCTCACGATTAGGTGGTGGACAGGTAGCATGATATTGTAACGGAGACAAATTAGGTTCTACTGATTACCTAACCAAATAGAAAGTAGCCGCGAAGAGGGAACGAGGTTACCTGCGGCACTCGAGTGCATAGCAACGTCGGGATGGTGTGCGGGTAGACGGCGGAGACGATGGCCGCAGTGGTGGGATGATGAGCGTTCGCTGACGGCTAGGGTTGCTACTACTGCTGTGGCCAGCGACGGAGGAGAGCTGTGGTGTTGGCACCGGCTTGGGTTTTGGCCGCTGCGGCGACTGTGGCCGGCAGCGGCGCGGGTCGCTATTGCTGCCAGGGCCGGCGGCGGCTAGGGTAGGGTTGGGTTTCTCACCCCTTGCACTCTCACACAACAACAAAGAGAAAGATGCTCTTTGCCCATACATGACCGAAAGACCAAAATACCCTCAGAGACTCCCTAAAGCACAATTGACGCAAAACGACACTAGATAAGTAAAAATAACACTAAATAATGCAAGCTAACACTAGATAACTCAATGCCTGGGTTGTCTACAAGCATAAACTCACAACGGGGGCATGATGTCCTCATTAGAAACTGTTAGCTCAGTTACAGTCTTGATCGATTTGATAGAAATGCCCCTATCATAGTTTGCATATTATGAAATATCACTCTGTAATTTCAGGTCCAAAAGAATTAATATTCAGTCCATGTTAGCTCTCCTAACTGTGGAATTCTATAATTTCATACTAACATCTCTCTTGTTGCAATCAATTTTTTTCCTAAAAATTTTAGGAATGAGTAATGTAAGGTGATCTCATGCATGCATTGTCAAAGCTGCACTAAAGACAAACTTCTCAATCTTCTCAAGAAAATCTCTGGTTGGATTTGTCTTACGCCCAAGAGTATTGATCATGATTGCTTCAACTTCATAAACTTTTATGTGGTAAGGTGAATTTCTGAACATGGTGCTGATAATGCTCTGGAGGTATGACAGGACATACGCTTCTTTGACATTTTAAGTTCCAAGAAATTAAAGTTCAAGTCGATGGCTAAACTGAGCTTAATTGTTAAGAAAAATATAAAGAATAAACATTGATCACATTAGTAGAAATGGACAGGTTTTATGCTACAAAACCCTTTCAAATGAAATCATGAAACGTTCGAAATGCTGTATGGGGACTGCTCTCCATTAGATCAAACAAACAGATCTGAAGACTGTCGGTGTGAAAAATGAAGGGAAAAGGAATGTGGATCCACATAACATGCCTTATGCCTGAATATGGGTACCTCTGTGTCTGATGACAATTGTATATCAAATAGGAGGATGACATCCACGTAGGAGATGAGGAGAGGACAGATCCACGGGATGCCCCCAGACATATGACGCTCGGCGGCAGATTTGCCAGATGTGAGGCTCTTCATGCCACTAGGGTATATGGTTGCAACGAGAGTTGTGGCCTCTGGTGCCTGCCTACATATCTGCTGCTGTCCAATGCTCCTGTTGCTGGCCATGGGATGATGTAGTTGAGAAGGGGGCAGATCTATGGGAGCCGAGGTCTGCTGAACCCCAGGCTGTGGGATATGTGATTTCTGATCTGACAGAGCTACGGCCACTCCACAACACCTACACATCTACTGCTGTCGAATGGGGCACCAGCCAGATGCCACAGGGATCAGCCACTGCTTGCCAGCCGGATGCTCTAGGGTTTGGTGGGGAGCATCACATGTCACAGGGATCGGCCATTTGGTACACTTGGAAAATGCGGTGCTGGCCTCCTTTCCCCTAACTGAAGGATACATCCACAAGGGTGTTATGGAGTTTACAGGAGTGCTAACATTGAAAATTGATGGTAAGGACCAAAGATTAATTGTTTGATGGTCCATGGACCTCCTCTTACAATTTCTAGTCAATGGACTAGAAAGTAACTAAAGTCTCATTTTTTGGACCGGATATTAGTTTTCCCTTTTTGCCCTTGAAAGTGGATAATACCACCGTTTCATTAAATGAAAACAAATTGTACATGTATGACAAAAGAAATATACTTTAATAACCCCCCTAAAAACAGCCACCAGAAGACAGCTCTTCTCCAAAAATCAACCCCCATATAAAAAAGAACATTACCCCAAAAGGAAACCGCCATGTATAAAGGCTTCACCAAGTTCATGTGGATTAGTTATGGACAGGAGGCCTGAAAGAGAAAAACAATAAAATTCTGTCCACCTGACCCTGCAGTCCACTCCCTGTTCCGATCACAGATGAAGGGCACAGCTTGCTCCTATGATTGCTTTTGTTGTGAAAGATGAGAAGATTCCTCTCACCTCATAAAACCCAAACAGTAGCATGTAGCACCATCCAACCAACTAGCATGTCCAATCTATTGCTTTAATATCATGCCAGCCAACCATAAACTCCTTCATAATGGAAAAACAGGAGGGAGTTTTCCCCTCCTGTTCCTCTTAGTTTAGAGTAAAGTGTCGATGCAGCTTGGGAAAGGTACATGTCACCGGCAAATTGTCTATGTAGAGAAGGCCAGGGGTAGTTAGTTTTTCTCATTTCAGTTTTAGCTGTCTTTGATTGTGCGCCCTGGTTAGTTACTCCACCAGGGTATTTCTTTCATGCGCCCTGGTTAGTTATTCCACCAGGGATATTTCTGTCATGTAATCACTTGGGCGGTTGCCCTATTGCATATATAAGAAGGAAAGAGGCCAGCAGCTGCAAACGAGACAGTTTCTCAAGACCGCAGCCTTCTCTCGCTGTTCTCCTACCTTGTCTCTTCTTATTCTTCCTTATTCTCTAGTAGCCTGGACTTTTCATTGTATCAGACCCAGCAGTGCTCTGAGAAGAAGGTGGGTACAAGGTGGGGGCTTCTCTGGCCACAGCAGGCGCAGTTCGGCCCTGCAGCTTAGGGTTCTTCCAAGAACAACAAGCGCCTGGGTTTCTCCACTTGTTCTTCACCGACGGCCTTGTTTGTCTTCTCCTCTGATCAAGGCAAGTGTTGTGGCTGTCACTGGAGTTGTCTTCTGGTGGTTTGGAAGAGACCGCTCCACTTCAACCTCCCTTCGTGCTTCTGCAAAGGTCGCACTGCACCCCTTCTCTTTCCTTGGGCGGTTGTTTTCTTCCCTGTTGTTTGGAGCAGTTAGGGTTTTGTTGCCATCCATCAGAGCATTCAGAGGAAGGGGGAGAACCTCATGGCTGACCACACATCTTCTTCCACATTTCATGCTATGTCCAAAGGCAGCGGGGGAGTTTCTAGAGTTAAGACTACAGCGATGTCCAGTCATGAACACCATGCTCTTCTGATTACTCCGGTAAAGCTGAACAAGAACAACTATGTTGAGTGGTCAGCATTTGCCAGCATGTACATCAGAGGGAAGCGAAAGTCTGGTTATGTCAATGGAAAGATTGAAAAACCAGATGAGAAGAGTGAAAAATTCGAAGCATGGGTTGAAGAGAACAAGATTTTGATGACTTGGTTAGTCAACTCTGTAGAAGATGCTCAAAGAAAAGTAGAAAACTGATCATGCAGAAGGAAACAGCAAGAGACATGTGGGTCTTCTTGGACAAGATGTAATGAGAGAAGAAAAATGCTGTTTGTGTCTTATCAGTTAGAAACTCTATTTATGGAGCGAAGCAGGGCACACTATCTGTCACAGACTACTTTACCACATTGCAAACTCTATGGGATGAATTGGATTATTATGATGCAGATGACTAGGATACTCCAGCAGATGACAAACGTTATTTGAAGTTCATTCAAAAGGGAAGAGTTCTGAAATTTTTTTGTGGCTTGAACCCGGAGTGGGAACCTCGAAGAGGACAGATTCTTAATGAAACAAATGTTCCATCATTAGAGGAAGTGTATCAAGGGGTGCTGGTCGAAGAAAATGGGAGGGAGATGATGCCTGTTAATGTCCAAGCAACTGGTGGACATGCTACAAATGATCAGTCGGTGCTGGCCAGCAATGCATCTAAAGGAAAACAGGCCAGGGCAAGCATCGATGAAAAAGATGGAAAAGGGGTTAGGAACTGTACTTATTGTGCTAGAATTAATCACTTGGTTGATGACTACTGGGAGCTTTATCCAGTTAAGAAACCCCAAAAGTTCAAAGTCAAGAAAGGGAGACAGCAAACAAAGGGAAATGCAACAACAACCCATGCCTCTCTTTGGCAGATCTTTAGATGCTTCTGTGCCTGGTCTTAAAGGCCTATCCTCATTCCTCAACCGACCTTGCTATTCTACAAAGGATTCTTCCTCGGCCTGATACATCTGCCCTTGCCTCTGCTTCCTTGGGTAAGTCCGGTGTTGGTGGGGTGGCACTTAGTGTTGCATCCAACCAATACCTCTTAGATCATCAATTGTGGGGCTACTGATCATATGACCGGTAACCTAAGTTTCTTTTCTACCTACTCTCTCTTTCTCTTCCAGTCAGAATAAAGTGATGGTGGCTGATGGTACTTGGGCTACTTTTGCAGGCAAGTGTACCATCAGACTTGACGATTATTTCTCTCTGACCTCTACATGTTCCTTCACTTCCAATAAATCTCCTGTCCATTAGCAGTTTAACTAAATCCCTGAATTGTTCCATAACTTTTTTCCTGATGATGGTGTTTTTCAGGATTTGAAGACCAGGCGAATGATTGGGAGTGGTCTTGAAGATAGGGGACATTGTAGCCTTGATCTCAGAGGGAGTACAACTGTTCAGTCAAGTACAACTATCAATTTGACCAGTCAAATAAAGGAGATCCAGCTATGGCATTGTTATCTAGGGCTTCTTTCTTTTAGATCCTTGAAAATCCTTTTCCTTATTTCATTCAGTCAAACTAGTCATTTCGGTGTCCAATTTGCCAATTGGCAAAACAATATAGATCAAAATTTCTAGATTCAATAAAGAAGAACATTGCTCCTTTCGAGTTAATTCATTCAAATGTTTGGTGTCCATTGCCTGTGTGTTCTATGAATGGCTATCGATAGTTCATCACGTTGATTGATGACTTTTCTCTGTGTACTTGGGTTTACCTTTTGAAATCGGGAGAGGAAGTGCCTAGAATGGTTCAGAATTGTTCCAAGTTGGTGCAGGCTCAATTTGACCAAAAAAAATATTCAGATATGATAATGCAAAGATTTTTTCACAAAAAGTTTAAATATATTCATGGAAGATGAAGGGGTGATTCCTGAATCCTTTTTTCCTTACACTATACAATAGAATGAAGTGGCTGAAAGGAAAAATAGGCACTTGATGGAAACTGCCCCTGCATTCCTCTTTCAACATAAACTTCTGAAAAAGTTCTGGGCTGACGCGGTTCTTACAGCAGCCTATATCATCAATCGTAGCCATTCAAAGTCCTTGGATTTCGTATTCCTGTGACCATTCTATGCCCAGACCACTCGCTCTTTTCGTTGGCTCCTCGGGTGTTTGGGTGTTTGTGTTTTATTCATAATTTGGGCCCAGGAGGTTCTAAACTTAATCCCAAATCCATTAGGGTCATCTTGGTTACTCTTCCACTTAAAAGGGGTACAAGTGCCTAGACCCCATGACAGGAAGTATATTTAGAAGGACGTCACCTTTTTTGAATCTCAGTCATGTTACTCCCCAGTTCTGTCTGAGGGGGAGATTACCTCAGATATGAGTCCATCTTTGGTGTTGAAATCCACAAAACCGCGGTGTTGAGATACACAGGCCCAGGGTCATAAGCACATGACCACAACCCATTTAACCAATATGGGACTATTGCCCAGGGACTATGCCCAAATTCAACACTTGGTTCCCTATATCATTCCCTATCACACTTAAGCTGAAGAAAGTCTGACTTTTCCTTCCTCTCCTTCAAAAATCAATCGTAAGTCCAAGATGACAGTGCCATGAAAATCCTGGAGATTGGTTAGAGGACAATTCCTGGAGAGAAGCCAAAATTAAAAAAATGTCTACTCTAGGAGAAGGAAAAAAGGGACTGAACAGCGAGCAGGAAGGACCGAATAGCAAGAAGAAGACCTTCAAATTCAACAAGGCAGTCCTTTGGCCGAAGGCCACTCTCATGAAGATGCCGGGTCTCCTTCATATCCTTTTAACCCTGAGGTTGAAAAACACCTTGAACCCATTTTTGAAAACTTCTCCAATCTTGATCAGCCTATTGCACCAAGAAAAGGTGTTAGAGCTCTTTTATTTCATGCTTATATTTACTTAATTTCTAGCTCCTCATTGCCTTCTTCTTTCTCAGAAGCCGTAAAATATCTTAAGTGGTTTAAGGCAATGGAGGAAGAGATGGAGGCATTAGAGAAGAATGGCACATGGGCTTTTGTTGATCTTCCTTCAGGGAAGAAGCTTGTAGGATGTAAATGGGTATATGCCATAAAATATAAGGTTGATGCGACAGAGGAGAGGTACAAGGCAAGGTTGGTTGCCAAGGGGTTTACCCAGACTTATGGAATTGACTCTCAGAAAATGTTTGCTTAGTTGCAAAGTTGTCTTCAGTGTGGGTATTGTTGTCTCTGGCTGTTCATTTTTCCTGGGAGTTACATCAGCTGGATATAAAGAATGCCTTCCTCAATGGTGACTTGATAGAGGGAGTATACATCCAGCCGCCACCGGGATACATGCAGATGGAAAGGTGTGCAAGTTATGATGAGCACTGTATGGTCTCAAACAATCTTTGAGGGCTTGGTTTGAGGGGCTGTCATGCTGAGAATGGGATTTAAGCGAGGGAATGTTGATCATACCCTCTTAGTAAAATGGAAAGACGGGCAGGTTGCTATACTTGGTGTATGTGGATGATATGGTTGTTAATGGCAATAACATGCTGGAAATCAGATATCTGTAAGAAAATCTAGCAAGGGAATTTTAGATAAAAGATCTTAGTCCTTTGAAATACTTTCTTGTCATTGAAGTTGCAAGGTCTCGAGGTAATATTCACATCTCGCAGATGAAATATGCCTTGGATCTTCTGAAGGAAACTGGGAAATTGAGCAGCAGACCCGCTGATACACCCATCGAGGTAAATTACAAACTCAATGAGCATGATGGAGAGGCCCTTTTAGAGGCTGAAAATGGAAGATATCAAAGGATAGTTGGCAAACTTATATATCTGTCCCTAACCAAACCAGATATCACATACGCCACTAATGTGGTTAGCCAGTATATGAATGCTCCCAGGATAGCATACATGCAAGCGGTAGACAGAATTCTGAGGTATGTTAAGACTTGTCTCGGAAAAGGTCTGTTGTTTAGCAAGGTCAGTTGAATATAGAGGATTTTTTTGATGCTGACTGGGCAGGATCTCAGATGATCGTAGGTCTACTTCAGGATACCGTATCTATTTGGGAGGTTATCTATTTATCTGGAGAAGCAAAAAGCAGACTATCTGTGCAAGGCCTAGTGCTGACTGCTGAGGCCAAGTGTCGGACTCTGGCTCAAGGGGTAACTGAGTTACTGTGGTTAAAGGTTTTGTTGAAAGGCATTGGCATAAATGTGTTGCTCCTTATGAAGTTCTATTGTGACAATAAGGCAGTGATTGATATAGCCAATACTCCCATCCAACATGATCGTACTAACCACAGAGATTGATAGGCACTTCATCTGAGAAAAGTTGGATTCAGGAGAGTTGTGCCTACCCTATGTTCAGTCTATGGATCAGGTGTCTGATGTGGTGACTGAAGGCATGTCCAGAGAAGATTTCAAAGTGAATTTAAGCAATCTGGCTATGGAAGATATCTATGCTCAGCTTGAGGGGGTGGTGTAGAGAAGGCCAGGGGTAATTAGGTCTTTTCTTTTCTCATTTTCAGTTTTCACTATGTCTTTGATTGTGCACCCTGGTTAGTTATTCCACCCGGGGTAGTTCTGTCATGTAATCATCTGGGCGGTTTCCCTATTGCATATATAAGAAGGAAAGAGGTCTGCGGCTGAGAATGAGGCAGTTTCTCAAGACCGCAGCCTTCTCTCGTGGTTCTCCCACCTTGTCTCTTCTTCTTCTTCTTCCTCCTCCTCGTCTAGTGGCCTGGAGTTTTCAGTCTACACTCTCAATATCATCATGATACATATGGCGAGAAGCACTTGGTTCTTCAATGAAGGTGACCACGCAATCACCAGTGGGAAGCTGAGCATGTGCCTCTCTCCATAATAGGAGTTTAATGGAGAACATGGTCTCCAAATGTGATGAAGAGAGGCAGTTTTGAGTTCCCATCAGAGATCATCGTATCAGAACACAAAAAGGTGCCATCTTTCTGCCAATTACATTGCAATCTATTAAACTATTAGCCGAGTGACCTTGAAGGGACTTGTCACCCAACAAAATGGAGCTTTTACTCTTTCATTCCTGTTTTCTGAGTCCCTCTAGAGCTCTCTTTCATAACTTGCAGTTAATATGGCTACAGACTCCAAACCTCTCTGCTTTATTGTAGGATTGTACATGTTAGAAGATGTTCATAGTTCAATGAAGTTTGGTGGATGGTGTTTCATGCTACCATTGGGCTATTTGGGGTAAGAGAACTGCTGCCTGTTTCAAAACGAAAGCAGTCAGTGGAACAGCGCACATCCTTCACTTATGAAAGGGCTCTCGGTTGTTTTTTTGGGGGAAGGCAGGGTCCTTTGTTTGTCAAAGGTTTTGGGTGACAGGGATCTCACTGGCTCTCACAGGTTCAGCTTTTTAGATGGATGGTGTGACTTTTGTCTTTTATAAAGGGGTTTTTGCTCCTGTGCACATTGAGCTTTCTGATGGGGAAGGTGTTTGTGTACATGGTGGAATTACATTTTGGAGCTGCCTTACTTTTTTTTGGAGCTGCCTTACTACGTTTTACTTTACGTTGTACAGCTTTTCCAATTCAGTAGATGTGGTACAATCCACTCACAAGAAAAAATGATGTGGTTTTGAGGTTCTTAAGTGATGATATGGAACCTTTATACACTGTTGCAGAATTCAAAGGAGATAATATGGAGAATATTCTGTCACACAGTGGAATAACTTCATGCTTTAAACAAAGAAATAGATATGATATCAAAAACTAGGAAAACTAATTTATTATTTATGTTAGGGCTATCTGTATATGCATAATATATTAAATTTGGCACCTCTTGGATGGCATGAAGCTTCATGAAATGCACACCATGTGTGTCGACAATAGAGAGGACAACTGTGAGAATGCATGTGTTTTAAAAGTTTGGGACAAATCTTTGTAAAAATGAATAACATTCTTGACATCTGTTTGATCAATTTTTATAAAAAAATAATTTTAAAGCTATTTATTCTAAAAATAACTTTTCATTCTTTAGTTTCTCTTTTTCTGTGCATTGCATGTCTTTTACTTGTAAACATGTCAATGAAAGAGCAGAATGATGGGATAGGATTTGTTTCCACAAACCACAAATCCTGTTTGTTGGAATTTGGATGATGACAATGACGACTACAATGTCCTTGGTTTTTCATCAACTTCTGAAAAGAAGATAAATTTTGACAAAAGTCATGTATACGTTTAATTGTTATCAGTCTACACATTGGGCTTGTTTGCATTATGCAGTCCCTTTTCTGTGCTTTAGTGGTTTTAATTTTTATATTTTGGACCTGTATCAACATTCTTTTTGCGTACAATAGCAATTTTTTGCAAGGTGGGGTATGATAGCATTTTGGCCTTCAATAAAGAAACTCTTTGGGGACCTCCATGCATTTTATTTGCTTTCTTTTATATAGTAATTTCTTTACTTGCATAAAGCTAGCTTGTACATAGGTTATTCTATATCTCATTCTGAATTTCAGTTTTTCCTTTCCTTTTCAGTTATTGAACATACGTTTCAATTGGGTAATGCATCTCAGAAACAAAGACTTTTGTCAGAATTATATTCACCTGAGCTTCAGTTATTCAAGGACCTGACGTTGACTAACACAGGAAGGTAAGTAGCATGCTTTTTTAATTCTAATCCTCTTTTTCCTTTTATTCTGGATCTCACATGCTATCTACAACCTCAATTTGTCTGCATCTCTGACTTACAACTTTAGGTTATGTAATAGCAGATATTTATCCTTGAAATTGTTGTTTCTCTGTTCTTGTCATGTAGCATGATTAGTTTTCTCATAATTTGTTGGCTATTTAGCTGCCCAACCCTTTGATGTTTCACTACATGCCTGTCTGTCCGATTTTGTATCCACCCCCATCCCCCCTGGAGGAGGCTAGCTCATCGCCCCTGTTATTTATTACTTCGAGCCTATGTAGATAAAGGTGAGAGGTCAGCGAGGCGACCGGGGACTTGCCTCAGCCTCAAATGCCTAGGTGTTTGAGGGGATTGGTTTTCTTCCATAAATAATCTTGAAGAAAATGGCAATAGGAGAAAAATAGAGAAAATATTGAAGATAATGGTATGTAAGTGTTCAAACTAAAAAAAGGGGAGAGAGAGAGAACAAAAAAGGTGAGTAAGAGTCCATCTCAGACCCATTTCTGGGCAACCATGTGAGAGAGGGGAGTCCAACAAAAAAAGATATATTTCTCTCACCTGCGCAAGAAACAAAGAGTCCATCGGACTCTATCTCTTTCCTTCCCTATTTTTTCTGCGCCACCTTATTTCTCTCTCTCACCTGGTCTCTCCCTTCCTTCTATTTAATAGATTTTCAGAAGAAAAAGAGAAGGTAAGAAGAGTCCGATTAGGACTCTTAATTGCTGCGCCCTCCTTCCCTTAGCTCTCTTCTATATTTTCTCCCTCCTTAACCAATGGAGGAATTTCATGTGGCTCTTAATTCCCTGCACCCCTATTTTTCCTCTCTCAAACAGGCTGATGAGGGAGGACGAGTCCATATCTGATTCAAATTCCCAGCGGTTACCTTCCCTTGTTTCTCTCTATCTTTCCCTCACCCTAATTAATAGGAGAGTTAATGCATGTTTCAGTAAATTTTGTTTGGGAAAGGAAAATGGTCCGATTAGGACTCTTAATGAGCCGGCCATTTTCTCCCTTCTGCCTAATTAATAGGGGGTTTAGAAAAGGGAAAAGGGGGTATGAGAGGAGTCCAATGACCTGCGCCCCTATTTTCTCTCCCTCTCAAACAGCCCGATGGGCAGGGGAGGTTATGAGTGGGGATAAATGATCATTTTTAAGGGATTTTTATGAAAATTTTCCCAAGAGACAAAAACCACCCAATGGCTTGCCTCTTGCGCCCTCTCCCTCTCACCCTCTTAAATGCTGCCCGGTGGGGGCAGGAGCTCTGAGAGGTCATAAAACTCCAATTATGAAAGGGTTCTTCGATCTCACATGAATGACCCAATGGGGTCTGAGATTTAGTCATCATTTTGACAGGGGTTTTTCTGAAAATTCCCTGCTCACACTCTTGAATATGACCGATGGGGGTCCATGGTAGAGAGAGGATAGTTGTTTAATTATCCAAGGGGTTTTATGAAAATCCCTACTCACATGAATGACCCAATGGGGTTTGAAACAAAACATATTTTGTGGGAGGGACTTCATAATAAAGAAGCCCACCACACTCAAAAAAAAGGAAGAAACCACCCGATGGCCTCCCCCATCTTAACCTTCCCTTTCTCTCTCTTAAAAAGAGGACATGGGCCATTGAGTGGGAGAGAGAAATAAATAGTTAAAGCCCCAGGTTTTTTTTTGCAAAAATATATGATCAACCCCCACTCTCAAAATCAACCCAATGGGGTTTTAAAAAAATAAAGAAGGTGGTTAACAATATTTTTCTCTGAACTCAACTGAAAACACCCCAATAGAGAGCTGTGCATGTAATTTTCCCAGGGCCTTTGGAGCCTATAAATACCCCCATGGGAGCCCATTTGAGAATGAGAAAACCTATGGCAAGGTGGCTGCTCTCTCCTCACTCAAGTGAGAGGAATGGCCTAATTGGTTAAGTCCTACCCATGGTCCATGTGGCTCAGACCACTAGATCATTAAGACCAATGGTTTTAATAGTCCCAATTAGCCCAATTGGCTCGGACCACTGAGTCCATTATGCCGCATTGGCTCAGCATAGGCCCAATAAGGCCCAATTAGTGCAATTGGCTCAGACCATTGAGTCTATTATACCCAATTGGCTCATCATAGGCCCAATTAAGCCCAAGTAGCCCAAGTGACTCGGACCACTGAGTCTATTTTACCCAATTGACTCATCGTAGGCTCAATTAGCCCAACTGATTCGGACCACTGAGTTCATTATGCCCAATTATGCTCAATTGGCTCATCAGAGGCCCAATTAATTAGCCCATTAAGCCCATTAAGCTCAATTGGTTGCGCTTCTCAGTCCGATATGCCCCATTGGCCTATCATAGGTCCAATTGACCGGACCATTCTGGCCATTAAGCCCAAATGGGCTAGACTTACAGTCTGATGTGCCAAATTGGCCCATCATAGGTCCAATTGACTGGATCATTAAGCCCAATCGGCTGGACTTCTTAGTCTGTTATGCCCAATTGGTTCATTATAGATTTAATTGGTTGATCCAATAGCTCGATTGTGACCGTATGCCGATCTAACGGTCATCGTGATCGTACGCCAATCCAACGGCTCAATCGTGATCGTATGTCGATCCAACAACTCGATCGTGATCGTATGCCGATCCGATGGCCCGTCGTGATCATATTCAGATCCAATGGTCCATCATGATCATACATTAACCCAATGACTCGATCGTGATCGTATGCCAATCCAACGGCCCATCATGATCATAGTTAGATCCAATGGTCTTTCATGATCATACGTTAATCTGACAGTTTGATCATGATCATATGGCGATCCAACAATCGATCATGGCTATACATCAATCCAATGAACCGATCATAATCATATTGGCGATCCGATGGTTAGTTGTGATCGTCTCTCGATCCGACGGTCTGATCGTGATCATACGGCGAGCTGATGACCGATTGTGGCTATATATCGATCCGATGAACCGATCACGATCATATTGGCGATCCGACAGTCAATCGTGATCGTCTCTCAATCCGACAGTTTGATTGTGATCATATGGCGATCCGACGGCCTATCATGGCTATACTTTGTTCCAATGGACCGATCATGATCGCGTTGGCGATCCGACGGTCGATTGTGACCACATCTCAATCCAATGGTCCGATCCTGATCTTATGGCGATTTGATGGTCGGTCATGGCTATACAACATCCGATGGACTGATTGCGATCATATTGACAATCCGACGGTCGATCGTGATCATATCTTTATCCGATGGCCCGATCATGATCTTGTGGCGATCGAATGGCCCTTTGTCGTTATACATCAACCCAATGGATCGATTATGATCATATTGGCGTTCCGGCGGTCATTCTTGTTTGTATTTGAAATTCAACGGCCCGATCGTGACCAGAAGCAAATTCAACGGTCTGATCGAGATCAGAAGCAAATCCAACAGTTCGATCAAGATCGGATAACCGAAAGCAAATCCAACGATCCGATCGTGACCAGAAGCAAATTCAACGATCCGATCAAAGACCAGAAGCAAATCCAACAATCTGATTGAGCCCTGATGCAAATCCCACGGTCCAATCGTGACCAAAAGTCCGGATACAAATCCAACAGGCTGATCATGACCACAAGTAAATTCAACTATCCGATCGAGATTAGAAGCAAATCCAATGGTCCGATCAAGTCGAGTACAAATCCAGCGGTCCAATCGTGACCAGAAACAAATCCAATGGTTCGATCAAGACCAGAAGTAAATCCAACAGTTCAATCGAGACCGAAAGCACCGAAAGCAAATCTAACATTTCGATTGTGGCCAGAAGCAGATCTAACAGTTCGATTGTGATTGTATGTAAATGAAGGGTTTGATTATATAATCGGGACTAATTTTATGTATGGGCCCTAAAAGACCGATTGTAATTCATAATACATATATTCATCATCATCATCATCATCAGAGCCTTATCTCAACTATTTGGGGTCGACTACATGAATCCTGTTCCGCCAAAGATTTCTATCAAGTGCTATATTCAGATTTAAACTCAAGAAACTAATGTCCTTTCTAATAACATCGCACCATCTCATTTTAGGTCTTCCCCGAGCTCTTTTACTAGCAAATTCATAATACATGTATTCAAGGAATAAAAATCCTCAATTTTCTTGCAAGAGTATATCTCTAATGGGCGATCATCATGATCATAATCATTAGATAGAACCTTCAATGCCACAACGGATATTGACAGAGGCTAAAACCTTTGTGTGACAGTTAATCAAAAGTGTTCGTACTTTCTGCCGAAATTAACACTAACCGCGGTTGGTGGGGAAAGGTCCAGTACACGAACACACATCGTCTGATAAACCCAAAACTGCGAAGTCAATAATGCAAATAAACATGATGATGATGCCATAACTTGTTAATTTTATTCTTCATCACCGTGTCGCATTTTCACGTTCTACAGTAAGGCTTTGGGAAACACTGGTTAGTATAATATAGAAAGGCCAATTTGTATAGAGTACTCATATAAGTAGTGGATGCTCTTAGGATTTGTCAATAATAAGAAAAATGCGGTAGTATGTAAGAAACAAGGGCAATAGACATTGTTAAGTGTGACATTAGCCATTTCATAATAAATAAAAAATAAGAAAAAGCAATATTATGTATTAAAAAATGCAAGCATTTGATGTAGATATGTAGGCTAGGTGAGTGAGGCGAGCATGAGGCAAGGTGTGGTGTTTTTGGGTTTTGCTTTGCCTTGCCTCATCACCTAGGCGAGCAAGGCAATTGCCTTGATAACATATCTTTGAGCTCTTTACATCATTTAATTTTAGCATGTATAATACTACATTTCATCTCAATATTATTTTTTGAGCACCTTAGCTATGTACCATGTGCTCATTGTAGAAACCTTTGTATCTACAGCAGATGGAACAATTGTTTGACACTAGGAATTGTGCTTCTTGTGATTGTCTCAACTCAAATAACAAAAGCTCATCTTTAATCCTTCGAAGACATTCTATTGGATGCTTTTTTTCTGTTATCTCTTTTCCTTGTCGATTGTCTGCAACCAGTCCATGTTCAGCTTCCTTGCACTAAGTAGAGACACTTTCAATCTCCCAGATGTAGAAACACTCTTCAATTGATCATACTGGTGCTCATCTACTGATCTTCTCACAATAAATGTATGCTTTTTGTACCGTGGAAGCTAGAATTATGTTGCTATTTGCAATTTTTTGGCAATTGTAGATTTAGACTGCTGTTTTTTTTTCTCTTGTCCGAGGTCAAGTTTTATGGTGGCTTGTAGTTTTAAATCCAATGTTTAGAATTTAGCTTGTTTTGGGTTATTTCAGTGAGACATCATCAAGCTGTTGTTCATGTCATCTGATGGATTTAGAACCTTGTCTGTTGCTTTTGTGCTAAGGAAATTGCAATATCTTTTTTGTTCCAAAGACATTGCTGTTCTTTCATAATACTTTTTCCCATGCCAGTTGTATTACTTTTTTAAGTTTCAACTTTTGACAAACAAGTTTTGTATCCTAACAATATGTCAATATCATCGTTTAATCAGGTTAGTTGATATAATTTCTAAGTTGGGTCTGCAAAGATCATCAGTATTACAGCATATGACCTCTGTGATTCAGCCAGTTTTGGAGAAAGGAATTCTTGACCATTCAATTATACACACTGCATTGCTCGAGTACTTGAGCATAGCCGACAAGGTAATTGATTTATAGCTGGTCGGACAATATTCAATTTTCATTTTCCTTAATCTATATCTGTAGTCTAATTCAAGCTTTCCAAAAAGTCATCTGCAACAGATGTGATCCGACTGTTGTCGAGCCCACTGTTCGTTCGAATGATTCATACAAGAGATGGATCAAAGGTTGGAATATTGTGTGTCAAGCATGGGGGAGCTAAGGTCTGCAGCATTGACTTGGCAAGATTTTTGGATTTTTGTTTCACTTGAATTGGATTTCTTGCTCCCCATCTTTTCAGTGGACAAGACAGCCATCTTGATGTTTGATGCTTGTTCTATTGATCTATCCATTTTCTCAAATTAAATTAGTGATAATTTAACCTTAGAAAAAGGAGAAAGGCTTCTCCATTAATCATTTAATAATTCATAATCGAGATTTTCTTCTCAACTTCTTTAGTAACATTTTCCCTTCCTCTCCGCTTCCTAGTTCCCTCTGCTCGCATGAGCTTGCTACTATCTTCTGACGTCCTGAACAACCTCAAGAATCTCCATCCAACGAATGAAGATTTAGATCACTTCTTTTTAATGCTGTGGCATATCTAATGGCAATTGTGGAGAATACTGCTAAGTGCTATGTGGTGTCATGCTATTTTTTTGAACTCACTTTATCTGCCCTGTGATTTTTCCAACATGATTCCCAATGTCATAATTGTTGGATAATTTTAGTACACATGGAAGACAAAGTGAGCTGGTATCCCACTGATGTCATATTAACATTCGCATGCTGATTAATAAGATAATAAAACTGGAAGAGAAGCTTTGAGCAAGAACTGAGTTTCTGATGTTCTCAATGTCATGTGTGACCTTATGAAATGAAGCCAAAGCGTGAATGACAATTAAATTCTCATAGCCTCTGGTATGTGATGCAAAAATAGGTTAGGTGACATTATCCTTTTTCTGCCTGCTGTCAAGGTCAATGTGGATGTTTCCTGGTTGAAGGATCTTTGTGTATGTTAAGAATCAGGATACAAACCTTTGAATTTGCATACGGAGTGCATTAAAGGCATATGATTGAATATGTAGCCTTCTAAATGTAAACGTTGATGATGTCAACATCTTCCTCCAATGTATATTTGTAAGGCCTTTTTAAAAGTCATATGCCAACATAAAATCCCACATATAAAATATTTATAGATATAGGCATCTGACTGTGTCTTCAAGGCTCCAGATACTTACTACCTATTCCTTTTCCATTTTACAAACAAAATCAGTCTAGAAAGTGGCAGTTTCTTTTTGTTGAAAGTAACAGAAATGGACATTCTATTCACAGATTTGCTTTAGTGAAATGGTCGATAACAATGTTGATTTCAGTTAAGTGTTTTGTAGAAGCGATGCTTATTTTTTTTCATCTTTTAAGTAGAGATTGGCATGCCAAATGTGTTGGTATATATGAGTCTTTCTTGGTAATAGATATTGAAGAGGGTGAAAGTGGCGCAAGCCATTTGCCCAAAGAGCCCAAGAAGCTCGGCAAGGGTGCTCTACTAAAGGCCCATAAAGTTACAAAGGAGGAGAGGGACCGAATTATCAGACTTTTTGAAAAATGTAGGGACCTGCTTGGTCATCCTCTTAGGGAACTAAGCGCGGTATGATGCCGACTGGCCTAGCCATTTTACCCAAGGTCTGCGGTTGGGAGAAGTGGTTGGTAAACACTAAAACACCATCTTGGGTATGCTCCATGAAAGGCACTCAACTAAAAAAGTACTCAGAGGATAGGGCTCCGAGAACGACTTGGCGGTTATAATGGCAAAGGAAGCCGTAAGTCTGTAGCTCTTGGAGTGACTATTCAATATGCAATAAGTCATGATCACACCCCATCCTAAGTGATTGAATGAGCCATAAGTCCCTGATTGAATGAGCCATAAGTCCCCGATCCCACAAAGGGCCCTACGTTAAGGAGGTGTGGCACTAATAGCGATGTGGGCAATTGTTCCATAATGGAAGACCCTCTGTCTACCGAGAATGATAAAGGGAAACCGGACTTCTAGAACAAGACTGATGCTCTACTACATTAAGCCCTTGTCTTTCAGGGGTATTTTAGTGGTTCATGTCATTCAAAACATTCCTTTACATGAAATCAGTAGAAATGATGTAGATCTTTTCATCTTTTAAATAGAAATCAGCATTATGTATATACACACACACATATATGTATATATTCATACATCCAACTGTTTTTAATAATGAATATTTTAGATGATAATTGTACAAATAAGATATATAAAAAGTAAAAACATCTATAAATAAGCATCTGACAGTTTTTACACGACTGCCAGATGTTTAAACACCCTTCTAACCACCAAAGTTGGTGGAGGAAGTGCTGGCTTCTTTTTTGTTGAAAGAACAGAAATCAGCACTTTATCTATTGGTTTCACTTGAGTGAAATCAACAACTACCATATTGATATTTAGACAAGAACTCAGGCTGATCTGTTCTCATCGTTTAGATACACAATGGCATTTTTTTTATTTTGCCATGGAAAGCTCAAAATTTTCTTTTATGGCACATGACGAACCACATGAGTGTTGGGTGCTTGTGGTGTCCATTCTTGTATAGATGCATTTTTTATGATCATAAAGTTTTTGTAGTTGATAATAATAAAGGTCTCATTACAACCATATCCTTTGTTATTAGTGGATTAGCTGACAATCACATTGTATCCTTTAACTTGTCAGTGAAGTGAGCTTCACCGTAAATGAACCAAAATATTTATGTTAGCACCTATTAACCTTAAATTTTGATGACTCAAACAGATCATGTCATCACTATTGACACAATTCAACACTATGTTCTATGAGGCAAACATTGCATCACCACACTGTTTGTCATAACTTTATTCCCCATCTTCAGCAGTAGGTCCCGATTTCTTCTTTTACTGTTTTGTCATATACCATGTGATCTCTGATAATGCAATTATTCTCTTGCGTTCTCTCCCTCATTCAGAAGCATCATTATTTCTATGGTTGAAATCCGAGGCTTTACTTGATTCCAGGAACGAAAGAAGATTATCAAGGGCATGAAGGGACACATTGCAAAGATAGCTCAGGATCAGTATGGCAGCTTGGTATGTCTCTCTCTTGAAACCTTTCTGGAAATATTTTTCCTTATTTGTTTATGAGGAAACCAAAGGAGTAACTTCAGTACAACCTTAGAATTCTAAAACCCTGATTGTGATAATTTTTGTCTGGTGAAAAGATGATTGATTTTGATTATTTTTTGATTTGATACTTATGAGCAATGGATTTTTCTGTTAATGTTGGTGGTAGTTTGATATTTCTGCTGTTCTCTCTGGACTTCTTTCCTTATAGGGTGTTTGCGAGCACTTTTTTCTTAAAAGCTCTTTCTACCTAACAATTTATGTTATGTCAGTTCTTGAATTAATTTTTAAAAATGATTAAAATTGATAACTAACTGTTTGGCAAAAGTGACATAATTTTTAAAATTTGGATAGACTTGTTTGGCAGACACATTTGTGTAGGAAAACTTGTTTGCACTACTCAGTCATCGTTGTGTCTGCAGTAGGAGATGGAGTTCCAGAGAGACTAGCAAGATTCTAATCACATAACTAGATGGTAACCTCTCTCTCTCTCCAGCTGACTACCTCCTCCTCTTTTAATTCCAACACTCCTATCCGCTCCTAGCTAGCCTGGCTAGTATTTTTTTCTCAGCACCCCTCACCATCTTTCCTGCACATTCCTTGCACGCCTTCGAAGAGGACCAATCCAAGGTAATCTACCCAGACCCTGCACATATTTAAATATGCCCGAACAAGCAGGTACCTGTCTCATCTGACCAGCCTTGCAACCACGTTGTTCTCATACCAATGCACTTCCAACCCCAAGATGCGAACAGCGGAGGGGATGACCGGGCTGACCCCAGGATGCGAACGGCGGAGGGGATGGCTGGGCCGATGCCGGTTACTCTCGCCAACGACGGGGTGGAGGGCTGGGGAGGTCACGAGCAAATGGTGCGGGGGGGGGGGGGTTGAAGGAGGTCGCAAACCGCGGAGGGGAGGGGTGGTCACGAGAACGGCAGGAAGGAAGGTCGTGAACGGCGGTAGGGAAGGCTGGGCCGACCGATTACTCTTGCCAACCGCGGGGCAGAGGGCAAGGGATGTCGCAAGCAAATGGTCCTGGGGGGGTGAAGGAGGTCACGGACTGCGGAGGGGAGGGGAGGTCGCAAACGGTAGCAGGGAAGGCTGGGCCGGACGGAGGGGAAGGAGAAGACCGTACCTGAGTTGGGATCGCAGGTTCCTCTTACGGAGCAGAGTGAAGTCGAGATGACGAAGAGGAGGCCAGGACTTGTGGGGGGCCAGATGTGTCGTGCGATAGTTCTTTCAATTTTTTTTCCTCCGGACGTGTTTTTATTTCGGGGGAGACTTACACGGGAGAGAGGATTCCACCCTAAAAAATGAAATAGACGTCACCAAACGTATCTGAATAGGATTCTCTTCCCAAATTTTAAATTTAAGATAAAAGAGAGCTAAAAAATTGTTCCCAAACACCCCATTAGCCATGCCTCCATTTGTCAGATTTTTTTTCTCCAATAGTCTAGATTGACCTGTCCTGGCCTTCATGTGATATAGGGCAAAGATGAGCAACTTTATGCAGTCTTGGCAGGTGAAAGGGTGAGAATAAGCAGTTGATGGGCTCATGTGGCAATTACTTGGTTAAAAGTTGTGCAGCTTGCTTCAAATTGAAGTGTTTGTTGCTTTTTCTAATGGGGTTTCTTAACTGGAAATAGACTGTTGGATTGGGCCAGTGAGTAGTAGATTTGGCAGGTCCTAGATAACCATGCCTGGCATTTGGGTTCACTAGTCTGGGCTGCTACTTGCGGGTTAATTGGCTGGTTCCAATTTGGTTACATCTACTATGCTATACAACCTTTTAGTGCTTTACGGTTCTAAAGTTGTACTAGGTTTCAGACCTTGTCTAAAATGAAAAGTGGGACTTTGTGGTTTTCTTATTTGAGTGAAACATGAAATGAAGGTTGCTGAAATAGGCTTGCAACAGGACAAAATGGTTGTGACTCATGTTCTATGTAAGCTTGGCCTGTAATAAGACAAAGTGGAAAATTTTGACAGATGACTTCCAGGGGAGACTGAGGAACATGGAACTGAAAGATGCAATGGGGGTAGGACAACCCAACAGCAGCTTATTTGAGCTCCATCACGGCTGTGAACAATAGGGATGACTAGATTTGAGCTTGTTGGATTCATACTGCTGTTAACTTTTGTTTGTCTTGCAGTGGTAAAAATGGTGTGCTGTGCTGTTGGAACTTGGAATGCAGAATTGCAAATGGGTCAAATTTGATATATTGCACAATGTATGTCGAATATTGAATCTGGTAACCAGCACCCCCTATGCATAGGTTGTGTACAATGGTATTGGGCAAGATATAGGACAATCAATAATATTTATCTTTTCAATATGCCCTTAGATCTTGGTTTTTAACATAGTGCTGGGTTATATACAATAGAATGATCCATAATATTATTGTGTTATATTACTCCAAAACATGGCTTGCGATATTGTGACGACTTGGACTGAATCGGCCGTATCACATTGTACCAGGGCCCCAAGACGGCTGAATCAGCCTGACTCAGCTGCGGCCAGAGTCCCTCCGAGATGTTCTGAGTCAGACTGACTTGTATTGTACCAGGGCTGGTCTAAGTCGATCCAGATCACCGATCCGGCAAACCTTGCTTCAAACATAGCAGCTAAACAGTTGGTCATTGGGCTCAGTAATATGTATCATTGTGACACCCTCTGATATGGCTAGCAGCTTGGAGAATACTTTATGTTGTCAAAACTCTTAAAGCCCCTTCGTTAAATGGGTAGGATTAGGGCAAATACACCATTCGACCCCATGGTTGAATGGCGTATTCGACCCCATTGGGTTGAATGGCGTATTTGCCATTTTGCACCAATTTCAACCTGTTCGGCCCTATTCGACCTTCCCCGCCAAAGCTGGTCAGGCATATCACCGGCGAATACCCCCTGTAACCGGCTCTTTACCGACCCTTGTCCTAGTCGACCTTATCCTACCAGTTTAACAAAGCGGCCCTTAAAGTTGAGTTTGGGATGCTATGTCCTCCCAACTTTGCGTCAGATATCCGGTTATAAGTTACTGTTTGCATCCCTAGTTGGTACCCTACACTGGTGTGTCTGACAAGGAAAAGGTCAATGGTTTTCAATCTAGTGGATTGCCTAACCAGCAGTTGACCTTTTGTGTTGCGATATATATTCAGTGGGGGTATAAATGGTATTCTGGTTTCTAAGTTCCAGCCTTCTAACCTCATTCTAAGTTCTAACTAATAGAAGTTGGATGCAAAATCTTCCTTTTGAAAGTTCTCTATTTCAAATAAAATTTGCAAATAAAACATGATGTGTCCGGAAGCTGGGCATGGAGGATGGGGGTCTATGGCTGGAGATGATTAAACAGAAGTGCCATAGGAGATCCAGAGTGTGAATATCCTTCCCAGTTCCATGTATAATGTCTCTAGCCTGCGGAAAGGTAGCATACAGATGGAGGATGTGGTGGATGCTTGTTTGTCCTTTTTTTCTTGGAAACAGGTGGAATATCCTCTTCTGGCAGGGTATGCTGTGCAAGCAAGCCTCTTGCTGAGTTGTTCGCAGACTTATTCATCATTTCTTCAGCTGCAGACATTGTAGTTGCTGAGGTCTTTGACCATGTGGATAGAGGCAGGGGACAATTCCTACCGTACAGAATTTGTATGATGATGGGATAACTCATCTCAGTGACCTACCTTTGCCTCAGGAGTCACTCAGGACAGAGGTGATACATGGGTATTGGGATGGGAAAAAGATGATCTCTTCAGAGTTAGGATGATGTATAAGAAGATCGGTTGATATTGCCTTTATTTAGCAGCTCTGGCTTACTCAAGCCTGTTCAACCCACTGTATGCTTTTGCTTTTTAGGCCCTTATCCAACCACAGTGGGAGGGGTGCAGGGTGGGGTTGGGCCATGGGTTGTTATGATATTTGTGGATTGGCTTATGAGGGGCCAGCCCCATATTTTGTGAGGAACTTGTCCTTTAGGGTTTGGTTCTCAGAACAATGTTTCAAACTAATATTAAAATTGATTTCAGAAATATCCATTATTAAATTTGTTTTTGACTGGAAATCAGAAATGGAAATATTGTTGGAAACAACTGTTTCTGAAACCGTTGGATGGTGGTACAGGTGGCATGGGCATGGGAGAGAGGTTTGGCAAGAGTTGGCAAGTGTCCAAGGTCGTCGAGCTTGGGTAACTTCACAGGAGGGAATTAATGTTGTCTCACTCTGACAGAACCTTGTCCCTCGTGAGTATGGCCAAGTTTGCAGAAGAGACAGATGCTCTTCTTTCACCTAGTCAGGTTATTAGATCCAGCATGCTATCTCTTTCTGAGTGTGACCCAGTGCTGGAGCTGGCAATCATACAATGCAAGAGGATGAAGAAGTTTCCAGCGTCTGACTTCCGAGGGGTTGGGGGTCTGAGAGGTGCATGGTGACATTAAGGATGTATCGGTCGGAGAGTCAAAAGTCTCTGCTCGAGATTATGTGGTTCAGCCTAGATGGTTTGCCTGACTTAGACACTCAGAAAATGATGGATCATGTCAATGATCACCAGTTAAAAGGAAAGGATGCAAAAGGAGACTCCAAACTTAGAGATTTAGAAACTCTTCAAGGAAGTTAGCCTGGTTCCCTACTTGGGCTGAGGAGCTGACCAGATAATGGTTTTTTGATGGAATGTGGCATGGGCTTGCATTTGTACTTATTGCTTCAGGGGTTATTTAGGTATGATACAGTGAATCTTCTGTAACAGGGTATATATGTGAGGCAGGATATTCTTAGTGGGGGTTGTCAGAGTCACTATACCCTGTGATGAGGAATTGTCAGTGTCCATCTTTCTATCAGTTGCTCTCTTCCTATCAAGTGCTGGATAATGTGAGGGATGGTTTTGTACGGGAATAATCAGATTTTCTTGGTGAAATCTGTTTACAGTATTCTTGAGGGCAGATTCCCTGAAGTTTAGTGGTTCAAGAATGTATGGAAGGTTAAGTTCCCTTTCAAAGTTCGAACATTTATGCGGCTTACACTTCAGAAGGGATAGTCACCAGGGTGTTGAGGAAAAAATGGCAAGAAAACTCTGAGACCCTCTGCTCTTTTTTGTGCAATACATGAAGAAGATGTGGATCATCTATTCACAAACTGTGCTATCTCTTGAGTGGTGTGGAGGATTTTCAGCTCTTTGTTCCAGTTTCAGCTGCCTTGTCATTCAGTCCAAGATATGTGGCACTACAGTATTGGCCCGTGTGAGAGCGTGCATTAGCTGTTCGACAGCTGCCATAAGAAGTGGAACTTGAAGGGAGATAGACTGACTTGATGGCTCATCCTTCATGCTTCATTATGGGCCCTATGGGGAGAAGGAATAACATGATCTTCATAAGTGAAGCTAGAATTGAGGACAAGATTGTCTTTTCTTTTTGTAAGAGAGCGAGGGAATGAGCCAAACATTTATGTAAAGTGGAGTCTCACAACTCCTCTCTTTTCATTTTGTTGGGGAGATAGTGAGGTGTACACCGCCTCGGTGTGGAGCTTTTCTTTTGTATCGGGATCTTTTGGGAGTGGATTGACTATATTTGTACATGCCATGCTTTTCTTTATTCAATACAATTGTGGTACCATCCACTTCTCAAAAAAAGATATGTGGCAATACTTCAGATCAGTTCAGTCATGCTTACACAATAGCAGGAAGGTAGAATTATTGTGCTCAAACCACATGACCATTTACTGGAGTATCTAGAGGAGCAAAACAATAATATTTTTTGGGACGTAGAAGTTATGTTGAAAATATTTGTCTGCGTGCTGTTTATCTTCTTTATTCTTGGAGTCGCTTTATTATAGGTATTTCTGTAGAAAGATTGGAGGGCAGAGATGAAGACCCATGACGGCTACCTTCATTTACTTTTGTAGTTTTCTTTCTTTGTGAGGGAGGAAACTCTCCCCCTTGGTTGTACCTCCTCTGTTTATCCTTGAATAAAATTGATGGTACAATCCACTTTTATTTGAGAAAAAAAGAATTATGGTGCCATCCATTTTCATAAGAAAAGAGAAAAAAACTGTTTCTGATTCCATTTTTTAGTTTTCTAATTGGAAATGGAGTTCAACTCCATTGCTTACACCTGTTTAGCTCTCCTATTCAACTTTTCTGATTCCCTGTCTTGGGGTTTTGCAAACCAGCATAGGTAGTGGCTGTCTTATGACAC
The DNA here is from genome assembly GCA_022559845.1 of Amorphophallus konjac. Classification (NCBI taxonomy): domain Eukaryota; kingdom Viridiplantae; phylum Streptophyta; class Magnoliopsida; order Alismatales; family Araceae; genus Amorphophallus; species Amorphophallus konjac. The sequence goes on along the minus strand of CM040127.1, from coordinate 45,564,398 downwards.
TGCTAGTGATGGCACATAAATTGCATGTAAGGTGACAACAATTGTAGGTGGCAGGCAAAGCTAAAACAGGCAACTTAGATGATTTTATCTAGCAAACCATTGGCTTTAGGACAACTTGTGCTTCATAGGATAGAACAGAGATAGGGATTTGTGATATTGGATGGTAGGAGAAAGATGAATGTGTGAAAGAAGAAAATCAATGGGAAATGAGGAAAGAACCTGAGGGAGGGTTCAACTTCATCCCACGTATCACAAAATCAGATTGAGCCCTGGCATTGGCCTGTCCAATCTGATCTAGATCTGATTGGAATTGGCTGAATCAGTTGATCCAAGGGAAAATGAATAATTATTTTCACACAGTAAATAACATTTTTGCCAATAGAAACAGATTACATATAAATACCATTCCCTTGTGTATTTGTGGACAATGATGGTGACTGTGTGCCACGAGGGGGGCACGTAGGCAGGCCATGGCTTAGTCGATGGCAGTTCTAGAGTTTCGGTTCAGGAACATTTGTCCGTCAGTCTTGAAGTGCTGGGTGATTAAACATACCTTCACAGAAAGAAGAAATGGGGATGCAATGTTGTTTGCTTCATGCTGAAGGCCTGAAAGCCAGGCTGACATGACAAATTCTGTGTACCATCCTATAAGAATGTATCATCTGCTCACAAGTTTTTGAGGGTTAATCAATATCCCCCTTCACCTGCATCTTTTTATTTGCTTTTGCTCCAGTGATGTGGGTTGTCTAGTGTGCTAGAGAGAGGGATGGAGTGACTTGTGAGTTGTTAGAGAAGTGGTGCACATGTGCATTTTAATTTCAAGTCCCCTACATGTGTTATATTCTTCAGACGATTTTTTGGATTTTGACTGCTTTCTGAACAAGTCAGTCTCACACTCCGATCGATTAACTAAAAAATGTTTCAACTTTGATTATTTTAAATAAGTTACATAATTTATGCATGAAACCTCATATATATATGATTTTTATGTCTAAAAGTACCTGAACTAATATTTTTGATGACTTATACTTAAATCTATTTTATAATGCGTATTGTTGATTCTTGTGATCTACATGGTGGAGGATGAAGAGAAGAGAAGGAAGGAGGAGAGGAAGGAGATGAAGTGCACAAGCTGCAGGGTGCGACCTGCTCAATTGAGATAGCTGCCACCCCACCCAATATTCTATTAGGTCGAAACAGTGATGACATGACAATAATTACAAAAACTGTTACAAAAGACTAAGGCCGGGGACATTTTAGGGAGGAAGGTAGATATGTTTATGTTAACCGGATCCTCCATATTGGGTCCGGTAACGAACCACACGTAGAGAGGTGTGGTTTAAGTACCCAAAATATTGGGTCCAGGTAGCCCTGCGGGCCTCTTATTTCCTACACTCCCCCTCAAGTTGAGCATAGATATCTCGCATGCACAACTTGCCCATAGCTGAGTGGAATTGGTCTTTAGTGACCCTTTGGTGATGACATCTGTCACCTGGTCAGCTGAATGAGCATATGGAAGACAACTCCCCGTTGTCCAGCCGCTCGCGAATAAAATGGCGATCTATTTCAACTTGCTTGGTGTGGTCATGCTGGACGAGGTTGTTGGCAATGTCAATGGTAGCTTTGTTGTCACAATACAGCCAAAGGGGTAGTGCAACCTACAACCCAATGTCCTGTAGTAAGAGTTTTAACCAGAGCAACTCAATGAGACCAAGTGCCACAGCATGATATTCAGCCTCAGCACTCAAACGGTCTCATATTGTCTGCTTTTTACTCTACCAAGTGACCAAATTCTGACCAAGGTAAACACAATAACCTGTGGTAAACCGTCCATCCTCGGAACCACCTCAATCAGCATCATCTGGCCCTCAATGTGAAGAGTATCTGATTTGGAGAACAACAGCCCTCTGCCCAGAGAGTTCTTGATATACTGGAGAATATCATCCACAGCCTACATATGCTGAGTGGTAAGGGCATCCATAAACTAAATGACAATGCTTTCTGCATAGGTGAGATTAGGATAGATAAGAGTCAAATACACAAGCTTGCCAACAATCCACTAATAGTGACCCTTTCAGCATCAGACAAGGGCTGACCATCCTGGCTAGGGACTTGATGATTGGCCTCAATGGGAATGATAGTTTACTTGCAGCTCAACTTACCTGTGGCAGCAAGCAAATCAAGTGCATATTTTCTTTAGCACACATAAATACACTCACGAGAGTAGGCAACTTCAAGACCCAGCTATCGAAGTAAACCCGGGTCCTTGATGTCAAATTCACGGGCCAGCCCATCCTTAAGTGACTGAATCTCCTCCACATGATCACCTGTGATCACCATATCATCAACGTAGAGAATATGTAGAGCAACATGACCATCCTTCCATTTAACAAATAATGTACGGTCAGCATTGCTTTGAACATAGCCAAAATGGAGCATAGCAAGCTGGAGGCGACCAAACATTCTTGAGGTGACTTCTTTAGGCCATACAAGCCCTTCCTCAGGCAGCTAACCTTCCTACCCATTGAGTATCCAGGTGGAGGCTGCATATAAACTTCTTCCTGGGGATCACCATTGAGAAATGCATTCTCGACATCTAGTTAAAACAACTTCTAGTTCCAGGAGAAATGTGCAGCAAGAGAAAGGATCAAGTCGATCTGATTTCAGCTTGGTCATAGGAGTAAATGTTTCATCATAATCAACACCGTGAGTCTGAGTGAACCCTTTAGCAACCAACCATGCTTTGTACCGGTCAATAGTGCCATCTGGCTTACATTTGATGTTGAACATTCATTTTCAACCAACCAGCTTGTGTTCTTTGGGTGGATCAACTAGTTCCCACGTCCTATTTTTGTGGAGGGCTTTCATCTCCTCCTCCATTGCAAGAACCACCTTCACAGCTTTTGTAACAGCATGAGGCAAAGAAACAGAGGACAAGGCAGAAACAGAGCTATGATAGGAGGGGTGAAAGATGTATGTAATAAAATGAGACATGATGCTTGGTACACTCACGGGTACCCTTCCGAACAGCAATAGGAAGGTGAAGATTATCTTGCAGAGGAGAGGATGGACCTGTAACCACAACATCTTCGTGGGTAGGACGATTGGTTGGTGGTAGCTCTCCCTTCGTATGCCGTCGAGTATAGGTGAGCAGCTCTGTAGAGGGCAAACAGTAGTGAGGCAGCCACCCATTGCAGGAGAGGACTCCTCCAAGGCATGCATAGGCGTCGAAGAGGGAAGAGAGGTAGTCTGGAACTGTAGTGGTGTGGTAGGGGGAGAGAAGCTAATGCTCCCCCTGGGAAATAGGAGGAGAAGGCGCAAAATAGGACTCAGACTCACAAAAGATAATATCATTAAGAGTAAAGAACAACCCTTTTACCAGTGTTCTGGTCGAAACACTTGTACCTCTTCTGTGTGTGAGAATAACCCAAGGAAATACCCTTAGTGGCACAGGGATCAAGTTTGTGTGTCCTGGCTGAAGGGATTGAATAAAACAAAGACACCCGAACACCCGTATGGGGAGGACAAACAAAGGATGACCAGGACATAGGAGGGAGAGTGGGGGCCTATACCCAGTGACATGAGATGGCATCTGATTAATAATGTAAGCAGCAATAAGAACCACCACTTCCCAGAACCTTTTATCAAGGTGGTGCTAGGAAAACAAGTGCGGGGCGGTCTCTAATAAATGCATTTTTTTCACTCAGCAACACCATTTTGTTGAGAGGTATAAATGCAAGAAGACTCGTGAGTTATCCCCTCATTTTCCAGAAATATGTTCAGTTTTTTTTTTTCAACGAACTCTTTAGCATTGTTCAAACGAAATATTTTCACCTTTTTTCTGACTGATTATCATTTTGCAAAACACCTCAACCATCCGCCCGGATCTTCATCAAATAGATCCGGGCACAATTAGTATAATCGTCTTTGACACAAAATAAATTACGGTAACCATCTAGGGATGGAGCAGGAGGACCCTAAACATCAGAGTGAACAAGAAATGCAGCTGAACTTTTATTAATGGAAATAGGAAATTGAGTGTGGCAATGCTTTGCTGAATGACAAACATGACTTCTTTTTTGAAACGTGGATGGTACCACGAAATATATTAAGAAAAGAATAGGGATGTACATGTATATTCTGTAAGCTCACAAAACCCCTTTACAAAAAAATGCCCACACCGCGAAGGTGTACCCAATTAACTCCCCAAGGGCAAAAGGAGCAAGGAGTTATGAGCCTCCACTTTACAAACATGCTTTTCCCAAAAAATCACTTTCTCACGAACCAAAGGAAATAAACTGTCTTCCGTCCTCGTTTCCCTTCTGAATAGCTTATTGTTCCTTTCACTCCGCAAGGCCCAAAGAGTGGCATGTAGGATAAGCCACCAAATAATCTTGTTGCCTTTAAGAATCCACCTCCGGTGCCACTTGGTAAGAAGCTTCCGGAGCCTCTCAAAGTGGCTTAGGGTCTGTTGTGAGCTCTGACTGATCCTCATCCAAATGCCCTTCACGAAGGGACAGCATGTAAATAAGTGGTCCAGATCCTCCTCATCTCCACATAAGTAGCACGGGGTAGATATGTGCTGAAGGAAAGGTGCCACCCTGTCACATGTGGGCAGGTGCCCATGGGAGATTCTCCAAACCAGTGCCTTCATCTTGAGTGGGCACTTGGGATCCCAAATTTGAGGAGTGAAGGGATGGCATGTCCCCCCATCTGCGAGGAGAGCATAGGCCGACCTAACTGAGAAGTGGCCATCCCTCTCCCATCTGCACAGCCAATGATTCGCTCTGTTGACGATTGGACTAAAGTCCAAGAGGAAAGAGAAGATATGTTCTAGCTAGTCCATCTCCTCCAAGGTAAGATTCTTCCTAAAAGTGGGGGCCCAAATGTCCCCGACCAACTGTGCATTAAAAGATTGCATCACTGAAACCCCTGGTACTCTCACAATAGCAAACAACGAAGGAAAGGCCTCCGCCAGTGAGGAGTCACCGCACCACCTATCCTGCCAGAGCATGCATGTCTTTCCGTCACCCAGGCTGACCCGAGCACTAACTCTGAAGAAGTCCACACACTGTAGAATGCCTTTCCAGATCGGGGAGAGATTTTACAGTCGGGGTGGGAGTAAGTCCCACACTCTGGAGGAAGAGTAGTATCTCTGTCTGATCAGTTGCACCCACAATCCCCCAGCCTCTGTCCCAAGCCTCCACAACCACTTACACAGTAAGGCCAAATTGAAGTATCTAATACTCTTGATGCCCAAACCACATGCTTCCTTGCTCTGATAGACTCTGTCCTATGTAATATCATGCCATCCTCTCTCTCTGCTCCCACTTTTGTGCCAAAAGAATCTAGCCTGAATGGACTCCAATCTTTTAGCCACCGTCTTTGGTACTCTAAAAATGGAGAGGAAATAGATCGGCAAGCTGTCCAACACAGATTTGCATAGTACCAAACGACCTCCATGTAAAGGTAGTCTGACCTTCCATCCTGTAAGTCTTGACTCATATCTCTACATCACCTCCTGCCAATCCCTGCATCAAAGTGGTCGTGGGGATAGAGGAATGCCCAAGTAAGAGAAAGGGAAACTCCTAACCTGACAACCAAACATGTGAGCTGCCCTCCTGATGGCTGGTTCTTCCATATTAATCCTCGCCATATGGCTCTTGTTGTAGTTCACCTTCAGCCCGGTTATGTCTTGCACCATCTCTAGCATCGACCTGGCATCAACTAGCTGTCGTTCCTTGTCAGCTCAGAGAGAATAGTGTCGTCAGCATACCGCAGATGGATGATATAGCTGTTGGATTGACCTGCCTGAAAGTCTGTAATAATCTCTGCCTCCTCAGCTCTCATTCACAATCTACTCAAGATTTGAGCTACTAGGACAAACAAGAGAGAGGAGAATGGGTCTCCCCGTCGAAGCCCTCTCCTACTAGGGAAATAGAGGGAGGGTTGCCCATTAATGAGCACAGCAAAAGAAGCAGACGAAATGCACTCCTGTATCCAAGAGATCCAAATCTGATCAAAGCCCATCTTTGCCAACACCCGAAGGAGGCAATTCCAGTTTACCTTGTCATAAGTTTTTTCGAAGTCCAGCTTAAGGACCAAACCCCTCTTCCTCTGTTACTTCATGGCAAATAAACATTCATGTGCAACAAGAAAATTCTTCTGGATGTGTCTTCCCCTGATGAAATTTCCCTGATAGCCACTGACCAATCCATCAACCACATCATCAAGCCTCCTGGCCAAAACCTTAGTGATAATTTTATATGTGCTATTTAACAAACTAGTGGGTCGAAAATCTGCTAGGTCTTGTGCCCCCTTCTTCTTAGAGATCAGGACCAAGAGGGTTTTGAATACCCCTCAAATGAGCTCTGCCTTCCTGGAATTCTGTCACTGCACCAATGAGGTCCTCCTTGATGATATCCTAACAATGCTGAAAGAAAACCATAGGAAAACCATTTGGTCTGGGGGCCTTGTCATCTGCAAGAGAGAAAACTACCTGACTAATCTCCTCTAGAAAGGGGCTCGAAAGAGCCTCACTCTGTGCCTGGGAGAGGTGGGGAAGTAAGTCATATGCAAAGTTCGGTCTGGTCGTGTGCTCCTCGGTGAAAAGGGTAGCATAGAAGTCCCTGGCATGACTCTTGATGACTTCTTCCCTATGAAGTAAGAGCTCCCCGGCCTTGATACATGCAATGCAATTCGTCATTTTTCTCCCTGAAGCAATCATGTTAAAGTAGGTTGTGTTCGTATCCCCTTCCTTGAGCCATTTCTCCCTCGATCTCTGCTTCCATCAAATTTCCTCTCTTAGTAGGATCACATCTTACTATGCTTGAAAAGAATCTCTGCTCAGTCTGTCTGCCCCATCCATCAAACCTACCTCCTCCAAGCAATCCAAAACTTCCAGCTGATGAAGAATCCTCTCCTTATCTTGTCTGTTTGTTAGCCTGCTGCTAGCTCCCCAACTTTTTAGCACTTGGCCTAGATGTTTCAATTTACCAATCAAAGTAGCCATGCAAGATCTGTGACGTCTCTGGGCATCCCACGCATGCCTGACTGTGTCTAAGAAATTTTCCTCCTTAAGCCAGTACCTTTCAAATCTAAAAACCTATCTCCTCGCATGACCTCTACTGGTCCTCAAGAGGATAGGCTTATGATCAGAGGTCGGCCTAGGCAAGCAAGAGCCCTACAGATGAGGAAATGGTCCTCCCAGTCCATTGACACCAAGAACCTGTCTAGCTTTGAACAAGACGGATCCTCCCTCAAATTGAACCAGGTGAATTGAGCATTCACCAATCAAATATCGATAAGGGGTGCCTCTGAATGAAGTCACAGAAGTCCTCTATCTCCCTCGAGTGAGGGTGAGCTCCCAACGTCTCTGAAGCTGAAGTCACTGCATTGAAGTCACCGACCACACACCATGACCGTCCAGAAACAAGTTGGTCCCCAATCAACTGCTACCACAAATCATTCTTTCCTTCCCTAGTCTGAGGGCTATACACCCTTGGGAAATCGCAGGAGAAACCGTCTCTCGGGCACCAGAAGTGAATGCTGAATCCCCACCGCCCAACCTGTCTGTCCTCCTCCACCTCGAAAGTGTTCCACAACACCATGATCCCTCTTGCCCTCCCTAAAGCCGGAGAAGCCACCCCCTTCAAAAGTCTGCCACCCTCGATCTCTCTCATCTGTCCCTCTTTGTCCCCATTACACTTTGTCTTTTGTAGGCATAGAATGTCTACCTTACACCTCATCAACTCCTTCACCGTCCTCCTCTTCCCCTCCTCCCTCACATTCTATGATATGATCCTCATGGGGACTATAAAATACTCCCCTCGCCCCCCTCATCCTCCCCCTCACCCTCCTTGTTAACCCTCGACCCTTCTTTGGGATTTCTCCTTCTTCTTTGCCGCCCTTGCCAAGACTACCAGCCATCTCTTTTGTATCAGGTTAAGGGACACCTTAATACCCTTCTCCACCCCCTAAGAGACCCCCAATTGCTCTACCAACTCCCTCATGTGTTCCTCCATAATCTTCGCCACAACCGCCATGAGTTCCTTCCCCTCCTTACTAGGTGTACCCCAGTCCTCCATCTCCTCCTCCGAATATCCTTCCCCTGAGGTTGGAGTGTCTAGGATAACTTCTTCTTCTTTGTCCGCTCCCAGTAGGAGACCGACGACCACCTCCGGAAGCTTGGTATAGTTGTGGTCCTCTTCATCAACAAGAGCGGTATCAGAGATCACTCCTGTTGGCATCCTCTGCCCTTCCTCCTCGATCATGCCTAGGTTGAGTGCGGCGACAATTGGAGCTGGGAAGCGTAGAAGGTCGGACAGAGGGTCGGGGCCCTTCATCTCCCTTCCTAGATGGTCTTCAGCCTTTTGCTGTAGTGCTAGACCGTTCGCCGGCTCTCCCTATGTCCAGTGTGCCCTAGGCCTTTTGCGGACAGAGCTCCGTCGGAGGTTGCCTGAGAGACGGTGCCTGACCACCCTTGTTGAGGAGAGGTTGGACTTAGACCTCCTCCTCCCCTTGCCACGACGAACGGAGAGGAGAGTGCTGCTCACCATCCTCGCCCCCGTTTGGCGGAAAGGGCGACGCCGGCAGAAGACTGGACTGTGGAACACGAGGGTTGGTGGCTATCGGGCGGGGGTAGAAGGCCCTTAATGGGCCCCGTGAACCCGATAGCACAACAAAAGGCGGATTTGGGTAAGTTTCGGGTTTCGTTTGGCGACTCGGAGCCTACCCACAAAACACCGCAGCTTGACCTGCCTGTTCCGCCTATCCGAGTGCAACCTTGGCCCGGTTGAACTCTTGGGCCGGCCCGGTTTGCTGAGGAAGGCGCCAGTTTTGAATTTTGAACGCCCGCACAAGCTGCTTCTCCTACCTCCAGCCTGGAACCAAGAAACCCTACACCAGTCGGCAATAGCGGCCGCGCAACAACTTGTTCTTCTTTCACCCAAACCCGAATGACGAAGGTGTCCCTATCCACAACCGCAATGACAACAACCAAGATAGCCGTCGTGCTTGTTACCTGCACTGCAGCAGCAACGGCCGTCCTCGAGCCCATTAGGGAGATGCCTAAGCTCCCCCTTTCCACGGTCCCGAAGTTCCGAACCAAGAAGGCAATGCCCTCTTCATCACAAAGGAGGGGCACCCCCTCAAAGATGAGGCTAACTCTTCTTGACTTGGGGCTCGATAAGGTTCCTCTGGACCTAGCCCAACGTTGGATTCGAAGAAGGGCTCCTCTCGCGATGACGACACTCGCGTCCGCCATCGCCGCCACTGCTTGTTCCTCCTGCGCTACCACTAGGAAACTCCTCTCCGAGACCCCAGGGACGTCCCAACATCCCCCTGCGAGCTCCTCAAATCTGAGTCTGATCTCCCTTCCTTTCGCCACCCCTTCCACTCTCTTGAGCAAGCACTACATCGGATAATCCCTTGCATCGACACACCTCTTGCTTCCGAAACCCAAAGCTCCCAGTGTAGGCTTACCCGTAAGCACGTCCACGAATGTCTTCACGTTGTAGGACCTCCCACCGTTTCCCGGCGAGTGTTCCCCAGCCTGGCAAAACCGCCGGATGTGCCCCCTCTTCTTGCACCCATAACAAGTGAGCACTTGGCCGGCTGATCCCCTCTTGGGGACAAGCTCCAGCGACTGGCCTCCCCTGTGGACCATGCCGCCACGGGAGCTTCACGAGAGAAAGTCGGTAGTAGTCCAAAATTGAATCGCACGCGTGCACGCTTGCATATTGCCTTGCTGTGGCATGCGTACTAAAGTCCAAGAGGAAAGAGGAGATGTTCCAGCTGGTCCATCTTCTTAAGGTTGAATGACAAACATGACAATGAAGGGACTCCAATTTTATTTGACTAAATAATGAGGGACACAAGACTCACAAAGACCTAAAAGAGAAATGGCCCAACAGAGCATGCCAAAGAAGAATCTCATGAAGCTGTGGAGATGAGCTGTCACTAATGGTGGAATGAGCGAGTACTCACCCATCGGGTACAAAGTCGTAGAGGCCACCAACCTGACGCCCAGTCCCAATCTGACGTTGGATTTGCAGATTCTAAAAAGCAATCAGGAAAAAAACATCAGTGAACAATTTAGATGACGAGTAAGATTACTAATGGAAAGGAGATTCATGGATAAGGAGGGAACATGAAGTGCAAGGGTCAAGACAAGGTGACTATTCAACTGTATACTTTTATAGCCAGCAACAGTGGCATGTAAACCGTTTGCAATAGTTACTTTGTCTTGCTCAGAACCAAGTACATAAGAAGAAAAACGAGTGGAGATACGAGTCATATGGTCTGTGGCATGGGAATCAATGATCCAGGGAGAGGGGCGTTGGTAAAGGGAGGCACTCAAGGCAACATGATGATCTGTACTTCGTGAAATAGTGGTGGAAGAGGTAGCAATAGTACTAGTTGAAGCTGTGAGAGAAGCCATTGAAGTTGTGTAATGTCCAGGGAGGACGTACCGAAAAAGGCCGAACCAAAGGAACTAATCAACCCTCCCTGTGAAGCAGAGGCCGATGCGTCCTCCATGGACTGTGCGTCTGTGTGACAGCTGCATGACCCTTGCACTGTTGCCCTTACTTTCTAGTCTTGAAGTTCGGTGGTTTCCTCTCAGGGTGAGGATCCTAGCAATTGTTTGCATCGTGATTGTCACGTCCACAATGACTACATGTCTTCTTGGACTTGTTCCTATCCCGATTAGAACTTGTACTATCACGATTAGGCTTCTACCCAGTACTTAAGAGAGCGGAAAAGTTTTTTTCACCCCTTGTAGACGAAGGTCTAGAACAACCAGTCATCGCTTTCCGATGCCTCTCCTCATTTAGAACCTTGAAGTAAACCTGCTCCAAGGACAGAAGGGGATCAAGGCTCAATTTTTGTCCAGTAAGGTTCTCAAACTCTTGGTTATGATTGGCCAAGAATTGAAAAATTCGGTTCCGAAGGACATATTGGAGATGCTTCTTTTGATCAGTCGAGCACGCCCAATCATTAATTATAGTAATCGAGTTCTTCCAACTTGCTTCTCAATGTAGCAAAGTTGGTGGTGATGGACATACTCCCTTTCTGAAGGGAATGAAGTTCTTATGAGAGCTGGTAAATTTGGACAGCGTCCTATTTTTGACTGAGCATATCTTCTAGGAGTTTCCACATCTAGTGCTATCTTGCGGATAATCATAGGTAGGATATCTGGTCCAACCGAATTAAGGAGCCAAGACATCACCACACTATTCTCGAGATGCCAACGGTCATAATCAGGGTCATATTCGCTCTGCTTCTTAATATGGCCAGAAATATAACCGCTCTTTCCGCGGCCAAGAGTGTAAATTTCTGCACCCAAAGACCATTCCATGTAATTTTGTTCAGTCAACTTGACGGCTGTGATTTGAAGTGACATGTAGTCGTTTCCCATCGCCGCACTATGTGTCCATAGTCTTGATAGGCATTGGCATACCTTCAGATTGTCCTGATACCCCCTGAGGACGAAAATTGACCTCTAACAAGGAGAATAGGACTCCTACCCAAGACCCAATAGGTGCGCTGCACAGCACCCACGTCTCCTACTGCAGGAGACACTTGCCTTCTAGAATGGAGCTGCACGGCTCAAAGGACGAAGGGGAGGCAGTGGAGAGACTTGAGATCCATGCATTGCATGGTGGAGTGGTTTCCGCTGCGAGATGAACCTCCATTCTGTCCAGCCGTGACAGGGAAGCACCTTTTCTTGTTCAGCTGTGACGAGGAGAACCAGCCTTCTAGAAGGGGGCCACATGGCTTAGAGGGAGGGGGAAAGACTGCTCATGCGCTGCAAGGTTAGATGGCTTCCACTCCGAAGATGATGCTCTCCTTGTCCAGCCGCAACCTAGAGAATCTCTCCCTGCACCTTTTAGGGTTTAGGCACAGAAGAAGAAAGACAAAGAGCATGCCCTTTAGGAACCTGGCTCTGATACCATGTTGATTTTTGTGATCTACATGGTAGAGGATGAAGTGGAGGAAGAAGGAGAGGAAGAGAGGAGAGGAAAGAGATGAAGTGCGCAATCTGTAGGGTGCAGCCTGCTCAATTGAGACAGCTGCCAGTCCCACTCAATGTTCTATTAGGTCAAAATAGTGATAAAATGACAATAATATCCCTGTTACAAAAGACTAAGGCCGGAGATATTTTAGGGAGGAAGATACAGAAGTTTAAGTTAACCGGATCCTCCATATTGGGTTTGATAATGAACCACATTCATTGAGGTACAGTTTAAGTAAACCGGATCCAAGATATTGGATCCGGGTAGCCTTGCAGGCCTGTATCTCCTACATTTATAGAGTTTTAAACACATAAATTTGAAGCTGCCATTTTATGGTTAGGTAAAGCCTCCTAAAAGTAAATTTAAATTTTTAAAATTGTAAAGGGATTAAATAATATTGGTTTTTATAATGTAAACTCTTTTTTTGGGAAAGTGGATGATATCACATACTATTATAAAAGAAGGGGATATACAAGTATCAAAGTGAAAGCCCAAAGCCAAAAGGCTCTATACAAAAGGCACACCGGGAAGGTGTGAAAGAGCTATGTCCCTCCTAAAGAAGACAAAAGAGACGAACCACATCCAAATTACAAGATATTACATCCTATTCAAAGACTTGGTCACACAAAAGACAACTACAGAGCTATGTCCCTCCCAAAGAAGACAAAAGAGAAGAACACATCCAAATTACAAGATATTACATCCTATTCAAAGACTTGGTCACACACAAAAGACACAACTACAACCGAGATCCTTGCTTCTCTCTTGAAAATTCTAGAATTCCTTTTTGACCACAGTGCCCAGATGGTAGCATGCAGGATCAGCCACCAAACCACCTGGCCTCCTCTCGAGGTCCAACTCCGATGCCAACCGGAAAGCAGTCCCGAAACAAAAGCAAGGATGTTGGCCTAGGTGCAGATGATGCGGAGCAACACTCGGGACATCGAACAATGGACCGAGTTGGCCAAGGTTGGCAGTCTCGGTTTCGGACTCGGTTTCGGCCGAGTCCAAAACTGATACGAATCGGTATCGGTTTCGGCCGAAACCGGCCGAAACCCAGTCGAAAGCTTTTAAAAAAGAAAAATGGACCTAAAAATTCATAAACAAATAGATATAAAGTTAATAATCACATAAAAAGGCTTTTTAATTCATTAGACATGCATTTGATTGTAAAGAAATTAGATTAAGTGCAATAAATATGAAGTAGACATTGAAATTCAAGCATTGAACATGTTAAACTAATATTCTTGAGTACATACTAAGCATAAAGTAGGTTGAAGCATAACAATAAATCTAATTAGGCACAGTAAATGTTACGGAAATTAAATGATCTTTACCTAAATGAAGAGGCACTAATATGGGTAATAACTAGAACCTTCTCCCTCATCGTCTGACTTTTCATGTTCATACCCATAAGAAGGATGCATGTATGGTCTATATTCACTATAACCAAACAATGAGGTAGCCAAGTCCTGCATCCCTCTTTGGATCCCTCTTGGAGTGTTTGGTTGGCTTGAGCCGAATCCAGTATCAGCATAAGAATCTTGAGGAAGAGAAGAGGAACTGGCCGGATGGAACTGGAATGATGGTTCATAACCCCACGACCCATAAATCGCTGCCTCCTGTTGGCCACCTCCATAACCTGATGGATGCCCATATTGAGTATGTGAATCATATCCTTGCTCACCCTGACTGTATCCTCTGCATGTGTTTGCGTGGAACGAGGAAGGACCACCAGCATCCCCACCGCCAGTAGTAGCACCTGCAACACCTGTAGCACCTGCAGTCTCCAGTCGCCTTTTGGCCTTTGGGGATGCTTTTTCTCGTGCCGGTGTGCTTTCTTCTTGCACCTTTGACATGAATCCTGTTCCCCTTGGCGTGTGCCTCAAATAAATCTGCTTCAATTGCTCAATTGTCGGGTCCTCTCGAGCAGCAGCATTTGTTCTCTCAGTTTGCCCATGCACTGATGTACTTCTTCTTAAGGATGTAGGTGTCTTGCCCATTCTAGGAGTGACTGGCCTGCTATCTGAGTCTGAGTGTCTAGCTGGCTGAAAATTATGCTGCTCCTCAGTCTCCTCAACAACCCTAGACTGGTGCGCACGAGTATCTCTGGCCCTCTTTGATTTTCTTCTGAATTCGGGATCTCTTGGCTCATCTTCATCTAGTATGTCCTCTGTCCATCTTCTATCATCATCATAAAAAATAGGCTCATCAATCCGCTCTCGTGTCTCCACCCAAGACTGCAACGGATTCTCATCATCAAATAGGGCATCCACATCAATTTCTGCACTCCCATCCTCAGCGACGTGTTTGTCCCTCAGCATTTGTCTTATCTTCATGTTCTTTATTCTCAGTCTCATATTGTAATGACAGTAAACCAATTTTTCTAACCGTTCAGCCTTTAGCCGATTGCGAACCTTCGAGTGTATAAGGCTGAACGTGCTCCAATTTCTTTCACATTGGCTTGTCGATGTTGTTTGACTGAGCACCCTAATTGCAATGAAAGCCAATGCATTGCTGCCCACATCTCGGTTGTTCACCATTATCCACCAGTCAACTGTTCCACCAACCATAAACAAATGCATATAAGTTGTAGAAATATATATTCAGGTTAAGAAATCCAAAAAATAAAATATACCTGGGCTCACTCTTCCCACAGCATATTGCAATTGGGAGTCAGCATATGTCCCAATCCTCATTCTATAATTGTTCATCTACAAACATAAAGTAATACATTAACATAACTACTTAAATAAATTCTATACATGTTATTGATAAAATCAAATAAAGGCCAACCTCTACTTCGGCCTGAAGTCTCTTTTCTGGATTCCTCGATAGACGACCAATGACTTTTAAAGTCCCTTGGAGCACCTCGCCATCAACATGCGCATCGGCATCGTACATAAATCGAGGGTTGAGGAAATAATTTACATTTGTGTATAATTAACTAAATGTTATATATAAAATAATATAAAGGCATTACCCCACTTTCAGTACAATTAATCACTCACCAGTTGCATGCAAGTCGTGGTGTAATGTGTTGTCCCATCTCTGGTCAATAGTTTTCCACCATTTTGCATAATGTCTGGGAAGGGAATGCTGCAACTCCAATTTGGCACGGTCCATGGCCTCGTACAGATAGCCCATATCATTCTTCTCATCGCCATCCACCATTCTTAGGACCTTCACGAGGGGTGTGACTACTTTCAAGTACCGTGACACCCTGTCCCAGAATTTGTTGTCGTCCACGACGTGACAGACATCCAAATAATTCATCTGAGCATCAACATTGCCCTTGTCGATGTATTCCCGCAGGGCATTGTGGTATATGAAAGCTTTCAGCACATTCTTGTACCTGTGCAAATAAATGAAATTTGAAGCTGCATCAACTGGTACATATCAGTAAGGATAAAGTTAATAGACTTCAGATCAATCTTATACCTGTGCAAAGACTCCAACGAAATAAAATTGGAAGCAAATCTGGTTGGGCCTGCACGGATGATATCTCGCCCTCCACTGGCATGCGCCCTGAACATATTCAATATCTTAGGATGGCTATAGATATACTGTGTGACTTTTTGTGCCTTGTCAATTGTCTTCTTCACATGCTTTTCCTTCCCTATGTCTTCAAGCATCAGATCCAGACAATGTGCTGGACATGGTAGCCAATATAAATGACTGCACTTCTGTATCAATTTCTTCCCTGCAGCCTTGTAACTGGCTTCATTATCAATCACCACTTGCACAACATTCTCCTCTCCAATTTGTTCTACCATGTCATCCATCAAATGAAACAAATAATTTGCATTCTTTTCATAATCTGATGCATCAACTGATTTCACAAATACTGTACCTTCGATGCAATAAACCAAAAAATTTATCATGGACTTCTTCGTGGTACCAGTCCAACCATCACACATAATGGTGCATCCTCTCTCCACCCATATATGCTTGAAGCTTTCAACCCAATCATGGAGCTCCTCAACCTCTCCCTCAAGGCCACGCCCGTATATGTCTCGACGTGAGGGGGCCTTCAAGCCAGGGTCAGCATCTGCTATGGCATCCAACATAGGTTAGAAATATTCACTTGAAGCTGCATGTGCAGGGACACCTGCATGGAAAAACCATTTGCAGATAGATTTAAATGCATGTCCTGCAATTTCTGCTGATTTTTTGACCTCTCTCAATGCTTGCTTGATTTTAGGTTGTGTAGCTTGGGGCCTTCTGTGCAGATAGCTGTCCATGGGACCTGTTCCCTACGTATGTGGGGCAGCACCAACGTCAGGACGTCGTGCAGCTGTACTCCCATATGTCCCTGAACCCATGGCTCCCTTCCTTTTCCTTCGAGCGGCTTGTTCACGCTCCCTTGCTTCAGTCAGCTCTGGATCAGAATCCTCAGTGCCTTCCTCATCATCATCCCTCCTAACCCTTCTACCAGAAATCTTCTCAGTAATTTCAGCCTCATCCTCAGCCCTTTGTTGCACCCTCTCCCTTTTCCCCAGAAGACACTGGCGCATCTCTTCTCGCACCTCTCGAAGACAGTTGTTACATTGTCCCCCCTCAACTTCACGTGGGTTTCGCCCGAAACCCTCCGATTTCGGGCGAAATCAGTATCGGTTTCGCCCGAAACCGATACACTTATACCGTTTCGGCTTAGCTACAGTGATGATGTGGGTTTTCGTATCGGGTCTGGCCGAAACCGATATATTTCGGGATAGGTTTCGGCCGAAATTGCCAACCATGGAGTTGGCTGGTTGCATGATGGTATTATTTACACGGACGACGATCGGAGTCGCTGTAGAGCCATTTTTATTTTTATTATGTATTTTATCTTTATTAGAGTCTAGTCTAGAAGTCTCAAGCGAGGCATGATTATGTTTCTAATTTTCATAGTTTTAGTGGGCTCATTTGGAACGTTCAAAAAAAATTGGGCTCATTTGGAACCAATTTCGTGTCTTTATTTCTATAATTTTTGGTGCGATTTTCGCACTATTTTCTTGAGTCCAAGGGCACTTTGGTTCAAAGAAATCATGATAGGGTTAGGGTTAGCCTAACCACTATAAGTAGTCCCGAGCTCCTATTTTCAAAATTAATGAAGATTCTTGTTGCGATTTTTGGAATTTCCTTTTTCTGGGAGAGGGATGAGAGACAGAGACCCCTGAGATAGGGAGGCTGTGAGGGCCACATCCCGGGCAGGAGTCCCGCTGTCCACCACTGCCTTCCACCGCCGTCGACTGCCGCCAACCACCACTGCGATAGATCCTTCGTTCCCTTTTTCCTTGCACACAGCCGCTGCCCCACCTTCCCGTTCTGGCCTCTGTTACTGCCGCCTGGCCTCCCTGTCACTGCGCCATCGTGAATTCACAACTGGTGATCCCTGCCTCATGCCCTATTCCTCAGCCACCTCCGCCGCTCCTGCTCCTATCGGCACGTGTGGGCACCCTCGCCGGCTGTTGCTCTGCACCCGTCCTCCCTGAACTGCCACCCACACACCCCACCGCCCCAGCTCCCTCACGATGCCCGCATCCTCCACCTCCGGCTGTTCCCATCTCCCACCGTTGCTCCACCACCTCTCCTCCATCTCGAGCTCTGCGGACACCATTCGTTTTCCTCCTCGTTACCTCCTCGACCCGAGCGCCCTCCACCGCCGGCAACAGCAACAGCAACAGCAACACTGCACCGGCCAACTCTGCCTCAGCCACACCCAACGCAGAACTCATGTGGCTGTGTCTTCTCCCTTTCTTCCCGGTAGTTTCCTCCCCTCACCGTTAACCCCTTTCTTTCCCCTTGGCCCCACTCCTCTTGCTTCTCTCTCCTTTCTCACACTCTCTCATCCAGGTCACAACGGCCCATTCGTTTTCCTCCTTGTTCCCTCCTCGACCCGAGTGACCTCCACCGCCGGCAACAGCAGCAGCAACACTGCAACAACACTACAACAACACTGCACCGGCCAACTCTGCCTCATCCACACCCAACGGAGAGCTCATGTGGCTGCGTCTTCTCCCTTTCTTCCCCTCACCGTTAACCCCTTTCTTTCCCCTTGGCTCCACCCCTCTTGCTTCTCTCTCCTTTCTCACTCTCTCTCATCCAGGTCACAACGGCCCAGGTCAACAGTGCCCAACACCCATAGGCCCACAACCAGAGGCTCCCCTTCCAGCTGAATGCTAGCGCGACCCCACCTCCTTTCTCTCTTCCTATCTCTCACTGATCACATAGTAGCCGCGGACAGAAGGGCTGAGGGCCTTGCCCCACGCGGCCCACTGTGCCATGGGGTCGCAACCACTGTGAGGGTCGAGACAGATGCACCACCAGCACCCTCGCACTCGTCGCACCGGTTACGTTGTTCGTGGGTGGCCTCATTGGAGCCAAAGCCGACATCGCCATTCCTCAGAGCTTGGCAAAGATAATGCCCCACAGCTCCAAGGAAAAGGAGCAACCGGTCAAGAGATGGTCTAGGTATCAGGGAAGAAGTGGCGAAGTCGGTCACTAGTAGAGAGCTTGGCATGAGAAAGCCTCCAAATAAGCAGCTTCACCCTCAATGGGCTTTTAGACTTCCAAACCGCCGGGGCAAGGGCATGCAAACAACCCTAGACGTCACTATGAAAGTAGGCCAAGCGCACCGAGAACTGACTCTGGAGCATAGATTTGCAACCCTTCTGACCGGCCAGGTGAGAGTCAAAGGTGTGCACCATGTTGTCCCAGTCCCTACAAAGGAGGGTCCCCATGGACAGAGGAAGAGCCAAGTTGGAGATGGGTAAGTCTACAGTGTGACACCCAAGAATAGCGGCCGCCCGAAGCAGAGATGGGGCATCCATGTTGACCCCCATCACCTGGCTCCTAAACTAAAAACATTCAGCGACCGTGTTGTGTATGTTTAACTCCTATATCAGAAAATATCCATACTTTTATGTGTGAATTCATGGTACAGCAAATATTTGCATACGGGCTGAACATGGCTCAGTTGGCACTGGTGGGTGGGAGAGTTGGGGGGTTGCACAGGTTCAAACCTGGGTGGGGGCTGGGTGTTTATTTCTTATGACCAGTTCCCTGCCACTATGGCAGGGACCTCAAAAAACAAATATTTGCATACATGTGATTGTGTAATATTAGGGATTCCCAAATAGAGAGCATAAAGAGTTTTTTGATTCCTTGAATGGCTTCCTTTTTTGTCCCAACTTCTGTTACAAAGAGAGAGTGCTGAATTTTACCATCCAGATTCTCTGAGTTCTCTCTTTGCTTTCTACTCTCTGCATACAGTTTTTGTGTCATGTCATGTCACTAACTACAAAGTTTTTGTCAGCAAAGATCTGGTTTGTTGCTGGCAACTCAGGCATAGCACATTAGATGTGGCAAATGGTAGATCATCATCTCCTTACCAGCATAAACCAATGCTAGATACCCAATTGTATGTACGCATGATGAGAGTGACCACTTCTCATCCCTACCACCATGAGGACCAAAGCTAACACCCAATTTTGTCATGTAAACTAGAACTACTTGTTGGTACACTTGTTTTGTTGGAACCTTCTAAATTCCTTTTATTTTACTTGTGATAGATTTCGATCCCCAAGTTGTTGTTACATTTCCATTTAGAAATGCCTGATCATCCTCTGATGCATAGTTACCAGGATCTCATCAGCCAATCTGATAAGGTTTGACCCAATCTGATCTGAACCAGATCCACCACAACCCAACCCAGATGCTGGACTGGGGAGTTGGATGATGATTGGCTAATCCTGAGTCAGCTGCTACTTTTCTACCCCTTCAACTATCTAGCAATGGCTAGTGAGGGCCAAATGTTATAGCCCTTGTTTGGCCTTTTCCACCCTCTAGTATACTAGCCTCTCATTCCCTCTCATCCTCTCTCACTTTCTCTCTCCTTTACTCTCTTCTCTCTCTCTTTTGCACTCTCCTTACTCTCTTATCCTTTTTTGCTCTCTTTTTACTCACTCCATCACTTTCACACTCTCTTCTCTCTCTTTTTCTCTTTCACCCTCTTCTTACTATCTCTCACTCTATCGCAGAAAAGTGTGTTGTCCTTTGGAGAAGGAACCAAGTTCTATCTGAGGGCACAAGCTACAGTGGTGGAGAACAGAGAAGAAATAATAGACATAAGATAGAAGCAAGGTGTGTCATTGAAACTAAGGAAGGGAGAAGCTCTGCACTTTACCTTCTGAATTCTGATGAGTCATAAGGTCAAAGTAAGTGAGAAAAAACTGGAGCCCATGCCCCCCCCCAATATAAGTTGAACCAAGGTTCGCCGAGTCAGATCGGATCGGCGGATCCGATACGTTTTCCGGCGAACCGATCCGATCCCGTGTCAAGCTGGCCCAATCCTTCACTGGGATCGGCCCGGATCAGGTCGGATCGGCCGATCCCGGCCGATTCCGGGAGATCCCGCCCATGGTCCCCATTTGAATTTCAAATAAAAGTGTTTGGGGGGAACGACAACCAAATGTCTTTGGTCTTTGGGACTTTTTGAACGGGATTTCACTCTCACACACACCCTTTCACTTTCTTCTTTTCTCTTTCACTCTTCTAGGCTCCTTCCTCTCCAAGTCTCCTTCACACCTCTCTCTCTCTCTCTCTCTCTCTCTCCTCTCTCAATCTAGGCTCACTGTTGAAGGAAGATCATTGATCAAGGGTGGTTGGTGTTTGAAGATTGCTTCTAAGCTCATCTAGGACCATTTTCTTTTTAATAATATTTAGCACTAATAAGATTATTATATAATATTGTTTATTTATAATAACGATTAACACTAATGAGACTATCGTTTAATATTTTTTTTAAATAGTAGTTAGCACTAATGATTTGCCATTTCTTTAATAATTTTTCTTTTAATTCATAATTAGTACTAATAAAATTAATATTTAATATGTTTTATTCATACTGATGATTAGCACTAATGGGAGTATTATTAATTTTTCCGTATGAATAATATTTAGTATTAATGATGCTAATATTTAATAATTTTTCTTCTTAATCATAATTAGCACCAATGAAATTAATATTTAATATTTTTATTTATAATGATGATTAGCACTAATGAGATTATTTTTAATAATTTTTATTGTTAATAATATTTAGCACTAATAAAATTATTATGTAATATTTTAATGATTAGCACTGATGAGATTATTGTTTAATAAATCTTTTAATAATATTTAACACTAATACTTTATCTTTTGTTTAACAATTTTTATTCTTAATCATGACTAGTACTAATGACGTTAATATTTAATATTTTTTATTCATAATGATGATTAGCAATAATGAGGATATTATTTAATAATATTTTATTATTAGCGATATTTAGAAATAATGAGACTACAATTTAACATTTTTAATCATGATTAACACTAAGGAGGTTAATATTTAATATTTGTATTCATAATGATGATTAGCACTAATAAGAATATTATATAATATTTTTATTGTTAATAATATTTAACACTAGCGAGACTACTATTCAATATACTTTTCCTATTAATCATGATTAGTACTAATGGAATTATTATTTTATTTTTTAATTTATAATAATAATTAATATTAATGAGTTAATAATAATTAACACTAATGAAAGTATCAAGAGAGAATGGGAGAGAAGTGAAATGGGGTTAATGAAATGGGGATAAGTTATTCCAACAAAAGGTTGGAATGAGTTATCCCCAGTTCTAACACCATTTTTAGGGTTAACCTCATTCTTCTTATCCCATGATATCCCCATGTTTTTTGGCCATACCAAATGGAGAATGGGGATAAAATGAGGATATCCTTGTCCTATCTTGATACCAAACAGGACCTTAAAGTTTAAAGTGGGGGTGTAGGATTTTTCTTGCATGTTCCCAGATTGCTCTTATTGTATTTTCTTTCTTTTCTTTCTCCTATACTTTCTAGTTTTAATCCTCCTTGATTCATAGATTTTGTTGGGACTTAGTTTTTTCTTACTCCGTGATGTTGGATTACAATAAGGCTACAACAAATATAATACTCATTCAGTAAGTATTTGAATATTTTATTGCCAAAAATTTTAAAATATTTTATTGTCTAAACTTAGATTTTTCATGCTCAATGTGAATGTTGTTAGTTCAGGGTACGCTTTTCTATTTATTTAATGTTTCCTTTTTTGTGATTTTTCTGGTGTGTGTGTGCTAGAGATAGGTGCTGTTTTAGAGTCTTAGACAACCCTAGATTGGCCTGGATTGGCCCCAGATTCATCTGACCATTGTTGGTCAAGGGCCAGCTGTTCCAAGCCCAATCTCGATCCTTGGTACATTTCTCTGCTAAAATCCAATGGCTATGTTCAACCAGCAGCTCTCCATCAAGATTTTTGTCTTAGGTTGATTCAACATTGCCGCTGGCTAGTTGACCTTGTCCCCCTTATTTATCTACTTTTTTTTGTCCTCTGTTTCCAGATGCTGTTGGCTGTGTAGCATCTTGCTGGCTATCACTAGGATTAATTACTATGCATCCAACCAAGTGGGTGATGCTTGGGTGGCTGAGTGGGGCTGTTTATTTTTATAGACAACTAGTATTGCGTCTTTGATAGATGGGACAAATTGTACTCACAAGGTTGCAACTTATGGCTCATCCACATGAGAAAGCATTGCCGCTCTAGGGAGTACCCGCATTTGGCAATCAAGAGTCAAGGAGAACCTGCTAGGTCCGAGGTAAAGAGGGCAGATGTTGAAATTTAGTGGGGTCTTGCAGAGTGTTATGCAATTCAGGCATCTCATAGTTGTTTTCCTTACATGAGATGCAAGTATGCCAAGGAAGAGTGAAGATGGATGTCTAAGAGAAAGACTTGAGCACTATAGTATCCTTCACTTCCACCTTTGGCTAGGTGCTTCTCCATGTGCTGGCCAATTGCCTATCCACTGTGCATGCAGAGTTTTTGGGTCATGCAAGCCCACATTCTAGATGGCTGCTGTAACACTGAATGCATTACAATTGTGCAAGTGAAATGATGGTTCGATATAATTGACCAAAGGATTTCATTCCAGAGATTATTTTGTCATCCAAGTGAGGCATGGGACACCACTATTTATTGGCTTGAAGGCTTAGGACTTGCAACTGAGAGAATACATGGGCTAGCCTCTCACAAGCTTGGTAGCTGGAGGGCTGTGTTAGCTTGGCATTATGCTGGGCAAGCATGGAAATGTAGATGCCTTGTGAGCCAAGGTATTATCACTCTATTAAGACTACTCACCTGCAGTGAGGATGCATGGGTGAGGCATGTACATAGATAGAACTGACATGGCCTGAGCGAAATTCTTTCTCATACATGCATGGCGTGTGTGCACAGTGGAATAATGTCTAGGTCCCATAAGAGTGAGTGTTTGCATATGTGCATATTTATCTTTTCTCCTCACAACTCCCTGTTCCCTCAATCAACCTTCCCGAAGTGGTGTTGGTCAAATCTCTGAAACATTCTGTAAAGATTATATACTAGTAAAATCCCTTGCAAATTTACTTATCTGAATTATTTCATTCATACCGTCCTGAATTCTCCTCAGCTGATGAATCACTCATGTGTGTTTTTTTTAGGTACTTGCTTGCATCCTTTCTGTAGTCGATGATACAAAGCTTTTGACCAAGGTTAGTCATGTTTCATTGTTTTGGCTTATCCTATCCAGATTGAGCTTTTAACTTAATTCTGTTTTCACAATGTATCAGATTATCATTCGTGAACTGCAAACAATACTGAAACAACTTGTTTTAGACAAGGTATAAGCAGAAGAGACACATGGCTTTGTTGAGCATTAGGTTGCCAAATTATTATTTTTCCTCTGAGATACCACAACACTATCCATGCCACTGAAAGTGTTGTTTTGTTGATTTGCTAGAATGGAAGACGACCAATATTGCAGTTACTCCATCCACAATGCCCACGTTATTTTAGTCCGGATGATCAGGCTGCTCTGAGTTCATCAGTTCCTTCTCTTTCTTCGAAGGCAATTCTAGACGTTTGATTTTATGACGTTCTAAGGGACTTTGAGTAACATGCAGACTAATTTTTTTCTTCCGTACAGGGTGAAGGGTTAGAAAATGTAGATGCAAGTTCAGGCAAGCAAGCAACATCCTTAGAGACTTCTGAGTGTCATTATGGGATCTCCGATGATGTAACCATGAAACACACGGATAACAGTGCAAGTTCTGAAAATAACCTACTATTAGCAGAGGGTGGAAAGAAAGATCATGCCTTACGGAGATACGAGCTCTTAGTTGACAGTGGTCTTGCTGAGGTATGTGGTGATACTCTGATTGGACTAATATTATATGAGCAGTGGATTGACCTTATAATCCAAGGTAATTCCTGCCTTTTGATAAGTTTGTTCATCAACAGTCAACCCCACTCCTGATAAAGCAACAGTGAGAAAGAAATCAAAACCTTGTTAAAATTGGGGCCTATTTTCTGGGTGATCCTGAAGTATGTTTTTACACTTAGTTGCTGTAGATGTAAAAAAGATGCCAAATTTAACTTCATCATATTATATATGGTCCCTACCACATGTATTATGTATAGAGGAAATGTGAATGTACAAGAGCGAAAGGACAGAAAAAACTCTAAAGCTAAGAAAACCTGAAAACAGAGGCGCCAATATGGTGAGCCAACCACTCACTCCCCACGCCCACCAAGACAACAAGAAGAATGCAGGTTCACATCACAGGAAAGGACAGCCCACTCTTGGACCCTGTTACAGACAAAAGAAATAATCCTATCAGGCACCAATGCTTGTTTCTTGAAAATTCTCCTATTCCTCCACCCCAAATGGCCTATAGAGCAGCACTAAGGACCAGCCATGAGATCGTCTTGTCCTCGGCATCTGGAACCTCCACCAAAGCAGAAAGAGGCATCCACAGATTGACCTTGGACTGAAGGAACATTAAACTTGGAAGATATCAGGTGCCATGCTTCACAAACAAATGAGCAGGATGTAAATAGATGGTCCATGTTCTCATCTTATGTATAGCTTAGATCAATTGAACTGTAAGCTTAGCTGCATGTATTATATCAAGCTGAGAATAAGTATGCAAAAAGCCCTGGTAGATTGAATTGTTAACAGTGTTCAGTTCCCCCCAGTGCCTCATTGAAACATGTACTGGGAGCGCCCGTGAGCTGCTTCAGTCAAATTTCAGCAGAGAAATCATCTATGAGGTAATTTCCTTTTCCTCCAAGATATCTTGTTCATGGTGGAGAAACAACTTAAGTCAATATTCTCAGACAGAAGTTCTCTTTTCGACAGATGTAGACATGACTTATTTATCAGCTTCTTTTTGTCTTGTGTTTCTTCCTTCTGTCTGTTTCATCATTTTTTTTCTTTTAATCTGTGGTGATTCCAAGGATAAGAATGACATAAATGCTCTTGAAAATTGCAATCCACGTGCTTATGTATTTAGTGGTAGATTTGCTTAAAGGTCAATTTTGTCAATGACTGAAAGCACACGGTACAAGTTAGGTGTCTCGGAAATTCATGATGTTTTAGGTGTCTAGGAAACTAACTCGTACCCATGGGAAAACAGATATCGCTCATGTCTGACCTGTTGTTGGGTTTTAGAATATATGTCTGCACAGAAACCATGTTAAAATGAAATTCCTTGCTACCTGATAACACCTTATATTTCCCAAAAACGAACAAGGTGTACTAAGATGCTAGTCTTACAACCATTCCATCTTGGCATCCTATTTAGGGTTTGTTGACCAGAGAGGGAAGATGAAAGAGAGGGATTCTTATGGACTTGACTTCTTTATACCCTAGAAGAGGGGGAGTGTATGAACGGTATCGATCCTGCTTTCCCTGGAGTTATTTCCTGTTGCTCAGATAGCAAGTGTCAGTTTTGCTTGTTTGCCACCTTTTTTATCCTCTCATCTTCTCCACAAGTTGGAGTCAAACATTAGCCATGGCTATCGGGGCTGCAATAGAGTTCTTGTGGTCAGCCTAAGTACTGAAAACCCATTGTGTTTATAACTAAAGTCGTGGGTTGGATTGCTGACTTGTAATGACTCTGTAGGTTGAAAGACTGAGTTATAACAACTTCTTGTTTGACTCAAGGGGTCAATTTGGTTAGACTTGTTAGTGGGGCCCATTAATCAACAACAAATTATTCTACTTGATTTGTAGGGATTCAGGCTAACTTGAACTTGCAGGCATTTGTACAGATGGTTTGAGTCACTCCAAGTTTGACTCCATCTTGTGTGCAGGTTGGGTCAAATAATCTTATGATGTATCATTAAAGTTGAAAAATGAGTCATCTTGTGAGCCAACATAAGTCAGTTCAAACTTGATCAAATGGATTTTAAACGATGAATGCTAGTATCGCACCAGAGAGAGAGAGAGAGAGAGAGAAATATATAGAGAGAGAGGCCAATCATTTGCTTGGATGGTTTCTTTTAAAGGTGCCTCTGTTACATTCTTTTTTCTTGTAATAAAAGGGGTGTTGTTTTGAGACATACTTGAAAACTAGGCAGATGATCATCAAACAGCTCCTTTATGCATGCCAAAAACTACCTGTAGGTCCCACTATAGAATGGTCTCACTATAGAACTATGGTCCCACTATAGAATTACTCTGTTAATCAAATCTAAAATAACTCGATCGCTTTGCTGGATAGAAATTTTGTTTAGATTTTCTTCAACTTCTACTTTAAATGTGCATATTTTCTCAGCCTCGTTGGTGCTTCTGGTTCCCACTAACTCCTTAAAGGTTGCTTCTTGGTTTATTTCTGCTAAGACTGATGGATTAAAGATAAAGTCGGAGACAACTTCTGAAATAGGGTTGGTAACAGCAGGTTGCTCATCCTCTTCTTCCTATCTGATATTGGGTTAAAGGGGGAGTAGGTCATGATTAGCCAGTGATCATGCACTGTTCAGTCACAGCCTCTCACTTCAGTCCCATATCAAATATGAGGGGAGGGGTCTGCCTCCTGTAAAATGGTTCAAACACCTGCTTTCTGGATTTTCTATTATGGGCTGGTGCTTCCAAATCAAGTGGACCAGCCTCCTCTTAAGGGGTCCAGCCTTTTGGCTGCCTCCTCTGAAGGTTCCAGCCCAAACAACAGTCCCGCATCTTTTGGCACTCCATTTTCCCCACTTATTTCCTTCCAGTGGATTTGCAAATCAGATGGCCAGAATAGCTGAATTTAAGTTTCAGTCCTCCCAAGCTCAGGAGTACTGAATTATGTTTGGGTTGAACTCGTCATGTTCATTTGATTAAATGGCCGAGATGAGAGTGGTAAATGGGGTGGCAACTAGTATGGCACTATATATATATATCACACAAGCAAATGTTTCTGCTTCCATATATATATATATATATATATATATATATATATATATATATCACACAAGCAAATGTTTCTGCTGCCATTTCTAATTCGTGAGTGGAAACTTCCATTTCTGATAAAGGTACATACTACATATAAGAAAATTTGGGGTACTGTTTACACTTCGACCTTCCACTTCCACTCATCATCATCGTCCATCCTTATACCATTAATCTGGGGTTAGCAACTATAGCCTGATACGGATAGAATTCTCAGTCTATACTATCATCCTTTAAGTGCTTACCCCTCAGTAAAACATGAACTATAATGCTTTTGTATTCTCCTACATGTTCTTTTCCCAATTGTTGTAAAGTGTTGAAAATGAGAGGTTCGTGAGCCAACTGTTTTCAAACCAGTGAAATCAACATCACCGGCTGGTTTAGGTATATATGCTTGTTGCACTTGCTTATTTTCTCGAGCTAATTGAGGCTCAAGCAAAGGGAATTACTCCTTAAACATTGCAGGACAGTATGATGCCAAGGACTCTCTACCGGCCAAGCCGAGCTCGCAAACCGGAACATTTCACCATAACAAATGGCACAACACAATAAGCGGGAATTACTCCCAGACGAACGGCACCATGCCGACCGTCCTTGACAACCAAACCCGACCAGGGACTCGGGACAACTCTCTGTGTCCCATGGTGCCCTGTAAAGGAGCGGGGACCATCCCCTAACACTTGGCAAGCAGTACCGTGTCGACAATCTTGTAACATCCTGGCCTGGGACTCAAGACTGCTCGCTGTGTTGCACGCCACATGACAAAAAGGCAGGGAGTGACTCCCAAAACGCCTCCTGTGAGCGGCCCAACACCATTAGCTCCGACAGCCGAGTCAAACTTGGGTTCTGGAGCCACTTGGAGGGCTTATTCTGATCGCGGTCGCCAGACTGGCCGTGATCACTATTAGTCGCTGCTTGTCGAACACCCATGTTCAGAATGTGTCGTCTGTTAGGGGCGCGTTCAAGCTGAAATCCCCCACCAGACTGGGTAGTCCCCGCCGGAGCCTCTATCAGACTAGGTACGCCCTCCCAACACCTCCACCGGACCAGGTAGGGTCCCCAACCGCCGCCCCCGCCTCCACCGGGCTGGGTCCCTTCGGCCAGCCCTCCCACCAGACTGGATAGCCCCTTCTAGCGCCCCTCCTAGCCCACCTCTCCACCGGACCAAATGGGTCCTCCCAACACCGCCACCAGACCAGATGGCCCTTCTTGGCGCAGCTCGTGCACCAATCGGACCAAGGGGGTCCTCCTGCCGTGCCTACCGGACCAGGTAAGCCCTGTCGGCGTGCCAACCGGACCAAGTAGGCCCTGCCAGTGCCTCCACTGGTCCAGGTATCCCCCTGCCAGGGTTCAAGATCGCGGTCGCCTGACTAGCCGTGATCAGATCGAGATGCGGCATATCGCGTAGTCGCATTCAAGAACGCAGCTCCTGAGCGTGGCGTGTTCAAGCTGAAATTCTCCCCCGAATTGGGTAGCCCCTGCCAGCACTTCAACCGGGCTGGGTAGCCCCTGCCAGTGCCTCCACCAGACTAGTTGGCCTCTTTGGGCCACCGTACCCAGTCCAGTTGGGCTCTTGGTGCCACTCCACCTTGCCATCTACTTAACAGGACTAGGGGGCACCTCCCAGTGGCTCCACCAGACCAAGTGGGTCATCCCAGCGCGCCCACTCAGCCCATGCACCAGCCAGACCAAGGGGGTCCTCCCAAAGGCTCCATCGAACCAGGTAGGCCCTGCCAGCACCCCAATTAAACCAGGCGTCTCCTTTGGGAGCACCAACTAGACTAGGTACCCCCTATTTTGCCCAGTTTTGGGCCTATAAATATCCCCTAGGGGGCCCAAAAAAAAAAGCAGCAGCAGTAGCATGCACATCCAGGGAGAACCGCCAATGGGTCTAAGGTGGTCTTTGCGAGGAAGGTGATTCGACTTGTTTTGGCTTTAGTCTTTGATACGCCGGGGGTACGTCATGATGGCACCCCGCTAAACGACGCTTAGACAAGTCATAAGTCTCATCTTATGAGAATATGCAGTGTATGCTCAAGGGCTACATGACACATGGGGCCTCAATCTTTTGCCTTGAAGAACGTGCCCTACTCAAAAGTTATGGTCAGAACGCGCCTCACTCAGAGGCCGTGATTAGGACGCTGTCAAACAGACGACCGCGTTCATCTGAGAACATGTCACTGTCGAAGATCGCGTTCAAGCTCTGACATCTATCCGATGGCTGTCACATCGGCTAAGTTTGTCTTTGTCAAACAACCCTCAGATGGCTCCTGCCTACCCCGGTCTTAACGGAGTCTGGTTGCTCTAGTCTCAACGACGACCGACCGCTCCAGTTACAACGGGGTCAACGTCGCCCGACTACCCCAGTCTCAACGTTGGCTGACTACCCCAGTCTCAACGGCGCCCGACCACTCCAATCACAGTGGTGCCCACGACACTCGCCTGCTCCAGTCACAACGGTGCCCACAGCATCCAACTACTCTAGTCACAACGGTGCCCATGTCACCTGACTATTCCAGTTACAACGGTACCCACGGCACCCGATTATTTCGGTCTTAGCTGCTCCACCTGAGCCGGTCCCCGACTGCTCCACTTGAGTCCCTGAAAAATAGGCAGAACCTCTGGACACATGGAATTCCCGACGACACTCAACAATACATAGCAGAAGGTCGTCAAGGAACTTGCAAGCGCACTTTAGCACCGGATGTGCGACATTCAAGCTTTCCGATGTAGGAGTCGTTCTCGGTCCAGTGATCGGCAAGCACACGCCGAGGGAATGCTACGCAGTCATCTCCCAAATGGCGTCTTGCCGAATCATGGGTCCTTCAATAGACATTATGTACCAAGGCAAAAATACCCGTGTAATGATGTAATGATCCGGGAATCGGCACTTATGATAGGATTGTCCCGTGGGTTGCGCACAACTTGTAATCGGACTTCCGATGCCCCATACATATCAAGCCTTTCACGCCATATATCAATGAAGTCCAGTCAGGGAATTGACTCCCATCTGCACCGGCTGCCAGTCTCAACATCGTCGTTGGACTGTCATCCGCCTCACAGCTTGGTCCCTACCCGGTCAACGGAATGGACCTCACACCTGAGCCTGTACCTGCATGCTCCTAGCGAGCCAGTGTCTGCAGCTCCACACCCGAGCCAGAACCTGTTAGTTCCAGTGTTTTAAAACTCGACCCGGCCGGTCTGACCGGTTAACCCGCCACCCGGTCTCAAAATCGGGTTAAAGCAATGCTTAGACCGCCCAAGACCTAAAACCCGTTCAAACCCGGTTAACCCGCCCCAACCTGGTAAAACCAGTGTGACCCAGGCGGGTCAGAGACATATTTTCTATTTTTAATTTCGTATCATTAGTTTAATTTTTAATTTTTAATTAATATTTTGACCTTATCATTTAATGGTATTAATGAAGGATTAGCATTACTTTTAGAAGTTGAAAAGACTTGGGCTCTAACCTTCCAACTTCTAATCTTTCTAATTTTAGCTTATTCCCTACGTGAGTACGTGCGGTCTGCAGAACAACAAAAGGAAGAAGATGAAGTCCCGAGAATACTCATAGAGGGAGATGAAGACAAGGAATAAGATGAAGGACCATTGACATATAAAAATTTAGATGAAGAAGAAATTTGACTTAACACACCATGAAACTTTTGTTTTATGATATACTAATTGTAGTTGATAAATTGTCATATGTAGTGTTTATTTAATATATTTTTTGTTCCTTTTTTAGACTATCTTAGTGGTTGTTTAATGATTTTTTTTTATTTTTACAATATATGTTAAAGTGTATCTTTCATATTTCTAACTTAAGGTATATTAAAATTCTATGGCGATAAATAATATTGATATTTACTGTTCTAGTATTCATGTTGGAGATGTGACGTTAGAGCGTTGGAGACTTGCCTTGGAGTCTAAAGGTTTTAAAATTAGTAGGAGTAAGTCAGAGTTTATGCACTGTAATTTTAGTAATGGGAGAGTGGTTCAGGAAGACATGGTTCTAATTGATGGTCATAACATTCCGAAGAGTAGTAGCTTTCGATACTTAGGGTCTATCATACAAGAGAATGGGGAGATTTGTGATGGCGTTACACATAGGATTAAGGCAGGCTGGTTAAGATGGAGAAGTGCATCAGGTGTCCTTTGTGATCGTCGTATGTCTGTGAAACTCAAAGGGAGATTTTATAGAACGTCTGTGAGACCTGCTTTGTTATATGGTACCGAGTGTTGGGCAGTACGAAAGGAACACATCCACAAAATATGTGTAGCAGAGATGAGGATGTTGAGATGGATGTGTGGCAAAACTAAGAAAGACAAGATTAGGAATGAGCACATCCGTAAAGATTTAGGGATAGCTCCAATTGATAGTAAAATGAGAGAAAATAGACTCAGGCGGTTTGGACATGTGTTTCGTCGCCCTAACTCAGCGCCGGTTAAAAGATGTGACCAAATCTTAGTGGATGCTAGTAAAAGAGCTCGAGGAAGGCCTAAAATGAGATGGTGCGATGTTATTAGGAAGGACATTAGTTTCTTGAGTTTAAATATGAATATTGCACTTGATAGAAATCTTTGGCGGAACATGATTCATGTAGCCGACCCCAATTAATTGGGATAAGGCTCTGATGATGATGATGACTGTTCTAGTATTACGGGTCACGGGTTAACCTGAACGGTTAAACTATTGACCCGTGACCAACCTAACCGGGTCAAGATCCGGGTCTGGTTTTAAAACATTGGTTAGTTCTATGCCGAGCCAGTGTCCTCCGCTCCACTTCCCGAGCCAATACCTCGCTTTCATAGACCCAGAGTCTGTGCACTCTCCATTGCCCACATTAGGACCGGTCTCCCCATCTCTGCTCATCCCTGCTGTGTTGTAGCTTCGTCGTTACACTGGGTCAAGCTCTCCCGACGTCGCGGTCTTCAGGGTGCCTAACTCTCTTCCTTTGGTAGTAGAAAAAAGGGTGTTCGGATTACGTCCGATGTAAATTAACACCGATCGTTTGCGGTCGGTGGAGAAATGTTCTGCACCTGAACTCCACATCATCTGACACACCTTCACCCATGGAATCAAACCTGCACTTGCTGCCTAAACAGCTACCACGCGCACACATGCCCTTGTCCACGTGTCGTCCATACGACTACGCACGCGTGTTGTGGGAGGCACATCCCAGTTGAAATATAATTCCGCAGCAATTGTCGAAACTCGATTGGCACGCCCGCAAAACACATACACCCACACAAAACTCAAAGATACCCAGCAAAACCCATGATCAACCACAAAGTACATTTTTTCCCCTGCCATTCTGCATGTATGAACAGCTACTCTTTCTTCATGAGAACAAAGGCTAGGAGACTTGGATGCTACATCAATTTTCATTTTTGTGCATTTTGTACAAATATTTACATGGAACTGTAAGGGTGCCTAAACCAGCTTTGTAAGGTGCAGTTCTTATCTAAATGCATACACTTGCAGTTCTTATCTAAATGCATACACTTGAATGCTGATTTACAAGTTCTTATCTAAATGCATACACTTGCAGTTCTTATCTAAATGCATACACTTGAATGCTGATTTACAAGAAACCAGTTGTGACATAGTGATGCAGTTCTGTAGATTAATGTAGAAGTAACCTATTTATTCTGGATCCATGTCAAACAAATTTGATGAAAGGAAACAGTTGCTATCCTAATTATATTGTTGAAAATAATTATTTCAAATGTGAGAAGGATTAGAAGGAAAAGTAATTGAAAAGATGTGTTGAATAAGATGAAATTTGTGCTTGTGCTCTACTTTTCTAATCAATGTGCACAAGCAGACATGTTTTAGAACATGAAAGTAAGAATCGAACACGGTATTCAATGTAAAAATAAATGTGGATTCAGAATTTCAGCCATTTTAGCAGAGGCATACAGTTTGCATTTGGAGACAGCTTGTACTTCTTATACATGTGCTGTTAAAATGATCCAGTCACTGGAAGACATTATTGTTTTTTTTCTGACTTTGTTCTTTTCCTGAAATAAAAATAAACAAATTCTTACTTTTTAAGTTGCTCTTATGAAGGTGGTTACTGGTGGGACTGGTGCAGTTCTTCGGCAAAAATTTTCTGACAAGTTGGATAATTTGCATGAAGCTATTGCATCTCTTGGGGCTCTCCCAAGGTCGGAAGGATCTGAAGAGGAGCATCTATTCGAAAATTTCCATTCCAGTAGGACCATAAGAAAATTAATCCTAGACTGCCCTGCGTTTGCTGCTACATTGTGGAAGACAGCTTTGAAGGGCAAGTCTGAAATGTGGGCTCAAGGTCACAGGTCCGAGTCTAAACACCAGAGACTATGTTATGATATGTTCATACGAGGGCAGTGAAATCCTCGCACAATCACATAATGTTTATTCTCTTTTGCAGCTCCAAGGTAGTTTCTGCTTTTCTAGAATCATCTGATTCTGAGGTAAGGGACTTGGCAAGGACCGAGTTACAAGGGTTGATTGATTCGGGTGTTCTGAAGGTCGCCGAGAGTAAGCACTTGAAGAAAGAAGACTGAAACAGCCCCATTAGGATGCTACTTGTATGACTTATTATTTTCCATGTGGAGCTTGTCATCGCAGCAAAAGAAATTTTGTAACGAGCTGGATTCCTCTCGAGTGTAAGATAACATTATGCCCAGATGTTTGGTTGATGTCCATTTTTTATCTTCAGAATTGTAGAATCGAAAGGACCAGCCAGAGGGGTTATATATTCGTTGGCTAAAAGAATGCTTTCGACTTTGAAAAGACTCGTTACAGTAATCAGTGGAAATTTGTGTACAGAACAATCAGAATCTGGCATGAAGACATAGCTGCCCCCCCCCCCCCCCCCCCCCCCGCTCCTGTGGCGCGGTTCCTCTGGCATGAAGACGAAAGTGTACACAATGTCTTTTCCTCGACTAAACGGTTTAATGTTTATGATTGTCCCGAGTCTTAATCAGAAATAATTCTTGTTTTGTTTGTTCCTTTTTTCGTCAGCCTGGGTAAACCTTTCGGCAAGGAAAATGAAACGATAAGGATTTTGGGCAAGTCAAAAAATTTTGAGGGCAGCTCGGTTTCACATAAAGTACCTTCAAATATCGTAAAAAGACTTGGTTGGGCACCAAAAAGACTGTAGTTTATGATGTTTTATGGTGTTTTACTGCGAAACCTCGCGGCACTCTTAAACATCATCGTCCTCCATATGGTTCCCCAGCTACATGAACAGTCGTTCAGCAAGCTGACAAACTGTTAAAACAAATTTGATCCATTCCGAATATTTGCCTGGCAGCAAACGACCCTGGAGGAATAGTAGCAGCAGCCGATAGGAACGCACTCCTCTTCAGCTTTCTATCGGAAGAGAAAGCTGTGTTCGATTTGCTGCATTCTCTCTTACGACGACGACGACGATGTCTCTTAGCACTAAGGGCGCGTTTGGTTGGACCGTCAAAGTACAGTCATCTGACATGATCTGACGTGGGAGGAGATTTTGGGTTAAAAAAAATTTCATTTGAGAAAGTTAGCGCCATTTTTGGTGGAGTGGAGGGGGGTGAGAAGGAAATTACAGAGTTGCCCTTTTTTTAACCATTTTTATATGGGATGAAGGAGATTAAAATATAAATAGTCAAAAATGTCTTGAGAATCCCCAAAAAACTACTTCTCACGAGTGTTTTGAGATTTTTGATCTCTCAACCAGACGTGTGTCTCTCTCTCCTCGTATGAAAATCGAGATATTTGGGTTACATTTGATTAAAATTGTAAAAATGTCAGAGATTTCAATCATTAGAATCGTTGGAACGCTTTCAACAATATGTTTCAAATGCAACTTAAGATGTTATTTATTTCGTCGAAAAAGAATATAATTTTGTAGCTTTGGAATCATCGATTTCAAAATTACCATAGTTTTTCTAATTTTAAAATTAAGAGTATTTCATTTTGACGATTGTAAGATAAAACAAGATGCTTTGTTGGTTTGATATAATTTCAACTCATTTTTTTACTTTGGTTTTAGTTTCTCGTGGTTAGGGACCGTAAACTAAATAAAATAAAGCAAATCTGAGAGACAAACATGATCAAAGTTTTCCCTGATTTACAGTCCAATAAATAACTGAAAAATCTTATAAAATAAAACATTTACAGTCATTTATTACATTTTACAATGAAACAGATAAATCTTAAATTTGCCAAATTGAAAGATTTGACATTTATGTAGGGGACCTCACATAAGAAACCCCCAATAAAATCACACTGCTCACTCTTAATTAGGCCATGATGAATGATGACGCAAGCCCTGAAAGACGCTCGCTCGGCAGGGGTGGTGTGCCCTCCAACTACGTAAGGTTAAGGGGGTCGGTTAATTTGTGTGTGTCGTTGATGAGCCCCCGCCTCCTGGAAGGGGTGGGGGCTTCCAAAAATTGGCGGGCGGCCCCCACCAAAAGTAGGGAAGAAGGCCGCTCGCCGTAATATAAGATGTGTTCGCTCTCGTAGGCGTCGGCGCGACCCGCCGTCTCTAATCGATCATTGACGAGTCGCCTAACACCCCCGACAGGACGGGATAACCTCTCAACCTTCGACGAGCGATTTTAGTTATAGAACTGACGAGCAGTGGGCATTTCGGATTGGCCGATGTGGGACTAAAAAGTATGGAGACTTGCTAAAAACGAAGTAGATGAGAGGGAGCCTGCAAGCGAGCGGGTGGGAGATGATCTTGGCGCCAGGTCGTTCCCCACCCGCCTTGTTCCCTCCAACTCAGATTTCCCCTAAACCCGTTCCCAGCGTCGGCTTTCCCTCATCGTGCCCACTCTTTAGCTTCTCCGCGTCCTCCTCTTCTTCTCGATCAAAGCATGGGAATGGGGGAGCTCACTTCAGGTGCCGCTGCACCGATGATGACAACGGCGGCGGCGGCGGCGGCGGCGGCAGTAGAGACTTCTTCGAGGTAGTACGACGAACAATTATTCTTCTGTGTGGCTTCGTTTCCTCTTTTCAGCCTTTTTTGTTTACGTTTATTGTTGGTTGTGACCCACCTCATCATGCGGCATCACTAGTGAAAATTTGATGTTTTCCGTGCGTAGTCGCGTACTTTGTAGGCCCGATCACAAGGTTCGTGTTTCCTTATCAGGTCGGATTAGGAAAAGTTTTTAATTCGGGTTGTAGTGTTCGTAGGAATTCGGAAAACAGGTATTATAAGGAATGGTCGCAACGTAGTATGTAGATGCTAAAGCAGTTTCAACTAGAAGCGTGACCAATCGCGAACATAAAAATGTTACTTTTGGTCCCTTTTCCCCCCTAAAACTTGCAGTCGACATGGATCTTTTGAAATGTGTAATACAATAAAACATTTCTACAACTACAAGGGAAAAGGTCGAGTTAACAGTGATTGTTTTCAAAAAGGGAAACAAAAGCAGAGTTTCCTTACACTGCTTTTCTGGAGTGGAATTTATATGCTATCATTCCTCGTAATAGGATGAGTTTTAAACTAGTCAGAGGAGAAGGCTTAGCGTTCGCTTCTTGTATTACAGCGGAAGCATCCATAAACTGATGAGTAGTCGCAGGGAGTTTGTTGTATTTAATTGGTCATGTTTTGCTTTTATTTCCCCCCTTTAATATTGGAGGACACCGTTTCTCACTTCTTTCATTCTCCCATCTTCTGATGGCAAAGCCCTTTTGAAGATTCATTTGAATAACCAGCATGGATCACAAAACAGAGAGCTTCTTTTGTAAGGAGAAACCTTTTCATTTTGCCTAGTTATAGCTTTCTATAATTAGTATACGGTAAGGTTTGGAAGGTAATTTTTGTAGGCTCAGTCTCTTCGTTAAACCTGCTGCCATTTGCTGGTACATGAGGCCTATTCATGCAGATTGCTTGTTTAATTTGGTCAAAGATCTCTATGAGATGGTAAGATTTAGGATTTCTAAAAGTTCATAGGTACATAAGGCTTAATCAAGTCTCATCATAGGTTTTCTTACGTCACTTTTGGAGACTTCCATGTTTATCATTGCTGGTAATTTCCATAGGCATTATCATTGCTGGTGATCTCCATAGGCATTTTGGTAGATCAACTTATAATAGTTAATGGGCTCAGTTTTCATCACCTGAAGAAAGTTTTATCAAATGGTTCAGTGCATAAAAATTGAAAAAGGGAAATAATTCTTACATGCCAATATATATATATATATATATATATATATATATACATATATATATATACATATATATATATACATATATATATATACATATATATATATATATATATATTTCTAATGTTTCTATAACATTAACAGGATTTCTCAGTGCTGCTGACGGATGTCCCATGGGATGGTCGGACTATATGGAGCACTATGGCCGCCTATTTATTCAGTTTACATATTCCTCTGAGCTTTGGTGGGCTACCAACCATTTGCCAAGTTCTTAATCAACCTGTTCTTGATCCCCTGATGGAGGTAAGCTAAGACCCATCATTGTTTTTCCTGATGACGAGGAACCTGGCAAACCAGAAAACCTCGGGTCACGCACCCCTAGACCCATCATTTTGTTGATAAATTATTGCTCAAATCTGTAGGATAGATGGAGAGAACCTAGAAAAGATAAAATGAGAAACAACTTGCTTACTGTATGAGTAAGTCTCATGAATTTTCAGTTTCTGAGCACACTTGAGAGTTTCTGTTTGGGAGCATTCAATGAATTGTTCCCCCCATAATAAATAAATCTTTAACTCATTTTGGCCATATATTCACTTTGTTACCATTTGTCTTGATTGGATCAGACAGCATCTCTTGTTCTCCTTCAAACTTTGGAGGTTGCCGGGGCACTGATGCTGCTGCACTATAGTGCAAAAAAACCATATAGGCTCTCCAGCTTCTTCCAACATCGGGGTAATTCAGAAGAAAGGAACTGGATAAAGGCTGCTACTTTTGGTCTCATATTTTTGATGCTGGTGGTACTTCTGACGTCATTACTTGCTGACAGTTTGATTGGACCCAAGGTCAGTAATAAATCTTACTCTCCAATTTCTATTTTTTATATCATAGACTCCATTTTTGATTTCCCCAATTCATTCCCTTAGCTTGCCCATGTGCTTCTAATGAATGACACTTTTTAGTAGGGAAACAGACTTGTATAAAGGGTGTGGATATATGAAACAAGGAATGGAACAGCGATGCCCTTCATTTCTCTTACTGCATTTAATCCACTGCTTGTGGAGCATTAAGCAAAGAGAATGTCAGATTCGAAATCCATGTGTTCCAAAAATGCCTACTAAATAGTGGAAACTTTGTAAGGTAGAAGATTTTTATAATTGAAAGGAATCTTATCTAGTAGCCTTGGATATTGAAACCAGACCTCAAACCATTACTTTACCATTAGAGGATTGATAATATCCAATATATTCTGTACCAATCAAGTCTTTAGTTCCTGGTTGAAATTTATAATATTTCCTTTTATCCCATTGCCACACACTAAAATAAGAAGGCAGGGCTATTGTCTTTCATTTCAGCAGTTCCACCAGTTTTTTCTTTGGAAAATGGTGGAATTGTAACCCTTCAATGGATTATGTAAAGAAATGGTGGAATTACGTGCCAGCATATTATGAGAAGAAACCTATGTTTGTACGATCTAGTTGAAAGAAGACATAATTGGTAATCACCCTTCAAATAACAAAGAAAAGAAATGTTAAAAGGAAGGTTGCAGAAAACCAAAGAAGAGTTAAGTAATTTGTTTTGACTTCAGAGAAGATGGTATAGACCCAAAAATGACACAGAATATCTATGAGTTAATATATCCATCCAATTGAGCATTGGGTAAGTGCCTTCTGAATCTGAGATCTGAGACTTCTCTCTATAAAATTCATTTTTTATGGAAGGGTTCAGAAAAGACATCAGGGACCAGAAGGATAGTATAGGATCTCCATGAGTTGTAATGAGACTTCACCTGACGATACATCCCTTTTGAATAGTGATCCAGGCTGTCCCACTGCTGCCTTTTCCCTCATTCAGTCATTCCCTGTGTCACTGTCCTTCATTAGTGAGAATTGCATAAGGTCTCCTGAAAAGGTTGGCAAGAAACAACTTTTTGGCACATCAGTGATCTTCCAGATGCTCAAGATTTATCACTATTTGCTACAAAAGTAAAGGACCATGAACTTTCACTTCCAGGATGTCTCCAAACTCTTGACATATTGAAGAGTTGGAATGCTGTAAAACCATAACACAGTGCTTCTCTAGCAATTTGTGCTCATTGCTCGACTTATCTTCTCCAGACCTACCCCATCACTTAAACAAGGAGGGCCACAAATAGTTCATCTTATGAGATTATCTTTGTATGCTATTCCTGTGACCTCTTGCTTCATTTCTTACAGAAAGTTTGATTAAGGGACTTGTAATAGGACATCAGTGTTTGCATCTAACCTAATAAGACATCAAATTGTCAGCAACTTTTAAGAATGAAGATATGCAACCAAAACAAGAAGTGCTTGCAGTCAAGCAATAACTGTAAATGCATCTATTCTATTAATGAATTTGGTACAATGGGCATGCCTGCAATCATACAATCAGATTGCCCTATGGTTTTCTCTTAATTAACATCAAGCTTGATCTGTAGCTACATGATCTCTGTCTAAAAGTTTCTTAATGCTGTTTTTTTCCCCCATTTTTCTTATTGGCAACAGAATGTTAAAGATACACGGTCTTGAACTACTCTCTTTTTGTTGCATATGTTGACTTACTCCGTTAAATTCATTGAGTAGTGTGACAAAAACTATAATAAAAGGAAACAAACTTAGCTCTCTGTATCTTAACATCCTCTCACCGTTGAGCTTTGCAGTAAAAGTTAATATCTACCGTCACAGTGTGCATGATAGCCAAAACTCTCACAGTTGAGCTTTGCTCGTTCAATACTTGCAGGATGTAAATAATCCCGAACTGAGGAACATACTCCTGAGCAGTCCTCTCTCGGAAGTTGCCTTCTTCTTCATTTATTATACAATCAAATATAAATCTAGCAACATTAAGCAAGGCTCTACGCAAGATTTGCTGTACCATCGGAATGAACCGTGCCAATTTTTTTGACCGTACGATTCTGTGCGGCGGTACCGTGATGAGAACGGAATTTTTTGGGGGCTAATTTTTAAAAATAAATAAATATTTTTTACTAAAAATAAGAGTAGCAAATGACACCGTGCCGATATATGTGTTGTACCAATTTTATACCGACACAATCTGGAACAGTCGGTATGAGCCAGTTTAGTGCGATTCTACACACCATAATTCTACGTGATAATATATTTGTCTAATAATGATGTACAAATAAATATAAATACATAATATATTTTTTGAAAAAACATTTCTTGTAACAGTGGTATACCGGTAAAGACAAATAGTCTCGAGAGGTATATAAGAAGGCTAATTAGTTGGCTAAACAACTTGGTTGGTTGATTTGTCCCGTAGCTCAGTTGGTCTAGAGCGTTGGTCTTATGAGCCGAAAGTCGCGGGTTCGAGCCCCGCCGGGACCACCATTCCATTCCTCCTCTCTTCTTCTCTCTCCTTCCTTTAATGTGTTGAACGCTACAGCAGATTGAGTGATTTCTACCCTGGCTGGCACGCTTTCCGTATTTAAATCTGCAAGAATAATATATATTCATAATAAACCAATAATTCGCCGCCCCACTTTTCATTTTCCCTACATGAGAATTATTCTTTCTGTATTTCAGAGTCTCCATGTTCCATCAATTTCTTATTCTTTTCTGAAGGTGATCTTCTATCGATTCCAAGGAGATAAGATGCAATAACCAGTGAAAAAAAATGGTCATAATTAACAACACATGTTGAAAATCTTAACAGCAATTCGTTTCCTTGCCTATTTATTGTAACCAGGTCGAGTAGTACTTAATTTTGAAAGTGCGAGCTTTTTTTGGGGGGGGGGGTGTCTATGTAGGTGTATCCATTCTCAGCTCCCCATGGTTATTATCTGTGACCTGCAGAGATGCCAATGAGCCACTAATTTGCTCTGAATCCCTATGCAAAATGTCTCAGATTTAACAATTAGCAGTTCCTGTAATTAGATGGGAGATGACGAGGATCAAAAATAGAGTTCCTTTCCATATGTATGGAGCAAAATGGCTCCATTTTTAATCCACACATGGACTACTAATATTGGTGATCACTTGTTCCTTGAACATTTTACATCTTCTAATTCTTGGCTCTGTAGCACTTGATTTAGAGAGAGAGAGAGAGAGAGAGAGAGGGGGGGGGGGGCAGCTGGCCGCTTCTGGATGCACAGCCATAACACGGCACTAACCATGTCAACCCCCAAACCCCAGCCAATGGAAAATGCCACCTTTGGAACCTCTCAAGCTCATGAGTTGGTCTGGCTCCTCTCCCTCCATTAATCCCGCCACCTCCCTC
The DNA here is from genome assembly GCA_022559845.1 of Amorphophallus konjac. Classification (NCBI taxonomy): domain Eukaryota; kingdom Viridiplantae; phylum Streptophyta; class Magnoliopsida; order Alismatales; family Araceae; genus Amorphophallus; species Amorphophallus konjac. The sequence continues at coordinate 45,522,644 of CM040127.1, read as the reverse complement.
TTTTCTGCCTCTTCCTTCTTCCCTCTCTTCTCCCGGCCGGTTCCTCCCATTTAATCATCGGTGCACCTCCCCACACACAGCAGGAGCAACAGTTGGGAGCATATCCTCTGTTGCCCTCCTACAGTACTGTCATCACCACAATCACCGTCGTCTCATCCACACCGGTACCATATATATCCGCCCATGGCAGAGTTGGAGAGGCAGATCAAGGAAAAGGCCAAGGAGCTGAAGCATATCCTCAAGAAGGGCATGAAGGTGGTGAAGAAGTCCTGCAAGCACGGCTGGCTGAAGGTCAAGATCTTGAAGGCCATGATGAAGCGATAGCCGGCATGGCCATTGGGCCAGCTGGGGTTAATTTGTGCCCTTAATTTGACAGGCATTAATCTATATTAATTATATGTTTATAAAATGCATCTTTCATTCATCTCTCTGTCTGTCCACTCCCCATCCTTCTCTTGGTCTCATGTTCCCTTCCCATGTTAAGTTTGTACATTAAATCATGTTTCTTCCGCCGAATTTTCTTTCTTTCATGTCCACCTTTCATATATATATATACATAAATGAACAGTTTCATCATTCAAGCTGGGGTTGTACATAACGACTCCATGCATGTAATTAAGCTAATCCATCTTGTCCAGAATTGATCACATTCTTCTCCTCAGAAGGGTTCCAATTATCTCACTGGAAAGGTTGGGCCTGGATTTGAATCACATCATTAATTCCCGGCCGCATGCCTTAGAATTGATATAAATTTAAAGAATTTTAAGAGCCATATTTTATCTCATTTGGGATCATTCTGATTACATCCATGTAAGAACAGCTTAATATGTTTGGGTCCCTCCCACATTAATGTAGCTTTGCATTACTTGTGCTGAATTCTGGGGCGGTTTATCACAAATGGATTAGCTGCAAAATCGCATTATGAAATTTTGAACATGCAGAATAAAGTATTCGAATCTCACCTTGATATATATATATATATATATATATATATATATATATATATATTCAGTTAATTATATTGTGGGTCTCTCCGAGCAAGAAAAAGGTTATTCGGAGAGAGATTATGGGTATTTTGATCTGTTCTTAAATTTGGTTAAGAACTATAATTAGGGTTAAATAAGAGATTTTAACATAATACTAACAGCTAATTACAACAGGTGATGGCAAAAGTATTTTGGCAAGTATTATAAGAATAAGGATATGCAGTTGTGCAGTTTAAGATATGAGGATTAATACAACGAAGGTATATATTGTTTCCACGGTTTCAGAGTTCAAAACTTTGATTTTGCCTTCCACAACAACATGCAGAGGGGCCCTTGACCGAGCCCTGAATTATCTTGGAGCCCACGTCCTCCTCGCTCACATAATTAGCAATGCTTCTCGAGGAGAAATTAGCTTACCAGCTGTGCCAAGGACGTGTCGTTCTTAACGCACGCCCGGGCAAGATATGATGAGTGTGAGCCTCAGGCTTCGGAGGGTGGGTGGCCGGGAAATTAGCTCCTATTAAAATTTGTTGGATTTGGTCTTCTCATTTAAAATCTTAAGACCCAGTACTTTGAAATCAGGGTGGAGTTACAGGGTCAAATGCGCTAACTGATCTCGATTAAGCGCTCTGTGTGTGAGAGATGTGGTGGGGCCTACATTCTCTCTCTCATCGGATCCGATATCAAAATCCGCCCAAGGTGTTTAGTGGAGATGAGTCTATTATTTTATACATATTTTATTTTAACTCGTTTTCAATAAGTTAACTCCTATTAGAGTTTAAGAACTTTTACAAATAAATCATCGTTAAATATGAATTTGTAAAAAATATTCTTAAAAATATATTCACAGTCATATCACTGCACAAATTACAATATTGTGTAAATTTGTTATTCGCTCCAAATTAATTAATTATTCCAAATATATATTGTATTTGCTTTATATATTCCAAATATATATATACGTGTGTGTGTGATGCTCGCCTAACAGTTTCATTCGCTCCATTCTCGTAACAACTGAGTGTGTGTGTGTGTGTGTGTGTGTGTGATGCTCGCCTAACAGTTTCATTCGCTCCATTCTCGTAACAACTGAGTGTGTGTGTGTGTGTGGGAGATGCTTGCCTAACAGTTTCATTCGCTCCATTCTCGTAACAACTGAGCTAATTTCCTCACTCTCGCACTCAATCGTACTACATTTATTTCAAATGTATTAATTTACTTCATGTTGCTGCAAAACCAACAACTATTCATATATATGCGGAGGACGACCCCGTCTAGTTCTCTGCAACCTAGACGATCAGACTTAACTTGTGACGTGACACAACCTCTTGGACTTAAATTAGCAATCAAGAAGGACTCGGTGATTTCACTCAAGAGGACTCACCCGCGTAGCGCGCACCCGGGTCCGTAGGTGGACCGGCGATGGGGATGAGGGTCCGGAGTTAGACCTTGGGGTTCCAGTGGTATGGCTAGCTATGGGAGGACCCCAATGGGCCAGAGATGCCCAATTCATGGGCGGCCGGCACGCCAAGTGTGACGACCCAAGATCCGGATACCGGGAAGGCTCGATACCATTCGAATCCTGACCCGCCGCCCACGAGCCGGGAGGGCTCGGAAGGGCTAAAAGGAGTGTGGAGGTACAGAGAAATAGGAAATAAAACAGGACAATTCAACAATTAACAGAAATAAATAAACAACAACTACAACAGAGTCCAGTCCAACAGAAAGTACAATCTAAAATAGTAAAATGTACCACATGCCAAGTGAACACTCGGCCCGGCGAGCTGGCAACTGAGAGCCTCCGAACAGCACCCTCGAACCTCGAGGAAGAACCGCCACACTTGTAAAGTAGGGATGAGTCTCCAAACAGAGACTCAGCAGGGGTCCCGCGGAACCCCAACCGGAAACAACGGCAGTAGCGGAAAGGAAAGCTACAACTACAGTAGGAACAGCGAACCGGTGGTCGGTCAAAACTCGACACTACAGCTACTCCTACTGTACCAAAAAAATACACCCCGATCTCACGGTCGGGACTACCAAACCACACTAGTACCACTTACCGAAGTAAAAACTCACGGCAATCCCGCCGTAGAGGCCTATCTCCCAGGACACGGCCAACCTGGACACGCTGTCCAATGTGCAACCCCGACCACCTGGTCGCGGACACCGCACCAACAAGACGCAACCTCGGTAAAGCTACTACCACCCTGGCCACTAACTCGGAAACACCAGACGGTCCAGAAAATCACATCTCGCAGACGGGAAACGGAACCCAGAAACAGAAGAGTCACGTCTCATGTGACATGAGTACCTGCCCACCAGAAGTAAGGTCGGATGCGTCCACTGACGACTTAGTCCACAGCCTCAGGTGTCTCGCTGCGACGCCCCAGGCGGAGACTGAGACACCGTACAAGTAACCACAGAACACAGAACAAGGGTCTAAGCGGGGTCGTGCTCGTCAGCACGTGTCCGATGTCCCCGACCACGTGTGCACACACTGACTGACTGCTCTACGTCAGGCCCTCTAGCTGGTATTCCTCCTGGCTCGGACTCGAGCCGCCACAGTGGGAGGCCCTACGGCAACCAGCCTAAAGCCGTCTCTCTCGGGTAAAGCCTAGCCACCACTCTCTGGTGGGACCACACGCGTGTCGGAAGGCTACGACTAGTGGGGAGTCACTGATGTGACCACTCTCCAAGGAGAAACTCCGAGAAACACGCACGCACCCTGCGCGAAAGTCGAGAAGAACCAAGTGGCGCCAAGCCACTGGACTCTTGACAGTCCTCTAGACTCACTAAATCCAACGGACCTTTAGTTACAAGACTCGGGGTCAAGACCGTCGTACGCAACGGCACAACGCAGTTAATCTTGTCTAATCCCTAGGTCTAAAACCACGGTAGCATGATGTGGACACCAAAAATTGCACGCACAGATATCCAGCTCAGCCCAGCATTAACAACGGAACCAAGTGAAGAAGCCCCGGAGGGACTGGTCATCCGGACTCCCCAAATATGCACATTGCCGTGAAGCCGTCCCCGGAGTCATGACAGCAAAGAGAAACCAACCCCCGGGAAGCTCACAATCTATGGCCCCCGAAGAAAATCAAACGAACCATAACTCGTGCTCAAAACGGGCTCAAGTTAGCCCCACCGGCACACCCTGGATGGCCCCGGCGGCACACCCCTGGGAGACCCCAGCGGCACACCCAGGCCTTCAGCGGCCCACCCCGGGGGTGGTTCAGCAGCACACCCCCAAGGTGCCTCCAGCGGCACACCCTCGTGGGAGTCCAGCGGCACACCCAAGGGGCGCCCAGCGGCACACCCCCCAGGCCCCTCAGCTGCACACCCCTGTGCCCCTCAGCGGCACACCCCTGTGCCCCTCTAGCGGCACACCCTGCAGAGGTCTTCAGCGGCACGCTCCTGCGTTGCCCTCAGCGGCACACTCATGGCGCCCTCCAGCGGCACGCCCTCAACGCCCTCAGCGGTACATTACCTGCTGCCGTCCACCGGCACACCCCCAGGTGGTCTCTACCCGGCACGCCCTAAATGGGCCTTGACCGACGCACCCTGCCACCTCTTCCACCAGTGCGCTCGATTGGGCCTTCCACGGCACACTCTCCTGGCCGTTCAACGGCATGCCCTTTGGGCCCTTCAACAGTACGCCCTGAGGCCCCCCTTCAGCGGCACGCCCCTAGTGGTCTTCAACGGCACGCCCTCCTTGCCGTTCAACGGCACGCCCTTTGGGCTCTTCAGCGGCACACTTGCCGTGTCTTCCAGCGGCACGCCCTTTTGGCCTTCCAGCGACACGCCTGTTTGGCCTGCCAGGGGCTCGCCATTAAGGCTCTTCAACGGCACATTCCGGCAGACGAGATCTTGCGCCCATGCCCTATGGATCCTTGGCGCACAGCGGGCTGTCCGAGGTGTCGCCCTGGGATTGGGACACGCTGCCTACTCCCCCTGTCACCCAGGACAAGGGAGTCAACTCCCATTAAATCCCCCCCCCCCCCCCCCGGACGCTTCCCGCCTTCGGAGGCTCCCGTCACAGGGGGTATAAGACCCCTCTTCTTCGCGGCGAGCAAAGGAGGAAGAGACAGACACCCACACGCAGACAGTGAAGAGGAGAAGAGAAGAAGAGAAAGAGAAGAAGAAGGAGAAGAGAAGAAGAGGGAAGAGAGGAAGAGAGGGGGGAGGCGCCGCCGCTCCACCCACCGTCGCCATCTGTGCGAAAAGAGAAGAAGAAGAAGAGAAGAAGAGGGGCTTGCCGCCTCGATCACCACCGCTTGAGCGAGGAGAAAGAGGAAGAGAAAGAGAAGAAGAGAAGAAGAAGAGGATGGGAGGCTTCCCCCCTGCTGCTCCATCCTCCGTCGTCCGCGCAAAGGGAAGAAGAGAAAGGGAAAAGAGGAGAAGGGAAGAAGAGAAAGAGAAGAAGAGAAGAAGAGGGAAGAGAGGAAGAGAGGGGGGAGGGCTCGCCGCTCCACCCACCGCTGTCGCCTGTGCGAAGAGAGAGGAAAGGAAGAGAGGGGAGAGTGCTGCCGCTCCACCCGCCGCCACCGCCTGAAGAGAAGAAGAAAAAGAAGGGAAAGAAGAGAAGAAGAAAAGGGGGGGAGAGGGCCTGCTGCCCTTCCTCTCCCCGCTGCAATCTCTGCTCATTTGCATAAAGGGAGACGCCCTTCTGTTTCTCCTTAGACATCCATGCCCAACGCTTCTATCCTGAGACCCCTTGAGTCTCTCTCCCTCCTGCCAAGATTCCCTTCGGCCTAGCCAACCAGCATCCCCGGCTGGTCCTTCTCCTGGCATACCCTCCGTGTGCCTCCAGCGGCACGCCTTTGGCTCACTCACTCGTCGGCACGCCCCTACGGGCCTTCCCCGGCACGCACTAGCCAAGCCCCTTCGCCGGCACACCCCTGCGGGTCTTCCCCGGTGCACCCCGTGACCTCCTTGCCCGGTACACCTTGCCCCCGGTTCACCGGCACGGTCCCCCTTGGCCTTTGCCCGACACAGCTCTCCAGCCCCTACAGGCATCCTGGCCGGCACGCTAGCCACCACCCCCAACCTTCTTGCCCGGTGCACCCCCGGCCAGCCTGGGAGAGGTTTCCCGTCTGGCGTTCCCTCCGAGTTTTCCGAGATTTCATTAAGGTGTTGCCGCTCTCGAGCGCCCACCTCCAGTTGTCGGGTTCCGCCACTCCTTGTGGGCGCGTTCCTTGTATCTCCCATACGCTCGGGTCAAGGGGAGATGCTGCCGAATTTTTGTTTGAAACAATAACATATTAAAATGACAAAAGACAACAACAAACAAATGGAACAACAACACATTAAAAAGATAAAAGGAAGCAACAAACAAACGAAAAGAACAACGGTAAAACGCTTTAACCGAGGCAAGGGAACCGCAATTAACTCAAAGAGAGCCGAACCGAACAACAACTAAGCAACTTAAACATCCGCTCTCATAAGAGAAAGAATGAAAATTAATCAAGAGAAGAAAAGAAGAAACCCACGCAAACTTAATAGAAAAATCAGAAAAGAAGAAAAGAAAATCCTTCAAAGAAACGGAGGAGTGGGCTCCCCATGCCCTTCGCCGGTACGCCCCTGCAGTCGCCCTTCCACGGCACACCTTTCTAGCCACCCTTCTCCGGCACATACTTCATGGCCCTTCGCCGGCACACCCGCTTAGCCCTTCAGCGGTACGCCCTCTACCCCCTCCGCCGGCACACTCCCAGTCTGCCCTCTGTGGCATGCTCCCCTCTCGCCCTTCGCCGGCACAACCCCAGGCCCTTCGCCGGTACGCCCGCCTGTGCCCCCTCACCGGCACACCTGCCCGCCTCTTCAACGGCACACCCGCCTGCGCCCCTTCGCCGGCACACCTCTCACCGTCTTCCCCGACACGCTCCATGCACCCTTGGCTGGCACACTTTGCCAGTACGCTCCCTAGCGCCCTCACCGGTACACCTTCTGCAAGGCCTTTAGCGGCATACTCATGCAGTCCTCCAACGGCCCACTCTTCCTCCAAAAAAATATGTGTAATATAATAATAATAAAAATAATAAAAAATTAATAATAAAAAATTATGATGAGTAAATAAATATCAATATATGTATGAAATAGACAAAAACAATGTGAAATAATAATAATAATGGTAAACAAAAAAGGAAAATCTAATAGTAATAATAATAAACAAAATAGAGAAATCATTCAGAATAAATACATAAAATGGAAATAAATAATAATAATAATATATATATATAATTTAAAACCCAGATGAAAAATGGTAAAATCTACACCGCAGCCCCGTCTCTCCTGCGACCCGGTGCTGAAGGAACAACAATGCCGCCCTTGCGGGTTGTGCCTGAGTCTTGGGAATTATCCCGAAATGGCCATGACCTGACCTCGCCCCGGGCCGACATTCCGACTAAACCGGACTCGTTTCTTAGGCCGGATCCCTTCTGAGCCGCCACTAGAATTGTCGCGCGTTCGGCAGACATTTGAACGGGTTCGCCTCGATTTTCGTTGCGTTTCTATTATGGACCTGTGTCTGAATATGAAAAGACCCGTGAGCAACCAACATGGCCGACGGCTCCTACCCCGACGTGGTTGTGACCCAGTATTGCTCCAGGCCGATAGCTCGTCAAATCGGATTCACTCTATCGGGATTCGTTCCCGCCCTTTCATTGAAATTGCCGCAAACTCGGCATACATTTGTACGGGATTGTTCCTATCCACGTCGCACCTTCAATATGGACCCTTGTCCGAATATCAAGTGGTCCGCAAGTGACCGACAAAAATCTGAATAGAACGAGATGACTCCTGTCATCTCTGGACCCTATATACGGGAATATCAATAAGGCCTTTGTGGGCTGTACTTGGACCTCGGATCCGTCCCGATTATGGTCACTGTCTGACCCACACCCTCGGCCTATAGCTCGCTTCCTTTGAACATGTCTTGGTTTTGGAATCTAGTCCCGGGACTCTTCCCCGTTGCCCTCCGGCACCAGGAACATTAATGATGCCCACGCAAGCCCCGTTTGGACCGCGGGAGGCGCCCTCGGTATGGTCCCGACTCGATCTCGCACCGGGCCAATAAATTCGCTAGTTTCCTACTACACTAATCGAGATTTAACCGAATATTTTCAGTGTCTCGGAATAATGTATTTACCATATCACAGCATACATATGTTCCAGGTCCTCCTACGACGATTATGATACTCTCAAGCCGGACACCCGTCCGAATATTAAACGGTCTCCCGAATGACCGACACGTTTCGAACGTCCGCTTCCCTAGACACATGGCTTTTCAGCCGATTCAAGGGATATTCCCTCGTTGCCCCCTTGGCACCGGAAATATTAATGACGCTCATGTGAGCCAGACTTCGACCGCGGGGGGCCCACCGCAGTATGGTCGCAGCTTGATCTTGCACCCGGCCAACAGACTTATTGGTTTCTGACCGCTCTAACCGAGATTTAGCCGAACGTTTTTCGTTCTTCTGAACAATAAATTTGCCGTATCCCGGCATACATATGCTCCGGTTTTCCCATGACGATCGCGCTTTTCTCAAGCCGGACATTCGTCTGAACATTAAATGGTCAGTACACGACCGACATGACCGCGAATGGTTTTCTTCTCGCCCTCGCGTGAGGATTGCAATACCTCGTAATAGACCTTTGATGCAATTAATTTCTTGGCCATGAGGCCCTGAATCCCGGCGATTAATCAAGGGTGTTCCTTCGTATGGGGGATGTAAATGACGCCGTGACCTTTATGGCGCGGCGGGTTTTGGTCCCGACACGAACCACACAATCGTCTGACCGAGTCAGGTCGAGCGCACCATGGGCTCTTCGGGGCCCGAACAAATTGTCACTCCGGTGACTGGCACGCCCACGCACTTAATAGACGAACCACCTGAACAAGCGAATTTTAGTGCGTGACGGGCGCCGCGTGGCGGGCGCCCCGCGCGCAGGTCAGCGCCCGCGCGCGTGAACGCCGCCCACGCCCGCGGGGCGGACCCCCCCGCCTAATTTTTTTTAATTTTTAAATAAAAAAATTGTATTTTATTTGTTTTTAATTTATTGTGCTTAGAAATATATATATATATATATATGGAAATACACAGTAAATTAAATAGAATTTTATTTCATAAGTTAAATAGTGTTATCTCAATAGTAAATGTCGAATGGTAAATTTTATTTAACCGATTTGAATTTACCGAGGTAAGATAATTACTATTTACCTTGAGATAAAAATGGTAATAATTGAAGTTACTTCAGTAAAATTTAAAATTTTGAATTTTTAAATATTAGATAATTAGAAATTTCAAATTTTAAATTTTATTGATGTTAAATGTGAAAAATTCAATTATTTGAATTTTAATTATTAGATAATTATTAAATTCAAAATTTGAATTTTAGAAAATTACTAATTGAGGATAATTACATTATTTTAAATTTACTTTCAAACAAAATTATTAGATAATTAGTTTGAATTTAAATTTAAATTACTGGCATGTTTAAATTTTGAATTTAAATTTGATTATTTGATAATTAAATTTAATTAATTATCTCAATTAGATGCCCCTGTAGAAAATGATGGTTCTTTACGTGCTCTACTTTATTTACCTTGTATTGGCCTACTTGTCTGTTTAATTTTTAATTAATCATGCTTTGATTTTTAAAATTAAACAAAGCTAGTCTATTTTTGTTTGCACATCCCATTTTTAAATTCAAAAGTAAGGATTATTTTCAGAAAATAACCATTGATTGATTTTATTTGAATGGGTTGGCAAGTGATCATGGACTTGGATTAATGTAATTAATTGGGGTCTGCGAACCACATTTCTCTCTCTGTTAAAATTCCAATGTACTTCTATCTTCCTCCATTATTGTACTCGCCCTAAGGGCTTCTGGAATTTTATTGATATGTAATTTACATTTTTCCGGCCCGCGTGCTGTGTAAAAGTTGTAATTACTACGACGTCAGAGTTTGAAAGCGTGGAGCACACCCGACGAGGATGATCTAGCTGCTTCGGAAGCGGGCCGGATGCCTTAGTTACATTAGGGATTAAGTCCATGATCACTTGCGTTTTATTTTTGCATTGGATGCATTTATTTTGTGCAAACTACTAGGTACGGTAAATATATTGGATATATTTATATTACCACCTAGGGTGAGATCAAGATAAAATTAAATTCTCTCGCGATTAAATTTTAGATCTAGTAAGCGTGGCTCTAGGAGTCGTCGTGGCCCTCCATCATTATGGAGTGAATGAACGTCTTCATTTCATGGATTTGTTGTGCTTTCCACATGGTCCATGAGTTTAGGGGCGGGATTAAACTCCAAGGCTCGGCGTCAATGGGGTGAGGAATTGAACTCGGCTTTGTTGTGCTTTCCACAAGGGTCGGGTCATGAACTCATTGCTATGTAGTAATGATGGTTAGATCTAACCGAGAATATCCTTTGTTGTGCTTTCCACAAGGGGATGATTTCTCGGGGGCCGAATATCGGATATTGCATTAGATGCAAGTGCTTGTTGACTGCCCTTGAGATGATGTATGGTTTGTTGTGCTTTCCACAAGGTCATACATCAGTCTCGTTGGGATTCCGACCCACTACGTTGATCTCGCTGATCTCCTGTTCTATATACTGAGGGTTATATAGTTCGATCGAAAAATAGTGGGACTAAGTAAGATAGAAAACCACATCTAAGTTAGAATTTGAACACATGCTAAGTTGTCTTTTATTTCTTATCCCCTTACCCTTTTTTTTTAAAAAAAAAATTTTGCTCCAGCGATGCCCAGGATCCTGGAAGAACAGGGATGCCCAGATCTCTATCTACAAAAATAATTGAAGATTTTATTTCTTATCCAGATTACAATGTCGTCGTCCAACCCCCTCCGCGGCATCTTGGATGCAAATAGATTAACTGGACCGAACTACTCGGATTGGCTGCGTAATCTACGCATAGTCCTTACCGCCGAAAAGATTGCATACGTGTTGGACACGGTTCATTCTAAGCCAGCTCCTGATGCCGACGAGGGCGAGTTACTGGCTTATGCCAAGTGGTCTGAGGACTCCTCCCTTGCCTAATGTTACATGTTGGCCTCTATGGCTCCCGAGCTACAGAGGTAATTTGAAAAGACTGATTGTAGAAGCATACTTCTCAATCTACGCCAGCTCTTCGGGGAGCAGGGTAGGATTGAGAGATATGATATCTCAAAAAGGCTTTTCAGGACACGGATGTCTGAGGGGTCATCAGTACAGGCCCATGTACTGAAAATGATGGCGTGGATTGAAAGACTCAATGCATTGGGGTTCAAGTTGGATCTTGAACTATGCATTGATCTTATACTCCCGTCATTGCCCGATTCCTTTTCTTCCTTCATCATAAACTTTAACATGAATAGAATTGATGCAACTCTCCCGGAGCTGCTCAATATGTTAAAGAGTGCTGAAGGAACCATGCAGAAAGATAAACCATCTTCGTCTGTACTGATTGTTGGCCGGGCCAACAAGAAAAGGAAGGCCTCTCAAATATCCACCACGAGTAACAAAGGGAAGGGAAAGAAAAAGGCCACGGGTAAGCAAATCGCCAAAGTTGACAAAGGGAAGGGCAAGAAGAATGAAAAGGAAGACAAATGTTTTCGATGCGGGGAAACTGGGCATTAGAAAAGGAGTTGCAAGGTCTGCTTCAACTACGGGAAAGTTCTGTGTGGATGTCTGCTTCAAGAACAGGACTGAATACAGGTGACATAAGAAAATGGATGGGTGATTTCAGCAGTGTCAGAAATGCTGTTAAATTCGGTACCAGATTGGATCAATCTCTTAGTTCGTCAACAGAAAGTCCGACCGTGCAGAAACATGAAGCTGAGAGTATTCATGATGTAGCAAACAATGCAAGTTATGTTTTCTCAGATGGACTTGGGAAAATATCTGCTGAATTTGCAGGAGAAGCGGCACGAAGCTGCGACATGCATGCAACACCATCAGTTTTCCAAATTAGATATGGTGGCCACAAAGGTGTTGTAGTTGTTGATCCAAGATCAGAAATGGAGTTATCCTTGCGGGATGGCAAGTGTAAGTTCAAATCAGATAATACAAAGTTGGATGTTTTAGCATACAACAAATTCAATCCGAATTACATGCCCATCAGCAGTTTCAGAATCCACAGATTCCAACATTCAACAATCAGAATATGGACAACATGCGTGGGAGCAGTATGGTCATGCCCAACCGCCCACAGATGACACCTTCGCCTTCTCTTGTGTGCACTCCAAACATTCCACTAGCAGTGCAAACTTCTCTTTTGGGTATGCAACCACAACAAGGGCATCCTTGTTTGCAACAAAGTCCTCAAAATTTGAACCAGATTGCAGTGTTGCCATTTCATGGGCAGATTTATAATGTTTCACGGACTTTAAACCAACTGGAAGTACCACAATTTAGTGGGCAGTTTGCTGTCAGCGGTCAGATGCAAAGTGTGAATCGAGTTTGCCCTTTCCCACAAGGCGAGCTGCTCTGGCTTCAGAATCTGTCGCAGAACTTGAACCAGATTATAGATTTGCATGGTCTATTATGTTCGCAGAACCCAATACGGATATTGAGTCAGATTCAACAATTATCACAGCAAGCAGTGGGTACTACTCAACCTGCTCTGTTTCATGTTCCCCAATCCTCCGATCCGGTGGGCAGCAGCAAGATGACAACTGATAGAAGACCTCCTCTCACCCGGCACGCCCTCAAGCGGCCACCGCCGGCACGCCCGTGAGCAGCTCTGCCCCGGCACGCTCCCGCGAGCGCCTTCACCGGCACACCCGCGAGGGGCTTCGCCCGGCACACCCGCGAGAGGCCTCCGCCGGCACACCCGCGAAGGGCTTCGCCCGGCACACCTGCGAGCGACCTCCGCCGGCACGCCTGCAGGAGCCTCCAGCCGGCAAGCCTTCAACGGTCTCCACCCGGCACACTTCCCCCCGCCCCCGACCGGCACAACCCAGCTCAACCCCTCACACTTCACCCCCACGGCACACCCCACCGGGCCACCTCCAGCGGCACACACCCACTGTACCGGGTAACACCCAAAAAGCCGCACCGGATTACCTCCTCTCTCCGCGCACGCGTCTCTTGTTGCGCACTAACCAGTGTTTTATAGGTCGGAATTGATGAACGGGAATCCTAGCATGATAGCATAGTCAGCCCTCTCCTGTGCTCATTGCGGCAAGCTCGCTCTCCTGCAATGTCCCAAGCATGTGGAATTGAAGCCGCCTCGTAAATTTGCTGCATTCTGCACACAGGGGACATTAAGGCCATATCCCATATCCAAGCTGCAGTTGGTGCCCGATGGCATTGAAAGCCAGATTGAGCTGTTGATGGAATTCCGAAGTTTGAGCCCAATAGTGATATGCAGGGTATTGTGGAGATCAAGGCTGTGGAACAGACTGAACGAATGAGAGAAGCGTGCCGTGTCGACAATGAGGTCTTTGGCAGGAACTGTCGGTTCTTGCAATACAGAGGACCATTTGCTCAAAGGAGGCACCCATTGATGGAATCTTCAACGATTTCTGATATCCGGAGGTGCCTTGAAGAGGGGATTGAGTTTCAAAGAGAACTCTTGAATATCAAGAAAGATGGAACTCCATTGATGAAAAGACTGACATTAATGGCAATATATGATGATAACGCTACAATAACTCATGCTATTGGTATCCAGGCCTTTATTGAAGCTAATGTTGGTTTGAGAAATTTTGCTACCTCCTCCAATTAAGTGATGAGATCTTCCGTATGAATATTCTTTCACGATCGGCCCCCCCACATATATTGCATCAGTTGGTTTTGTACGCAGGCAACTCTATTTACTTTTAGAAGATAAGAATCTCTGAAGAATGGTTTGTTAGAACGCTTGGGGCCATGAGATTATTTGTGCATTAGAAACTGTGCTTGGAGCAAAAAGGATGCAGTGGGGAAGGCTTCCGAGAGAGCTAACCACTCTTGAAGCTGTTGCGTGAAGAAAGTTAACAGTTGGAGATGTCGTGGAACCTTCTCGTTGCAACTTCGGTATTTGTGCTATTGGGAATCGGGCTGTCCTATGTGATGGGAAGCGTGACCTCATCATTGCTATTAGCATGATAGAGAAGGCATTCCTGAAGGGATATGTTCTCTGGAATATTGACAAGGTCCCATAGCTCCTTGAAAGTCATGTAGCGGCTCGCAACTGTAGAGAAATGCAAACTTTAACCGGCAGAGGCTCCAAGGTGTTTAACCGGCGAGAGCGGCACGGGGGGGTCTTCGCACCGTCTTCATACATAACCGGTGGTAGCAGCAGCACCATACACGGTGACATCCATTGTTGTGATCCGGCGACGCTCCCAGCCCGTGATCCGGTGATGCTTTCTCCTTGCCCATCCGGCAACAACGCCTTCAAAACCTTCAGTCGGGCACACCTGCAAGAGCCTCCACCCCACTCATCACGGTCTCCACCCGGCACGCTCCACTGGGCTGCTGCCCGGCACACCCTAGGTGCCCTCCCAGCGGTACGCTATTTCGAGCCTTCACCCGACACACCATTTCAAGTCTTCAGCGGCACACCTTTAGGGTTCTTCAGCGGCACACTTGCGAAGGCCTTCAGCGGCACACCTGTGAGGCTCTCCCGCGGCACGCCTTCCTCAGCCCCCAGCGGCACAGCGTTCGGCCCATCCACGCCGGTCAACGCTCGTAGCCCTCGGCGCGTAGCGAAAGCATGGCAGGCCCATGCCTGGACCTTGCTGGGGTGTCGTCGCCCCACCTACTCCCGTCCTCGGCCGTCGTCAGCCTCACCAGGGGTATAAGAACCCCTTGCTCCGACGAAAAGGGACACGGAGGGAGAGACGGACAATACACAGAGGCCTACACGGACGAAGAGAGAAGAGAGAAGAGGAAGAAGGAGAGCTCACCCGTCCAAGCTCGGCAAGCCCAGGAGAGCTCCAGAGAAGAAGAAGAAGCTGGAGAGAGAGAGAGAAAGAGAGTAAGAAGAGAGAGAGAGAGAGGTTCTATGTAGCGGGAGGTAGCAGGGGAAGAGAAGGGAGCCGTCGCCCCTGCTCGACCCCGGCTCTCTCCTCACCCCTTCTTTTTTTTTTTACCTTCTTGTTCCTCTTCTCATCCCTTTTGTAGCTTGTTTCAGACATATTCTGTAACACTTGACCCTTGGCCAGCCATGGTCGTTTTATATCATGAATAAAAGACGCCCCTCTGCTGGGTCTCCTGTCATTCTCGTTGGTTTCTTCTTATGATATATTTTGCCATTTGCTTCTCTCCTTCTCCGGTGTCTTGGAGTCTCCATGTCGATGTTGCTCTCCCGTATGATCCCTTGCCTTACACTTAGTCTCTGGCCCAATGGAGTTTACTCTTCCCCTTTCTCGGGGCCTCACGAACCCAATACCCTTCTCTCTGGCCTCCACCCTTGTCCACTTGCCTGAAGGGAGAGACCCCTGCTCTTCTTTTGAACACCCAGGCACCCACACCACCATCGGTCTTGTCTTTTTTTTTGGCATCAACTTACCTTGCCAACCCCCCCAGCCTTCACCCCCCCCTTGCCAACCCTTCACCGGTACAGTCCCTGGCCAGTGCACCCTCACCCTTTTGAGCCTTCCCCGATACGCTCTCAAGAACCCAGCCCGGTACGCCCTTGGGGCTCCAGCCCGGTGCATCTTATAACCCTCTTTGCCCGGTACACCCTGACCTCTCTCAGCCCGGCGCACCTCTCTAGTCCCCGTAGGCTCCTTGGCCGGTACGCTAGCCACCCGGGCCTCCCCTCAGCCCGATACACCCTTCTGGCCGGTACACCCCCTTTGGCTTCCTTGGCCGGCACACTAGCCACCAGTTCCCCCCTTTCTTTCCCGGTGCACCTCTAGCCAGTCCTAGAGAGGCTTCCAACCCGTCGTCTTTACCGAGATTTCCGAAGTTTTATTAAAGGTGTTGCTGCCCTCGGGCGCCCACCTCCAGTTGTCGGGTTCCGCCACTCCATGTGGGCGCGTTCCCTGTATCTCCCTTACGCTCAGGGTCAAGGGGAGATGCTGCCGAATTTTTGTCAGAAAATAACAAAACGTTAATAAAGGCAAAAGGAAGCAACAAATGAACATAATAATTAATGATGAAACCTTCCGACTAATCAAGCCGTTGCCGGCACCATGATAAGAGCTGGACCGATTGACAGCCCGGCCGACCAGACTTCCGATTTACAGCAAAGAGGTTGAACAGAACAAGGAAAAGGAGAAGTTTATATAAAACTACGTGAAAGTTAAGAAAAGAAGAGAAGAAAAGCCTTAAAACAGATAATAAAAGAATGAACTTCCACCGGCATGCCTGTCTCAACCTCCACCGGCACATTCTCATCACCACACCTCTTCACCGGTACACCTCCTCTGGCTCTCACCGTTGCACCCATTTTCAACCCAGCGGCACACTCCTCTCAATCCCAGTGGTACACCCCTTTGAGCCTCCAGCGGCACGCCCCTTTGCGCCTTCAGCGGTACACCCTCACTACCCATCAGCACACTCCCGTCAACGCCCAGCGGTATACCCTTTTAGCGGCACCCGGCGGCACACTCTTTCCCTCAGCGGTACACCCTATTCCCTTCACCGGCACACTATATATATATATATATATATATATATATATATATATATATATATATATATATATATATATATATATACATATGTATATAGCATGATAATGGCATTAATAATAGAAAATAAACTAATGAAAATCATGCTAATTAAAGGACCCCGAATGTGCGATATTAATAATGATAAAAGAGGCGGGGGGACAAGAAAATGAAGATATTAATAATAATAATAATAAAAGAAGAGAAATCACTCGGGACTAAATGCATCAAGAAGTAATAGACGATAGAGGAAAGAGAGGAGCGCATAATTAAGAAAATCTCAGATAAAAGATGCCAGGGCCCACATTGCAGCCCCATCTCTCCCCGTGACCCGACATAAAAGGAACAATGACGCCGCCCTCTCAGGCCGGGCTCGGATCTTGGGAATCATCCCGACATGGCCAGGCCCCGACCTAATCTCGGGCCGACACTCTGACTAGACCGGATTCGTTCCTCACCCCGGGGCCCTCCCGGGCCATTATTAAAATTGCCGTACACTCGGCATACATTTGAACAGATTCGTCCCGGTTTTCCCGCCGCATTTCCATCACGGACCTGTGTCCGAACATGAAAAGGTCCAAGAGTGACTGACATGGCCGACGGCTTGCGGTCTGAATATAACCCTTAGTTTGACCATTCATCTCTCTCCCGTGCAATTAGTATTATGTCTTTCGGCCGCGGGGCCCCTAATTTCGGCAATTAATCAAGGGTGTTCCCTCGTATGGGGGATGTAAATGACGTCGTGACCTTTATGGCGCGACGGGATTTGGTCCCGACACGAACCACACAATCGTCTGACGAAGTCAGCTCGAGCGCACCATGGGCTCTTCGGAGCCCGAATAAATTGTCACTCCGGTGACTGGCACGCCCACGCACTTAATAAACAAATAAACGAACAACAATAACAAAATCGATAAAAAGTGCGTCCACACACCCCCTTCATCGGAGAAACTCTAAAGAACACGCGATTGCCAACGGCGAAAGTGAGAGGCTGTCTCCTCCGGTCAGCATAGCTCTTCTGCCGACTCTGGGCCGCCAACATGTTCTGACGAACCAGGTGCACGACATTCACACACTGCTGCACCAACTCCGGTCCCGTCAAAACACGCTCACCAACCTCGAACCAATCAAGTGGAGTCTGACACGGACGCCCATACAACGCCTCATAAGGAGCCATGCCGATGCTCGAATGATAGCTGTTGTTATAGGGAAATTCCACCAACGGTAGGTGGTGAAACCAACTCCCCTACCACTCCAGGCAGCACGATCTCAACATGTCCTCTAAAGTCTGGGTGGTCCTCTCTGACTGACCGTCCGACTGAGGATGATATGCCGAGCTAAATGCTAACTCCGTGCCAAGAGCTCGCTGGAAACTCCTCCAGAAACCAGATGTGAAACGCGGATCTCGATTGGATACAATGAAAATGGGAATCCCATGCAAAGGCACGATCCGCTCCACATAGAGACGAGCCAACTTGAGCACACTCTAGCTGACTTTGATCGGTAACAACCGAGCCACCTTCGTCAGCCTATCCACCAGCAACCAAATATTATCCTGCCCACTCGGAGTCCTCGGTAATCCCACCACAAAATCCGTGGTCACGTGGTCCCATTTCCACGCGGGAATATCCAAGGGCTGAAGAGTACCTCCTGGTCGCTGATGCTCTGCCTTCACTTGCTGAGAGGTCAAGCACCTGGCCATGAACTCGGCAACATCTCTCTTCATGCCAGGCCACCAGAACTGCCTCCGCAAGTTCCGATACATCTTCGTCGCACCCGGGTGTATGGTGTACATGCTCCCATGAGCCTCGCGCAACATCGCACGACGAACCCGCTCCTCGGTTGGGACATACAGCCTGCCATGAAACCTCACAGCACCGTCCTCGCCGAGCTCCACATCAACCATGACCAAAATCCGGGACAACTCAGAGTCTGCATGCTGAGCCTCTGTCACCTGACGGTGGATAGCAGGGGTGACAGTCAGACTCGCAAGCACCGCTAACCCTGGCTCTCGGGGAATATGGAGCCTGAATGACACTTCGGGCACTTATTCCCAGTGCCTCCACTTCCTGAACATCAAGGCGCTGACCGCGACCTTCCAACTCAACGCATCGGCGAAGACACTCATCCTGCCCGGCTAATAAGATAGGGTGAAGTCATAATCCTTCATATACTCCATCCAACGCCTCTGCCTGAGGTTAAGGTCCCTCTGAGTGAACACATACTTCAAACTCTGATAGTCAGTGAACACCTCGAACTTCTCACCGTACAGATAATGCCTCCAGATCTTCAACGCGAAGATCACCGCTGCCAACTCTAGGTCATGGGTAGGGTAGTTCTCCTCATGTGGCTTCAGCTGCCGTGAAGCATACGCCACCACGCTACCATGCTACATCAACACAGCACCCAATCTGACCCCGGAAGTATCTGTACACACCACAAAATCTCCCGATCCAGAAGGTAAAACTAACACCGAAGTAATCTCTTCAGTTCTCTGAAACTCTGCTCACACTTGTCAGTCCAGACAAAAGGCACATCCTTCCGCGTAAGTCTGGTCATCGGGACCGCAATGCGAGAAAAATCCTGAATGAACCTCCGATAATAGCCTGCAAGCCCCAAGAAACTATGGATCTCCGTCACAGACCTCGACCTCGGCCACTACATTACTGCCTCGACCTTGGCGGAATCCACGGAAATACCATCACCAGAGATCACGTGCCCCAAAAAGTGCACCTCACGAAGTCAGAATTCGCACTTACTGAGCTTCGCATACAACTGGTGATCTCGCAACGTCTGCAGCACCACACCCAAATGGTACGCGTGCTCCTCCGCAGACCGTGAATAAACAAGGATGTCGTCCACAAATACGACCACGAACTGGTCTAAATAGGGATGAAACACCCTCCGCATCAAATCCATAAACGCTGCGGGGGCATTGGTGAGCCCAAACGGCATCACCAAAAACTCATAATGCCCATATCTCGAGCTGAACACAGTCTTCTCCACGTCAGACTCTCGAATCCGCAACTGATAATAACCGGACCGCAAATCAATCCGCGAGAACACTCGAGCAGACTGAAGCTGGTCGAACAAGTCATCAATCCGCGGCAACGAATACTTGTTCTTAAAGGTTACCTCGTTCAACTGCCGGTAGTCAATGCACAGCCTCACACTACCATCCTTCTTCTTCACGAACAGCACTGGCGCACCCCAAGGGGAAAAGCTAGGATGAATATACCCCTTGGCCAACAACTCCTGCAACTGCTCCCTCAACTCTCTCAACTCAGCGGGAGCCATACGGTAAGGAGCCTTCGATAAAGGTCCCGTACCAGGCACAATCTCGATCACAAAATTAATCTCCCGCTGGGGAGGCAATCCAGGTAAGTCCTCCGAAAAAACGTCAGGAAACTTGCACACCACCGGAATGTCCTAGACATCCGGCTCCATCCGGTCTGCCACGACCATAGAAGCGAGAAAACCCTGGCAACCCGCGTCAAGCAAACGACGAGCCCTAATAGCCGAAATAAGAAAGAGGGGAGAGGAAGACCTGATACCTTAGAAATAGAAGGTGGGTCCACGAAGTCGCCAGAAATGAACTCTCTTCGAGTCACAATCCACCAAAGGATGATGTGCCTCGAGCCAATCCATGTCTAAAATCACATCAAAGTCCTGAAGTGGCAACGCATAAAGCCTGGACGGCAAACTCTGTCCTTCAACCCACACATGAACCTCATCAAAACAATACGGAGTAATCATAAAATCACCAGAAGGCAACTCCACTGCCAAATCACAGGACAACTGGGTCACCGACTCCTCGATACTCAGCGTGAAATCCTCCGAAATAAACGAATGAGATGCGCCAGAATCAAACAAAACCCGAGCCGCACAACCCAAAATCCAAACGGTACCTTCCACGAGCTGTGACGCCATTACCTCTGCCCTGTTCATGTGTGTAATCTGGCCTCGAGATCTCTGCCTGCCTCTCACACTCGCTGACCTGGGTAGCGGCGGATACTGCCCCTGCTGTTGCTGTTGTGGCCTCTGCTGTTGGGGGTACTGCTGCTGCGGAGGAAACTGCTGATGCTGCCTCTGAGGACAGTCATGCGTCATATGCTCTGGCAGGTCACACTTGAAATAAATCACCGGCGCCGTGCACTGCCTGCCTGGATGGGACTCGCCACACCGGGGACACGGTCCTCGCGATCCACCCACTGATCCCTGACGCTAAAAAGGAATCGACTACTGTACACTGCCCGATGACGCCTGCCTCTGATCCTTGTGCTTCTTACGGAAACTCTTCTTGAGAAACTTCTTGACCTTGGAGCCAAAAGACGCAGATCATGTCACCGACGCTGCCGGTGTCGGCGCTCCTGAATCACCCGTCACATGCTGAAAAGAGCCCTGCTGCTGGGTAGCCGACTGCTGACTGCGGCATGACAAGAACTGCCCCTGGCTAATCGGTCCCTGAGTCCTCTGCATATCTAGCTCCAAGGACGCCGCTACACGAGACGTTGTCTCCAAATCAGTGGTAGCGTTCACGATCAAATGGTGCCTCAGCTCCTGCCTCAAGCCCTGCACGAACTGTTCGGTCTTCACCTTCTCATGCTCTATGATATGAGGTGCATAACGACCCAGCTCAACAAATCAGGCCATGTACTGCAACACGGACATGTCACCCTGGACCAGCTCCAAAAATTGACGCATCCTCTGCGTAGCAATATACTCTGGGCAGTAAGCACGCTCGAAAGCACTGACAAAGTCACCCCACGCAATCTGCTCAAGGGGACGAGACTGGAAGGACGTCTTCCACTCGGAAGACCACCACGCCCGAGCCGTGCCCTGCAACTGGTTGCATGCCAACATCACCCTGTCCTCCGTAGTACACCGCATGGAATTGAACACCCGCTCCATCTCGTCGAGCCAACTGCGAGCCAAATTAGGGTCTGACTGGCCGCCATAGTAGGGTGGATGGAACTGCATGAAATCCCTCACTGCTCCTCCTGGCCCACCCCTGGTCGACGAGCCCTCACCAGCTTCTCCGCCGAACTACTGCGACATAAGCTGGTACATGCCACAGAAGAAATCCTCGACCCCCGGAACCCTCGCAGTATCCGCTGCCTCGGTGGCCGCTGGTGGCACTCTACTCTGCTTCTCCTGCTCCTCCTGAACCCCAGACGACTGCCCCTGCTGAGAGCGAGTGCTCCGCCTCGGCGCCATACTCGCTCCGGAAGCAAAAGACAGAAAACACAGAAATGGCAAGGTCAAAAAAAAACACACGATGCCCGATGCTAGCGTCAATTGTACATCCTCGTTGTGGACTAGTGGACCACTACAATTACTTATAATTCTCGTATAATCCCACAACCGCGCTCTGATACCAGCTGTAACGACCCGAGAATCCGATTACCGGGAAGGCCCGATAACCCGAGACTCGAATCGCCACCCACGAGCCCGAAGACTCGGAAGGGTTAGAAGGATGGTGTGGAGACTACACAAGTATCACAAATAATTGTAGAAATTAAACATTTTATATGATTAAGCAGGAAATAAATTAACATTTTACATGATACATGGTCCACAAGATATAACAAAATAACAACAGTAGTCCACAACTAGTACAGAGACAAGAAAGAAAAGTACAGCTACGCGGGACATACCCTCGCTCTGACCTCTGGCACTAACGCTGGGCACCTGAACTACGCTGAGCCTCAGACGCGCTCCCCTGAGGCCGCGTCTCGCCTGAAACACGGTGAAGACACACAGGGAATGAGTCTCAGAACAAGACTCAGTAGGGATCACTCGAACCCTACCTCGTAAAATGAAAAACCGCTACACTAGCAGTAAGCGAGTACCTCAGAAGTGAAAAATTCCTGCAACTACAAACACCGATCTCGCGGCACGAAAACCGACACATGCGCTACGTCGAGACAGCCAGAACTCAACGGTCAACCCGAGGAAAACCCGAAGGTCGAAGTCACAAAGACTGACAGTCTGTCACTCCCGACTCGACAGGAGTACCTCCCACTATAAGCACAGTCGGTAGCGTCCCCTAACGTCTTACACCGCACTGCAGGTGTCCGCTTGGCACGATAGCCCCCGGTTGAGGCAAGGACACCGTACAAGTAACCACAAAATAAGTGACTAGCTGGGGTCACGCTCGTCAGCGTGGGTCCAACCGCCCCCAACCACGTGTGCACACACAGACAGTGCGTCCCTGGTCTGGCCCTCTGACCGATTTTCCCCTCAGCCGGACACTGGCTGGTAGACGCGGGGCCCGACGAAAACCAGTCTAAAATCGTCCTCAGGGTAGCCTCTCCACCACTCCCTGGTGGGACCACTAAACGTGTAAGCATGCTACTACTAGTGGAGGGTCACTGAAGGAGTAGACTCTCAAGTCAACGAAAAATAACGTCCGAATCCGACGAAGTCCGGGGACCGTCCCAGGTACCCGTACCGTCACAGGGTGACCACAGTCGGAGAAGAAATAGGACTGCAAATGATCTGGTGCAGTCCAGAGTCTGACGGTCTAACACAGGAGCGCCACATCTCTGACGGTCTATCTCTAGGCCGTCACAGCAGTCTGACGGCCTAACATAGGCGCGTCAGACACTCAGTGCAAAACCGGCTGTGACGCGCCAGCCTTGGTGCGTCACAGGCCCTAACGCACCCAATCTAGTGCGTCAGAAGGCGAGAAGAAACCCACTGTGACGCACACCGCTCGGGGCGTCACAGTCTCTGACGGACCACCGCTGGTGTGTCAGGAGACGGAATGAAACCAGCTGTGACGCACACCCCTCGGGGCGTCACAGCTCTAACGGTCCTGCCTAGGAGCGTTAATTAGAAGGTGGGGACGCGTCCGCTCTAACGCTCCCACCCAGGGGCATCACAAGGCTCTGACGCCCCACCCTGGGTGCGTCAGAGGCCTTGACCCCTAACGGTCAAAACCGCAACGGTCGGATGCCAACGGTCGAATCGCCACCTGATGGTCCAACCTAGGCGCGTCACACGCCCTGCCGGCCTATCGTGGGGCCGTCTGGCCCACGGACCACCCAGTTGGCAAAACAGCCCCTGTGACGCACCCACCGTGGGGCGTCACAGGCTGTGACGGTCACTGGAAGGACCGTCACACCGTCCCGACGGTGAAACGACGGAAAACGACCCAAAACACCAACCACGCCCCCATACCTCCATGGGAGAGGGGGAAAACAAGGGGGAAGCCCCCTAGGGACCCCTATCATGCTTCTAAGCCATCAAAACGCCGAATCGCGACGTAAAAACGTAGATCGAGCGAACTCTTCCCAAATCATGATTTTACCCTCCCGGCATGGAAACGACCCCTCTCAGCCTCACACCGGGCTAGAAATCACGGGAAAGGAACGCGGGGAGCTAGGGAAAGTCACCCTACCTCGATCTCGCCTCGAGGTGAGCCGGATCGTCCACAAACCGTGAAGAACGCTTTTAGAACCCTCGTTCCTTCACGCCTCCCACGAACGCCGCACGCCACCGGGATCGTCTCACCGCCGCCTACGCCATCACCCCGTCGCCCACCGCCGTCTGCAGCCGGAGGGGAGCACGCCGTGGTCGTCGTCAGCCGAAGAGAGAGAGAAAGGGGGGCGGCTCTCGTTGGGGAAGGAAGAAGAAAGAGGAAGAAGAAGAAGAAAAGGGAAAATAAGGGGGTATTTATAGAAAATCTGAAAATTCTGGAAAGTATCAAAAAATTACAAATAACGTTTCCACGATTCTCGAAACGCACCAATCACAATGGTACCACTCTTGCCTAGGTGAACGACCCGGTTCACCCGCAACGAGGTTCCGAAGGAATTGCCGAAACACACACGCGGAAATCGGAAAACACGCGTGGAAAAGCCGCGGACACTCTCCGGGCCTCCGAAACAACTCCGGATCGCGCCGATCCGAACATAAAAGATGTCCGAAACAAAATTTCAGACTCAACAGAGCCGGACACTCCGAGAAAGCAGATCCGAGACCCAAAAAGAAAGGATCCGAAATGTCTGAAATATTACATGAGTAGTATAGATTGGAGAAGGGGGTTTAGGTTGGGGTGTGGTGGCTATCTTGGGCCTCAGTAGAGGGGTGGACACGGGGTCCACTTGGGTTTGTATGGTGAGGGTTGGGCGAGTGACTTTGGGTTGGGGGTTGGTGGCCCTCATGGGGGAAACCGGGTCGGTCAGGGGTCTTTTGCCCTTGGGATCGGCCGATTGTAGAGGAATGAGGGTGGGGGCCAATTTGGATTGAATGGTGGTGGTTGGGTAGCAAAGTGTAGAGGTGTTGATTGGGGTTGGAATTATTGGTGGTGGAATTTGGGCCCTAAGGGCGGTCTTGGGTTGGCTGGGAGAGAGAGGAAGAGTGGTAGAGCTCCTCGGGCTTTGGCTAGTCGGGTGGGAAGGGGAGTGTTGGGGAGCGTAGGCTTCCCTAAGTTTGGTCTTCATTTCTTCCCAAGTGGCTATTGGGGCTTGCCCGCGGAGCCTCCTTACACATTCAATAGTTAACCAATGATCACTGGCTGGCTCGGTTAGATGATTTCTGGCTAGGTTCACTTTCTCCTCCTCGGTCATGGTGTACCATTGAAAGAATTGGCCCACCGAAGCTTCCCACTCTAGATAATGGTTTAGACCCTGGCATCCATCAAAGGCAGGGGTTTTGAGTTTTAAGAGCTTCAAAAGCGGACTATCCACGTGTTCTAGAGGGGCATTCTCATTCACTCTTGGTGCGGGCCTACTTTTCTCAAGTTTATCGAGTCGAGCAGTGATATCATCAATCCGCCCAAGAATGTTGGGCATGGCCTCCATGAGGGAGTTGATGCGATTAACTTTGTTGGCAGCGGGGCTTCCTAGGAGTTTGGGTTCCATTGGGAGAGGTGAAAGTGATGGGTGTGATTGGTAAGAGGTAGTCATAGGAATGGGGAAGTGATGATGCTCGGGGGGATGAATGCAATGGCCCTAGGACAAGACTTAGTAGAGACAAGTCTAGAACTTGCTATGATACCAATTTGATGTGACACAACTCTTTGAACCTAAATTAGCAAGCAAGAATGACCCGGTGATTTCACTCAAGAGGACTCACCCGCGTAGCGTGCACCCAGGTCCGTAGGTGGACCGGCGATGGGGATGAGGGTCCGGGGTTAGACCTTGGGGTTCCAGTGGTATGGCTAGCTAGGGGAGGACCCCAATGGGCCAGGGATGCCCAATTCACGGGCAGCCGGCACGCCAAGGGCGTGGGATATAAAGTTTCTCTCGCAACTCGCCCGCAGAGGTTACTCACGAAATTTACAATATAGTCTGAGCACTCACTCACTGACCGACGGCACTAAGATTCAATACTAATCAAGCAAAATTAATCTAACAGAGAGGTGTGTTCAAGAGCTCACCTGATCGGCATGAGAACACCGATCCCGGCCGGAGACGAGGGCAGGCGGGGAAGCATAGACTACCCGCACGCCGCGCCGATGAAGCTTCCGCCGAAGACCTACTAGTACATGCACTACGCCCTCGCAGAGGGGGTGGACTAGGGGTAGGGATAATCAAATTACAACCAAAACTACCTCCACGCAGGGAGGGGCGATCAGCCGGCCAGGCGGGATAGGGAGGAAAGCTAAAGAGGGTGCTGATTGAATACTCCGCCGGTTCTACCCACTTCTGGAACTACTTGATAGGTGGTCGTTGTTGACACCGCCACGGGCTCTGCCGGACTTGGAAGTCGCCGAAACTAGTGCCAAATCTTCTCTGATTGACCCGGGAGGGCTCCTGAATTTTTGTGGAATTTCTAGACGTCGTCGTAGGCCGGGGCAGGGTCTGGAATTGGACCACTCCGTTCTGGCTCTGACTAATCCCAGAATGCTGTTGCAGGAAGACAGGGTCACCACGAATGCTCCCATTGTCCGAATGAGGCGAGACTAGAACGGATGCGATCGTGGTCGGATCCTCTTCGAGCAGAAACCAACGGGGTTGAAAATGGAGGTCGGGGATGACCGCAAGGATGAGAACAGTGGGAAGCTATCTGACCAGATTCTGGAGAGCTGACCTGGCGCGCCTTGGGGAAATAATTTGGAACAGGGAGCTCCGAACTCCGAATGATGCTCCGATTGCTGCGTTGGACAGAGGACTGGTAGTGCTTTGCTCCAGCCAAATGGCGCACCACGATCCTCACCGATCTGGTCGTGAGAGCTGCTACAAGTCGTCTCTGGCTATCTGCCAGAGACAGTCGGTGCAGTCTGGCGAGGACGGCTCCACCGAACAGCACGGACGTCGAATGGAGGCGGGACCACCTCGCCTGCGAAGCTGACTTGACGATCTTTCCACCGATATAGGATATGCTACCAGGAGATTCGCGATGAGGAAGTGCCAGCCTCTGGAACTCTGGGGTACTCTGCTGCTACAAACCTGTTTTAGGTGTGGGGTGGATGGGGGGTGCTAATAGGGGGAAGTGAGAAGGGGGACTTGGTGGAAATGGGGTTGGGGTGCTGCTTGGGGGGAGAGGGGCCAGGGAAGGTCGAACCAGAGTGTTGGAGGTGGGTGTGGGGCTGCTGGGGTCGTAGCTAGGGAAGCTGGAGTCAGGCTGCGGCCTGGGTAGAGAGGGGGAGTTGGTGGAGGGCGCAAATGGCCTTGGGGTAGGGAGGGAGATGAAGTTTGAATTTGGCTTAATGGAGGGTGATTAATGATGGTCTTGGGAAGGGGAAGGGGTGTGTTGGGAGATGGAGAGGTGTGTTGGGGAAGGGAAGGGGTGGCTTGGGAAAAGGAATGGTTGTGTTGGGAAGTGAAGGGTTGTATGGGGAGTGTCAAGGGTTGTCTTGGGAGGGGAGGGAGTAATGGTGGGATTAAATGGGGTATGGGGAGGGGAGAGGGGTCTTAATGGGAGTTGAATGGGGAGGAGAGAGAGAGGATTTTGAAAATTGGGGGAGGGGAGGAGAGAGAGAGGGGGTCGCCCCTTAAAGAGAGAAGGAGAGGGGAGAGAGAAAGGGTATCTCACCCTAGGAGGAGAAGTCACACAATTTTTGTGGAAACTCAAATTCAAAATATCATTTCATAGTTCTCAAGTGAGGGAATGGGGTCCTATTTATAGGAATCCCACATTTAAACATAAGTCCCTGACTTTTGGACTAATAACAAGGAACCAAGGGAAGGGGGGTGCCCATGGGCCTAGCCCATTGAATTGGGCCCATTAACCTACTTAATTGACCCTATGACTCAAGATTTAGGTAAATGATCCTTATACTTAGGTACTGGACTCAAATGAAAGAAAAATTACATGATAAGAAAATGAAAAATATATCATATGACTCGAAATAAAGTGACGAACAAGATGTAGCACTGCTGGTGATCATCAGGAATCTTAAAAAAATGTGGAATGATCGGAGATGTCCTCGTCAACTTGCCCCTGTTGTGCTTGCCGGAGTGAACACACATGCGTTGCACTGTGGGGAAACGAGAGAAGGTGCCCAGTATTTGTCCGCTCCACCAACCACTGGCGTTGCCACCCCAAGTACTTTGCCGGGTTCACGTCGTCCGGCTGGTATATGTCCGGCTGAGGACCCCTTCAACCTCGATCCGGAGGCAACCCATGCATGGAAATCGAACTGCACGTCCAGGTGGGCAAAACATGCAGTCGTCGATCGGAGGGCAGCTGATACTCGATCGTGGATCCTATCATCTTCCTTTGTGATCAGCGGTATCGCATGCATTGATCGTCGCTTCAACCATTCCTCTCGCAGCATTACAGTCACGTTGTTCGTTCGTCCCATCCTCCTCTCTATAGTCAACTCGTTGTCATGAGAACTCCAAGTGGACCTGTGGCCTTCATGGAGCTCGACCCAAGGGCTCGCTCGTCATCATATATATAAGAAAACTGCAGATGGTCCATTAATTGCACCATCCCACTGCTCCGCACCTCCGTGGCCTTGACCGTGAACCGATGCATGGGATCGATCCGAACATGAAGCCGATCGAGAGCTTGGATCCAAGTGAAGTCGCGGGTCCTTCCCGCCGGCCGACGGCCGATGAAGCGGGCGTTTATATATCTGAAACCGGCCGGGGTCAGAGAAGGAAGGCGAAGTGCTCCCCCTTCCTCGATCCCGTGGAAGTAGAACACCACGCCGTCACCACCGATACATGAACCGGGGGTACTATCTTGGCAGCCAGAGGCAGTCTTCTCGCAGGGGCGATCATGAGGTCCTGCAACATTTTTAAAAAAAAGTTTGGAATTATTGAAGCTGCGGGGAATAATACATCCATTAATTGCTGGCGTAAGATTTGCATGCACACGTACGCATGTTACGACAGTACACAAAATGGAGAACTATATCCCACGATATGCATGATATATATAGCTGCATGCGTTGTTGTAAAAAACTAATCTACGTACGTTCAGGATTTGACGTCTAACAACGAAAGTCCTTAAATGCTCTTACGTACCTTTGAAGACGGCCTCACACTTAGGGGAGTTGCAGTTGATGTCGACACAACGCTTGCTTGCTGCGGGGGTGCCATATATGGGTGGAAGTATGGGCACTGTGCCGGGCATCGGATTAATCTTTTTACCGCAGAGGCTCCGTTTGGGGCAGAACAGCTGGTAGTTCGGCCCGTGTCCTGAGACGTCGATCGACGCTTCTCATCTCCACTACTGCAAGTGCCAGGAAGAACAGCACAAGAGGCGCCGCATACCCTCCGGGGAGGTCTTCGTCGTGGTATTTTCTTTTAGCAGTACTTGCAGAGGAAGATGATGGGAGATGCAGTGAGTTCGATGGGGTGTTGGCTCCTCCATGCTCTCAAATTTATAGACTGACCGGCCGGGGGATTCTGGGCGGTGGATCGAGGTCGCTCATGTGCTTAAATGTCACTGTTTACCGAGTGCTCGTTAGTTGGGCATCCACCCCACATTAAGATGTCAAATATTTTAGGCAGAGTTTTGGCGTGGGTTTAGGAAAAAATCAATGATTCCAAGCAATGGGAAAGCAGATGATCTTGTCATTCTTTGTTTCTTATGGTTCTATCCCTTCCTTGGGTCAACCTGCAGCAACAGTGACGTACATCAAGCACATTGCCATGCGAGCGCAGCAGGATCTGAACTGCATTCATGTTAAATGCTGGAAAAATGCTTCACAGGTGTGTATCAATTAAACTAATTTTTTTTGTTTGAAAAAATTTCTATGTCGTGAGATTCACATTCTTTTAAATTGTTGTATAAGATACATCCCCATCCGAAGATTCTAAAAATTCCTGCAATTCTTAGCCACTCACTCTCCTCTGACTCGGACTGCAAGTGTCCTCCCATCGCCACACCAGCTCATGGAAACCCCTTCGAACTTCTCAACAATCTGTTTACCAATGGCTTCTAATCTTGGGTGTTCTCCAGAGTTTCCATCAACAAAAGCATGCTTCTCGAAGAGCATCCGACGATCATGGCATCCCAGCATTTCCAATTCAAATGTCTTCCTTGTTTGCAAAATTTTCGAGACATTTTTATGTCGTCTCGACTTGTAATGAGAACCTTGCCGCCCCACTCTCCGTTAAGTCAGAGTCAGAGGAGCGCGCAGACTCTGCCACTCTGTGTGAGTGATCTCTGTCCCAAAAATTATCGATGACAATGCATTAAGAAACGCTTCTCCGATCCCTTGCTAGTTTCGCAACGAGCTGCCGCTGGCACACGTCCAGATTTCCCGAGCCAGAATAAGATTCCATGTCGTAGTCAAATAGTACGTACAAGATTTCTCTGGTGAGATTCACGGCGTCATAATTAGCCGTGAACATTATTCGAATTCAACTCGAAAATTAAATCGAATCGATAGATTTGGTTCAATTTTATTTGGGTTAAAATTTTAAAATTTTTGATTTGATTTCAAATCGAATCGTATCAAAATTTTTGGTTTGATTTGATTTTGAAACTCGAAAATTGAATCGAACCGAATAATCCGAATTTAAAGATATTTTTATCAAGTTAATATAAGTGTATATATAACTATAAATCCTAATTCTAAAAGTCTAATCTCCGTCGTTCTGATGAGATTTCTGACTTTATGAAATAAGTTTCAAATCGTCTTCCATTTTATTGTAACTAAAGTTCTTAATTTTTTATATGAAAATATCTTCAAGATTGCTCTTACAAGTTACAATTTTTGATGTTATTCCTTTAATATTTATTTTATTTGGTAGAATTTTTCAACCCTGCCTTTATCTACTCATTTTTGAATCCATTCTAATTTATAGAAGGAGACAAGAATATGATTCAAATCGAACCAAACTAAATAAAACCGAATTAATTCGGTTTAGTTTGGTTTGATTTCAAAGTAGTTTGGTTTGATTTGATTCGATTTAAACCTTTAATTCGATTTGATTTGATTCGAGAAAAAATCTCTTCAAATCAAATCAAATCAAACCGTACTCACCCCTAATCATAATCCGATGTCGCATTGACCCACACCTTGATATTGAAATGATCATTGTTAGATAGTACCACATCCATTAATTTAGTAACGAGTCTGTCGTCATATAGTGTTATATTTGTCTCCTCGGTGCCTAAATTTTAGAGGTGATTTTTATTTGCACATGATATCAGAGAAGAATATAATATTCTTCGGATCGTAAATTATTAAGATTCACGTGACCTTTGCCTTACATAGACATGCGGGGACGTGTTGGATAGTCCAACGTCAGTTAATTTACTAGTGGGTTCTAAGCGAGGACGTGTTGGTAGTGGGTCTTTGCCTTATACGGGCACGTGCGAGCGTGGATGTATTGGATAGTTAATTTAGTAGTGGGTATGTCCCCATGTAATGTTACTTTGTCCCCTCGTTGACTAGATTTTGAGGATGACTTTTATTTTCACACTCATCAACTCTCTTGTCATTGTAGACTAGTTGGGCAAGGGTCGTCTCGCCACCAACATAAACATCCATCTGAAGCCAGCAGGTTAATTCTATGATCTCTCCTCATTGGCTTTCTGCCTCCCAAACACTAACAATTCGCCTGCCTTGACAGGGGAACTAGCATGCATCATCCTTCTTTGTCAACTGTCTTGGTCACCCCAGTTGCTCAAATCTCCGATCCCGAGTCCATTCCTCTCCCCTGCAATGTCCTCCAACCTCCGTCGAACATCATTCTATCTTGTGAACCATTCATCTGCATGAAATACAAACCCACGGGGACTACTACGACAAAGGCCGAGTCGACAAACAACTGTAGGAAGTAATAACATTTCAATTGCCATATTGGTAATTGGGCCAGAGTATGGATTATACTCCAGCCAAATGACACGAAAGATGTGGCCCTGTTTTGTTGGAGAATTAATTTTGACTTACTATTAGTTTTGATATTAATATTTTCAGCGTGTATTATGTTCTGTTTGGTTGGAGTTATTTACTTTGGTACATTATTAGTTTTGATGTTAGTAGTTTTAGAGTATAAAATATCCATATTCTTGTTGATATAAAAGGAATACTAAAGATGATACTTGAAGGGGAATGTTAAAATTAAAGAGTGAGGGAAAGGGAGACGAGGACAATCAAGATTGTATCGCTTTTGATACACATTTAAACTCGTGTTAAACTTAGTACATTACTAACATTCTTTCCATATGATAGTATTGAAATTAATATAGTATGTATAGCTAAACACACTCTATTAATATTAAAATCGATATTGATGTCATCATCAAAATGTAAGCACAAAATATATCTGGTATTGATATAGGTATTCGATGATATAGCAACCAAACAGCCCGTAAAATATTAGTATTGATATTAAAATAAAAGAAGCATCCAAGATGACAATTGAAAAGGAATAATAAAATTAACAAAAAGGGGGAGAGGATGTTATGACGTGGGCGTCTCCCTCCTCCTTTCTAATTTAACTCTGAACCCGATTAGGTAACGAGCGTAAGATCTCCGTGAGGTCAAATCTGACGCAACTTTCTTTTCGTTGCCCTTTTGCATCCCACTCTAGGTCCTCGTTCCTTTGTGTAAATGCTTTGGACTCATTATAATTATATAACTATGTCCTAGTTTGTCTAAGACCTACCTCTTATTCTGCACCCGATCGTGATCAAGGCGAAACTCTCAATGGTCCACGCCTTTGGCCTAAGGGCCTATAAAAGGTAGAGTGCACCAACACAGCAAGGTAAGCAACAACATCTTCTGTTACTCCCTCGAGTTCTTTTCTCCGTCAAGTGCTGACTTAAATATTGGAATGTCGATTTAAGTATCAGATAATTTTCTCATGACCCCCAACCTTTTTCAGAATTTCTTACTTTATCGTGTAGGAGAATACCCAGTCCCTACACCGGATCCCTCAAGCTGAGCACTTCTACGTCAATAGCCTCCTACCACAGAAGATCTAACAACATCAGCCTACCTGACGTTGGACGACTCTACCGGAAGTTCCATCTGTATATAACTACCATGGCTCGATTTTCTCTCAATAAATACGAAGTGTTACAGGACACTTTAGATTTTCATATTCGTCATATTTTATCATTTCTAATAAAAGTATAGATCTATGTTAAATTTGTTATATTACTATCTCTTTTAACTTAATAGTATCGAAATTGATATAGAATAATTAAACATACTTTATCAAGAGCAATGTCAAAATTGGTATCGATAAAGGTGTTTCACATAAATCAAACACACCCTAGTGCCGTGCATGCATAGTAAACATATAGTTTTTTACAAATAAATTATTGTTAGAATCATCGTTTAAAAAGGCGACGCCTCAAGGCACTAATACTTAAGCCTCTAGATGAGGCACTAGAAAAACGTCTTGAGACATGCGCATCACGTCTTTTACTTGAGGTTTACGCCTTTTTTTGATTTAGGTGGTACGCATCACCGCCTTCACCGTCTCAAGATATTTAATTGAGACGTGTGCATCATTTGAGAAAATGATGTAACGAGGTGTTGTAGAGTACTCCCAAGATTTACGTTTCTTTCGTTGTCCTTAAAACATAATTCAACACTTTTTTTCTTAGTAGGTACTCTTTTTTTTTTAACATGGAGGGGATAATTAAGCTCGAACTCAAGCGTTCCCCCATGTGGGGAAGGGTGACGAACCAACTGCACTAGACATCTGGCTCATAATTTAATACTTTTGAAATAACATGAATTTATCATTGAGTTGATATAGCATTAACACATGAAAATCATTATTATTTTTAACATTTTTTATTATTTTAAGATTATTTTCTTCTCTATTAAGACTTACATCTCGTTGTGTCTTAATACTTACGCCTTATGAAGTTTATAAAAAGTGCCTCACAAGCGCCTCAAGACATTTTAAACTATAGTTAGAATTGAATTTACAAAAAAAAATCTTGTAAACAAATAAACAAGCATACCACCGCTTAAAATTAAATAGTTAATAAATATCATATAAGATCGTCTAAACGTTATTTTTTTATACTTTTTTGTCAAAAATGACATGTCTGTAAAATAAAAAAATATATTTATGTTATATAATTTTACATAATGATATTCTTGCTAATACATTTTCAAAATATTTTTTTTTACAAATTTCATTCAAACTATAATTTATTTATAAAAAAATAAATAAGTAATTATCCCTTTGTTTTACCATAACTTAGTTAATATTGCGTAACTTAGGCCAACCGTACTCGTGAACATTTATCGAGTACCCGAGGGTCTAACATGCGTATCACTAACCGTATTGTTGGTGGTTTGCCGAGTTCATCGTATGGGTTGCGTACACAAAGTTGTTATCGTGAGACACTAGAGTTACTTTGATAACAGATTAGATTAAGAGAGGGTGACTTACCCGAGTTAACCCACCCCACCCTTAACAAATAGATTAACTCATTTCACCTATTTATTAAGAATGAGTTAATCCACTTTAACTCTATCATACTCGGATTAATAACAAAATTACCAAACAAAGAATAACTCACCCAACCACAGTTAACTCACCCTAACCCAACTTAACCAATTATCAAAATTTCACCTAATTATTGCTTTCTGGATCCAAACTTTACACTACTATGTATAAAAAGAGAGATTTGGTGTTCTTAGATACACCATTAACAGAGGAGCATAGTAGGTGCCATACCCTTTTTTAGATTGAGAAACCGAAAAGAGAGCGGAAACAACTAAAATAAAGAGGGATATGTGCAAACGGTTGGAAACTCTTCACCAGAAACACTTTATTTCAGAAAACAAATCTGACTACGGACAATCTTCGGACATCCTTGAACATCAGTCTCGTACGGAAGGTAGCAGCAAGGAAAGCCCGATTGTCCGAATGGTAACCAGAATGAATGAAATTAGAGGGCGCGGAGCACCTGACGCCCACAGATGAAGTGCGACTCTAAAAAGCCCATTGCACATGCCGTACGTACTAATCTACACCAGCAGTCTCCATCGGATTAGAATTAAATTAAATATGAATTGGAAAGGAATCATTCCAAAATCCGAACCGAATAACGGGGAGTCTACTAAACTTGGGCTCCGGCTATGTTTGAACCAAACCGATGTAGAGTTTGGAGAGGAGCACATCACATTATCCCATCTTTTGGCTTGGGATATAGAAGACGCCTCGCCCTCATCGTATAATTTGTCCCGTCAGTCCATACAAATGGGCATTTACCAACATTTGTCCTACCAAATTGCATGAAAGTAACACCTAACAATCCATAAACCTCGGTCCTTCTGACATCTTCCAATCATATATCAACAGCCTTGGGCACGCGGTCGCTGCCGTCAGGCATGCACGCTCGCATCAGAATCATTAAGCCTGGACTTAGGCTTCCCATATTCTATACGCCAAAGTATATGAAAAACAGAATGGTGCATTCAGATAGAAGGGACACTGTAACACAGGAATCCCTTGCAGGCCAAAGTGACCGTGCGTCACTCGCTACTACATCACATGTGCCTACGTTCCAAAAAAGAGCTAATTCACATGGCAAGATCTGGGTCCAATCTTCTCTGAATTGCAGCCGCAGCCTAAGCAAACAAGTAATGATCCATCAGAGATAAAATCTCAAACATCAGGTAGTAGTAGGTGGGTAAAAGTTCCTTTGACAGGCATTCACCTCAATGTTTCCCAATTTATACTGGTACGCCATTTCTTCCTTTAACTGGGCCTGCTCTTTCATTGCTTGCGCCTGATGTTTTAAGGCGATAATTGAAAAAGTTAGCACAATAGCATAACTACATGTTTAAGGTGCGTAATGTTTCTGAAACATGGTTTGCCCTAAGTGTTCTGGACAGGGACAATCATGTTGTTTTGACAAAAAGATTATATCCAATGTCTGGAATTGAAATACTACAGAAAGTTTCAATATACTTAGCACAATAGCATAACAACATGCTTAAGGAGACAGGAAACAATGTGTAATGTTTTTGAAACATGGTTTGCCCCTAGTGTTCTGGACAGGGATGATCATGTTGTTTTGACAAAGATTATATTCAATGTCTGGAATTGAAATACTACAGAAAGTTTCAATATACTATGTTTCAGACATTAGGCGTTTTATTATAACCATATTAACTTATTAAGGTTCCATGCATGACACAGAAATAGAGCTGCAAAATTTCAGAAACTTGCAAGGTTTCAGGCATGATATTGTTCCAAACACTGACACCTTTCTCCAATAAGCCCTGTGAGAATCTAACAGAAAACACAACAAATAAGCAGATGGGTTTAATTACCATCCCACTCTGCATGGAACGTTTTAGCACTTCAACTTGCTCATCCTTCTGTCTTTCACGTTCTCTCATCAATTCTTGCCTGGAGAAATTTAAAGTAAGAAAGTCATTAAAAGTGAGAAAAAAATGTAACATGTTTAAAATGTAAACAGCATACACATAATATCATCTTGCTGTTTAAAGTTAAGTTGTCCTTCGACAAATAAACCTCATCCTTTCACATGCCAGATTAAGTTTTGAAACTAATTTGATGTCAATAATAAAATGTCATATTGCATATAGCAGCGTCCAGAAGCTTGCCAAGATCTGTCTGAAAGTCGGTCATCAGAGAATATAAATATAGTTACCATTGACAAATACCGAAACATCAGTCAATGGCAGTTAATATACAGTGATAAATCTATGTTCAACAAGTTGCCTATGAAAGAGTTGAGTTAAAAAAAATGAAAAGAAAGCACACATTTGAATACTTGGATCTAGCTAATACTGCTGGTGATTACTAGATATTTAGTGAATATTGTGGTCATATCTTCTAAACGGAAAAGGTGGAAAATGTGATATACATCATAAGATATAGAGTATTATAATAAGTAAAAAGCTTCCTCAAACTGTCCCCGCGATTAAACTCCGTGATTGTGGTGAATCAAGGGCTGAACAACCCAGAAGCTTATGTATAGAAAAAGGCTTTGATGACAGCTACTTAGAGTATCCATGCAGCTAGGCCCAATGAGTCAATTACTCCTTTTGGTTCATGCTATGCATGCTCATTGGTCCAAAAGCTGTGCATGATTTGTATTTTGGCTTGAGAAGTTGGTGATTTCCCTGAAAATATCTAATATTGCTATTATTCTTTCAGGCATAGATGGGTCATGCTGATGCTTTGATATTGGGATTCCTTCAATGTTAATCTTCCATCTTCAACCAGGTGTTTAATAGTGTAGCTCTAACACTCAGTTTAAGGCAGGAGACTAGGAAAAACTTGGGTGTAAAAAAAAGTTGACAGCCAGTTGCATTCTCACCAAATAGAAACCATTTCCAGTTCCACTAGATCCAAACCAAAATCCCAGACTATCAGTTCTAGGAGAATGATATACTGGTTGAAGGCTCTATTATTTTCAGAAATCCAATCCTTTCTCGGTGCAACTCTCCTGAAGGCTCAAGTTTAAGATGAATTTAGTTTCATACTTTAAGTTGGACATCTAATGTTAATTTGCAGCTTCATGATGTAGTTGTAAGTGCAGATAACAAATCCAATGTGAAACTCATACATTTGTTTGCTGGATCTTCTGCTTTGAATAATCAACTTACAGGTGCTCATCAAACTCCAAGAAACCATGATACTGATTAGTGGGTATTGTGTATGTGTGGATGCAAATGACCATTATATCACATATGGACCATGAGATGGTTCATACAAGCCAAAGTACAAGTGACCGTTGTACAATTTACCAGTGAGTTGGGGGGGATAATATCTCATATCATTACCCAATGAAGTTAAACAGGCAGAAATGCAGAAGAGAAAGCCTCTCCTACAAGATATAGGAATTTGTACCTTCGCAGTTCTTCATCATTGAAAATCGTACGCTCTGCCTCTGTGGCATTCTTGATTCCCTTCTTCAATTCCTTAGCCATCATATGCCGATGATAATCATCCAAATCATAATATCTGGAACCACCAACCAAAATAATACTCGGTGAAGATATCCAAATTTTACTGGGAAAAAACTAGCTTAAATCTGCTAATTTTCATTTATTTTAAATCATAATTTGGCAAAAATCTCCTAACTAACAAAAATACTTTAAATGCTTACATGCCAAAAAATATCCTATGCAGACTTAACATTTAGAAGAGCCAATTTCCCAATGGTTCTTAGAATTCAAGAAATAGGCAGATATACATATAAGCATCTGTTTTAGTGCTTAATCGCGAAGGTTTAGACCAACAACATCTTCCAACACATCCAACATAAAGATGGCCACAGTTCGCCAACTAATCTACCATATCCATTCTCCCAATGTTTGGTGTCAGGATCAAGTCAAAATCACATACTATTCTCATCTGTATTACCATTGCCCTTAGAATTTCTCTAATTTCTTTAGGCCCTCTTTGATAACCAAATAAGCCTGGAATAGGCTGGGTTATCCATGTTATTCAGGTTTGGATCACTTTCATTGCTGAAATGCATTATGCATGGGGAATAAGTTATCCCAGGATAATTAATTCACCCAAAGAGGCAAACCAGTTGTTTCTGAAAAAATAAAAGTTAAATTTTATTAATTCTACCTCTTATCCCACTCTTTTAGCAAATCTACTATTAGCTTATTTTCTTTAATCTACATTAGAACAAAAATATGCTTATCAAATGTTAAAAAATTATTCTAGTATAATCTAGCTGAGCATAACTTATCGGGATCAACTCATTAGGTTATTGGAGAGGCTCTTTACTAATGAATTGCTCACATTCTGCTAAGCACGTACATCCAGAAAATCCACAAAAAATCTCAATCTCCATTTCATCCCTTCGACATGTCAGTGGTGGATCATGTGAATTTATTTAGTGCATAAAGATTCACTGGGCTTCTCAAAAAATATTGCATGAGAAACTGTTGAGGTGGGTGATTTGGTCTGGGTCATGCTTGTGCTCCTAGTGACCTGTGTTTGCAAGTCCAATAGTGATTATCACAATGGTGTTTAATACCTGCTAGACCTCTTTACAAACAGAAAACCAAGTTGAAGAATTAAAAGAAGAGAATTCAATAGCCAAGTTTATGTAAGCATATGGAATTACCTCATCTTACGTTGTGATAAAATATCCAACTTACCTCATCTTAAAGTTGTGATAGAATACCTAAGCTAATGTTTTTTAGGATTTTTGCATGAAAACCATTGTTAGAGGTGAATTTGTAAAAAAATCATTCCTAGAAATGCATTAGCAGACATATCACTGGTTAATTCAAATAGTGCATAAATGCCATTTAAGCGTGGTTTTTTTGCAAGTTGTTGGTAAAAAGAAGTGATATGCATGCAAATAAATATGGCAGTTTTGCACAATTCAGATTTACACAGTGATATACCTGCTAATGTATTTCTAGGAATGTTTTTTTTTGCAAATTCACCTCTAACAATGATTTTCATGCAAAAAACCCATGTTTTTTTGCCCCTTCCAGTCAGAAGGAAATAAAGTTAGTCTTTTTTTTGCCCCTTCCAGACAGATCCATACAGTTAGAAGTGTAAACATCCTATTCTTTCCTCTTTCCTTCTGTTTCTATTATCCAAATTAATTTCCTATATATGATTATAAATTATGGTTTTTGGAATTTTCTAAGTGGACTTTAAACAGCCTATCTACAAGAGAGAATGCTGTTGCTTGACTCATAAAGGCTGCTATTTCATTAATAAATGGTTGACTCATAGCCTGCCATTTAATATACTAAGGCTGGGCTATATGCCTACTGTTTCTTTCTGTCCCTCTTTAGGAAAGGGGTGTGGGGGAGAAAATCTCCAAAGGAAGGAAAGACTTAAAATAAATTCTAAGTTCCCCTCTCCAAAGAGGAGCACTGATGCATGGAAAATGAATGGTGGGTTTTCTTGTCTACCATTTATGTCAAACGGTAGGCAGGTGGGTTTTCTAGCATAAATGGCAGGTTCACAGCCTGCCATTTAATATTTAATGGTTGGCTCACGGACTGCTGCTTAATAGTTAAGGGTGGGCCTGCAGTCCATTGTTTCATGAGCTAGTAGTCGATGCCACTCGAGGAAAGTCAGCCACATCACAGTGCTAATTGGAGTGCATCATGTCAGTGTGCCACATCAGCCTAGATAGATAAGCACCAACATTTGGTGTGTCACCATTGAGTAGGAACTTCAAAAAGGGACTATGTAAAGGCATCCCCCTCTCAGAGGAAAGGGGTCCACAGAGAGAGTGTGTTAAGCCCTCAGAGCAAGAGAGCTAGAGGAAGAGAGTCAGAGGAGAATAAAAGAGGCAGGAAATAGAATTTGAGAAGTTTCTGTGTACTATGTAACACTTGCCATTGCATGTTTATCAGCTGCTCTCCAGCCCACTGATTATTATTTATAATGGAGGCATTTGCTCACACAAGAATTTGTCTAAATCCACAATGATTCCATCATTAAATATTCATCAACAGCTGCTTTAGCCTGCGAATTAATATTCATACGTGGCATTCTGCAAAGCTTGAGAATTTGTCTAACTCCACAGGGGCTCCGCCATTGAATATTAATGGCAGCCCTTTCAGCCTGTCAATTAATATGCCTAGGTGGCATGTTAGAATATTCAACATTGAGGTCTAGTGCCATACTGGATATCTATGGGTGCCTTCCCTCTATATACGTGGAAGATTCCCTCAAATCAATGCCTAGGTTTTGAGAATGATTTCAGCCT
The DNA here is from genome assembly GCA_022559845.1 of Amorphophallus konjac. Classification (NCBI taxonomy): domain Eukaryota; kingdom Viridiplantae; phylum Streptophyta; class Magnoliopsida; order Alismatales; family Araceae; genus Amorphophallus; species Amorphophallus konjac. The sequence continues at coordinate 45,481,968 of CM040127.1, read as the reverse complement.
TTTAACACTCAAGAATTTATCAAGCCTAGAAAGACTCCATCATTGGATATTTATCGGCCACCCTTTCCCCTACAGACTGATATTCATAGGCTGCATTCTAATATTCCATAACACTTGGGAATTTAAAGATTTGACCAAATCCAGAAAGACGTTGAACATTTATTAGGCACCCTTCAGCCATGGAATGCCATCTCGACGAAATCTCGGTCTCGATGCGTCCACGAGAAACGAAACGCCCGAGTTGAGGGTGTCTCGGCACGTCGAGTGTGGGCGTGCTTCGTTGGGCATGAAAGCGGCGAACCGATGCAAGCTTTAACCCCCCCCCCCACACCCACACCCCCAGTCAAGCCATCACCCCACCCCGACACTCGCACACACTCTCCACTGCTTCTCTGCACGAGCTTGCCGGAGCCGCCCTAGGTGGCCCTCCTTGCCGGCCGGTTGCCTCAATTGCCAGCGAGAGGTGTATGACTGAGTTCTCCGGCATCAATTCTCCAAGTGGATGGGTGGAATCGGCGGATCGGGCATCGGGAGTGGACGCCGGATCTCCGGTATGCATCTCTCTCTTCCTCCCCTCCTTCCCCCCCATCTTCCTCCTTCCCTCTCTCCGCTAGTGTGTGTGACTGTGTGTGTTAGAGAGAGAGAGATAAAGAAAGGGAGAGAGATCCCATCCTCTCTCTATCTTTCTCCCTCCGATCTCTCTCCTCCCGCCTTCTCTCTCTTTCTCCCCCCTAGCCTCTCTCCTCCGCTAGCCCCTCCGACCCTATCTCTCTCTCTATCTGTCTCTCTCCTCCCACCCCTCTCTCTCTCCTTGTCTCCCACACTCTCTCTCTATCGCTCACCCTCTCTCTCTCCCCCCCCCCGATCTCCACCTTTTCTGTCTAAGATAAAGGGAGAAAGAGGGAGGGAAATTGAGAGAGATAGAGGGATACATATATATAGAGAGGGGGGAAATAGAGATAGAGAAAGGAGTTAACAGAGACGGAGAGGGGGGAGACAGAGAGAGAGAGAGAGAGAGAGAGAGAGAGAGAGAGAGAAAGGGGGAGAGAGAGAGAGAGAGAGAGAGAAGAAAGAGAGGGGGTCGCCTTGGTTTGAATTTTTCATGCTAATTTTTTGTGTGTCAATTGTCTTAGTTTAATTTATCAAAATTGCTGATCAAGATGACAGTCGGGGGAAAATAGCGAATTCTTGAAGAAGAATTGTTTAAATTTTAGAAGTTATAACTCTACTTCTGTTCCATTATTTCTTAATAGTTTATAGTGTTTATTTTTTTCACATTGTTGTTACTCGTGGTATATGATATGATTGAGACATTGTGTTGTTTGATTTTTTATTTAAATATTATCTATTATTTATGTTTGTCTTCTATCATAAACATGTCTTTTGAAGACATATGTTGGCAATATGAGAAGGCCATAGGAAGGGGGTCAGAATGTAACTTTTGTGAGAAGGTAATGAAGACAGGTGGTGTTAAAAGATTAAAGAATCATTTGATTGGAGAAAAAAGACAAGATGTAACCAAATGTCCAAGTGGTCCACTTAAAGTCCGAAAATAATTAAAAGAAGCTAAACAACAAAAGGGCAAGAAAGCTATGAAACAAACAGCAAATAGAGAACTGATTATGGAAGAGTTGCGTCAAATGGGAAGGGACGATGATGATGGCAAGTCTGATGATTGTGAAAAAGTGCCAGAAACTGGAGCTAGTATTAGTGAAACTGGTAAGAAAGCCAAATAAGACATAACTGATTTTATGAGCCGTAGTTCAAGTATGAGGATTGCTGAGCCATAGACAAAATCTAGAAAATACAAATCTGATGATGCCAAGCAACAAAGAATACAATCAATGTTGAGTAAAGGAACATTTAGAGAATCCCTTGGAAAGATGATATCAAAATTTTATATCTTTATTGAGAGAAAAGAGAGGTTTGGAACCTCCACTACACTCCGAGATGCTAAAGATCCACATGTAAGTGTCATAGAATGGTGGAAATATCACGGTGGAAGTGCAATAGAGTTGAGGGCCATAGCAATGAAGGTGCTTTCTCAACCAGTTAACACATCATCTGCTGAAAGGGTGTGGAGCATATATAGTCCTCAATGTAGTTGAAAACGCGCCTAGGCGGTCGCCTAGGCGGTGAGGCGGGGCGAGGCGCCCGTCGCCCGCCTCGCGCCGTCCCGGCTCGCCGAGGCGAGCGCCTCGCGCGCGTCGGCCGCCTCCGAGCGCCTCGCGCGCGTCGGCCGCCTCCGAGCGCCTCGCCCGCGCGCCTCACCTGCTCTGCCGCTCGCCGGATCCGCGTATCAGGTCTCAACGACCCGATATACGAGTCCGTCCATTTAACTTCCCCCACCCCCCCCCCGAGGGTTTCGACTGTGGGTTTTTTTTTTTTTGCCTTCGCTGCTTCCACCTCCGCGGCAGCGGCGACTGCGAGTGTCCTCCCTCCGGCGTCCGACGAGCGGCAGCGGCGACAGCTTCCTCCGGCGTGCGGCAGTCCGACGTGCGGCAGCGGCTCCGGCTTCCTCCGGCCACTCTCACTCTCGGTATGTCCACTCTCTCACTCTCTCCGATCTCCCACTGTCACTCCACTCTCTCCGATCTCTCATTCTCACTCTCTAACTCTCTCCACTCTCTCACTGTCTCTCACTCTCTCCGATCTCTCACTCACTCTCTACGATCTCTCACTGTCTCTGATCTCTCACTCTCTCCGATCTCTCACTCTCACTCTCTCCATTGTCTCTCTGATCTCTCACTCTCTGTCTCTCTGTCTCTCCGATCTCTCACTCTCATGGGTGGCAGTGGGCTTAATAGGCTTATATATGTTATTATTGTGCAGGGTAATCGACAATTGGCAGTGGTCACTCATTCGTGCAGGGTAATCGACATTTGGCAATAAATAGTCAGTATTTTTTTTAAATTGGGTGTTTGATTTATTTTTTTGAGTTATTAACTTATTATTGCAATATGAATTAAATTTGTTGTTTATTTTTTTTTAAAGATGTCTAAGCCTACACCACCTACTTCTGTGTCTGTTTCTGGTGGTGCATCGTCAAATGCAAGCACACAAGGGCCCAATGTAGAAAAGGGCAGACCAAAGGACATTGGGTGGAAATATGGAACCTCTGCCAATCCACAAAATAGAGATGAGATAACATGTAATTTTTGTAAAAAAGTGTGTAAAGGAGGGATTTATCGGCTGAAGCAACATATAGGCGGCCTAGGTACAAATGTGACAGCTTGCCATAAGGTTCCCGTGGATGTGAAGATAGAAATCCGGGAATACATGCAAAATGCCAAGAAAGCTAAAGCTGAGAAGTTACAAATGGTGAGGGAGATGGAAGGTAGAGATAATTTGTTGAATGATTCATGTCAATCTCAATCGCTGGAAGTTAATATATTTGATGACATTATTTCAAAGCCACCACGGATGAAGGGCCCTCTGGACAAGTTCTGCACTCCTGATCCAGAACAAGTGAAGTCAGTAAGAGATAAAAAATGGGAAAAGGAACATCGGGATAGGGTTTCCCAATATGTGGGTAGATGGTTTTATCAAGCTGGCATCCCATTCAATACTGTGCGTCTACCTAGCTTTCAAACAATGTTGGAAGCCGTAGGACAGTACGGTCCGGGATATAAAGGGCCTAGCTATCATGAGATGCGTGAGACTCTTTTACATAAGGAGATAAAATCAACTCAAGAGTTGGTGGAAGCCCAAAAAGAAAATTGGGTGAGATATGGTTGTAGCATCATGTCCGATGCATGGACAGATCGGAAGGGACGGACACTGATCAACTTTCTTGTGAACTCTCCAGGTGAGATTTTTCTTTCTCTGTCTCTCACTATCGATTATTCAATATATTTTCTATTTCTTTTTCATATGTCTCTCAATGTCATTATGTCTTACTCTCTTTCTCTAGGTGGGACTGTTTTCTTGAAATCAGTTGATGCTTCTGCACATGTGAAAGATGCCAAATTGTTGGCAGATTTATTGGACAAGGTTATTAAAGAAGTTGGTGTTCAACATGTCATCCAAATTGTGACAGACAATGAGTCAAGTTATGTGGCAGCCGGGAAAATGTTGATGGCAGCCCATCCTCATTTATTTTGGACACCATGTGCTGCCCATTGTTTAGACTTGATGTTGGAGGACATTTCCAAATTGTCTCCAATGAAAGAAACCATTCGTAGAGCCAAATTGGTTACTACATTTATTTATGGGCACACAAGGATTCTTGCTATGATGAGAAAGTATACAGATGACAAAAATCTTGCACGTGCAGCTGTCACTCGCTTTGCCACCAACTACTTAAATTTACAGAGTCTATTTGATTGCAAAGATGGCTTAAGAAGAATGTTTACATCTGCTGATTGGCTTGCTAGTAATAATCGGTGGGTCAAAAAAATTGAAGGGAAGAAGGTAGAGGGCATAATCTTAAAGAGTTCTTTTTGGAATGGCGTGGCATATTCGTTGCAAATATACAAGCCCCTTGTTATGGTTTTACGGTTGGTTGATGGAGAAAAGCCAGCGATGAGCTACATTTATGAGGCTATGGATCGTGCAAAGGAGGGTATTAAGAGTGCATTAAATGACAAGCTTGACAAATATGGTCCAATATGGGAAATCATTGATAGACGATGGGACTTTCAAATGCACCGTCCTTTACATGCAGCTGGCCTTTATCTTAATCCAGCTCTTTATTTCTCTAATTCTCAAATTGAGTATGATCAAGAAGTTAAGCAAGGGCTATATGATTGCATTGAAAAGCTAGTTCCAGAACCCTCATGCCAAGATGCAATTTTCAAGGAGCTTGCAACTTATCAGTATGCTCAAGGGCTATTTGGGAGAGAAATGGCCATTAGGCAACGCACTTCTATGGTTCCTGGTATGGATGCTTTTCTCAATTTCTTGTCTAATTTTCATTGCAATCGCGGAGTAAGAATTATTGTGAAATGTGAATTGTAATCTCTTTGTGATGTAGCTACATGGTGGTTGAACTTTGGAACCGCCACACCAAACCTTCAAAAGATAGCCATTCGGATCTTAAGTTTGACATGTAGTGCATCTAGTTGTGAGCGCAATTGGAGTACATTTGAACAGGTTAGTTGACTAATTTCATATTCAAGTACATAAAAGATTAGTGTTTTTTGTTTAATTGGTTGCACCTAATATACTTGTAGGTGCACACAAAGAAAAGGAATAAGTTGGAGCAAAAGAAGCTGAACGATCTTGTTTTTGTGCAATATAATCAACGTCTCCATGCTCGTCATTTGCGTGTTCAGCAAAGTGACTATGATCCTATTTCTTTGGATGACATTGATGATTGCAATGAGTGGATAGCTAATCCGCCAGAAAATGAAGATTTTGTGGATGAAGGAGAGGACCTCACATGGCTAGATGTTGAAATCGCTGTCGGTGTTAATGAAGAGGAAGGGCCAAGCACAAGGGCGGGAACCAAAAAACGTCATCTAGGAAAGGGAAAAAGCACTGTCACATCTCACTCCATAAATGTGAGAGATGTTGATTCCGAGGGGACACAATCAGAGAATGAGAATGAGCTTCCAAGTGATAGCTCTTCCTCTTTTATGAGTGATTTATGATGAGGAGACTTGAGAGTTGAGAGAGATTTGAAACACTTTGTGTTATGGGATTATGTAATTAACTTGTTTGGTTGTTTAACTATTTTTATTTTGTTATAATATTGCACTTGTTAGTTGTATATGCAATTTTATGATATTTCTTGTTTAGCGTATATGCAATTTTATGATATTTCTTGTTTAGTGTATATGCAGTTTTATGATATTTACTGTTCAAAAATATATATTTTTGTGATATTGTGACATATAATTTTAATTTTATTTTTTTATTAATTTCTCGCCTCAAACGCCTCGGCCATCGCCTAGGCCTTTGAGGCGTGAGGCACCCCCCTGGTCGCCTCGCTCGCCTCACGCCTCAGACTACATAGATAGTCCTACAAATATTTCAGTCTTATGCTTTCCCACCGAGTGCGCTCAACATTTAATGCGCAAAAAAGCGGGCCGTACGTGTTTGGCGTGGGCGTCGTTTTCTGTGCGGAAATGGTCATTTCACCTGGTTTTTAAGCCAATGGGAGGGGATGTTGCACAATAATGTGGCTTTGTGCACCAGATTCAATACACAAAGCATTACTCTTTCATTTTTTTTGACATTTTCTTCTTTATAGAGATTCCAATTATTCTTACAACATTTTAGGTATGCAAAGGAGATCGTTTCTTAGTTTGTTATTTTTTATAAAAAATTATTGATGATTAGATGTCATTTGTAGATTTATTTTGTTGAAAAATTATGATTCTTCTATAAGGGAATTGTCGTGTTCATAAATCATAGCTCCATTCTCTTTTTCAATAAATTCTCTTACCATGCTTTTGAACATGTTTCTATATAAATTGCTTCTTGTAGTAATGTAGATTTTAATTTATAATTAGTGATTGTGATTATAAATTTATTATCTTATATGATCCTTACATTAGATGCCCTCCCACCAAAAAACCCTTAGTCTATGACTCTATCCATTCTATTTTTCAGTGTACCTAATTTATTGCATTAATGCATCATATTCGTTTCAGAAGCGAGTCTACTTCGTTTCCCCAACAAATTCAACTCGTTTCTCTAGTGTTTCCCAAACGAATTTCATTCGTTTCCCTAATGTTTCCCATTCGTTTCACCAACGGATCTTAATAGTTTCCCAAAGGATTCCCCATTGTTTCTTATACGCATCTCATTTCTCGATTCTCAATAAATTTTAGAGTCTCGTTTCTCACTTTTGCTTCACGCTATGTTTCCCGCTTTCGTTTCCCATGTTGGTAACTATGCCCTTGATGCTAGAGATTCCCACACAACCCTAGACCAACAACATTTCCTATAGTGCCCCTGAACTAACCATATCTCTGGAAATGGCCAAAAATACCTCATAAATCACATTAATGCAACAAGAGGGCCAGAAAAAAAATGTTTCACTGGTGTACATTGAAATTACATGAACCCATTATTTTGTCATAAACCTTTTAGAGGCACGAAATCGGGAAATGATTACCAATTAGTGGGGAGGATTCAAATAAAAAAACTCAGAAAATGTCCCTTCATTGGGCCGAGTAAATGTAAATAAGAATGTACTTCTAACCAAACAAAATATACAAGTCAAATTAATTTGAGCAACCTTACTTCTTTGAAGGAAATGTAGCTGTATTGTGATCTTCCATGAATCTGTGAGAAAACAAAGACATAGTCAACCACCTTTGAAAGGCTTCATAAAAATATTCAACATTTAATACTTTATTATACATATGTAGACATTAAAATCAACTGAATAAAGATAAAAGATTTTTGCATGTAAACCATTGTTAAAAGTGAATTGGAAAAATACCATTCCTGGAAGAATATTAGCAGGCACATCATTACTTTTAAATAAATGTTGCAAAAATGCCATTGCAGTTAACTTCCATCGACAAGAAGGCAAATATTCTACAAAGATTCTAATATGCCCATTAGTTGGTCGTTGAATGACAAAAATATCATTCTCACAATCCCAAATTCCCCACCCTTACAAGAGAGTAATGAGCAAGAGACCCTAACCTATTGCGCGCACACGCGCGCGCGCACACACACACACACACAGATGGCGACACCGACGATGGAGCTCCGGAAGAAAGGTCACTCCGACATGACCTTGCCGCCCTCCCCTGCTCGGGAGCGTCCTCCTCCTCCTCCTCCTAGACTGTTTTTGTGCAGGATGGATTGGGCGCATGGAGGGCCGCCGACGACGTTGATTGATGGGCGAGCATACAGAAGTGGTAAAGGAATGGTCCCGAGCTTCTGGGAAGCTGCCCGTGAAGGCTTTGAGGTGATTACTTTTAACGAGGACGATGGCAACGCCTGAGGCTGAGCAGAGGAGGGTGGAAAGCGGTGGTGGTGGTGGCAACGGCGGTGACGACTCGAATGGCTTCTAGCGGAAGACCCTGACCATGAGAGTCATCAACAGCAATGCGGACGCGACGGACTCGTCCTCCGGGGACGATGAGGAGGGAGTACGACCAAGTGTGAAGCGGCACGTCACGGAGATCAATTTTGACAAGTCGCCGTGCGGGGAGCGATCGAAGAGGTGGGGTAGCTGGCCCCACGTGGAGGAACTGCCGTAGAAGAGGTTTATCGGCGTGCGGCAGTTGTGGGGACGCTGGGTGTCGGAGATCCGCGACCCCACGGGGAGCAACAAGCATAAAGCGGATTTGGGTGGGGGCCTTCGACATTATGGAGAAAGCGGCCGTGCTTATGACCGTGCCGCCCTTACGATAAAGGAGGCGAGCGCAGGGGGGTACCAGTGGGAGAGAGGGGGCGTCGGGGGGTACCAGCTGGAGGGAGAGGGAGGGGGGTAGCTGTGGGAGGGAGGGGAGGGGAGGATGTGGGTGTGGGGGTATCGAGGGGAGGGGAGGGTGTAGGGGGGGTACCAACTAGAGGGAGGGGAGGTTGCAAGGGAGGGCGGGATGGGTACTGGTGGGGGAGGGGGGCTGTACCGGAAGATTAGAGTTTTTCTTTGGGTTGGGAGGGAGGTGGGGTTGCGAGGGAGTGGGTCTCATTATTTTAACTAGGGGTATTATCGTCTTTTCCTATGTCAAGTTAAAGGAACCACGGTTAAGTTCGCAAGTGGTAACGGGGGGTCATGGCGATGGCATTTTTGCAACATTTGGTTAAAGATAATGATATGCCTACTAATACATTTCCATAAATGACATTTTTGCCAATTCACTTTTAACAATGATTTTCATGCAAAAATCCCTAAAGATAAGTGCAAAGAGTTGCATAGCTTACTCCTTAAACATTTGCTTCTCTTCCCAGTTGGCTAAAGATTCCAAGTTCACCTATATGCAAAATCAATGAGTTGGAAGGTTGTTAGAGCACACTTCTAATTAGACAATACTGCAGTACTCCCATGACATGGTAGAAGGTAGAGAAGCTACTCCATAGGTGTCTAGTTTCTACATGTGACTCCCAAGTTATTGGGAAATGGTATAACAGTAACTTCCTTCCGCATGAAGCAGCTTCCTGCTGGGTGAGGTAGTTTTCGAGGGTCTCCATCACAGTGGCAGAGGCAGTTCACATAAATCCTCTAAAACCCAGCCCACCCAGGTTTCAACATGGGCAGTTTCTTTTTTAGACCCCTACTCATACCAATTAGGTTACAGCCCATTGGTCCTGTGTGAGGTAGTGGAGGGCGGCTTCAGTAGTCTCTTGGTTTAACTACAGCTGTTTAAGCAGCATTAGTGATAGTCATTCAAAGATATTTGCAGCCTTCTCTTATAATCTTCAAATGAACAATCCCAAAGAAATTGAAAAGGCTTCCCGAAAGAAAACAGCCTTTTCAAGTATCTATCTGCCAGGTGCAGCCTTTATTGAACCTCCTAGTACAATTGGAAACTTATGGTCTTAATAATTAGTTATTGATTATCTGACAGAAACACAAAAGCTAACAGAGAATAAGCAGATGCTTGGCAACATTATCTTATGCTCTCAGGTTTTTGTCTAATTGACAGGGAGCATGGATACATGTCTCGTGGTAACTTCATAAAATAGCAACTATCAATAAAACAGAAACATTGCTTCTACAAAACTATTATTTCATGGCATGGAGAGAGTTAAATTAAATTAAATATAGACCGATACCTGGCTGAGGAACAAAGTAAATCAAAAAGAAATATATTTCGGTAACAATGATGGCGAAGGACACTAGTAAAATAGATGCATCTGAAATACAGCATTATGATATGCTGCTCCCTCTTGATGGTAGATCACATCATAGTCTCAAAAGATTATAAACATCTATGTTACAAGAGACAAGGCAACATAACTGGTGCTCCTCTGCTATCTTCCACTCTATGCATCTAAGAGCTCCCCCATTTTCAGTGGAAAAAACAAGGGATAGGGATAAAATACAAAACAAGCTCAGAGGATGGAGGCTACAGCTCTTGGACAAGGAATATCACTTTATTTAAGACAGTCATTAGGTCCTAGACTTCGACTATATGTTTACCCGAACTTATATCATTATTTTGTATTCACTACCTAGAGAAGACAGTGTGGCAACTTCACCAAAAGGATGTCATCTGACCTATTCAAAGACAACTATAGCCCACAAGAGAGTGGAGAATTTGATGATAGATGTCTAAGATGATACCAGTGATTCAGTAATACATATACCTACCAAAAAAAAAAAAAGAATCGGTAATACGTAGGGCTGAGGAAGACGATTTGTTTAAAACATTTCCCCAACAACTATGTAGGAATGCTTCATCCTAAAATGGTCTCAAAGATCCAGAATTGTCAGCTCCCAGTAAAACATTCTGATACCTAGAAGGTCTGCATATGGCCGCGAAAGTGCTTGGCACCACGCTGTATTAAAATGAAAATAAGAAACATCACATGCTGGAGAAGCATTTCACAAAATGCATGAGTACTGGAAAAATCCCTCCATCACACCTAACTGCATATCACATACTGTAGAGTAATATTAGGGTCATGGAATTGCAGGAAAACAACCAACATTAGAGGAATAAGGCTGCAGAGATTCATCAGATCACAACTCTGAGAATAACCCTTCAACATTAAATTCACCGTTCACCAACTTGAAGACATACTAGTATACATGGGAATAACTTTTTGCTTTTATGGAATTTAAGGCAAGTGGCTCATGTGGCCTACACTGGAATAAGTAGCAAGAACTGGGAACCAGACCCAGAAAATACCAATTTCATTATGATTTGTGAGTGAATATAAAACAGTTCACATTCATTATGAAGACATTAATCATTTATTCATAAATTCAGTTTACAGCAAGGAGGTTTAGATGGTGCTTGGTAAACCTGCTTCGCATTCAATTCTCATTCACATCTGTGCAATAGATTGGGAGTCTTTCAGTTGTATCAAGTTGAAGATTGGAAAGTGCAACTGTGCAACAGAAGCAAAATAGTTCTGATTGTTCCCCAGACTATTTGCTGGAGTCTTTGGAAGGAGAGCAACAAAGTGGTCATTCAGGGAAGTCAATGTTATGTGGAACGCAGTTGTTCCGAGCTCCTTCCTATTTCATTAATTGGATTAAGGTTTATTCCTAACATTCATATTGATAGTTTGAAGAGGGAAACTGGCACCCTTTAACTGTAATTTTCTTCTTTATCATATTGATGGTTTGAAAATGGAAATAGATACCCTTTAACTGTAATTTTCTTCTTTATCATACTTTTTTTTTGAAAGTGGTTGGTACCACTAATGTTCTTCTTTATCATATTGATGGTTTGAAAAGGGAAATAGATACCCTTTAACTGTAAATTTCTTCTTTATCTTTATTTTTTGGGGCATGTGATGTCTTGAAAGGAATCTCTCCTCCCCTTTGATTATATGTTATTCAATAAAGTTGGTGGTGCAATCTAGGTTGTTTTTGGACCCAAAAAAAGGACTCATGAGTTAAAACTTGCTCCAGAGTATGCATTATCATCCCACCAACTCGCTATTATTTGAACTTTATGATAGGAATTGCCATCCATGATGAAAGCTTCTAGGAGTGCAGGAGTTGTCACCAGGCAACGGTCAGATGTAGTTCGGTGGAGTCACTGATATGCTTCGATTTAATTATATTTGGGTTTTCTTGGTATGATGGGTGGGTAGTGTTTTTTTCTCTGTTTGTTGCAATTTTAGTTGTTCAGTTGGGCTATCAGGGAGGAACCTCTCCTCCTGCCTTGATTGGACTATCTCGGTTTATTCTTGAATAAAATTGGTGTAATCCACAATTTTTCAGAAAAAAAATGAACTTTATGGAGAATTGACCACAGTGATGTTAAGATGCTGATTGCTGATAGAAAATGGTACAGCTGATGGCAAGTCATACTTTTTAGTGACAAGAAACCCTTTTACCTTCAGATAAGCCCAGGATACATGTTGAATGTTGATATAACTATATGTTGAAAAATTAAAGGAAAAATCGGTGTACTCTAAAAGTCCAACTTTATGTTGACAAAGGGTACTACAGCAAACTCTACTATTCTTCTGCCCTTTTAAATAAGAGCATATATTGGATATACATATGGATTAAGTAAACACATGTTTCCCCATTGAAACTATCCAAATATATCCAGTAAAAGGGGTACACGTTATGTAATTCACACTTCATTTTTTTGTTAGTGGTTGGTACCACTACAGATTAAAAGTAAAAGCAGGGATATACAAGTCCAATCAAGGTGCTCCCAAAAGATCCCTATACAAAATAAATCCCCACACCAAGATGGTGTGTCCCACACTAACCCCCCAAGAAAGCAAACATAGAGCTCTGTGAGTCCACTTTAAAAAGATGCTCAGCCCACTGTCTAACCCTCTCACATATGAAAGAGACAACCCTTTCCACCACTCTTGCCTCTCTTCTAAAAGCCTTCCCCCCTACAATGCCCAAATGGTGGCATGAAGGATTAGCCACCAGATAGTAGTGTCACCTTTAACATTCCACTTTCTGTGCCAATGCTCAAACAGCTGCAGCCCACTTCCCTGGGGTGTGAGAGTACACTGAATCCTGCCAACGACCTTCAGCCATACTTCCTATGAATAAGAGCAGCCTACAGAATGGTGCCTCAAGGTCTTCTCCTCTTCTCCACACAAACAACAGAGGGCAGGAATGCCCCGTAGAAAATAAGCCAACCTATCACAAGTCGGCAGGCGCCAATGTGATATCCTCCATATCAGAAGCTTCACTTTCAATGGGCTCTTGGAAGCCCAAATGTGTGTTGCCATACAGTGGCACAGCCCCCCATCAGAAATATACATAGGCCGACCTAACTGTGAAACCTCCCTGTTTCTCCCACCTCCACCACCACTGATGTACTCTACTAGGCACTGGAGCAAAGTCTAGGAGAAGCATGAGGAAACCCTTCAACTGGTCCATCTCTTTTAGTCTGAGATTCCTCCTAAAGGAAGGGGTCCATGTCCCCCACCGAAAGCTGTGATTCACACCACTTCATTACATGCTAGAAGGATGAGAAAATACGAGGTAAGTTATCAACAAAAGAAATGATCAACCACTGATCCGGGGGAGAAATAGGAAATTGGCAGATGACAAAAGAAACTACTCATCCCCTCTAACCTCTAACCTGCATGCAACAATATTTTGAAACCTAAGTAGATTGGAGCACATTCTTAGACAATTGACCCCCTGATCAGGCCTGGCCTGATCCACCTTGACATCAGCATCGGCTTAGAATCGATCCAGGACCAGCCAATTTTGGACCAATTCTAGCCAATGCAAGTTGATCGTTATTTTTTCCCTTTTCTAAAAAACTTGATAGAGGAGATCAGATGCCCCCTTAAAATTGAATTGACATTGGCTGAAACAATCTGAATTGGACAATTCTGATCCTATGAAACATGTTACTCCGGATGTCAATGAGCTTAAGAGATGCAGGGTTTGTCCAGGCTTTGGTACGAGACACCTTGACCATTTAGTAAAAAGTCATAATTGGGCTTCGTTTTATGGCCCGGAGTAGAGCAATTCTTATCTCTTTAGAAGGTGAAACAATAGGTTGATAGAATCAATAGTACATGATTTTTCCCGGATCAGCTGACCATTGACTAATCCCCCGTCCAATTTTAATTGGGAAAATCCAATCCCTGTTTTCATTCGAAAAAAAGAAAGAAGAAAACATTGGCTGAAATTGGTATGAAATTGGCCAATCTCAAGCTGATTCTGAGCTGATCCTGTTTCGGATCAAAATGGGACAGCCAATCCCACAATCCCATCCAATTCCTAGATCCTTTCTTACATCCATGGTTTGTGGAACAGGCCAATCCAGCTGCCAATTTGAATAAGAATCACCAATGTTGATCCACTTTCAGTTTGTTTTGCCTTGGTTTCTAACTTTCTATTAGTGCAGTCTGGTTTGGTTTGGAGAAAATTTCCACCAAACTGAACAGACTGATGCAATCCTCTATGATGGTAGTCAAATCAAACATTGACTTACTCCTTGGTACATAATTAAGTAGGCAGTCAAATGTCCTCTATCAGATTCCTTGTGACGGAAACATCATGTAAATAAAAGTAGAACATGGTCAAGATGTTTCACAAGATTAAAAACAGGAAAAACCGAAGGGTACAACACAAGCATGTCCAAGAGAACATTCAATCTCAGCACATTTTCTCTCAAAATGCATAGAACAATAAATTTTTTGAACAAAGCCCTAGAAATTTATGCAATAGATGAAAGCAAGATATTATACCAGCCTAACAACAAAAGCATGCAGTAATCCATTTGGATAGTACAATCCAATCATCAAGTATAGTACATTTAAATCGGTATATAATTTGTAGTCCTCCGTTTCTAGTTAACAAAACAGTCTGAAAGATCACCATTTTGTAAGGTTAGGGAACTAGTTATAACTTGGACGGCAGTGTAATGGGAGAATCTTTATTTGATGGTCGAAAGATCATCACTTTTGCAGGTCTAGGGATATAAGATGATATTGAACATCATGGCCACGTCTTTCCTAAGCCACCATAGTTTGGATGTGTTGACATTTTCCTTTTTGAGGGGCTCTTATGTGGCAGCTGTATGTGTACACTTCTATGTTTTCACTTAGATAAATAAGCTACGTTAACATACACATTCTACAAGCATGCTAAGAGTCTGCTGAGAATTCTGCCTTTAGTAGGAAAAGTACCTTTTTGACTTCAGCTAGCCATGCAGTAAACTCTGGTCGCTTATTCCTGCAAAATGTTAGGGGGGGAAAACGGCATTACCTCTCTTCCCTATCATGTCTGCAATTCAATGAACCAATAAACAGTAATTGGATACATCGATTGGATTTGTCAAACGTGAGCTTTTGATGGCTTGGGAACCAGTTTTCTTGAAATACACAAGGTGAAAAGGCATAGTGTGAATCTCATTTTCACGTTACAGGATGCACATGTTCAACGAATCATTCAACGGATTGCCTCATAGGTGAAAGGGAAGTAAGAACACATAAAGGTAAGGTGCAGTGAAAACCAAATGTGCGCTAAAGGAAACGACTTCTTTAAATGAGAAAAAAAGGTCACGAAATTTTCCTACGCAACAAGAACAAACCCTAATGCGGCATGCAAGACACGCATTTGTCATAGCGGACGAAGAAAGGTCGGACTGGCATTGCGAACAACTCACCACATGTCAGTTTCTCTGATGATCCCGTACTTCCCCCAGGAGTTCGTGACGGCACCCTTCTTGCCCAAAACTTTCTCCTTCTTCTCCTTCTTCTTCTTCGCCTTCTCCTTCCTCTTCTTCTTCTCCTCCTTCTCCTTCCTCCTCCTCCTCTCCTTCTCCTTCCTGCGCCTCTCCCTCTCGTGCTCCCTCTCCTTCCTCCTCCTCTCCCTCCTCTTCCTGCGCCTCACCTTCCCCTCGCTCTCCTCCGAACCGGAATCCCCGCTCCTCAAGCTCTCCGACGACGAATCCGAGTCCGAAGCAGACGAAGAAGAATCCTCATCCCCGTCGCTCTCGGAGGTGCTCTCGCGCCTCCTCCTGGAGCTGGAGCCCCTGTGCGACCCCCGGCGCCTCTCCCTTTTCCTCTTCTTCCTGCTGCCGCGGTCCTTCTCGTCTGGGGACTCGCCGTCGTCGCTCTCTTCCTTTTTCCTCTTGGATCTCCCATGGCGGTGCCTCTCTTCTCCTCCGTCCTCGTTGTCTCCGGGGAAAGACCCGTCCCCGTCCTTCGCCATCGCTAGGGCTTCGCCCGCAGTCGCAGAGGACGCAGCAGAGTGAGGTATCAGCTCGGGATGGGCGCGGCAGGGAAATGAGAAAATGCCGCAACTATTTGACGCGAAATATGGACAAAAGTTTTAAAAATTAAGCATTATTTAAAAAATTCAAACCATTGTTAAAAGGAAAATTGCAAGCCATCATTAATGAATTAACAATTAATGTATGCATATCCGTTTGAGAATATCATTAAAATGGTTTGTGAAAAGCAATGTTACCCAGCTGAAATTCGAAAAATGGATCGAGAAAAAGATGTTCATTTGAAAATTTCGTGGGAAAAAGCCAAAGAGATATCATTTTTAAGATACAAAATTCAATTCAAAACAAATTACGTGGTAAACTTAAGATATCCTTATTATATTTATTTGAAAAATACGTGAGTAATCATGATATATTAAACGTGTGAAATTTTTTATAATACTGAATAAATCGTTTTTAGTGCTTGAAAACTATGTTGAAATGAAGTGTGACTAAATGATGATTTTTCAAATAACGATAGATGCATGTTACACTGACGAAAAAATTATTTAGTCATCTTTGCATACCATTAACAATCACGTTTAAATTAAAATGTAGAAGTGATAAATTTATTATTTTTTTGACAATACATAAAAATCTCAATTATTCTTATACTAAAACATATTTATTCATTATAGTTTTTACTATTTTGTAATTTTCAGTCTGCAAGCAAATGTATGTGAGACCTTTTGGGACCATTTTTCTCTCATCTTCCTATATCTTGAGGGTTTTGTTATAATTATAATCAAATTTAAAGAAACAATAAGATATCATATGCTTATCACTTTATTTCTCACACTTTTGTATCATTCGATTAATAAATTAAACAATGAAACATTGAACTTAAATTAAATGACAAGACTTAAAACTCTACGCGAACCAACTGGGCAGTCTAGTTGGTTTTTTACCTCGTGGGAAACTATGAGGTCCCCAATTCAAGTCATGGCTCCCTCATTACTTAGGACAATGCAAGGTCTTAGATTTTTTGGGTCACAGTGGTTTTTATGGTGGATCATGAAAGTTGAATACTAAGAAATACGTGTGGTTTCTGTTTGCTGTTTGCAAATTCCAGGATTCTGTCTGAAAGTCTATATGTTCATGTCCCTCTCTATCAATCATGTGATGCTTCTTTGATAGGTAAGGAAAAGACTATAACTATATAAGCGATAGAAGGAAAAGATAGCAAGAATATAAGAATTAAATGAAAAAGGGGATTTTTTTTTGAAAAAAAAACTTTTTGGGTTCTACGGGCTTAAACTAGGTTGAAAAGCCAATCCATGAGTGGACCGCTTTTATTGCAGAAACGTCGATAAAAGGTCTTTAGTGGGCCAGTCCAACTAGGGCCCTAAATGGGCCAAATTTTGGGCCTGGCATTGGGGCCACAGCCCTCTTCCCCTCCCGCCACCTCTCCCTCTCTAAAAATAGAGGGCCACCTCCTCCATATCACATCTAATCAAAGCCTCTCTTGATTCGATGTATATACCTCTCTTGATGTTTTATGTCGATAGAAGATTGCATTCAGAAACAAACATATTTTGGTTACGAGCAATATTTGTTGTAATACTAAAAAAAGAGAATACATTGATCTTTGACCAGTGGTTAAATTAATGTGATTCATGACGATTATAAAATAAAGATTCCTTGCAAAAGGCTATTCACAACAAGTTGGTATTAATTTTAATGAAACATTTACTCCAGTTGTAAGGATGGAAGCTATAAGAATAGTCTTAGCACTAACAACTCAATTTAAGTTGGTAGTTTTTCAACTTGATGTAAAATTACTATTTTTGAATGATGAGTTTGAAGAAGAAATATATGTTGAGCAATCACAATGATATAAGATTAAAAGACAAGAAAAATATATCACTTACGAAAGATATTATATAGATTAAAGCAAACTCCTCATGTATGGAATAAATGAATTGATCAATATTTCAGACATGATAGTTTTTAAAGAAGTCCAAGTGGACTAACACTTCATATAAAAAGTAAGGGTACAGACTTTCTCATCACTTGTCTATATGTTGATGATTTGATATATTTCGATACTAATTAAGTTATACTAGATAATTTCAAAAAGAAAATGATAAAAAAAATTGAAATGACGGATCTTGAGACGATGAGTTATTTTCTCGGCGTTCAAGTCAAACAAAATAAAGGAGAAATATTTTTAAGTTAAGAAAAATATTGTGAAGAGTTGTTAAAGAAATTTAATATGACAAATTGCAAGAAAGTGACTACACCTATGGCAGCTAACACAAAACTCTCTGTACATGATGATGTTGAGAAAGTAAGTGCTTTAGTCTACAGAAGTCAAGTAATTGGTTCTCTATTGTATCTCACAAATATAAGACCATATATACTCTATACGGTAAGTATTGTATCTCGATTTATGAATGAGTCAAACAAAATACATCTATCAACTACCAAGCGCATTGATATCTTCGAGGTACAACAAGTTTCGGCATCAAGTACACCTCTAAGGAAGGAAATTAGCTGGTTGAGTATACCGATAGTGACTGGGCGGGCATGATCAACTGATGATCGGAAAAGCACCTTTGGTTATTTATTTTGTCTTGGAGGCAAAGCAATCTCATGGTCATCTAAGAAGCAGTAGACGAGTGTTCTTTCATTAGTAGAAGCTGAATACACATCAACCAAAAACACCGCTAGTAAGGTAGTATGGTTGAGGAGGATCATGTCACAACTACAACAAAAGCAAGAGGAACCAACTATCATCTATTGCGATAACATGTTAGCGATTGCAATGACCATTGTTTAAAAAAGCGGTGTCTCAAGGCACTAAGCCTTAAGCCTCAAGGTGGGGCACTAGAAAAATACCTTGAGACATGCACTGCATATCTTTTATTTGAGACTTACACATTTTCTTGATTGAGGTGGTACGTCTTACCACCTTCACCGCCTCAAGGTGTGTATTTGAGACTTATGTATCACTTAAGAAGGTGATATAATGAGATGTTGTAGGGCGTACCCAAGATTTATGTTTCTTTTGTTCTCCTTAAAAATTCAGTACTTTTTTTTTGTAGGTATTTTTTTTTAATGAGGAGGGGATAACCGGGATCGAACTCGGGCCCTTTCCCACATGGGGAAGGGTGGCGAACCTAGAGTGGGGAAGAGTGGCGAACCACCTACTCTAGGTAGATGGTTCATAATTTACTACTTTTGAAATGACATGAATCTATCATTGAGTTGATATAGCATTAACACATGAGAATCAATGCTATTTTTAGGTTTTTTGGTGATTTTAAGATTATTTTCTTAGTCTATTAAGGCTTACCGTCTCATTATACCTTAAGGCTTACGCCTTATGAGGCTTACAGAAAACGCCTCACAACCATCTCATGACCTTTTAAACTATGGCAATGACAAATAATTCAATGTTTCATGCAAGGTCAAAGTATATTGAGCTGAGTTATCACTACATTCGAGATTTGGTCGAGAAACAAGAAATCATTATGAAGTTTACAAAGATGAGGAGCAAGTTGCAAACATCTTCACTAAGGCCCTAACTGTTGACAAGTTTGTGTATTTTAGAAATTAAATTCGATTACAAATTAAGAGGGGGTATGTGTTGAAATGTAATTTGTAATTTGTGGAAAGATCTAGAGAAACATAGAGAATAAAAGAGAGGAAGAGAAGATTGTGAAAAAATCTGGAGAGATATAGAGAAGAAGGGAAAGAGGGAAAGTTATAGAAAAATCTAGAGAAACATAGAAAGGAAAGAAGAAAAGAGAGAAATCTAGAATGTGTAAGGAGGATATCTTTAGATTTCTCCTCCACCTACCAAGTCTCCTTATAACTAGAAATGAGGGGCATGGCATGGGAGGCAATCTAAAGAAATCCATGGCCCCTTGTCTCCTAAGCATTCCAAGCCCCCTCCTTTCTAAGTTTTTACTTTGTGTTGTATCCCTTAATTGACTCACTCCCTCTCTTCTTTCAAATCTTTATAAAAATTTTATTGTGCTTGTGCTCTTTTCAATGAAAGTTTAGTTCCTTCTTTGTTAGTTTAAGTGTTCATCCACCTTCCATTGCTCCAACATACACGTCGGAAGCACCATTGGGGGCTTCACCATCCCACATCGCCTGGAAGCAGGTAATGCAGGTCTCGCCGTCCCCAAACAGAGCATGGGTCAGGGCAGTAGGCGTGTGTAGTCCCTGAACCCCGCGTGGAAGGTGTTATCATTTCCGACAAGCTCCTCCTGCATGCACATGTACATCCAACATGACGGAATGCCACACATCATTGATTAATCGGAAGGAAGAGGAAGTGAAGCTGAGGCTACCGAGTTCAGCATGCATGTTGATGCGCGAAGTCTTTGTCAATACTTGATGTAGCGGTCAAGAAATTGTTGCCCATTTCTCGATCTACACCTCTAATAATTTATTTTCTCGGGACGAAGAAATTCATCGAAAAGAGACCTGCAACCACCGATAGAAGGTCAGAAGGAGCCTTGGAAGTTATCCCAGGGGACAACCTTATGATGGTCAAGTCAGGCAACGGCGAAGAAGGAGGAGAGCATTTGAAGGAGGGAGAAATCAAGTGATAGACAATTAATGGGAGAGCTCTAAGGAAGGTTTCTTGTGTAGCTCCTGGCCGTTGGATCATGATCCTACTTATACCATCGCCGGGGGAGTTGACCGTTGGATTGCCGTGGCTAGGGGAGACATGAGCCGCCCAACTTACATGCTTGACGAGGCAGGGAGACATGGGCGTTGACTCACTGTCTCCCGTCGGGGAGGTAGATCCACTATTAATGCAATAGGGGGGCCCGTCATTAATGAGGCATGGCTCGTCGGAGAGGGCGTGAGCCTGTGCTAATAGGGGAAGTGCATAGGGCAGCATCTTGATCTCGTCGCTGGACTGGAGCGCCATTTGCCATTAATGCACAACAGTAGCATTGCATCGTGGCTGCTGTCGGAGAATGCGCATGCAGATACGGACCCTACACTGGGCCTGAGTCGAGACAGGTGGCGTACTGGGCCGCCCATGCAACGTAGTGTGCCTGGAGAGTTAGGCTCCAGTGATGGTTTGGAGGACAAGTGTTTATTGGGATGGCGAGATAGACCCCCCTCACATGAATATGTGACTAAATGTGTATGCAAGGTGGTTCGATGGATTATATCCCACAACATGCCATTGTTAGTTTTTTATTTTTTTTCATGAAGTCAGATATATATGTACATACTTAAAAGGACTTTTGTTTGCTCACATCACCTTGTTAAGATGTGGAAAGTGTTGTGCATCCCTTGGTTTTGATGATGACAATAGGATATGTTTGATTAATCAAGTTCTATATTGTTTCATAACAAATACAAGTGGTTTGATTGTTTCTTCAAAGTATTGGACTCATGACTATTTGATGATGACAAACAATGTTTCTGATCAACTCAATATAAATCTGATAGTTCAATTTATTTCTGATAAGTTAAGTAATTTCAGGTCCACTGAAATCCAAGTGGAATCCACAAATCAGAAGAAGTGTCAAAGGCCGCTTGTCAACCAGGAAAGTGGTTATGGTCGACCAACGAACCCAGCCAGAAACGTCTCAAGTCATCCGTCTTCTGCATGTGTCTTGGCTGTCGACCAAAGCCCCACTTCTGGTCGACCACAGAACAGCCAGAACATCAGACAGAACTGACGGCCATCTGTAATTCGCCCCTTGTCGACCAGCGACAAGGCTGTGGTCGACCACGGGGGACGCGAGTGTCAGCCAGAATGGAACCGCCATCAGGACACTGCTTGTTGTCGACCAGGGATAGTGTCATGGTCGACCACGGGCGTTATAGCGTCCAGAACCGAACTGTAACCGAATTCCATTTTGGTTCCTTAAAACCTGCAGATTGTTGTTGCAGGTTGTTGGGCAGTTCAAATGATGAGATTCCGCACGGGAATCAAGGAGAGAATCGTGCTTAGAAGTGGTCAAACTTATTGTAGTGATCGGATTTAACCTTCTCCCTGCTTTTTAGCAGATTGATGCGCGATCTGAATTTTGAGCGGGAAAAGCTTCAGACTTGGAAAAGAATCTGCATAAAAGTAGAAGGCCACGGATCGCGAAGGCAAGCACACAGAGGGAGCATAGAACCGAAGCTAAGAAACACACCTACATCACAGGACGAAGTAGCTCACCATCAATCAGAAATCTGCAGAAGACTGAAGGCATTCTCATTTGCTGCAGAAGAAAGACTGGGCTTCAAGCTGTGCGACCTCCAGCAACAAAGCAGCTGAAGGCATCCGATTGGAAGCTCTACAGGGAGTCTAGTCTTGTTATTTATGTGATTAAGTCCCAGGCTGAATTCTTTACTTTGTTACACAAGTCCATATTCAGTCCTGTTGCATCATCCCACCTTCACATCATTTCTATTCATCCTTACACCAAGTGTCAAGCTGTGAGGCAGCGGATTTAAGCTGTGTGTCAGCTGGTACAAGCTGTGTGTCAGCAGGAACAAGCTGTGTGACAGCAGTGTCTTGTGTTTTGATTGAGATCAGAGGTTCTCATTAGTGAAGCCTTGCTTGAGTTAAGCAAGGGGTGGATGTAAGTCTCGGGAAGAGACTGAACCACCTTAAAAATCCTATCTTGTGGTTTGCTTATGTGTGTGTGTGCTTTTCTATGTGTTTGTTTTCTTCACTGATATCAACATCAATTCTGTAATTCGTTAATCACCTGCAACTCACTTAGCCAATAGATATTAAATCTGAAAAAGGGGGAAAGATCTATTCACCCCCCCTCTAGATCTATTCAGTCCGTACTCAACACGTGGTATCAGAGCCAGACTCTCCAAAAATGTGGTCTAACAACCAGGAGAGGCCTGCCGGACTGAACTCTAGAAGTTTAATGGCTGAGGGACACTCAGTAACTAGACCACCATATTTCGATGGAAATGATTTCTCATACTGGAAAAATCGTATGCAGGTGTTCTTGAGAGCACAAGATCATGAGATGTGGAGAGTAGTAAGCCGAGGACCCTACGAGCTGCCCGATGATGAGGATACCTGGACCAGAGAACAAGTCAGAAAATCAACCATCAACTGGGGAGCCATGAATGTAATGCAATGCGCACTACACCCCACGGAGTTCTCACGAGTTTCACAATGTGCAACGGCCAAGGAAATGTGGGATCGACTAGTAGTAATCTATGAAGGTACTTCAGAGGTAAGGGAGTCAAAAGCAAATATGCTAGTTTCAGAATATGAAATGTTCAGAATGAAAACTGACGAAAATATTTCTGAAATGTATGCTAGACTAGTGCAATTAACGAATAGTTTAAAAAGTCTAGGGAAAACCTACAAGGAACAGGAATTAGTAAGGAAGATCCTAAGATCCCTCACTCCTATGTGGCATACCAAGGCCACAGTAATTGAGGACTCAAAGAACCTCACAACTATGACTGTGGATGAACTGGTAGGTTCCCTAATGGCATATGAGGTCAACCTAAAGAGAAAGGAAGATGAGGGCAAGAAAAAGAAGCAGCTCGCCCTGAAAACTAAAGTAGGCACCTCTGAATTATCTGACACTGATAACTCATCTAGCACAGGTGATGAAACTGGCGAACTAGCCATGTTAACAAGAAAATTCAGAAGGTTCCTGCGGAAGGAAGGTAAGGGATTTAAAAATCCTAAGGGCACGGTAAGGAAATCATCCCGGTTTAAGTTTGACAAAAACAAAGCTTCATCTAACAAGCTTGTTTGCTACAACTGCAGGAAGCCAGGACACGTGAAGGCAGAATGTCCAGAGGCTCCTAAGAAATCAAGCTACAAGTGGAAAGGCAAGAAACCAAAGGCAATGATAAGCACATGGAGCGAGGAAGAGGAAAGCAGCGAAGAGGAAACAACCTCCGAAGAAGAAGAAGGAAACACATGTCTAATGGCCAAAGGAGACAGCAACGATCTTGAGGTAACCTCCCCTTTTCAAGATTTTTCTAGCTCAGATTGGGAAGAAGTCTACTCAGACTTACTTGATGCATATGAAAGAATTAGAAAGGAAAATAAGAGTTTGAAGAAAAAACTTAATCAGGTCAACAATGACAGCATCCCATTTGTCAACAGAACTGAACTAGAATTAGAAATTACCACCTTGAAAAATAAGCTGAAACAATATGAGACAGATGAAGAAACTGTCAAAGGGCTGTTAGAAGAAAATGAGTCACTGAAAAACACAATTGATGAGGTAAAATTAAAGACTCAAGAAAGTGAACAACAAACTAAGGAAACTCAAGAAAGAAACAACTCACTCAAGGAGGAAAACTGTAAACTTCTGGAAGAAATAGAAAGAATCCAGAGTGAACTGAAAAACAAACAGGAAACCTTGGAAAAAATGACTAAAGGTCAAGAAAACTTAAATGCTGTCTTGGGAATAAAATTAAACTTTCAAAAAGAAGGGTTAGGATACAATCCTACGGCTAAAAAGGAATTCCAAACAAAAACCATAACTGGGACTGCTGACTCAAAAGGAAAAGGGCCCCTAATCAATCTATATCAAAACAAACAAGAGGATGTAGCTGAATGCTCCTCCAAAAGGAATAATGTCACCAAGGAAGAGAGAAACATTAAAGAGAAAACAGTCAATCAACATAAGCTTAAAAATAATAGACAAGAAACTCAAATTCACAGAAATAACCAAACAAACCAAGCACTAAATCAAGTTAAAAGACATAAATCTGAAAAACAAGGTGTCTGGAGACAGGCTGGTCGACAACCGACCCCTCCTCTGTCGACCAGAGGATCTGCCAGAACAGGCGCTGGCGTCTAGAGAAGCAGTGGTCGACCACAGGCATACCAGATGTCGACCAGAGGAACTGCCAGAACAAGCGCTAGCTTCTGGAAAAGCGATGGTCGACCACAGACACACCAGATGTCGACCATGACCAGACACGCAAACAGAAACCACAGATTTTCTCAGGTGAAACAAAATGAAAATTGGAAATCAAAAAGGTGGATTCAGATTAAAGAAACATTAGAACAAAAGCCACCCAATCTGAACAAGTTCAGAAACGAAAAATTAAAATGCTCTAACAAAATCTGGGTTCCCAAAGGATTGTTACAGCAATTTCATAATTTTACAAGTTATCTTGGACCCGGGTATCATTGGGGTCCAAAAATTTCTGTGTAATTCATGATGCAGGAATGTCTGGCAGCCATGCACAATAAGTGGTACTTAGATAGTGGTTGCTCAAGACACATGACGGGAGACAAGACCAAGTTCTTCCACCTAAGCTCAAAAGATGGAGGCTATGTGACCTTTGGAGGAAATAACAAAGGTAAGATCATTGGGATAGGTAAAATAGGTAAGAACTCCTCTAACTGTATTGAAAATGTACTGCTGGTAGATGGACTGGAATATAATTTGCTGAGCATCAGTCAGCTTTGCGACAAAGGCCATAAAGTAATATTTGACTCCAAGATCTGCAAGATTATTGAACCAAATTCAGAAACAGTCAAGTTTATGGGCCAGAGAGTAAACAATGTCTACATAATAGACTTGGATGATCCAGCCCACTCCAACCTGTGCCTAACCGCCAAGAAAGAGGACCTGACCTGGCTGTGGCACCGAAGGCTAGGGCATGTTAGCTATAGGGTGTTGCATAAACTTGTGAAGAATAAGATGGTTCTTGGTTTGCCTGAAACTTCGTTTGCTCAAAATGTCAAAGTATGTGAATCATGTACTCAAGGTAAGCAAACAAGAAAATCATTCAAAGGTAGAACTGAAAGTCAATCTTCTAGACCACTAGAACTTGTGCACATGGACCTTTTTGGCCCAACAAGAACTGCTAGTCTTAGTGGTAAGAGGTACGGTTATGTACTAGTTGATGATTTCTCTAGATTCACATGGGTAATATTTCTATCTCATAAAAGTGATGCTTTTTCTGAGTTTCAGGAATTCTACAAAAGAATGAAGCAGGATGGCAAGTCCAAAGTGTGTACAATCATATCTGACCATGGGGGAGAGTTTGAAAATTCTGACTTTGACTTATTCTGCAGAAACAAGGGCATAACCCACAGATTTTCCTCACCAAGGACTCCAGAACAAAATGGAGTTGTGGAGAGAAGGAACCGCACTCTTGTCGAGATGGCTAGAACCATGCTGGTTGAAGCTAAACTTCCAAGGAGATTTTGGGCAGAGGCAGTCAACACAGCATGTTACATTGTAAACCGAGCAATGGTAAGACCGGCTAGTGAAAATACACCATATGAAATGTTCAAAGGTAAGAAACCATCCCTAGCTCATTTTAGAATTTTCGGGTCAAAATGCTTTATCCATAACAATGATAAAAGGGCCTTGGACAAATTTGAACCGAAGAGTGATCCAGGAATATTCTTGGGCTATTCGGACCGATCAAGAGCCTATAGGGTCTTTAACACCAAAGATCAAGTTGTTGAAGAATCCCCTCATATTTCATTTGATGAAATCAATGATTTTGGCAAAAATGAACAGGTTTGCAAGGAAGAAGAAGATGGAGAATTTCTGAATGACAAAGAAGAACCGATGGAGAATGAAGAAGCACAGAATCAAGAAAGCAATCAAGGTAATTCCAATGATCAAACCGAAGGAGAGGTCAACTCAGGTAACAATCTTGAAAACTTAAGACTTCTTAGAGATCATCCCATAGAAAACATCATTGGTGGAATTCATGATCCTAGGAAGACTAGATCTCAATTAAAAGAAATCAATGAACTAGATCAACTTGCACTTGTGTCCCAAATAGAGCCCAAATCAGTAGAGGAAGCATTAAAAGATGACTCATGGATAAATGCTATGCATGAAGAACTAAATCAATTTGAAAGAAATCAGGTGTGGAGTCTTGTCCCTAGACCTTCATCTCACCCCGTTATTGGAACCAAATGGGTCTATAAAAACAAGCTAAGTGAAGAAGGGGTTGTAATGAGAAACAAGGCTCGGCTGGTGGCTAAAGGGTACAACCAGGAATTTGGGGTTGATTTTGAAGAATCATATGCTCCAGTTGCTAGATTAGAAGCCATCAGGATATTGTTAGCCTTTGCAGCATCTCATGGAATCAAACTACAACAAATGGATGTAAAAAGTGCATTTCTAAATGGAATAATAAAAGAAGAAGTCTATGTGGAACAACCCCCTGGTTTTGAAAATGATGAACTTTCTAATCATGTTTTCAAATTGCATAAAGCTTTGTATGGATTAAAGCAGGCTCCACGGGCTTGGTATGAAAGGTTGAGCTCCTTCCTCACCAAGAAGGGATACATAAGAGGTAAAATTGATCAAACATTGTTTTCCAAGACCCAAGATAAGCATATACTAATTGTACAAATCTATGTGGATGATATTGTGTTTGGATCTACCGAAGCTTCTTTATGTACTGAATTTGCAAACTTAATGACCAATGAGTTTGAAATGAGTTTAATGGGTGATTTACAGTTTTTTCTTGGATTGCAGATCGTACAATGTAGAGAAGGATACTTCATAAATCAATCCAAGTACATAAAGGAGATGCTGAAGAAGTTTGGCATGGAAAGCTGCAAACCAATTGAGTCACCCATGGGTACAAATGCAACATTGGAAGCTGATGTAAAAGGTAACATGGTAGATGCCAAGAAATACAGAGGTATGATCGGGTCCCTGCTATATTTAACTGCTTCAAGGCCAGATATTCAGTTTAGTGTATGCATGTGTGCTAGATATCAGTCTAGCCCTAGAGAATCACATTTAGGGGCTGTCAAGCGTATCCTTCGATACATTGCCGGCACCCAAGAATTGGGTTTATGGTATCCTACTTACTGCAAACTAGATTTGATTTCATATTCAGATGCTGATTATGCTGGTTGCAAAATTGATAGGAAAAGTACTAGTGGTTATTGTCAAATATTAGGTGGATGTTTAATACCATGGGCTTCTAAAAAACAGCATTCTGTGGCACTCTCCACTGCTGAGGCTGAGTATGTCGCAGTAGGGAGCTGTGGTACACAGGTTTTGTGGATAAAACATCAACTCCAAGACTACAATGTAGATCTTGGATGTGCACCTATTTTCTGTGACAACACTAGTGCTATTAATTTGTCTAAAAACCCCATTCAACACTCTAGGACAAAACACATTGAGATCCGTCATCACTTTCTAAGAGATGAGGTCTCCAAAGGAAATTTCATGCTTCATTTTGTAGAAACTGAAAAACAACTGGCAGACATTTTCACAAAACCCCTTAACAATGACAGATTTTCAACTCTAAGAAGGGAGTTAGGAATTTGTAGAATTTCTCCTGAAAATTCTTGAAATAATCATATTCATGTGTACACTGCATAGATTCTGTCATTTCTGTCTAAGTTATGTCAACTAGGTCTCTAGTACTGGTCAAGTTTTTGAGTTTGGAAGTCTAGTGTCGGGTGCTACTTCAGCAAGTTCTACAGAATACTGGTTCTCTACGGCTCATCTCTTGTGGTCGACCACAGACAAGGCGCTGGTCGACCAAGGCATCAGGACAGGAAATAGTTGGTTCTGTGACTTCGCAGTTGTCGACCACAGGCAAGGCGCTGGTCGACCAAGGCATCAGGACAGGAAATAGTTGGTTCTGTGACAGCACAGAGGTCGACCAAATGCAACTCTATGGTCGACAGAGGATCTGAACAAGGGAAAATGGCTCTAAAAAGGCTACTGGCTCTGCTAGGAAATCCTCTGATCTAAGTGAACTTTTGTGCTCAGTTTCTTCACTCATTCATCCTTATCCATACTTCCCATCCCTTGTGTCTCTATATCTCTTCATGGCCAACATTTTTTATCTTCAGCAAGGACTCATAAATTGAGGGGGAGAAAAAGTGTAAACTCATTCCTTGATAAAACATTGAAAAACCTAACCATATCCTTCAATAAAATCACCAAGGTAATCATTAAGAGTAGAGGTTGAGTGTAGTAATGAGAATTTGAACTGTACTACTGCAATAAATTCAAACCATAACTATGACTCTGTCACAAGATTTTGAGGACTTATGATTTTTAGTAATGAGACTGTTTCTCTACCTGTGTTTGTGCTGAACAGTAAAAATAAACTTAAATTTAACATGTATGTACATGGAATACGCCATAATTCTGCCTTCATGGTAGAGCAATGGATTGAGGTCTGAGAAACTACTGTTCTCCATCTCAAAGCAAAAAAAAAAAAAAAATTAGCTGGAAAATAGATGGGAGACCAGTGTGTCATGAAGATCCAATCTAACTCTGCTGATATTGATTGGGCATACTGAGTAACTGGGGATATTGGCGTCTGATAAACGTATATCCTCACGGATAAAAGGTGTGTCCCAGTCATTTGTGGAATGGTTAGGCATGCTAAGTAGCCGGGGTTTCTGGCGTGTACAAAGCGTGTCTCCTCGTGTAGAAAAGTATGTGATCAACCTGACCACAGCTCTCAAATGATTCCAAAAGAAAAATTTAAAGCATCACAAAGGCAGAGAAAATGGTTGACCTAAAGCATAGCATGCAAATACAAGTTTAAAAACACTGTTCAGCTAGCATAGTTAGTCCAATTATCTCTTGAAATATATTATAAGTTCAAGGAGCCATGTGAAAGAAATTGGATATGGGGAGTCAATTTATTGGTGCAATACTTTCAAATTCATTGAACCACTATACCCACTCTATTTGGTCACAAGGTGGTCTTTGCATAAGGGTGGAAAGGTTCCATAAGTGTTCTGTTAAAGAAAGGGCGTACACTTTAATACCTTCCAAAAAGTTGAGTAATGCTGATTAAATCCTGACCGCTCGTTTTCTGCATCGTGATGGTTCACTGTCCCAGTTCTTTTAAGACCCAGCCCTACTGCCCTATCCTATAAATTGCCACGGCTGGGTCCCTATTTTTTCTCATCCGCCGCCCTGTACTTCTTTCGCATTCTTCCTCTCCCGTTCTCTCTCGCCTTTCTCTCGCATCCCTCCACCATGTCTCCAAAGCACGCTCCGCGGTCTACCAAGAGAACACGAGAGAAGGCCCCTGCTGAATCCTCGACGCCGTCCAAGCGTTCCAAGCCAAGGGCTGCGCAGGGTCCGCCATCGGCCCCTCAAAAGTCGACCACGGCTGAGGCGGCTGACTCAGGCAGGAAGGTACCAGCTTCAGAAGAACCCATCGTCCATCCAGTGTCAGGAATTCTCAAGCCACGGACCGTTCTGCCACCAAGGATTGTTGATTTCTCTGATGAGAAGCTGATGGAGATGTTCCCAGAACTACTGCCAATTTTTGAAGCTCAAGAGTGGACAACGTTTGTCTCGGCACATACTCAGTATTCGCCTCAGCTTGTGCAAGAATTCTACCACAACTTGCAAATAGTGGATGGTCAGGTCTACACCGTAGTTCACGGCATCGTCATCCGCCTCGACGTCAAACTGCTCCACAAAGCGTTGAAGATTCCCAGACATGGCGCCGTCTTCAATCCTGAGGATTTTGACTTCCGAGCTGCATACACCGTCGTCACTGGCCAGCCAGCTCCTGAGGTTCTCCCTAAGTATCTGAATGCCAACACCTTCCCTCCTCTTCATAGATTGCTTCATCACATTCTTACCACCATTATCCAACCAAGAGGAGGCGCCAGAGATCAAGTAAGTCACCTCCATCTATTTTTGCTCCATGGCCTCATCACTTGTCAACCCATTCGCCTCATCACGCTCATCCTAAACACCTTCCAAAACATCCTACATTATCCCCAGAATTCTCTTCCATTTGCTGCCCACATATCTGCCATTCTGGAAGCAGCAAAAATACCATTTCCCCATGCTCCGCGCATTGTAATTTCCAAATGGCACATCTACAACTTTCACTTCGTGACCACATTTTTGGGGTTTAAGAAGGTAGGAGACCAAATTCAGCGCACTCTACCATCCAAGGGCAAATCCACGGCTCCATTGCCACCCTCTTCTCCACCACATACACCTATACAAGTTAGTCCTACTGTCACACCTCCACCTGTGGTGCCTCAAGCTACCCCTACTACCACCACTACTGCCCATCCTTCAGCTTCCCTTTCTATAGTGCCCTGGCATCCAGGCATTGCTGCCACTCATGCTCAATCTACTTCTGTTCCACCTACCCAAGTTCCATCTCATTCTGTTCCACCTACCCAAGTTCCACCTACCTCCACTCCTTCTACTTTTGCTCCACCACCATCCTTCACATCCAACACTGAGTCTCACGGAGTGCTTCTCCAGATAGCATCTCAGTTGTCCTCTCTCACCACCCAATTCCATTCCTTTCAAGAGAATATGAATGCTGCCACCGGGCGCCTGGAGCAGAAAGTCCAAAGGCTGGAACAACAGATGGAGGCCAGGTTCATCAAGCAAAAGGAATACACTGACCATGCTAGTTCTCGGTTCAACAGACTAGTTGGCACCTTAGGTCAAGTGTCAGAAGAAATGGGAAACCGCATAGAGTTCACCACCAAGCAGAATGAAAAGTATCACAATGCTACTATCTCCGAGATCCAGAAGCTCAGGCTCTCTTATGCCCACATTGTTGACAAGCTGGATCGCATGGAAGAGAACGTGAAGCCAGAGACCTCCTCATCCTCCTCAGAGGGATTGTTCAAATGATCTTCTTTTTGCTGTTGACAAAGGGGGAGATTGTAATATCCCGGACCTTTCGGATCCTTCTTCATGGGTCCCGGATCTAGTTTTCGGAGTGTCCGGCTCCGTTATGTCCGAAATTTCGTTTCGGACATCTTTCGTGTTCGGATCGGCGCGATCCGGAGTCGTTTCGGAGGCCCGGAGGCGTTCCGCGGCTTTTTCCGCGTGTGTTTTCCGATTCCCGGTGTGTGTTTCGGCTTTTCTCTTCGGACGCTCGTTGCGGGTGAACCGGGCTGTTCACACGGACACGAGTGGTACCGTTGCGATCGGTGCGTTCCGAGGATCGCGGGGGTGTGATTTCCTAATTTTTGGAATTTTACGGATTTTCCGGGTTTTTCTATAAAACCCTTTTTCTTTTCTCTCTCCCCCACCATCTTCTTCTTCCTCTCTTCTTCTTCCTCCTTCCTCCTCCACCGTGTCTCCCTCCCTCTCCCTCTCTTCCTCCCGGTTGGCCACGGCGAGCTCCCCTCCGGCTGCAGACGGCGGCGGGGCGACGGCGCGGTGACGTGGGCGGCGGCGAGGCGGTCGTGGGGGCGTGCGGCGAGCGTGGGAAGCTTAAGAAAGAACGAGGGTTTTCAAGCGTTCTTCGCGATTCGTGGACGATCCGGCGGAGCATTCGCTCCATTGAGGTAGGGTGACGTTCCCTAGCTCTTCGCCGTTCTTTTCCGTGGTTTGTAGGCCGCGGGGAGGCCGAGAGAGGCATGTTTGGGCATTTCTGGGTTTTTCCATGTTTTGGGGGTGAGCCGCCCGATCTATGGTTTTAGCCCATGATTCTATGTTTTGGTGGCTTAGATGCATGCTAGGGGTCCCCAGGGGTCTTCCCCCTTGTTTTCCCCCTCTCCGGTGGAGGTACGGGGGCGTGGTTGGTGTTTTTGGGGTTTTCCCGCCGTAGCGTGCTCTGGGGCAAGCGACGGTCACTCCAGTGACCGTCACATGCTTGTAACGCCCCTAGAGGGGTGCGTTACTTCCCTGGGTGTTGGCCTTTGGGGTCGAGGGCTGTAACGGTCCTGCGACTGGCCGCCGTTTGCTAGTGACGCCCCTGGGCTGGGCCGTCACATGCGTTTCGACCGTTGGTTTTTGACCGTTGGGGGTCAGGCCATGTAACGCACCGAGATAGGCGCGTTACATGCGTGTAACGCACTGGGGCAGGAGCGTTACTTCCCCTTCCCACCCCGAGTGTAAGGGCCATGTGACGCGCTGGGCTAGGTGCGTTACATGTGAGTAACGCACTGAGCCGACGCGTTGCTTGCAAGCGACGCGCCGGGGTAGGCGCGTTACTTTCCCTGTGGTTTTGGAGGGTGTGGGGCGCCGTGTGACGGCCTGTCTCAGGCGCGTTACTTTCAAGCGACGCACTGGAGCAGGCGCGTCACTTCCCCTACCCCTCTGGCCGTGTGACGGTCTGCCTTAGACCGCCATTTGTAAGTGACGGCCCTAGAGTGGACCGCCATTTGGCTGTGACGGTCCAGGGTCGGACCGCCACTTCCTGTGTTGCCCCATGAGGGTGGCAACCTCGCTTTTCTCCGACCGTGGTCTCCGTGCGACGGGACTAGTGCGTGGGGTGATTCCCACACGTTGTCGGGCTTGGGCGTTGTTTTCCGTAACTTGAGAGTCTACTCCTTCAGTGACCCTCCACTAGTCGTAGCCTACTAGTCGCGTGTGCTAGTCGCACCAGGGAGTGGTGTACGGGCTGACCTTTAGAGACGGTTTGTGGACCGGTTACCGTTGGGCCCCACGTCTTGCAGCCAGAGTCCGGCTGAGGGGAAAACCGGTCAGAGGGCCAGACCAGGGACGCGCGGTCTGTGTGTGCACACGTGGTTGGGGGCGGTTGGACCCACGTCGACGGGCGTGACCCCAGCTAGTCACTTGTTGTGGTTACTTGTACGGTGTTTGCGCCTCGGGTAGGACCTACCATGTCAGGCGGTTCACCTGCGGTGCGGTGTAAGACGTCAGGGGACGCTACCGGCTGTGCTTCTAGTGGGTGGTACTCCTGTCGAGTACGGAGTGTCAGACTGTCAGTCGTGTGTTTCCGACCTTCGGGTTTTGACGGTTCGACCGTTGAGTTTCGGTCTTCTCGTACCGTGGCACGTGTGTCGGTTTGCGTGCCGTTAGGGTCTAGTTCTGTAGAGTACAGGGCTTTCCTTTCCGAGGTACCTTCCTACCGCTAGGGTAGTGGTTTCTCGTTTTACGAGGTAGGGTTCGAGTGATCCCTACTGAGTCTTGTTCCGAGACTCATTCCCTGCGTGTTTTCACCGTGTTTCAGGTGAGGCGCCACCTTCGGGGAGCGTGTCAGGAGCGCAGCGGAAGCGTGGTGCGGGTGCCCAGAGGTAGTGCCAGAGGTCAGAGCCGGGGGATGCCCCGTGTAGCTGTACTTTTCTTTCTTGTCACTGTACTAGTCGTGGACTACTGTTGCTGTTGTTGTTATTTTATTGTGGACCATGTAAAATGTTAATTCATTTCCTGCTTAATATCATAACTGTTTAATTTCTGCAATTATTTGTGATGCTTGTGTAGTTTCCACACCATCCTTTTAACCCTTCCGAGTCTTCGGGCTCGTGGGTGGCGGTGCGAGTCTCGGGTTATCGGGCCTTCCCGGTAATCGGATTCTCGGGTCGTTACAGCTGGTATCAGAGCGCGGTTGTGGAATTACATGGGAATTATAGGTAATTGTATTGGTCCACTAGTCCACAACGATGATGTACATGTGACGCTGGCATGGGGCACCGCGTGTTTTATTCTGACCTTCCGTTTCTGAGTTTTCTGTCTTGTGCTTCAGGAGCGAGGATGGCGCCGAGGAGGAGTTCTCGCTCTCAGCAGGGGCAGTCGGCTGGAGGTCAGGAGATCCAGCAGGGGGTCCAGAGGGACCAGGAGGAGCATAGCAGAGTTCCGGGAGCTACCGAGGCCGCGGATGCTGCGAGGGCTCCGGGGGCCGAGGGTTTTCTCCGTGGCATGTACCATCTCATGGCTCAGCAGTTCGGCGGAGAGGCCGGTGAGGGCTCGTCAGTCAGGGGTGGGCCAGGCCGAGCAGTGAGGGATTTCATGCAGTTCCATCCACCTTACTTTAGCGGCCAGGCAGACCCTGATGCGGCTCGTGATTGGCTTGATGAGATGGAGCGGGTGTTCAGTTCTGCGAAGAGTGCTGTCGAGGACAGAGTGGTGTTGGCCTACAACCAGTTGCAGGGTACGGCTCGGAGGTGGTGGTCTTCCGAGTGGAAGACGTCCTTTCAGCTTCGTCCGCTTGAGCAGATCGAGTGGGATGACTTTGTCAGTGCTTTCGAGCGTACGTACTGTCCAGATATTGTTGCTACGCAGCGGATGCGGGAGTTTCTGGAGCTGGTGCAGGGTGACATGTCCGTGTTGCAGTACAGGGCCCGATTTGTCGAGCTGGGTCGGTACGCACCTCATATCATGGAGCATGAGAGGGTGAGGACGACGCAGTTTGTGCAGGGCTTGAGGCTGGAGCTGAGGCACCATCTGATCGCGAATGGGGCCACTGATCTCGAGACGGCGTCTCGTGTTGCGATTTCCTTGGAGATGGATATGCAGAGGACTCGAGGACCGATCAGCCAGGGGCAGTCTGTGTCAGGTCGCAGCCAGCAGTCGGCTACTCAGCAGCAGGGTTTCTTTCAGTCTGCGTCGGGTGGTTCAGGAGTACCGGCATCGGCAGCTTCGGTGACAGGATCTGCGTCCTTTGGCACGAAGGTCAAAAAGTTCTTCAAGAGAGGGTTCGGCAAGAAGAAGTCCAGGGATCAGGGGCAGGCTTCATCGGGCAGTGTGCAGCAGCCGTTTCCTTTGCAGCGACAGGGATCGGTGGGTGGATCGCGAGGACCTTGTCCACGGTGTAGTGGGACCCACCCAGGCAGGCAGTGCACGGCGCCGATCATCTGTTTTCGGTGTGACCAGCCAGGGCACATGGCGCGTGACTGTCCTCAGAGGCCGCCGCAGCAGCAGGTTTCCCAGCAGCAGCAGCAGCAGGGACAGTATCCGCCGCTACCCAGGTCAGCTAGTGTGGGAGGCAGGCAGAGAGCTCGTGGCCAGATCACGCACTTGACCAGGGCAGAGGCAATGGCGTCGCAGCTCGTGGAAGGTACCGTTCAGATTTTGGGTTGTGCGGCTCGGGTTTTATTTGATTCTGGCGCGTCTCATTCGTTCATTTCGGAGGATTTCGCGTCGAGCGTCGAGGAGCCGGTGACCCAGTTGTCCTGTGATTTGGCTGTGGAGTTGCCTTCGGGTGACTTTATGGTCACTCCGTATTGCTTCGACCAGGTTCCGGTGTGGATCGATGGGCGGAGTATGCCAGGCAGGTTGTATGCGTTGCAGCTTCGGGATTACGACGTGATTCTAGGCATGGATTGGCTCGAGACTCATGGAGCGGTGGTGGATTGTGGGATGAAGAGGGTCTACTTCCAACATCCGAGCAAGAGGACCTTCTATTTCCAAGGTATCCGTTCCGCCTCTTCTCGATTTCTTATCTCTGCTATTCGAGCCCGTCGATTGCTTGATTCAGGTTGTCAGGGTTTTCTCGCGTCTGTGGTTGTGTCTGACCGGATGGAGCCGAATGTCGAGGACATTGCGGTGGTGTGCGAGTTTCCCGATGTTTTTCCTGAGGAGTTGCCTGGATTACCTCCCCAGCGGGAGATCGATTTCGTGATCGAGGTTGTACCTGGTACGGGACCTTTGGCGAAGGCTCCCTACCGTATGGCCCCCGCGGAGTTGAGGGAGTTGAGGGCGCAGTTGCAGGAACTGTTGGCCAAGGGGTACATTCGTCCGAGCTTTTCCCCTTGGGGTGCGCCCGTGTTGTTTGTGAAGAAGAAGGACGGTAGTCTGCGGTTGTGCATTGACTATCGACAGCTGAATGAAGTGACCATTAAGAACAAGTATCCATTGCCGCGGATTGATGACTTGTTCGACCAGCTGCAGTCCGCGCGAGTGTTCTCGCGGATTGATTTGCGGTCCGGTTACTATCAGCTGAGAATTCGCGAGTCCGATGTGGAGAAGACTGCGTTCAGTACGAGGTACGGGCATTATGAGTTTCTGGTGATGCCGTTTGGGCTCACCAATGCCCCAGCAGCCTTCATGGACTTGATGCAGAGGGTGTTCCACCCGTATTTGGACCAGTTCGTGGTCATTTTCGTGGATGACATCCTTGTTTATTCGCGGTCTGCTGAGGAGCATGCGTACCATTTGGGTGTGGTGCTGCAGACGTTGCGAGATCACCAGTTGTATGCGAAGCTCAGCAAGTGCGAGTTTTGGCTCAGTGAGGTGCACTTTCTGGGGCACGTGATTTCTGGTGATGGCATTTCCGTGGATCCCGCCAAGGTCGAGGCTGTGATGCAATGGCCGAGGCCGAGGTCGGTGACGGAGATCCGGAGTTTCTTGGGGCTTGCGGGTTATTATCGCCGGTTTATCCAGGATTTTTCCCGCATTGCGACCCCGATGACGAGGCTCACGCGGAAGGATGTGCCTTTCGTCTGGTCCGAGGAGTGTGAGCAGAGCTTTAGGGAACTGAAGAGATTGCTCACCTCGGCTCCGGTGTTGGTTTTGCCTTCTGGATCGGGAGGTTTTGTGGTGTGTACAGATGCTTCCGGCGTCGGATTGGGTGCTGTTCTGATGCAGCATGGTAGAGTGGTGGCTTATGCATCTCGGCAGCTAAAGCCCCATGAGGAGAACTACCCTACCCATGACCTTGAGTTGGCGGCAGTGATCTTCGCGCTGAAGATCTGGAGGCATTATCTGTACGGTGAGAAGTTCGAGGTGTTCACTGACCATCAGAGTTTGAGGTATGTGTTCTCGCAGAGAGATCTGAACCTCAGACAAAGGCGTTGGATGGAGTTCATGAAGGACTATGACTTCACCCTGTCTTATCAGCCGGGCAGGATGAATGTCGTCGCCGATGCCTTGAGTAGGAAGGTTGCGGTCAGTACCTTGATGCTGAGGAAGTGGAGGCTCTGGGAA
The DNA here is from genome assembly GCA_022559845.1 of Amorphophallus konjac. NCBI lineage: Eukaryota > Viridiplantae > Streptophyta > Magnoliopsida > Alismatales > Araceae > Amorphophallus > Amorphophallus konjac. The sequence goes on along the minus strand of CM040127.1, from coordinate 45,444,626 downwards.
CAGGTGCCCGAAGTATCTTTCAGGCTCAAGATTCCCCAGGAGCCAGGGTTGGCAGTGCTTGCGAGTCTGACTGTCACTCCTGCTATTCGTCGTCAGGTGACAGAGGCTCAGCATGCGGACCCTGAGTTGCCCCGGATTCTTGCGATGGCTGATGTGGAGCTCGGCGAGGACGGTGCTGCGAGGTTTCGTGGCAGGCTGTACGTCCCAGCGGAGGAGCAGGTTCGTCCTGCGGTGTTACGCGAGGCTCATGGGAGCAGGTACACTGTGCACCCGGGTGCGACGAAGATGTATCGGAACTTGCGGAGGCAGTTCTGGTGGCCTGGCATGAAAAGAGATGTGGCCGAGTTTGTGGCCAGGTGCCTGATCTGCCAGCAGGTGAAGGCAGAGCATCAGCGACCAGGCGGTACTCTCCAGCCCTTGGATGTTCCTGCTTGGAAGTGGGACCATGTGACCACGGATTTTGTGGTGGGGTTGCCCAGAACCCCGAGTGGGCAGGACAGTATCTGGTTGCTGGTGGATCGGCTGACGAAGGTGACGCGGTTGCTACCGGTCAAAGTCAGCTGGAGCGTGCCTAAGTTGGCTCGTCTTTATGTGGAGCGGATCGTGCCGTTGCATGGGGTTCCCATTTCGATCGTGTCGGATCGGGATCCGCGCTTCACTTCTGGATTCTGGAGGAGTTTCCAGCGAGCTCTTGGCACGGAGTTGGCATTTAGCTCGGCGTATCATCCACAGTCAGATGGTCAGTCTGAGAGGACCATTCAGACTTTGGAGGACATGCTGAGATCCTGCTGCCTGGAGTGGCAGGGGAGTTGGATTCATCACCTACCGTTAGTGGAGTTTGCCTATAACAACAGCTTTCATTCGAGCATCGGCATGGCTCCTTATGAGGCATTGTATGGGCGTCCTTGTCGGACTCCACTTGATTGGTTTGAGGTGGGTGAGCGTGTTTTGACGGGACCGGAATTGGTGCAGCAATGTGTGGATGTTGTGCACCTGGTTCGTCAGAACATGTTGGCGGCCCAGAGTCGGCAGAAGAGCTATGCTGACCGTAGGCGGCAGCCCCTCGAGTTCGCCGTGGGCGATCATGTGTTCTTGAGAGTTTCTCCGATGAAGGGGGTGATGCGGTTTGGACGGCGTGGGAAGCTGAGTCCCCGCTATATTGGTCCTTTCGCGATTGTGGAGCGCATCGGTGAGGTTGCTTACCGGTTGCAGTTACCCTCTGAGTTGGCGTCGGTGCATGACGTGTTCCACGTCTCTATGTTGCGGAAGTATATGCCCGATGACTCTCATGTGCTCGAGTTTTCCGTTTGGCCTGAGGTGACTCCAGATCTTTCTCTCCCAGAGTTTCCGATCCGCGTGGAGGATAGGCGAGAGCAGCGCCTGCGGAACAAGGTCATTCCCTTGGTAAAGGTCGTGTGGCAACGACACTCTGGTGGTGAGGCTTCGTGGGAACGTGAGGACGAGATGCGTCAGCAGTTCCCGTACCTGTTTGAGTGAGTCTTCCTCTTCTTTCCCCTTGGGTTGTTCTCAATTTCGAGGACGAAATTCCTTAAGGGGGGAGGGCTGTAATATCCCGGACCTTTCGGATCCTTCTTCATGGGTCCCGGATCTAGTTTTCGGAGTGTCCGGCTCCGTTGTGTCCGAAATTTCGTTTCGGACATCTTTCGTGTTCGGATCGGCGCGATCCGGAGTCGTTTCGGAGGCCCGGAGGCGTTCCGCGGCTTTTTCCGCGTGTGTTTTCCGATTCCCGGTGTGTGTTTCGGCTTTTCTCTTCGGACGCTCGTTGCGGGTGAACCGGGCTGTTCACACGGACACGAGTGGTACCGTTGCGATCGGTGCGTTCCGAGGATCGCGGGGGTGTGATTTCCTAATTTTTGGAATTTTACGGATTTTCCGGGTTTTTCTATAAAACCCTTTTTCTTTTCTCTCTCCCCCACCATCTTCTTCTTCCTCTCTTCTTCTTCCTCCTTCCTCCTCCACCGTGTCTCCCTCCCTCTCCCTCTCTTCCTCCCGGTTGGCCACGGCGAGCTCCCCTCCGGCTGCAGACGGCGGCGGGGCGACGGCGCGGTGACGTGGGCGGCGGCGAGGCGGTCGTGGGGGCGTGCGGCGAGCGTGGGAAGCTTAAGAAGAACGAGGGTTTTCAAGCGTTCTTCGCGATTCGTGGACGATCCGGCGGAGCATTCGCTCCATTGAGGTAGGGTGACGTTCCCTAGCTCTTCGCCGTTCTTTTCCGTGGTTTGTAGGCCGCGGGGAGGCCGAGAGAGGCATGTTTGGGCATTTCTGGGTTTTTCCATGTTTTGGGGTGAGCCGCCCGATCTATGGTTTTAGCCCATGATTCTATGTTTTGGTGGCTTAGATGCATGCTAGGGGTCCCCAGGGGTCTTCCCCCTTGTTTTCCCCCTCTCCGGTGGAGGTACGGGGGCGTGGTTGGTGTTTTTGGGGTTTTCCCGCCGTAGCGTGCTCTGGGGCAAGCGACGGTCACTCCAGTGACCGTCACATGCTTGTAACGCCCCTAGAGGGGTGCGTTACTTCCCTGGGTGTTGGCCTTTGGGGTCGAGGGCTGTAACGGTCCTGCGACTGGCCGCCGTTTGCTAGTGACGCCCCTGGGCTGGGCCGTCACATGCGTTTCGACCGTTGGTTTTTGACCGTTGGGGGTCAGGCCATGTAACGCACCGAGATAGGCGCGTTACATGCGTGTAACGCACTGGGGCAGGAGCGTTACTTCCCCTTCCCACCCCGAGTGTAAGGGCCATGTGACGCGCTGGGCTAGGCGCGTTACATGTGAGTAACGCACTGAGCCGACGCGTTGCTTGCAAGCGACGCGCCGGGGTAGGCGCGTTACTTTCCCTGTGGTTTTGGAGGGTGTGGGGCGCCGTGTGACGGCCTGTCTCAGGCGCGTTACTTTCAAGCGACGCACTGGAGCAGGCGCGTCACTTCCCCTACCCCTCTGGCCGTGTGACGGTCTGCCTTAGACCGCCATTTGTAAGTGACGGCCCTAGAGTGGACCGCCATTTGGCTGTGACGGTCCAGGGTCGGACCGCCACTTCCTGTGTTGCCCCATGAGGGTGGCAACCTCGCTTTTCTCCGACCGTGGTCTCCGTGCGACGGGACTAGTGCGTGGGGTGATTCCCACACGTTGTCGGGCTTGGGCGTTGTTTTCCGTAACTTGAGAGTCTACTCCTTCAGTGACCCTCCACTAGTCGTAGCCTACTAGTACGCGTGTGCTAGTCGCACCAGGGAGTGGTGTACGGGCTGACCTTTAGAGACGGTTTGTGGACCGGTTACCGTTGGGCCCCACGTCTTGCAGCCAGAGTCCGGCTGAGGGGAAAACCGGTCAGAGGGCCAGACCAGGGACGCGCGGTCTGTGTGTGCACACGTGGTTGGGGGCGGTTGGACCCACGTCGACGGGCGTGACCCCAGCTAGTCACTTGTTGTGGTTACTTGTACGGTGTTTGCGCCTCGGGTAGGACCTACCATGTCAGGCGGTTCACCTGCGGTGCGGTGTAAGACGTCAGGGGACGCTACCGGCTGTGCTTCTAGTGGGTGGTACTCCTGTCGAGTACGGAGTGTCAGACTGTCAGTCGTGTGTTTCCGACCTTCGGGTTTTGACGGTTCGACCGTTGAGTTTCGGTCTTCTCGTACCGTGGCACGTGTGTCGGTTTGCGTGCCGTTAGGGTCTAGTTCTGTAGAGTACAGGGCTTTCCTTTCCGAGGTACCTTCCTACCGCTAGGGTAGTGGTTTCTCGTTTTACGAGGTAGGGTTCGAGTGATCCCTACTGAGTCTTGTTCCGAGACTCATTCCCTGCGTGTTTTCACCGTGTTTCAGGTGAGGCGCCACCTTCGGGGAGCGTGTCAGGAGCGCAGCGGAAGCGTGGTGCGGGTGCCCAGAGGTAGTGCCAGAGGTCAGAGCCGGGGGATGCCCCGTGTAGCTGTACTTTTCTTTCTTGTCACTGTACTAGTCGTGGACTACTGTTGCTGTTGTTGTTATTTTATTGTGGACCATGTAAAATGTTAATTCATTTCCTGCTTAATATCATAACTGTTTAATTTCTGCAATTATTTGTGATGCTTGTGTAGTTTCCACACCATCCTTTTAACCCTTCCGAGTCTTCGGGCTCGTGGGTGGCGGTGCGAGTCTCGGGTTATCGGGCCTTCCCGGTAATCGGATTCTCGGGTCGTTACAGAGATAGGACTTTATGTGTCATTGTGTGTCTAGTTGTGTGTCTAGATGTGTGTCTAGATTGTCAAGTTTACTTTGTCTACGTGTCCTTAGTGTCTTAATTCGTTTTTGAGTCTCTCATGTAAGTAGTGCTATAGTTTTTGAAAGGCACATCAAACGAATTGTCTGAATGAAATCTGTGCTATGATAGCCTTGAATGCAATATCAAATGAATTTTATAGTCTGTTGTTTGTCACAATGACTCATGGTTGTCATCATCAAAAAGGGGGAGAATGTTGTGCATCCCTTGGTTTTGATGATGACAATAGGATATGTTTGATTAATCAAGTTCTATATTGTTTCATAACAAATACAAGTGGTTTGATTGTTTCTTCAAAGTATTGGACTCATGACTATTTGATGATGACAAACAATGTTTCTGATCAACTCAATATAAATCTGATAGTTCAATTTATTTCTGATAAGTTAAGTAATTTCAGGTCCACTGAAATCCAAGTGGAATCCACAAATCAGAAGAAGTGTCAAAGGCCGCTTGTCGACCAGGAAAGTGGTTATGGTCGACCAACGAACCCAGCCAGAAACGTCTCAAGTCATCCGTCTTCTGCATGTGTCTTGGCTGTCGACCAAAGCCCCACTTCTGGTCGACCACAGAACAGCCAGAACATCAGACAGAACTGACGGCCATCTGTAATTCGCCCCTTGTCGACCAGCGACAAGGCTGTGGTCGACCACGGGGGACGCGAGTGTCAGCCAGAATGGAACCGCCATCAGGACACTGCTTGTTGTCGACCAGGGACAGTGTCATGGTCGACCACGGGCGTTATAGCGTCCAGAACCGAACTGTAACCGAATTCCGTTTTGGTTCCTTAAAACCTGCAGATTGTTGTTGCAGGTTGTTGGGCAGTTCAAATGATGAGATTCCGCACGGGAATCAAGGAGAGAATCGTGCTTAGAAGTGGTCAAACTTATTGTAGTGATCGGATTTAACCTTCTCCCTGCTTTTTAGCAGATTGATGCGCGATCTGAATTTTGAGCGGGAAAAGCTTCAGACTTGGAAAAGAATCTGCATAAAAGTAGAAGGCCACGGATCGCGAAGGCAAGCACACAGAGGGAGCATAGAACCGAAGCTAAGAAACACACCTACATCACAGGACGAAGTAGCTCACCATCAATCAGAAATCTGCAGAAGACTGAAGGCATTCTCATTTGCTGCAGAAGAAAGACTGGGCTTCAAGCTGTGCGACCTCCAGCAACAAAGCAGCTGAAGGCATCCGATTGGAAGCTCTACAGGGAGTCTAGTCTTGTTATTTATGTGATTAAGTCCCAGGCTGAATTCTTTACTTTGTTACACAAGTCCATATTCAGTCCTGTTGCATCATCCCACCTTCACATCATTTCTATTCATCCTTACACCAAGTGTCAAGCTGTGAGGCAGCGGATTTAAGCTGTGTGTCAGCTGGTACAAGCTGTGTGTCAGCAGGAACAAGCTGTGTGACAGCGGTGTCTTGTGTTTTGATTGAGATCAGAGGTTCTCATTAGTGAAGCCTTGCTTGAGTTAAGCAAGGGGTGGATGTAAGTCTCGGGAAGAGACTGAACCACCTTAAAAATCCTATCTTGTGGTTTGCTTATGTGTGTGTGTGCTTTTCTATGTGTTTGTTTTCTTCACTGATATCAACATCAATTCTGTAATTCGTTAATCACCTGCAACTCACTTAGCCAATAGATATTAAATCTGAAAAAGGGGGAAAGATCTATTCACCCCCCCTCTAGATCTATTCAGTCCGTACTCAACAGAAAGTACAGTACATACGTATGTCATTGCAAGCACTTCATAGCTCCTGAGGTCTGGTGAAACACTAGATTGGACTCAAAGCTGTGGAGGTGGTTGGCTGGGTCGGTGGCGATGTCGTACGGAGTGAATGATGATAGTTGGAACTTTGGAGAGATGAGGGCCTCCAAGATTTCTTAGGAGAAGGGGGCCTAGAAGTCGACGTCATCGTCGACTAGGCCCTTCGTCTTGATGGCCTGGATAATGTCATCCAAGAAGCGTACCTTCCCCACGAGTTCACGCTCTGCATCGTTGTAGCGTCGCAGTCGTTGGGCCATCAGTCTGAGTTGGAGTGGAGAGAGCTCGGTGAGCAGCGCTGGGAGTACCGATGTTGGCGGAGAGTCTGTGTCGAGGAGGCGACCGTGGGTGCTTGGTCATCTATCGCCGACTGAGCCTTGCTTCTCGGTGCATGCAGGGATTGTAGCAGCACAGTCCTGCTCCGCCTGTCGGTCGAGGAGGCCCTGGTAAGCCTTCGTCAATGCCTGGAGCTGACGCTTTACGTCAGTGAGTTCCTCTGCCGCGGAATTGGCAGAGGTTTGATGGTGTTCTCCCTAGGGCAAGTGATCGCTGGCACCCCTCGGGACGCCTGGCGGGAGCCAGTCGTGCCTCTTCGATTGCTAATGTTGCGATAGCCGGTTCTTGGTGCCATGACTTATGCTCCGGATTCTCACAGATGGTGCCAAGAAATGTAGTGGTTGGAAGATGGTTGCCCACTTCTTGATCCACACCTCCAATAATTTATTTACTCAGAATGGAGAGCTTTGCCAGAGAGGGGCCTACAACCACCAATGGTAGATCAGAATGAGCCATGGGAGTTACCCCATGGGATGACCCTCCGACGGTCAAGTCAGGTAATGACGAAGAAAGAGGATAGTGTTTGAAGCAGGGAGAGATCAAGTGACAGAGATTGGGAGAGCTCTAAGGAAGGTTTCGTGCGTAGCAGCTGGCCGTTGGGCTAGGATCTTACTTAGACCATCGCCGGAAGAGTTGACCATTGGGTTACCATAGCCAGGGGAGACGTGAGCCTCCCAGCTTGCGTGCCTGATGAGGTAGGGAGACATGGATATTGACTCGTTGTCTCTTGCTGGGAAGATAGCTCCACCATCAATGCAACAGGAGCACCGACCATTAATGAGGTAAGGCTCGCCGGAGAGGGCGTGATCCTATGCTGACAGGGGAGTGACGCGGGTGGCGCCCCGATCTCGTGGCTAGACTGGAGCATCGTTTGCCAATAATACATTGCAGCAGCCGTGCACCGTGGCTGCCACTGGAGAAGGCACATGCGGGTACGGATCCTGCACTGGGCCTGGGTCGGCCAGGCAACGTAGTGGGCCTGGAGAGTTGGACTACTTCCGTGATGGATTGGAGGACGGGTGTTTATTGGGCGGGCGAGATAGGCCCCCCTCACTTGAATATGCGATTAAATGTGTATACACGGTGGTTCGATGGATTATATCCCACGACATGCCATTATTAGCTTTTTTACTTTTCTTTTTCTTGAACTCAGATATATAAGTACGTGTTTAAAACGACTTTTGTTTGCTCACATAACCTTGTAAATAAGGTGTGGAAAGTACAGTGCGTACGTATGTCATTGCAAGAACTGCGTCGTTTCATACGTATTTTTCTCGCACTGCAATATTCCCTCCCTACGTAATTCACTCAGGTAATTTAACAGCTAGCCAAGTAGATTTCTTCGCACAAGAAAATACACTGTAATACACGCGTAATATTCTCCACCCCATAACTTGGTATCTTCTTGATTAACCCTTAAATAATTAATGGGAAAGATCAGTGACAAACTTCAACTCAACAATACCAAGACGTATTTGCATGCATATATACTTCGCCATGAAAGGAATATATTTATATGTAGTCGTAATGGGTACAATTATTTTTACTGATTTACCATCCGTTGACGGCCTGCATTGGGTATATATATATTCCAAGATCACCTCATGCACTATGGAAAGCATTAATATTACGAACGGATTTATGTCAATGTGTTGAATACAAATGTTGCAGAAACCCCTTACTACAGTATGGCAATGGATCGAGCGCAAATGGCATTTTTTAGAGTTCTGAAGGTAAACGCGTATGGAAAAGCATTTGAAAGCCTAACAAGCATATATCGGTAAATATATATATATAGGAATAAAGAAAACAGCAAAATGTACACATTTTGGGTAGTCCAACTCATCCCTGGGCACTCTAGCTAGTGGTTGAAAAATCCAGAATTCTCGGAAAATATATATGATTCTTAATTCAACGTCTTACGTGATGTGTTTGGGTAGTCCCAACTCATCCCTGGGCACTCTAGCTAATTGAAAAGGTAGCATTGTTGATAATAAAATGATGAGTATATCTGATGGTAAGAAAAAAAATATCATCATAACATTTCTTAAATCATTATTTTTATACTTTAATACAAATCATCATATATGTATATAAACTTCTAAATCTGACGATGTGCTTTTCTAGCTAGTCGGCTGCCGTTAACCTAATGCTGATCATGATCACAATAAAATCAGAGAAGAAAATTCTGGATTCGACTCCAAACACCATTCGATCGATGTCTCATCGATCAAGGAGGAATATATATATATATATATATATATATATATATATATATATATATATATATATATGAAAATATTCACATGTGACCGACACTATGGTAAATTGTCATGATGCCGACATCTGGACCCTTCAATACATGGGAGATCATCTCCCTATATGTTGGCCCCATATTTTTAATGACCCAGATGTCGGCACCATATATATATATAGAAAATATTCACATGAGGTCGACACCATGACAAATTATCATGATATCGACATATGGGCCCTTCAATATATGGGAGATCATCTCCCTACATACTGATCCTATGCATTTAACGGTTCAGATATCGATCTCATGATAATTTGTCGTGATGTCGACTCCATGTGAATATTTTCATATATATATATATATAACACAAAAAGAAAATAAGAAAGAGACATAAGAAGGCTTTGCGCCAAGAACTTCTGATGTCGACGACCCATCCATCACTTTTGGCGTTAAATATTTCTAGTCTACACATCACATCGGTCCCATATCTACCCATCACTCTCCTACCCTACGTTTCGGCCACTGTTTCACTTTACGTCATCCTATTCTTTCACCGAGACAGCTTCTTCTTAATTTCTCTCTCTCGTACTCTCTCTCCTGTATGATTGAAAGGGCATGTTCCAACTGCTTCCGAACTATATAATGTCTACATGCATGTGTTGATATCAGCATATATATATATATATGTTATGAAGAACTGATAAAGCTCAATATAAATGCCTGTTCGGCACATCTCGAAGCACGTCAATATAATATAAATGAAGTAGCTAGCTAGGTTGAAAAATACAATTATATATGTAAACCGATTCAAGAATCAAAAAACACGTAGTTATATAGCTACATGTGTTCCCGCGCGCGAAGGTGCCACCACATAATTAGTTAATTTATCCTCGGTGGTAGCTAGCGTGATCAGGGACCAAAGCATCGATCTCTTGGCAACCAATCCAAGCTCTCTCTCTCTCTCTCTCTCTCTCTGCGCCATCTTCATTTTCTTTAAAGGCATGAAGATAATAGCTAGTTATGTCGACAATCTGCTTAGGCACTGTTTAAGCCTATGTATCTACATGCCAATGATCACTCGTGACTTATCAGTATTTTTATGCTATTCTATATTTTATTGATTTTTGCAGCATCTAGGAAAAGATTTAGATGTCTAATTAATTACCCGTATGGTTTGGCATATTCCAATGTTTTGCATTTTCTTAATTATATCTACACTTTTTTTTAATATTGGAAGACTATATCTATGAAAATACTTGATCTCTCTCTCTCTCTCCCTCTCTCTCTCTCTCTCTCTCTCTCACACACACACGCCCACATACACATAGACGTGCACACACGTGCACGTACACACAAGGACACACGCACATGTACGAATATGCTCATACATAGAGGTGCCCGTGCGCGTGCGCACGCATACAGACACAGAGGTGCGTACTCAATAATGGAGCTGCACAATGTGTCAAGAGTTACTTAGGTTACGTTTAGAAATTGTATTGACTTTGATTTTTTGATTAAAAATCTCACCTCCAAAATGTAAAAGTAAATGTACCAAAGTTACATCAAAAGTTTCAAAAGTTAATTGTTAAGTTCTACAAAAAGCTAAAAAGAAAATCCTCTATTTGTTAGAAACTCAAAAAATTCATCAACCATATATTTCTCTCTCTCTCTCTCTCTCTAATGACTTTCGAGAAAAAATAATAATTCGATACAATTTCCAAAGGCACGACACTATTTTGGATATGTTTATTGTATGGTACGCACAAATTTAACAGTAGTATCTAGGTACAATTATTCATTTACGTGTACAAAGTTTCAATTTCCTTGTACAAATGTTACGATCAGAAAACCAGACGGAAGGAGTGAGCACTGTTTTTAAGATTACAAAAATATTTCCTTTAACCCAAGAAGAATTGTCATATTAGAAAGGAAAGAATAGATTAATCATACTGTATTCTGCTTCTATCTTCGTGTAAGCGGGTCTTTCCGCCACTTGCCTTATTAAACGAACTGGTTCTGGGAGGCAAAGGTCTCCCCGGACCTCCAAGTGGAGGGGACGACGCCAGCGAACTCGAGGGTCTTGCCATCCGTCAGAGTGAGCCGGAAGGAGAGGCCCTGGTTGCGCAGGTCCAGGTCGGTCTGCCAGTTGGCCCCCCAGTTCCTGTGCATGGCCGCCCACGCCGGGGACCCGGAGCCCCTCACCCATGCAGCCTTGACGGCGCCGCTGCCCCCCACGTTGGTGAACATCACCAGGTTGAAGTTGGACTGACCCTTCAACGTGAACCTCACCCCGCCGGTCCTTCTGCATGCAACCCTGTTGAATCCACAAGAACACAGACACACGGGGGATCAGATATCACAAGTTAGCTTAATTAATCATATGATAACTGATTGGAAACTTGAACAATAGAGATTCTGATCTTCACAAGTGGAGAGATGATCCCAACTGATCTATGTAATGATGCAGAAAGTACCCAAGAGTTATGGAACACTGTTAGTGGCCAGAAACGTACGTACCTGCGGTAGAGGACGGGGACGATGCCCTCGCTGCCGAGGCGGGCGATGCGGGAGAAGGCCGGGAGGGACATGTCGAAGTGCTGGCGCGGGGGATCGCACCACCCGCCGTTGTTGTTGGGGGGGCAGAAGTTGGTGGCGGTGACCGTGACGGCGGCGCGCCGGAAGCACCACTGGGGGTCTGCCTCGGCGTCGCACATCACCTGGAAGCAGGCGCCGCAGGCCTCGCCGCCCCCGAACAGGGCGCCGCTCAGGGCGGCCGTGTAGACCCCGAACCCGGCGTGGAAGGTGTCGTCGTAGCCGCAAGCTCCCCCTGCCCATATCCACCATGCCAAGTGCAACACGTAATTAATGATCAAAACCGGAAGGAAGTAGTAGGGAATGAAGTGAGCTCAGCTCGGAGCTGCTTGAAGGCCTTATTTGGATGTAGATATAGAGTAAAAACTAATCAGCACAATATTCTCATAAAAGATGATATTGTGTTGCTACCTTGTTTGATAAACTTTTGTAAGGTATTATAGCTAGTTAACCAAACTGTTATGACTCCTAGAGAAGAATCAATCAGCCAATAGTAAATTTTATTCTATTAATGATCGAGTGTGGTAGGACCGAGGCTCCTAAGCACCACTGTGATAAGGAGCCAATTACCGGGGGGGGGGGGGGGGGGGCGTAACTCGGATCGAGGTAACTTCAACTTAACCCGGCCCTAGCTAATCTGAGTAGTAAGCGGGTAACTCTGGATTAACGTCGAGTTACCTGCCCCACCTCAATTAAGAGGTGGGTTACATTAATCAAGTAAGACAACTCTATTCTTGTCAAACTTAAAAAACGGTTAACCAAGAGGTAACTAATCTGACTAGGTTAAGTCCAGATTATCCTAGCCCGCTATCAAAGTTGTGCTAAGAGAATTAACGGCATTTTGTTGTTTTCTGACGTCATTGTTCAACTTGTCCAGGTAAATTAATATTACAAAAGAAGTAAGCAAATTAATAAGATTACTGGATAATTAATTAAGCATAAGCAATTCAATAATAGCTTATTAGTTAGTGTGATATTCAGTATGCAAACTTAAATTAATTAAAGAAAATATGTTACAAAATCTTGTTTAAGATTTGTAGAGATTTAAGAAGGGGACTCAAAAGATAACCTCTTCTCTATTTCTGAAAATTTTCTCCAAACCAAATTTTAAAAGTAGAATAGAAGAAATTTTTTGAGCTTTTAAAGAGTGAGTCATTTTCTCTACGTCTCTATAACTCAAAAGTTAACTTTTGAAAAAATGAATATAATATTTAAATATTTAATTTAACTTTTGAGAGATGAAAATTTCTAGGTCAAAAATCAAACCTCAAGGCAGTCCCAATATGTAGTTGGAGGGGTTTCAAATTCTAGTGGAGGTGACTGCACATGACATGAGAGTGGCAAGGCAGTCCCAATAGTACTGTCGGGCCAACTGAGGATGTTACCATAGAATAAATTAAAGAACTACTGAAAAGTAAAAAAAAAAGTAAAGATACAAGAAGGGTGGGTTGTGGGGGGTGGGCATGGAAAGCCCGATCGAGTGGGTTATTCCAAGAGAAACCTCGGACCTCTCCACTCCATGCACCCACAAACACTTACCAAGAGTGGTAGGATTCTGAGAAGCTCCATAGAAGGTGGCATGCCCCTGCGACCAACCCCCGGGCAGGCAGTGGCTTCCCTCCCACCTCAGGGCCAGGATGGAGAGAGCCAGCAGCCACACAGCTGCACCACCTACGGCTTGAGAAGCCATATTGTATCCTCTTAATTTCTTCTCGCTCTGGAAGGAGGATTAATTAATGGGAATCTTCTTCGGTGGCAGAAGTAACAAGCTAGGGAAACCTCAACTGCTCTGATCAGGTGTGGAGGAGGAGGAGGAGGAGGAGGAGGGTATTGGCTCAGGAGTGCCGGAGCCAGGGCTCTTATATATAGAAGAAGGGATGAGAGGAGGACGAGGTGGTGGTGCCGTGGTGGTGGTGAATGGACGCGTTTTTCCTCGACGGTGTGTTTAAAGGCCGCTGGGGATCGAATTAAATGCCATGCATGTACAGATCGATCAACGCGGTTTTATGCTGCATGCGGGTTTCCTCTTCAAATTTTGGTACATGAAATAGTGGTACGGTGTGTCCTCTTGGTCGTCCTGCTGGAAAGGGGGGTGGGAGGTGGAGAAGCTGTGCATGCTGCATGTGGGATGTCTCCCCCACCGCGCACATATATTCCACGTCGCCGTGGGCGGTGAGAGATGAGCAGCATCTGACGGTGGCTGCATGCGGTGGTCTCATCTGAGCATTATGCTGTCATGGGACTTGGGAGTTGATGTAATCCAGCTGTTAGTTTAGGGTCGTAATTATCCATATATCTTTTTTAATTACTCTATTGAGTACTGCATGTATGTGCATGTACGACTTTTTAAATTTTATTTCATTTATTTATTAGTTTGAGCAACCTGATAAATATCAAATAATCAAACTTGAACAAAGCAAATTTTGACCAGCTTAATTACGGTGCAACCAACTCGAGATCGATAGAAATCAAACTTAGACGAATCGAAATTCGACTCGGCTCAACCCGTTTGCACACCCGATCAAGTCGGCAGGTGAGACCAGTCCGGGTTTGATTGAGGTCTTCACTCGCCTGTACCCTGTTGGCGGCCGCAGCCCAAGCTGCTGTTAGTGGGCCACAAAGACGGGATCTGAGGCCCAGCAACACACCGTCACGTTCTAAGTGTCGCTGCCGCCCAGGAGGGAAAAGACACATTTATGTGGTGTGTCTTCACGACCGTGCATGTGCGGGGATTTCTTCTCCCCTTCGACAAGGCATCGATATCCAGAGTGTGCCTTGGGGCCCTTCTCTCTACCGTTCCACGTTTCAAAGCTCAAGACTTACTTAATTTGTTGGATTAAGAAAAAAGAGGTAATTTTCATATATATCTTTTAAAGCTTTTGCCAGTCAAAATCAATGTTATTAAAATCGGATCGAACCGACCAGTTCAACCGCCGACCGTTTCGAACACCAGTTCAATTATGACCGGTTCGGTCTGAAGCTAAAAAATCGCCCGAACCGGATAAACCGCGATCGAACCAATTTAAAAAAAATGAAATGAAAAATAAAAATAATAAAATACGAAATCGGAAATGTCAAATGACAAAACCCCTCTCTCACCCATGCGGCCGTGCCCTAATCCCCCCTCTCCGCCTGAAGTCTCCCCCCGTCTGCCATCTCCCGGTCTCCCGTCCTCCATCTCCGTCTCCGATTGCCTCCACCCTCTCCGTCTCCTGTCGCCGCGGCCCTCTTCCCTCTTCGTCTCCGGTAAGCCGCACTAGGCTTCTCCGCGCCGCACCCCAGGCTTGCTCTCCGGCCGCACCCTTGTCCGGCCTTCATCGCGAACAGGTGCGGCCTCCTCTCCGGCGTGGCCTCCTCTCCGGCTCTAGCCTCCTCTCTTGCTCTCCCCCGGGTCCGCGGACAGGTGCTGCGGCCGCCGGCTCTCCCCCGTGTCCGCACCGCAAACGGCCTCCTTTCCTGCGAACGCCCTCCTTTCCGGCGCGGCCTCCAGCTCTCCCCCGTGTCCGCACCACGAACAGGTGCTGCTCCCCATCTCTGCACCACGAACGGCCTCCTCCGGTCCGGTCATCGTGAACAGGCACCAAACCAACGGCACCGTCTTCGGCTCCGAACCTCCGGGCTCCGGTGAATAATAGAATTATTATTTTTTACAGAATTTAAATTTATATTTTGAACCAGAATCTTTGAATAATTAGCAATTTAACATGTCTTTTTTATTTATGTTTGAACCAGAACTTGATATATCATTTGATTATATATATGTCACGGTTCAAACCGGTTCGATTGACGGTCCAACCGATTCGAACCGAACCAGTTCATTGACCAATTCAGACACCGATTCGGTTCTGATAACACTGGTCAACATGAGTAAGGTGCCGACATAGGGTCCTTAATTGGATGCTTTATCCTAACATCGATCGTAGGGCTGTGATCTGTTTAATTTGATCAACTTTTCATAGGGAGGTATCATAGGGGCGTAACATCTATGGAGGGTCCTTTTTTTGGGTTTTTTTTCTCAAGGGATTTTTGACAAGGAATGAGCTAGTAATTATCCCGTAAGAAGTTTTTCCTGTTTGATAAATATTTTCTTAGAAGATAATTTCTTACAGAAAATTTGGAAGACATTCCAGGTACTCGAGATGATCACAACCCAAGTATGAATTATTAGAAGTCAATTATATTAAGCTTAATTGCCTACACATATATAGTTTAGACAAAAAAAGCTTCGTTAAAAATTAATTAATGTAAGCGGAAAGGTAATATGAAAATGTAAATGACTTCTTGCATAGAGTTTCGATCCGGAAGGGATTTTTTACATATAAAATAAAATTTTCGCTAATCTTTTATCAATTTATTAAATTTATACAAAGAAGTTACAAAAAAAATAGGAAACATATATATATATACGTCAAAAAGGCCTTGTGCGCGGAAAGAGTGGTAGCTAGCGGTGTGGTTCTTGGCATGAATTTTTTACGGGGCGTTTAATTAATTAATCGGTTGCTATATATTAAATACTAGCTTGTAATAATATTATTTTGATACTATTAATTAGGGGGTGTTTCATTATATTATATCAATTATATTATTATTATTTTAACAGATTCTAGTGCTAAACTAATTAGTCTAATAATTAAAGGTCCGTACCTATAGTACTAAAACATGATACAATAAGCCCCACTTTGGTATGTGATTAGTCGTCGGTTAGACTAAAGTTAATCATGTGTTAACTATTTTTATGCTTTGGTTGTAGATTTAGGTTAATTGGATTACATTTTGGGCTAAGTATCGGTTACCCCGAGATTAGGAAATCCTCCCATTTAGGTGGGTTTCGACGGGGCCAAGTGCATTAGTGAGCATTAAATGCACTTTTTCACTCACCCTCTCTCTATCTCTCACGCGCTCTCTCTCCTCTCTATCTCCCTCTCTCACACACAGACTCTCTTTCCCGCTCTCTCTGACTCTCTCTCTCGTTCTCTCTCCTCTGTCTTTCTCTCACGCTCTCTCACGTTGTCTCTCTCTCTCTCTCTCGTTCTATCTCTCTCTCTCTCTCTCTCTCACATTAATGTTAATTAAAATTAATTATGATAATGATATATTTATCATATAAAATTTATTAAAAAATTACGAGTTGAAAATATACATTAAGATAAATAATATTTTTTAAAAAATATTTGTGACTTTTAAATTTCAATTAGTGAGATTAATGATATTATATCGATATATCTAATTTATATAATATATTTAGAATATCTAAAAATTAAAATAAAATATTTTTAAGATGAATGATAACCTACAACCATAATTAATGTCATTTTTACTTTTGAATTTTAATTAGTGAGATTATTGATGTTATTTATCAAAATTAAATTATTTTCATGATCAGTTCGATTTATATAATATATTAAAAATATTAAAAAATTAAGATAAAATAAATGTTTTAAAGATAAACAGTAACATAAACTCTTATTTAATGCCATTTTTGACTTTTATATTTTAATTAGTGAGATTATTGATGTTATTAGTGAGATTAATTATGTTTTATATCAAAAATATTTTTTATGATATATTTAATCTGTAGTATATATTAAAAATAATTTAAAAGTAAGAAAAAAACAAAAAACTTAAAGATGAATAGTAACCTAAATTAGTAATTAATGTGAGAGAGAGAGAGAGAGAGTGATGTGAGGAGAGAGAAGAGAGGTAGAGAGAGAATGGGAGATATATAAAAAATCAAAATGATATATAAATATAATATTTTATTTATCATTATTACTGGATTAACCTACTACTTGTCAAATCACACTAGATTAAAAATAGGTTATCCCACGTCCTTACTCCCAGATTAACTACCCTCCTATCAAACCAAAAATGGGTTAACCCTAGACTACTTTAATCGGGTTGAGTTAGCCCACCTTTAGACTAACTCTACACGTCCATCGTCGTCGGCCACCTCCGCCTGCCGCTCGACCGCCATCCGTCCTTCTCACCGACGCCCACCATAACCTCCATCGTTGTGACCCCCAGCCCCCACGGCCTTCTCCACCTCACCCTCTCTCTCTTTCTCTCCCCCATCTAGCCACTGTCACCACCGCGATCCCCCCTCTCGCGTCTCTCTCTGCTTCTCTCTCTGTCTCCTACATCTCTCTCTCTCTCTCACGTCTTTCTCTCTCTATCTCCCACGTCTCTCTCTCTCTCTCCCACCGTCTCACGTTCTCTCTCTTTCTCTCTTCGTCTCTCCCCCCGTTTCTCTCTCTTCTCTCCTCTCTCTCCGCATCTCTCTCGCTTCTCTCTCTTCTGTCTCTCTCCCTCCGTCTCATGTCTCACTCTATCGCTCTCTCCCCTCCCCCTTCGTCTTTCTCTTCCTCTCCCTCTCCGTCTCTTTTCTCTCTCCCCCTGTCTTTCTTTCTGTCTCGCGTCCCTCTTTCTCTCTTCATTTTTGTCTCTCTCTCTCTTTATATATATATATATATATATATATATATATATATATACTTTTATTATTTTTATTTTATTCTTCCCTATTCTATTATATTTATTTATGTTTTCTTTCTTCCAAAAATTGAAATAAAAAAAATCTAAAAAAAGAAGAGCTTTCTTCCCTCTCTTCCTCTTCCTCTTTCTCTCTCTAACTCCCTCTCTTTCTACCTCTTGTCACCACATATTTCGATACATCTTTATTTTAATTTTATTCTCTCATATTTTTAATTCTCTCCATCCGTATGTATATATATATGTATATATCTATATCTATATAAATATATGTATATAAATATGTATATTTATATATATATATATACATATATATATATATACATATATATATATATGCGTATGTATATTTTTATATAAATATAGACATATATATATATATATATCTATATAGATATATATATATATACACATATGTATATTTATGTATAAATAAATACATACATATCTATATATATACATAGGTACGCTTATATCTATATATGTATATAATTGAACACATGTATGTGTATAGTTACATATATGTAAATATTTTCTTCATTTATATTAGTTTTTCATCCTTCTCAGAGTTCGGAAAGAAAAGCGAGCATTCAGCCCACTTAGTGCTCCCGGGTGTTCCCGTACACGAGGGAAGTTGTTTCATCTCACCGTTCACCCGGGCCGTTCTCGTGTTGCTGGAGCATCTCTTGAAGCCCACCATCGGCTTCTTAATAAGCGTTCTCACCTCTTTCATTTTGTAGTATTTTTAGTCCATTAGGTGCATCGCATGCATCATTCGTCGTCTGTATTGTGCCTCTCTCCCTGAGCAGGCTTGATTTGTGATTTACCTCATATTTATTTATCTGTCATTCATCATCTCATCCCCACCCTTTAGTTCTAAAAGGGGTTTAATAGCACCAACAAGGTGCGTGTTGTTTATTATTTTAGCATCTTATCCAATGGATTGGTACTACACTATCGTTCTGATTTAGTTGCTTATTTTTTCTATGTTTGTTCTTTTGCAAGGGTAACCAGCTAGAAGGCCCTCTTCT
Organism: Amorphophallus konjac; assembly: GCA_022559845.1. Taxonomy (NCBI): domain Eukaryota; kingdom Viridiplantae; phylum Streptophyta; class Magnoliopsida; order Alismatales; family Araceae; genus Amorphophallus; species Amorphophallus konjac. The sequence continues at coordinate 45,425,896 of CM040127.1, read as the reverse complement.
TCGGCTTGTCGAAAGAAGAGGAAGAAGGAGTCCACAGTCTACACCACCTCCCCTGTCTGAGGTGAAGGCGATCTTTTAATTCGGGGCCCCTAGCCCCTGACCATTACAACGTCAAACACGCGCTTCTTAGTAATTTTCTTTGTGTCTATAATACCCGCGGACAGTCACTTCCCACAGTGGTTTGTTCTTGTACTCCTGTCCTTACCTGCGCAAAGAACTATTTCCCTCGGCAGTTTCTTTGATCACTTTTACATTTTTGTTATATTTCTGCTAAAGCCCCGCGGAAAATAATATCTAGTGGTGGTTTACTGTACATATATATATCTACTACTATTTATATATCTTTATAAAAAATCCCACAAAGATCAATGTCCTACGGTGGTTTGCTTTCTTTTATGTTGATGTTATAATCTTATGATGAGTGATATACTGTTCTAATTTCGCGTCCTCGTTGCGTCTGTCCCCTTTGTTACTAAACCCGATAGAGACAACCCTCGTCGGGTATTTTCCCCAGCGTTTCACCACCCAACTCGTATCCCCCTATTCACCATTCGTGTCAATATCTCACTTAGAGTCCCATGACCCGTACCTGGTATATGAAAAACTGCTCCCGGAACAGTAGGCCACGCCTACTAGGAAGGAAGTTAGCTTGCGTGAGAGGATCTTCGGACCCCTATCTCCGTCCCGTACCAAAAATTCTATAGGTCTAGATTCTCTGTGTTCCACTAGAGTGCCTCCTCTAGGTCGTACTCTCCACCTTCTTTCCTTTGTCAACCCACAACGCGCGCGTTAAAAAGAGAGACGCCGCTCTCTCCCCGCCACGTGACGTCGCTCACAGCCCTAACTATTGACAAGTTTGTGTATTTTAGAAATTATATTCAATTACAAATTAAGACGGGGTGCGTGTTGAAATGTAATTTGTAATTTGTGGAAAGATGCAGAGAAACATAGAGAATAAAAGAGAGGGAGAGAAGATTATGAAAAAATCTAGAGAGATATAGAGAAGAAGGGAAAGGGGGGAAGTTATAAAAAAATCTAGAGAAATAGACTTAGGAGAGAAGAAAAGAAAGAAATCTAGAATCTGTAAGGAGGATATCTTTAGATTTCTCTTCCACCTACCAAGTCTCCTAATAACTAGAAATGAGGGGCATGGCATGGGAGGCAATCTAAAGAAATCCAAGGCCCCTTGTCTCCTAAGCATTCCAAGCCCCCTCCTCTCCAAGTTTTTACTTTGTGTTGTATCCCTTAATTGACTCACTCTCTTCCTTCCTTCAAATCTTTATAAAAATTTTATTGTGCTTGTGCTCTTTTCAATGAAAGTTTAGTTCCTTCTTTGTTAGTTTAAGTGTTCATCCACCTTCCATTGCTCCAACATACACGTCGGAAGCACCATTGGGGGCTTCACCATCCCACATCACCTGGAAGCAGGTACTGCAGGTCTCGCCGTCCCCAAACAGAGCATGGGTTAGGGTAGTAGGCGTGTGTAGTCCCTGAACCCCGCGTGGAAGGTGTTATCATTCCCGACGAGCTCCTCTTGCATGCACATGTACATCCAACATGACGCAATGCCACACGCCATTGATTACTCGGAAGGAAGAGGAAGTGAAGCTGAGGCTACCGAGTTCAGCATGCATGTTGATGCGCGAAGTCTTTGTCAATACTTGATGTAGCAGTCGAAAAATTGTTGCCCATTTCTCGATCTACACCTCTAGTAATTTATTTTCTCGGGACGGAGAAATTCATCGGAAAGAGACATGCAACCACCGATAGAAGGTCAGAAGGAGCCCTGGAAGTTATCCGAGGGGACAACCTTATGATGGTCAAGTCTGGCAACGGCGAAGAAGGAGGAGAGCATTTGAAGGAGGGAGAAATCAAGTGATAGACAATTAATGGGAGAGCTCTAAGGAAGGTTTCTTGTGTAGCTCCTGGCCGTGGAGTCAAGATCCTACTTATACCATCGTTGGGAGAGTTGACCGTTGGATTTCTGTGGCTGGGGGAGACGTGAGCCGCCCAGCTTACATGTTTGACGAGGCAGGGAGGCATGGGCGTTGACTCATTGTCTCCCGTCGGGGAGGTAGCTTCACTATTAATGCGATAGGGACGCCGATCATTAATGAGGCAGGGCTCGCCGGAGAGGGCGTGAGCCTGTGCTAACAGGGGAAGTGCTGAGGGCAGCGTCCCGATCTCGTCGCTGGACTGGAGCGCCATTTGCCATTAATGCACAACAGTAGCGTTGCATCGTGGTTGCTGTCGGAGAATGCACATGCAGATACGGACCCTGCACTGGGCTTGAGTCGGGACATGTGTCATACTGGGCCGCCCATGCAACGTAGTGGGCCTGGAGAGTTAGGCTTCAGTGATGGTTTGTAGGACATGTGTTTACTGGGATGGCGAGATAGACCCCCCTCACATGAATTTGCGACTAAATGTGTATACAAGGTGGTTCGATGGATTATATCCCACAACATGCCATTGTTAGTTTTTTATTTTTTTTCATGAAGTCAAATATATAGGTACATACTTAAAAGGACTTTTGTTTGCTCACATCACCTTGTTAAGATGTGGAAAGTATAGTACATACGTATGTCATTGCAAGCACTTCATAGCGCCTGAGGTCTGGTGAAACACTAGATTGGACTCGAAGCTGTGGAGGTGGTTGGCTGGGTCAGTGGTGCCGTCGTACGGAGTGAATGATGATAGTTGGAACTTTGGAGGGATGAGGGCATCCAAGATTTCTTAAGAGAAGGGGGCCTAGAAGTCGACATCATCGTCGACTAGGCCCTTCGTCTTGACGGCCTGGATAATGTCATACAAGAAGCGTACCTTCCCCTCGAGTTCACGTTCTGCGTCGTTGTAGCATCGTAGTCGCTGGGCCATCCGCCTGAGTTGGAGTGGAGAGAGCTCGGTGAGCGGCTCTGAGAGTACCGGTGTTGGCAGAGAGTCTGTGTCGCGGAGGTGAGCGTGGGTGCTTGGTCGTCTATCGCCAACTGAGCCTTGCTTCTCGGTGCAAGCAGGGATTGTAGCAGCACAGTCCTGCTCTACCTGTCAGTCGAGGAGGCCCTGGTAAGTCTTCGTCAATGCCTGGAGCTGACACTTTACGTCAGTCAGTTCCTCCGCCGCGGAGTGGGCAGAGGTTTGATGGTGTTCTCCCTAGGGTAGGTGATAACTGGCACCCCTCGGGACGTCTGGCGGGAGCCAGTCGTGCCTCTTCGGTTGCTGATGTTGCGGTAGCCGGTCCTTGGTGCCATGACTTATGCTCTGAATTCCCACAGATGGTGCCAAGAAATGTAGTGGTCGGAAGATGGTTACCCACTTCTTGATCCACACCTCCAATAATTTATTTACTCAGAACGGAGAACTTTGCCAGAGAGGGACCTACAACCACCAATGGTAGATCAGAATGAGCCATAGGAGTTACCCCATGGGACGACCCTTCGACGGTCAAGTCAGGTAATGACGAAGAAATAGGATAGTGTTTGAAGTAGGGAGAGATCAAGTGACAGAGACTGGGAGAGCTCTAAGGAAGGTTTCTTGCGTAGCAGTTGGCCGTTGGGCTAGGATCTTACTTAGACCATCGCCGGAAGAGTTGACCATTGATTTACCATAGCCAGGGGAGACATGAGCCTCCCAGCTTGCGTGCCTGACGAGCTAGCTCCACCATCAATGCAATAGGAGTACCGATCATTAATGAGGTAAGGCTCGCCGTAGAGGGCGTGATCCTATGATGATAGGGGAGTGACGCAGGTGGCGCCCCGATATCGTGGCTAGACTGGAACACCGTTTGCCATTAATACATAGCAGCAGCCGTGCACCGTGGCTGCTACTGGAGAAGGCACATGTGGATACGGATCTTGCACTGGGCCTGCGTCGGAGCAGGTGACGTACTGGGTCGGCCAGGCAACGTATTGGGCCTGGAGAGTTGGACTACTTCCGTGATGGATTGGAGGACGGGTGTTTATTGGGTGGGGGAGATAGGCCCCCCTCACTTGAATATGTGACTAAATGTGTATACACGGTGGTTCGATGGATTATATCTCACGACACGCCATTATTAGTTTTTTACTTTTACTTTTTTTTTCTTGAACTCAGATATACAAGTACGTGTTTAAAACGACTTTTGTTTGCTCACATAACCTTGTTGATAAGGTGTGGAAGATACAGTACGTACGTATGTCATTGCAAGAACTGCGTCGTTTCATACGTACTTTTCTCACACTGCAATATTCCCTCCCTACGTAATTCACTCAGGTAATTTAACAGCTAGCCATGTAGATTTCTTCGCACAAGAAAATACACTGTAATGCGTATTCCCCAACCATAACTTGATATCTTCTTGATTAACCCTTAAATAATTAATGAGAAAGATCAGTGACAAACTTGAACTCAACAATACCAAGACGTATTTGCATGCATATATACTTCGCCATGAAAGGAATATATTTATATGTAGTCGTAATGGGTACAATTATTTTTACTGATTTACCATCCGTTGACGGCCTGCATTGGGTATATATATATTCCAAGATCACCTCATGCATGATGGAAAGCATTCATATTACGAACGGATTTATGTCAATGTGTTGAATACAATGTTGCATAAACCCCTTACTAGTAGAGTATGGCATGCAAGGGATCGAGAGCAAATGGCATTTTTTAATTAGGGTTCTGATCGAAGGTAAACGCGTATGGAAAAGCATTTGAAAGCCTAACAAGCATATATCGGTAAATATATATATATAGGAATAAAGAAAACAGCAAAATGTACACATTTTAACCGTAGAGACACAATGCATCCAATTGGAAAACCACAGTCGGTAATTAATTCCAGTAGAGAAGTTAATCTCGATCTCTCCACATCACCCACGCGTATTACCAATTAGGGTGGTAGGGTTCTGAGAAGCCCCATAGAAGGTGGCATGCATGCCCTTGCGACCAACCGCCGGGCAGCTGGCAGTACTGTATCCCCCCCCCCCAATTAACCCATGTCTACCCGGATAGATAGATAGAACAAGTTGGCCACAGGGCTGTGCCAGATATAGATGGCAGAAACCCTTGCCATTGTCTCGATCCGTTTCCTCTCCTCAACCAGCTGCCGAGGAAGAATTGAATGGGTAGCTCCGGTAATTAATTAATTACTATGTACGGACGCAAGAAGCTCAGGAAAGTTAGCTCAACTGATGATCTCAAGTATGGTTTGTCGTCGACTCGGGCGTATCGTACCGTATCTGACAAAATTTGATATCCTGCGGATCACCCCTATGATCGGCCGAGTCACAGTGTGTGAGAGAGAGAGAGAGAGAGGAGGGGATGAGTAGGGGAGAGGGAGAGAGAGGGTCGAGTCAGATGTAACTCGATCATATCGTACCGGATCAAGAAGATCCCAATCCGATATGACTTAACGAGTCGACGATTCCTGATCTCAAATGTGAAGAAGAACACTGGCGGCCCGAAAGGAACCCCGGCAAGTTTCTTTCTAGATTTCTATATATATCGAAGGAAGAGAGAGGGGGGAGGGAAGGGATGAGACGCGGTTCCGTCTCTGTCGGTGGATAAAAAATCCGACTGGAGGATAATTAAAATGCGAGGAACAGATCGATCCACGCGCTTTAGATATCCTTTTGCTTGTTCCTCCTCTTCAAAAGTTTACGTGACATGGTGAGTGATACGGCCAGGGTGTTCTTTTCGTTAATTGTTCTTCCTCTGGTGGTGGCCGATCTAGGAGGCGGCCGGTCGCCGGAAGTGGGAGGTGGGAGAGGATGTGTGTGCTGCATGCATGGGAGACGTTCCCTCCGGCCGGGCATCTGTATTTCCACGTTATTGGGATCGATGGGAGCGAAGTCTAATTAATTAATCCCTCCAGCTAGTTATGAGTTGTCTGTACGTAGATAATTGAATGACTTGTATCACCAACAAGTTTTTTTGCTAATTAATTAAAGCATCCTATTCTTTTACTGATCAACTTTTTTATAATCAAATTTATAACTAAGAAGTACGTACTCCTTGCATAATCAAATAAGCTTCGTACAGGCTAGGGTGTGTTTAAGTTATAATTCAGGGTTGGGTCACTTTTCATTTCGGAATAATTAGATTAGATATCTAACCAAAATTTGTTATGCCCATATAAAGTACTACCGGATATCCAATTTAACAAAAGGTACCTTATAATTTTATTTTGAGTATATATGTATACATATATATCTCATTAATCCAACGTTAATCAAGACGACTTATAAATTTGTACATAATTAACGCAATAATTTAAACTTTTCTAGGCTTACAAAGCAATCAAAGAAAAGAAGCTCTTAATTGATCAGAGTTACGAATCTACGTACGTACCCTTTTCTTCAAATTTAAGTTTCATTCAAGTTTTTCGATGGAACTATATATATATATATATATATATATATATATATATATATATATATATATATATATATATATATATATATGCATGACGATGCGCGCGCGGGTGCACTCGATCACTGCATGTGGTTCAAAAATCCAGAATTCTCGGAATATATATATATGATTCTTAATTCAACGTCTTACGTGATGTGTTTGGGTAGTACAACTCATCCCTGGGCACTCTAGCTAATTGAAAAGGTAGCATTGTTGATAAGAAAATGATGAGTATATCTGATGGTAAGAAAAAAATATATCATCATAACATTTCTTAAATCATTATTTTTATACTTTAATACAAAAATATCATCATATATGTATATATAAACTTCTAAATCTGACGATGTGCTTTTCTAGCTAGTGGGCTGCCGTTAACCTAATACTGATCATGATCACAATAAAATCAGAGAAGAAAATTCTGGATTCGACTCCAAACACCATTGGATCGATGTGTCATCGATAAAGGAGGAATATATATATATATATATATATGAAAATATTCACATGTGACCGGCACCATGATAAATTGTCATGATGTCGACATCTGGATCCTTCAATATATGGGAGATCATCTCCCTATATACTGGTCTCATATATTTAATGACTCAGATGTCGGCACCATATATATATATATATATATATATATGAAATATTCACATGAGGTCGACACCATGACAAATTATCATGATGTTGACATATGGGCCCTTCAATATATGGGAGATCATCTCCCTACGTACTGGTCCTATGCATTTAACGGTTCAGATGTCGATCTCATGATAATTTATCGTGATGTCAACCCCATGTAAATATTTTCATATATATATATAACACAAACAAAAAATAAGAAAGAGACGTAAGAAGGCTTGCGCCAAGAACTTCTGATGTCGACGACCCATCTCTTTTGGCGTTATTTATAGTCTACCCATCGGTCCCGTATCGACCCATCACTCTCCTACCCTACGTTTCGGCCACGGTTTCACTTTACATCATTCTATTCTTTCACCGAGACAGCTTCTTCTTAATTTCTCTCTCTCTCTCATACTCTCCTTTATGATTGAAAGGGCATGTTCCAACTGCTTCCGAACTATATAATGTCTACATGCATGTGTTGATATCAGCATATATATATATATATATATATATATATATATATATATATATATATATATATATATATATATGTTATGAAGAACTGATAAAGCTCAATATAAATGCCTGTTCGGCACATCTCGAAGCACGTCAATATAATATAAATAAAGTAGCTAGCTAGGTTGAAAAATACAATTATATATGTAAACCGATTCAAGAATCAAAAAACACGTAGTTATATAGCTACATGTGTCTCCGCGAAGGTGCCACCACATAATTAGTTAATTTATCCTCGGTGGTAGCTAGCGTGATCAGGGACCAAAGCATCGATCTCTTGGCAACCAATCCAAGCTCTCTCTCTCTCTCTCTCTCTCTCTGCGCCATCTTCATTTTCTTTAAAGGCATGAAGATAATAGCTAGTTATGTCGACAATCTGCTTAGGCACTGTTTAAGCCTATGTATCTACATGCCAATGATCACTCGTGACTTATCAGTATTTTTATGCTATTCTATATTTTATTGATTTTTGCAGCATCTAGGAAAAGATTTAGATGTCTAATTAATTACCCGTATGGTTTGGCATATTCCAATGTTTTGCATTTTCTTAATTATATCTACACTTTTTTTTAATATTGGAAGACTATATCTATGAAAATACTTGATCTCTCTCTCTCTCTCCCTCTCTCTCTCTCTCTCTCTCTCTCACACACACACGCCCACATACACATAGACGTGCACACACGTGCACGTACACACAAGGACACACGCACATGTACGAATATGCTCATACATAGAGGTGCCCGTGCGCGTGCGCACGCATACAGACACAGAGGTGCGTACTCAATAATGGAGCTGCACAATGTGTCAAGAGTTACTTAGGTTACGTTTAGAAATTGTATTGACTTTGATTTTTTGATTAAAAATCTCACCTCCAAAATGTAAAAGTAAATGTACCAAAGTTACATCAAAAGTTTCAAAAGTTAATTGTTAAGTTCTACAAAAAGCTAAAAAGAAAATCCTCTATTTGTTAGAAACTCAAAAAATTCATCAACCATATATTTCTCTCTCTCTCTCTCTCTCTAATGACTTTCGAGAAAAAATAATAATTCGATACAATTTCCAAAGGCACGACACTATTTTGGATATGTTTATTGTATGGTACGCACAAATTTAACAGTAGTATCTAGGTACAATTATTCATTTACGTGTACAAAGTTTCAATTTCCTTGTACAAATGTTACGATCAGAAAACCAGACGGAAGGAGTGAGCACTGTTTTTAAGATTACAAAAATATTTCCTTTAACCCAAGAAGAATTGTCATATTAGAAAGGAAAGAATAGATTAATCATACTGTATTCTGCTTCTATCTTCGTGTAAGCGGGTCTTTCCGCCACTTGCCTTATTAAACGAACTGGTTCTGGGAGGCAAAGGTCTCCCCGGACCTCCAAGTGGAGGGGACGACGCCAGCGAACTCGAGGGTCTTGCCATCCGTCAGAGTGAGCCGGAAGGAGAGGCCCTGGTTGCGCAGGTCCAGGTCGGTCTGCCAGTTGGCCCCCCAGTTCCTGTGCATGGCCGCCCACGCCGGGGACCCGGAGCCCCTCACCCATGCAGCCTTGACGGCGCCGCTGCCCCCCACGTTGGTGAACATCACCAGGTTGAAGTTGGACTGACCCTTCAACGTGAACCTCACCCCGCCGGTCCTTCTGCATGCAACCCTGTTGAATCCACAAGAACACAGACACACGGGGGATCAGATATCACAAGTTAGCTTAATTAATCATATGATAACTGATTGGAAACTTGAACAATAGAGATTCTGATCTTCACAAGTGGAGAGATGATCCCAACTGATCTATGTAATGATGCAGAAAGTACCCAAGAGTTATGGAACACTGTTAGTGGCCAGAAACGTACGTACCTGCGGTAGAGGACGGGGACGATGCCCTCGCTGCCGAGGCGGGCGATGCGGGAGAAGGCCGGGAGGGACATGTCGAAGTGCTGGCGCGGGGAATCGCACCACCCGCCGTTGTTGTTGGGGGGGCAGAAGTTGGTGGCGGTGACCGTGACGGCGGCGCGCCGGAAGCACCACTGGGGGTCTGCCTGTCGTAGCCGCAAGCTCCCCCTGCGCATATCCACCATGCCCAGTGCAACACGTAATTAATGATCAAAACCGGAAGGAAGAGTAGGGAATGGAATGAAGTGAGCTCAGCTCGGAGCTGGTTGAAGGGCCTTATTTGCAAATAGATAAAAAACTAATTAGCACAATATTCTCATAAAAGATGATATTGTGTTGGTGCTTTGTTTGATAAACTTTTGCAAGGTATTATAACTAGTTAACCAAACTGTTATGACTCCTAGAGAAGAGTCAATCAGCCAATAGTAAATTTTATTCTATTAATTCGAGTGTGGTAGTAGGACCGAGGCTCCTAAGCACCACTTTGATAAGGAGCTAATTACCGGGGGGGGGGGTAACTCGGATCGAGGTAACTTCAACTTAACCCGGCCCTAATCTGAGTAGTAAGCGGGTAACTCTGGATTAACGTCGAGTTACCTGCCCCACATCAATTAAGAGGTGGGTTACATTAATCAACTAAGATAACTCTATTCTTGTCAAACTTAAAAAACGGTTAACCAAGAGGTAACTAATTAATCTGACTAGGTTAAGTCCAGATTATCCTAGCCCGCTATCAAAGTTGTGCTAATAAGAGAATTAACGGCATTTTGTTGTTTTCTGACGTCATTGTTCAACTTGTCCATGTAAATTAATATTACAAAAGAAGTAAGCAAATTAATAAGATTACTGGATAATTAATTAAGCATCAGCAATTCGATAATAGCTTATTAGTTAGTATGATATTCAGGATGCAAACTTAAATTAATTAAGAAAATATGTTACAAAATCTTGTTTAAGATTTATAGATACTTAAGAAGGGGAATCAAAAAGATCCCATATTAAAAATTATAAAGATTGACATATACTTATAAGTAAGATCCAAATCTTCTCCTTTAAAGACTCTTTTACTAATAAAAAAGAATAAAATTTTAACCATTCCCGAGCGTGACAAGGACAATACAGCGAAAAAAACATCCCAAATTTATCCGTCTTAAATATTCTTATCAAACAATATTACGTACATTGAAGGATCAGTTGAATATCATAAAGTAATAAGAATGGGGCCAGCCATCACACAATATTGCGTGGCTACAAGATAACCTCTTCTCTATTTCTGAAATTTTTCTCCAAACCAAATTAAACACAATTTAGGTCACGTGACTTTTGATTTTTCACTACAAGAAAAAGTGGCTATAGCGACCGAATTAGAGACCGATTAAATCGGTCGCTAGTCGGTCCCAAATAGAGACCAATTCGGCGACCGAAATAATCGGTCGCATATCTGAGACCGTTTTGGCGACCGAATTTATTTCGGTCTCCAATCGGTCGCTATATTTAGCTCGAATTTATTCCGGTCTCTTTTTTTTCAAAATCGACCGAATTGGAGACCGACTAGCGACCGAATATATTTCGGTCTCTAATCGGTCGCTGATATGACTGCATTTACAGCGCGACCATCTCCCCCCTGCATTGATAACCTTCCTCCACCGGAGCTCTCCCCTCCCCCTCCGGCCCCCTCGCCCTCCCCCCCCCCCCTCTGCCTTGCGGCCACGGGCGTGGCGAGCGGCGTGGTGGTGGACGGACGCCGGAGCTCGCTGTCTCGGCCAGCCCCGCACCATCCTCGCCGTCGACCTCGTCGGTCCCCGTCGTCCTCGTCGTCACCCTCCTCGGTCTGGTAAGTCCTCTCCCTCTCGATCTCCCCCCCCTCTCCTCTCCCTCCAGCCCCGCGCCTCTCTCCCCCCCCCTCTCCCTCCCCGCCGGCCATCGACCATGCCCTATTTCTCATTTTTTTTCTTCTTGGAGGGGTTCCAGTGAGGGGGGTTTCGGTGGGAGGGGGTGGCGGGGGAGGTTGGTCTGGGAGGGGGGGTGGAGCTCGGGTGAGGGGGAGGGGGCTCCGCAGGGGAGGGGGAGGGGGCTGCGCAGGGGAGGGGGAGGGGCTCCGGTGGAGGGGAGGGGGCTCCGCAGGGGTGAGGGGGAGGGGGCTCCGGTGGACGGGAGGGGGCTGCGCAGGGGGAGGGGCTCCGGTGGGGTGAGGGGGAGGGGGCTCCGGTGGAGGGGAGGGGGCTGCGCAGGGGGAGGGGCTCCGGTGGAGGGGGGGCTGCGCAGGGGGATGGGCTCCGGTGGAGGGGAGGGGGCTCCGCAGGGGTGAGGGGGAGGGGGCTCCGGTGGAGGGGAGGGGGTTGCGCAGGGGGAGGGGCTCCGGTGGAGGGGGGGCTGCGCAGGGGGAGGGGCTCCGGTGGAGGGGGAGGGGCTCCGGTGGAGGGGCTCCGGTGGAGGGGAGGGGGCTCCGCAGGGGTGAGGGGGAGGGGGCTCCGGTGGACGGGAGGGGGCTGCGCAGGGGGAGGGGCTCCGGTGGGGTGAGGGGGAGGGGGCTCCGGTGGAGGGGAGGGGGCTGCGCAGGGGGAGGGGCTCCGGTGGAGGGGGGGCTGCGCAGGGGGAGGGGCTCCGATGGTCACTATATGAGCTACGTCCAGTCCTCCTCCGGTCGTAGCTTGAAAAGTTCCACAGTGAGGACAAGAAATACAACCGGTTACGTCTTAATGCGGTGGCAGTCTCGCCAAATACAGGTACGCACAGTTACCTCCCCCTCACAATGAGGGAACAACACAGCAGGTGCCAGGTAGTTAGCACACTAACTATGTGGGTAGCAAATAGAAAGAAGATTGAAAGTAAATGCCTCTATGTAGGTAGGTACATAATAATTGTAGAAATAACTATGAAGAGATAAGAAAAGAATACAGACTGAAGAGAGAATCTGATGCCGCCTTTGGTGTCGTAGTAGTGACAGCACTAGTCCGGACCAGACAAGCCGAGTGAGGAAATGGCTCTTTAATTTATTTTGTTTTAGTTACATTGGCCTAGGGGTCTCGGACCGGGGGAATATGGGAAGGGAACAAGGAATCAAGATTTGAAATTTGCACTCTGTAATTTCTTATAAACTGTAAGTTGGTGATACCGCTAGCTAACGTCTGATGCCTGCGAATAATCTGGTGGTGAGTGATTCTGCTCCGCAATACTGGGGAGGGGAATCAAACTTACGATCTCCCCACTGCGGGGGAAGGGTGGTTGAACCACCTCTCGGGTTTTCAAGTGAGGAAATGACTTGGTTGGTGAAAATTTCTTAATGGTTTTGCTCGGCGCGAAGATATATAGCTTGGGTAGGTAAGAACTGCGGCTCAACTACTTGAAATTAGCTCAACTCGAAAGCAGCTCGATCAACTTGAAAGTAGCTTAATCTTGAAGGCAGCTCAATCGACAATAAACTTGACTCCATGCTACTACACAAATTGACTTATGCCCCTTTGGTAATCGGTTGGGATAGTTTACTCGGGTTTAAAGTGGGGTAAGGTATCCTTGTAAAAATTTACTTTTGATTTGATAATACGTACTTCATTCTAGGTTGAATTCGTTGAAAAATAGGGCCTATTCCACATGCTTTGCTAACAAACCAAGGGATATCTGTGATAGGGGATGATTAAATAATAAAAAACGTCCCTCACTTTTGCTCCGAATGCCAAGCCCATTGTCCTCCCTTTAACTATAAATAAAATTGAGATTGCATAGATTTTACGTCCCGTGTTAGAATGTAAATTGTATATATCAACGAGATGACTTAATTTAAATTATCTTTGGGATTAATTACTGAAATAAATATACACGAATGATGAATAGACATATTTCTATACATATAAATATTCCTAGCCACTAGTCATACACGTACGTCCATGATAAATTAAATTCTGACGGCTAATTGATCTCACATGAAGGTATGGTCCGGCATATGCACTATTCTTAACTTACGCACAATGTAATCATTTTTTTCCCATTAAAAATAAGTCATTTATATATCAAAATCAGGTCTTGCAAGAAATGCAGGATCTATACATTGCATCTGAACTCTCCCCTTACTCCTTACAATATTATACAAATTGTAGAGATGTCACAAATACTCAGTACAATTGAAAATTGATAAAATTTTAGAATAAATTCAAAGTTTGACATTACATCTGAACAATATTATACATATGTCTATATACATCCGAGGATTATAGAATATTACAAAAAACTCGTTACATCTGAACATTACAAAAAACTCATTACATAAAAAATCGGATGCCCGGTTTGAGCTCGGCGCTCAAACTTCATTTTTAAAATACACTTAGTTCAAATGAACTGTTAGGACGGGTCCGGGGGTCTAAAATTCGAAATACCGGTCGGATGGCCGTGCCGATCATTCCAATACGACCGGGGAGATGAAAGTGACTTGTCAGAACTGACGGAATCCAAATCGGATGCCCGGTTTGAGCTCGGCGCTCAAACTTCATTTTTAAAATACACTTAGTTCAAATGAACTGTTAGGACGGGGCATTTGGTTCTAAAATCTGAAATACCGGTCGGATGGTCGTGCCGATCATTCCAATACGACCGGGGAGATGAAAGTGACTTGTCAGAACTGACGGAATCCAAATCGGATGCCCGGTTTGAGCTCGGCGCTCAAACTTCATTTTTAAAATACACTTAGTTCAAATGAACTGTTAGGACGGGGCATTTGGTTCTAAAATCTGAAATACCGGTCGGATGGCCGTGCCGATCATTCCAATACGACCGGGGATATGAAAGTGACTTGTCAGAACTGACGGAATCCAAATCGGATGCCCGGTTTGAGCTCGGCGCTCAAACTTCATTTTTAAAATACACTTAGTTCAAATGAACTGTTAGGACGGGTCCGGGGGTCTAAAATTCGAAATACCGGTCGGATGGCCGTGCCGATCATTCCAATACGACCGGGGAGATGAAAGTGACTTGTCAGAACTGACGGAATCCAAATCGGATGCCCGGTTTGAGCTCGGCGCTCAAACTTCATTTTTAAAATACACTTAGTTCACTACAAGAAAAAGTGGCTATAGCGACCGAATTAGCGACCGATTTAATCGGTCTCTAGTCGGTCCCAAATAGAGACCAATTCGGAGACCGAAATAATCGGTCGCATTACTGAGACCGTTTCAGCGACCGCATGTATATCGGTCGCTAATAGGTCGCTATTATTGCGACCGAATTAACTTCGGTCTCCAGTCGGTCGCTGATGCCGTTATACTTCCTACTACGACCCCCGCCCGCCCGAGCCCTCCCGCCCGAGCCCCCCCCCTCCCGCCCGAGCCCCCTTCCCCTGCGGCCCCCTCTCCGCCCTAGCCCCCCTCCCCGCTCCCGCCCGAGCCCCCTCCGCCGGAGCCCCCCCTCCGCCCGAGCCCTCCCGCCCGAGCCCTCCTCCGCCGGAGCCCCCCTCCTCCGCCCGAGCCCTCCCGCCCGAGCCCCCCTCCTCCTCCGTATAGTGGCCGCTCACGGCGACAAGGTGCTCCCACTCCGATAGCTCCATGCAGGGAAACTCGTCGCCTCTGCAGCCGAGCCAGTGGGAGAGGACGACCGCGCCGCCGACGATCTGGATGGAGTTTACTCTCTCCCCGTCGTGTGCCACGATGATGTGCCTCAGCTCGCCCCGGAGGGACTCGTCCCAGACCTCGTATGGCCAGTCGCGGCGGCGCTCCGGGCCGCAGGACTCGAGCTTGAGGACGGTCCCCCCGGACAGAGGCTTGTGCACGTTCTTCTGCTGCTGGTTGCCGCAGGGATGGTGCAAGGAGAGCCGCGTGTTGCACGCACCCCCGCCTTTGTATATGTCTGTTTGTTTCCGATTCCACTTCTCAGAGGAAAATATTGTTCGCAATCCTCGATTCCGGGTTATTCGGGTTTTGTTAAACACTGGTTTCATCGTGATTCTGATTTGATTAATGGAATAGAAACATTCAGCTTGCACACAGCATCCCAATTATGTCAATTCAGAAAATTTGTACGTATTAGGTGTTGTTTGTTTACATGCAACTTTCCCGATTTTAGAATCATCGGTTTTGAAAATTAATAGATTCTTTAATTTCAAAATCAACAATATTTTTTTTTACTATTGTCTAGTTTATTGTGCTTTCAACTCATTTCTTATGATATGTTGTTGGCAGGCTCATGTTTTCTCTTCGCAAACTGGAGACTGTGCTGCTTTCCTCTCTAACTATGATCCTAATTCCATCGTGAGAGTTATGTTTAACAACATGCATTACACCTTGCCACCCTGGTCAAGCAGCATCCTTCCTGACTGCAGAAATGTAGTATTTAATACTGCAAAGGTATGTGATACAAACCACTGGAGAAGAATGTTTTTTCTCATTATTAATCGTGTCTTGTAAATCATCTGCATAAAATTTTCTTTACGTCCCCATTTTGGATTTCTTGGTGGCTTCATGTGTACCCCATAGTGTAAATAGAATAAACAGCACTATCAATTCCTGTGTCTAGTTTAGATCATATGTGCATGGCGAAGCTATGTTCAGCATGCTTTGCTGTTCCTAAACATTTTACCAAATAGTTATATATTTTTTTGTATATTGCTTAAGCTAACTCTCCTTTCACCATATAGGTCGGAGTTCAAACGTCACAAATGCAAATGATGGCAACTAATGAATTATCACTGTCATGGGAAAGGTACGATGAGGAGATCATTTCCATGGGAGATAATTCTTTATTCACCACAGTTGGACTATTAGAGCAGATAAATGTGACAAGGGATATGACAGACTATTTGTGGTACATTACCAGGTGAGCATCAGGACCAGCATAAATATCCTGCTAAAATGGGTATATTTGGAGAATTCGTAACCTTAGTTTCTATATTCCTTTTTCCTCCACTTGTCGCCTTTGCATTTCATCACTCTTTAACATGATTTATGCTTCCTGGATGATGAAAGTACCGAATGCTCTAATGTCAGAATGCTACGGATCTCTGCACTGCCTAGTCTTGATTTGGATACACCAGCCATATTCACCTTGGCAAGGATTTTTCGGTGACCTCCTATTTAAAATTCTTTGATTCCAGCGTCGACATTAGTGCATCAGAAGCTTTTCTCAATGGAGGCCAACTTCCAAATATCATCGTGCAGTCCGCTGGCCATGCTTTGCATGTTTTCGTCAATGGGGAACTCTCAGGTGGATTTACTAATTTCCCATTCTGGCCAAATTATTAAGTGTTACAAGTAAATTTTATAAAAACAAGGACATTCAAGTTCTGATTTTGTGATTCCAACAGGATCCACTTATGGGAACAGGGAGAATAGGAGGATTACCTATAATGGTAATGTGAAGCTGCGTGCTGGATCAAATAGAATCGCTCTGCTGAGCGTGGCTGTTGGACTGCCAGTCAGTAACTCCTACCTATGTTTGTTGTTTTACTCAGAAGCTAGACTTTAAGGAAACTTACACACTGGGGAAGAAACTTACATTAATCTGTCTTTCCCCTTTTTTAATGAAGAATGTTGGAACACACTATAGGAATTGGAATACTGGAGTTCTAGGTCCAGTCGTTCTTCATGGTCTGAGTGAAGGAAGAAGAGACTTAACATGGCAGAACTGGTCCTATCAGGTCCTTTTTATTTTTCTTTGAACAGTTATGCATTCATAAATTGGAAGTCGTATGAGCTCATTGCGTTTTTTTTCTTTCTTTCTTTTAACATAGGTTGGTCTCAAAGGGGAAGCTATGAATATCAACTCTCTAGAGGGAACTTCATCAGTGGAATGGATGCAAGGGGCATTTGCAGCTCAACATCAGCAACCATTAACATGGTACAAGGTAACATATGGGCATCAACTCGCTCTTACTGAATTACAACTGTTTTGGCAACTAGAGTTTATGTCTTAAGTTTTTTCAGGCTTCCTTCAATGCACCTGGAGGAGACGAGCCATTGGCCCTGGACATGGGTAGCATGGGAAAGGGCCAAATATGGATAAATGGACAAAGCATAGGAAGATATTGGAACGCATATGCACCAAATGGCAATTGTAACGGGTGTACTTATGCCGGAACATATCGGCCTCCAAAGTGTCAGACTGGTTGTGGTCAGCCTACACAGCGGTGGTAAGGGAGCATTAACTAAATTGTATTGCTTTTTTGTGTTGAACTTAATTTCTTTAGCACTTTTATGTTCCTTTTTCTTAATGGATGATCCTCTGAAGATTCTTCCCTCTTTTGTGTGGGACTACCTAATGCACATCCCTGTCCTTCGTCATTCAAAATGGTGCTTACCATCCAAATCAATTTCGAGGTTTCCATGCAGCAAGTTTACAATTTGCACTAGTTGTAACGTGTTATGCTTTCCCAGGTATCACGTGCCGCGATCCTGGTTACAGCCAACCAGAAACCTTCTAGTAGTTTTCGAGGAGCTCGGAGGCGATTTTTCTGCTGATTCTGACACCCCTTGCTTTTATTTTATCAAGCAGGCACTACCTGCGCTTGTCCCTATGCTGTTGGAGACACTCCTTAAGCAAGAAGACGACCAAGATCAGGATGAAGGAGTTTGGAATCTTGCAATGGCTGGAGGAACATGCTTGGGTTCTCCACTAAAGAGATTGGGAAGACTGAATACAATATATAGGAATCATTTCGGTGGCATCTTTTAGCAGATCCTTTTTGTTGGAATGATCATGACGCTATCAAGTGAGAATATGGTGTGTTAATTTGCTCATAGTACGTTGGGGCCGGTACTGATCCATTAAAATTATCAATCTTCTTAATTAGCTAGCTAGTGTGCCAATCTCTTCCCCAATGAAGGGCCCCAAACAAACAGCCATTAAATTATATATATAGTGCCGCCCTCATAATTGTCAAGCACCTGCCTTCAAACCGCGTGCAACTTTATGCATGTAATCGGCATCAAATATTAATTACTCGCGAATAGCATATACAGGGGCAACAGATTATGTTCCATCTGTAGAGCCCCCCGCACAGTCCATTGTCACCCACACATACATGTCAAGGAGTTCATGCATCAAAGCCATAAGGATGCTCTCTGAAACTTTTGGATATACACATGGAGATGCCCATAGCTAGCTAGCCAGTCCCAATTAATTCTTGCCCGCTGAGAGGATCGACATGAGAAAGGTTTTTGTCATATGTACTAATTACAACATCACACAATCATGCATGTTAGTTTAAGATCGTATTACAAATGAAAGGGGAATTGAAGCTCTCAGTGCACAGACGACGTCGCTTTGGCCACTGGCAGCTGGAGATATACCAAGGGTCAGCAGTAAGTTTGCCATGCATATGCTGGTGGCATCTATGAACAACCTCCTCCAAAAGGCAAGATGCTGAACCAGCAGCAAGAAAAAAGGAGCCTGCCTTTCCCCCCCACAATTAATTAAAGTTGTCACTTCAACTGGAATTCCCTGCAAAATCTAAGTCCCAACTTTACCAAAGAGAAGAATATGTACTGTTGATCAGAAATGATGAGGGGGGGGTGTGTGTGTGAGAACAACAAAGAACAAGCTGCATGGGTGATGGGAGAGCTCTTTTAATTATATATATATTGGATATATGCCAACATCTTTAGATTAAAAGCATCGATCTGCAAGTTGGTGGAATCCAAGTCGGATGGCCGTGCCGATCATTCCAATACGACCGGGGAGATGAAAGTGACTTGTCAGAACTGACGGAATCCAAATCGGATGCCCGGTTTGAGCTCGGCGCTCAAACTTCATTTTTAAAATACACTTAGTTCAAATGAACTGTTAGGACGGGTCCGGGGGTCTAAAATTCGAAATACCGGTCGGATGGCCGTGCCGATCATTCCAATACGACCGGGGAGATGAAAGTGACTTGTCAGAACTGACGGAATCCAAATCGGATGCCCGGTTTGAGCTCGGCGCTCAAACTTCATTTTTAAAATACACTTAGTTCAAATGAACTGTTAGGACGGGTCCGGGGGTCTAAAATCTGAAATACCGGTCGGATGGCCGTGCCGATCATTCCAATACGACCGGGGAGATGAAAGTGACTTGTCAGAACTGACGGAATCCAAATCGGATGCCCGGTTTGAGCTCGGCGCTCAAACTTCATTTTTAAAATACACTTAGTTCAAATGAACTGTTAGGACGGGTCCGGGGGTCTAAAATTCGAAATACCGGTCGGATGGCCGTGCCGATCATTCCAATACGACCGGGGAGATGAAAGTGACTTGTCAGAACTGACGGAATCCAAATCGGATGCCCGGTTTGAGCTCGGCGCTCAAACTTCATTTTTAAAATACACTTAGTTCAAATGAACTGTTAGGACGGGTCCGGGGGTCTAAAATTCGAAATACCGGTCGGATGGCCGTGCCGATCATTCCAATACGACCGGGGAGATGAAAGTGACTTGTCAGAACTGACGGAATCCAAATCGGATGCCCGGTTTGAGCTCGGCGCTCAAACTTCATTTTTAAAATACACTTAGTTCAAATGAACTGTTAGGACGGGTCCGGGGGTCTAAAATTCGAAATACCGGTCGGATGGCCGTGCCGATCATTCCAATACGACCGGGGAGATGAAAGTGACTTGTCAGAACTGACGGAATCCAAATCGGATGCCCGGTTTGAGCTCGGCGCTCAAACTTCATTTTTAAAATACACTTAGTTCAAATGAACTGTTAGGACGGGTCCGGGGGTCTAAAATTCGAAATACCGGTCGGATGGCCGTGCCGATCATTCCAATACGACCGGGGAGATGAAAGTGACTTGTCAGAACTGACGGAATCCAAATCGGATGCCCGGTTTGAGCTCGGCGCTCAAACTTCATTTTTAAAATACACTTAGTTCAAATGAACTGTTAGGACGGGGCATTTGGTTCTAAAATCTGAAATACCGGTCGGATGGCCGTGCCGATCATTCCAATACGACCGGGGAGATGAAAGTGACTTGTCAGAACTGACGGAATCCAAATCGGATGCCCGGTTTGAGCTCGGCGCTCAAACTTCATTTTTAAAATACACTTAGTTCAAATGAACTGTTAGGACGGGTCCGGGGGTCTAAAATTCGAAATACCGGTCGGATGGCCGTGCCGATCATTCCAATACGACCGGGGAGATGAAAGTGACTTGTCAGAACTGACGGAATCCAAATCGGATGCCCGGTTTGAGCTCGGCGCTCAAACTTCATTTTTAAAATACACTTAGTTCAAATGAACTGTTAGGACGGGTCCGGGGGTCTAAAATTCGAAATACCGGTCGGATGGCCGTGCCGATCATTCCAATACGACCGGGGAGATGAAAGTGACTTGTCAGAACTGACGGAATCCAAATCGGATGCCCGGTTTGAGCTCGGCGCTCAAACTTCATTTTTAAAATACAAGATGAAATTTGAACTTATATTGGGTGTGTGTATTTATATATATGAAAATGAGCTGGCTTAAACTATTGGCATACTCTTGTTAATGCTTGATTTCTTTATTAAGTCTTGTTAATGCTTGATTTCTTTATTAAGGATTTGATTATAATTTTTTTAAATGATATACAGGATCATCCGTCGCGAGATGTTGGACGAGACGACGACCAGGATGATGTTGGACGAGACGACGACCAGGATGAGACATATGTGGAGGATTTGTGATTTTATTTTAGTTGTGTATGTTGTCATTTTATTATTATGGATGTATGATTAATTTGTGATTTTATTTTAATTGTGTGTAATTTGAGGTTCGTGGAGATTGTGATCCGTGTAGTTGATTTATTATTGTTTTATGAAATTGTTATTTATCAGGTGTTTGTATGTGATGAATTTGAGATTTGTCGATATTGTTGTCTGTGTAGTTGATTTTATATTTATGTTATGAATTTGTTATTTATCAGGTAATTTATTTATCAGTTTAAATAAATTTTTAAAAAAAAAATAATGCAAAATTAGCGACCGCATGGAGACTGAATTGCGACCGAATAGCGACTATACGTTATATTTCTTTTATTAAATAATTATACTTGGCGACCGACTAGCGACCGAATTGAGACCGAATAAATCCGATAGGTTAATTTTATTTTTAAAAATACAACATAATTAGAGACCGAATAGCGACCGAATTGAGACCGACTAATTAGCGACCAATCAGGCGACCGATTATAATCGGTCTCTGATAACGACTGATACTGCGACCGAATTATGTCGGTCGCTATATAGCGACTATTATATAGCGACCGACATATTCGGTCGCTATATAGTCTCTGCTCGGTCGCAATGCAGATTTGCGACCGAACTACGACTGAATAGCGACCGCTAGGTCGGTCGCTATCTGCGATTTTTCTTGTAGTGTTTTTTAAAGTCATTAGAGAGAGAAAAAATAGAATAGAAGAAATTTTTGGAGCTTTTAAAAAGTGAGTCATTTTCTCCTATCTCTAGAACTCAAAAGTTAACTTTTCAAAAAAAAATAAGATTTAAATATTTAATTTAACTTTTGAGAGATGCAACTTCCTAGGTCAAAAATCAAACCTCAAAACAAATGCCAAACGCGTACTTAGTTGGAGGGGTTTCAAATTCTAGTGGAGGTGACTGCACATGACATGAGAGTGGCAAGGCAGTCCCAATAGTACTGTCGGGCCAACTGAGGATCTTACCATAGAATAAATTAAAGAACTACTGAAAAGTTAAAGATACAAGAAGGGTGGGTTGTGGGGGGTGGGCATGGAAAGCCCGATCGAGTGGGTTATATTCCAAGAGAAACCCCGGACCTCTCCACTCCACCCAGACACACTTACCAAGAGTGGTAGGGTTCTGAGAAGCTCCATAGAAGGTGGCATGCCCCTGCGACCAACCCCCGCCCCCGGGCAGGCAGTGTCTTCCCTCCCACCTCATGGCCAGGATAGAGAGAACCAGCAGCCACACTGCTGCACCACCTACGGCTTGAGAAGCCATATTGTATCCTCTTAATTTCTTCTCGCTCTGGAAGGAGGATTAATTAATGGGAATCTTCTTCGGTGGCAGAAGTAACAAGCTAGGGAAACCTCAACTGCTCTGATCAGGTGTGGAGGAGGAGGAGGAGGAGGATATTGGCCCAGGAGTGCCGGAGCCAGGGCTCTTATATATAGAAGAAGGGATGAGAGGAGGACGAGGTGGAGGTGGTGGGGAACGGACGCGTTTTCCCTCGACGGTGTGTGTTTAAAGGCCGCAGGGGATCGAATTAAATGCCATGCATGTACAGATCGATCAACGCGGTTTTATGCTGCATGCAGGTTTCCTCTTCAAATTTTGGTACATGAAATAGTGGTACGCTGTGTCCTCTTGGTCGTCCTGCTGGAAAGGGGGGTGGGAGGTGGAGAAGCTGTGCATGCTGCATGTGGGATGTCTCCCCCCCCGCGCACATATATTCCACGTCGCCGTGGGCGGTGAGAGATGAGCAGCATCTGACGGTGGCTGCATGCGGTGGTCTCATCTGAGCATTATGCTGTCATGGGACTTGGGAGTTGATGTAATCCAGCTGTTAGTTTAGGGTCGTAATTATCCATATATCTTTTTTAATTACTCTATTGAGTACTGCATGTATGTGTATGTACGACCTTTTAAATTTTATTTCATTTATTTATTAGTTTGAGCAACCTGATAAATATCAAATAATCAAACTTGAATAAAGCAAATTTTGACCAGCTTAATTACGGTGCAACCAACTCGAGATCGATAGAAATCAAACTTAGACGAATCGAAATTCGACTCGGCTCAACCCGTTTGCACACCCGATCAAGTCGGCAGGTGAGACCAGTCCGGGTTTGATTGAGGTCTTCACCCGCCTGTACCCTGTTGGCGGCCGCAGCCCAAGCTGCTGTTAGTGGGCCATGAAGACGGGATCTGAGGCCCAGCAACACACCGTCACGTTCTCAGTGTGGCTGCCGCCCTGGAGGGAAAAGACACATTTATGTGGTGTGTCTTCACGACCGTGCATGTGCGGGGATTTCTTCTCCCCTTCGACAAGGCATCGATATCCAGAGTGTGCCTTGGGGCCCTTCTCTCCACCGTTCCACGTTTCAAAGCTCAAGACTTACTTAATTTGTTGGATTAAAAAAAGAGGTAATTTTCATATCTTTTAAAGCTTTTGCCAGTCACAATGGGTCAGGTGACACAGGTTATACATATATGCAAGGGTCCTTAAGTAATTAGATGAACATCGATCGTAGTGCTGTGATCTGTTTAATTTGATCAACTTTACATAGGGAGGTATCAAAGGACGTAATATATATATATGGAGGGTCCTTTTTTTTTGGTTTTTTTTCTTCTCAAGGGATTTTTGACAAGGAATGAGCTAGTTAATTATCCCATAAGAAGCTTTAATTTCTGGTTAATTTGATAACTAATTTTCTTAGAAGATAATTTCTTACAGAAAATTTGGAAGACATTCCAGGTACTCGAGATGATCACAACCCAAGTATGAATTATTAGAAGTCAATTATGTTAAGCTTAATTGCCTACACAGAGTTTAGACAAAAAAAGCATCGTTAAAAATTAATTAACTAAGCGGAAAGGTAATATGACAATGTAAATGACTTTTCGCATAGAGTTTCGATCCGGAAGGGATTTTGTACATATAAAATAAAATTTTCGCTAATCTTTTATCAATTTATTAAATTTATACAAAGAAGTTGTTGAATCTACAAAATCACGGTGTTGAGATACACAGGCCCAAGGTCATAAGCATATGAATCACAACTCATTTAACCAATACGGGACTATTGCCCAAGAGGGACTATGTCCAAATATTCCAACACTCCCCCTCACGGTCAAGATGGGCCGTAGACATTAATCGGGTGGAGGTGACAAGAGGAGTTGGGCCAAGACCATACTCTGATACCATGTTGAATCTACAAAATCACGGTGTTGAGATACACATGCCCAGGGTCATAAACACATGAACTACAACTCATTTAACGAATACGGGTCTATTGCACAAGGGGGACTATGTCCAAATATTTCAACAGAAATTACAAATAAAAAATAGGAAACATACATATATATACATCAAAAAGGCCTTGTGCGCGGCAAGAACTTCTGACATCGATGGGTAACTAGACTCGAAGAGTGCTAGCTAACGATGTGATTTTTGGCATGATTTTTTTACGGGACGTTTAATTAATCGGTTGCTATATATTAAATACTAGCTTGTAATATTATTATTTTGATATTATTAATTAGGGGGTGTTTCATTATATTATATCAATTATATTATTATTATTTTAACAGATTCTAGCGCTAAACTAATTAGTCTAATAATTAAAGGTCCGTACCTATAGTACTAAAACATGATACAATAAGGGGACATGTTTTTAACTGACGTGGAGCTAACGTCTACGTGGGTTAATAACAGTACATTAATTTGTTGGTACATGTACCCATCTCTCTCTCTCTCTCTCTCTCTCTCTCTCTCTCTCTCTCTGTGTGTGTGCGCGCGCGCGAAGGAGCAATCACGTTGTTTTATCTTTGGTGATCGCGTGATGAACAAATATCCCTCTGTATAACCAGTACAACCTCTCTCTCTCTCTCTCTCTCCCCGCTATTTTTATTTTTTAAGACATGAAGATAAAAACATATTATGACAAGACTGTGCTTATCACTGTATCAACCTACAAGTACACGCCAATGGTTATTTATGTCTTGTAACTTACAAGTATTTTATGTCATTTTATATTTCATAATTTATATTTACTTTATTTACGCATAATCGCAAAAGGATTTAGAAATTTACTTATCCATATATATTTGACCTCTCTCTCTGTCACCCCCCCAACACACACACACACATGCGCGCGTGCACACACGCACGTATATGCAGGCAATTGGCGCAACACATGCAGGCAATTGGCGCCTACGAAGTGCTGAAGTGATGCTACGTACGGATATATTTCATGTATAGTATGTAAATCACAACCAGCCGCTGATACTTTTATTCTATCCAAATTGTACAAAATCTGAGTTTTCTTTTACAAATAATGTAGCGTTGATCACCAGATGATCAGACGGAAGGAATAAGCACTGTTTTTGAGATTACAGAGAGTTAATTCCTTCATGCAAGAAGAATAATTGCTATATTAGAAAGAAATAGAAAAGAATTGAATAGGAGCATATATATCTTTAATAACGGAAGACAAGAAGGGAGACTACTGCATGCCACTTGCTTCAGCACCCGCACGTATAGACGTGTCTTCTCGGCTTTCACCAATTAAACGAACTGGTTCTGGGAGGCAAAGGTCTCCCCCGACCTCCAAGTGGAAGGGACGACGCCGGCGAACTCCAGGGTCTTGCCATCCGTCAGAGTGAGCCGGAAGGAGAGGCCCTGGTTGCGCAGGTCCAGGTCGGTCTGCCAGTTGGCCCCCCAGTTCCTGTGCATGGCCGCCCACGGGGAGGACCTGGAGCCCCTCACCCATGCAGCCTTGACGGCGCCGCTGCCCCCCACGTTGGTGAACATCACCAGGTTGAAGTTGGACTGACCCTTCAACGTGAACCTCACCCCGCCGGTCCTTCTGCATGCAACCCTTTTGAATCCACAAGAACAAAAACACACAGAGGAGAGATCACAAGTCAGCTAGCTAGGTTGCTTAATCATATCACATTAATATATAGCAGGAAATTTTCAGAAACCGATCGCTATTGGTGGCCGGCCGGTTACGTACGTACCTGCGGTAGAGGACGGGGACGATGCCCTCGCTGCCGAGGCGGGCGATGCGGGAGAAGGCCGGGAGGGACATGTCGAAGTGCTGGCGCGGGGGATCGCACCACCCGCCGTTGTTGTTGGGGGGGCAGAAGTTGGTGGCGGTGACCGTGACGGCGGCGCGCCGGAAGCACCACTGGGGGTCTGCCTCGGCGTCGCACATCACCTGGAAGCAGGCGCCGCAGGCCTCGCCGCCCCCGAACAGGGCGCCGCTCAGGGCGGCCGTGTAGACCCCGAACCCGGCGTGGAAGGTGTCGTCGTAGCCGCAAGCTCCCCCTGCCCATATCCACCATGCATGCCAAGTGCAACACGTAATTAATGATCAAAACCGGAAGGAAGAAGGAGGGAATTTAATTAAGTGATCTCAGCTGGGAGCTGCTTCAAAGGCTTTATTTTCATATTATCTAATTCCGTGAGGATTAGAGTTATAACTAATTAAGCAAAATATTCTCATAAAAGATGATATTGCGTTGGTGCTTAATTTGTTTGATAAACTTTTCAAAGGTATCATAGTTAACCAAACGTTAATTACTGCCGGAGAAGAATCAATCAGCCAATCGTAATTAAATTTTATTCCGTTAATTCGAGTTTGGTAGCTGGTAACCGTGTGGGTCCTAATGAAAGAATTAACGGCGTAATTTGTTGTTATATGACATCATTAATGTCGAATTTTTCCAGGCAAATATTCCATAAAAAGTAAGCAAATAATAAGATTACTGGATATATGTAAACATAATAGTTAAGCATCAGCATTTCAATAATAGTTTACTAGTTAATACGTACGATATTGAGCATATATGTAAACATAAATTAATTAAGAAAATATACTAATTAATTAGAGAAAGGCAGACAAGAATGTATATATATGTAAAATGTAAATTAAATAGCACAAAAACATGACGAGGAAAAGATATATATGATTAGTAGGTAGTAATAATGCTAACAACACCTTGTTAATTAGGGTTCTTAATTATCAAAAAAACATTACAAGCAATATGACAATTAATGATTAGTTGGGTACCTTGAAGAAATCAGGATGGGGCCATCCATCATGTGCTGCGTGGGTGGGGGACTTCGATTGGTAGCTAAATATTATTGTGGCAATTATGGAATACCTTTTTTCTATTTTTGAAGCTCTTCTCCAAACCAATTAATTAAACACAGCGCATGCACTTGGGAGGGGTTGCAATAGTGGGGGTGGCTTCACATGACATGAGAGTGGCAAGGCATATAATATATAGTCGGGCCAACTGAGGATGTTATCATATAATAAATTATATAAATGTGTACAACTATATGTTTAAATTATATATATATATATATATTAAGTGCAAAAGAACCTCTGAAAAGTGTAAAAAAAAAGTAATGATCAAAGTGGGCGGAGGGGGTTGTTGGGACTCAAGTTACACCATCGACATGGAATGCCCGACATCGAGTGGGTAATTCACTTGTATTCCAAAACAGATAAACCAATCCCCCTCCTGTCCACCCACAAACTAACACTTACCAAGAGTGGTAGGGTTCTGAAAAGCTCCATAGAAGGTGGCATGCCCCTGCGACCAACCCCCGCCCCCGGGCAGGCAGTGGCTTCCCTCCCACCTCATGGCCAGGATAGAGAGAACCAGCAGCCACACTGCTGCACCCCCTACGGCTTGAGAAGCCATTTGTGTCCCCCTTTCTTCTCGCTCTGGAAGTAGCTAGCTAGGGATGGGAATTGAAGGTTCGGGGGGACTGAAGAAACAAGCTACGGAAACCTCAGCTGCTCTCAATTAAGTGTGGAGGAGGAGGAGGATCGGAGGAGGAGATTGGCCAAGGAGTGCCGGAGCCAGGGAAAGCTCAACTGCTCTTTATAGAAGAAGGGAGAGGAGGAGAAGGTGGTGTTGGTGGTGGAGGGGAATGGACGCGTTTTCCCTGACGGTGTTCACTGCCGCAGGGGAATTAAATGCCATGTACAGAACACGCGCTTTGATTTTGGTTTTATCCTCTCTTTTTTGTGCAGTGGTTTTACCCTCCAAAGTGCATGAGAAATAGTGGTACGTACGGCGTGTCCTTGGGCTGTCCTGCTGGGGAGGGGGAGGGGGAGGAGGAGGAGGAGGGCGCAAGGGGAAGGTGGAGAAGCTGTGCGTGCTGCATGTGGGATGTCTCCCCCAAGCATATTCCACGCCGCCGTGGGCGGTGAGATGAGCAGTACGTGACGGTGGCAGGTGCCGCGCGCGTTCTCCTCCGAGCATATGGTGACATGGGAGTGATGTAATCCAGCTGTTCGAGGGTCGCTCTGTATGTTTACTAAACCTTGTCGAATATATATTATTCCAGTGTTCGGATAAAGATTAGATGACCCTGACATCATTAAATCGACCGTGGACGTCATCTAATCGTCTCATGTTGGTATTAGCAAGGATGTTTGTTTGACGATTAATATTTTGTGCATCAAATTTGACCCATAAAATTAATTTAGATTATACATTATTTTTTTTAAAAAAATATGAAAGGATCATTTTTACGTGCAAAAAGGTGACTCGCCTCAGATTCGTATCATCTATTTTTTGATAACTTAAATACGAAATGCACTCCATGAGAATTAATTTTTTTTATAAGATTAAAATATTTTATTATAGAAATAAAATATTTTATTATAAGAATGAAATTTTTTTATTAGATTATAAAAATAAATTAACAAAATATTTTATAAGAATAAAATATTTATTATAAAAATAAAATATTTTATTATAATAAAAAATTTAAATTATATAATGACTATTTTATTTATATAATAAAATATTTCAACTTGCAGACTTAACGTAAGGTGTTTTTCTTACGCAATAATATTCATTTCAACTTTTTTTGGAGTCAATAAAAAGATATATTATAATTTGAGTTAGACTTTATGTACCGAATTCGTTACGTATAGTATTACTCATATTTGATATATATGTTTCATATCTCATCCATTCTCCACAGTGGGCATATTTGATGATATTTTGTTGAAGGTGATCTTTTGATTATGCTTCTAATAAAAATTTCAGATAGAAGTTTAGATCTCAAGTAAAACCCTTTTTTAACCCAACTCAAATGGTTGAGATTAACGGGATGTTTGGGAGCATTTTTAAAAAAGCTATTTCTATCTAAAAGATTATATTATGTCAATTTTTAACTTAATTTTTGAAATTAACGAAAACAGATAATTATTTATTTGACAAAAATATCATAATTTTTAAATTTTGTATGAACATATTTCGTATAACAATATGGAAATCTGAACATCTTAGAAGCATGTCCCTATACCGCCACCTCACTCTGGATCTAATCCTCTGGGTTGTATCGTCGTCGAGGAGATCATAGATGTGGGAGAGGCTGGCGAAGTGGACGATGCCGTCGAGGCGATGGTTCTCGATGTGGTTGAGCGCGACGTTCCGCTGGTGGTCGGCCTTGGCCACCGGGTCTGTGAAGTTCTCCTTGAACACCAGGTGCATGTACATGACCCCCTTCTTCCTCAGCATCTCCGCCGTCCGCGGCGCCTCCACCACCACCCAGAGTAGCTGTGGGGGAACCAGCCGCAGGGTGTTCCCCAGCCTCCTCATGAGCACGCCCTTCAGGGGGTAGTCCGCCCTCGTCGTCGTTACCAGGATGAGGAGCCTCCGGGGAGTCAACTTCGGCTCTGGCTCTTCTATGGTGGTGGTGGTGGTCGTAGCGGTATCAGCCGCAACTGGCGTGTCCCGTTCGTCGGAGGCGAGGGAGGAGTCGGCGACAACTTGGGAAGTGAGGAAGGGGGGAGGGAGAGGCTGGCGGGGAAGGGGGGGGGAGAAGCGCATGGGAAGGGAGGAGGGAGGGGGGATGCAAGGGGAAGGGGGGAGGGAGAGGCCGACGGGGAAGGGGGGAGGGAGAATCGCAAGGGGAAGAGGGGAGGGAGGGGGGACGCAGGAGGGAGAGGCCGGCAGGGAAGGGGGGGCGTAGGGGGAAGAGGGGAGGGAGGGGGGACGTAGGGGGGAGGGAGAGGCGGGTGGGGAAGGAAGAGGTCGGTGGGTAAGGGGGGGATGCCTCTAGCGGGACGGTGGGAGAAGGGGAAGGGAGAGGGGATGAGGGACGCGGAGAGAAGGAAGACGTGCGAGCCAGTCGTCTTGGGCGTTTTAAAAAAAAATTTATTCGAGACTTATTTTTATTTTAAAATTTATGCAGGATAAAATTCTTATAGGATAGATTTTATCAAATGCGTTTGAATACCCTTCTCTTCCTTAGTTTTTATTTTGAGAGAAATAACAGGTAAAAAATTATAACCAGACACCCTATTAAAATCTTGATTTGGGGGGGGGGGGAGTTACGCAAACGGCTTAGACCAGCATCTCCTCATTAAAATAATTGGATTATAGATATTTTATTTATTTTCAACTAGAAACTGCATCCACCAAACGCGTCTTAAATCCCTCAAAACGGTGCGTAGTTGCAAAGTAGAGTTATTTCTGAAAGTTCTGCCAACAAAGTTTTTATTTCAACTGGTACGTTCAATATATATCTTCTATTTAGAAAGAAAAAGTCTGCATGGTAATTAATTAAAGCATACTCCCCGTTGAGAAGAGCTGTCAATACTTAATAAACTAAATATTAAAAAAATAAACACTTTTATAATCAGCCATACGTCACCGTAACACTTATTGACACAATAGGAAAAAAAAAGTTCCAAGAAAATTCAAAATTTGACTGCAGACAGTTGAACCCAAATTTTGCGACATCCCTTGCCTCCCTCGTTGACTCATATTTTTTATATATGCCTCATATTAATTTTGATTAGAGGTGGATGACAAAATATACACTCAAGTCTAGTTTGAAAATAGAGTAGGATAACTTATTCGATCTATTTGACGCGAATGAATTATCCGATCTCGGTTAAGACGTTTGTGCGTGATAGACAGACATGAGACCCACGCTCTCTCTCACATCAGGTAGATTACACGTGTTACCCTATGATCCCGTTTTTAAATGGGACATCAATGAATAACTCGCTTATATTAGCTTCAATCAAATTTTGACACACTTCATTTAATGAGGCAAATAGTTTAAAATTGAACCAGATTCCACTTGCCCACATGTATTTGTGAACAAATTCGATAAACAGTATATTGTATTTCTTTAATATTATTGACATCTTCGTCGAGCAACTCTTTGAGGGTTTATTTATATCTATTCAATCATTCAATTGACATGTATGTGTACGAGGCATACATTTTTTTCCATTTAATTTTATTCACCTATAAATAGTTCGAATAAGTTGGCATACATCAAATAAACCATCCAACCTTATTTAGTAAAGTTGGGCCCACTTGACCCAACCCGTTTGCACACCTACAATGCGCAGGTGAGACCAGTTGGGCCTCAGATTTTTACTTGCCCGCTGGCGCCGGCAGTCCAAGCCACGAAGAGGGGGCCGAGGCCCACCAACAACCGTCACCAAGTGGAGCCCAGTCTATGTGATGCGTCTTCACGACCGTGCATGTGTGTGAATTTCTTCCCACCCACGAGTAATGCCGTGTGCACTCAACCCCGTGCATAAAGTCAATTTAAATCGTAACATTTCCTCTCGTTGGTTAAAAAAAAGTTAAAATGATTATTTTAATCTCAAAAAATATATCTCGCATCGTACCTGTCCCATGTCAGACTTGTCCGATCTATTTTTTTACTTGGCGAGAATACATGAGAGTAAAATATTTTATAGGATTAAAATATTTTACTATATAAATAAAATATTTTGTTAAGATTTATTTTATAACAAAATATTTTATTTCTATAATATTTTATCCTTATAATAAATATTTCATTCACGTAATAATGTTTTTATTTCTACGAAATATTTTATTTATTTCTACGGTCAAATAAAATATTTCATTCTTATAACAAAATATTTCATTCATGTAATAAAATATTTCAGTCTTATAAAATATTTCACTCTTTGTATTTTTTCATCGAACGAAAAAGAAGGTCTGACGGATCTGACACGCACCATACACATATGATGTGAGATGTTTTTTTGGAGTAAAAATGATCATTTCAATTTTTTTTGAGCTAACAAGAATGAAGATTACAATTTGAGTTAACTTAGTGTACCGAAGTCACATTACTCTTCTTAGTAATGAATCCATACTACCAAAGTGAGTGATTACGGTAAATTAAGATAACTTATCCCATTGTAGGCCTGTCCACTAATCGAAGAATTTCAATCTCTCGTGTCTTTCTAAGTCAGAAGCAATGAAAACACGCCATTTATATGATGGAAATCTTACTAAACAATTCACTTGATAAGCTCAGAATTAAATGAGGTATTATGATATATTTAGATTGTGTTAATATGAAAAGACAATTCAGGTCGAAGGATCTCAATCCTTTGGAGAAAGAGAGTTATTTAGTTTTATTTTTATTTTTTCTTTTCATTTTTTTTGGCGGTTGGGGTCACTACCTATTGAGTTTTCGGTCTCTTAGGTTGTGTTTGAAACGGAGATGATCTACATTCCATGGGACGACATCTCGCCTCTGTACCACGTGTAAGAAGTCAGAAGATTTCTAATCATTTAAAATCTTGAGAAGTTGGTACCACGGCACTTCGAAAGATTTGAAGAACTTGACTTATTTGTACGTGGGTTCTCTCTCCACTTTAAAATCTATTTCTCATGAAAGTCGAGACGTGTGATATTTATTTATTAAAAATTTAATTCTATCAAAAAATTTAATGATTAGAATCGTCTCCGAATTTCTTCCCAAACGCAACCTTAGACTGTGTCAGTACGTGGTGCGTACAGATTTGAGATTGCTAGTCGTGTTTACCGAGACGGCGTATTAACAGAACAACAGTGGATTTATCATTTGACTGCTGCAATGCCTCTCCAAGGTCTCTGGTCATTGTTCTAGCACTTTGAAATGCTCGCAGAACAGTCAAAAAGCAGGTATGAAATGCTTTAAGTAGTTTTGAAGCGCAGATCATCTTTAATTTCAGGTGTATCCAATTCAGTCGTCGATCGATCAGCATTTATCTAGAACTAAACCATGGTTTTTATCGTGTCATCAAAAAAAAAAATCTTAATTTCGCGTTTAATCCGATACAGATCGACTTCTTTCAAATGTCTTATCTTCCTCTACGTCGATGAGAATTGGGGAATTAGTGCTAGTGTGAGTGACGGCGATCAAGCATGGGCCACCCAAAGTCATTCATGTACAGACGATCTCTCTTTCAAGGTGTGGATCCTCCACTTTGGCTTCTGCAATCCTCCTTGCTAAGTAACTTAAAGCATATGATTAAGCAGCTAATTAATTAAAGGATTTGCCTATTTAGACGATCTCTCTTTCAACGTGTGGACCCTCTTTGGCTTCTGCACACTGCAATCCTCCTTGCTAAGTAACTTTTAATCACATGATTAAGTAGCTAATTAAAGGATTTAGCTATTTAGGTCCAATGAACTAATTTAAAAGGCCACTCTCTGTCAGACGTTCAATAATTTTAATTGTTACATTTTTTTATTTATGGCGTTAAATCTGAGACGGTGATACTCAAATTTAGGTTCAATTCTAATTGTTCCCTTACTACAGTGTGTAGCCTGTGCATATATGTACCCTATTAAAAAGTTGATTTATATAAAGATATGTATTATAATTATATTTGTATATATACGCATCTTACATGAATTAAATAGCACGCGTGCCCTCGTCATTACTTGCTCGTGAACGGACCGTTAAATTTTTTTTCCCTAAGGAGTGACAAAGAAGAAGGTAGAATATTCTATGGATGTTAGAGAGTTTACCAAAAGAATATAAGTGACATTAAAATCATGTACAGAGGGTATTCATGTCAGGGCTTACACAAATTAGTACAATACATCTCATACCATATGTATTAGATCATATCAACCGATGATCGGTACGATCGATACATAATATGTAACTGATATATTATCATATTTTTAAAATATTATATATTTATTTTATATCAAATAATTTTTATAGGTGGACTCATTAGAGATCTACTGATGTTTAAACGTAAGGTCACCGGTTCAATATGCATGTATTTTTTTGTTTATTTTTCACTTTCTCGTAGATAGAAGATAAAAAAAACTCAAAATCAAGAGTTAGCCGTTCATGAGATTATGTCTTATAAATATAGCGCACATCACTTAATCAGCTGCGGAATTTTTTTAAACTATCTTACATATAATATATATATATAAGATCTTCTTTTACATATTATTTAACGGTACCAAATTGTACTACAACGTATTTGTAAAAAATTGATACGATCGGTAAAAATGGTCTGTCAAATCTTATTTCAAGTAATTATAAATGTAAAAATGAAGTTTCCCACAAATTCACTTTTAATAAAAATATTTTTACAATTTTTTTTATGTTTTACGAAAGTCTTATCGGAGCTGTGTGTCTGTACAGTACTGGTGGGATCATCAATCTAACAATAAAAGAAGAATAAGAAAAACAATATCATACATTCTTGGACACTCTAATAATAATAGGCTGTGACTTGCGGCCCATTAAGGAGTGTATAATGATATTGTCACTTGCGGCCCATTAAGATTAAGGTGTGTATAATCTTTCTTCTTCTCTACATATGTTTTTAATCGTGCCTCTTCAATTGTACGGACACATTAGTCCAATAAAAATTAAAAAAATGGTGTGACATTTCTTTTTAGTGAACCGCCGGCGATATAACAACTGGATGCATCACTAGCAGTGGAACGTACGTCACTCTTTCGACCGAACAGTAACATATATAATGAATATTTCGCTTTTAAATTGTATGACCTGCTCATTTGTTTGGTAGAGTATTGTTGACCTCTCCAAGGATGATTTGACATGATAATGGTCATGTTTCGGCCCCGCTCCAGTGTTTCTCACAATTTAAGAGTTTTTGGACAGTGAGAAATTTTGACGAATTTTTTTTTTCAGTATCAGCTTTTTCAACTTTATGTTTCAACAATCCCTTCATATATACCTCAATAATGAGGTTGTTGATATAAATATCTTTTTTATATAGGCATATATATATATATATATGAGAGGGATTAATCAGAAGTTAACTCTCACTTGTTTAGGATTAGTTAACTTCCTCTACTAAAATACATTTTGTGTGTTAATCCTGAGATATCTCTAAGATAAGTGGGTGAGAGATAACCCCCAACCGAAGCCGTGCCAAGGGAATTGCTATTGTAACGTCGAAAGTTAGTACATTTTACTTCTAACACGTATAAATAAAGATAATAAGAATGCTAGTGTGTATTTATTGAGTGGATGACAGATCAATTGTAATAGGATCAGGCGAACTATTCTTGACACGAGTGATGTTTTGTGTACCAAATTGGGTGTATAGAGTTTTTTAAGTCAAATTATAACACTTCTTCTCGTTGATCTCCTGAAAGGTTGAGATGAACATTTTCGTTTTAAAAAGGACATCCCATGTCAGATCCGTACGATTCCGTGTCAGACTCGTATGGTCTATTTTTTTCGCTAAGTGAGAAAGACATAAGAGTATAATATTTTGTAAGACTGAAATATTTTATTACAGAGATTAAATATTTTGTTATAAGAATGGAATATGTTTTTTGACTATAGAAATAAATGAATAGAATATTTTATAAAAATAAAATATTTCTTATAGGAACGAGATATTTGTTACAAGCATAAAATATTATAGAAATGAAATATTTTTTATAAAAATAAAATTTAATAAAATATTTTAATTTTATATAAAATATTTTATTTATATATCAAAATATTTCAATCTTATAAAATATGTCTCTCACTCTCTCTCTCTCTCTCTCTCTCTCTCTCTCTCTCTCTCTCTCTCTCTCTCTCTCTCTCTCTCTCTCTCTCTCTCTCTCCACATCGTGACTGTGACCGGTTAAGAGAACCTGACTCTTGACGGAGAAGACTTCACCGGTTCACTGGCTCGTCATCCTACACCATGTACAGCTTAATTTCCCGCATGAAGCAGCCTCCAACCTAGACAGATTAGAGAGTGACATACACCCACCCCATATTAAAAGGAAATTAAGCAGAACCTTTCACGATACATGGTGATCAGTTGAACAGATAATTAAGGCAGAGTCCGGGATCACTCGTTTGGGTGATCGCAAGGGTTTGAAATAGATGTTTGCTACTCCAATCATGCAAATGAGATCGATGAAGACGCAGTCATTACAAATCGAAGTGATTTGACACTATTATTAAAAAAAATCTGATTTTACCAAAAACACGGTACGTTGTAGAGAATCACATCCAAAGGGTGCCAAGAAATACCTGTGAATAATCTGATTGTTTGGGGGGGGGGGGGTTGGAATTCTGCGTCAGAGTACATTCAATTTGATATGAATTTCCTTTTTTGTTACTGGATAATGGGCCGGCGCCCATTTATCAGTGGGGGATCATGCCCATTGGGCTGACCCCACGTGGAGGCGTAGCCCGCTCACCTTGACACTCTGCGGAGACCGCCACGTGCCTCCAAGAAAAGATTGCAGTGCCATTGAGAGTTGCGGGCCTGTGGTCAAGAATTTACAAATCGATCCGATACATGACAGATCGCATGTAGCAGACCGTACCACCCAGAGACTGGTTCGAGCGGTGCGTGGTACGCAACCGATACATACTCGTACATTATAGATTTTATTTTATATTTTGTAGCTCTCGATAGCTAAATTGGTTACGGATGATTCTTTATTACGGTGAGTTTTAAGTTCGAAACTTGTGAGTGTCATTTTTTTTCACATTTTCTTTTAAAATTTTTATGATTTTTATTAAAAAATTAAAATATAAATGATAATCATGAGATTCAAACAGAGCACGTCACGTTCAAATAAATAACACCATAATCAACTCAGCTACACATGACTTCGTACCAATATATATTATAATAAATATTTATTATATAATTCTTTGTTGTTGATACACTACGATATGTTATGGTACAATGTCGTACAATATCATACCAATATGTAACCGGTACATCAGTACGACTGGGCCGTCAAATTTTATCTACAACTTCCATACGTGAATGTGATGGCGTCTATATATATGAGGAGGGTAAATTTGATACGGCCCATGCGCGGCCTATTAACTTCAGGCCCGTGTCGGCCCAAGGTCTACACAGTGCTTAGCAGATCCTCGACAGCTGATGGCCCACGTCAGGGGGCCCAATAAAGAGAGACATTGAATTCGCCAGCCCATGAAGGGCATCGACTCAGGCATATCGAACGTCAGATAATCCTCCGACGACTGAACATTACTCCCGCCACGATCGGCCTCCACTCCGAATAAAGGCAAGCATGCTCAAAGGATGCCATAAGACTCGCCTTAAGATCATCCAGCCCAGATGAACTGACGCATAATGGGAAACCTCCCACGATCTCGGGGACACATTATCCCACTACTCATGCCCTTCCCTATTAAGGGATTGATCTCCACCTCCAGGACAACCACTGTAAATGGACCTCCGATCAAGACGATAGACACACACCGAATGACAGTCACACAAGTAGACTGGTAAAGACAGACGCATACACACACAGACTGAGAGAGCCCTCAATATAGAAGAGCCCTGATCTGCGTCTGAGCACGCCACCGGCCCTGTGAGCACTCTCCGAGCACCCGCTGGGCATAGCGAGCACCTCTGGGAGTCCCATCCTCACTCCAGGCTTGATCACTCTACTCTCATCCTTCTCTCTCTCCTCTGTTGATTAGCCCTTAACATGGTCCATACCTAAGCATCGGAGGGTTGTCCCATGGAGTAATGTCCATGTCTCCTTTTGACGCTGTCATGCTGGTATTTGCAAGCTTTTACGGATGGCTGGACGTTCTTTCCAACAAATAGATCATAAAAGTGTGGTACGAGAATCGGGCGATCAGTTTTTCGTCTCTTCACTTTTTGGCGCCGTCTGTGAGAAAGAGCGAAAAGTCATGGCACCCCAAGGGAGCTATTGCAACACTAGCAACCGTGGCTGAGGATCCCACCAGGACCCCAGTTCCCGTCAAGGGTCACAGGAGGCGTCCTCATCTACGCGGCCGCATCGAGACGTCGCCGCCGATAAACTGGTAGAGATGCGCCGCCAGCTCCAGGCCTTGACGGATCTCTGCCAAGGCCTCCTCAACAGACCAACAGGGCAGGAGTGAACGCCGACGGTGTCCTCCTCGCAGTTGGCATGCTTCTAAGCCAGGACGAGGAGGTCCATCAAGGTCGTCGGGGTTTCGGCCCTGAGCGATCGTCGGAGAATGGAATCCCGGGTCCCTTGTGTTAGGACGGTGGTGGCAATGCTGACATCTAGTTGGGGAATACAGAGAGTCTCTACCCGAAAACAGGACACGTAGTCTTAGAGAGTCTCCTCGCATCCCTTCATGATAGCGAGCAGGCTTATCACCGACTTGGCCTCCTTTCGATATAGCCTATGAAGTTCTCTTTGAACAACTTCTTTAACTGTTGGAAGGAGGTGGTGGTCCCGACTGATAGGGACTCAAACCAAATCCGGGTGCTCTCCCATAGGGTGGTGATCATTCCAATACGACCGGGGAGATGAAAGTGACTTGTCAGAACTGACGGAATCCAAATCGGATGCCCGGTTTGAGCTCGGCGCTCAAACTTCATTTTTAAAATACACTTAGTTCAAATGAACTGTTAGGACGGGGCATTTGGTTCTAAAATCTGAAATACCGGTCGGATGGCCGTGCCGATCATTCCAATACGACCGGGGAGATGAAAGTGACTTGTCAGAACTGACGGAATCCAAATCGGATGCCCGGTTTGAGCTCGGCGCTCAAACTTCATTTTTAAAATACACTTAGTTCAAATGAACTGTTAGGACGGGTCCGGGGGTCTAAAATTCGAAATACCGGTCGGATGGCCGTGCCGATCATTCCAATACGACCGGGGAGATGAAAGTGACTTGTCAGAACTGACGGAATCCAAATCGGATGCCCGGTTTGAGCTCGGCGCTCAAACTTCATTTTTAAAATACAAGATGAAATTTGAACTTATATTGTGTGTGTGTATTTATATATATGAAAATGAGCTGGCTTAAACTATTGGCATACTCTTGTTAATGCTTGATTTCTTTATTAAGTCTTGTTAATGCTTGATTTCTTTATTAAGGATTTGATTATAATTTTTTTAAATGATATACAGGATCATCCGTCGCGAGATGTTGGACGAGACGACGACCAGGATGATGTTGGACGAGACGACGACCAGGATGAGACATATGTGGATGTATGATTAATTTGTGATTTTATTTTAATTGTGTGTAATTTGAGGTTCGTGGAGATTGTGATCCGTGTAGTTGATTTATTATTGTTTTATGAAATTGTTATTTATCAGGTGCTTGTATGTGATGAATTTGAGATTTGTCGATATTGTTGTCTGTGTAGTTGATTTTATATTTATGTTATGAATTTGTTATTTATCAGGTAATTTATTTATCAGTTTAAATAAATTTTTAAAAAAAAAATAATGCAAAATTAGCGACCGCATGGAGACTGAATTGCGACCGAATAGCGACTATAAATTATATTTCTTTTATTAAATAATTATACTTGGCGACCGACTAGCGACCGAATTGAGACCGAATAAATCCAATAGGTTAATTTTATTTTTAAAAATACAACATAATTAGAGACCGAATAGCGACCGAATTGAGACCGGCTTAATTAGCGACCGATCAGGCGACCGATTATAATCGGTCTCTGGTAACGACTGATACTGCGACCGAATTATGTCGGTCGCTATATAGCGACTAGTATATAGCGACCGACATGTTCGGTCGCTAGATAGTCTCTGTTCGGTCGCAATGCAGATTTGCGACCGATCTACGACTGAATAGCGACCGATAGGTCGGTCGCTATCCGCGATTTTTTTTGTAGTGATTATATTATTATTATTTTAACAGATTCTAGAGCTAAACTAATTATTCTAATAATTCAAGGTCCGTACCTACACTAAAGGATGATACAATAAGGGGACATGTTTTAACTGATGTGGAGCTAACGTCTAGCTACGTGCGTTAATAAGTAATAACAGTACATTAATTTGTTGGTATAGTACATGTACCCATACAGCTCAATAAAGGCATGTTCCAAAAACACAGTTATATATGTGTATTCATGTTGACGACGTCGCACATCGATGCACCTCAGCATATCACAATACAATTATGTAAATTAATAGATTCAAGAATTTAAAAGCAAACAGCTATATATATATAGTGTCTCTCTCTGCGAAGGAGCAATCACGTTGTTTTATCCTCGGTGATCGAGTGACGAACAAATATCATTCTGTATAACCAGTCCAACCTCTCTCTCTCTCTCTCTCTCTCTCTCTCTCCCCGCTATTTTTATTTTTTTAAGACATGAAGATAAAAACATATTATGACAAGACTGTGCTTATCACTGTATCAACCTACAAGTACACGCCAATGGTTATTTATGTCTTGTAACTTACAAGTATTTTATGTCATTTTATATTTCATAATTTATATTTACTTTATTTACGCATAATCGCAAAAGGATTTAGAAATTTACTTATCCATATATATTTAACCTCTCTCTCTGTCACCCCCCCAACACACACACACACACACACACACACACACACACATGCGCGCGTGCACACACGCACACACGCACGTACGTATGCACACACATTTGCGCAACACATGCAGGCAATTGACGCCTACGAAGTCCCAAGAGCTGCTGAAGTGATGCTACGTACGGAT
The DNA here is from genome assembly GCA_022559845.1 of Amorphophallus konjac. Classification (NCBI taxonomy): domain Eukaryota; kingdom Viridiplantae; phylum Streptophyta; class Magnoliopsida; order Alismatales; family Araceae; genus Amorphophallus; species Amorphophallus konjac. Next base: position 45,385,023 of record CM040127.1, on the reverse strand, counting down.
ATGTTTCATGTATAGTATGTAAATCACAACCAGCCGCTGATACTTTTATTCTATCCAAATTGTATAAAATCTGGATTTTCTTTCACAAATATTGTAGCGTTGATCACCAGATGATCAGACGGAAGGAATAAGCACTGTTTTTGAGATTACAGAGAGTTAATTCTTTCATGCAAGAAGAATAATTGCTATATTAGAAAGAAATAGAAAAGAATTGAATAGGAGCATATATATCTTTAATAACGGAAGCCAAGAAGGGAGACTACTGCATGCTACTTGCTTCAGCACCCGCACGTATAGACGTGTCTTCTCGGCTTTCAACAATTAAACGAACTGGTTCTGGGAGGCAAAGGTCTCCCCCGACCTCCAAGTGGAAGGGACGACGCCGGCGAACTCCAGGGTCCTGCCATCCGTCAGAGTGAGCCGGAAGGAGAGGCCCTGGTTGCGCAGGTCCAGGTCGGTCTGCCAGTTGGCCCCCCAGTTCCTGTGCATGGCCGCCCACGCCGGGGACCCGGAGCCCCTCACCCATGCAGCCTTGACGGCACCGCTACCCCCCACGTTGGTGAACATCACCAGGTTGAAGTTGGACTGGCCCTTCAACGTGAACCTCACCCCGCCGGTCCTTGTGCATGCAACCCTTTTGAATCCACAAGAACACAGACACACGGGGGATCAGAGATCACAAGTCAGCTAGCTACCTAGGTTGCATAATCATGTGACATTAACAGCGGGAAATTTCCAGAAACCTAAAAGAGGGGATCGCTGTTGGTGGCCGGCCGGTTACGTACGTACCTGCGGTAGAGGACGGGGACGATGCCCTCGCTGCCGAGGCGGGCGATGCGGGAGAAGGCCGGGAGGGACATGTCGAAGTGCTGGCGCGGGAGATCGCACCACCCGCCGTTGTTGTTGGGGGGGCAGAAGTTGGTGGCGGTGACCGTGACGGCGGCGCGCCGGAAGCACCACTGGGGGTCTGCCTCGGCGTCGCACATCACCTGGAAGCAGGCGCCGCAGGCCTCGCCGCCCCCGAACATGGCGCCGCTCAGGGCGGCCGTGTAGACCCCGAACCCAGCGTGGAAGGTGTCGTCGTAGCCGCAAGCTCCCCCTGCGCATATCCACCATGCATGCCAAGTGCAACACGTAATTAATGATCAAAACCGGAAGGAAGAAGGAGGGAATTTAATTAAGTGATCTCAGCTGGGAGCTGCTTCAAAGGCTTTATTTTCATATTATCTAATTCCGTGAGGATTAGAGTTATAACTAATTAAGCAAAATATTCTCATAAAAGATGATATTGCGTTGGTGCTTAATTTGTTTGATAAACTTTTCAAAGGTATCATAGTTAACCAAACGTTAATTACTGCCGGAGAAGAATCAATCAGCCAATCGTAATTAAATTTTATTCCGTTAATTCGAGTTTGGTAGCTGGTAACCGTGTGGGTCCTAATGAAAGAATTAACGGCGTAATTTGTTGTTATATGACATCATTAATGTCGAATTTTTCCAGGCAAATATTCCATAAAAAGTAAGCAAATAATAAGATTACTGGATATATGTAAACATAATAGTTAAGCATCAGCATTTCAATAATAGTTTACTAGTTAATACGTACGATATTGAGCATATATGTAAACATAAATTAATTAAGAAAATATACTAATTAATTAGAGAAAGGCAGACAAGAATGTATATATATGTAAAATGTAAATTAAATAGCACAAAAACATGACGAGGAAAAGATATATATGATTAGTAGGTAGTAATAATGCTAACAACACCTTGTTAATTAGGGTTCTTAATTATCAAAAAAACATTACAAGCAATATGACAATTAATGATTAGTTGGGTACCTTGAAGAAATCAGGATGGGGCCATCCATCATGTGCTGCGTGGGTGGGGGACTTCGATTGGTAGCTAAATATTATTGTGGCAATTATGGAATACCTTTTTTCTATTTTTGAAGCTCTTCTCCAAACCAATTAATTAAACACAGCGCATGCACTTGGGAGGGGTTGCAATAGTGGGGGTGGCTTCACATGACATGAGAGTGGCAAGGCATATAATATATAGTCGGGCCAACTGAGGATGTTATCATATAATAAATTATATAAATGTGTACAACTATATGTTTAAATTATATATATATATATATATATATATATATATTAAGTGCAAAAGAACCTCTGAAAAGTGTAAAAAAAAAGTAATGATCAAAGTGGGCGGAGGGGGTTGTTGGGACTCAAGTTACACCATCGACATGGAATGCCCGACATCGAGTGGGTAATTCACTTGTATTCCAAAACAGATAAACCAATCCCCCTCCTGTCCACCCACAAACTAACACTTACCAAGAGTGGTAGGGTTCTGAAAAGCTCCATAGAAGGTGGCATGCCCCTGCGACCAACCCCCGCCCCCGGGCAGGCAGTGGCTTCCCTCCCACCTCATGGCCAGGATAGAGAGAACCAGCAGCCACACTGCTGCACCCCCTACGGCTTGAGAAGCCATTTGTGTCCCCCTTTCTTCTCGCTCTGGAAGTAGCTAGCTAGGGATGGGAATTGAAGGTTCGGGGGGACTGAAGAAACAAGCTACGGAAACCTCAGCTGCTCTCAATTAAGTGTGGAGGAGGAGGAGGATCGGAGGAGGAGATTGGCCAAGGAGTGCCGGAGCCAGGGAAAGCTCAACTGCTCTTTATAGAAGAAGGGAGAGGAGGAGAAGGTGGTGTTGGTGGTGGAGGGGAATGGACGCGTTTTCCCTGGCGGTGTCTAATGCCGCAGGGGAATTAATAAATGCCATGTACAGAACAAACGCGCTTTGATTTTGTTTTTATCCTCTCTTTTTTGTGCAGTGGTTTTACCCTCCAAAGTGCATGAGAAATATGTATCATTCCAGTGTTCGGATAAAGATTAGACGACCCGGACATCATTAAATCGACAGTGGACGTCATCTAATCCTCTCATGTTGGTATTATCAAGGATGTTTGTTTGACGATTAATATTTTGTGTATCAAATTTCATGCATAAAATTAATTTAAATTATACTTTATTTTTTTATTAAATAAAGATGAAATGATCATTTTTGTGTAAAAAAAAATGACTCGCGTAAGTATCATCTATTTTTTCGTAAATTAAATACGAAACGTATTTGACGAGAATTAAATATTTTATTATAAAAATAAAATATTTTATTTGGCTATAAAATGAACTAATGAAATATTTTGTAACAATAAAATATTTATTACATGAATACAATATTTATTACAATAATAAAATATTAGAAATGAAATATTTTATTATGATAATAAAATTTTATAAATTATTTAAATTATATACTAAATATTTTATTAATATAATAAAATATTTCAATTCTATAAAATAAAAGTTCATTCATATTTTCTCGTCGAATAAAAAATTAGATTGTACAGATCTGACACAAGGTGTTTTGTTTTTACGCAAAAATGTTCATTTCACCTTTTTGGGGTCAATAAAAAGATATATTATAATTTGAGCTGACTTTATACACCGAATTCGGTGCATATTGATGAGAATTGTGATGAGAATCTAGAGGGGGGTGAATAGATCAGCCCCTTTAAAAATTACTAGCTAAACGAAACTCGCGCCAAGCTCAATTTCGATATAGACAAACTAGAAGGATGTATAACAAGCCTAGTTTCAAGCTATCAAGTAAACACACTCACAAGCACTTTAGGAGCACCCACGGCGAAATACACTTCCAGGACTGGTACGAGGCAGACGACTAGCCCAAAGACCTTCTCACGCAAGGTGAAGCACCTTTTGATATACCTAGTCCGGATTGAGAGCGAGGTAGAAGATATGGAATTCAAACACACTGCACAGAGATTTTTAGGTGGTTCAATTACTTCCAGCAATCTACGTCCACCCCTCACCTGATCAGGATGAGGCTTCACTAGCACAAGGCTAACACAGATGAATCCGCTACAGGAGCTGACTTCCCACCGGAGTAACAACCTCCTCCCTTCCTCTGACAGCCCAGAGGGAAAACCGTGCTCAACGCCCTGTTGAACACACCCCTAACTCTACCCAGTAGAGTTAGAACCACCGCACTACGGCAGCACACGAGGAACACCCTCGCACTCTGGTCTACAAACCAAAACAAGACACTGCACTACGACAGCACACGAGGAACACCCTCGCACCCTGGTCTACAAACCAGAACGTGACCAGCCAAGTCTGATCACACCTCCGAGCAGTACTTCAATATACCACTGGAGAGTTACAGTATGAACTGAATCGAAGAACCAAATGAAAAACAAAAGACATTAATCCGAAATACAATTCAGAATCGAATGAAAGATAAATGTAGCTCTGAATTTGATTGAAGAGCTTTCTCTGAATACTTCTTCTCTCGAGCAGGACCTTGAACGCCTCTCTCTTCTTTCTCTCTCTATTTTTTTCTCTTCAATTGAAATTGCTCTTCGAAGGGTGGCTTCTCTCTCAGATCTCACTGATGCTCTCACTTCAGCTCTCCTTCTTCTTCTTTCTCTCGTTACAGCTTTTCCCACTCTTCACTATTTTTTTTCAAAAAAGAACGATGATACTTATAGAGCAGGCGAATTTGAAATTTCAGAGCTGAGATTATCTTTTCTGACAAAATTTCATTTGTCCAGGTGTTGGAAAGAATATTCAGATTGTTTTGCATCGATCAGAGTGCTGCCAGGTGTCTTGGATCCCGCCCAAATGATTTGGGGATCGATTACACGTGGGTCCCTTGAGTTTTCCACATGTCAAGTCATTTTTCACCCTTGGCGACCCATTATTCACCCTTAACGGCTATTTGTTAGCCGTATCACCTATTATTCACCCTTACCGCTGAGAGCCGTCACCTTACCCAATTTCTCCACTTGGTTGAGGCGTCGTCTTAGCCATTTGTCACCACTAGCGGCTTCTTTGTTGCTGCTATCTTCTATTTGTCACCGATACTGACCTATTTGTCAGCCTTAACACCCCTTTGTCGGTCTTACTCAACACTTATCTCCATTTGACCATTCTTCAGTTCATAAGGTCTTCAAGCTCTTGTGTTGACCTTGTTGACTCTGGGACTTAGACACTTTGACTGCTTGACTGTGTGTGCGCATGTGGGATGTCTCCCCCAAGCATATTCCACGCCGTCGTCGGCGATGAGACGGTGGCAGCTGCCGCACGCATTCTCCTCCGAGCATATGGTGACATGGGAGTGATGTAATCCAGGTGTTTGAGGGTCGTTCTATATATGTTTACTAAACCTGTCGAATATATATTATTCCAGTGTTTGGATAAAGATTCGATGACCCTGACATCATTAAATCGACCGTGGCCGTCATCTAATCCTCTCATGTTGGTATTATCAAGGATGTTTGTTTGACGATTAATATTTTCTCCAAGGCCAATATCCAAGCTTCCATCCAGAGCCTATGCCATGCCATTATAGCAAAGTGTTCTTACGGCAGACCAGCTTTCCCTGAGATCAAATCCTGCCTTACGCAGAGAATGTCTTTATCCTTAGACTTCGTTATTAGCAGACTTAATCAAAGACATTTACTCATTAGGCTTGGCTGTGAAGATGATTTCCTAAAGCTCTTGCTGCAGAAGAATATGTATATAAAGGGCTATTTGTTTAGATTCTTCAGATGGAAGCCAGATTTTGACTTTGATGCAGATCCTACGTCTGCTCCAGTCTGGCTAGGATTTCCGAGGCTACCTGCTAGTCTTTTTCATGAGGACTGTATGAAATCAATTGCAGGAAATTTTGGTCAGGTGCTGAGGATACATGATAAAACCATAGCTGTCACGCCCCGATGCGGAATCTCGGGACGTACGGTTAGGGGCAAGCGAGCAATAATTCCGAACCATTGCAAACCATTGCACAAAAGGTTGGAAAAGATAATAATCAGAGTTTTATTGATAGTAAAGTTGAGTACACTGGGTAGAACAACTACATCCAAATAATAAGCAAAATACTAGAACAATCTCTCACTAATACTAAGGGTACAAACTGACTCAATAAACTAAAACTATCTCTCGATATCACTCCAGTCCATTCCCGACAAGTTCATCACCTGGAAAGAGGGGAAAAGTAGGAGTGAGCTAAACGCGCTCAATAGATAACCACAAACAGGTTTACGTAATTAACCATTGATTTCCAATTTATATGAAATGCAGTAAATAAAGAATGACGATACGATAAAAGAAACAATGTAAAAGATATCTTGCAAAGTCAAGAAATATAACAATTTACCAAGTAATGAACAAGTAAAATAACAGTAGAGAATTTGGCCAGCAAGTATGTTACACATGTAACCAAGTAAATACGCACGAGTCAAGTAACAAGAGTTTGTCATAGACATAACATGTCAAGTCAAGTATTCGGGTGCAATGCCTCACCCTGTCATAAACATCCCAATGGGCTCAATATCTTTTCGGGCGCTCTCCCCAGGACCAGACCGGGCCCTTATGATGCGTTGGCATTTCATTTCAATTGGATCACCGATCCCCCGTCTAGACATAGTCAATTATGGCCAATATAATCAGATGAATTTCTGTCGGGTACAAGATGTAAAGGACGACACTTGCCTCCTTTGATTCAAGAGTATAACCACGATGAAAAACTCAAAACAAGGTAGTCGTACGGCAAACACCGGGCCGTACTCACATGAGTAACGAGTCACGGGGCCAAGAATGAACGGTTGACAGTAAGCCGTTCGAGAGAGAGAAGTAAGTTCCGAAGAACGAATATACGAACCATTCGGGTCGTATTTTAAGAAATACGGTTCAAGAGAATCCGTATTAAGCATAACGATAATGTCTAATTATAAGATAATTTATGCAAAATAGTTACCGGGTTGCCAATAACAATTAAACCAACCAATTTCAGTTTAATGTCCATTGATCAATTCCGGGCTCAAATATGACCGAAGATTATCCAAGGGTAATCGATCAATTAATCAAGTTAAAACAATAGTCATGATGTAACCGTAATTTACCACGGTAAAAATGTTCTACGGTAAAAAAAAAAATGTAAAGTTTGCCGGATGGAGTGTCCGGCTAATTGGTCAAAGACTTGCCATAAGTCGGCGAGTAATTTTCTGGTTTACAGTAATTTACAGAAATTACCTATGGTAAAGTTTAGCTATTTACCATACTTATTCAATTTATCCAAAGTTACAAGTGAATTTCAATGATTTTCACTTTAAACAATTTATCAAAATAGATATTGCAAATAACAGAAATTTACTCATGTCATTATCTGTTATTTATGTGGATTGTCAATTTTTACTAATTAACATTGTTAAATGGGTCAAAATAGCAAAAAAATCAGTTTTCTGGAAGTTAAACGGATGACAGTGGGCCGTTAAACCTACTGGCTGTAAAACGGTTATCATTGGGCCGTTTTATACAAGGCGGGCGGTTCTAATTGGGCCGTTTGTATAAGTCGGGCGGGCAGTTCTGAACCGTCTAAGAGATAAAGCGGTACGGTTGGAACCGTTAATCCCTGTAACACGGGAATAGCGAAACAGAAGCATAAATCCGGCGTTTTATGTATTTGAGTACGTAAATAAATAGAAAAGCATGGTTTCTACAAGCTAACATGATGCCCTTTCATTCCATTTATCAAATTCAAGGTTTGTGCCATGGTTACCTACCTTAACCGATGAAATAAGGAAAGATGAATGGGGAAGAAGATGAACAGTAGACTTGCAGAGCTTCTTCACCGCAGCAAGAACCCTTTTGTGTTTAAGAGATGTTTAAGGGGGCTTCCTCTACTTATAGATTTGGAAGAGGAGTGTTTAATCTTCACACACGGTTTGGTCAGAGCCGTAAAATCCTTTGCATTGTTGACAACGTGTTTCTGCCAACCAAAACACAGTTTCACGTGTTTCTCAAGGTAAGGTTAGCCTAATCTAAGCATAATCCAAAAGATTAAGGAATGGTTAACTAAGACCTCAATTTAATGTTACTAAATGATTTTTAATGAATTAGACCCAGAAGACAAAATTACTAATCAAGACATGCTCTTTCATAATATGATTTTTATGGAATTTTATCACGAGGTTTATTGTTAATCTCCCAATCTTAAGATTAAAATAATAATTTAACCCAATGTTCAACGGTTTAGTCGATAGAGAGAGTTTCTGATTTTTACCGATGAAACTTCAGAAGATAAAGTTGCTAAGAAAAATACCCTCTATCAGATGTGATTTTTACAGATTTTTCTAAGGTAGTTGTATTTTCATATGAATAGTGTTTTCCGCGTTTTTAAGTCAGGCTTAAATCACTGATTAAGCCATGTAAATGATTTTATTAGGGTCAAGTACAGAAGACCAAAGTGTTTACCATGGTCTTTACTAATTGATTACCATTTTTCAGAATTTTTTTTATATGATAGTCAAAAATTTTACTATTTACTATTTACCACAGTCACTATTCAACATTTAATATTTGTACAGAAACTCGGGGTCTTACACCCTCCCCCACTTAAAGAATTTGGTCCTCCAATCACTGGACCAAAATATAGTAAGGAAAAAAATAGCTTACCTAGAATAGATCGGGATAACGCTTCTGTATGGCGTCCTCGGATTCCCATGTAGCTTCCTCTATTCCACGCCGACTCCATTGGATTTTAACCATCGGTATGGAACGATTTCGAAGTTGTTGCTCTTTCCGATCCAGAACCTTCACTGGTCTTTCTTCATAAGATAGATCCTTCTTAAATTCAAAGTCCACATGTTGAATGATGTGACTAGGGTCGTACACGTATTTCCGAAGCATAGATACATGCACTACAAGAAAAAGTGGCTATAGCGACCGAATTAGCGACCGATTAAATCGGTCGCTAGTCGGTCCCAAATAGAGACCAATTCAGAGACCGAAATAATCGGTCGCATAACCGAGACCGTTTCAGAGACCGAATATATCACTACAAGAAAAAGTGGCTATAGCGACCGAATTAGAGACCGATTTAATCGGTCGCTAGTCGGTCCCCAATAGAGACCAATTAGGCGACCGAAATAATCGGTCTCATATCTGAGACCATTTTGGCGACCGAATTTAGTTCGGTCTCCAATCGGTCTCTATAATTGCGACCGAAGTTATTTCGGTCTCGAGTCGGTCGCTGATCCCGTTATAGTCCCCACTGCGACCCCCGCCCGCCCGAGCCCCCCCTCCCGCCCGAGCCCTCCCGCCCGAGCCCCCTTCCCCTGCGGCCCCCTCCCCCTGCGGCCCCCTCTCCGCCCTAGCCCCCCCTCCCCCCTCCCGCCCGAGCCCCATTCCGCCGGAGCCCCCCCTTCCCCTGCGGCCTCCCGCCCGAGCCCCCCTCCGGCCGAGCCCCCCCTCCCCCTGCGGCCCCCTCCCGCCCGATCTCCGCCCTAGCCCCCCCTCCCCCTGCGGCCCAATCCTGCCGGAGCTCCTCTCCGCCCTAGCTCCCCCTCCCCCTGCCGCAGGGAATCACTCACGGAGGCGACGTCCGGGGCGGTGGGGGCGCTGGTGAGCACCACCGTTCTCTACCCGCTCGACACCTGCAAGACCAAGTACCAGGCCGAGGTCCGATCCCTCGACGCCGACGGCCACGATCGCCCCCCGAAGTACAGGTCCGTCGTCGGCACTGTTAGATACTCTCTCTCTCTCTCTCTCTCCGAATAATTGTAAATCTGCCATAATTACAAATCTTCCCCCTTCTCACTACAGGATGTCAACTTGCCATTACACCTATAGAAGTAAATCATCTAAAATAGACAAAAAGGGGAGCTTCTATCTGAAGGCGAGGAAGGCAAGTACCAAAGGTTGGTGCGGAAGCTTCTTTATCTAACACTTATAAGGCTGAACATTACCTATGTAGTGAACGTAGTCAGTCCATTTATGCATGCTCCAAGGCACCCACATTTGAAAGCTGTGGAGAGGATTCTAAGGTACAACAAATCTTGTCCAGGGAAAGATTTATTGTTCAACAAATCTGATAATTTGAATGTTGAAGGATATGCGGACATAGACTTGGCAGGATCTCTTGATGATGGGTGATCAACCACAGGATATTGCATTTACATTGGTGGAAACCTTGTAACTTGATGGAGTGACTGAGCTCTTGTGGCTAAAAAAATTCCTTCAAGATATTGGCTTGCAAATGGAGCTCCCAATTATTTTTTTCTCCGACAACAAAGCTGCCATCAATATTGCAAACAATCCAGTGCAACATGATAGGATCAAGCATATAGAAATGATTGACAATTCATCAAAGAAAAAATAGACATTGGGGAACTTTTCTTCCCTATATTCAGTCAGAAGATTAGGTAGCTGATATGTTTCTGAGGGACTTGCAAAGGAGCCATTTGTCATTATCATGTCCAAGTTGAACATGATTGATATCTGTGCTTAGCTTTGGGGGGGAGTGTAGAAGAGGATCCAGACCCATTAGTGAGGATCTGGTCCTTAAGTAGAGGGTTTTTATGCATGTGTTTGTCTGAAATGCCCCTGATTAGTTGGGATGTATAGGGGTGTACTTGTTTATCATGTACCCTGTTTGTGACTAGGGTTAATAAGGCAAGTTTAGGAGGTGCTGGCTGTGAATCTAACACTAACACAGACTGATCCCTCGCTGTTTGCTTTCCTCTCTACTGCACCCACTTCATCCTCTCAGAAGTGTGCAGTTCTATTCTTCAGGTACAGGAAGGACAGAAGCCAGGAAATTAAATCTAACACAAGAAAAAATACTGTAGAAGAGGATCCAGACCCATTAGTGAGGATCTGGTCCTTAAGTAGAGGGCTCTTATGCCCTTTTTGCTAATTTGTTATGTCCTGATTCTCTGAAATACCCCTGATTAGTTGGGATGTAACAGGGGTATTCTTGTCTATTATGTACGTTGTTTGTGACTAGGGTTTATAAGACGTGTAGGAGGTGATGGTTGTGAATGTAACGCAGACTGATCTCTCTCTGTTCACTTTGCTCTCTGCTGTGTCCCCTTCATACCCTCTCAGAAGTGTGCACTCCTATTCCTCAGATACAAAAAGGCAAATAATAAATGAAAAGCAAGCGTGATAAAAGATATTCAGAAGTGGGTGATAGGGCTAAAGCAAATAGAAATCAATTAGTGTCCCCCTCCCCTGTCAAGGACTAATTTGCATGCTTAACTGGTCTACTAAGGCTTCTTTCCTATAAATGTGTCCATGGGAAAGGTCATCATCATTGCACTGCAATTAATGAGGGTGCCTCCTTGAAATGAGGAGGGTAACCTCTTTATTAAAAGCTGGAGTGATCTGAAGAAAATGGAACTCAATAGAAGACAGAAAAAGCACCCAAATAACTGCATCAAATCCATGCAACAGAAAAAGTAAAAAGCCTCTAAATTTTAAGAAGATAAAATTCTGGTCCAACATGTGGTCCTTTGCATGATGGGACAGCCTCAAATTCCCTAGCTTAGAAATATATGCACCAAGGAACTGTTCTTGGATGAAGAAATGATTCTTCGAAGCTGGGGGGCAAAGTAGAAGAAGTGAAACTGGAAGAACAATAACTCTACCATTGTCATGGTCATCCATATCAAATCCTATACCAAATTTTCCTAGATAATTCTGTTTCTTCTTGCAAGCTCAGATTTATTGGTCTATTTCTCCAGTCTCTAGTAAACTTGTAAAATTTTTCCCTTGTCAATATTTTTCCCATTTTTCTGCTGAGGGAACTCACCATATTGAGTTACTCTTCATTGTTTATTCTCTGATCATGAGATGCTGAATAAATGTTTTGCTCTTCCTTCCAATTGTTGAATGAAATATCCCTCTTTTATTCCATCAGATTTGCATTTGTTAGCCCTTGCCAAGGCCACCAATATTGCACACCATTTACTCACACCGGTGTTTGTACAGCATGTTAACTTGCTGTCTTGTGAATTGCTTTATCCTATCTCCACCTTTTTTGACGCTGCTTGTGAATGAAGCACTGGCTTAAGTTACCTGATGAAAGATTGTTCAAATGTGGCAAATATCAGTTTCATATTTCTTTTAAGCGAAGTTTTCGATGTGTAAGAGGTTTCGCTTGAATGTATTTTATTTTATGTGCAACAGGTTTCTCTTGAATGGCCTGGGCTGCCTGCTGGTGTGAAGTTTGATCCATCTGATGTAGAGCTTGTAGAACATTTGGCAGGGAAAGTTGGGCATGGAAATTCAAAGCCGCATGTGTTTATTGATGAATTTATTCCAACCCTTGAAGGGGATGAAGGGATTTGCTATACGCATCCAGAGAATCTTCCAGGTGAAGGAGCTCTTCAAGTTTATATTGATGTTTCACACTGCATGCATCTAAGTTGATATTTGTTCTGTCTGCCTTTAAATTTCCAGGTGTCAAGAAGGATGGAAGCAGTGCTCATTTTTTCCATAGAACATTTAATGCATATGCAACTGGTCATCGGAAGCGGCGCAAGATCCTAAGTGGCCATAATTTATCTCAGGAGGATGTTAGGTGGCATAAGACTGGAAAGACCAGACCTGTGGTGGAGAATGATATTCAAAAAGGTTTCAAGAAGATAATGGTTCTATATAAAAGTTCTAAGAAGGGGTTGAAGCCAGTTAAAACCAATTGGGTCATGCATCAATACCACCTCGGAACTGAAGAAGATGAACAGGAACGTGAATTTGTGGTTTCAAAAGTTTTCTTGCAATCACAGGCAAAAGGAGAGAAAATTGATGTAGATCCAGCAGATGTGGATGCTGGGACATTGGCAGCTGGAGTTTCTCCAATAACTCCTAAAACACACACACCATATCCACCCCGAGTGGGGAAGAATTGTCGATATGATGAGGGTGATGATGATAACCAAGAGCTTTTGTTTAAACAGGTACTTGTCACCCACTTTTTCTCATACATTTACCAAAGTTTCTTAGACATTTTATGGAGTCATTTAGAAAAGCACAGGAGTTTGTGCTTGGAAGAAATCATATATATATATATATATATATATATATATATATATATATATATATATATATATATAATGCCTTTGTACTGAGTTCTGTCAATTGATTGTGTGGAATAACAGGGTAAAAACAGTGAATCTCAATTCCATTCGTCACATACAAACGTAAGGAACAGCTCTGCAGTTTGGGCAGGTGAATCTCAGGCTGTTGAAGATCCAGATCCAAACAATCTGGTTGTCTCATTGATGTGTGATGAAGTACTAGATCCTCTCTTTCCCGTTGAAGGTTCAAAACCGAAGCATCCCCAGTGCTCTTGGAAAGATTTTGGCAGGAATGAAGCACTTGGAAAAGACAATATGTTATGTGGTTTTCCCGATCTTGACAGCATAGATACCGACACACCCCCAGATTTCAATCTTGCTGTAAGATCTCACTTTATCCTCATCATTTTCGCTTTCTCTACTTCTCAAGCAAGATTTTTTTTTTTAATCCAAAAAGGTGCTGCTTTTATTGATATTTGAAACCAAAATGTACATACCAAGCAGGCCGTGTCTTAACATACCATGGCAACAACCAAGAGGAAGTCCCGCATTATCCTGTTCAACTTGAGCTGCTACCAATATACTACCCTCTCTGAGTATTCCTTTATCGATCAGCCTTGAAACATCACCAGCTTCACATTCTTTTGAACTAGGGCCCAGAACCACACCATGCTCAGACGGCACAACTGCATCCTCCGAGCTGACATTATAATCTAGAATATGGGAGCTCGAGAGATTCGCCACCCCTAAAACACCATTGACTGTAACTTCAGGGAGTGCAGCAATGGGAGGTCCTGTGTCAGTTGTTACAATCGAATTGCTGCCAGAACAATTCTCACCGGACAACAGTGACTGATCACCACTAGAACCCCCAGCCAAAGAAGGTTCCTCAAGAGCAATATTAATATCAACGGGCTTAGTAGGCCTGAATTCCTGATGAACATTCCTGGGGAGCTTCTCCTGGCCTCGCCGGACTCTGTCCAACTGCCCCAATCGACGTTTACAATCCACCGCCAAGTGACTTGTCAGAACTGACGGAACCCAAATCGGATGCCCGGTTTGAGCTCGGCGCTCAAACTTCATTTTTAAAATACACTTAGTTCAAATGAACTGTTAGGACGGGTCCGGGGGTCTAAAATTGGAAATACCGATCGGATGGCCGTGCCGGTCATTCCAACACGACCGGGGAGATGAAAGTGACTTGTCAGAACTGACGGAACCCAAATCGGATGGCCGGTTTGAGCTCGGCGCTCAAACTTCATTTTTAAAATACACTTAGTTCAAATGAACTGTTAGGACGGGTCCGGGGGTCTAAAATTGGAAATACCGGTCGGATGGCCGTGCCGGTCATTCCAACACGACCGGGGAGATGAAAGTGACTTGTCAGAACTGACGGAACCCAAATCGGATGCCCGGTTTGAGCTCGGCGCTCAAACTTCATTTTTAAAATACAATTTGATTATTGAACTTATATATTGTGTGTGTGTGTGTATTTATATATATGAAAATGAGCTGGCTTAAACTATTGGCATATTCTTGTTAATGCTTGATTTCTTTATTAAGGATTTGATTATAATTTTTTTAAATGATATACAGGATCATCCGTCGCGAGATGTTGGACGAGACGACGACCAGGATGATGTTGGACGAGACGACGACCAGGATGAGACATATGTGGAGGATTTGTGATTTTATTTTAGTTGTGTGTATGTTGTCATTTTATTATTATGGATGTATGATTAATTTGTGATTTTATTTTAGTTGTGTGTAATTTGAGGTTCGTGGAGATTGTGATCCGTGTAGTTGATTTACTATTGTTTTATTAAATTGTTATTTATCAGGTGTTTGTATGTGATAAATTTGAGATTTGTCGATATTGTTGTCGATATTGTGATTTGTATAGTTGATTTTATATTTATGTTATGCATTTGTTATTTATCAGGTAATTTATTTATCAGTTTATATAAATTTTTAAAAAAAAATACTGCATAATTAGCGACCGAATAGAGACCGAATAGAGACCGAATAGCGACTAGAATTAATTATAGCGACCGAATAGCCACCGAATAGAGACCGAATTAATTCGATAAGTTATATTTATTTTATTAAAGAATTAAATATAGCGACCGAATACCCACCGAATAGGGACCGAATTAACTCGATAAGTTATATTCATTTTATTAAATAATTAAATATAGCGACCGAATAGCCACCGAATAGAGACTAAATAGCGACTAAAATTTAGCGACCGATAGTGCGACCGATTATGATCGGTCGCTATAGGAGACTGATATTGCGACCGATTATTATCGGTCGCTATCTGCGACTGATTCTGCGACCGACTGATATCGGCCGCTATTTTGCGACTAGTATACAGCGACCGACGTATTCGGTCGCTATATGGTGTCTATTCGGTCGCAATGAATATTTGCGACCGATCTACGACCGAATAGCGACCGGACATGTCGGTCGCTATTCGCGATTTTTCTTGTAGTGATATATTGGTCGCTAATCGGTCGCTATTATTGCGACCGAATTAACTTCGGTCTCCAGTCGGTCGCTGATGCCGTTATACTTCCTACTACGACCCCCGCCCGCCCGAGCCCTCCCGCCCGAGCCCCCCCCCCCTCCCGCCCGAGCCCCCCCTCCCGAGCCCCCTTCCCCTGCGGCCCCCTCTCCGCCCTAGCCCCCCTCCCCGCTCCCGCCCGAGCCCCCTCCGCCGGAGCCCCCCCTCCGCCCGAGCCCTCCCGCCCGAGCCCCCCTCCTCCGCCGGAGCCCCCCTCCCCGTGCTGCCTCCCGCCCGAGCCCCCCTCCGCCGGAGCCCGTCGCCGCGCCGCTCGCGTCGAGTCGCCGTCGCCGCTCGCCCTGCCGTCGTCGCCCTCCGCAGGTACCTCTCTCTCTCTCTCTCTCTCTCTCTCTCTCTCTCTCCCTTCCCCCTCCGTCATGTTGACTCTGCAGCAGCCCACCAACAAATTGCAAAGTTGTTATCCCTTTTCCTACACAAGTAAGAAACTGAATACATAATCTGATTTCCACTCAAAACCCGATGTGTAGTTCACAGGCCATACTGAAGTTGTAACTGATATACGATCCATATTCAAGCCAAAGATTTATGTTTTAATTCAGTCAGCACCCAACATCGACAACCCATAATGTACTAACATCCAACCCAAGCCCAGGAATTGATTATTTTTATGATCCAACTTAACCTGAGAGCTAGCTCAGCTGTGCAATCAGGCCCATGTCTAACCTTCTTACCTTATCCGGTCAACCATTACTAGTCTGACCCTTATACAAAAACGTTTTATCTTGGCCTACATAAAGACAAGTTGTTCCATATAAGTTCAATTCCATTAGCTTATTGCAGCCTAAAACAGACCATTAAATAGACAAAGAACCTTCATTGAAGCGACTTTCATGCCCTGAAAGAAGCAATGAAAGTCTAATGTCGTTGGGTTAAAAACTTCACATTAATCAGCATATTAGATTTTTATGATCCACTGTAATGGCTACTGCTACACCTAAAGGAAGAAATGAAAATTCAGTTTCAGCTTATTAGACAGTTAATAACTTCACATTGCATGGCGAATTGAGTTTGTTGAATGACTGTGAATCTGTGATGGTGGAAACACTTGTATGTGCATGTGATTCTAGGATTTCTGAAGACAAACTTCGTAAGATGCATTGGTACTCATATAGGTTGGTGAATATCGGTGGGCTATGAACTTTTCATGTTGCATGACAGATTAAATTTTAGACTGGCTGTTGGTGCAGACACTTATATGTGTACTCTAATGTTATGACTTCTGAGGATGGATAAGATGTGTGTGCAGTAATATAAAATTGTTGATACAAAAGTAACAAAACATGTTATCCCATGTCAGTGGATGCATAAATGCATGCTGAGTATCTTGGTCGCGTGTGAGGCAAATATTTTAAAGGTGGGTCAGTTTATGGGTTATATCTGGTTTTAGAGGAATAATAAAGCTGGAAGTTTTCAATATTTGAGCAGGAAAATTTCAATATTTGAAGATTATGCAATATAATGGTGATCTAGAAATGGATAATCTATCATATATCGGAGAAAGCTTCATCATGCTAGCAACACAGGAATGCGAGGCTATAATGTTATTCTTTTCCGTAAAGACCTGAAATTTACCGACAGGAATTGCCATGAAAATGGGGGTTTCTACTTAGTAGAGACTAGAAAGCACAAGCATGTTGTTGGTCTCAATGGACAATATTTGGTGTTAGTACCACTATAATTGTGCTTCATACTCAAAAAATGCAGTGGTCAGTTTGGCATCTTCTTGCTTCTCTTTGTGTCTGTGTGGGATTGATAAGCGTTCTCATTTTGTCTAATTGAGCTTTGTTGCTTTACTGTCTACACTTGTATATCCCTTTTATTTTTAATACAATAGTGGTACCACCCACTTTCAAAAAATAAAGAAGGGAAATGAAGCAATTTTACCTCTTTTGTTGAGTTTGATGCTGATGAGGAGAAGAATATTCTCATCTCCCCGATGTTTGTCAACAGGAGGGATTTACTATTAAGAGGGTGCAACTTTATGGAGTTAGGACTAATTATGCGACATAAGAGGGGCTTTTTCTGAATTTGAAGACTTATGGGGACTAAAAACTAAGAAACACTTTTCTTATTCATTATAGGTTTGTTTGTTTAAAACAATCTGAAAGGTTATCTTGAGCCCGTCACAAAGAAGTTAACTAGAAATTATTTTCATTTTTTTCTTTGTCAGTTATTGCAAAGAATTTTATCCTTCAGTGCCCATCCCCCAGAAATGGGAACATAACATTTAATCATACTTATCAAGCTCGAATTGGAAAATGGCTTGTCATTGCATTCTTTATCCCCATTGATGAGTGCTCATTTACAGTGATGTTAGTTTGCATTCTATATCTTAAGTAGCCTTGCACTTGATTTTATTTTTCCTAATGATTTTTCATTTATGTAACTACCTACCTATAAGCAAATAAAGTCCAACATAAGCATGAAATGCACTCTTTAAAACAGGTTTCTTTTATGGGTTTTATATGAAAGATCTATCAATCCGATGTTTTGTTTTGCCTTTTTCCTTTGAAGTCATTTGCATCACCATCCATTGAAGAAATGATTTTTTTTTTTTAAGATGGAAGCTGCTGAAGTTCCATAAAGACTAGAATTGACTTATATCCCCTTAGGTCCATATACAAGATTACACATGTCTCATCTTTGAATCAATTCATTCATGGCTGCATGATGACTGCTGTCATTATCATATAGCTGTATCCTGTTAACCTCTGATTTGCATATATGAAATTGCCCATGCATCACGGTCTTATCAAGGCATTCATAATTACAAATCCCTATCATCATACCTCAACATTGCCTTGTATCTGAATCCCATCAATGTAGGTTCAGTTTAGGAGTTGGATGTGAAACCGGCTTGGGCAATTTTTTTATGGCTGTCAAAATGACAGCCATCTCCCTTTCCCTGTGCTAAGTACTGTGCAGACACAAATTGATGGGTAGAGAAAAACCAAATCCATAGTGAATGTAGGTTGGCCCATAATCAGGTCTGTGGTGTACTGATGTTGAATATAATGATTATGTATCTAACAAAAAATAAAGTCCAATATAATAAATTTATGCTAAAATGGAATCACTAATCTTAGAGATATGCAAACTTACTGCCATCCTAACTTAACATTGTAATTTGAGTACATTGATTCAAGAGAAATATAAGTGTATCAAGGGGAAGGAGTTTTCAAAATCATATTTCAATAGAGAGAGATACTCTGGTGATTGAAAAGGTCCATAGAGAGTGAAATTAAATGTCTGGTAGGATGAACGGGGTTGGGTGGTTCCTGCTGTATCAACAGAAAGTCTGTGGGAGAGAATATGCTCCAACTTCATACCCCCTGGGAAAAAGCAGTGCTTGCTCGATCTGGTGGTAAAAGTGTCAAGGTGCCAGTGTTGAAGTTCATACCATTTGCTGGGGCAGTGTGGTTTGGCTCTACTAGGGCATTTTGGAGGTCTGTGTGCACCACAGATGCTGTGGAGAGTTGCATGCTTGGTACCCCTGACATTGTGATTATCCTTCCCTGTTGAGATGGCACCTTGGGGGTTGCCGTGTTCTTGGAAGCACTGTTGTATTAGTTATTATAGGAATAGCTGTATGAATGAGATTTGGCCTTGTGCGGTGGGTGTGGGCGGTGCTCAAACTGTTCGTTGTTGATATCTGATGAAAGGCCTACAAGGCCAGGATGCCGTGGATGACTGCATACTGGCGGAGAGACGGGACTCCAGAAAGCAAGCATTCTGGATGAAGTTTAAGCACTCTGGCATGAGCCCATGGATATATCGATAGTGCACAATTGATGAGCCTTTGGATTACCCTAATCCTATTAGTCTGATCATTCCCATTGAGCATGGATCGATTAATTTACATGAAAAATGTATATGAAAAGGCCTGGATGAGAACAATGAAATATTTTCACGTTAGACCAGTGTGGCTAGCCACCGTATAGCTGGATCTTCAATTTGTGATCATCCTTTTTTTTTGGTTGCATAGCTTGTTGTAAGCCTTATGGCCGATTTGACTCCTTATTTTCGACTTTATGCTCATCATCATCATCATCATCATTATAAGCTTTCTCCCTAGTCTTGTGTCTGTTTTGGATAACCAAGTGCAACTATTCTAGACCATAGATTCCAGCTGGATGCACACCTAATATCAACCTCTCATTTTTTATTCCGTTAGTTTATAAATGAACTATACAAGGAAACTCTGATTGTAGGACCTGAACTTGCTACAGTATGGAATCATCATAGGCATTACCTGTGGAAACTTTGATGTGCAACGGAGGTGAAGACCTTGCCCTCCTACATGGCACCATGATCCTGCTATTGTCTTTCTCATGCTTGTTAAATGTTTCAATGGAAGAAAAACTTGTCTGCTTTTCTTGTGTACTTAATCTCTATCAGCATGCTTCAGGCACTCTGGGATGGAACTGATTTCCTTTTGTACTTCATCTGTGGCAGCATACTTTAGGCATCCTGGGAATCCAAGTGGAGGAACAAAAATATCTGAAGATGGGAATGGTGATCAACATGCTTGGAAATGTGCCAAGGTAATTCTCTATATGCTTCTTATGAACCTGATTCGTCTATGAACTTAAATGCATGAGGGAATATCAAGATGGAGTAAACTGGATCTCCTTTTACATTTTTTAGCAACAATCAGTTCCAATACGGCAGAGTGCATATCCATGCCAGTTTTGATAACCATGGAACTGGAAGCTGCAATCTAGAACCAACTTTACTTATCCCATTTTGAAGTAAGAGTGTATTTAGATGATTGATTCCTGGTTTGATGTACATGAGTCGGAAGATAAGAATTGGATTTCACCTGACATTGTTAAGTCACTTGCTAAGACCGGAGAAATTGTTATTGAGGGTGACCGTGTATTTGTGGAGTTCTCTAAGAAGTTCAAAACAGTCACGTATGATGATGGAGCTTGGTGTGACATTGGGTCAATGGCTGCCCCATTCATTATTTTAGGAAGAAAGTGGTTAGAAGAAAGAAGTGCGGTTATTGATTCAGAAAGAAAAACATGCACTTTGAGTTTAGTGTTATTTTCTTGTATTTTCGTAATTAAATTAAGGTTTATTTTTAGTTTAGTGTTATTTAGTCGGTTATGTGTTTTGTTAATTTTAATAGTTAGGGTATTGTTGGATGAAAAGTAAAGTGTGTTTTATTATTGTCTTATTCAGTAATGATACCATCAATTTCTTTACTTGATTTCTGCATAGCTAGTGACAGTGTTGTCTTTAAGCTAAAAAGTATCATGCTATATTTTATTTCTGCTAAATAGCTAGTGAAAGTGTTGTCTTTATGTTGGATGTTAAAATAAAATTCCTGTTTTCATTGTGTACATGTATTGCCAATTTCACATGTTACTGCTA
This sequence comes from Amorphophallus konjac, assembly GCA_022559845.1. Taxonomy (NCBI): domain Eukaryota; kingdom Viridiplantae; phylum Streptophyta; class Magnoliopsida; order Alismatales; family Araceae; genus Amorphophallus; species Amorphophallus konjac. The sequence continues at coordinate 45,364,108 of CM040127.1, read as the reverse complement.
TGTTTATCTAAAGAGAATGAAGTGGAGGAAGTCGATCCAGAACAACCAGAAATACAGTTGGGGGACTCCGAAGAGGAGGAATATATTAGTGATCAAAATGAATCTGATAATGAAGATGTGAATGCTGAATTTGTTATATCTCCAACATCTGAAGAAGAAATGGAGAATGTTTGATTAATGGTATACAATTTTATCTGGGAATTTTAATACTCTGTAACTTTCTTTCTTTCACTATTTGATGAATATGCATGTATTTTATTACCAGTTGAAGATATGGTTCGAGGACGGCGTGGGACTCCCAGAGGTGGGAGGGGAGAGGGTAGCGGGAGGAGATTTACTTCCGTTTCACCACCGGTAGTAGGTATGTATACTTTCCCTTCATAATGCATTGTAGTATTTGTTGAAAATAATTCATTATGTATTTGTGTTATCTGATTATTATTTTCACAGGACCCACGACCTCTACACCGTTACGACCGACCTCTGCACCGCTACCACCGGTAGTAGGTATGTATACTTTCATGTATAATGCATTGTAGTATTTGTTGAAAATAATTCTTTATGTTTTTGTGTTATCTGATTCTTATTTTCACAGGACCCACGACCTCTGCACCGTTACCACCGAGGGATGCACCGCTACCACCGGTAGTAGGTATGTATACTTTCATGTATAATTCATTTGAGTATTTGTTTAAAATAATTCTTTATGTTTTTGTGTTATCTGATTCTTATTTTCACAGGACCCACGACCTCTGCACCGTTACCACCGAGGGATGCACCGCTACCACCGGTAGTAGGTATGTATACTTTCATGTATAATTCATTTGAGTATTTGTTTAAAATAATTCTTTATGTTTTTGTGTTATCTGATTCTTATCCTTACAGGACCCACGGCCTCTGCACCGTTACCACTGACAACGGGTACATTGACGGCCTATGCACCGCCATCACACATGGCGAGTGGATCTACACCTCCCCCAGCTGAGTCAGGTATGTTCATTTGCATATTTATGTTTTTTTGATAGTTTGTTTTATTTATACTATTTAATTCGTATAGTACGTGCTGATGACGAGGCGAGTCATCATGAGGGGGAGGGCTGTTGTAATGAGACGATGCGGGCAGTGTGGATAAATGAAGGGTACGTAATGCATTATTTTTGTTATTTATTCGTCATTGTGGTATTAATATTTTTAATTTCAGGAATAAAATAGAGCCAGCCCAAGCATCACAATTTATTACAAAGACAATTCAAGCACATTTTCCAGGCCCCATCCATCGCTTTGCTGATTTTCCGATGGGTGTTCAGGATTTATTGTTCTCTATGTTCTTGGTATTTATCTTATTTTATCATATTAAGTCATTTTCAATTATTATTTTAACCCACTTTGTTATGTAACATATAAATTTTTGTTGTTGTTAATATATAGAGGAATCATCGATTCACAGAACATTCAGATGAGTTACGTGCTAGATTTGCATGGACAGCTACTGCAAGAGATAATTTCAAACATCTTATGTACAATGCCCGAAGATATGCAAAAAAAGCATGTGCAAGTACTGATAAGAACATATGGAAGGAGCATGGGCCTGTGTGGATGAGAAAGGAGTATTGGACAGAGCTGTGCAACATTTGGGAAGCGGAGAAATGGAATGCCAATTCAAACAAAGCAAAGCAAAACAGAGCAGCGCATCCTGAAGCGAATTTACACACGGGTGGCTCTGTCTCCTTTGCAACACATAAAGCGAGATTAGTAAGTACACTTCTACATATATAAATTTTTTGTTTCTATTATGAAACTGTGATTTATTTGAATAACAGGAAGCACAGTTAAAGCGGCCAGCTCAATTTCATGAACTTTTTGATCGAACTCATAAGAAGAAAGGGACAAATGCTTACATTAGTGAGAAAGCTCGGGAGGTAGCGGTAAGTGTATACATTAATAGTTTTCATTTAAGATTAAATTGTAGAATAATTTGGTTTTGTTTTTTTTTGGTTTTTGCAGGACTCATATAGTAGACGAATGGATGAGAGGTACGGGGATGACAGTCAGCGTCCAGAGTTGGATCCTGCCATTTGGGTTGCAGCATCTGGGGCACCCAAGAAAGGACATGTTTATGGTTTTGGACATAGCTTGGGCACGACTAGGGTGTTATCATCATGCTCGAGTTCGGTCTCACATGCGACCTCTCCATTTACCACACCAGCAGCCCCAGATGGTTCTTCCAGTGCCGCCCCGACCATGACTCCAGATATGTTTAGGCAGATCGTCAACGAGACCGTCTCTCAGAATATCTCTCAGAATATCTCAACCATCGTCGCTCAGACCGTCTCCCAGATGCTCACATCCTTGGGAATTGATAGTAGTAGAGCACCTCCTGCACCTCCTGCACAGCAGCCTCCGGTAAGTATTTTATTTGATTGATTTTCTATTTGTTAACTCTAAATATCATCTTACAAAATATAAGAATTTAGATTGAGGAGGGGAAAATATCATTTTCTTAACTCTAAATATCATCTTACACCTATCCTCTGGATATTAGAATCAACAGGCAGACTGTTCTGCAGGATTTTCCATAGGTGTATAGAGATTTTGGTTAGAACTGAAAGTGAAAAGATATGTATAAATTCTATTCACTTGAGTGGGGGAGGATACAGATCTATAAATATTCATAAAGCTAGAATAATATAAGGAAAGTAACATGTAGACATGAATAAAATATGCCAATTTAGGTGAAAAGATCTCCCCAAAGTCTGGTAACTGTCATGGCAGGAAGCCAGGAACAGCACCTCTAAGCAAAGGAAGGGCAGTTCATACAAAGGAGCATAGGTCATAAGTTACAAGAAGTGAAGGATATTATATATAGTCGGCGGCGGCCGCCATTGGGGCGTATCCCTGCAAGGGAAAGGCGGAGAAGATACCATACAGAAATGGCTATGGAAGTTACCCAAGTTCTTTTGAATGCACAGTCAATAGATTCAGCGGTTCGCAAGCATGCTGAGGAAAGTTTAAAACAATTTCAGGATCAAAATGTTACTGGGTTCTTGCTATCTCTTTCGAGTGAATTAGCAAATAATGACAAGCCTGTTGTTAGCCGTAAATTGGCAGGCTTGATTCTCAAAAATGCCCTGGATGCAAAGGAGCAACACAGAAAATTTGAGCATGTGCAGAGATGGTTATCATTGGATGTAGCTGTTAGGGCCCAGGTCAAAGGATGTTTACTACAGACTCTCTCTTCACCGGTGATTGATGCAAGATCTACTGCATCTCAAGTTGTTGCAAAGATTGCTGGTATTGAGTTGCCTCAAAATCAATGGCCTGAACTTATCAGTTCTCTCTTGTCAAATATTCACCAACTTCAGCCAGATGTTAAGCAAGCAACTTTGGACACCCTAGGTTACATGTGTGAAGAAGTCTCCCCTGATGAAGTTGATCAAGAGCAAGTCAATAAGATATTGACAGCGGTTGTTCAAGGCATGAGTGCTTCTGAGGGAAACATTGATGTTAGGCTGGCTGCAACTCGAGCTCTGCATAATTCTTTGGGATTTGCTCAGGCAAACTTCGGGAATGATATGGAGAGGGATTATATCATGAGAGTCATTTGTGAAGCTACTCTGTCCCCTGAGGTGAAGATACGGCAGGCTGCATTCGAATGCTTGGTCTCCATATCCTCCATGTATTATGAGAAGCTTGCATCGTATATGCAGGACATATTTAACATCACTGCAAAAGCTGTGAGGGAAGATGAGGAACCTGTTGCTCTACAAGCTATTGAATTCTGGAGCTCAATATGCGATGAAGAGATTGACATCTTAGATGAATATGGAGGGGATTTTTCTGCTGATTCTGACACCCCTTGCTTTTATTTTATCAAGCAGGCACTACCTGCGCTTGTCCCTATGCTGTTGGAGACACTCCTTAAGCAAGAAGACGACCAAGATCAGGATGAAGGAGTTTGGAATCTTGCAATGGCTGGAGGAACATGCTTGGGTTTGGTTGCACGGACCGTGGGAGATGACATTGTGCCTCTTGTTATGCCATTCATAGAAGAAAACATTAACAAACCTGAATGGAGGCAGCGAGAAGCAGCAACTTATGCATTTGGTTCTAAAATCTGAAATACCGGTCGGATGGCCGTGCCGGTCATTCCAATACGACCGGGGAGATGAAAGTGACTTGTCAGAACTGACGGAATCCAAATCGGATGCCCGGTTTGAGCTCGGCGCTCAAACTTCATTTTTAAAATACACTTATTTCAAATGAACTGTTAGGACGGGTCCGGGGGTCTAAAATCTGAAATACCGGTCGGATGGCCGTGCCGGTCATTCCAATACGACCGGGGAGATGAAAGTGACTTGTCAGAACTGACGGAATCCAAATCGGATGCCCGGTTTGAGCTCGGCGCTCAAACTTCATTTTTAAAATACACTTAGTTCAAATGAACTGTTAGGACGGGGCATTTGGTTCTAAAATCTGAAATACCGGTCGGATGGCCGTGCCGATCATTCCAATACGACCGGGGAGATGAAAGTGACTTGTCAGAACTGACGGAATCCAAATCGGATGCCCGGTTTGAGCTCGGCGCTCAAACTTCATTTTTAAAATACACTTAGTTCAAATGAATTGTTAGGACGGGTCCGGGGGTCTAAAATTCGAAATACCGGTCGGATGGCCGTGCCGATCATTCCAATACGACCGGGGAGATGAAAGTGACTTGTCAGAACTGACGGAATCCAAATCGGATGCCCGGTTTGAGCTCGGCGCTCAAACTTCATTTTTAAAATACACTTAGTTCAAATGAACTGTTAGGACGGGGCATTTGGTTCTAAAATCTGAAATACCGGTCGGATGGCCGTGCCGATCATTCCAATACGACCGGGGAGATGAAAGTGACTTGTCAGAACTGACGGAATCCAAATCGGATGCCCGGTTTGAGCTCGGCGCTCAAACTTCATTTTTAAAATACACTTAGTTCAAATGAACTGTTAGGACGGGTCCGGGGGTCTAAAATTCGAAATACCGGTCGGATGGCCGTGCCGATCATTCCAATACGACCGGGGAGATGAAAGTGACTTGTCAGAACTGACGGAATCCAAATCGGATGCCCGGTTTGAGCTCGGCGCTCAAACTTCATTTTTAAAATACACTTAGTTCAAATGAACTGTTAGGACGGGTCCGGGGGTCTAAAATTCGAAATACCGGTCGGATGGCCGTGCCGATCATTCCAATACGACCGGGGAGATGAAAGTGACTTGTCAGAACTGACGGAATCCAAATCGGATGCCCGGTTTGAGCTCGGCGCTCAAACTTCATTTTTAAAATACACTTAGTTCAAATGAACTGTTAGGACGGGGCATTTGGTTCTAAAATCTGAAATACCGGTCGGATGGCCGTGCCGATCATTCCAATACGACCGGGGAGATGAAAGTGACTTGTCAGAACTGACGGAATCCAAATCGGATGCCCGGTTTGAGCTCGGCGCTCAAACTTCATTTTTAAAATACACTTAGTTCAAATGAACTGTTAGGACGGGTCCGGGGGTCTAAAATTCGAAATACCGGTCGGATGGCCGTGCCGATCATTCCAATACGACCGGGGAGATGAAAGTGACTTGTCAGAACTGACGGAATCCAAATCGGATGCCCGGTTTGAGCTCGGCGCTCAAACTTCATTTTTAAAATACACTTAGTTCAAATGAACTGTTAGGACGGGGCATTTGGTTCTAAAATCTGAAATACCGGTCGGATGGCCGTGCCGATCATTCCAATACGACCGGGGAGATGAAAGTGACTTGTCAGAACTGACGGAATCCAAATCGGATGCCCGGTTTGAGCTCGGCGCTCAAACTTCATTTTTAAAATACACTTAGTTCAAATGAACTGTTAGGACGGGTCCGGGGGTCTAAAATTCGAAATACCGGTCGGATGGCCGTGCCGATCATTCCAATACGACCGGGGAGATGAAAGTGACTTGTCAGAACTGACGGAATCCAAATCGGATGCCCGGTTTGAGCTCGGCGCTCAAACTTCATTTTTAAAATACAAGATGAAATTTGAACTTATATTGTGTGTGTGTATTTATATATATGAAAATGAGCTGGCTTAAACTATTGGCATACTCTTGTTAATGCTTGATTTCTTTATTAAGTCTTGTTAATGCTTGATTTCTTTATTAAGGATTTGATTATAATTTTTTTAAATGATATACAGGATCATCCGTCGCGAGATGTTGGACGAGACGACGACCAGGATGATGTTGGACGAGACGACGACCAGGATGAGACATATGTGGAGGATTTGTGATTTTATTTTAGTTGTGTATGTTGTCATTTTATTATTATGGATGTATGATTAATTTGTGATTTTATTTTAATTGTGTGTAATTTGAGGTTCGTGGAGATTGTGATCCGTGTAGTTGATTTATTATTGTTTTATGAAATTGTTATTTATCAGGTGTTTGTATGCGATGAATTTGAGATTTGTCGATATTGTTGTCTGTGTAGTTGATTTTATATTTATGTTATGAATTTGTTATTTATCAGGTAATTTATTTATCAGTTTAAATAAATTTTTTAAAAAAAAATAATGCAAAATTAGCGACCGCATGGAGACTGAATTGCGACCGAATAGCGACTATACGTTATATTTCTTTTATTAAATAATTATACTTGGCGACCGACTGGCGACCGAATTGAGACCGAATAAATCCGATAGGTTAATTTTATTTTTAAAAATACAACATAATTAGAGACCGAATAGCGACCGAATTGAGACCGACTTAATTAGCGACCGATTAGGCGACCGATTATAATCGGTCTCTGGTAACGACTGATACTGCGACCGAATTTTGTCGGTCGCTATATAGCGACTATTATATAGCGACCGACATATTCGGTCGCTAGATAGTCTCTGTTCGGTCGCAATGCAGATTTGCGACCGATCTACGACTGAATAGCGACCGCTAGGTCGGTCGCTATCCGCGATTTTTCTTGTAGTGATGGAATACGTTATGTACACCAGATAATTGAGGAGGTAAGGCCAATCTATAGGCGACTTCACCCACTCGATCAAGGATCTCAAATGGACCAATATACCTTGGGCTTAACTTGCCATGAATACCGAATCGACGAATACCTCTTGAAGGAGAGACTTTTAAGAACACATGCTCGCCAATTTGAAATTCCAAATCTCTTCTTCTATTATCAGCATAGCTCTTTTGCCTCGATTGAGCCACAAGTAACCGGTCTCGGATAATACGAATATTTTGTGATGACTCCGAGATAAGATCCGGTCCAAGCCATTGCTTCTTGCCAACCTCATCCCAACATAATGGAGAACGACAGCTCCTTCCATACAAAGCCTCGAAAGGTGTCATCTGTATGCTGGATTGATAACTATTGTTGTAGGCGAATTCTATCAATGCTAAATGATCGCTCCAACTTCCACCGAAGTCGATCATACAAGCTCTCAACATATCTTCCACTATTTGATTAGTTCTCTCGGTCTGTCCATCTGTTTGCGGATGAAATGCAGTGCTAAAATTCAGACGGGTACCAAGAGATTCTTGCAATCCTTTCCAAAAATGAGAAGTAAATCTCGGATCTCTATCGGATATAATGTTGACTGGGATACCATGAAGCCTAACCACTTCCTTTAAATATAATGCTGCCAGCACATCGACTGTCCACTTGGACTTAATAGATAAGAAATGTGCGGATTTAGTCAGTCGATCCACAATTACCCATATAGCATCATAACCACCTCGAGTCTTAGGAAGACCCAGAATGAAATCCATACCAATACTCTCCCACTTCCATTGGGGTATATCAAGTGGTTTCAATTTACCTGCCGGTCTGAAATGCTCGGCCTTTACTTGTTGACAAACACGACATGTACTCACGAAATTTGTAATTTCCCTTTTCATGTTCGGCCACCAAAATGACCTTTTCAAATCCTTGAACATCTTAGTGCCTCCCGGATGGATAGTATATTTGGATCTATGGGCTTCTTCAAGAATCCGATTCTTTATATTAGCCTCATTCGGTACACAAGTTCTACCTTGAAATAATAATCTTCCATCATCGGCTATCGAGAAATCAGGTCTGCTACTCAAGCTTTCCTTAATCTTGACTAGCTCGAGATCAATATCTTGCAATAACTTGATTTCTACCAACAATTCGGGCTTCAGTTGCAACTGGGAAATCAATATCCGGTCATTATCAATATTGATATCCAGACTAGCCATTTGCTCCAGTAATTTCCATTCTTGTAACATAAGACTAGATATCTTAGCCGCAGGCTTCCGACTTAAAGCATCAGCAACCACATTGCCTTTGCCCGGGTGATACTCAATAGAAAAGTCGAAATCCTTTATATACTCCAACCATCTTCTTTGTCTCATGTTCAATTCCTTTTGAGAAAATAAGTATTTCAGACTTTTGTGATCCGAAAATACCGTAAATGATTCACCATATAAGTAGTGCCTCCAAATCTTCAAAGCAAATACCACGGCTGCCAATTCCAAATCATGAACTGGATAATTAACTTCATGCTTTCTTAACTGCCTAGAAGAATAGGCAATCACCTTGCCGTGCTGCATAAGCACACAGCCTAAGCCAATACCAGAAGCATCAGTGTAAACCACGAAACCACCCTCACCAGAAGGTAAGGTTAAAATAGGGGCAGTAGTCAGACAATCCTTCAGAGTCTGAAAACTCCGTTGGCATTCAATTGACCACTCAAACTTAATCTCTTTGCGGGTTAACTTCGTCAGAGGTACCGCAATCTTAGAGAAATCTTGAATAAACCTTCGATAGTAACCAGCCAGGCCAAGAAAACTCCTCACTTCAGTAACACTGGTAGGTTGTTCCCAATTCTTTACTGCTTCCACCTTCGATGGATCTACAGAAATACCATCCTTGGTAATAATATGTCCTAGAAAAGACACCTCTTGTAACCAGAAATCACACTTGCTCAACTTAGCATATAATTGGTGATCTCTCAATAATTACAAAGCCATCCTCAGATGCTCGGCATGTTCTCTTTCACTCTTGGAATATATCAAAATATCATCTATGAATACCACAACCCATTGATCAAGGTAGGGTCGGAACACAATGTTCATTAACTGCATGAAAGCTGCCGGTGCATTCGTTAACCCAAAAGGCATAACGACAAACTCATAATGGCCATACCGGCTACGGAAAGCTGATTTATAAATATCCTCTTCTTTAATCCGTAACTGGTGATATCCAGATCGAAGATCGATCTTAGAAAAATAAGAAGCTCCAGTAATCTGGTCAAATAACTCATCAATCTTTGGCAAAGGATACTTGTTCTTGACAGTCAACTGGTTAAGTTGCCGATAATCGATGCATAATCTCATCGAACCATCTTTCTTCCGAACAAACAATACAGGAGCTCCCCAAGGGGAAACACTCGGGCGAATAAAACCCTTCTCGAGTAATTCCAACAATTGCTGCTTCAATTCCCGTAATTCCGCAGGAGACATGCGATAAGGGGCTTTAGAAACAGGAGACGATCCAGGAATAAGATCAATAGAGAATGTAACTTCACGCTGAGGTGGAAGTCCTGATAACTCCTCTGGAAATACGTCCGGAAATTCTCGGACAATAGAAATGTCCTTAATCTCCATCTGCTGTTCAGGGGATGCAAGAACAAAAGCCAGAAAAGCTTCGCATCCACGCCTCAATAACTTATCAGCACGAAGAGTCGAGATAAGAGAGATAGAACTAGGGTGTTTCACTCCCTTGAAGGATAATCCGGGGTGTCTAGAAAAAGACACGGAACAAGAACTACAATGAACATTGGCCTCATACCGAGCCAACCAATCAGCTCCTAGGATTACATCGTAATCCTTCATGTCCATACAAATCAAATCAGCTGGAAAATTCTGATCGTTTACCATAACCTTACTAGAAGGATAGTAATGCTGAATTGCTGATTTAGAACCAATAGGGGTTGATATTTCTAACGGAGAACTCAATAAAACAGGTGCCATAGCTAAAGATTTAGCAAATCTCCGTGAAATAAAAGAATGTGTTGCACCAGTATCAATTAGAACACAAGCTGGCAAGTCGAATATAACAAGAGTACCTTTGACGAGTCCACCCTCCTCGGCGATATCTTTTTCCTTTGCATGGAGAGCCTGGAGCCTGCCTTGAGGCTTCTTGAAATTCAGAGGTTTTGCCGGGATAGCTTGTTCCGATAATAAAGGACAGTTGGGTATACGGTGTTCTTTACTTCCACACCACAGACATGCACCTAGCTTGCGCCAACAATCTTCCATCTTGTGACCAGGACGATCACAATATCGGCATACGCCCTTGAATGGAATCATAGAATCAGGTTTCTTGTCTTCTTGACACGACATTTTGCCTTTCCACGAACCAGAACCAGAACTTGAACCAGAACTAGTAAAGGGTCTTTTCTTGCTCGGGTCAGTGCCAAATCCAGGTTTAACATTCTTGAGTGCCTTCGGTTGCTCTTTCTTGTTACCTTGACCACGAATCCTTTCAGTCATTTCCAAAGTATCTTCTAATATTTGTGCCTTTCTTACCATCTCAGAATATGTAGAAATTTCCAGTGGTGCAAGTTGATTGATATAATGAAGTCGAAGACCATTGAGGAAACGCTTCGCCTTCATTCTCTCAGTCGAAATAAGATGTCTTGCATAACGAGAGAGTCGTGAAAACTGAGCCTCATATTCTGATACCGATAAACTTCGCTGTTTTAAAGCTGCGAATTCTGTTCCCTTCTTTTCTTGCACGCGGTCAGAAAAATATTTATCATTGAAATATTCCTCGAATTCCTCCCACGAGACTTGTTGATCTCCGAGAGTCGGCTTAACAGACTCCCACCAAGCACGTGCATCACGTTCCAGTTGGAAAACGGATAAAAGAACACGTTCTTGGTCAGTGCATTGCATGACCTCAAAAATTCTTGCCATCTCGTCGAGCCAATTCTCGGCTTCATCGGGATCAGTTGAACCAGCGAATCTAGGCGGGTTCATTCCTCGGAAATTCCGATATAAATCACCAGTGCCATGAGCTGCGCCATGAGGTGCCGCTCCAGCTCCAGCTCCTGCCTGAGCCAGTGCATTCAAGGCTTGCGTAAGTCCTTGAACTGTACGCTGTAAATTCCTCATCTCAGCACGATTGGTTGCCATTTCTAGTTAAGTGCCTATATAAAATTGTTACTCGGATTATTTATGAGAGAAGAACTTCTTAGATGAGAAGAGAAGAACTAGATAAGAAGAACATGATTATGGTTAAATAACTTAACCCAAATTTCTACCCAATTCTCACAAGGTTGTTTTCTTAAGCCTATAACCAATAAACCTATAACTTTAAAGTGAAATACCTAGGACAAATTGAACTTGGCTCTGATACCAACTAAACTGTCACGCCCCGATGCGGAATCTCGGGACGTACGGTTAGGGGCAAGCGAGCAATAATTCCGAACCATTGCAAACCATTGCACAAAAGGTTGGAAAAGATAATAATCAGAGTTTTATTGATAGTAAAGTTGAGTACACTGGGTAGAACAACTATATCCAAATAATAAGTAAAATACTAGAACAATCTCTCACTAATACTAGGGGTACAAACTGACTCAATAAACTAAAACTATCTCTCGATATCACTCCAGCCCATTCCCGACAAGTTCATCACCTGGAAAGAGAGGAAAAGTAGGAGTGAGTTAAACGCGCTCAGTAGATAACCACAAACAGGTTTACGTAATTAACCATTGATTTCCAATTTATATGAAATGCAGTAAATAAAGAATGACGATACGATAAAAGAAACAATGTAAAAGATATCTTGCAAAGTCAAGAAATATAACAATTTACCAAGTAATGAACAAGTAAAGTAACAGTAGAGAATTTGGCCAGCAAGTATGTTACACATGTAACCAAGTAAATACGCACGAGTCAAGTAACAAGAGTTTGTCATAGACGTAACATGTCAAGTCAAGTATTCGGGTGCAATGCCTCACCCTGTCATAAACATCCCAATGGGCTCAATATCTTTTCGGGCGCTCTCCCCAGGACCAGACCGGGCCCTTATGATGCGTTGGCATTTCATTTCAATTGGATCACCGATCCCCCGTCTAGACATAGTCAATTATGGCCAATATAATCAGATGAATTTCTGTCGGGTACAAGATGTAAAGGACGACACTTGCCTCCTTTGATTCAAGAGTATAACCACGATGAAAAACTCAAAACAAGGTAGTCGTACGGCAAACACCGGGCCGTACTCACATGAGTAACGAGTCACGGGGCCAAGAATGAACGGTTGACAGTAAGCCGTTCGAGAGAGAGAAGTAAGTTCCGAAGAACGAATATACGAACCATTCGGGTCGTATTTTAAGAAATACGGTTCAAGAGAATCCGTATTAAGCATAACGATAATGTCTAATTATAAGATAATTTATGCAAAATAGTTACCGGGTTGCCAATAACAATTAAACCAACCAATTTCAGTTTAATGTCCATTGATCAATTCCGGGCTCAAATATGACCGAAGATTATCCAAGGGTAATCGATCAATTAATCAAGTTAAAACAATAGTCATGATGTAACCGTAATTTACCACGGTAAAAATGTTCTACGGTAAAAAAAAAATGTAAAGTTTGCCGGATGGAGTGTCCGGCTAATTGGTCAAAGACTTGCCATAAGTCGGCGAGTAATTTTCTGGTTTACAGTAATTTACAGAAATTACCTATGGTAAAGTTTAACTATTTACCATACTTATTCAATTTATCCAAAGTTACAAGTGAATTTCAATGATTTTCACTTTAAACAATTTATCAAAATAGATATTGCAAATAACAGAAATTTACTCATGTCATTATCTGTTATTTATGTGGATTGTCAATGTTTACTAATTAACATTGTTAAATGGGTCAAAATAGCAAAAAAATCAGTTTTCTGGAAGTTAAACGGATGACAGTGGGCCGTTAAACCTACTGGCTGTAAAACGGTTATCATTGGGCCGTTTTATACAAGGCGGGCGGTTCTAATTGGGCCGTTTGTATAAGTCGGGCGGGCAGTTCTGAACCGTCTAAGAGATAAAGCGGTCCGGTTGGAACCGTTAATCCCTGTAACACGAGAATAGCGAAACAGAAGCATAAATCCGGCGTTTTATGCATTTGAGTACGTAAATAAATGGAAAAGCATGGTTTCTACAAGCTAACATGATGCCCTTTCATTCCATTTATCAAATTCAAGGTTTGTGCCATGGTTACCTATGAATGGGGAAGGAGATGAACAGTAGACTTGCAGAGCTTCTTCACAGCAGCAAGAACCCTTTTGTGTTTAAGAGATGTTTAAGGGGGCTTCCTCTACTTATAGGTTTGGAAGAGGAGTGTTTAATCTTCACACACGGTTTGGTCAGAGCCGCAAAATCCTTTGCATTGTTGACAACGTGTTTCTGCCAACCAAAACACGGTTTCACGTGTTTCTTAAGGTAAGGTTAGCCTAATCTAAGCCTAATCCAAAAGATTAAGGAATGGTTAACTAAGACCTCAATTTAATGTTACTAAATGATTTTTAATGAATTGGACCCAGAAGACAAAATTACTAATCAAGATATGCTCTTTCATAATATGATTTTTATGAAATTTTATCACGAGGTTTATTGTTAATCTCCCAATCTTAAGATTAAAATAATAATTTAACCCAATGTTCAACGGTTTAGTCGATAGAGAGAGTTTCTGATTTTTACCGATGAAACTTCAGAAGACAAAGTTGCTAAGAAAAATACCCTCTATCAAATGTGATTTTTACAGATTTTTCTAAGGTAGTTGTATTTTCGTATGAATAGTATTTTCCACGTTTTTAAGTCAGGCTTAAATCACTGATTAAGCCATGTAAATGATTTTATTAGGGTCAAGTACAGAAGACCAAAGTGTTTACCATGGTCTTTACTAATTGATTACCATTTTTTGGAATTTTTTTTATATGATAGTCAAAATTTTTACTATTTACTATTTACCACAGTCACTATTCAACATTTAATATTTGTACAGAAACTCGGGGTCTTACAATAGCGATGACTGATACGTCAGAAGCTCTTGCTTGTGTCGAGCTTGACCTTTCCGCTCCAAGAAAAGAAAGAATGTGGATAGATATGGATGGGACAAGATTTTGGCAGACAGTGAATTATCATAGAGTTCCACATTTGTGTAAGCTGTGTCACAAACTTGGACACGTGGAGGATGAATGCAAAAGAAAATTGGGTAACATGGTGACCAACCAACCTATGAAAGATGCTGATAAATTGCCAGGAAGGAAGGTGATATTGGCCAGTGTAGCTAACCCCCATGTTGCTCGACAGGATGCCTCAATGAAAAACATGTTTGATATTCTACAAGGCAAAGACTGTTCAGAGCCGGGGATGTCAGAGGATTTAGTTACTCATACCCAAAACTCTAATGTTGTTCAAGTGCACTCCACTGCTCTATTGGAAAATGTTATGCTTGAGATTAACAGTGTGCTTATGAACCAACAGCAGGCTCAAGCTTCAGAGCTCCCTTCATCCCAAATTCTGTCTGACAGTTCTGATTCTAAAAAGCAATTAAGTGATCAAGGACAGGAAATTAACTCAGGTTCTCAAGGATATCTAGATAAGTATTTGGTCAAGGGGAAGGTCATAAATTGCTTGGAAAATGGATCTGGAACAGATAAAATAATAGACACATTTGAAGCTGAGGCTAATGCTCAGATGGGTAATAATGAAGATGCAGTGGGCTTGAACATAGACACCGGACAGAGTGAAAGCCAACATAACCAAAGTGTTTTGGGTAACAACAATTTTCTCAATGTCAATAAAATGCTTTCATCTTTCACCCAAGTAATTGGGGATCTGTCTGTGGCAGAGCAATCCAGTTCAGAGAATATATTTATGCAGGATGCCTCACTAGAAAATGATCAAGGGAAATCCAATTCTGAGCATACAGACCGAAATATGAAACATCCAGGGAATAAAATGCAACAACCCCTGACAAGGGCTGAAGCTAAGCACTTAGCTGGTGGTACTCAACTTTCTTCCTTTTCCCAATGATTGCCTCAATATTAATTTGGAATATTCGGGGCATTGGCAATGCTAAATCTATGAGAAGCTTAAAAAACCATATTTTCAGGAATGATGTTCAGATGGTCTGCATAATTGAACCAAAAATATCATCAGATAGAATAGAGGAAATCAGGCTAAGAATTAAATTTGACCATGCCTGTGTGAATCAGGAAGTTAACCGAAAAATTTGGTTGTTGTCGAAACATTCTTTTTCTGTTTCGGTTGTGCAAAAACATCCACAATTCCTCACTGTGCAGTTGCAAAGTGCAGGCTGCATAGATTGTTTGGCAACATTCGTGTATGCCTCATGTAATGTGGTTACCAGAAGGGAGTTGTATGAAGATCTAACACAATTTGGAGGCGGAACAAATCAGCCATGGTGTGATGACCCAGAGCTCCGGATATCGATATACCGATAACATCGATACACCGATACCAAGAACTGGGGAAGCCACCCAAGAGACTGATGAGGCCACTGAAGGGTTAGTGGAGTTTGCTGAGGAGTTGCATAACGAATTGAGACCGCAGACGCGCAATATTAATTAGGACAGCAATTAATAAATAAGTGCGGAAGCAATTTAAAATATCAGAGTGGTAAAATATATACAATAATCCAGATTTATAAAATAACAGAGGTCCACTGCACAACTACACGGGGCATACCCCGGCCCAAAAGAACAAAAAGACAAACCGACAACAGCTGGCACTCTAACGACGGTCGGCACAACCACGAGAAGAACCGGCGGACGACTGGGGCGGCTCACCTGAAAGAGGAAAGGGTGAGTCACAGCCAGACTCAGTAGGGGTCACGCGGATCCCTACCTCATTAAGCAGACAAGCAGGCAAATGTAAAAGTAATTAGAGCATGCATTTAAATAATAACCAGGCAGATGCACAAATTAATAAATAATAACGACAGGAAGTAAATCTACCAACAGAATAAACTATCACTAACCAAGTGAAGTGAGAGACAGAATGACCCACTAGAAGAACAAGACTAGATGCGTCCACCGACGACTTATACTGCGTCTCGGCAACTCGCAAGTCTGGAACGTGACAAGCGAGAGGCGTAACAGGACCAAACCAAGTACTAGTCAGAGCAACACTCGTCAGTGCCAGTCCAAGTCTCAGACCACGTGTGCACACACTGACTCCTGCCTAGAGCCAGGTCTCTAGCTAGTTTCCCCCCCCCCCCCCCCCCCCGTTGGACGCAACGGTAACCGCAGGGGCCCACGGTAACTAGCTTACAAGCCGTTCATTGGGAACACCCCTCCACCTCTCCCGGGTGGGACGACACGCTCAGTCGCTGGGCTACGACTAGTGGTTCCATCACAAGGAAAGAGAAAGTAATTCCATCCGGATCTAATAACAAGCCATCAGTCATAAAACAACTTAAACATGGCACATATATATCGTGGAATGCATTAGAAATTGACCATGCATGCTTTTAAAAACTAGGGGAATGTAATGGTCTAGGTCTACCGCGTCACAGGGTGTGACGGTCGGGAAAGGGTGCGCTACAGGTCTGTGACGCGTCCCAGGCGGACCGCCAGGTCTAGGCTGTAACGCGCCAGGGCAAGGGCGTTACGCGAACGTAACGCGCCTCCCCTGAGCCGTTACGCCACGCGAAGCTATAAAAAAAGAGTTTTCTACAACGATCAGGCAGGGTGTGACGCAAGCCCGGAGACGCGTCACGAGGCCCTGACGGCCGCCCGACGGACCGTCAGACCAACCGCCTTACTAGGTCAACTATTGTAACGACCCGAGAATCCGATTACCGGGAAGGCCCGATAACCCGAGACTCGCACCGCCGCCCACGAGCCGGGAGGGCTCGGAAGGGCTAAAAGGAGTGTGGAGGCACAAGGAAATAGGAAATAAAGCAGGATAATTCAACAATTAACAGAAATAAATAAACAACTACAACAGAGTCCAGTCCTACAGAAAGTACAGTCTAAAGCAGTAAAACGTACCACATGCCAAGTGAACACTCGGCCCGGCAAGCTGGCAACTGAGAACCTCCGCTCTGCACCCTCGAACCGCGAGGAAGAACCGTCACACCTGAAAAGCAGGGAATGAGTCTCCAAAACAGAGACTCAGCAGGGATCCCGCGGAACCCCAACCGGAAACAACGGCGGTAGCGGAAAGGAAGCTACAACTACAGCAGGAACAGCAAACCGGTGGCCGATCAAAAACTCGGCACTACAGCTACTCCTACTGCCAGAAGGCAGACCTCGATCACACAGTCGAAGCTACCGAACCACGCTAGTACCACCTACCGAAGTAAGAACACACGGCAACCATGCCGTAGAGGCATGTCCCCCGGACACAGTCGACCTAGACACGCTATCCAAGGTGTAACCCCGACCATCCGATCGCGGGTACCGCACAACAAGACCCAACCTCGGTAAAGCCACTAGCACTAATCTCACGGCGCAAGAACCGACACACGCGTCAAGGTGAAACAACCGAACTCACCGGTCAACACGACCAAAAACCCGAAAGTCAAAGACACAGAGACTGACAGTCTGTCACTCCGTACTCGATAGGAGTACCACCCACTAGAAGCACAGCCGGTAGCGTCCCCTGATGTCTTACACCGCACCGCAGGTGAACCGCCTGACGTGGTAGGTCCTACCCGAGGCGCGAACACCGTACAAGTAACCACAAACAAGTAACTAGCTGGGGTCACGTCCGTCGACATGGGTCCAACCGCCCCCAACCACGTGTGCACACACAGACCTTGCGTCACTAGGTCTGGTCCTCTGACCGGTTTTCCCCCGTAGCCGAACTCTGGCTACCGACGAGGGGCCTACGGTAACTGGTCCACAAACCGTCTCGAAAGGTGGGTGCCCGTACACCACTCCCAGGTGAGACCAGCACCTCGTACTGGTGGGCTACGACTAGTGGAGGGTCACTGAAGGAGTAGACTCTCAACTCAACGGAAAACAACGTCCGAATCCGACGACGTACGGGGACAACCCCGCGTACCGGTCCCGTCGCACGGTGACCACAGTCGGAGAAGAAACAGGACTCACAGTCCACGGCCACGCACGCACCGTGCACTAGAGTCGAGAAAACTCAAGTGGGGCTAAGCCACTGGACTCTGGACAGTCCTCTAGACACACTACAGCCAACGGTCCTTGAGTCACAAGACTCGGGGTCAAGACCGTTGCACGCAACAGCACAAGGCCGTCGATCTAGCCCAATCTCTAGGTCCAAAACTACGATATCACGAATACCGAGATAACACACGAGTTGCCAAGACCATTCCCTTGGGAAGGGAACGCAAGGGACAAAGGCCACTCACACGGGCCACACGGAAAACACAGAAGCACGATTCCCAAGGTAGCACACAAGCCGCCACGACGATTTCCCATCTTGAAGCAAGCGGGAAACCTCCAGCCCCAGGCCGGACAACTGGACTCACAGTCCAAGGCCAAACACATGGCCCACACGGGAATCGCCTTCCAAAGGAACCCACGATATGCGGGGGAGACCCCACCGCACACACACCGACACACCGTGACTCGATCAAGCGTAACACAAGAGCCCGGAACACTTGGGGTCACCCGGACCCACCACACCTACGGGCACGCTAATCGAGGTAACACGGTCCCTCCTGACACCCCAAAAAATACAGACACAGAACCCATGGGGTGTCTGGGATACACACAAGGCCGGAGGTCGACCACTGGGTCCCAACCGGGTCGACCGGAGACCAACACAATGCGAACGGACGCTAAAAGGTCACCCGGACCCTTAAGCGCATGGGCACGTAAAACGAGGTAAAGGAACCTCCAGACACCCCAAAACACGGTCACGGAACTCCACTGGGTGTCCAAGGCACACACGGCCCAAGGGGAGCACGATCAGCCGCAGACCGCCCGCCCCGGGCAGCCCGGCTGGTCCCTCCAAGAACGCGCTACACGTGCATAGCGCGTTCAGCCAGAACGCGCTATACGCGCCTAGCGCGTTCAACACGAACGCGCTACATGACCATAGCGCGACCAGGCCAGGTCGCGCTATGATCCTATAGCGCGACAACCAGAATGCGCTGGGGCCGTAAGGCGCGACCCAAAATCGCCTTACTGTTCATCTTCTCCGATGAACGCGCCCTGTCGGGGCAGCGCGACCTTCAAGAACGCGCTACCCAAGGCTAGCGCGTTCTCAGTCCGTGCCCGAAAATGGTGGAAACCATGGGAAAAATCATTCCACGCCCCGTTCACCCCCAGGTGAAGGGGAAACAAAAGGGGAAACCTTCCCCAAGCCCCTAGGCATGCATCTAAACCCCTGGATCGCCCAAAAACACCATAAAACGGGAGATCCGGCTCACACCCCACAAACACACATTTTCCCCAAAACGCCCCGTTTAGCCCGCTCGGCTCACCACGGCCTACGAAACTTGCGGGGAAGGAAGTACACGGGCTGAGGGTCCATCACCCTACCTCCACCGAAGAAACGACGCGTCGTGGACGCCGATCCACGAAGAAAACGCCGCGAAACCCTCACCGGCTCGCGATCGCGTCACCAAGCTTCCACGCGCCTCCTCCGCCTCGATCCTCGACTGTCCTCACCCGCATCCTCGCCCGCGCCACCTCCACCTCGCCCCCGCCTCGCTCCGTCGGCCGCCGGAGAAGAGAGGGGAGAAAGAGGGCGTGAGAGAAGAGAGAGGGAGGGAAGAGAGAAATGAGAGGGGGAGAGAGAAAAGGGTTAGTATATATAGGAAAACCTGAAAATTACAGAAATTCAGAAAATTATGAAAAATTACCTCCGCGATCCTCGGGAAGAGCACAACGCAGTGGTAACGTCCCGGAGTCGGAGAACGCCACGGTTTGCCCTGCAAAGAGTTCCGAAGGCACATCAGGGAAAAACACGTGTAAAGCACAAAATACACTCTGAGACCCACTAAAATGATCCGAAAAATATCCGAAAAATCCGGGGCATTACAGCCCTCCCCCCTTAAAGGAATTTCGTCCTCGAAATTCACGACCAATCACGAAGTCCCAGGGGAAGAACACTGAATCAACTGACACGCTGTCAGAGCCCCAGCACAGAAAACCACGATTCTCACGAAAACACGAATCCTGAGGAACACAGCCAGACTCACAATCACACACAACACCTCGCTCCTCGCGCCGAGCACACTGGCCAGCAGAGCAGGCATATACCAAAGGACACAGTCCGGCATCACCTCAGTCAATGCGAGAATCCACCATGGCACCGCAGCCACAATCTCGCTCACCGAGGAATCACAACCCTCGACACGAACAACAGCTACAGATTCATCCAATGGTCGGCAGACAAATCGCACATCAGCTTCGCAGCCAGCTGACAGATTGCATACCCTCCTCAAGGGAGCAACCAAAACAGAGCCTCCACCAGCTCAAGCAGTCATCCCAGCAGACCGCAACCAGCTCATCGGCTCCACACCAAGGAACACCTCACACATGGCAAGCCGAAAGCCGGACATAACACTGCGCCAACTCTTGTCAGAAGACAACCTTCGACAAAGCCCAGATCCCGTCTGGAAAGGCACATCACATGATCAGCCACCCAAGGCCTCGCTGGCACACGGTTCTCGCCATGCTCGAGCCCCAACAACCAGCATCTTATCTGTGAAAAGACCACATGCCGACGGTCACCAACCGCTCGCTCAAGTTCTTCCTTCTTTCCTGGTCCTCCACCGGGTCCAAAGAAAACATTCCAAACCTCAGCAAGCCATCCGTCGACTCCCACACAGACTGATGCCACATCTCGAGCTGCACTCCTCTCGGACTCCGCATCCGAGTTCGAACATCACGCCAACTCGACCCTCTCGGGGAGCACAACAAAACCAAATGATGGATCCTGGTGTCTTCAGTCATCACCTCACTGGACTCAGACTTACAGGGGAACCATCCCACGCTGGTCACCAAACCAGGGATAACCATTGCGACACCAACGTCCTATCAAGGACCACCAATCCGACGCCAATCTCACAAAAAGGCCTCCGCCCACAGGCGTCACTCTTCTATCTGGTCTCATCAAATCCTTCGATCAATCCAAGTGGACACCCGCCAATCCCGATTCCGCCCTTACCACAGAGCCACGGGACACCACCTGAACAATGCTCACGGCGACCTGGTTGTCGACACCACGACCAAAGCACTTTGGGTCCCCGATCGATTATACATCTCACCGCCACAATCCGACAAGACCATAAAGCCAACAGACGCTGCTGTGGTCGGTCACACGGTTAGGCTCACCAACCACTCACAGCCGCCAACCGGGACCCATAGTCTGCCAGAGACCACATCCTCAAAGCACGATCTCAACCGAGGACACGATTGGGAACACAAGTCAGACACCAAGCCACCGACTCTAACCAACACGTCCTCGACCTCCGTCAGGCGACATCCTCAACAACCTCATCCAGGTCCAATACCGACGCCTGACACGGCTTCCTTCACAGGAACAGGGTACTCATGCGGCGCACTAGCCAGCACATTCCCCAACACTCCATCCTGCCAATGCCAACAACCATAATACCTCGAACAACGGCACGGCAACAACACGTTTCACACCGAGGAACCCATCCTCCGATGCTCAATGCAAAATCAGGAATCCGCCCGTAGCAACCAACGCTACGATCCTGAACTAGTGGGTCACAAGCCCACCACGCTTCCGCTGCGCACTCAGATCCGCGCGCACAGCCGAGAAAGCAAACACCGCCCAACCAACACTCGTTCTTCCGGAACAGTGCCAGCACCCTCACACGACAAGGGAATGGGCACGACTCCTCACGGGCAACCGCCTTGCCAAGACAAGGAGCACGTCTCGCATAGACTTCATGGCACACAAGGCCAACCAATCCGAACACACAGTGCAAGACGACGAACCTTAGCCCAACACAATCTCTCCAACCAAAGGAGAAACCAGCGCACTTCTGACCAACGGAAGAACTCCATGCTCGACCTGACCTCAAACCTCGCGCACGCTGGAAACAGCACCATCCAGCACCAAGAAAAAACATCGCTTCCGTCAGGTCAGCGCCTTCGACACACTCGACGAGTGTCACGTCGGACCATAGTCACAACATCTACCGATGTACCACCGCCGCAATTCCTCGAACTGCAACACGGCATGCCAAGAGCCGCAACACGAGCCATAACAACAACCGCCGACGCTCATCCTCGAGTCCCGAACTCGCCGTGGAGCCTTCACATCTCAAGCCAACTCCAAGGCGAACACAACCCAATCGCACACAAGAGCGCAGGAGCAAGACTTACTGGGACACCACAGCCCAATCCTGTCTCGAAATCCGCAAAACAATCGGAACCGACACGTCATTTCTGATGCCACAGAGCACGATAGGACATCAGGCTCGACGAAACGGTAGCTCACCGAGAAGATCCTCCACTCACCCGAGCACACTTCTCGATCAGAACGCCTCAGGAGCTGGACAAACGCTGGAGTGGCCAACACCGACAGCAGCTCCCTCAGAGCACGCTCACGGCCACTTAACCACGAAAAATCCTCTCCAGCCACCTGACCACGCCGCAGATTCCTCGAACGCAGCACCGCGAGCTCACGCCTGCCAGCAACCTCTGCCCAACGCAGCACAACCAGGGCCACCACCGATGAGGGAGAAGGCTCTCGACCTCGATCCTTAGACCCCATGCTGGCATGAAAGCCGCGGACAGCAACCACCTTCACAGCGCCGCACAGCGCACCCAAGCTCTCAAGCGAGAAACAAAGCGAAAAAACAAGCACAAAACCCTATGCCAGCTGCCGACTGTATTGGACCTTATGGACTCTTATCACTGTAATATCCCGAATTCCTATGTACGTCCACAACCACCGCTCTGATACCAGCTGTAACGACCCGAGAATCCGATTACCGGGAAGGCCCGATAACCCGAGACTCGCACTGCCGCCCACGAGTCGGGAGGGCTCGGAAGGGCTAAAAGGAGTGTGGAGGCACAAGGAAATAGGAAATAAAGCAGGACAATTCAACAATTAACAGAAATAAATAAATAACTACAACAGAGTCCAGTCCAACAGAAAGTACAGTCTAAAGCAGTAAAACGTACCACATGCCAAGTGAACACTCGGCCCGGCAAGCTGGCAACTGAGAACCTCCGCTCTGCACCCTCGAACCGCGAGGAAGAACCGCCACACCTGAAAAATAGGGAATGAGTCTCCAAAACAGAGACTCAGCAGGGATCCCGCGGAACCCCAACCGGAAACAACGGCGGTAGCGGAAAGGAAGCTACAACTACAGCAGGAACAGCAAACCGATGGCCGATCAAAAACTCGGCACTACAGCTACTCCTACTGCCAGAAGGCAGACCTCGATCACACAGTCGAAGCTACCGAACCACGCTAGTACCACCTACCGAAGTAAGAACACACGGCAACCATGCCGTAGAGGCATGTCCCCCGGACACAGTCGACCTAGACACGCTGTCCAAGGTGCAACCCGACCATCCGATCGCGGGTACCGTACAACAAGACCCAACCTCGGTAAAGCCACTAGCACTAATCTCACGGCGCAAGAACCGACACACGCGTCAATGTGAAACAACCGAACTCACCGGTCAACACGACCAAAAACCCGAAAGTCAAAGACACAGAGACTGACAGTCTGTCACTCCGTACTCGACAGGAGTACCACCCACTAGAAGCACAGCCGGTAGCGTCCCCTGACGTCTTACACCGCACCGCAGGTGAACCGCCTGACGTGGTAGGTCCTACCCGAGGCGCGAACACCGTACAAGTAACCACAAACAAGTAACTAGCTGGGGTCACGTCCGTCGACGTGGGTCCAACCGCCCCCAACCACGTGTGCACACACAGACCTTGCGTCACTAGGTCTGGTCCTCTGACCGGTTTTCCCCTGTAGCCGAACTCTGGCTACCGACGAGGGGCCTACGGTAACCGGTCCACAAACCGTCTCGAAAGGTGGGTGCCCGTACACCACTCCCAGGTGAGACCAGCACCTCGTACTGGTGGGCTACGACTAGTGGAGGGTCACTGAAGGAGTAGACTCTCAACTCAACGGAAAACAACGTCCGAATCCGACGACGTACGGGGACAACCCCGCGTACCGGCCCCGTCGCACGGTGACCACAGTCGGAGAAGAAACAGGACTCACAGTCCACGGCCACGCACGCACCGTGCACTAGAGTCGAGAAAACTCAAGTGGCGCTAAGCCACTGGACTCTGGACAGTCCTCTAGACACACTACAGCCAACGGTCCTTGAGTCACAAGACTCGGGGTCAAGACCGTTGCACGCAACAGCACAAGGCCGTCGATCTAGCCCAATCTCTAGGTCCAAAACCACGATATCACGAATACCGAGATAACACACGAGTTGCCAAGACCATTCCCTTGGGAAGGGAACGCAAGGGACAAAGGCCACTCACACGGGCCACACGGAAAACACAGAAGCACGATTCCCAAGGCAGCACACAAGCCGCCACGACGATTTCCCATCTTGAAGCAAGCGGGAAACCTCCAGCCCCAGGCCGGACAACTGGACTCACAGTCCAAGGCCAAACACATGGCCCACACAGGAATCGCCTTCCAAAGGAACCCACGATATGCGGGGGAGACCCCACCGCACACACACCGACACACGGTGACTCGATCAAGCGTAACAGAAGAGCCCGGAACACGTGGGGTCACCCGGACCCACCACACCCACGGGCACGCTAATCGAGGTAACACGGTCCCTCCTGACACCCCAAAAAACACAGACACAGAACCCATGGGGTGTCCGGGATACTCACAAGGCCGGAGGTCGACCACTGGGTCCCAACCGGGTCGACCGGAGACCAACACAATGCGAACGGACGCTAAAAGGTCACCCGGACCCTTAAGCGCACGGGCACGTAAAATGAGGTAAACGGAACCTCCAGACACCCCAAAACACGGTCACGGAACTCCACTGGGTGTCCAAGGCACACACGGCCCAAGGGGAGCACGATCAGCCGCAGACCGCCCGCCCCGGGCAGCCCGGCTGGTCCCTCCAAGAACGCGCTACACGTGCATAGCGCGTTCAGCCAGAACGTGCTATACGCGCCTAGCGCGTTCAACACGAACGCGCTACATGACCATAGCGCGACCAGGCCAGGTCGCGCTATGATCCTATAGCGCGACAACCAGAACGCGCTGGGGCCGTAAGGCGCGACCCAAAACCGCCTTACTGTTCATCTTCTCCGATGAACGCGCCTTGTCGGGGCAGCGCGACCTTCAAGAACGCGCTACCCAAGGCTAGCGCGTTCTCAGTCCGTGCCCGAAAACGGTGGAAACCATGGGAAAAACCATTCCACGCCCCGTTCACCCCCAGGTGAAGGGGAAACAAAAGGGGAAACCTTCCCCAAGCCCCTAGGCATGCATCTAAACCCCTGGATCGCCCAAAAACACCATAAAACGGGAGATCCGGCTCACACCCCACAAACACACATTTTTCCCAAAACGCCCCGTTTAGCCCGCTCGGCTCACCACGGCCTACGAAACTTGCGGGGAAGGAAATACACGGGCTGAGGGTCCATCACCCTACCTCCACCGAAGAAACGACGCGTCGTGGACGCCGATCCACGAAGAAAACGTCGCGAAACCCTCGCCGGCTCGCGATCGCGTCACCAAGCTTCCACGTGCCTCCTCCGCCTCGATCCTCGACTGTCCTCGCCCGCATCCTCGCCCGCGCCACCTCCACCTCGCCCCCGCCTCGCTCCGTCGGCCGCCGGAGAAGAGAGGGGAGAAAGAGGGCGTGAGAGAAGAGAGAGGGAGGGAAGAGAGAAATGAGAGGGGGAGAGAGAAAAGGGTTAGTATACATAGGAAAACCTGAAAATTACAGAAATTCAGAAAATTATGAAAAATTACCTCCGCGATCCTCGGGAAGAACACAACGCAGTGGTAACGTCCCGGAGTCGGAGAACGTCACGGTTTGCCCTGCAAAGAGTTCCGAAGGCACATCAGGGAAAAACACGTGTAAAGCACAAAATACACTCCGAGACCCACTAAAATGATCCGAAAAATATCTGAAAAATCCGGGGCATTACAACTATAGTCAAATGAAATGTAACGGTCGTGAGCTCGACCGTTACACAAACTGTGACACACCTACTTAGGTCCGTCACAGGACTGTAACGCGTCCCATGAGGACCGTTACTAATGTGACGGCTCCTGGTAGGACCGTCACACTGTTTGGGTTACGGACGGGTCAGGTTCAAAACCGAACTCCCTCCCGGTCGAGCCGGATCGACGGGAAAACATGGAAAAGCTGAAAAACCTGCCAAACCATACCATTCTACAACTAATCTATACATCAAAACATAAAAACGATGCCCATGAAGTGATTTTCAAGAATTTATGGCTAAATTACATTACCATGGGATTTTCATAGAAATCGAGGAAAACGACATTAGACGGACGTGCATGTGATGCCAATGCGATCCTAGCGAGACAAGGATTCCATCCCCCTACCTTAATCGCGACGAAAACGGTGATTCGGTGCCGAACGGACGAAGGGACGCCGCGGCTACTCTCGACCCCACGCGCCTCCTCGTACCGCGGATCGAGACAAAGTTGGCGTCCACGCGATCCTCGCGTCGTGCCCGTCCCGACGGTACCTCCCGTGCCTCGATCGGGGCCCATCCGGACCGAATCCGAGAGAGAGGGAGAGGAGAGATCATGAGAGGGAGAGAGGAAGAGAGAGAACAAGTGAGGGAGAGAGAGTTCGATGGGAAGAGAGAGAGATAGATATATATATATATATATATATATATATATATATATATATATATATAATTATTATTATTATTATTATTTTTTAAAATCTTAACTCTAATTGCCATTAACCTTAAACAAATTCCAATAAATGCCAAATGAACGCCTAAAAATCCGTAAAAATAGCCAAAACGACCAGGACAAAGCTTAGATCCGAACTGCTATGAATCCGCTAAGGCACGAGCGCTACATCCCCTCCCTCCTTAAAGAAATTTCATCCTCGAAATTTAAACAGAAGGCGAAAGGAGGCAACTGCAAAATTAAAGCATACCTTGGAAATAAAAGGCTGGCTTCCCGCGTGGCATAAAATAGACTCGCTTGTATCTACAGTCAACCACGGCACCATACAATTCCAGCCAGTCCATGCCTAGAATAGCGTCATATTCGGCCAATTTCAATGCATAAAGCTTCACATGCATCTGCCGATTGCTGACGACAATAGTGGAATCTTCCAGGCACACTGGAGTGGACATGAAATCTCCAGAGGGTAACTCCACGAGCAAGTTATAGGACACTTCGGTCATTGGTTCCCCAATGCAAGCAAGAAAATTCTCGGACACAAAAGAATGAGTTGCACCAGAATCGAAACGAACATGAGTTGGACGACCGAAAATTGAAACCGTACCTTCTACCAGATTAGCTGCCACAGCTTCTGCACGAGTGATGTGAGTGACCCTACCTCTCGGAGGACGGCCGGCTGCAGAAGACTGCTGGGAAGGAACTGGAGCAGGTAGATAAGACGGCTGGGGTTGAGGCGGCGGAGGAAGACGAAACTGAGGCTGCTGCGGGTGGGTAAACTGCGAGAACTGCACTGGCTTCGGCTTCAGCGGACAGTCTCGGACTACGTGACCCGACTGATCACAGCGGTAACAGACGATCGGCAAAGAACACGGCACGTCTGGATGACTGCCACCACACCTCGGACACGGACGCTGCTGACCACCGGAAAAATCTTGGCACGGTCGAACAGAAGGAACGGACAGCTGACTCGAATCGGAAGGCGCCGAATGCTCAAACTTCCTCTTCGACTTCTTATTCTTGAATTGCCGGAAATCAGAGTCAGGAGAAGAAGAAACACCGCTGACAGCAGGAACGGCAGAAGGAACTCCTGGGACAGACGGCTGGTAAGTCGGCTGAAACTGCACAGTCGGCTGCACCATTCTGGCCTGAGAAAGCCCTCGAGTCCTCGCCATTTCCATCTCCACTGCAACAGTTGCCTGGTACGCTGAATCCAACTCTGACACTCGGGTAGCGAACAACGTCAGGCTCAATTCCACTTTCAGTCCGCGCAGAAACTGCTGAGTCTTCATAGCTTCATCAGCAAAAATATGGGGCGCGTACCTACCCAATTCGATAAACTTATCTCGGTACTGCAACACAGTCATGTCACCTTGCGTCAGCTCCAGAAATTGGTACATCTTTGCTAACTTAAGGCAGGCTAGAGTGTAAGCACACTCGAAAGCAGCAACGAACTCTGCCCAGGCGATTTACCGAAGCGGACGGCAACGGAAGGCAACCTCCCACTCTGTAGTCCACCACGTGCGTGCGGTACCTTGAAGCTGATAAGTAGCCAACATGACTCTCTCATCATCCGCGCACTCCATCGATTGGAACACGTACACAGTAGCATCGAGCCACGATCTAGCTGCCTCCGGATCTGATTGACCCTCGAAAGTCGGTGGGTAGAACAGCAGGAATTCCTTTAACGCTCTACCACGACCACCGGGCACTTCTTCACGCGGAGCAGGGTCGACAGAAGCTGGCACAGCTGGGGCAGAGGAAGTGCCACTCTCCTCCCGAGGAGCCCGAGCTTTCTTCCATCCACGAGGCAACATCTTGAATCTAGGAAACAGACGATAACGGAAAACCATCAGTAATCACGAGAAACATCCTAAGCCAACAATAAATGACTCAGTGGACTAGTTCTGGACCAGCACGAGTTTCAATTCCTAACACAAATCCCCAACACCGCTCTGATACCAACTGTGACGACCCAGAGCTCCAGATACCGATATACCGATAACATCGATACACCGATACCAAGAACTGGGGAAGCCACCCAAGAGGCTGATGAGACCACTGAAGGGTTAGTGGAGTTTGCTGAGGAGTTGCATAACGAATTGAGACCGCAGATGC
This sequence comes from Amorphophallus konjac, assembly GCA_022559845.1. NCBI lineage: Eukaryota > Viridiplantae > Streptophyta > Magnoliopsida > Alismatales > Araceae > Amorphophallus > Amorphophallus konjac. The sequence continues at coordinate 45,335,096 of CM040127.1, read as the reverse complement.
GTAATATTAATTAGGACAGCAATTAATAAATAAGTGCGAAAGCAATTTAAAATATCAGAGTAGTAAAATATATACAATAGTCCAGATTTACAAAATAACAGAGGTCCACTGCACAACTACACGGGGCATACCCCGGCCCAAAAGAACAAAAAGATAAACCGACAACAGCTGGCACTCTAACGACGGTCGGCACAACCACAAGAAGGACCGGCGGACGACTGGGGCGGCTCACCTGAAAGAGGAAAGGGTGAGTCACAGCCAGACTCAGTAGGGGTCACGCGTATCCCTACCTCACTAAGCAGACAAGCAAGCAAATGTAAAAGCAATTAGAGCATGCTAAATAATAACCAGGTAGATGCACAAATTAATAAATAATAACGACAGGAAATAAATCTACCAACATAATAAACTATCACTAACCAAGTGAAGTGAGAGACGGAACGACCCACTAGAAGAACAAGACCAGATGCGTCCACCGACGGCTTATACTACGTCTCGGCAACTCGCAAGTCTGGAATGTGACAAGCGAGAGGCGTAACAGGACCAAACCAAGTACTAGTCAGTGCCAGTCTAAGTCTCCGACCATGTGTGCACACACTGACTCCTGCCTAGAGCCAGGTCTCTAGCTAGTTTCCCCCCCATTGGACGCAACGGTAACCGCAGGGGCCCACAGTAACTAGCTTACAAACCGTTCATTGGGAACACCCCTCCACCTCTCCCGGGTGGGACAACACGCTCAGTCGCTGGGCTACGACTAGTGGTTCCATCACAAGGAAAGAGAAAGTAATTCCATCCGGATCTAATAACAAGCCATCGGTCATAAAACAACTTAAACATGGCACATATATATCGTGGAATGCATTAGAAATTGACCATGCATGCTTTTAAAAACTAGGGGAATGTAACGGTCTAGGTTTGCCGCGTCACAGGGTGTGACGGTCGGGAAAGGGTGCGCTACAGGTCTGTGACGCGTCCCAGGCGGACCGTCAGGTCCAGGATGTAACGTGCCAGGGCAGGGGCGTTACGTGAACGTAATGTGCCTCCCCTGAGCCATTACGCCACGCGAAGCTATAAAAAAAGAGTTTTCTACAACGATCAGGTAGGGTGTGACGCACGCCCGGAGGCGCGTCACGAGGCCCTGACGGCCGCCCAACGGAACGTCAGGCCAACCACCTTACTAGGTCAACTATAGTCAAATGAAATGTAACGGTCGTGGGCTCGACCGTTACACAAACTGTGACGCACCTACTTAGGTCCGTCACAGGACTGTAACGCGTCCCATGAGGACCGTTACCAATATGACGGCTCCTGGTAGGACCGTCACACTGTCTGGGTTACGGATGGGTCGGGTTCAAAACCGAACTCCCTCACGGTCGAGCCGGATCGACGGGAAAACATGGAAAAGCTGAAAAACATGCCAAACCATACCATTCTACAACTAATCTATACATCAAAACATAAAAACGATGCCCATGAAGTGATTTTCAAGAATTAATGGCTAAATTACATTAACATGGGATTTTCATAGAAATCGAGGAAAACGACATTAGACGGACGTGCATGTGATGCGAATGCGATCCTAGCGAGACAAGGATTCCATCCCCCTACCTTAATCGCGACGAAAACGGCGATTCGGTGCCGAACGGACGAAGGGACGCCGTGGCTACTCTCGGCCTCACGCGCCTCCTCGTACCGCGGATCGAGACAAAGTTGGCGTCCACGCGATCCTCGCGTCGAGCCCGTCCCGACGGTACCTCCCAAGTGAGGGAGAGAGAGTTCGATGGGAAGAGAGAGAGAGAGAGAGAGAGAGAGAGAGAGATATATATATATATATATATATATATATTATTATTATTATTATTATTATTATTTGAAAACTTAACTCTAATTGCCATTAACCTTAAACAAATTCCAATAAATGCCAAACAAACGCCTAAAAATCTGTAAAAATAGCCAAAACGATCAGGACAAAGTCCAAATCCGAACTTCTACGAATCCGCTAAGGCACGAGCGCTACACATGGTGCCTGGGAGGTGATTTTAATACTGTCCTATCACCTGAGGAAAAAAATGGAGGTACCATGGGCTTCCTAAACTCAATGACAGACTTTCAAAGTTTTGTTGCCCTGACAGGACTATTAGATGCCGGTTATGTGGGTAGTCCTTATACCTGGTCAAATAATCAGATTGGCTCAAGTAATATCAAGGCCAGACTGGACAGAGTACTCTTCAATGATATTTGGGTGGAGAAAGCGCCTGACATAACTGTCAAGCATTTGATGAGGGAACCTTCTGATCACTCTCCTCTGCTAATATATCACCCCCAATTAAATTCTAGACCTAGCAGATTTATTTTTCAACATATGTGGCTAGAAGATGAGAATTTCAAACACATAGTAAAAAATGCATGGGAATCTGCTGTTTCGAATCATCACAATGCCTTTTATAGACTTCAGCACAAGCTCAAAACCATTAAACATTTAATTAAGTAGTGGAACAAGGAGCAATTTGGCAATATCTTTGAAAGGAAAGCTAAATCAGAGGAGGCTGTTCTTTTGGCAGAATCAGTTTTTGATAATGACCCTAGTGAGAAAAACAGAATATCATTACAAAGTGTTCAAGCTGAATTAAGAAGATGCCTTCATCAGGAGGAAGTGTATTGGGGTCAGAAAGCCAGAGTCAATTGGTTGCGGATGGGAGACCGAAACACTAAGTTTTACCATCTCCAAGTAAAGCAAAAAAGATCCTGAATGACTATCCATAAGCTTAAACTTGACAGTGGCGAATGGTGCGAGGATGAATCAGTGTTGAAGGTCAAAGCGGTGGAATTTTTCCAAAAGCAATTTTATTCTACCGATCACCAAATAAAGCCTGAAATTTTGGAGCATATCCCATGTGTAATATCTGATGAGGATAATAATGCCCTCACAGTTGTTCCTGATGAAGGAGAAATTAAAGAGGTTGTTCATTCCCTGGCACCTGACAGTGCCCCGGGACCTGATGGGTACACAGGGAAGTTCTTTGTTGCATGCTGGGAGATTATCTCCGAAGATGTTATTCTAGCTATTCAGGGATTCTTCAGAGGACTGCCCTTGCCGAAAGGTACAACTTCCTCACTGATTGCCATGATCCCCAAAGTGGCCTCTCCTACTTCTTACACTAATATGAGACCCAAAAGTCTCTGCAACTTCTCATATAAAATTATATCCAGAATCATAAGTAACAGGCTGGTGGAGATCCTACCTCTTGTCATATCTGATAACCAAGGTGCCTTTGTCAAAGGAAGGAACATAGCTGATACTATTTCATTAGCTTCGGAACTGATGAAAGATCTGGGGAGGAAAGTCAGAGGCAACAACATCATTCTAAAGCTTGACATGCCTAAAGCCTATGACAGGCTAGAATGAGATTTCTTGCTAGCTGTTATGAAAGCATTTGGATTTTCTAACAGATTCTGCTCTTTGATATCTATGCTGTTAAGCAACTGCTGGTTCTCAGTTCTATTCAATGGATCACCCACAGGTTTTTTCAAATCAACCAGAGGGGTTAGACAGGGCGACCCCTTGGCCCCAACACTGTTTATAATTGCAGAAGAAGCTCTCAGTAGGGGCATTTCAAGGCTCTTCGACACTGGCCAGGTGCAGTCCTACTAGGTGCCAAGAGGATGTCAACAGATAACTCACCTTCTTTATGCCGATGATACCCTGATCTTCTTAAATGGGATGGCCAAGAATATCAAAAAGCTGATGGAATTCATTAGGGACTATGAGGAATCCTCGGGACAGAAAGCTAACAGTTCCAAGAGCAGTTTTATAGTCTCCCACAAGGCATCCGCAGCAACAATTAAACGAATCTCAGATACAACAGGTTTTCAACACAAAAGTGGGCTGCAGTCATATCTTGGAGTCCCACTTTACGAAGGGAGGAAAAGAGTATCACATTACAAGTATCTGCTTGACAAAATATGCGCCAGACTAGAGAGCTGGCAATCCAAGTATTTGTCCCAAGCAGGAAGGAGGTGCCTGATAAATTCAGTTCTTCAATCTATACCCATCTACACTGCCAGTGCCTCCTGTCTTCCAGCTACTATTATTGGTCTTATAAACAAGTTATGTGCAATTTTTTTCTGGAGTGGTACAGAAGGTCCGAAGCACCATTGGGTTTCATGGTCTAGCATCACCAAACCGATAGAGGAAGGTGGTCTTGGAATAAAGAGTCTACAGCACATCCAACTGTCTATGGTAGTCAAGCAATTGTGGAGAATTATAAATGGCAACTCTCTATGGTCTAAGTTTGCATCCTCTAAATATATCAAAGGTCATCTCAACTCTATAGAGAAGCCTTTCCCAGTAGGTGTAGGAAAGGATATATTCAGCACTGCAAAACAAATTGTGTTATCAAATACACGCTGGATTCCTATGGATGGAAACACTATAGATGTCTTGAAGCATAACTGGTGTGGCACTGAGTTGGCTCCTAACATCAGCACCCCGAAGGTTACATTAAGGGAAGCAGTTCTGACCAAACCACACAGTGTGGAATTATATCCCACAACACATTGCAAAAACCATGGGAGCTATGCAGCTTCAACAGAAGGCTGATAAATGTATGTGGGCTGCCAATATTGATGGATCTTTTTCCAGCAAATCCACTTACAATGCACTCAGACCACAAGGGAATAGAAGAATTCCATTAAAGAAATTGTGGGGTTCATATATTCCCCCAAGAGCTTCAATGTTCTGCTGGCGGATTCTCCATCTTGCTGTCCCTGTTGATTGTGCTATAAAGGACAGAGGAATACACCTTCCATCCAAATGTGTATGCTGCAACAGCAACAATAAGGAGGAAAGTATAAATCATTTATTTATGGAAAGTCAACCTGCAATGCCACTGTGGCAACACTTTAGGGTTCTTTTTGACTCCCGATGTAGATTCCCTAATACTGTCACTGGTTTTTGTTGGGATATTATAAGCACAGCTGATAATAAATCCCCGCTTGGGTATGCAGCTATCAATTCTATGATCCATATATTATGGGAGATATGGAAGGCCCGCTGCTAAAATTTGAGGATAAGGGAACCTCCATCAAAGTGATGCAGCAGAGGATTCTAAGGCAAATTGAATTCTCCATGGAGAAGGCCAAGTTCAGCAAGAATCCTACTGCTAAGGAAAGGGATGTTGACGCGGTGGCGACGTGGAAATGGATCGACGGCACTCCGATATCATGAACAGGACGGATAACTTGCTACCTCGCGTAGCTCGGCTTCACGCCGGACGGTCTCACACCGGGCGACACTCAAATCTCACAAGGGAGAAAGGAGGGAAGGAAACATATAAGAGGGAAATGCCTCTCACGTAATGCAAACTTCTTTCAATCTTCATCATGTCTAAACCATTACATGAGCCTCCTTTATATAGGAGGAGGCTATAGCAACCACACCCATAATCTTTTACAAATAGCACATATGTCCTTAGCCTAATAAAACAAGCTTACCTACCTAACTTTTGACTCTTGGGTTTTAAAAAAATAAAATACATAAAACACACATGTTTATTGACTATAACTAGCCTAATAAGACGAAAGAAAAAAATACATGTACTAATACATGTATTTTACACACAATACACACGCAATACATAAATACGTGACGTCGAGTCTTCAGGTAACCGAATCTCTGAGCCACAAGCTCGGTGCGGGGGTGCGGCGTCCGGTAGTGTGCCCGGTGTCCCCACCAACTCTCCCGGGGTGGCTGGAACTCAACTCCGTCGAGTAAGGTGGGACACCGCTCTGGTAGTGCTCCAGCAGATCTGGATCTAGGCGCTGGAGATCTTCGCTGCTGATCTAGGAATCATATGATGGTGGACGGTCCCGCCAACGGACAAGGTAGCGCTGATACACCCTGATCCGTGTAGTGGTCACCTGCTCATACAGTATCCTCTCAATATGCTCGCGCGGTGCTCTCAAGGCTGTGGGACGCACAGGGGTGGGCTCACTCTCAAGGGGAGGAGAAGGCTCGAAAGGGTCACTAGGAATCGCTGTGGGTTCCTTGTAGGCCACTAGGTCTGCCACATTAAAGGTCGAGCTAATCCCCTCTTCGGGAGGTAAGTCCACAACATAGGCATTGGCGCCAATCTTCCGCAGGATTGGGAAGGGACCATCACTACATTCTTGTAACTTTTTAACGGCTCCCGAGGGGAGTCGTTCGGGCCGGACCCGTACCATAACCAAGTCACCTTCTTGAAATTTATGGTGACGCCTATGCGAATCAGCTGACTCATGCAGACTAATGACGTGCTGTGCAAACTCTTCGACTGACTTGGACAGTTTAGACTCGAGGGGAAGGTTGGGTAGGGTGGACCCAGGGGCAAGCTCAATAGCGTGTTGTACATCACGCATGGGAGGGAGTTGAGAAGGTAAGTCCTCGGGGACGATGCCTTGGAAGTCCGGCAGTATGGTCGGGTCTTCAGTTGGGACTGAGACTCGAGACTCCTCGGGTGTGATGGTGACGTCAACAGCTAAAACAGGAGCACCCTCAGCAACCCCTCTGTTTAGCTCACCGACATTTATGGAGTCAAGGCGCCTAACTAGGTCATGACTAACCTTAGGGGCCTCAGAAACGGGTGTGATAGATGCATGAGAAGAGGGAAGGGGAGGTTTCCCTTCAGTGGGAGTTTGGAGATTCTCCTGAATTTTGAGAGTTCCAGTGGGAGTGGAGGTGGAACTCCTACCCGAGGTCACATTTGGGGGTGTCGGGTATAACTGAATCGTCCTCCCATTGTGAGAGAAAGAACACTGATGGGACCGACCAAATATAGCGAGGTCTACATCATAGATCCATGGTCGTCCTAAGGTGACGCTCCTGGCCTTCATAGGCATTACATCACATAAGATTTGTCCTTGGTATGACTGGAATTGGATGGGAATGACACATGTGGTGGTGACTGGGATAGAAGTGTCATCGACCCAAGCCACGTTGTATGGCCTTGGATGAGGGTGTGTAGGTAGACCTAAACGGGAGACAAAGTCTGAAGAGACTGCATTGATACAGCTCCCGTTGTCAAGGATTACCTTGCAGGGATGAGAGTTCACCATGATGTAGGTTTGAAAGATAGAGGTTCGACGCCAATCGTCCTCCTGGGGTGTTGAGATACAGCGAACTACACCCAATCTTTTCTGGCTAGAACTCTCAAAAATGTCTCCTACCTGCATATACTCGACATGCGTGCCATCAAATATTACATCCATTCCCTCAAACTGGGCGATGATGTCAAGATCGGCTATATATCTTTCATGTTCCATGCGTTCTAGACGGCCTGATGAATTCCTAGACCAACGTGGCATGCACGAGCTTGGACCTAGGTGATGCAATCCTGAGACTGAAAATTAGCAAGTTGTGGACCCAGCTGATATACAAAGGGTCAATTTGAAGGGATCAGTCAGGGAAAAGTTGCTCGCCCGTAGGCGAAGTAGTCGTGGAATTACCTCCTGACAATTAGGGTGCCCTAATGCGGCAGTCTATGGCCTAAAGGATAGGCTCAAGCAAGCTCTCTCTCACTGTCCACAGCGATGCACTCAGAAGACTGGCTGCAGGGATCGGGCTCTCTCTCACTGTCCACAGCGATGCACTCAGAAGACTGGCTGCATGGATCGGGCTCTCTCTCACTTCGTCGCGCGACAATTTAAAAGGATACTAAATAAGCAAGTGAGGGGAGCACGTACCTAGTTAGACTGAAAGTCTATCTTCGACCGGAGACGAAGGCAAGCGGGGACGTGCGTGCCCGCACGGCGTCGATGAAGCTTCACGGTTACAATGAATTCACTCCGTGCAGAGAGAATTTAATTATTACAAATCGCTTAGATTTTCCCACGCAGGGGAACAAATCAATCTAAAATCTTCTCCGCGCAGGGAGACTCTCGGACACTCACACTCCGTAAATTACAGACTGTGTGTCAGCGACCGGATGACTCGGCCGCCGATCGAGCCGCAGTTGTGGACTCGGGTGCCATTATCATCAAATGGTACTTATAGATATAAATAGATATTTATATAATATTGATAAACATATAGATATATACATATATATATTATTATATATCCAAGATATATATATATATTATATATATGACTCTTTTTTTCTTTTTTTTTCAAACCTCTCTTTTTTTATTTTCAAACTTTTTCAAACCCCCCTTTTTTTCAAACCGTCAATTTTCTTGTTCAAATCTCTCTTTTTTTTCTTTTTCAATTTTTTTTTTGTTCAAACTTCAACTATTTTTTTTTAAAACTCACGCGGTTGGTGGTGCAGGAAGTGGTCCGCGGGGGAGTGGGAGAATCGCTTGCAAACTATAAGAATGGGTCTAATGTTTTCATCTAGAAGACCCCAAAAAGGAAACACTTGCAAGGCTATTGACTTTTGGTTACTCCATTGGTAGCAGAGCCACACGTTGTAGTCTAGAAGGTCATCCTTTTATATTTCCGTTCCTACCAAATATTGAAGACTTGGTCCCAGAGTTATGCGCAGAAGCAGGTTTTTTTGGACTTTCACGGCTAGAGGAAGTCAAATGTCCTAGGAGCACAACGGAAACCGAGCAACTCACCAAACTCTAGATTTCCCTGTTAAAATAGAGAAAAACTCAGGCATTCCTTCCGATCTGACCAGCGATGCGCAGTGAAGGGAGATGGAGTGCAGTGGAGAGGGGCGGTGACGGGGGTGTGCGTGTGAATCGGAGAGGAAGAAAGGGGGCTCGGGTCGGGGATGCAGGGTGGTGGCATCGTGGGAGTGTAGGGAAGGCTGACTTAGGAGAGAAGATGTGCGACGGTCGGGTGGGAGATAAGGTTGTAGCAGCGGTTCGCGGCAGGGTGGTGTGGATGGAGTGAGAGGAGGGGAGTCGCCGACGGCTTGGTGAGGGTGACCGGAGGGTCGCGGTTGTGGTGGCGGGAGACGCGACGGTGGCCGCGCAGGTGGTTGTAGGTGGATGGAGGGTGCAGGCGAGGCCGGCGGGCGTCGTGGCCGGAGGAGGTTGCAGGCGGTTGCAACGGTAGGGGAGAGGGAGATGCGTGAGAGAGAGAGAGAGAGAGAGAGAGAGAGAGAGAGAGTGAGATTCAACGAGTATTAGAGGGAAACACGGGAGAGAGAGGGAAACACGGAGCGGCAAACGCGGGGAGTGAGAAGGCGCTGTGTGCGCGTGAGAGAGAGAGAGAGAGAAATAGAAAGGGGGAGAGAGAGATTAACAGGGAGAAAGAGAGAGAGAATAACATAGGGAGGGATTAAACAGAGAGAGAGGGATTAAGAGAGAGAGTGAAACCGAGAGAGAGAGAGAACGGCAGGGGAAACTTTTTTTTTCTTTTCTCTTTCTTCAAAACTTCTTTTCTCTTCTCTATCAATCGCAAGCTATTTCTCTTTTTTTCCCTTTTTTTTCTTCTATGTTTCTTTTTTTTCTTTTAACAATCTAGAGAGAGAAAGAGAGACGACGTCGGGGTCGTCGGAGACGCCGTTGTTGGGCTCTGATACCAAATCTGACGCGGCGGTGACATGAAAATAGATCGACGGTACTCCAATAACACGAACAGGACGGATAACTTGCTACCTCAGGCAGCTCGGCCTCACGCCGGATGGTCTCACACCGGGCGACACTCAAATCTCACAAGGGAGAAAGGAGGGAAGGAAACACACAAGAGGGAAATGCCTCTCACGTAATGCAAACTTCTTTCAATTTTCATCATGTCTAAACTATTACATGAGCCTCCTTTATATAGGAGGAGGCTATAGCAACCACACCCACAATCTTTTACAAATAGCACATATATCCTTAGCCTAATAAAAAGCTTACCTACCTAACTTTTGACTCTTGGGTTTTAAGAAAATAAAATACATAAAACACACATGTTTATTGACTATAACTAGCCTAATAAGAGGAAAGAAAAAAATACATGTACTAATACATGTATTTTACACACAATATACACGCAATACATAAATACGTGACGTCGAGTCTTCAGGCAACCGAATCTCTGAGCCACAAGCTCGGTGCGGGGGTGCGGCGTCCGGTAGTGGGCCCGGTGTCCCCACCAGATGTACTGAAACAGTTCAGGTTTGTCTATTGTACCAAAGAGAAACCCCCTAAGATCATCCGATGGCTTTGTCCTCTTAATGGGTATGCCTTAAATGTGGATGGGGCAACAAAAGGTAACCCGGGTCATGCTGGCGGAGGTGGTTGTATTAGAAATAGCAGAGGTGAAGTCATCTATGGCTTCTCATACTACTATGGTGTGGGAAGCAACATGGTAACTGAAGCAAGAACATTACTTGATGGGCTTAGAATACTGGTGAAGAGTGAGATTTCTACAGCTGTTATTTACTCTGATTCTAACTCTCTAGTAACTATGACTCAGTCAAATGCTCGCCCACCTTGGAGAATTTTGAAGTGGTGGGATGAAATCACTGAGACCATTAAGAAATACAGGTGGAACATTCAGCATATATATAGAGAAGGGAACACTGTTGCGGATGCTTTGGCATCTTTAGCTTGTTCCACCCGATCCAACAAGGATTTCAGAAGTTGGACAGAACTCCCAAGGAAAGCCCGTGAATGTGCCACTGTTGATGTTGCATGACTACCTAGCTGGAGGAGTTAACACACATCTTGTTTCTACTTTTCTTTTGATTCTTTCTTGTTTCAATCGCAGGGGTATGCCCCGTGGTTCTTTTGTAAATATCCTTATTGAAATCAATAATATTAGGGCCGGAGACCATTGGTGGACTTAGCATAAATTGTGCAGTCCCCCAATGTTTTTCCTTGGTCTCGGTTATATATATATATAAAAATATTTTGTGCATCAAATTTGATGCATAAACTTAATTTAAATTATATATCTTTATTAAAAAAAGATGAAATGATCATTTTTGTGTAAAAAAATGATGCGCGTCAGTATCATCTATTTGTTCGTAAATTAAATACGAAACGCACTCGACGAGAATTAAATATTTTATTATAGAAATTAAATATTTTGTTTGACTATAAAATGAATTAATGAAATATTTTGTAAAAATAAAATATTTATTACATGAATAAAATATTTATTACAAGAATAAAATATTAGAAATGAAATATTTTATTATAATAAGAAAATTTAATAAATTATTTAAATTATATACTAAATATTTTATTTATATAATAAAATATTTCAATTCTATAAAATATTTTATTCATATTTTCTCATCGAATAAAAAATTGGACTGTACAAATGTGACACAAGGTGTTTTTTTTATGCAAAAATGTTCATGTCACCTTTTTTGAGGTCAATGAATAGATATATTATAATTTGAGCTGACTTTATGCATCGGATTCGATGCATATTGATGAGAATGATGATGCGGATCTAGAGGGGAGTGAATAGATTAGCTCCTCTGAAAATTACTAGCTTAATGAAACTCGCGCCAAACTCGGTTTCGATATAGACAAACTAGAAGAATGTTGATGGGGGCATCTCTCGCCCCATATATTTTCAAAGCCCCGGTTGCCCGTCAGCATGGTTCCATTACATCCGTCACATTTTTCTAAGTCAATTCATGTAACTTTCATATTTTCTTTGAGTCATAATTATGTAATTTTCCTTTTATTTGAGTCTTGTACCTAGGTTAATGAGTCATTTACCTAGGTTAAGTGTCATTATGTTGATAGATTAGTTTATGGGCCCAATTCATTGAGCTTGGCCCAAGGGCACCCCCATTCCCTTGGTTATTTTTCATTGTGTTAAGAGTCAAGGTCTTTTGTAGAAATGTGGGTTGCCTATATATAGGACCCCATTTCCTCCATTTGAACTAATGAATCAATGAATGAAAAACTTGTCATTTTGAGAGTTTACACTTCTTATCTAGTGGAGAGATTCCATTTTTTGGGTGAGAGACCCTAGGGGAGAGATTCCCCACCCATCCCTCTCTTAATCTCTCTTTTTCGATCCCCTTTCTCTCTCCTCCACACCCAATTTCAAAAATTTTCTCTCTCCTCCCTTCCCAACCATGCATCACTCTCCCACCAACCCCCATTAAAGACCACTCCCCTTCCCCACACATCCCATTACTCCACCCCCTAGTCCCAAGAGAGCTTCCACCAATCCTAGCTCCACCTCCCAACCCCCAACTACCCCACCCACTTCCCCAAGCACCCTTCCCACTACCCAAAGCAGCCCTCCACCTTCCCAAGGCACCTCTTCCCATCCCCAAGACCACCATTGACCACCCCACATTAAAGGAAATTCAAACTCACATGCCCTCCACCCACTTGTGCCCCCCCACCTTCCTCCTTCTCCCTCCAAGCCCAAATTCGTAGCTCCTCCTCCCACCACCTGTTAGACCCCTTTCCAGACCCTATTCTTCCCCTCCCACACCTTGGAACACCCCCTCCTAGACCCCCTCGCAGCCAGGGTTCTCCCCACACTCATCCACCTCCATTTCCTCTCCTATATACCCCATTTCCCCCCACCATCTTCAACCTCCAGTTTTCAGTTCGCTGGCAGCAGAAGAGTAGCAGTTTGCAGAGGCGACCCCGACCACATCCCAGAGAATCTGAAGGCCCAAGAGGTACTACCTATCTTCTTCGCAACGGCGGTGGTCTCGTCCCCTTCCGAGCTCCGAGCTGACCGGGAGATCCGTTCTCCTACAACTGCGTAGAGTTGCCCCTGCTGAGCACCTGAGCCATAGCAGAAGCTCTGCCACGACGAACCTTGGAAGATTCAGGCCACAAGTTCTTCTGTAAAGTTGTTCCTCTTCCTGTCTACTTTCATAATCAAGAAGTGGAACTTCTATCGACGTCCGTGGGCCTTAGTTATCATTTTTCTCCCTCGGGGACGCGGTTCAGCTTGCCACAGCCTGCACCGACCTGTCATCAGTGTTCAGTGTCCCCTGGTCTTCTCCGGCATCGTTTGGCTTGCCCGTCAGTTTTTCTGCGAAGAGGACTCGTCCATGATTCTAAAAACTATAGCGGTGCTTGATTCTGAGTTCGGGAGCTGACGGGGCATCCTATGCAACCTGCTGTTGGCCGCCAGAAGCTACCAGTCCAAGAATTTGCCTCCCTGCTCGGGCCTCCACCCAGACCAGCGTCGGTGCCAGAAGAAATCAACAAAATTTGGACGACTTCCCTGGCCTCCTACAAAGATTTTCCAGGTGATTTCATCCCCAACAAAATTCGGCATCAGTCGCAGCAACCATTTCTTCGATCATATGTCAGCACCCACAGAACGTGGACAGAACCGGCGACCTCCCATCTTCGGTGTTCCTCTCTCAAGTTCCCCTCCCCGCTTGGCCGGCTGAAGGCCCCTCCTTGTGTGGAGGTAGTTTTAGTTGTAATATCACTTAACCCCCACCCCAAGATCCCCCTCCTGCGAGAGGTGTAGTATTGTAATCATTTGGGCAGGTCAAGCTACCCCGACGCGGCATGTGGGGATCCACCCGCCTCCCCGCTCGCCCTCGTCTCCGAGCGGGACCGGTTTCTTCAAACCGGTCGAGTAAGTGCTCCAAACTTTGCTCTAATTTGTGCTTGTTCTTTCAATATTAGTTCATAAACTCCGCTGGCCGTGAATGAGAGCCCGATCCTTAAGCTCCTTTGCTATAAGTGATCACCATGGGAAAAGAGTGGAACCCGTGCCCTCGGCACGACGTCGGCTCCCTTGAATTGGGCTGCCATTACCCTTGGAAATCAACTTAGGCCTTGCTGGCCCTCTACCAGCAAGGGCCCAGCCCACACAACCTCCACTTGGCATTGCCAAGTTACCCCGGGTCTTGGTGAGCATCGGGTGAGCGGTCGCCGACATCGGTCCGTTTGATTGCGATTGTGCTTGTTTGCTTAAGTCTTAGGTTGTGTCACATCAAATGGTATCAGAGCAAGTTTTAGACTTGTCTCTACTAAGTCTAGTCCTTGGGCACATTCACATTCATCAACATGGCTACCTCTCTTTGGTCACATTCATCCCACTCGACCCCCCATAAGGGACCGATCAACCCTCCATTTGACATAATCTCTTTTGAGGATCTCCTCTTCGATGGATCATGCTATAGTGCCTACCTAAAGTGGGAGGTCACCATGGAAAAACACTTTGAGAGAACTATGGTTTATGGACCCGCAAGAGTCCGCGTTGCCATGGGACAATTTCGGGGTCAAGCCAAGGAAAAATGGAGGAACATAGTGGGCTTAAGGGACGTTAGGAAACAAGAACCTATTTCCTCATGGGATGATATGAAGAAAGAACTTAGAAAAATCTACATCCCAAAATATTCCCACCCCTTCTACTCAAACACCCCTAGCCCGAGGTGCACTACCACTCCTCCATCCCCATCCGACCAACTTGATATCACCTTTAGGCCTCCTCCCCCACCACTCCCAACAAATCACTTCTCAACCATCATAACTAAACTTCGTGACCAAGTCCTCTCCCTTAAGGCCCAAATAAACCAAGCATCCACCTCTCCACCAAATCCCCTAAGGGTCCCCACACTCTAACCAAAACCCCCTTCCACAATCCCTCACCAAACCCATACCCCGCATCTCCCCTTGGTCCCCACCACTACCCCTCCATCGTCCCCTAAAAAGGGTACACCCCCCAAAACCCATCAACCCAAATCTTGTCACCCAACCCACCTTCCACTTCCAACCCCAATCCTGCCCCAACCTAGGCCTCCACTACTTCCACTCCCAAACCCCACTCTACCAATCCCAATCCAAGTTTCCCTTTACCCTCCACCCCGGGAGCATCACACACCAACCCTCATCACCCCAAAAGACCCCCTCACCTCCTTGGTAGAAGAACTCATACCCGATCAAATAGTTGTGAGCACTCCAAACCCACCCCCCACCTTGGAGGAAACCCAAGTCCAAGTTGAAGAAGAAACCTCACACGATGGTCTTTACCTTACACCACCCTCTCTCGTTGGGGCGGAGCTCATCTTAGGAGAACCCATTGTTAGTTGACTAAAGGAGAGCCCAATTAGAGAGATCCCGGCCCATGTTTTCCCTCCCATAGAACAAGACCTTCCCTTAGTGCCCTTCTTCTCCTATCACACCACAATCCAAGCATCCTATCAAGTGGAGACCTTAGAGGACCTTCTCAAGGGCATAGCATGGCAATTAGAGATGACTAGCATGTTGACCCCTATGGTCGAACAACCTAGGAGCCTTAGCCTCCTACACCTATGCATAGGGTCTATCACCTCGGTTTGCACCATTGGTTGCTACACTAGCGACCTCCTTCTATTCCTCCCTACACCCGATGAGCCCAACCTTCTCCTCGATTTAGAGCTTCTTATCTCGGGTAGAAAGCCAATCCCTCCACTCATGGCCGACCCACTTGCCAAGAACATTGGCCCAACTATCATGGAGAAGGATGACTTAGCACCTTTTGAGGATCTTGAGGACATGGACTTCCTCCCCCTAGGTAACCCATTTTATGATCCATATGATCCATTCCAATGGGAGTCAAGAGACTCGTGTGACCCAAACACTTTATCCACCACCCACCTTTCCCTACACCAACTCACCATGTTTGACCCAATCCACTCCATCCTAGACCTGGGTTACACCTTGGGAGCCATGACCTTGGGTCACATATCCCTAGGTAATGAGGTTGTGCTCCACCCCATGATGACCACATTCTTAGATCCGTTCGATCCTTTCCAATGGGAGTTCAAAGGTTATCCCACACCTATACACATGGAAGTCCCCCTTAGGAAAAACATGCATGTGCCTAGGCTTACCACACCACTTGGCATGAACACCATGAGGGGTCCATTCATTCATACCACCCACATGTCAATTAGAAAGTATGAGTGGCCCATATTCGGATGTATTGGTCCACCTTCATTTATCATGGGTCTTAAGCATGTCAAAAGCATCTACGGATGTCTGGGCCCCCCTACATTCATCACCACTTTGCATGATAGGTTCACCTACGGGTGTCCCGGCCCACCTAGGCCCACCAAAGTCTACATGACAACATTGCATGATAAGTCCACATATGATTGCCCCGCCCCTCCAAATTCCATCAAAGTCTTCTTCGTATCAAAGCATGATTGGTCTACTTTTGGTTGTCCAGGTCCACCCATCACCCCTAGAATGTCAGCATTCCTAAAATTGCATGAAAATCTTAGCAAGCACATCAACAAAAAGAATGAGACTTATAAAAGGCAGGCCGACTCTCATCGACGTCACCAAGAATTCCACGTGGGTGACTTTGTGATGGTGAGGATAGAGAGACTCTCCCCAGGAGCCATCTCGAAATTGAGGCCTCGTGGGGCTGGTCCCTTCCAGGTTCTAAGACGCCTTGGCACTAATGCCTATGAGTTAGATCTTCCCGAGGAGTATGGAGTAAGTCCCACATTCAATGTCGCCAATCTAGTGCCATATAAGGGACCCACGGTGGTACCCAGTGAGGATATTGAGCCTATTCCTTCCCTTGAGAGAGCACCCACCTGTGAGGAGAGACCACCAGCCAAGAGAGCCCAACGTGAGCAAATTGAGCAAATATTGGATGAGCATGTCACTGCCATCAGGAGCAAGGTGTATGAGCGCTATCTCATCGGGTGGACGGATCGGTCTCCTTCGGATGACTTATGGGCTATATCACTTCTACACCCTCCAAGGAGGGAAGGACTCTTACTCGACGGAGTCGAGTTCTCCGCACCCCGGGAGTATGATGGGGGCATCTCTCGCCCCATATATTTTCAAAGCCCCGGTTGCCCGCCAGCATGGTTCCATTACATCCGTCACATTTTTCTAAGTCAATTCATGTAACTTTCATATTTTCTTTGAGTCATAATTATGTAATTTTTCTTTTATTTGAGTCTTGTTCCTAGGTTAATGAGTCATTTACCTAGGTTAAGTGTCATTATGTTGATAGATTAGTTTATGGGCCCAATTCATTGGGCTTGGCCCAAGGGCACCCCCCCTTCCCTTGATTATTTGTCATTGTGTTAAGAGTCAAGGTCTTTTGTAGAAATGTGGGTTGCCTATATATAGGACCCCATTTCCTCCATTTGAACTAATGAATCAATGAATGAAAAACTTATCATTTTGAGAGTTTACACTTCTTATCTAGTGGAGAGATTCCATTTTTTGGGTGAGAGACCCTAAGGGAGAGATTCCCCACCCATCCCTCTCTTAATCTCTCTTTTTCGATCCCCTTTCTCTCTCCTCCACACCCAATTTCAAAAATTTTCTCTCTCCTCCCTTCCCAACCACCACTCTCCCACCTACCCCCATTAAAGACCACTCCCCTTCCCCACACATCCCATTACTCCACCCCCTAGTCCCAAGAGAGCTTCCACCAATCCTAGCTCCACCTCCCAACCCCCAACTACCCCACCCACTTCCCCAAGCACCCTTCCCACTACCCAAAGTAGCCCTCCACCTTCCCAAGGCACCTCTTCCCATCCCCAAGACCACCATTGACCACCCCACATTAAAGGAAATTCAAACTCACATGCCCTCCACCCACTTGTGCCCCCCCCACCTTCCTCCTTCTCCCTCCAAGCCCAAATTCGTAGCTCCTCCTCCCACCACCTGTTAGACCCCTTTCCAGACCCTATTCTTCCCCTCCCACACCTTGGAACACCCCCTCCTAGACCCCCTCGCAGCCAGGGTTCTCCCCACACTCATCCACCTCCATTTCCTCTCCTATATACCCCATTTCCCCCCACCATCTTCAACCTCCAGTTTTCAGTTCGCTGTCAGCAGAAGAGTAGCAGTTTACAGAGGCGACCCCGACCACATCCCAGAGAATCTGAAGGCCCAAGAGGTATCCACGGAAGCGTCTACCTGTCTTCTTCGCAACGGCGGTGGTCTCATCCCCTTCCGAGCTCTGAGCTAACCGGGAGATCCGTTCTCCTACAACTGCGCAGAGCTGCCTTTGCTGAGCACCTGAGCCATAGTAGAAGCTCTGCCACGACGAACCTTGGAAGATTCAGGCCACAAGTTCTTCTGCAAAGTTGTTCCTCTTCCTGTCTACTTTCAGAATCAAGAAGTGGAACTTCTATCGACATCTGTGGGCCTTAGTTACCATTTTTCTCCCTCGGGGACACGGTTCAGCTTCCCACAGCCTACACCGACCTGTCATCAGTGTTCAGAGTCCCCTGGTCTTCTCCGGCATCATTTGGCTTCCCCGTCAGTCTTTCTGCGAAGAGGACTCGTCCACGATTCCAAAAACTGCAGCGGTGCTTGATTCTGAGTTCGGGGCATCCTCTGCAACCTGTTGTTGGCCGCTAGAAGCTGCCAGTCCAAGAATCTGCCTCCCTGCTCGGGCCTCCACCCAGACCAGCGTCGGTGCCAGAAGAAATCAACAAAATTTGGACGACTTACCTGGCCTCCTACGAAGATTTTCCAGGTGATTTCATCCCCAACAAAATTCGGCATCAGTCGCAGCAACCATTTCTTCGATCATCTGTCAGCACCCACAGAACGTGGACAGAACCGGCGACCTCCCATCTTCGGTGTTCCTCTCTCAAGTTCCCCTCCCCGCTTGGCCGGCTGAAGGCCCCTCCCTGTGTAGAGGTAGTTTTAGTTGTAATATCACTTAACGCCCCCCCCCCCCCCCCCCAAGATCCCCCTCCTGCGAGAGGTGTAGTATTGTAATCATTTGGGCAGGTCAAGCTACCCCGACGCGGCGTGTGGGGATCCACCCGCCTCCCCGCTCGCCCTCGTCTCCGAGCGGGACCGGTTTCTTCAAACCGGTCGAGTAAGTGTTCCAAACTTTGCTCTAATTTGTGCTTGTTCTGTCAATATTAGTTCATAAACTCCGCTGGCCGTGAATGAGAGCCCGATCCTTAAGCTCCTTTGCTATAAGTGATCACCGTGGGAAAAGAGTGGAACCCGTGCCCTCGGCACGACGTCGGCTCCCTTGAATTGGGCTGCCATTACCCTTGGAAATCAACTTAGGCCTTGCTGGCCCTCTACCAGCAAGGGCCCAGCCCACACAACCTCCACTTGGCATTGCCAAGTTACCCCGGGTCTTGGTGAGCATCGGGTGAGCGGTCGCCGACATCGGTCCGTTTGATTGCGATTGTGCTTGTTTGCTTAAGTCCTAGGTTGTGTCACATCAAATGTATAACAAGCCTAGTTCGAGCTATCAAGTAAACACACTCACAAGCACTTTAGGAGCACCCACGGCAAAATCCACTTTCAGGACTGGTACGAGGTAGAGGACTAGCCCAAGGACTTCCTCACACAAGGTGAAGCACCTTTTGATATACCTAGTCCGGATTGAGAGCGAGGTAGAAGATATGGAATTCAAACACACTGCACGGAGATTTTTAGGTGGTTCGATTGCTTCCAGCAATCTACGTCCACCCATCACCTGATCAGGATGAGGCTTCACTAGCACAATGCTAACACGGATGAATCCGCTACAGGAGCTGATCACACAGCTTCCCACCGGAGGAATAGCCTCCTCCCTTCGTCTGACAGCCTAGAGGGAAAACCGTGCTCAACGACCTGTTGAACACACCCCTAACTCTACCCAGTAGAGTTAGAACCACTGCACTATGGCAGCACACGAGGAACACCCTCGCACTCTGGTCTACAAACCAGAACAAACAACTGCACTACGGCAGCACACGAGGAACACCCTCGCACCTTGGTCTACAAACCAGAACGTGACCAACCAAGTCTGATCACACCTCCGAGCAGTACTTCAATGTACCACTGGAGAGTTACAGTATGAACTGAATCGAAGAACCAAATGAAAAACAAAAGACAGTAAACCGAAATATAATTCAGAATCGAATGAAAGACAAATTGGTGGGGACACCGGGTCCACTACCGGGCCCACTAATCGGAGCCGACGCCGCACCGCCACACCGCCACTGCACCGAGCTTATGGCTCGGTGACTCGTTCGAAGATTCAACGTCCTGAGCATAATATTTATTTATGTGTATTTGTATCGTACGTGTGTGTATTTGTATCGTACGTATTTGTGTAACATACATGTATTAGTACATGTATTTTTCTTTCGTCTTATTAGGCTAGTCTAAGTCAAATAAACATGTGTGTAATTTTTTTATTTTATTTGGTTAAAACCCACAAGTCAAATATTGGTTGGTGGGTCTTGTCTTATTAGACTAGGACATAAGTACAATAAGTAAAAGTTTGAAAGGTGTATGTGTAATGGGCCTTTCCTATATAAGGAGGCCAAGGGATGAGTTACGAATGATATGATGATATGAATTGAAGAAGTGTGTTTTTGTGTGTGAGAGCTCTCCCTCTTGCATTTATTCCTTCCCTCATTCTCTTTTGAGTGTGAGTGTGTCGTCCGATGTGAGACCGTCCGGCGTGAGGCCGAGCTGTGTGAGATAGCAGTTATCCGTCCCGTCCTGTTCGCGTCCCGGAGTGCCGTCGATCCGTCTTCCACGTCGCCGCCGTGTCAAATTGGTATCAGAGCCCAAAACGACATCTCCGACGACCCCGACGTCCCCGGCGTCTCTCTCTTCCTCTCTCTCAGTTGTTAGAACTTAGAAGTGAAAAAAAAGAAAAGAAGAGTAGCAGAGAAGAACTTGGTTGAGAGGGATTTTGAAAAAAAAAATAAAAAAAATAGAAAAAAAATATATCAGAAGAGGCCTACGGTTGGGAAGAAGAAAGGAAAAAAAAAACAGAAAGAAATTTTTTTTCCCCTGTCCCGTTCTCTCTCCCTCTCTCTGCTTTCTCTCTCCCTCGTTCTCTCTCTCTCCCGTTAATCTCTCTCTCTCCCTCCTGTTAATCTCTCTCTCTCTCTCTCCCTTAATCTCTCTCTCCCCGTTAACCTCTCTCTCTCTCTCTCTCTCTTTCTCTCTCTCGGTTTTTCTCTCTCTGTTCAGCGCGCCCGCGGAGGACGCATCCCCGAAGCCCCACGCCGCCGCCGCTGGTCGACGCCCCCGACACCGGCAAGCCCGCCGGTGCGTCCGCAGCGGACGCAGCCATCGGCGGCCACCGCCGCCGTTCGCTGTCGCCTTCACCGGCGAGCTCGCCACCCCCAGGCCAACCCGGCCGGCACCAACGACCACCCCGACCCCACCTCCACGTCGCGGCACCCCCGTGCCCACACCCCTCATCCGGCGGCCCCTCTGCCACCACCGTCTGTGCACCGGCCGCGCCAGCCCTTCCCCTGCCACCTCCGGCGTCCACCCCCACACCAGACGCCCCTGCCTCACCCCGCAAGCGCTCGCCCGCGAACTCTCCACCGCTGCGAGACCTCGCCTCCGGTCTCCTCACAGCCGCAGCCCCGTGACCCTCTCCCCTTTACCCAGCCACCCACTGCCACGAACCATCTCGCCCACGCCTGCAACTCCCTCCTCTCCACTGCAACCGCCCAATCACCAAACCCAGCCACTCCTCTCACTAAATCCTCCATAAAGTCATCAGGCCCATCATCCGGAATTTCAGTTTGCAACCCACAAAATAAAAAAAAGACACTCCCATTCTTCTAGCTGTGAGACAGCTCAAATTCTTTCTCAAACACCAAATCATATGTAATCTGGGGATATTTGTCAGCAGACAGCGTGCCAATGACCAGCTGCTTACCATCAAATTTCAGATAGAGTGGCTTGACTTCAATACCTCAGAACTCCGTGGCGGACGGGAAGCGAGAGGGAGGCAATCGCGGACGAACGGGCGAGTGAGCACGGGAAGAAGTCGGCCGCAGTGCCGAGTTGGCACCAACTAAAGGGTTTTGAAAAGTCAGAAAAAAGTTGGAAAAAAAACTTGTGAAAAAAAAAGAGTGTGAAAAGTCATAAAAGGAGGTTGAAAAAAAAAGAATTTGAAAGAAAGAATTTGAAAAAGTCAAAAAAAGAAGAAAGTCAAAAGAGAGTTATACGTATATAATATATATATCTGAGATATATATAAATCTTATATATATCTATATATATATATTTATATATATCCTTGATTGTGGCACCCGAAGCCCATAACGTCGGCTCGATCGGCGCCCAAGTCACCCGGCCGCCGACACACGGTCCGTAACTTACGGAGTGTGGGTGCCCCTAAGTCTCCTTGCATGGAGAAAATCTGGAGTGATTTATTCCCCTGCGTGGGAAATTTTAAAGTGGTTTTGTAATAATTAAATCCTCCCTACGCGGAGTGAATTCACTGTAACCACGAAGCTTCCTCGACGCCGTGCGGGCACGCACGTCCCCGCTCGCCTTCGTCTCCGGTCGGAGTTAGACTTTTCAGTCTAGCTAGGTACGTGCTCCCCTCACTTACTCATTTAGTATCTTTTCAATTTCCGCGCGAAGTGAGAGAGAGCCCGATCCATACAGCCAGTCTCCTGAGTGCATCGCTGTGGACGGAAAGTGAGAGCTTGTATGCACCCATCCTTAGGGCCTTAGAATTGTCACATTAGGGCACCATAATTGTCAGGAGGTAATTCCACGACTACTTTGCCTACGGGCGAGCAACTTTTCCATGCCCGATCTCTGCAAATTGACCCTTTGTATATCAGTTGGGTCCACACCTTACTACTTGTCGGTCCCAGGACTGCATCATTTAGGTCCAAGCTCGTGCATGGCACGTCGGTCTAGGAATTCATCAGGCCGTCTAGAGCACATTTTAACTCTGCAAACACCCATGGATCAGGAGAGATATATGGCCGATCCTGACCTCATCGCCCAGTTTGAGGGAATGGATACAATATTTGATGGCACACATGTCGAGTACATGCAGGTAGGAGACATTTTCGAGAGTTCTAGCCAGAAAAGATTGGGTGTAGTTCGCTGTCTCTCAACACCCCAGGAGGACGATTGGCGTCGAACCTCTATCTTTCAAACATACATCATGGTGAGCTCTCATCCCTGCAAGGTAATCCTTGACAACGGGAGCTGTATCAATGCAGTCTCTTCAGACTTTGTCTCCCGTTTAGGTCTACCTACGCACCCTCATCCAAGGCCATACAACGTGGCTTGGGTCGATGACACTTCTATCCCAGTCACCACCACATGTGTCATCCCCATCCAATTCCAGTCCTACCAAGGACAAATCTCATGTGACGTAATGCCTATGAAGGCCAGGAGCGTCATCTTAGGACGACCATGGATCTATGATGTAGACCTCGCTACCTTCGGTCGGTCCAATGAGTGTTCCTTCTCCCACAATGGGAAGAGGATTCAGTTGCTCCCAACACCCCCAAAGGTGACCCCGGGAAAGAGTTCCACCTCCACCCCCATCGGAACTCCCAAAATTCAGGAGAATCCCCAAACTCCCACTGAAGGGAAACCTCCCCTTCCCTCTTCTCCTGCATCTATCACACCCGTTTCTGAGGCCCCTAAGGTTAGTCATGACCTAGTTAGGCGCCTTGACTCTATAAATGTCGGTGAGCTAAACAGAGGGGTTGCTGAGGGTGCTCCTGTTTTGACTGTTGACGTCACCATCACACCCGAGGAGTCTCGAGTCTCAGTCCCAACTGAAGACCCGGTCATACTGCAAGACTTCCAAGGCATCGTCCCCGAGGACTTGCCTTCTCAACTCCCTCCCATGCGTGATGTACAACACGCTATTGAGCTTGCCCCTGGGTCCACCCTACCCAACCTTCCCCTCGAGTCTAGCCTGTCCAAGTCAGCCGAAGAGTTTGCACAACACGTCATTAGTCTGCATGAGTCAGCTGATTCGCATAGACGTCACCATGAATCTCAAGAAGGTGACTTGATTATGGTACGGGCCCGGCCCGAACGATTTCCCTCGGGAGCCGTTACAAAGTTACAAACCTATAGTGATGGTCCCTTCCCAGTCCTGCGGAAGATTGGCGCCAATGCCCATGTTGTGGACTTACCTCCCGAAGAGGGGATTAGCTCGACCTTTAATGTGGCAAACCTAGTGGCCTACAAGGAACCCACAGCGATTCCTAGTGACCCTTTCGAGCCTTCTCCTCCCCTTGAGAGTGAGCCCACCCCTGTGCGTCCCACATCCTTGAGAGCACCGCGCGAGCATATTGAGAGGATACTGGATGAGCAGGTGACCACTACACGGAGCAGGGTGTACCAGCGCTACCTTGTCCGCTGACGCGATCGTCCACCATCAGATGATTCCTGGATCAGCCGGGAAGATCTCCAGCGCCTCGATCCAGATCTGCTGGAGCACTACCACAGCCGTGTCCCCCCTTACTCGACGGAGTCGAGTTCCAGCCGCCCCGGGAGGGTTGGTGGGGACACCGGGTCCACTACCGGGTCCACTAATCGGAGCCAACGCCGCACCGCCACACCGCCACACCGCCACACCGCCACTGCACCGAGCTTATGGCTCGGCGACTCGTTCGAAGATTCAGCGTCCTGAGCATAATATTTATTTATGTGTATTTGTATCGTACGTGTGTGTATTTGTATCGTACGTATTTGTGTAACATACATGTATTAGTACATGTATTTTTCTTTCGTCTTATTAGGCTAGTCTAAGTCAAATAAACATGTGTGTAATTTTTTTATTTTATTTGGTTAAAACCCACAAGTCAAATATTGGTTGGTGAGTCTTGTCTTATTAGGCTAGGACATAAGTACAATAAGTAAAAGTTTGAAAGGTGTATGTGTAATGGGCCTTTCCTATATAAGGAGGCCAAGGGATGAGTTACGAATGATATGATGATATGAATTGAAGAAGTGTGTTTTTGTGTGTGAGAGCTCTCCCTCTTGCATTTATTCCTTCCCTCATTCTCTTTTGAGTGTGAGTCTGTCGCCCGGTGTGAGACCGTCCGGCGTGAGGCCGAGCTGTGTGAGATAGCAGTTATCCGTCCCGTCCTGTTCGCGTCCCGGAGTGCCGTCGATCCGTCTTCCACGTCGCCGCCGCGTCACAAATATAGCTCTAAATTTGATTCAAAACTTTCTCTGAATACTTCTTCTCTCGAGCGGGACCTTGAACGCCTCGCTCTTCTTTCTCTCTCTATTTTTTCTCTTCAACTGGAATTGTCTTCGTGCGGACATACATCATATCCCTGTTGCCGTTCTATACTAGGGAAGATCGTGGACTCCGTCGCAGTGGTACGATCGACGGGGGCGATAACTTCTCTAAAGACAGTCCTTGCGGGCGGCTCGGCTAAGTGTTCTAAACTGATTTTCTTGTTCTTTATTTGTTGCACTATCATGCATGCTATTTCTGTTTGGATTTGGATCGGATCTTGCCTATTCTTGTTGGACGACGTGTATATAACATTTGTGCCGTCATATTTTACATATGTTCATGCGATAATTTATTTCATGATCATTGTTAGAATCCTATCATGAGTAATGTTTAGTGCACTTCATGTATTAATTACACCGACACATGTAATTAGCATAACACATAATAATTTCTTTTTAATTTTTTTTGAATAACTCCCACGTCTAATTAGTTTGGTGTACCGTTCACGTCACTAGATGACGTGGTGTGAGGACCATGTAAAAAAAAAATTTGTCCCCTTATGAATAGTTAAATTGGTCCAATTTCACTTTTCACATAGTTAGAAATTTTCTTTTAATTGGCCTCAACGTCATGTCACCATGTGACGTGAACGGCACACTAAACTAATTAGACGTGAAAGCTACTCAAAAAAATTTTAAAAAAAAATTAGTAAGTGTTACACTAATTATGCCGGTAGGTGTAATTAGTGCACGAGGTGCGCTAAACATTACTCTTAAATGATTTGTATCACCAACATGTTTCTTTGCTAATTAATTAACATATCTTATCTTTTACTGATCAGCTTTTTATAATCAAATTTATAATTAAGAAGTACGCATTCCTTACCAAGGTTTGATAAATCGAGACGGGACGGGACGAACCGTCTGTCCCGTTTCGTCCCAGTCACAGATCGGGACGATCGGTCTGTGAGACACGACCGCGACGTTATATATATTATTTTAATTTCTTATAACGAATTCATTTTGTAGGTCGGTTGATTGGGGGATCTCAAACGTGAGATCCCCAGTTTGAAACGTGCTATAAACATCATTTTTTATATAGTTATTTAAAAAAAATGTTTCAAAAGATGGCAAGGGGCGAGATTCAAACTGTGGACAACAGTTTAAACCGCATATCACTTAGCCAACTAAGATAGGAGAGCATTTGAGTTATATTATATTATAATAAATATATATAATATATTTTTTGTGTCTCGTTAAGAAATAGTAGTTTTAGAAACAACAAAAATTGTTGTAAAAGGGCAAAATTTTATTGTTAAATAGTTTTCACAACAAATAATTTTATTGTTAAAAATTATTACAAAAAACTCGTCACTATATGTTTTAACAACAAAATTATTATTTTGTTGTTATAAAATGAGCAATAACAAGGACAACCAAATGTCATTATATGTTACAAAAAACAACAAAAAATATCATTGTTATATATGCATAATAACAACAACAAAAATTATTATAAAAATCATGTTCTATATTTGACCAAATTTTTAATAACAATTTATTTCGTCGTTAGTAGAATATATTATGATGAATTATTTTGTGATTATAAGTTATCACAACAAATATGTTTATTGTTAAAATATTTATTAATTAAAAAATTAAAATAATTATTATATATTTTAATCACATTTATAATGACCTCTTTAATTTGTTATAACTAATTTATATTCACGAAGAGTTTTACATTATTAAAAGTTATTACAACAATCATGTCATCATTGAAAGATCAAGTAATTTGACAATTATATTTCTAAATAAAAGAGAGTCCACTTTTGCAACATATAGATACAATATACACAAATCAAGATAATAGAATTATTTAATCATCATAACTCACATAAGACTCAATTGATTTAAAAGTAAAAAATAATTAAATAAACAAGTAACAGATGTAGTTGTTCAAATCTATACAAAGACATATGGCAAGAAAAGACACAAAATAAGATAAACCAAATATTAGGTGGAGGGTGACGGCGAAGAAAGAGAAATTGATGGATGACTCCCTAAACCAACTAATAAGCTCTGACGAAAGAGATGTATATTGATCCTTGACATTTGCTGATTCATCTTTCGTGCTTGCAAGTTCTTCGTTTGTTTTTTAAAGCTCGTTCTTTGTATCCTCAAGTTCATGAATTGCATCCACAAATTGTTGTGACGAAGAGCGGTTAAGACATCTATCATGCTTTCTTGACAATATTGGAGCCTCCCCATGACCCATACCTTTTATATATCCAGAACTTGTACCTAACACTTGTGAGACAATTGCAGAATGATCAAAAAGGGTCCCTGTAGCCTCAGCTTCAACCATTAATGTGACCATTTTTTCCTAACACAAAATAGATGGACTAAGTTTTGTTTAAGAAATAATTGTTTATATGTAAAATATTTTAAAATGCTTGAATATTGCAAGGAAAAAATATGTAGTGCCTTCCATTGTCAATTGGTCATACTCATATGGCAAGAAATCTGCTATATCAGATCAAATAGTGGAGCAGGGGATTAGAGCACAGCAGAAGACTAAAGCAACATGTCACCAAGGCAATATTACTACATATATATGCCATTTATCAGGTGAAATTTTGTAAACAGCACGAAGATTGGGTATAGTTGCTGTAATTTAATGTACAATATATGCACAAACATCATAGAGATCTTATAACAGCATGTCACCAAGGCAATATTACTACATATATAACATGAAGATAATGAGAAATTCTAGTAAACAAAATAAATCAACTACATGGAACTTGTCTCTCTCGTTATGTGAAAAATATAGTTATTGTAGCTTGAACTGGCAGATCGATATTCCATGTCAAATTGACTTAATAGCATTTCAGAGAAATTCTACAACTGCCTACGTAGGTAAGGTAGAAATCCACTCTCAAAGTGGTTCCTTTTTAACATTTTAAACAAATTTCTGCATGCTTAATCTGACTAAATATGTATGATTTAAAACTTTCTCTTGGAAGGTGGGGAAGCAACAATAGTATAAAGTAATCAAAGATACAACCAAGCTATTATACATTTCCACCTCTTCTATCAAGATGCAAGTGGCCTACAGATCTATGTAACTAAAAAAGTAAGATAAAAATGAAATGGGTTTTTTGCATGGAAACCATTGTTAAAAGTGAATTTGTAAAAAAATCATTCCTAAAAATGCATTAGCAGGTATATCACTGTGTAATCTGAATTGTGCAAAAATGCCATATTTATTTGCATGTATATCACTTCTTTTTACCAACAACTTGCAAGAAAATCACGTTTAAATGACATTTATATACTATTTGAATTAACTCAGTGATATACCTGTTAATGCATTTTTAGGAATGATTTTTTTACAAATTCACTTTTAACAATGGTTTTCATGCAAAAAACCCAAATAAAATTAAAGAAAAGATATTACAGTATAAACCAATTGCAGTTATAGCGTAAGACACCGCCATTTTCTAATCTCGTTACACTATAGCTTTATGATTCTCTTTAAGATATCATAGATGTTGGGCCAGTTATCTTTACATGTTTGACTGCTTCTTTTCACCCCACAGCCCACAAAACTGCAACCAACACCATATCCCATAACTTCTCTCTCAAAGAGATGATTTTTTAGTCCCTTATCAGCTCTTCTGTGTTATTGGATTCCCAAACTGCCTGGGAGTCTTGGACTGTCTTCATAAGGTTCTTCTGAATAACCTCTACAATGCCAAATTTGATATACCGTTGGTCTATCGGGTGTTGTGATAGTATAGAATGAACTACAAGCGTTACTACCTTGACTAGGTTTCGGTCTATCCTTCCATGGTATTCTTTTGACAGTGACCTTCCAAGATAGCTTTTCCACCTTATTTGGGGCTACATTCTTCAAAGCTAAGCACCTATACCAAACGCTGCAAACCCTATTGCTACTGCTTCTTATAAAAGGTTTCACAGAGAACTTCTCAATTCCTACCCCACCTCCAAATTCTCATGTCCCCAGACTCATCATCGAGGTTGATTTTATCAGGAACCATATAAAGTTGCATATCTAGATATGTGTTCAAATTCACCATACTTGCCAGACTCACACCACTTCCCCCTTGGAGCTACAAACACTGTCGCAGTTGTCTAAGTGCAATCCCCTCCTGTCACGATTGCTCCTCTAAAGAGGATTTTCTTATAGCTGCAATCCTGTTTTCAACTGATCTGGGAACCTGAAAGATTGACAAGTAATAAATGGTTATGCTAGAACCATCTTGGACAATATCCATCCTCAACCTGCTAAATCATATACTCCCTTAGGTATGTGAGAAACAAATTTGCTTTCATTCCCAATACATGTATGCTCTCTTTCAACCCCCACCTTTTTTTCTCTCTCTCTGTTTCTTTTTCCTTTTTCCGGTGGACGTTACCTTCAAAGAATGTAATTCAAAAATACTCTGTTCAATGGAAGTGCATTTTTAGCACTGTTAATGGATGCCAATTGTTGTATTAATCTTCATATCTTAGGAAACATTTGGAACAGATCTTGGGAGGGATTCTAGGGATTCCAATGATTGGAATCCCTGACAACATAAGAAGACCAACCAAATGCAACCAAATGGCTAGGTTTATGTGCCTAAATGGATTTTCCAATCAAGAGAGAGATAGCCACATGGGAAGGGAGATGGAAAATCTCAAAAAGCTGGTGGAAAGAAGCTTCTTACAGAGTTCACAGCTCACTTTGGATCAAAATGAACGTCTCGAAGTTTTGCAACCACCTAGCATGTCTGATCTCTGGGTGTAAACCTTTCTACTGATGGCCAGTGTAAAAGCAGCACCTTAACAAGTATACAAGACCGTGTGATCAGTCCCTTACCCACATATTGTTGAGTGGCTGGACAAATAAGGGATGCTAGGTCCAACACAAATTCTCACTGATACCAGTTGCCTATAAGAGAGCAGGCACAGGTCTGTGAAGGACCAAGCTGACTAAGTCCGAGGTTGACCCACTCATCATTGAACCCATTTAGAATAAGGCCAATCTGCTTACTTCTATAAAACCGCAGGGAGCAGATCTACGAAAAAACCACAAGGATATGAAATCACCAACCCTGCATTCTGTTTCTCCAACAGATTTACTTGATTTTAATAAGTAATCCGTATACATTCTTCTTCATAAATGTCGTGATGCATACAAGTTTAATTCCCACACGGGGTGGGGGGGGGGGGGGGAGAATAGTCATGACAGCCCATCAGCCCATGCATTTTAACACATGGCCAAGTGCAATCCAAGGTATATGACTGGGCAGACGTATCAACATGATGAAAATGCGGAATTGCCTAGAAAGTGAACTGCACATAGACAATGATGAAAAAACTACAGTACAAAGAGTGTAACCCCTTGCACCCTCTTTGAAAACAATTTTTGGAGAATGACTTCTTCAACAAAGAGAGCAGAAGTATATATTAGTGTCTTGATATACATTAAATAACGGATACCTATAATTCTAACTAATAGGTTTTAACAACCCAGTGAGGCAAGAGAGACATGGAAACAGTGCGGGCGATGCTACAGGCAGACTGGAAGGAGAAGACTAATAGAACCTATTGCGAGAAATTCATACATCCTGTTGAGATCATTAAAATCTGGCCATCATTGTACAACCAAGTGAACAACTAATCTACTTTGGAGCTGAATACCATGACATCAAAATTCCTCTAAAACTCTCTTTTTCCAAGTCCAGTTTAAGAATCATATAGACATCCTGAATCTGGGTGTATGCATCATAAAGGAAGAAATAATTTAAGCACCTTTTTGGAAGGTGGAAGAACACCTTAGACCTTATTTCTGCTTTCCAAATAAAGTACATGAGAACACAAGAAATAAAAAAAGGTATGTAAATAAAATAAAACTACAGTTGATGGGTTTATGATGTCATTGTAATGCATTGTTAATAAATAATACAAGCTTATAACATGAAATGATGGTGAAGACTACAGATACATGCATGCCATCACCATTTTACTGCAGTACCTTTCCTTTCGTAGAATAATAGTGAAGTTAAAAAGTTGGTAGAAAAGCCTCACACCAAGAATGAACTACACTGGAGAAGCATCAAAGTAGCCTATATCCATGTCTTTTCTCTAACATATGACTCAGAACAATCAGGAAATATACTTTGACTAGGGCATTACCTACCAGGGAAATGAACGGAATCTTACCGACTGAAACTTTTTATTTGTTCCTGGAAACAGGATGAATGCTGCCTAATGCATTCTGGGTGAGTTGGGCGGCGATCCTGGGTGGCCAACGCGATCCTCGGCGGCGAACCTGGGCAGCGATCTTTGATGGCCAGAGGGCAGGGTGAGCTGAGCGGCGACGCCGTGTTTGAGAGGGCAGACGGGGCAGACAACGCGATCTCACGGGCGATGGCATGCGGTTGGCTTCAGATGATGCAGAGGAGGCCAGATCGCATGGAGTTCAAGGAGATCGCAGGGTTGAGGGAGAGAGCGATGAGGATGTGGAGGGAATCAGAGGGAGAGAGAAGCGGGATGTGGGAGAGGATTGTGTGGGAGAGGGGGGACGGCGGGAGAAGCGGTTTAGGGTGTTTAACAACGAGGTTAAGTTATTTTTTAAAATAAAGATGTAACTAATTTTAACAAAGTGTAATGTTTTGTTATAAAACAAAACTGTTTTACAACGAAAATTTTTATTTGTTATTATTTTTGTGGAAATAGTGACAAAATCTTAATCTTTGTTATTACTAATAATATCTTTAATTTGTTAACAATAATATTTAGATTTTATTTTCATATCTCATTTATTATAACAAATTTTCTCACGTTGCAATTTTTGTTGTTGTTATTAATCAAATCTTTTGTAGTATATCAACCAGTACCGTCCCGTCTCAGGTCGTGACAAAGACGATCGATCCGATCGAGACGACAAACTCTGCTCCTTACATATATAATCAAATAAGCTTCGTACAGGCTAAGGTATGTGTAGGTTATAATTCAGGGTTGGGTCACTTTAATTTCATATCGGAATAATTAGATATCTAACCGAAATTTGTTATGCCCGGATAAAGTACTGTCGGATATCCAATTTAACAAAAGGTACCTTGTAATTTTATTTTGAGTATATATATATATATATACATATATATATATATATATCATTCCAACATTAATCAAGACGACTTATAAATTTTTACATAATTAACGTAATAATTTAAACTTTTCTAGGCTTACAAAGCAATAAAAGAAAAGAGACTTTTAATTAATCAGAGTTACGAATCTACGTACGTACCCTTTTCTTCAAATTTAAGTTTTTTCTTCAAATTTGACAGTAGTGTGTCTGATGAGGACCATATATATGCATGACGGTGCGCGCGCGGGTGCGCTCGATCGCCGCATGTGGTTCACAAATCCAGAATTCTCAGAAAATATATATGATTCTTAATTTAACGTCGTACGTGATGTGTTTGGGTGGTCCAACTCATCCCTGGACAGTCTAGCTAATTAAAAAGGTAGCATTCTTGATAATAAAATGATGAGTATATCTGATGGTAAGAAAAAAATATCATCATGACATTTCTTAAATATTATATATATATATATATATATATAAACTTCTAAATCTGACGATATCGATGTGCTTTTCTAGTCGGCTGCCGTAGTTAACCTAATGCTGATCATGATCTCACAATAAAATCAGAGAAGAAAAATCTGGATTCGACTCCAAACACCATGTCGATGGATCGTGTCCCAGTTGTTTCTACAAATCGCACACCCATCGATATATTCACGTCAGTCAATATGATTTAGGGTACAAATAATAAGATGCGGATCTTACCGATCAGAGGAATGCTCACGTGAGACTCGACCATTTTTTCGTGTGTGTCTTCCAAATCACATCAAGTAACCGTGTCTAACAAAAACAGAACAATTCATGAAGATCACCGTCGGTGACCCACGAACACTGTCACCGTGTGGAGCGTATGAGGGCACACAATCTGTGAGTCTGTGACTGCTATATATAAAACACAAAAAGAAAATAAGAAAGAGACATAAGAAGGCTTTGCGCCAAGAACTTCGGATGTCGACGACCCATCCATCACTTTTGGCGTTAAATATTTCTAGTCTACACATCGGTCCCATATCTACCCATCACTCTCCTACCCTACGTTTCGGCCACTGTACGTTTCAGTTTACATCATTCTATTCTCTCACCGAGACAGCTTCTTCTTAATTTCTCTCTCTCGTACTCTCTCTCCTGTATGATTGAAAGGGCATGTTCCAACTGCTTCCGAACTATATAATGTCTACATGCATGTGTTGATATCAGCATATATATATATATATATATATTTGTTATCAAGTACTGATAATAGCTAGTTATGTCGACAATCTGCTTAGGCACTGTTTAAGCCTATGTATCTACATGCCAATGATCACTCGTGACTTTTCAGTATTTTTATGCTATTCTATAATTCATTTATTTTTGCAGCATAAAACAAGATTTAGATGTCTAATTAATTACCCGCATGGTTTGGCATATTCCAATGTTTTACATTTCTTATATCTACACTATTTTAGTATTGGAAGACTATATCTATATATGAAAACACTTGATCTCTCTCTCTCTCTCTCTCTCTCTCTCACACACACACACACGCGTAGAAGTGCACAAACATGCACGTACACACGGGCACACACACACGTACGTATATATATGCACATAAATATAGGTGCACATGCGCGTGCTCATGCATACAGACACAGAGGTGCCCTCTCAGTCAGTTGGCATGCACAACATGCCAACAGTGCTTAGGTTACGTTTGAAAATTGTATTAGTTTTGATTTTTTATCTCAAAAATCTCATCCTTTAAAAATCAAAATAAATACATCAAAGTCACATCAAAAATTTCAAAAGTCAATTTTTAAATTTTATAAAAGATAAAAAAAATTCTCTATTTTTTAGAAACTCAAAAAATTCACCTACAATATTTCTCTCTCTCTCTCTCTCTCTCTAATGACTTTCCAAAAAAAATAAAACTTGGATACAATTTCCAAACGCGCGACACTATTTCGGATATGTTTGTTGTACGGTACGCACAAACCTAAGTGTATATAGGGACTTTTATTCATTTAGTTGTACAAAGTTTCAATTTCCTTATACGAATGTTGCGATCAGAAAACCAGACGGGAGGAGTGAGCACTGTTTTTAAGATTACAAAAATATTTCCTTCAACCAAGAAGAATTGTCATATTAGAAAGGAAAGAATTGAATCATTAACCGATCGAAGCCAAGAGTACTGCACACTGTATATTGCTTCTATCTTCGTTTGAGCGGGTCTTTCCGCCACTTGCCTTATTAAACGAACTGGTTCTGGGAGGCAAAGGTCTCCCCCGACCTCCAAGTGGAAGGGACGACGCCGGCGAACTCCAGGGTCCTGCCATCCGTCAGAGTGAGCCGGAAGGAGAGGCCCTGGTTGCGCAGGTCCAGGTCGGTCTGCCAGTTGGCCCCCCAGTTCCTGTGCATGGCCGCCCACGCCGGGGACCCGGAGCCCCTCACCCATGCAGCCTTGACGGCACCGCTACCCCCCACGTTGGTGAACATCACCAGGTTGAAGTTGGACTGACCCTTCAACGTGAACCTCACCCCGCCGGTCCTTCTGCATGCAACCCTTTTGAATCCACAAGAACACAGACACACGGGGGATCAGAGATCACAAGTTAGCTTAATTAATCATATGATAACTGATTGGAAACTTGAACAATAGAGATTCTGATCTTCACAAGTGGAGAGATGATCCCAACTGATCTATGTAATGATGCAGAAAGTACCCAAGAGTTATGGAACACTGTTAGTGGCCAGAAACGTACGTACCTGCGGTAGAGGACGGGGACGATGCCCTCGCTGCCGAGGCGGGCGATGCGGGAGAAGGCCGGGAGGGACATGTCGAAGTGCTGGCGCGGGGGATCGCACCACCCGCCGTTGTTGTTGGGGGGGCAGAAGTTGGTGGCGGTGACCGTGACGGCGGCACGCTTGAAGCACCACTGGGGGTCTGCCTCGGCGTCGCACATCACCTGGAAGCAGGCGCCGCAGGCCTCGCCTCCCCCGAACAGGGCGCCGCTCAGGGCGGCCGTGTAGACCCCGAACCCAGCGTGGAAGGTGTCGTCGTAGCCGCAAGCTCCCCCTGCGCATATCCACCATGCCCAGTGCAACACGTAATTAATGATCAAAACCGGAAGGAAGAGTAGGGAATGGAATGAAGTGAGCTCAGCTCGGAGCTGGTTGAAGGGCCTTATTTGCAAATAGATAAAAAACTAATTAGCACAATATTCTCATAAAAGATGATATTGTGTTGGTGCTTTGTTTGATAAACTTTTGCAAGGTATTATAACTAGTTAACCAAACTGTTATGACTCCTAGAGAAGAGTCAATCAGCCAATAGTAAATTTTATTCTATTAATTCGAGTGTGGTAGGACCGAGGCTCCTAAGCACCACTTTGATAAGGAGCTAATTACCGGGGGGGGTAACTCGGATCGAGGTAACTTCAACTTAACCCGGCCCTAATCTGAGTAGTAAGCGGGTAACTCTGGATTAACGTCGAGTTACCTGCCCCACATCAATTAAGAGGTGGGTTACATTAATCAACTAAGATAACTCTATTCTTGTCAAACTTAAAAAACGGTTAACCAAGAGGTAACTAATCTGACTAGGTTAAGTCCAGATTATCCTAGCCCGCTATCAAAGTTGTGCTAATAAGAGAATTAACGGCATTTTGTTGTTTTCTGACGTCATTGTTCAACTTGTCCATGTAAATTAATATTACAAAAGAAGTAAGCAAATTAATAAGATTACTGGATAATTAATTAAGCATCAGCAATTCGATAATAGCTTATTAGTTAGTATGATATTCAGGATGCAAACTTAAATTAATTAAGAAAATATGTTACAAAATCTTGTTTAAGATTTATAGATACTTAAGAAGGGGAATCAAAAAGATCCCATATTAAAAATTATAAAGATTGACATATACTTATAAGTAAGATCCAAATCTTCTCCTTTAAAGACTCTTTTACTAATAAAAAAGAATAAAATTTTAACCATTCCCGAGCGTGACAAGGACAATACAGCGAAAAAAACATCCCAAATTTATCCGTCTTAAATATTCTTATCAAACAATATTACGTACATTGAAGGATCAGTTGAATATCATAAAGTAATAAGAATGGGGCCAGCCATCACACAATATTGCGTGGCTACAAGATAACCTCTTCTCTATTTCTGAAATTTTTCTCCAAACCAAATTAAACACAATTTAGGTCACGTGACTTTTGATTTTTTTTAAAGTCATTAGAGAGAGAAAAAAATAGAATAGAAAAAATTTTGGAGCTTTTAAAGAGTGAGTCATTTTCTCTACATCTCTATAACTCAAAAGTTAACTTTTGAAAAAATAAAGATAAGATTTAAATATTTAATTTAACTTTT
The DNA here is from genome assembly GCA_022559845.1 of Amorphophallus konjac. Taxonomy (NCBI): domain Eukaryota; kingdom Viridiplantae; phylum Streptophyta; class Magnoliopsida; order Alismatales; family Araceae; genus Amorphophallus; species Amorphophallus konjac. The sequence goes on along the minus strand of CM040127.1, from coordinate 45,298,746 downwards.
GAGAGATGAAAATTTCTAGGTCAAAAATCAAACCTCAAAACAAATGCCAAACGCGTCCTTAGTTGGAGGGGTTTCAAATTCTAGTGGAGGTGACTGCACATGACATGAGAGTGGCAAGGCAGTCCCAATAGTACTGTCGGGCCAACTGAGGATGTTACCATAGAATAAATTAAAGAACTACTGAAAAGTTAAAGATAAAAGAAGGGTGGGTTGTGGGGGGTGGGCATGGAAAGCCCGATCGAGTGGGTTATTCCAAGAGAAACCTCGGACCTCTCCACTCCATGCACCCACAAACACTTACCAAGAGTGGTAGGATTCTGATCGAGAAGCTCCATAGAAGGTGGCATGCCCCTGCGACCAACCCCCGGGCAAGCAGTGTCTTCCCTCCCACCTCATGGCCAGGATGGAGAGAACCAGCAGCCACATGTACAGCTGCACCACCTACGGCTTCAGAAGCCATATTGTATCCTCTTAATAATTTCTTCTCGCTCTGGAAGGAGGATTAATTAATGGGAATCTTCTTCGGTGGCAGAAGTAACAAGCTAGGGAAACCTCAACTGCTCTGATCAGGTGTGGAGGAGGAGGAGGAGGAGGAGGAGGGTATTGGCTCAGGAGTGCCGGAGCCAGGGCTCTTATATATAGAAGAAGGGATGAGAGGAGGACGAGGTGGTGGTGGTGGGGAACGGACGCGTTTTTCCTTGACGGTGTGTGTTTAAAGGCCGTAGGGGATCGAATTAAATGCCATGCATGTACAGATCGATCAACGCGGTTTGATCATTACTTTTTATGCTGCATGCGGGTTTCCTCTTCAAATTTTGGTACATGAAATAGTGGTACGCTGTGTCCTCTTGGTCGTCCTGCTGGAAAGGGGGGTGGGAGGTGGAGAAGCTGTGCATGCTGCATGTGGGATGTCTCCCCCCCCGCGCACATATATTCCACGTCGCCGTGGGCGGTGAGAGATGAGCAGCATCTGACGGTGGCTGCATGCGGTGGTCTCATCTGAGCATTATGCTGTCATGGGACTTGGGAGTTGATGTAATCCAGCTGTTAGTTTAGGGTCGTAATTATCCATATATCTTTTTTAATTACTCTATTGAGTACTGCATGTATGTGTATGTACGACCTTTTAAATTTTATTTCATTTATTTATTAGTTTGAGCAACCTGATAAATATCAAATAATCAAACTTGAATAAAGCAAATTTTGACCAGCTTAATTACGGTGCAACCAACTCGAGATCGATAGAAATCAAACTTAGACGAATCGAAATTCGACTCGGCTCAACCCGTTTGCACACCCGATCAAGTCGGCAGGTGAGACCAGTCCGGGTTTGATTGAGGTCTTCACCCGCCTGTACCCTGTTGGCGGCCGCAGCCCAAGCTGCTGTTAGTGGGCCATGAAGACGGGATCTGAGGCCCAGCAACACACCGTCACGTTCTCAGTGTGGCTGCCGCCCTGGAGGGAAAAGACACATTTATGTGGTGTGTCTTCACGACCGTGCATGTGCGGGGATTTCTTCTCCCCTTCGACAAGGCATCGATATCCAGAGTGTGCCTTGGGGCCCTTCTCTCTACCGTTCCACGTTTCAAAGCTCAAGACTTACTTAATTTGTTGGATTAAGAAAAAAGAGGTAATTTTCATATATATCTTTTAAAGCTTTTGCCAGTCAAAATGGGTTGAGTAAGGTGGCACAGGTTATATATATATATATATATATATATATATATATATATATATATATATATAAAGGGTCCTTAATTGGATGCTTTATCCTAACATCGATCGTAGGGCTGTGATCTGTTTAATTTGATCAACTTTACATAGGGAGGTATCAAAGGACGTAATATATATATATATGGAGGGTCCTTTTTTGTTTTGTTTTTCTCAAGGGATTTTTGGGAATGAGCTAGTTATCCCATACGAAGATTTTCCGGTTAATTTGATAACTAATTTCTTAGAAGATAATTTCTTACAGAAAATTTGGAAGACATTCCAGGTACTCGAGATGACAACACAAGTATGAATTATTAGAAGTCAATTATATTAAGCTTAATTGCCTACACATATATAGTTTAGACAAAAAAAAAGCTTCGTTAAAAATTAATTAATGTAAGCGGAAAGGTAATATGACATTAATGTAAATGACTTCTTGCATAGAGTTTCCATCCGGAAGGGATTTTGTACACATAAAATAAAATTTTCGCTAATCTTTTATCAATTTATTAAATTTATACAAAGAAGTTACAAACAAAAAATAGGAAACATATATATATGTACATCAAAAAGGCCATGTGCGCGGCAAGAACTTCTGATATCGATAGGTAACTAGACTCGAAGAGTGCTAGCTAGCGATGTGATTCTTGGTATGAATTTTTTACGGGGCGTTTAATTAATCTGTTGCTATATATTAAATACTAGCTTGTAATATTATTATTTTGATACTATTAAATCGGGGGTGTTTCATTATATTATATCAATTATATTATTATTATTTTAACAGATTCTAGTGCTAAACTAATTAGTCTAATAATTAAAGGTCCGTACCTATAGTACTAAAACATGATACAATAAGCCCCACTTTGGTATGTGATTAGTCGTCGGTTAGACTAAAGTTAATCATGTGTTAACTATTTTTATGCTTTGGTTGTAGATTTAGGTTAATTGGATTACATTTTGGGCTAAGTATCGGTTACCCCGAGATTAGGAAATCCTCCCATTTAGGTGGGTTTCGACGGGGCCAAGTGCATTAGTGAGCATTAAATGCACTTTTTCACTCACCCTCTCTCTATCTCTCACGCGCTCTCTCTCCTCTCTATCTCCCTCTCTCACACACAGACTCTCTTTCCCGCTCTCTCTGACTCTCTCTCTCGTTCTCTCTCCTCTGTCTTTCTCTCACGCTCTCTCACGTTGTCTCTCTCTCTCTCTCTCGTTCTATCTCTCTCTCTCTCTCTCTCTCACATTAATGTTAATTAAAATTAATTATGATAATGATATATTTATCATATAAAATTTATTAAAAAATTACGAGTTGAAAATATACATTAAGATAAATAATATTTTTTAAAAAATATTTGTGACTTTTAAATTTCAATTAGTGAGATTAATGATATTATATCGATATATCTAATTTATATAATATATTTAGAATATCTAAAAATTAAAATAAAATATTTTTAAGATGAATGATAACCTACAACCATAATTAATGTCATTTTTACTTTTGAATTTTAATTAGTGAGATTATTGATGTTATTTATCAAAATTAAATTATTTTCATGATCAGTTCGATTTATATAATATATTAAAAATATTAAAAAATTAAGATAAAATAAATGTTTTAAAGATAAACAGTAACATAAACTCTTATTTAATGCCATTTTTGACTTTTATATTTTAATTAGTGAGATTATTGATGTTATTAGTGAGATTAATTATGTTTTATATCAAAAATATTTTTTATGATATATTTAATCTGTAGTATATATTAAAAATAATTTAAAAGTAAGAAAAAAACAAAAAACTTAAAGATGAATAGTAACCTAAATTAGTAATTAATGTGAGAGAGAGAGAGAGAGAGTGATGTGAGGAGAGAGAAGAGAGGTAGAGAGAGAATGGGAGATATATAAAAAATCAAAATGATATATAAATATAATATTTTATTTATCATTATTACTGGATTAACCTACTACTTGTCAAATCACACTAGATTAAAAATAGGTTATCCCACGTCCTTACTCCCAGATTAACTACCCTCCTATCAAACCAAAAATGGGTTAACCCTAGACTACTTTAATCGGGTTGAGTTAGCCCACCTTTAGACTAACTCTACACGTCCATCGTCGTCGGCCACCTCCGCCTGCCGCTCGACCGCCATCCGTCCTTCTCACCGACGCCCACCATAACCTCCATCGTTGTGACCCCCAGCCCCCACGGCCTTCTCCACCTCACCCTCTCTCTCTTTCTCTCCCCCATCTAGCCACTGTCACCACCGCGATCCCCCCTCTCGCGTCTCTCTCTGCTTCTCTCTCTGTCTCCTACATCTCTCTCTCTCTCTCACGTCTTTCTCTCTCTATCTCCCACGTCTCTCTCTCTCTCTCCCACCGTCTCACGTTCTCTCTCTTTCTCTCTTCGTCTCTCCCCCCGTTTCTCTCTCTTCTCTCCTCTCTCTCCGCATCTCTCTCGCTTCTCTCTCTTCTGTCTCTCTCCCTCCGTCTCATGTCTCACTCTATCGCTCTCTCCCCTCCCCCTTCGTCTTTCTCTTCCTCTCCCTCTCCGTCTCTTTTCTCTCTCCCCCTGTCTTTCTTTCTGTCTCGCGTCCCTCTTTCTCTCTTCATTTTTGTCTCTCTCTCTCTTTATATATATATATATATATATATATATATATATATATACTTTTATTATTTTTATTTTATTCTTCCCTATTCTATTATATTTATTTATGTTTTCTTTCTTCCAAAAATTGAAATAAAAAAAATCTAAAAAAAGAAGAGCTTTCTTCCCTCTCTTCCTCTTCCTCTTTCTCTCTCTAACTCCCTCTCTTTCTACCTCTTGTCACCACATATTTCGATACATCTTTATTTTAATTTTATTCTCTCATATTTTTAATTCTCTCCATCCGTATGTATATATATATGTATATATCTATATCTATATAAATATATGTATATAAATATGTATATTTATATATATATATATACATATATATATATATATACATATATATATATATGCGTATGTATATTTTTATATAAATATAGACATATATATATATATATCTATATAGATATATATATATATACACATATGTATATTTATGTATAAATAAATACATACATATCTATATATATACATAGGTACGCTTATATCTATATATGTATATAATTGAACACATGTATGTGTATAGTTACATATATGTAAATATTTTCTTCATTTATATTAGTTTTTCATCCTTCTCAGAGTTCGGAAAGAAAAGCGAGCATTCAGCCCACTTAGTGCTCCCGGGTGTTCCCGTACACGAGGGAAGTTGTTTCATCTCACCGTTCACCCGGGCCGTTCTCGTGTTGCTGGAGCATCTCTTGAAGCCCACCATCGGCTTCTTAATAAGCGTTCTCACCTCTTTCATTTTGTAGTATTTTTAGTCCATTAGGTGCATCGCATGCATCATTCGTCGTCTGTATTGTGCCTCTCTCCCTGAGCAGGCTTGATTTGTGATTTACCTCATATTTATTTATCTGTCATTCATCATCTCATCCCCACCCTTTAGTTCTAAAAGGGGTTTAATAGCACCAACAAGGTGCGTGTTGTTTATTATTTTAGCATCTTATCCAATGGATTGGTACTACACTATCGTTCTGATTTAGTTGCTTATTTTTTCTATGTTTGTTCTTTTGCAAGGGTAACCAGCTAGAAGGCCCTCTTCTTCGGCTTGTCGAAAGAAGAGGAAGAAGGAGTCCACAGTCTACACCACCTCCCCTGTCTGAGGTGAAGGCGATCTTTTAATTCGGGGCCCCTAGCCCCTGACCATTACAACGTCAAACACGCGCTTCTTAGTAATTTTCTTTGTGTCTATAATACCCGCGGACAGTCACTTCCCACAGTGGTTTGTTCTTGTACTCCTGTCCTTACCTGCGCAAAGAACTATTTCCCTCGGCAGTTTCTTTGATCACTTTTACATTTTTGTTATATTTCTGCTAAAGCCCCGCGGAAAATAATATCTAGTGGTGGTTTACTGTACATATATATATCTACTACTATTTATATATCTTTATAAAAAATCCCACAAAGATCAATGTCCTACGGTGGTTTGCTTTCTTTTATGTTGATGTTATAATCTTATGATGAGTGATATACTGTTCTAATTTCGCGTCCTCGTTGCGTCTGTCCCCTTTGTTACTAAACCCGATAGAGACAACCCTCGTCGGGTATTTTCCCCAGCGTTTCACCACCCAACTCGTATCCCCCTATTCACCATTCGTGTCAATATCTCACTTAGAGTCCCATGACCCGTACCTGGTATATGAAAAACTGCTCCCGGAACAGTAGGCCACGCCTACTAGGAAGGAAGTTAGCTTGCGTGAGAGGATCTTCGGACCCCTATCTCCGTCCCGTACCAAAAATTCTATAGGTCTAGATTCTCTGTGTTCCACTAGAGTGCCTCCTCTAGGTCGTACTCTCCACCTTCTTTCCTTTGTCAACCCACAACGCGCGCGTTAAAAAGAGAGACGCCGCTCTCTCCCCGCCACGTGACGTCGCTCACAGCCCTAACTATTGACAAGTTTGTGTATTTTAGAAATTATATTCAATTACAAATTAAGACGGGGTGCGTGTTGAAATGTAATTTGTAATTTGTGGAAAGATGCAGAGAAACATAGAGAATAAAAGAGAGGGAGAGAAGATTATGAAAAAATCTAGAGAGATATAGAGAAGAAGGGAAAGGGGGGAAGTTATAAAAAAATCTAGAGAAATAGACTTAGGAGAGAAGAAAAGAAAGAAATCTAGAATCTGTAAGGAGGATATCTTTAGATTTCTCTTCCACCTACCAAGTCTCCTAATAACTAGAAATGAGGGGCATGGCATGGGAGGCAATCTAAAGAAATCCAAGGCCCCTTGTCTCCTAAGCATTCCAAGCCCCCTCCTCTCCAAGTTTTTACTTTGTGTTGTATCCCTTAATTGACTCACTCTCTTCCTTCCTTCAAATCTTTATAAAAATTTTATTGTGCTTGTGCTCTTTTCAATGAAAGTTTAGTTCCTTCTTTGTTAGTTTAAGTGTTCATCCACCTTCCATTGCTCCAACATACACGTCGGAAGCACCATTGGGGGCTTCACCATCCCACATCACCTGGAAGCAGGTACTGCAGGTCTCGCCGTCCCCAAACAGAGCATGGGTTAGGGTAGTAGGCGTGTGTAGTCCCTGAACCCCGCGTGGAAGGTGTTATCATTCCCGACGAGCTCCTCTTGCATGCACATGTACATCCAACATGACGCAATGCCACACGCCATTGATTACTCGGAAGGAAGAGGAAGTGAAGCTGAGGCTACCGAGTTCAGCATGCATGTTGATGCGCGAAGTCTTTGTCAATACTTGATGTAGCAGTCGAAAAATTGTTGCCCATTTCTCGATCTACACCTCTAGTAATTTATTTTCTCGGGACGGAGAAATTCATCGGAAAGAGACATGCAACCACCGATAGAAGGTCAGAAGGAGCCCTGGAAGTTATCCGAGGGGACAACCTTATGATGGTCAAGTCTGGCAACGGCGAAGAAGGAGGAGAGCATTTGAAGGAGGGAGAAATCAAGTGATAGACAATTAATGGGAGAGCTCTAAGGAAGGTTTCTTGTGTAGCTCCTGGCCGTGGAGTCAAGATCCTACTTATACCATCGTTGGGAGAGTTGACCGTTGGATTTCTGTGGCTGGGGGAGACGTGAGCCGCCCAGCTTACATGTTTGACGAGGCAGGGAGGCATGGGCGTTGACTCATTGTCTCCCGTCGGGGAGGTAGCTTCACTATTAATGCGATAGGGACGCCGATCATTAATGAGGCAGGGCTCGCCGGAGAGGGCGTGAGCCTGTGCTAACAGGGGAAGTGCTGAGGGCAGCGTCCCGATCTCGTCGCTGGACTGGAGCGCCATTTGCCATTAATGCACAACAGTAGCGTTGCATCGTGGTTGCTGTCGGAGAATGCACATGCAGATACGGACCCTGCACTGGGCTTGAGTCGGGACATGTGTCATACTGGGCCGCCCATGCAACGTAGTGGGCCTGGAGAGTTAGGCTTCAGTGATGGTTTGTAGGACATGTGTTTACTGGGATGGCGAGATAGACCCCCCTCACATGAATTTGCGACTAAATGTGTATACAAGGTGGTTCGATGGATTATATCCCACAACATGCCATTGTTAGTTTTTTATTTTTTTTCATGAAGTCAAATATATAGGTACATACTTAAAAGGACTTTTGTTTGCTCACATCACCTTGTTAAGATGTGGAAAGTATAGTACATACGTATGTCATTGCAAGCACTTCATAGCGCCTGAGGTCTGGTGAAACACTAGATTGGACTCGAAGCTGTGGAGGTGGTTGGCTGGGTCAGTGGTGCCGTCGTACGGAGTGAATGATGATAGTTGGAACTTTGGAGGGATGAGGGCATCCAAGATTTCTTAAGAGAAGGGGGCCTAGAAGTCGACATCATCGTCGACTAGGCCCTTCGTCTTGACGGCCTGGATAATGTCATACAAGAAGCGTACCTTCCCCTCGAGTTCACGTTCTGCGTCGTTGTAGCATCGTAGTCGCTGGGCCATCCGCCTGAGTTGGAGTGGAGAGAGCTCGGTGAGCGGCTCTGAGAGTACCGGTGTTGGCAGAGAGTCTGTGTCGCGGAGGTGAGCGTGGGTGCTTGGTCGTCTATCGCCAACTGAGCCTTGCTTCTCGGTGCAAGCAGGGATTGTAGCAGCACAGTCCTGCTCTACCTGTCAGTCGAGGAGGCCCTGGTAAGTCTTCGTCAATGCCTGGAGCTGACACTTTACGTCAGTCAGTTCCTCCGCCGCGGAGTGGGCAGAGGTTTGATGGTGTTCTCCCTAGGGTAGGTGATAACTGGCACCCCTCGGGACGTCTGGCGGGAGCCAGTCGTGCCTCTTCGGTTGCTGATGTTGCGGTAGCCGGTCCTTGGTGCCATGACTTATGCTCTGAATTCCCACAGATGGTGCCAAGAAATGTAGTGGTCGGAAGATGGTTACCCACTTCTTGATCCACACCTCCAATAATTTATTTACTCAGAACGGAGAACTTTGCCAGAGAGGGACCTACAACCACCAATGGTAGATCAGAATGAGCCATAGGAGTTACCCCATGGGACGACCCTTCGACGGTCAAGTCAGGTAATGACGAAGAAATAGGATAGTGTTTGAAGTAGGGAGAGATCAAGTGACAGAGACTGGGAGAGCTCTAAGGAAGGTTTCTTGCGTAGCAGTTGGCCGTTGGGCTAGGATCTTACTTAGACCATCGCCGGAAGAGTTGACCATTGATTTACCATAGCCAGGGGAGACATGAGCCTCCCAGCTTGCGTGCCTGACGAGCTAGCTCCACCATCAATGCAATAGGAGTACCGATCATTAATGAGGTAAGGCTCGCCGTAGAGGGCGTGATCCTATGATGATAGGGGAGTGACGCAGGTGGCGCCCCGATATCGTGGCTAGACTGGAACACCGTTTGCCATTAATACATAGCAGCAGCCGTGCACCGTGGCTGCTACTGGAGAAGGCACATGTGGATACGGATCTTGCACTGGGCCTGCGTCGGAGCAGGTGACGTACTGGGTCGGCCAGGCAACGTATTGGGCCTGGAGAGTTGGACTACTTCCGTGATGGATTGGAGGACGGGTGTTTATTGGGTGGGGGAGATAGGCCCCCCTCACTTGAATATGTGACTAAATGTGTATACACGGTGGTTCGATGGATTATATCTCACGACACGCCATTATTAGTTTTTTACTTTTACTTTTTTTTTCTTGAACTCAGATATACAAGTACGTGTTTAAAACGACTTTTGTTTGCTCACATAACCTTGTTGATAAGGTGTGGAAGATACAGTACGTACGTATGTCATTGCAAGAACTGCGTCGTTTCATACGTACTTTTCTCACACTGCAATATTCCCTCCCTACGTAATTCACTCAGGTAATTTAACAGCTAGCCATGTAGATTTCTTCGCACAAGAAAATACACTGTAATGCGTATTCCCCAACCATAACTTGATATCTTCTTGATTAACCCTTAAATAATTAATGAGAAAGATCAGTGACAAACTTGAACTCAACAATACCAAGACGTATTTGCATGCATATATACTTCGCCATGAAAGGAATATATTTATATGTAGTCGTAATGGGTACAATTATTTTTACTGATTTACCATCCGTTGACGGCCTGCATTGGGTATATATATATTCCAAGATCACCTCATGCATGATGGAAAGCATTCATATTACGAACGGATTTATGTCAATGTGTTGAATACAATGTTGCATAAACCCCTTACTAGTAGAGTATGGCATGCAAGGGATCGAGAGCAAATGGCATTTTTTAATTAGGGTTCTGATCGAAGGTAAACGCGTATGGAAAAGCATTTGAAAGCCTAACAAGCATATATCGGTAAATATATATATATAGGAATAAAGAAAACAGCAAAATGTACACATTTTAACCGTAGAGACACAATGCATCCAATTGGAAAACCACAGTCGGTAATTAATTCCAGTAGAGAAGTTAATCTCGATCTCTCCACATCACCCACGCGTATTACCAATTAGGGTGGTAGGGTTCTGAGAAGCCCCATAGAAGGTGGCATGCATGCCCTTGCGACCAACCGCCGGGCAGCTGGCAGTACTGTATCCCCCCCCCCCAATTAACCCATGTCTACCCGGATAGATAGATAGAACAAGTTGGCCACAGGGCTGTGCCAGATATAGATGGCAGAAACCCTTGCCATTGTCTCGATCCGTTTCCTCTCCTCAACCAGCTGCCGAGGAAGAATTGAATGGGTAGCTCCGGTAATTAATTAATTACTATGTACGGACGCAAGAAGCTCAGGAAAGTTAGCTCAACTGATGATCTCAAGTATGGTTTGTCGTCGACTCGGGCGTATCGTACCGTATCTGACAAAATTTGATATCCTGCGGATCACCCCTATGATCGGCCGAGTCACAGTGTGTGAGAGAGAGAGAGAGAGAGGAGGGGATGAGTAGGGGAGAGGGAGAGAGAGGGTCGAGTCAGATGTAACTCGATCATATCGTACCGGATCAAGAAGATCCCAATCCGATATGACTTAACGAGTCGACGATTCCTGATCTCAAATGTGAAGAAGAACACTGGCGGCCCGAAAGGAACCCCGGCAAGTTTCTTTCTAGATTTCTATATATATCGAAGGAAGAGAGAGGGGGGAGGGAAGGGATGAGACGCGGTTCCGTCTCTGTCGGTGGATAAAAAATCCGACTGGAGGATAATTAAAATGCGAGGAACAGATCGATCCACGCGCTTTAGATATCCTTTTGCTTGTTCCTCCTCTTCAAAAGTTTACGTGACATGGTGAGTGATACGGCCAGGGTGTTCTTTTCGTTAATTGTTCTTCCTCTGGTGGTGGCCGATCTAGGAGGCGGCCGGTCGCCGGAAGTGGGAGGTGGGAGAGGATGTGTGTGCTGCATGCATGGGAGACGTTCCCTCCGGCCGGGCATCTGTATTTCCACGTTATTGGGATCGATGGGAGCGAAGTCTAATTAATTAATCCCTCCAGCTAGTTATGAGTTGTCTGTACGTAGATAATTGAATGACTTGTATCACCAACAAGTTTTTTTGCTAATTAATTAAAGCATCCTATTCTTTTACTGATCAACTTTTTTATAATCAAATTTATAACTAAGAAGTACGTACTCCTTGCATAATCAAATAAGCTTCGTACAGGCTAGGGTGTGTTTAAGTTATAATTCAGGGTTGGGTCACTTTTCATTTCGGAATAATTAGATTAGATATCTAACCAAAATTTGTTATGCCCATATAAAGTACTACCGGATATCCAATTTAACAAAAGGTACCTTATAATTTTATTTTGAGTATATATGTATACATATATATCTCATTAATCCAACGTTAATCAAGACGACTTATAAATTTGTACATAATTAACGCAATAATTTAAACTTTTCTAGGCTTACAAAGCAATCAAAGAAAAGAAGCTCTTAATTGATCAGAGTTACGAATCTACGTACGTACCCTTTTCTTCAAATTTAAGTTTCATTCAAGTTTTTCGATGGAACTATATATATATATATATATATATATATATATATATATATATATATATATATATATATATATATATATATATATATATGCATGACGATGCGCGCGCGGGTGCACTCGATCACTGCATGTGGTTCAAAAATCCAGAATTCTCGGAATATATATATATGATTCTTAATTCAACGTCTTACGTGATGTGTTTGGGTAGTACAACTCATCCCTGGGCACTCTAGCTAATTGAAAAGGTAGCATTGTTGATAAGAAAATGATGAGTATATCTGATGGTAAGAAAAAAATATATCATCATAACATTTCTTAAATCATTATTTTTATACTTTAATACAAAAATATCATCATATATGTATATATAAACTTCTAAATCTGACGATGTGCTTTTCTAGCTAGTGGGCTGCCGTTAACCTAATACTGATCATGATCACAATAAAATCAGAGAAGAAAATTCTGGATTCGACTCCAAACACCATTGGATCGATGTGTCATCGATAAAGGAGGAATATATATATATATATATATGAAAATATTCACATGTGACCGGCACCATGATAAATTGTCATGATGTCGACATCTGGATCCTTCAATATATGGGAGATCATCTCCCTATATACTGGTCTCATATATTTAATGACTCAGATGTCGGCACCATATATATATATATATATATATATATATGAAATATTCACATGAGGTCGACACCATGACAAATTATCATGATGTTGACATATGGGCCCTTCAATATATGGGAGATCATCTCCCTACGTACTGGTCCTATGCATTTAACGGTTCAGATGTCGATCTCATGATAATTTATCGTGATGTCAACCCCATGTAAATATTTTCATATATATATATAACACAAACAAAAAATAAGAAAGAGACGTAAGAAGGCTTGCGCCAAGAACTTCTGATGTCGACGACCCATCTCTTTTGGCGTTATTTATAGTCTACCCATCGGTCCCGTATCGACCCATCACTCTCCTACCCTACGTTTCGGCCACGGTTTCACTTTACATCATTCTATTCTTTCACCGAGACAGCTTCTTCTTAATTTCTCTCTCTCTCTCATACTCTCCTTTATGATTGAAAGGGCATGTTCCAACTGCTTCCGAACTATATAATGTCTACATGCATGTGTTGATATCAGCATATATATATATATATATATATATATATATATATATATATATATATATATATATATATATATATATATGTTATGAAGAACTGATAAAGCTCAATATAAATGCCTGTTCGGCACATCTCGAAGCACGTCAATATAATATAAATAAAGTAGCTAGCTAGGTTGAAAAATACAATTATATATGTAAACCGATTCAAGAATCAAAAAACACGTAGTTATATAGCTACATGTGTCTCCGCGAAGGTGCCACCACATAATTAGTTAATTTATCCTCGGTGGTAGCTAGCGTGATCAGGGACCAAAGCATCGATCTCTTGGCAACCAATCCAAGCTCTCTCTCTCTCTCTCTCTCTCTCTGCGCCATCTTCATTTTCTTTAAAGGCATGAAGATAATAGCTAGTTATGTCGACAATCTGCTTAGGCACTGTTTAAGCCTATGTATCTACATGCCAATGATCACTCGTGACTTATCAGTATTTTTATGCTATTCTATATTTTATTGATTTTTGCAGCATCTAGGAAAAGATTTAGATGTCTAATTAATTACCCGTATGGTTTGGCATATTCCAATGTTTTGCATTTTCTTAATTATATCTACACTTTTTTTTAATATTGGAAGACTATATCTATGAAAATACTTGATCTCTCTCTCTCTCTCCCTCTCTCTCTCTCTCTCTCTCTCTCACACACACACGCCCACATACACATAGACGTGCACACACGTGCACGTACACACAAGGACACACGCACATGTACGAATATGCTCATACATAGAGGTGCCCGTGCGCGTGCGCACGCATACAGACACAGAGGTGCGTACTCAATAATGGAGCTGCACAATGTGTCAAGAGTTACTTAGGTTACGTTTAGAAATTGTATTGACTTTGATTTTTTGATTAAAAATCTCACCTCCAAAATGTAAAAGTAAATGTACCAAAGTTACATCAAAAGTTTCAAAAGTTAATTGTTAAGTTCTACAAAAAGCTAAAAAGAAAATCCTCTATTTGTTAGAAACTCAAAAAATTCATCAACCATATATTTCTCTCTCTCTCTCTCTCTCTAATGACTTTCGAGAAAAAATAATAATTCGATACAATTTCCAAAGGCACGACACTATTTTGGATATGTTTATTGTATGGTACGCACAAATTTAACAGTAGTATCTAGGTACAATTATTCATTTACGTGTACAAAGTTTCAATTTCCTTGTACAAATGTTACGATCAGAAAACCAGACGGAAGGAGTGAGCACTGTTTTTAAGATTACAAAAATATTTCCTTTAACCCAAGAAGAATTGTCATATTAGAAAGGAAAGAATAGATTAATCATACTGTATTCTGCTTCTATCTTCGTGTAAGCGGGTCTTTCCGCCACTTGCCTTATTAAACGAACTGGTTCTGGGAGGCAAAGGTCTCCCCGGACCTCCAAGTGGAGGGGACGACGCCAGCGAACTCGAGGGTCTTGCCATCCGTCAGAGTGAGCCGGAAGGAGAGGCCCTGGTTGCGCAGGTCCAGGTCGGTCTGCCAGTTGGCCCCCCAGTTCCTGTGCATGGCCGCCCACGCCGGGGACCCGGAGCCCCTCACCCATGCAGCCTTGACGGCGCCGCTGCCCCCCACGTTGGTGAACATCACCAGGTTGAAGTTGGACTGACCCTTCAACGTGAACCTCACCCCGCCGGTCCTTCTGCATGCAACCCTGTTGAATCCACAAGAACACAGACACACGGGGGATCAGATATCACAAGTTAGCTTAATTAATCATATGATAACTGATTGGAAACTTGAACAATAGAGATTCTGATCTTCACAAGTGGAGAGATGATCCCAACTGATCTATGTAATGATGCAGAAAGTACCCAAGAGTTATGGAACACTGTTAGTGGCCAGAAACGTACGTACCTGCGGTAGAGGACGGGGACGATGCCCTCGCTGCCGAGGCGGGCGATGCGGGAGAAGGCCGGGAGGGACATGTCGAAGTGCTGGCGCGGGGAATCGCACCACCCGCCGTTGTTGTTGGGGGGGCAGAAGTTGGTGGCGGTGACCGTGACGGCGGCGCGCCGGAAGCACCACTGGGGGTCTGCCTGTCGTAGCCGCAAGCTCCCCCTGCGCATATCCACCATGCCCAGTGCAACACGTAATTAATGATCAAAACCGGAAGGAAGAGTAGGGAATGGAATGAAGTGAGCTCAGCTCGGAGCTGGTTGAAGGGCCTTATTTGCAAATAGATAAAAAACTAATTAGCACAATATTCTCATAAAAGATGATATTGTGTTGGTGCTTTGTTTGATAAACTTTTGCAAGGTATTATAACTAGTTAACCAAACTGTTATGACTCCTAGAGAAGAGTCAATCAGCCAATAGTAAATTTTAT
The DNA here is from genome assembly GCA_022559845.1 of Amorphophallus konjac. NCBI lineage: Eukaryota > Viridiplantae > Streptophyta > Magnoliopsida > Alismatales > Araceae > Amorphophallus > Amorphophallus konjac. The sequence goes on along the minus strand of CM040127.1, from coordinate 45,283,430 downwards.
TCTATTAATTCGAGTGTGGTAGTAGGACCGAGGCTCCTAAGCACCACTTTGATAAGGAGCTAATTACCGGGGGGGGGGGTAACTCGGATCGAGGTAACTTCAACTTAACCCGGCCCTAATCTGAGTAGTAAGCGGGTAACTCTGGATTAACGTCGAGTTACCTGCCCCACATCAATTAAGAGGTGGGTTACATTAATCAACTAAGATAACTCTATTCTTGTCAAACTTAAAAAACGGTTAACCAAGAGGTAACTAATCTGACTAGGTTAAGTCCAGATTATCCTAGCCCGCTATCAAAGTTGTGCTAATAAGAGAATTAACGGCATTTTGTTGTTTTCTGACGTCATTGTTCAACTTGTCCATGTAAATTAATATTACAAAAGAAGTAAGCAAATTAATAAGATTACTGGATAATTAATTAAGCATCAGCAATTCGATAATAGCTTATTAGTTAGTATGATATTCAGGATGCAAACTTAAATTAATTAAGAAAATATGTTACAAAATCTTGTTTAAGATTTATAGATACTTAAGAAGGGGAATCAAAAAGATCCCATATTAAAAATTATAAAGATTGACATATACTTATAAGTAAGATCCAAATCTTCTCCTTTAAAGACTCTTTTACTAATAAAAAAGAATAAAATTTTAACCATTCCCGAGCGTGACAAGGACAATACAGCGAAAAAAACATCCCAAATTTATCCGTCTTAAATATTCTTATCAAACAATATTACGTACATTGAAGGATCAGTTGAATATCATAAAGTAATAAGAATGGGGCCAGCCATCACACAATATTGCGTGGCTACAAGATAACCTCTTCTCTATTTCTGAAATTTTTCTCCAAACCAAATTAAACACAATTTAGGTCACGTGACTTTTGATTTTTTTTAAAGTCATTAGAGAGAGAAAAAATAGAATAGAAGAAATTTTTGGAGCTTTTAAAAAGTGAGTCATTTTCTCCTATCTCTAGAACTCAAAAGTTAACTTTTCAAAAAAAAATAAGATTTAAATATTTAATTTAACTTTTGAGAGATGCAACTTCCTAGGTCAAAAATCAAACCTCAAAACAAATGCCAAACGCGTACTTAGTTGGAGGGGTTTCAAATTCTAGTGGAGGTGACTGCACATGACATGAGAGTGGCAAGGCAGTCCCAATAGTACTGTCGGGCCAACTGAGGATCTTACCATAGAATAAATTAAAGAACTACTGAAAAGTTAAAGATACAAGAAGGGTGGGTTGTGGGGGGTGGGCATGGAAAGCCCGATCGAGTGGGTTATATTCCAAGAGAAACCCCGGACCTCTCCACTCCACCCAGACACACTTACCAAGAGTGGTAGGGTTCTGAGAAGCTCCATAGAAGGTGGCATGCCCCTGCGACCAACCCCCGCCCCCGGGCAGGCAGTGTCTTCCCTCCCACCTCATGGCCAGGATAGAGAGAACCAGCAGCCACACTGCTGCACCACCTACGGCTTGAGAAGCCATATTGTATCCTCTTAATTTCTTCTCGCTCTGGAAGGAGGATTAATTAATGGGAATCTTCTTCGGTGGCAGAAGTAACAAGCTAGGGAAACCTCAACTGCTCTGATCAGGTGTGGAGGAGGAGGAGGAGGAGGATATTGGCCCAGGAGTGCCGGAGCCAGGGCTCTTATATATAGAAGAAGGGATGAGAGGAGGACGAGGTGGAGGTGGTGGGGAACGGACGCGTTTTCCCTCGACGGTGTGTGTTTAAAGGCCGCAGGGGATCGAATTAAATGCCATGCATGTACAGATCGATCAACGCGGTTTTATGCTGCATGCAGGTTTCCTCTTCAAATTTTGGTACATGAAATAGTGGTACGCTGTGTCCTCTTGGTCGTCCTGCTGGAAAGGGGGGTGGGAGGTGGAGAAGCTGTGCATGCTGCATGTGGGATGTCTCCCCCCCCGCGCACATATATTCCACGTCGCCGTGGGCGGTGAGAGATGAGCAGCATCTGACGGTGGCTGCATGCGGTGGTCTCATCTGAGCATTATGCTGTCATGGGACTTGGGAGTTGATGTAATCCAGCTGTTAGTTTAGGGTCGTAATTATCCATATATCTTTTTTAATTACTCTATTGAGTACTGCATGTATGTGTATGTACGACCTTTTAAATTTTATTTCATTTATTTATTAGTTTGAGCAACCTGATAAATATCAAATAATCAAACTTGAATAAAGCAAATTTTGACCAGCTTAATTACGGTGCAACCAACTCGAGATCGATAGAAATCAAACTTAGACGAATCGAAATTCGACTCGGCTCAACCCGTTTGCACACCCGATCAAGTCGGCAGGTGAGACCAGTCCGGGTTTGATTGAGGTCTTCACCCGCCTGTACCCTGTTGGCGGCCGCAGCCCAAGCTGCTGTTAGTGGGCCATGAAGACGGGATCTGAGGCCCAGCAACACACCGTCACGTTCTCAGTGTGGCTGCCGCCCTGGAGGGAAAAGACACATTTATGTGGTGTGTCTTCACGACCGTGCATGTGCGGGGATTTCTTCTCCCCTTCGACAAGGCATCGATATCCAGAGTGTGCCTTGGGGCCCTTCTCTCCACCGTTCCACGTTTCAAAGCTCAAGACTTACTTAATTTGTTGGATTAAAAAAAGAGGTAATTTTCATATCTTTTAAAGCTTTTGCCAGTCACAATGGGTCAGGTGACACAGGTTATACATATATGCAAGGGTCCTTAAGTAATTAGATGAACATCGATCGTAGTGCTGTGATCTGTTTAATTTGATCAACTTTACATAGGGAGGTATCAAAGGACGTAATATATATATATGGAGGGTCCTTTTTTTTTGGTTTTTTTTCTTCTCAAGGGATTTTTGACAAGGAATGAGCTAGTTAATTATCCCATAAGAAGCTTTAATTTCTGGTTAATTTGATAACTAATTTTCTTAGAAGATAATTTCTTACAGAAAATTTGGAAGACATTCCAGGTACTCGAGATGATCACAACCCAAGTATGAATTATTAGAAGTCAATTATGTTAAGCTTAATTGCCTACACAGAGTTTAGACAAAAAAAGCATCGTTAAAAATTAATTAACTAAGCGGAAAGGTAATATGACAATGTAAATGACTTTTCGCATAGAGTTTCGATCCGGAAGGGATTTTGTACATATAAAATAAAATTTTCGCTAATCTTTTATCAATTTATTAAATTTATACAAAGAAGTTGTTGAATCTACAAAATCACGGTGTTGAGATACACAGGCCCAAGGTCATAAGCATATGAATCACAACTCATTTAACCAATACGGGACTATTGCCCAAGAGGGACTATGTCCAAATATTCCAACACTCCCCCTCACGGTCAAGATGGGCCGTAGACATTAATCGGGTGGAGGTGACAAGAGGAGTTGGGCCAAGACCATACTCTGATACCATGTTGAATCTACAAAATCACGGTGTTGAGATACACATGCCCAGGGTCATAAACACATGAACTACAACTCATTTAACGAATACGGGTCTATTGCACAAGGGGGACTATGTCCAAATATTTCAACAGAAATTACAAATAAAAAATAGGAAACATACATATATATACATCAAAAAGGCCTTGTGCGCGGCAAGAACTTCTGACATCGATGGGTAACTAGACTCGAAGAGTGCTAGCTAACGATGTGATTTTTGGCATGATTTTTTTACGGGACGTTTAATTAATCGGTTGCTATATATTAAATACTAGCTTGTAATATTATTATTTTGATATTATTAATTAGGGGGTGTTTCATTATATTATATCAATTATATTATTATTATTTTAACAGATTCTAGCGCTAAACTAATTAGTCTAATAATTAAAGGTCCGTACCTATAGTACTAAAACATGATACAATAAGGGGACATGTTTTTAACTGACGTGGAGCTAACGTCTACGTGGGTTAATAACAGTACATTAATTTGTTGGTACATGTACCCATCTCTCTCTCTCTCTCTCTCTCTCTCTCTCTCTCTCTCTCTCTCTCTCTCTCTCTCTCTCTCTCTGTGTGCGCGCGCGCGCGCGAAGGAGCAATCACGTTGTTTTATCTTTGGTGATCGCGTGATGAACAAATATCCCTCTGTATAACCAGTACAACCTCTCTCTCTCTCTCTCTCTCCCCGCTATTTTTATTTTTTAAGACATGAAGATAAAAACATATTATGACAAGACTGTGCTTATCACTGTATCAACCTACAAGTACACGCCAATGGTTATTTATGTCTTGTAACTTACAAGTATTTTATGTCATTTTATATTTCATAATTTATATTTACTTTATTTACGCATAATCGCAAAAGGATTTAGAAATTTACTTATCCATATATATTTGACCTCTCTCTCTGTCACCCCCCCAACACACACACACACATGCGCGCGTGCACACACGCACGTATATGCAGGCAATTGGCGCAACACATGCAGGCAATTGGCGCCTACGAAGTGCTGAAGTGATGCTACGTACGGATATATTTCATGTATAGTATGTAAATCACAACCAGCCGCTGATACTTTTATTCTATCCAAATTGTACAAAATCTGAGTTTTCTTTTACAAATAATGTAGCGTTGATCACCAGATGATCAGACGGAAGGAATAAGCACTGTTTTTGAGATTACAGAGAGTTAATTCCTTCATGCAAGAAGAATAATTGCTATATTAGAAAGAAATAGAAAAGAATTGAATAGGAGCATATATATCTTTAATAACGGAAGACAAGAAGGGAGACTACTGCATGCCACTTGCTTCAGCACCCGCACGTATAGACGTGTCTTCTCGGCTTTCACCAATTAAACGAACTGGTTCTGGGAGGCAAAGGTCTCCCCCGACCTCCAAGTGGAAGGGACGACGCCGGCGAACTCCAGGGTCTTGCCATCCGTCAGAGTGAGCCGGAAGGAGAGGCCCTGGTTGCGCAGGTCCAGGTCGGTCTGCCAGTTGGCCCCCCAGTTCCTGTGCATGGCCGCCCACGGGGAGGACCTGGAGCCCCTCACCCATGCAGCCTTGACGGCGCCGCTGCCCCCCACGTTGGTGAACATCACCAGGTTGAAGTTGGACTGACCCTTCAACGTGAACCTCACCCCGCCGGTCCTTCTGCATGCAACCCTTTTGAATCCACAAGAACAAAAACACACAGAGGAGAGATCACAAGTCAGCTAGCTAGGTTGCTTAATCATATCACATTAATATATAGCAGGAAATTTTCAGAAACCGATCGCTATTGGTGGCCGGCCGGTTACGTACGTACCTGCGGTAGAGGACGGGGACGATGCCCTCGCTGCCGAGGCGGGCGATGCGGGAGAAGGCCGGGAGGGACATGTCGAAGTGCTGGCGCGGGGGATCGCACCACCCGCCGTTGTTGTTGGGGGGGCAGAAGTTGGTGGCGGTGACCGTGACGGCGGCGCGCCGGAAGCACCACTGGGGGTCTGCCTCGGCGTCGCACATCACCTGGAAGCAGGCGCCGCAGGCCTCGCCGCCCCCGAACAGGGCGCCGCTCAGGGCGGCCGTGTAGACCCCGAACCCGGCGTGGAAGGTGTCGTCGTAGCCGCAAGCTCCCCCTGCCCATATCCACCATGCATGCCAAGTGCAACACGTAATTAATGATCAAAACCGGAAGGAAGAAGGAGGGAATTTAATTAAGTGATCTCAGCTGGGAGCTGCTTCAAAGGCTTTATTTTCATATTATCTAATTCCGTGAGGATTAGAGTTATAACTAATTAAGCAAAATATTCTCATAAAAGATGATATTGCGTTGGTGCTTAATTTGTTTGATAAACTTTTCAAAGGTATCATAGTTAACCAAACGTTAATTACTGCCGGAGAAGAATCAATCAGCCAATCGTAATTAAATTTTATTCCGTTAATTCGAGTTTGGTAGCTGGTAACCGTGTGGGTCCTAATGAAAGAATTAACGGCGTAATTTGTTGTTATATGACATCATTAATGTCGAATTTTTCCAGGCAAATATTCCATAAAAAGTAAGCAAATAATAAGATTACTGGATATATGTAAACATAATAGTTAAGCATCAGCATTTCAATAATAGTTTACTAGTTAATACGTACGATATTGAGCATATATGTAAACATAAATTAATTAAGAAAATATACTAATTAATTAGAGAAAGGCAGACAAGAATGTATATATATGTAAAATGTAAATTAAATAGCACAAAAACATGACGAGGAAAAGATATATATGATTAGTAGGTAGTAATAATGCTAACAACACCTTGTTAATTAGGGTTCTTAATTATCAAAAAAACATTACAAGCAATATGACAATTAATGATTAGTTGGGTACCTTGAAGAAATCAGGATGGGGCCATCCATCATGTGCTGCGTGGGTGGGGGACTTCGATTGGTAGCTAAATATTATTGTGGCAATTATGGAATACCTTTTTTCTATTTTTGAAGCTCTTCTCCAAACCAATTAATTAAACACAGCGCATGCACTTGGGAGGGGTTGCAATAGTGGGGGTGGCTTCACATGACATGAGAGTGGCAAGGCATATAATATATAGTCGGGCCAACTGAGGATGTTATCATATAATAAATTATATAAATGTGTACAACTATATGTTTAAATTATATATATATATATATATTAAGTGCAAAAGAACCTCTGAAAAGTGTAAAAAAAAAGTAATGATCAAAGTGGGCGGAGGGGGTTGTTGGGACTCAAGTTACACCATCGACATGGAATGCCCGACATCGAGTGGGTAATTCACTTGTATTCCAAAACAGATAAACCAATCCCCCTCCTGTCCACCCACAAACTAACACTTACCAAGAGTGGTAGGGTTCTGAAAAGCTCCATAGAAGGTGGCATGCCCCTGCGACCAACCCCCGCCCCCGGGCAGGCAGTGGCTTCCCTCCCACCTCATGGCCAGGATAGAGAGAACCAGCAGCCACACTGCTGCACCCCCTACGGCTTGAGAAGCCATTTGTGTCCCCCTTTCTTCTCGCTCTGGAAGTAGCTAGCTAGGGATGGGAATTGAAGGTTCGGGGGGACTGAAGAAACAAGCTACGGAAACCTCAGCTGCTCTCAATTAAGTGTGGAGGAGGAGGAGGATCGGAGGAGGAGATTGGCCAAGGAGTGCCGGAGCCAGGGAAAGCTCAACTGCTCTTTATAGAAGAAGGGAGAGGAGGAGAAGGTGGTGTTGGTGGTGGAGGGGAATGGACGCGTTTTCCCTGACGGTGTTCACTGCCGCAGGGGAATTAAATGCCATGTACAGAACACGCGCTTTGATTTTGGTTTTATCCTCTCTTTTTTGTGCAGTGGTTTTACCCTCCAAAGTGCATGAGAAATAGTGGTACGTACGGCGTGTCCTTGGGCTGTCCTGCTGGGGAGGGGGAGGGGGAGGAGGAGGAGGAGGGCGCAAGGGGAAGGTGGAGAAGCTGTGCGTGCTGCATGTGGGATGTCTCCCCCAAGCATATTCCACGCCGCCGTGGGCGGTGAGATGAGCAGTACGTGACGGTGGCAGGTGCCGCGCGCGTTCTCCTCCGAGCATATGGTGACATGGGAGTGATGTAATCCAGCTGTTCGAGGGTCGCTCTGTATGTTTACTAAACCTTGTCGAATATATATTATTCCAGTGTTCGGATAAAGATTAGATGACCCTGACATCATTAAATCGACCGTGGACGTCATCTAATCGTCTCATGTTGGTATTAGCAAGGATGTTTGTTTGACGATTAATATTTTGTGCATCAAATTTGACCCATAAAATTAATTTAGATTATACATTATTTTTTTTAAAAAAATATGAAAGGATCATTTTTACGTGCAAAAAGGTGACTCGCCTCAGATTCGTATCATCTATTTTTTGATAACTTAAATACGAAATGCACTCCATGAGAATTAATTTTTTTTATAAGATTAAAATATTTTATTATAGAAATAAAATATTTTATTATAAGAATGAAATTTTTTTATTAGATTATAAAAATAAATTAACAAAATATTTTATAAGAATAAAATATTTATTATAAAAATAAAATATTTTATTATAATAAAAAATTTAAATTATATAATGACTATTTTATTTATATAATAAAATATTTCAACTTGCAGACTTAACGTAAGGTGTTTTTCTTACGCAATAATATTCATTTCAACTTTTTTTGGAGTCAATAAAAAGATATATTATAATTTGAGTTAGACTTTATGTACCGAATTCGTTACGTATAGTATTACTCATATTTGATATATATGTTTCATATCTCATCCATTCTCCACAGTGGGCATATTTGATGATATTTTGTTGAAGGTGATCTTTTGATTATGCTTCTAATAAAAATTTCAGATAGAAGTTTAGATCTCAAGTAAAACCCTTTTTTAACCCAACTCAAATGGTTGAGATTAACGGGATGTTTGGGAGCATTTTTAAAAAAGCTATTTCTATCTAAAAGATTATATTATGTCAATTTTTAACTTAATTTTTGAAATTAACGAAAACAGATAATTATTTATTTGACAAAAATATCATAATTTTTAAATTTTGTATGAACATATTTCGTATAACAATATGGAAATCTGAACATCTTAGAAGCATGTCCCTATACCGCCACCTCACTCTGGATCTAATCCTCTGGGTTGTATCGTCGTCGAGGAGATCATAGATGTGGGAGAGGCTGGCGAAGTGGACGATGCCGTCGAGGCGATGGTTCTCGATGTGGTTGAGCGCGACGTTCCGCTGGTGGTCGGCCTTGGCCACCGGGTCTGTGAAGTTCTCCTTGAACACCAGGTGCATGTACATGACCCCCTTCTTCCTCAGCATCTCCGCCGTCCGCGGCGCCTCCACCACCACCCAGAGTAGCTGTGGGGGAACCAGCCGCAGGGTGTTCCCCAGCCTCCTCATGAGCACGCCCTTCAGGGGGTAGTCCGCCCTCGTCGTCGTTACCAGGATGAGGAGCCTCCGGGGAGTCAACTTCGGCTCTGGCTCTTCTATGGTGGTGGTGGTGGTCGTAGCGGTATCAGCCGCAACTGGCGTGTCCCGTTCGTCGGAGGCGAGGGAGGAGTCGGCGACAACTTGGGAAGTGAGGAAGGGGGGAGGGAGAGGCTGGCGGGGAAGGGGGGGGGAGAAGCGCATGGGAAGGGAGGAGGGAGGGGGGATGCAAGGGGAAGGGGGGAGGGAGAGGCCGACGGGGAAGGGGGGAGGGAGAATCGCAAGGGGAAGAGGGGAGGGAGGGGGGACGCAGGAGGGAGAGGCCGGCAGGGAAGGGGGGGCGTAGGGGGAAGAGGGGAGGGAGGGGGGACGTAGGGGGGAGGGAGAGGCGGGTGGGGAAGGAAGAGGTCGGTGGGTAAGGGGGGGATGCCTCTAGCGGGACGGTGGGAGAAGGGGAAGGGAGAGGGGATGAGGGACGCGGAGAGAAGGAAGACGTGCGAGCCAGTCGTCTTGGGCGTTTTAAAAAAAAATTTATTCGAGACTTATTTTTATTTTAAAATTTATGCAGGATAAAATTCTTATAGGATAGATTTTATCAAATGCGTTTGAATACCCTTCTCTTCCTTAGTTTTTATTTTGAGAGAAATAACAGGTAAAAAATTATAACCAGACACCCTATTAAAATCTTGATTTGGGGGGGGGGGAGTTACGCAAACGGCTTAGACCAGCATCTCCTCATTAAAATAATTGGATTATAGATATTTTATTTATTTTCAACTAGAAACTGCATCCACCAAACGCGTCTTAAATCCCTCAAAACGGTGCGTAGTTGCAAAGTAGAGTTATTTCTGAAAGTTCTGCCAACAAAGTTTTTATTTCAACTGGTACGTTCAATATATATCTTCTATTTAGAAAGAAAAAGTCTGCATGGTAATTAATTAAAGCATACTCCCCGTTGAGAAGAGCTGTCAATACTTAATAAACTAAATATTAAAAAAATAAACACTTTTATAATCAGCCATACGTCACCGTAACACTTATTGACACAATAGGAAAAAAAAAGTTCCAAGAAAATTCAAAATTTGACTGCAGACAGTTGAACCCAAATTTTGCGACATCCCTTGCCTCCCTCGTTGACTCATATTTTTTATATATGCCTCATATTAATTTTGATTAGAGGTGGATGACAAAATATACACTCAAGTCTAGTTTGAAAATAGAGTAGGATAACTTATTCGATCTATTTGACGCGAATGAATTATCCGATCTCGGTTAAGACGTTTGTGCGTGATAGACAGACATGAGACCCACGCTCTCTCTCACATCAGGTAGATTACACGTGTTACCCTATGATCCCGTTTTTAAATGGGACATCAATGAATAACTCGCTTATATTAGCTTCAATCAAATTTTGACACACTTCATTTAATGAGGCAAATAGTTTAAAATTGAACCAGATTCCACTTGCCCACATGTATTTGTGAACAAATTCGATAAACAGTATATTGTATTTCTTTAATATTATTGACATCTTCGTCGAGCAACTCTTTGAGGGTTTATTTATATCTATTCAATCATTCAATTGACATGTATGTGTACGAGGCATACATTTTTTTCCATTTAATTTTATTCACCTATAAATAGTTCGAATAAGTTGGCATACATCAAATAAACCATCCAACCTTATTTAGTAAAGTTGGGCCCACTTGACCCAACCCGTTTGCACACCTACAATGCGCAGGTGAGACCAGTTGGGCCTCAGATTTTTACTTGCCCGCTGGCGCCGGCAGTCCAAGCCACGAAGAGGGGGCCGAGGCCCACCAACAACCGTCACCAAGTGGAGCCCAGTCTATGTGATGCGTCTTCACGACCGTGCATGTGTGTGAATTTCTTCCCACCCACGAGTAATGCCGTGTGCACTCAACCCCGTGCATAAAGTCAATTTAAATCGTAACATTTCCTCTCGTTGGTTAAAAAAAAGTTAAAATGATTATTTTAATCTCAAAAAATATATCTCGCATCGTACCTGTCCCATGTCAGACTTGTCCGATCTATTTTTTTACTTGGCGAGAATACATGAGAGTAAAATATTTTATAGGATTAAAATATTTTACTATATAAATAAAATATTTTGTTAAGATTTATTTTATAACAAAATATTTTATTTCTATAATATTTTATCCTTATAATAAATATTTCATTCACGTAATAATGTTTTTATTTCTACGAAATATTTTATTTATTTCTACGGTCAAATAAAATATTTCATTCTTATAACAAAATATTTCATTCATGTAATAAAATATTTCAGTCTTATAAAATATTTCACTCTTTGTATTTTTTCATCGAACGAAAAAGAAGGTCTGACGGATCTGACACGCACCATACACATATGATGTGAGATGTTTTTTTGGAGTAAAAATGATCATTTCAATTTTTTTTGAGCTAACGAGAATGAAGATTACAATTTGAGTTAACTTAGTGTACCGAAGTCACATTACTCTTCTTAGTAATGAATCCATACTACCAAAGTGAGTGATTACGGTAAATTAAGATAACTTATCCCATTGTAGGCCTGTCCACTAATCGAAGAATTTCAATCTCTCGTGTCTTTCTAAGTCAGAAGCAATGAAAACACGCCATTTATATGATGGAAATCTTACTAAACAATTCACTTGATAAGCTCAGAATTAAATGAGGTATTATGATATATTTAGATTGTGTTAATATGAAAAGACAATTCAGGTCGAAGGATCTCAATCCTTTGGAGAAAGAGAGTTATTTAGTTTTATTTTTATTTTTTCTTTTCATTTTTTTTGGCGGTTGGGGTCACTACCTATTGAGTTTTCGGTCTCTTAGGTTGTGTTTGAAACGGAGATGATCTACATTCCATGGGACGACATCTCGCCTCTGTACCACGTGTAAGAAGTCAGAAGATTTCTAATCATTTAAAATCTTGAGAAGTTGGTACCACGGCACTTCGAAAGATTTGAAGAACTTGACTTATTTGTACGTGGGTTCTCTCTCCACTTTAAAATCTATTTCTCATGAAAGTCGAGACGTGTGATATTTATTTATTAAAAATTTAATTCTATCAAAAAATTTAATGATTAGAATCGTCTCCGAATTTCTTCCCAAACGCAACCTTAGACTGTGTCAGTACGTGGTGCGTACAGATTTGAGATTGCTAGTCGTGTTTACCGAGACGGCGTATTAACAGAACAACAGTGGATTTATCATTTGACTGCTGCAATGCCTCTCCAAGGTCTCTGGTCATTGTTCTAGCACTTTGAAATGCTCGCAGAACAGTCAAAAAGCAGGTATGAAATGCTTTAAGTAGTTTTGAAGCGCAGATCATCTTTAATTTCAGGTGTATCCAATTCAGTCGTCGATCGATCAGCATTTATCTAGAACTAAACCATGGTTTTTATCGTGTCATCAAAAAAAAAAATCTTAATTTCGCGTTTAATCCGATACAGATCGACTTCTTTCAAATGTCTTATCTTCCTCTACGTCGATGAGAATTGGGGAATTAGTGCTAGTGTGAGTGACGGCGATCAAGCATGGGCCACCCAAAGTCATTCATGTACAGACGATCTCTCTTTCAAGGTGTGGATCCTCCACTTTGGCTTCTGCAATCCTCCTTGCTAAGTAACTTAAAGCATATGATTAAGCAGCTAATTAATTAAAGGATTTGCCTATTTAGACGATCTCTCTTTCAACGTGTGGACCCTCTTTGGCTTCTGCACACTGCAATCCTCCTTGCTAAGTAACTTTTAATCACATGATTAAGTAGCTAATTAAAGGATTTAGCTATTTAGGTCCAATGAACTAATTTAAAAGGCCACTCTCTGTCAGACGTTCAATAATTTTAATTGTTACATTTTTTTATTTATGGCGTTAAATCTGAGACGGTGATACTCAAATTTAGGTTCAATTCTAATTGTTCCCTTACTACAGTGTGTAGCCTGTGCATATATGTACCCTATTAAAAAGTTGATTTATATAAAGATATGTATTATAATTATATTTGTATATATACGCATCTTACATGAATTAAATAGCACGCGTGCCCTCGTCATTACTTGCTCGTGAACGGACCGTTAAATTTTTTTTCCCTAAGGAGTGACAAAGAAGAAGGTAGAATATTCTATGGATGTTAGAGAGTTTACCAAAAGAATATAAGTGACATTAAAATCATGTACAGAGGGTATTCATGTCAGGGCTTACACAAATTAGTACAATACATCTCATACCATATGTATTAGATCATATCAACCGATGATCGGTACGATCGATACATAATATGTAACTGATATATTATCATATTTTTAAAATATTATATATTTATTTTATATCAAATAATTTTTATAGGTGGACTCATTAGAGATCTACTGATGTTTAAACGTAAGGTCACCGGTTCAATATGCATGTATTTTTTTGTTTATTTTTCACTTTCTCGTAGATAGAAGATAAAAAAAACTCAAAATCAAGAGTTAGCCGTTCATGAGATTATGTCTTATAAATATAGCGCACATCACTTAATCAGCTGCGGAATTTTTTTAAACTATCTTACATATAATATATATATATAAGATCTTCTTTTACATATTATTTAACGGTACCAAATTGTACTACAACGTATTTGTAAAAAATTGATACGATCGGTAAAAATGGTCTGTCAAATCTTATTTCAAGTAATTATAAATGTAAAAATGAAGTTTCCCACAAATTCACTTTTAATAAAAATATTTTTACAATTTTTTTTATGTTTTACGAAAGTCTTATCGGAGCTGTGTGTCTGTACAGTACTGGTGGGATCATCAATCTAACAATAAAAGAAGAATAAGAAAAACAATATCATACATTCTTGGACACTCTAATAATAATAGGCTGTGACTTGCGGCCCATTAAGGAGTGTATAATGATATTGTCACTTGCGGCCCATTAAGATTAAGGTGTGTATAATCTTTCTTCTTCTCTACATATGTTTTTAATCGTGCCTCTTCAATTGTACGGACACATTAGTCCAATAAAAATTAAAAAAATGGTGTGACATTTCTTTTTAGTGAACCGCCGGCGATATAACAACTGGATGCATCACTAGCAGTGGAACGTACGTCACTCTTTCGACCGAACAGTAACATATATAATGAATATTTCGCTTTTAAATTGTATGACCTGCTCATTTGTTTGGTAGAGTATTGTTGACCTCTCCAAGGATGATTTGACATGATAATGGTCATGTTTCGGCCCCGCTCCAGTGTTTCTCACAATTTAAGAGTTTTTGGACAGTGAGAAATTTTGACGAATTTTTTTTTTCAGTATCAGCTTTTTCAACTTTATGTTTCAACAATCCCTTCATATATACCTCAATAATGAGGTTGTTGATATAAATATCTTTTTTATATAGGCATATATATATATATATATGAGAGGGATTAATCAGAAGTTAACTCTCACTTGTTTAGGATTAGTTAACTTCCTCTACTAAAATACATTTTGTGTGTTAATCCTGAGATATCTCTAAGATAAGTGGGTGAGAGATAACCCCCAACCGAAGCCGTGCCAAGGGAATTGCTATTGTAACGTCGAAAGTTAGTACATTTTACTTCTAACACGTATAAATAAAGATAATAAGAATGCTAGTGTGTATTTATTGAGTGGATGACAGATCAATTGTAATAGGATCAGGCGAACTATTCTTGACACGAGTGATGTTTTGTGTACCAAATTGGGTGTATAGAGTTTTTTAAGTCAAATTATAACACTTCTTCTCGTTGATCTCCTGAAAGGTTGAGATGAACATTTTCGTTTTAAAAAGGACATCCCATGTCAGATCCGTACGATTCCGTGTCAGACTCGTATGGTCTATTTTTTTCGCTAAGTGAGAAAGACATAAGAGTATAATATTTTGTAAGACTGAAATATTTTATTACAGAGATTAAATATTTTGTTATAAGAATGGAATATGTTTTTTGACTATAGAAATAAATGAATAGAATATTTTATAAAAATAAAATATTTCTTATAGGAACGAGATATTTGTTACAAGCATAAAATATTATAGAAATGAAATATTTTTTATAAAAATAAAATTTAATAAAATATTTTAATTTTATATAAAATATTTTATTTATATATCAAAATATTTCAATCTTATAAAATATGTCTCTCACTCTCTCTCTCTCTCTCTCTCTCTCTCTCTCTCTCTCTCTCTCTCTCTCTCTCTCTCTCTCTCTCTCCACATCGTGACTGTGACCGGTTAAGAGAACCTGACTCTTGACGGAGAAGACTTCACCGGTTCACTGGCTCGTCATCCTACACCATGTACAGCTTAATTTCCCGCATGAAGCAGCCTCCAACCTAGACAGATTAGAGAGTGACATACACCCACCCCATATTAAAAGGAAATTAAGCAGAACCTTTCACGATACATGGTGATCAGTTGAACAGATAATTAAGGCAGAGTCCGGGATCACTCGTTTGGGTGATCGCAAGGGTTTGAAATAGATGTTTGCTACTCCAATCATGCAAATGAGATCGATGAAGACGCAGTCATTACAAATCGAAGTGATTTGACACTATTATTAAAAAAAATCTGATTTTAGCAAAAACACGGTACGTTGTAGAGAATCACATCCAAAGGGTGCCAAGAAATACATGTGAATAATCTGATTGTTTGGGGGGGGGGGGTTGGAATTCTGCGTCAGAGTACATTCAATTTGATATGAATTTCCTTTTTTGTTACTGGATAATGGGCCGGCGCCCATTTATCAGTGGGGGATCATGCCCATTGGGCTGACCCCACGTGGAGGCGTAGCCCGCTCACCTTGACACTCTGCGGAGACCGCCACGTGCCTCCAAGAAAAGATTGCAGTGCCATTGAGAGTTGCGGGCCTGTGGTCAAGAATTTACAAATCGATCCGATACATGACAGATCGCATGTAGCAGACCGTACCACCCAGAGACTGGTTCGAGCGGTGCGTGGTACGCAACCGATACATACTCGTACATTATAGATTTTATTTTATATTTTGTAGCTCTCGATAGCTAAATTGGTTACGGATGATTCTTTATTACGGTGAGTTTTAAGTTCGAAACTTGTGAGTGTCATTTTTTTTCACATTTTCTTTTAAAATTTTTATGATTTTTATTAAAAAATTAAAATATAAATGATAATCATGAGATTCAAACAGAGCACGTCACGTTCAAATAAATAACACCATAATCAACTCAGCTACACATGACTTCGTACCAATATATATTATAATAAATATTTATTATATAATTCTTTGTTGTTGATACACTACGATATGTTATGGTACAATGTCGTACAATATCATACCAATATGTAACCGGTACATCAGTACGACTGGGCCGTCAAATTTTATCTACAACTTCCATACGTGAATGTGATGGCGTCTATATATATGAGGAGGGTAAATTTGATACGGCCCATGCGCGGCCTATTAACTTCAGGCCCGTGTCGGCCCAAGGTCTACACAGTGCTTAGCAGATCCTCGACAGCTGATGGCCCACGTCAGGGGGCCCAATAAAGAGAGACATTGAATTCGCCAGCCCATGAAGGGCATCGACTCAGGCATATCGAACGTCAGATAATCCTCCGACGACTGAACATTACTCCCGCCACGATCGGCCTCCACTCCGAATAAAGGCAAGCATGCTCAAAGGATGCCATAAGACTCGCCTTAAGATCATCCAGCCCAGATGAACTGACGCATAATGGGAAACCTCCCACGATCTCGGGGACACATTATCCCACTACTCATGCCCTTCCCTATTAAGGGATTGATCTCCACCTCCAGGACAACCACTGTAAATGGACCTCCGATCAAGACGATAGACACACACCGAATGACAGTCACACAAGTAGACTGGTAAAGACAGACGCATACACACACAGACTGAGAGAGCCCTCAATATAGAAGAGCCCTGATCTGCGTCTGAGCACGCCACCGGCCCTGTGAGCACTCTCCGAGCACCCGCTGGGCATAGCGAGCACCTCTGGGAGTCCCATCCTCACTCCAGGCTTGATCACTCTACTCTCATCCTTCTCTCTCTCCTCTGTTGATTAGCCCTTAACATGGTCCATACCTAAGCATCGGAGGGTTGTCCCATGGAGTAATGTCCATGTCTCCTTTTGACGCTGTCATGCTGGTATTTGCAAGCTTTTACGGATGGCTGGACGTTCTTTCCAACAAATAGATCATAAAAGTGTGGTACGAGAATCGGGCGATCAGTTTTTCGTCTCTTCACTTTTTGGCGCCGTCTGTGAGAAAGAGCGAAAAGTCATGGCACCCCAAGGGAGCTATTGCAACACTAGCAACCGTGGCTGAGGATCCCACCAGGACCCCAGTTCCCGTCAAGGGTCACAGGAGGCGTCCTCATCTACGCGGCCGCATCGAGACGTCGCCGCCGATAAACTGGTAGAGATGCGCCGCCAGCTCCAGGCCTTGACGGATCTCTGCCAAGGCCTCCTCAACAGACCAACAGGGCAGGAGTGAACGCCGACGGTGTCCTCCTCGCAGTTGGCATGCTTCTAAGCCAGGACGAGGAGGTCCATCAAGGTCGTCGGGGTTTCGGCCCTGAGCGATCGTCGGAGAATGGAATCCCGGGTCCCTTGTGTTAGGACGGTGGTGGCAATGCTGACATCTAGTTGGGGAATACAGAGAGTCTCTACCCGAAAACAGGACACGTAGTCTTAGAGAGTCTCCTCGCATCCCTTCATGATAGCGAGCAGGCTTATCACCGACTTGGCCTCCTTTCGATATAGCCTATGAAGTTCTCTTTGAACAACTTCTTTAACTGTTGGAAGGAGGTGGTGGTCCCGACTGATAGGGACTCAAACCAAATCCGGGTGCTCTCCCATAGGGTGGTGACGAACGCTAAACACTTCACGGCGTCTGAGGCCCAGTGGAACACCAAGTTCGGGATCGGTGGTGCCGTCGTAGGGGTAAATGACATCAGTTGGAACTTCGGAAGAATTGGGGATTCCATGATCTCTTTGGAGAAGGGAGCATGAAAGTCTATATCGTCATCGATTAGGCCTCGGGTCCTCGTGGCGTGTAGGACATCATCCAAATATCGGACTTTGCCCTCTATCTAACGCTCCACTCCCTCGTAGCAGTGTAACAACTAAACCATCTCCGAGTTGGAGTGGAGTGGTGTAATATCCCGGACCTTTCGGATCCTTTCTTCGCGGGTCCTGAATCTGATTTTCGGAGTGTCCGGCTCCGTTGTGTCCGAAATTTTGTTTCGGACATCTTTCGTGTTCGGATCGGCGCGATCCGGAGTTGTTTCGGAGGCCCGGAGGAGTTCCACGGCTTTTCCACGTGTCTTTTCCGATTCCCGGTGTGTGTTTCGGCTTTTTCTTCGGAAGCTCGCTGCGGGCGAACCGGGCAGTTCCCCCAGGCATGAGTGGTACCGTTGCGATCGGTGCGTTCCGAGGATTCCGGAAATATATTTTTCTATTTTTTGGTATTTTTCCAAAAAATCAGATTTTCTATATAATCCCATTTCTTTTCTTTTTTCTTTTCTCCTTTCTCTTTCTTCTTCTTCTTCCTCCTTCCTTCCCCAACCGTAGCCGCCCTCCTCTCTCCCTCTCTCTCCCATTCGGACGCGGTGAGCCCCTCCCCGACTGTTGACGGCGGCAGGGCGACGGCGCGGACGCGTGGGTGGCGGAGAGGCGAGCTCGTGGGCGTGCGGCAAGCGTGGAAGCGTGGGGAGTTCGTGAAGCTTCAAGCGTTCTTCGCGATTCGTGGGTGATTCGGCGGAGCATTCGCTCCATTGAGGTAGGGTGACGTTCCTTAACCTCTTGCCGTTCATTTCCGTGGTTTGTAGGCCGCGGGGAGGCCGAGAGGGGCTTGATTGAGCGGGTTTGGGGTTTTCCATGATTTGGGGAGAGCTCGCCCGATCTATGGTTTTAGCCCGAGATTCCACGCTTGGATGGCTTAGATGCATGCTAGGGGTCCCCAGGGGCCTTCCCTTTTGATTTCCCCCTCTCCGGTGGAGGTATGGGGGCGTGGATGGTGTTTTTGGCCGTTTCCCGCCGTTCTCGATTTTCCGAGATGGTAGCGGTCTACCAGTGGCCGCGTTCACTGGTAGCGGTCGGGTGGGGACCGCCTTCACCAGGGTTTTCGACCGTTGGGGCTCGTTCTGTCGGCAGGCGGTCGCGGTCGTGCGACTGACCGCGACTTCTGGTGGCGGTCAGGGGACGACCGCTTTCAGCATGGGGTCCGGCACGGTCTTCGACACGGTTTTTTGACCGTTGGAGTCTGGTCGCAGTCTCCTGGAGACCGCTACCAGGTGAAAACGGTCATCAGGCGACCGCGTTCACTTTTCGCGCACCATGATAGTCGCGGTTCCAGGAGGACCGCGACTAGGTGGTAGCGGTCCTGGGTCGACCGCGACCACTGGAGGCGGTCCTCCGGTGACCGCGACTCCTTTTCCTTGCCAACTTGAGTCCCGGACGAGCTAGTCTCGATCCCTGTGCTGACCCGTAGTTCGACTGATGCGGGGCATCATGTGGGGGCTACACGTGGGGGTGCCGTGGGGTCCCGGGAGGTGGTGACTTCGGTTTGTGTCACCGTGCGTTAATGTGGGTACAAGGAGCGTCCCTCGTACCTGTGGTTGCATCGTTATTTTCCGTGACTTGAGAGTCTACTCCTTCAGTGACCCTCCACTAGTCGTAGCCTACCAGTACGCGTGTGCTGGTCGCACCAGGGAGTGGTGTACGGGCCGACCTTTAGAGACGGTTTGTGGACCGGTTACCGTTGGGCCCCACGTCTTGCAGCCAGAGTCCGGCTGAGGGGAAAACCGATCAGAGGGCCAGACCAGGGACGCGCGGTCTGTGTGTGCACACGTGGTTGGGGGCGGTTGGACCCACGTCGACGGGTGTGACCCCAGCTAGTCACTTGTTTGTGGTTACTTGTACGGTGTCTGCGCCTCGGGTATGACCTACCACGTCAGGCGGTTCACCTGCGGTGCGGTGTAAGACGTCAGGGGACGCTACCGGCTGTGCTTCTAGTGGGTGGTACTCCTATCGAGTACGGAGTGTCAGACTGTCAGTCGAGTGTTTCCGACTTCGGGTTTTGTCGGTTTGGCCGTTGAGCTTCGGTCTTCTTAGCGTGACACGTGTGTCGGTTTGCATGCCGTAGGGTCTTATCTTGTAGAGTACAGGGCTTTCCCTTCCGAGGTACTTTCCTACCGCTAGTGTAGTGGTTTCTCGTTTTACGAGGTAGGGTTCGAGTGATCCCTACTGAGTCTTATTCCGAGACTCATTCCCTGCGTGTTTTCACCGTGTTTCAGGTGAGGCGCCGCCCCAGGGGAGCGCATCTGGGGTGCAGCGTGGTGCGGGTGCCCAGAGGTAGTGCCAGAGATCAGAGCCGGGGTATGTCCCGTGTAGCTGTACTTTTCTTCCTTGTCACTGTACTAGTCGTGGACTATTGTTATTGTTGTTAATTTCTATTGTGGACCATGTAAAATGTTTATTTATTTCCTGCTTAATATTATAACTGTTTAATTTCTGCAATTATTTGTGATACTTGTGTAGTCTCCACACCATCCTTTTTACCCTTCCGAGTCTTCGGGCTCGTGGGTGGCGGTGCGAATCTCGGGTTATCGGACCTTCCCAGTAATCGGATTCTCGGGTCGTTACAGCTGGTATCAGAGCGCGGTTGTGGAATTACATGAGAATCATAGGTAATTGTAGTGGTCCACTAGTCCACAGCGATGATGTACAGATGACGCTGGCATTGAGCATCGTGTGTTTTTCTTGACCTTGCCGTTTTCGTGTTTTCTGTCTTTTGCTTCAGGAGCGAGTATGGCGCCGAGGAGGAGCTCTCGCTCTCAGCAGGGGCAGTCGGCTGGAGGTCAGGAGATCCAGCAGGGGGTCCAGAGGGACCAGGAGGAGCATAGTAGAGCGCCACCGGGGGCTACCGAGACCGCGGATGCTGTGAGAGTTCCGGGGGCCGAGGATTTCTTCCGTGGCATGTACCAGCTTATGTCTCAGCAGTTCGGCGGAGAAGCTGGTGAGGGCTCGTCAGCTAGGGGTGGGCCAGGCCGAGCAGTGAGGGACTTCATGCAAAGACAGACCCTGATGCGGGGGGCCGAGGATTACTTAAGCGGCCAGACAGACCCTGATGCGGCTCGTGATTGGCTCGATGAGATGGAGCGGGTGTTCAGTTCTGCGAGGAGTGCTGCCGAGGACAGAGTTGTGTTGGCCTACAACCAGTTGCAGGGTACGGCTCGGAGGTGGTGGTCTTCCGAGTGGAAGACGTCCTTTCAGCTTCGTCCACTTGAGCAGATCGAGTGGGATGACTTTGTCAGTGCTTTCGAGCGTACGTACTGTCCAGATGTTGTTGCCACGCAGCGGATGCGGGAGTTTCTGGAGTTGGTGTAGGGTGACATGTCCGTGTTGCAGTACAGGGCCCGATTTATCGAGCTGGGTCGGTACGCACCTCATATCATGGAGCATGAGAGGGTGAGGACCACGCAGTTTGTGCAGGGCTTGAGGCTGGAGCTGAGGCACCGTTTGATCACGAACGGGGCCACTGATCTAGAGACAGCGTCTCGTGTTGCGATTTCTTTGGAGATGGATATACAGAGGACTTGAGGACCGATCAGCCAGGGGCAGTCCTTGTCAGGTCGCAGCCAGCAGCTGGCTACCCAGCAGCAGGGTTTCTTCCAGCATGCGTCGGGTGGTTCAGGAGTACCGGCATCGGCAGCTTCGGCGACAGGATCTGCGTCCTTTGGCACGAAGGTCAAGAAGTTCTTCAAGAAAGGGTTCGGCAAGAAGAAGTCTAGGGATCAGGGGCAAGCTTCATCGGGCAGTGTACAGCAGCCGGTTCCTTTGCAGCGTCAGGGATCAGTGGGTGGATCGCGAGGACCTTGTCCACGGTGTGATGGGACCCACCCAGACAGACAGTGCACGGCGCCGATCGTCTGTTTTCGGTGTGACCAGCTAGGGCATATGGCGCGTGACTGTCCCCAGAGGTCGCCACAGCAGCAGGTTCCCCAGCAGCAGAGGCAGCAGCAGCAGCAGGGACAGTATCCGCCGCTACCCAGGTCAGCTAGCGTGGGAGGCAGGCAGAGGGCTCGAGGCCAGATCACGCACATGACCAGGGCAGAGGCAGTGGCATCGCAGCTCGTGGAAGGTACCGTTCAGATTTTGGGTTGTGCGGCTCGGGTTTTGTTTGATTCTGGCGCGTCTCATTCGTTTATTTCGGAAGATTTCGCGTCGAGCGTCGAGGAGCCGGTGACCCAGTTGTCCTGTGATTTGACAGTGGAGTTGCCTTCGGGTGACTTTATGATCACTCTGTATTGCTTCGATCAGGTTCCGATTTAGATCGATGGGCGGAGTATGCCAGGCAGGTTGTATGCGTTGCAGCTTCGGGATTACGATGTGATTCTAGGCATGGATTGGCTCGAAATTCATGGAGCGGTGGTGGATTGTGGGATGAAGAGGGTCTACTTCTAGCATTCGAGCAAGAGGACCTTCTATTTCCAAGGTATCCGTTCCACCTCTTCTCGATTCCTTATCTCTGTTATTCGAGCCCGTCGATTGCTTGATTCTGTTGTCAGGGTTTTCTCGCGTCCGTGGTTGTGTCTGACCGGATGGAGCCGGATGTCGAGGATATTGCGGTGGTGTGCGAGTTTCCTGACGTTTTTCCCGAGGAGTTGTCTGGATTACCTCCCCAGCGGGAGATCGATTTCATGATCGAGGTTGTGCCTGGTACGGGTCCTTTGGCGAAGGCTCCCTACCGTATGGCCCCCGCTGAGTTTAGGGAGTTGAGGGCGCAGTTGCAGGAACTGTTGGCCAAGGGGTATATCCGTCTGAGTTTTTCCCCTTGGGGTGCGTCCGTGTTGTTTGTGAAGAAGAAGGACGGTAGTCTGCGATTGTGCATTGACTATCGGCAGCTGAATGAAGTGACCATTAAGAACAAGTATCCGTTGCCGCGGATTGATGATTTGTTCAACCAGCTGCAGTCTGCGCGAGTGTTCTCGCGGATCGATTTGCGGTCCGGTTACTATCAGCTGAGAATTCGCGAGTCCGATGTGGAGAAGACTGCATTTAGTACGAGGTACAGACATTATGAGTTTCTGGTGATGCCGTTCGGGCTCACCAATGCCCCTGCAGCCTTCATGGACTTGATGCAGAGGGTGTTTCATCCGTATTTGGACCAGTTCGTGGTCATCTTCGTGGATGACATCCTTGTTTATTTACAGTCTGCTGAGGAGCATGCGTACCATTTGAGTGTGGTGCTGCAGACGTTGCGAGATCACTAGTTGTATGCGAAGCTCAGCAAGTGCGAGTTTTGGCTCAACGAGGTGCACTTTCTGGGACACGTGATTTCTGGTGATGGCATTTCCGTGGACCCCGCCAAGGTCGAGGCAGTAATGCAGTGGCCGAGGCCGAGGTCGGTGACGGAGATCCGGAGTTTCTTGGGGCTTGCGGGTTATGATCGCCGGTTTATCCAGGATTTTTCTCGCATTGCGACCCCGATGACTAGGCTCACGCAGAAGGATGTGCCTTTCGTTTGGTCCGAGGAGTGTGAGCAGAGCTTCAGAGAACTGAAGAGATTGCTCACCTCGGCTCCGGTGTTGGTCTTGCCTTCTGGATCGGGATGTTTCGTGGTGTGTACAGATGCTTCCGGGGTCGGATTGGGTGCTGTTCTGATGCAGCATGGTAGAGTGGTGGCTTATGCATCTCGGCAGCTAAAGCCCCATGAGGAGAACTACCCTACCCATGACCTTGAGTTGGCGACGGTGATCTTCGCGCTGAAGATCTGGAGGCATTATCTGTACAGCGAGAAGTTCGAGGTATTCACTGACCATCAGAGTTTGAGGTATGTGTTCTCGCAGAGAGATATGAACTTCAGACAAAGGCGTTGGATGGAGTTCATGAAGGACTATGACTTCACCCTGTCTTATCAGCTGGATGTGAGCGACGTCACGTGGTTCGGGGAGGCGGAGAGGACGCGGAGCGCGCGGGCTCCTCATTTTGTTTGCTGCAACACAGAAATAAGAGAAAAGAGAAGGGGCCACCACGGGAGATTGCTCCGGCGGGACGAGCGGGATAAATGTAATATAGCAAGATATGGGAGTTAAACGGCCATAGCGGGAAGTGACTCGCCGCGACCTCGGGAGGACGGGAATGGTGCAGAAATTAAATAGCAAGAATTAAAACGGCCATTGGGGAAGTGACTCGCCGCGGCCTCGAGAATATGAGCAGATAAGAATATAACAGAATATAAGGAGAATATAAAGAGCGGGAATTTAAACGGCCATTGGGGAAGTGACTCGCCGCGACCTCGAGAATATGAATAGATAAGAATATAACATATAAGAACGGGAATTTAAACGACCATTGGGGAAGTGACTCGCCGCGGCCTCGAGAATATGAGCAGAATACAACAGAATATAAAGAGAGTATAAGAACGGAAATTTAAACGGCCATTGGGGAAGTGACTCGCCGCGACCTCGAGAACAAGATGTGATCGCCAGGGGTCGAAAGACCCCAAAATAAAGAAAGTGATCGCGCCTACCTCAAGAGCGGGAGATGGCGGGTTGCTTCTTCCTCCCCCTTCGGCCGGCCGACGGAGAGGGCTTTCCTTGGGTACTCTTGCAAAACAACGACAAACAAGTAACGAGTGGATTAGAAAGATGAAGGTGTAGTATTCAAATCCTTGCGATAAAAATAACGAAATGATGGCAAGACACACACCTGGTTGGTGTTGTCTTTTAAACCCCCCGCGGACTCGAGTAGGAGGAAAATGAGATGATGGATGCAAGAAGTATATAAGAAGAGGCGCCCTTATGAAGGGAGATAGATGATGCGAGATGATGAATGCAAAAGAACTAAGAAGAAAAGGAAAGGATTGGCTTATTGGATGTGCCGATGGTGAAATCCGGCGGAGCTCCGGCAGCGTAGGGATGGCGTGGAAGCGCGGTGGATGAAGAGGACCTTCCTCTCGCGAGCGTGGGCACCCGAGAAGGCGGCAGAACCTCCACCTACAAAAGACCCCACGGGTTAGAAAATGACTCCGGTAGCCTCTGGGCTCCGGCAGCCTATCGGATCTCTTCGAAGCTCTCAGAACTGAGGGGGTGGGCCTCTATTTATAGGGCTCCGGAGGGTGGAGGCGTCCAGGACCCTGGACACCTCCATCAAGACCGAACTAATATTTTATTCTATTTTTATTTATTTTTTTGGAATATTTTTGTGAAGGCGTCCAGGGCCCCGGACGCCTCAAACAGGTCCACCGAACACCGCCGACGGCCGCACGCGGTTTGGCACAACGCGTGATTTTGTGAGCGGCGCCTCGTGATTCAGAAATGGGCGCGTCCAGCTGTCTGGACGTCTCCATAATTTGGATTTTTTCACACACGACAAACCTTCGTTCGGTGGGCGGCGCCCGTGAGGGAGTTGATGGAGGCGTCCAGGGGCCTGGACGCCTCCATAAATATATTATTATTTTTTATTTTATCTTTTTATGCCAAAGCTGGCATTATATTTTTTTATTTTTATTTTTATGGAGGCGTCCAGGGGCCTGGACGTCTCCATTAATATATTATTTTTTTTGGGCTTTGAAAAATAAAAAGAAATTAAATTAAAAGAATGGGGGCGTCCGGGGGCCTGGACGCCCCCATTAAGACCCACCCGGGTCCTTAGTTCAGGCGTTGGCGGCCGCCCGACAGACACCCTTCTTGGTTTCGGAACCTCCTGATGCGTCCGACTAGTGTTGATGCCGTCCGAATGCTGTGACGAGACGATTCCGGATGCCGAAAAGGGCGGAAGAAGACTCAAGAAAAGGAAGCACTCAAGTGAGTCAAAATGCGTAAGCCGTCGCGGGGCGTCGTATAGTAATATGAGACTTTCTCAGGAGACGTCAGGAATGTCGTGTCTACAGCTGCCCCGCCTTGGCGTCTGCTTTGCAAGGGAACGACACGTAGTGGAATGGTATCAAAGTGGAGTGAAATGAAGTGGGAGCGGACTGATAAGTTGATGCCAAGGTGTGATGAGACACGCTTTTGACGTTACTGTTTTGAATCTTTCCTGAAGTTTCAATGAGGCGACCTTGAAGAAGGTCTTTCAAATATTGACGATTGCTTGGACGGAGATCAAATAAGGGAGGGTGAGATGTGCGCTCAGGCACGAAAAAGGAGACCAACTTCTCGGTGTGGAAGTACCTGGGTCATAAACCTGCAGGTTTCACCTTTGGTGAGCGGTTACCAGCCGATGTGGAAGTGCTGCGGCCAAGGTGGGTCAAACAAGGTAAAAAGTAAAGAAATATCTGAGAGTCTGTCCAAACAAGGGTCTCCTTTGGAAGAGCAATGTAGGGCCGTTTCAAGGAAACTCAGTATTCCATTCGGAGTGGAATATCTCATATTTGTAGGAATTGAAACGCAACGGCTTTCACAATCGAATCACTTGAATGATCTTCCGCAATAAATCAAAGTCCTATATGAATGCATGCTGGGTTTAAAGAAAAATTTAAAACAAACTAAAATAGAAAATACTCAAGGATAATATTGTCAACTTGTTAAGAATGGGTCAAGATACCGATCCAGTGAGCTGATACTGGGCTGGGGCCCGTTTATCCGCGCCCCAACTCACTGAATGGAACCGTCGTCCCCATGCTACCACAAGTTAACGGCCTATCCGTACAACCCAAATTCTTTCGGGATTGTGAGCGACGTCACGCGGTTCGGGGAAGAGCGGAGAAGAGGACGCGGAGCGCGCGCGGGCTCCTCCTTTTTTGTTTGTTTTGTTTGCTGCAACACAGAAATAAGAGAAGAGAGAGAAGGGGCCACCACGGGAGATTGCTCCGGCGGGGCGAGCGGGACTAGTGTGATATAGCAAGATATGGGGGTTAAACGGCCATAGCGGGAAGTGACTCGCCGCGGCCTCGGGGGGACGGGAATGGTGCAGAAATTAAATAACAAGAATTGAAACGGCCATTGGGGAAGTGACTCGCCGCGGCCTCGAGAATATGAGCAGATAATAAGATGACAGAATATAAAGAGAATACAAAGAGCGAGAATTTAAACGGCCATTGGGGAAGTGACTCGCCGCGGCCTCGAGAACATAAACAGATAAGAATATAACGTATAAGAACGCGAATTTAAATGGCCATTGGGGAAGTGACTCGTCGCGGCCTCGAGAATATGAGCAGAATATAACAGAATATAAAGAGAATATAAGAACGGAAATTTAAACGGCCATTGGGGAAATGACTCGCCGCGGCCTCGAAAACAAGATGTGATCGCCAGGGCCGAAGGACCCCGAAATAAGAAAGTGATCGCGCCTACCTCAAGAGCGGGAGATGGCGGGTTGCTTCTTCCTCTCCCTCCGGACGGCCGACGGAGAGGGCTTTCCTCGGCTACCTTTGCAAAATAACGACAAACAAATGACAAGTGGATTAGAAAGATGGAGGTGTAGTATTCAAATCCTTGCGATAAAAATAACGAAATGATGGCAAGACACACACCTGGTTGGTGTTATCTTTCAAACCCCTCTCGGACTCGAGTAGGAGGAAAATGAGATGATGGATGTAAGAAGTGTATAAGAAAAGGCGCCCTTGTGAAGGGGGATAGAGGATGCAAGATGATGAATGCAAAAGAACTACGAAGAAAAGGAAAGAATTGGCTTATTGGATGTGCCGATGGTGAAATCCGGCGGAGCTCCGGCAGCGTGGGGACGACGTGGAAGCGCGGTAGATGAAGACGACCTTCCTCTCGCGAGCGTGAGCACCCGAGAAGCCGGCAGAACCTCCACCTACAAAAGAACCCGCGGGTTAGAAAATGACTCCGTAGCCTCTGGGCTCCGGCAGCCTATCGGATCACTTCGAAGCTCCTCCAGAACTGAGGGGGTGGGCCTCTATTTATAGGGCTCCGGAGGGTGGAGGCGTCCAGGACCCTGGACACCTCCATCAGGGCCGAACTAATATTTTATTCTATTTTTATATATATTTTTGGAATATTTTTGTGGGGGCGTCCAGGGCCCCGGACGCCTCAAACAGGTCCACCGAAAACCGACGACGGCCGCGCGCGGTTTGGCACAACGCGTGGTTTTGTGAGCGGCATCTCGTGATTCAGAAATGGGCGCGTCCAGTTGGCTGGATGTTTCCACAATTTGGATTTTTTCACACGCGACAAACCGTCGTTCGGTGGCCGGCGCCCGTGAGTGAGTTGATGGAGGCGTCCAGGGGCCTGGACGCCTCCAAAAAAAATATATTTTTTATTTTTTATTTTGTCTTTTATGCCAAGGCTGGCATTTTAATTTTTTTTATATTTGTTTTTATGGAGGCGTCCAGGAGCCTGGACGCCTCCATTAATATATATATATATTTTTATTTATTTTTTTGTTTTTTATGCCAACTGGGATTTTACACACATTTTTTATTTTTGTTTTTATGGAGGCGTCCAGGGGCCTGGACGCCTCTATTAATATATATATTTTTTATTTAGTTTTAGGCCCTGAGAAAATAAATAAATAAAATTAAAAATATGGGGGCGTCCAGGGGCCTACCCACCCGGGTCCTAGTCAGCGGCCGCCCGACAGACATCCTTCTTGGTTCCGGAACCTCCTGATACGTTCGACTGGTGTTGATGCCGTCCGAATGCCGTGACGGGACGATTCCGGATGCCGAAAAAGGCAGAAGAAGACCCAAGAAAAGGAAGTACTCAAGTGATTCGAAATGCATAAGCCGTCGCGGGGCGTCGTATAGTAATATGAGACTTTCTCAGGAGACGTTAAGAATGACGTGTCTACAGCTGCCCCGCCTTGGCGTCTGCTTTGCAAGGGAGCGACACATAGTGGAATGGTATCGAAGTGGAGTGAAATGTAGTGGGAGCGGACTGATAAGTTGATGCCAAGGTGTGATGAGACACGCTTTTGACGTTACTGTTTGGAATCTTTTCTGATGTTTCAATGAGGCGACCTTGAAGAAGGTCTTTCAAATATTGACGATTGCTTGGACGGAGATCAAATAAGGGAGGGTGAGATGTGCGCTCAGGCACGAAACAAAAAGAGACCAACTTCTCGGTGTGGAAGTACCTGGGTCATAAATCGGAGGTTTCACCTTTGGGGAGCGGTTACCAGCCAATGTGAAAGTGCTGCGGCCAAGGTGGGTCAAACAAGGTCAAAAGGAATATCTGAGGGTCTGTCCAAACAAGGGTCTCCTTTTAGAAGAGCAATGTAGGGCCGTTTCAAGGAAACTCAGTATTTCATTCGGAGTGGAATATCTCATATTTGTAGGAATTGAAGCACAACGGCCTTCGCAATCGAATTGCTTGAATGATCTTCCGCAATAAATCAAAGTCCTATATGAATGCATGCTGGGTTAAAATAAAAAATTAAAACAAACTAAAATAGAAAATAGCCAAGGATAATATTGTCAACTTGTTAAGAACGGGTCAGGATACTGATCCGGTGAGCTGATACTGGGCTGGGATCCGTTTATCCGCGCACCAACTCACTGAACGGGACCGTCGTCCCCATTCTATCACAAGTTAACGGCATATCCGTACAACCCAAATTCTTCCGGGATCATCAACGTTTTTGTTGAAGGGGAACTCAAATCCCAGATTCGTTCGGGCCGCAAGGTCCTTGACATGTTCTAGTATCGTAGGTATCATATACTATGATGCATGACATGGTGGGACCAACCATTGAAAGGTGGGACAAAGACGTCCGTTAGTAAAACCTGCACAGACTGGCAAAGGTTAGTAACATCAGAAAGTAGCAGAATCATAGCAGAATCGCACCACAGTACAAAGGAGATCTAGACAAAATCTTGACAATGACCACTGATGTGACATGTTTTGTCCTGTAGCGCCCTTCCCTTCCTATAAGAACTCCACTTAGGCTAGTTCATTCAAATGCATCAAGGTGGGTTTTGGAAGCTCAGGAGAGGAAGGAGAGGAGAATCTAGAGGTTTCAGGATAGAAGGAGAGTCTTCCCGCGTTATGAAGAGGAGC
Source organism: Amorphophallus konjac (assembly GCA_022559845.1). Lineage (NCBI taxonomy): Eukaryota > Viridiplantae > Streptophyta > Magnoliopsida > Alismatales > Araceae > Amorphophallus > Amorphophallus konjac. The sequence goes on along the minus strand of CM040127.1, from coordinate 45,253,528 downwards.
AGGCCTAGCAGCGAGATCAGGCGACTCTCCTACCTCGAGGGTCATCTGAGTGGGACGATCATGTCGCATATGGTAAGCTGATTCGTTTCAAATTTCTCCACGTGAACCTTCTTCTTTCTTCCTTCCTTTCTTCTTCTTTCTTTTCTCTTCCAGCCATATCCACTTTTCCCAGGCCCGAGGAAGTTTTCCAAACTACCATGGCTTTCAAAGTTAACTTCCAACATCTCCATCGGCATGAGGGCCATACTCTCGAAGTGGCATCTGCAGGGGCTCCTTATTCACGCCAAACACTATGAGAAGATTCGTATAGACTGGGCGGCTATGGGCGCACTAGTGGAGGTCTGGCATCCCCAGACCCACACTTTCATCTTCCCGACCTTCGAAGTGATCATCCTTCTCGAGGAGGTGGAACTTCTGCTCGGATTGAAAAAATTCAAGTGTGACGGGAAGGTGAAGGCTATGCGGATGCTGACACGGGGGAGTTCTGAAAGCGTCCTTGGAAGCTTCATGCCGCCCGACGCAGCCAAAAAGGTCTGTACTCAAAAGGGGATCGATCTCCAAAAGCTTGCGGAGTGGGTTATGGACGCCCTGAGAGGGTCACCAGACGATGACTATTTGGAGGGAATCATGAAGGGGTTCACCATTTGTCTAGCGGGTGCTCTCTTGTTCCCTTATACCGACAACATGGTGGAGGAAGACCAACTGGGTGCTATCTACGGGATCTGGCGTGGAAAGAGGGTGGGACCCGCCGTCCTTACCTATCTTTACAACGGCCTTACTGCCTCGAGCATGGGTAAGCCTTCATTTGGTTGTGCACTTGTCTTGAATTGCTGGCTGGATTTGCATTTCAAATTCGACCACCGCGAGGGAATGCCAACTGCCTCGAAGCTCTTCCAACAAAGCCCTCTTCATCACATAGCCGACGTGTTAGGCTTCGGTGGTACTGTAGTGAACCGCGTTCCGTGGCTGAAGAAACGTGAAGACTGGCGGTCTCACTTCCGCACCGTGACACAAGGCTTCTTCACTTGCGCACCGGCGTGTTTGCTTTCGCTTGATCTCCTCAAGAGGCCTTCTCCCGAAGTTGATCTTCAACTGATTGGCGCGACCGAGTTCGTCCTTTATAATGCGCATCGGTGCTGCCTCCAGATTGGCATCCCACGCCATTCGTTCCCGCCACCGACTGGCATCGTTCCTTTGAAGAAGAGGGAGTTGGGCACTGAAGCGGACGCGAAGGAAGCGAAGGTCATTAAAGCTCCCTGGAAGACAAGTATTGCGGGAAAGGCCTTAGCGCACGTGGTGGAAGAATGCGAGCCGTGGAGGGCTTATGTAACCGAACTGGGGAAGTTAAGGCCTAAGACGCCTAAACCCCTGATGTAGCCCATTCTGCTTTTCTGATGGAATAAAATCTGGCATGGATGTTTTGGACCCTTGTCCCCTTAATTATTATTATCTTTTTTTATGGTTTTTCTTTTTCTTTGTGTTTTTTATTTATTTTGTTTGGATTATACTCTTATCTTTTTTTACTTTTATTTTATATATATATATATATATATATATATATATATATATATTTGAAATTTTTTATTATGGGGGCGTCCAAGGGCCTGGACGCCCCTAATTTTTATTTTTTATTTTATTTTTTTTTGTTTTGGGGGCGTCCAGGGTCCTAGACGCCCCAACTTTTATTTATTATTTTTTTATATTTTTTTTGTTTTGGGCGCGTCCAGGCGCCTGGACGCCCCAAAATTTTTTGGATTTTGAAAAAAAATAAAAATTGTGGGGGCGTCCAGGCGCCTGGACGCCCCAAATAAGGTAACTTCTATATATAAGGGCTGGCCCCCCCTCCTTTTGCTCATTTACTGTTCATTCTGACGACCCAGTCACCCTAGACGACCCATTCTTAGTCCCAATGGAGCGAGGAGGATCGAGCCAGGATCCAGAGAAGCGGAAACGACTGGCTCGTCGTGCGAGGAGGTTGAGGGATGATGCCGAGGAGGCTGCTGCGGCGGAGGAGATTACCGTGGAGGAGGAGGCTCCTCCTTTGGCTGTGGAGGCTGCAGTGGATGCTGGCGACGCGGGAGAGGACGAGCACGATCCGGTAAGCCCCTCGGAACTCTCACTCTGTGGTTCAATAGGCTAAACGGACGGGTGAGAGGCTGTGAGAGAAGGCCGGGGAGTGAGGGAAAGGAGGCGCGCTACGAGAGAGCGCGAGAGTTCGGGGAGCGACTCCGCCAGTCCGGTCGCTTTGCCGCTAGTGGCTTCTTCGCCACGCCAGGGGAGGAACAGCGAGTCGCTGCTGTGGAGCCGGCGCCACGAGGCGAGACGGATGCTACTGCACGGGGATCCTAGAGGCTTCTGAGGGACCCTCACCTCAGGGGAGAGGAGAGGGACGCCTGGAGGGACGAGCATGAAAATAATGGCAAGAGTTTGCGAGCTAGTGGACCCGCCAGCTCTCTATGATTGTAGTGTTTATGACAGCTTGTGTAGAATTATGAATGGAGTGATTTAATTTTCTGCTGCTTGTTTGTTCTCTTGTGCGTTCCTTCTTCCCTACGCTTCTCCTCCTTTGCACTGTTCCCATGTGATGGGTCTGCCGAGACTCCGCTCCAAGCGGAGAATCGCGTCTTGTTGTGACCATTTTCCACGGGAATCTGCCGTCGAAGTCAATACTGACGGCCCTAGTCCCTTTTCCCGGATGTTGTGTCGAATTTTGCGGACGTCCTCCAAAACATGATAGGGTATCCGTAGACAACAGGGGACTAGTCGTCAATCAATCACCTTGTGCGAGCGGTGAAGTGACATACGTGACCGCATGGTAGGTGCCTCATTGTGAGGGCTATCATTAAAGGTGATGGAGGTAATCTTGGCCTGCACTCCTTTCATTTCTATAAATTCGTGTCCCTTTTATTCTCTCAGGTATATCAAGAGCTAACTCGAGGAGCACAAGTTCTCACGGGAGAGGAGGAGTTCAAAATTCCGAGAGTTGGATGGAGGGCGAATCTTCCCACTCCTCGAAGAGAAGCAGGTCCAGTGGTAGTAGTTCCAGGAGGCTTTCGGACCTCGAAGGGCACTTCAGCGAAAGGGCCCAATCGCCACTCGTGAGCCAAGTTTTCCTACCCTTTTTTCATTCTTTTTCTTCCTTTCTTTCTGACCAAACCTCCTCTCCATTCCCTGCATGCGTAGGTTGTGATGAAATCACAGATCTCATGGGAGTTGGTAGTGGCAGCGTACAGGGGCCTCCCAGATTTTCAAAAGGCCAGGCTAGACGTGATGGGTTTTGGCACCTTTCTTCGGATCGAGCCGATCCAGCTCGACCTGGTCCTGATCCAAGCCTTGTGTAAGAGATGGGACCCAGTGAGTCGGGCATTCCTGATGTCCTGGGGGCACATGGTGCCCAGCTTGGAGGATGTGGTCCGAATTACGAGTCTCAAGGTGGATGGCGAGGCAGTGACCGGAGTCACTTACGCGGACTACCGAGAAGGTGCCCAGAAGTTACTGGGTTTGGACCTAGATGGTCGGAAAACTAGGTCGGTAACTAGGGCGTCCCTTATGGATGCGTTAGGGCTCACCGACACTCGTCGGTGGGACGACGAATCCTTGGAAGAGTTCATGGAAAGGATGGAAATAGGATGCCGTGTCGTGTACTGCACAGATTTCGGCAACTGGGAAAGATGCAACATAGATTTAAGGAGATTTCTCCTCTTCCTTTTGGGGAGATTAGTACTGAGCTCGAAAGGGGACGGTATCGAATGTTGCTTCCTGGAGCTGCTGTCAGACCTTGAAAGTGTAGGGTACTATGTCTGGGGAGCCGCCATGCTGGCACACTTGTTTGCAGGCCTATTCCAAGAAACGGATCGTGAGATGACTGTGAGTGGTTTCACACCATTCATCCAGGTATTTTTCGTTTTGCTTGTTTTGTATTTTTTTTGTTGTTTTCGCAAGGTACTGATAACCTGCGCCGAGCAGCTATGGAGCTATTATTACCTCCCCATGGGGAGAGCTCGACATTGGCGACCCGTGATGGTGCCGCTAGCCAGGCGGTGGGAACCCATCATGAGTGCGGCACCCCTAACCTACCAACTGATGGTGCTAAGGCGGGAGCTACAGGAGTTCCCTGCAGCGATGGTAAACTGGAGATCCTACTCAGACATGGTCGATGCCGACCAGCCGTGGGTTCTAGCAAGTCGTGCCCGGTTCGGACGGGAACTATGGATGCACTGTCTGAATGAAATCGAGCCGCTTCGGCTACGATTAGTTATGAGGACTTTAGGACTGGCTCAAGAATGGGTGGATTCAGCTGCGCCACCTCGTGTCGGGAGAAAGACGCGAGGACCGGCGACCTGTATTGACTGGCGCGTGCGGTTCCCTGAACAGTACGAAGACTGGCAACGGGGTGGCACGATTGTAGAATCGCAGGCGCGGGATAGCGAGGACTACTTGCGTTTATATAGGACAAAGTACGCAGAGCGGCTCCAACCCCGGGGACTTGTGGAGGTAGGTTTTCCCTTTTTCTCTTTTCTTCTTTCTCCCTTTTGGTTTTCTGGTGGAAATGCTGACTTGCATGGCTGCAGGATATCCGGGATGCCATGATAGCGACTTTACAAACTCGCTTGGCAGAGATGGAGCAACGGTTGGGCGATGCCCGCGGAGCTACGAGCGCCTTGGTAGGTGTACATTACGTTTTTTAATTAAAACCCCAGATTCCAGATGTTGACTGCTAATTCACGCGGTCGTAGCATGCCTAGATTGGCGCGGCTTCCCCAGCGACGGGAGTAGGTGGTACCTCCTCCAGCTTGTGGATTCCTACATCCGAACTTAATTTGCTTCATGAGCAACTTGCTCACGCCACGCAGCGTGCTGCGGAGGCAGAAGGGATGCTCCGTATACAGGTAAAAGTTTCAGCATTGAGTTCTCTTTGTTTACGCCTTATCGCGTATCTGAGATGGTACACTCGGCAGGAAAAGGAGACGGAAGAAGCGCTTGCCCAAGCTGCGCAGAAGGAGGCTAGGATAGCAGAACTGGAGAGGGAACTGCGGCGTCATCCTGATGACGACTCTTCCAGGGATGCTATGGAACTGAGGATCACTCTCCAGTTGGAGAGGGAAGACCGTGAGAGAGAACGGGCAGAGAGAGAAAGAGACGCAGAGAGAGAAAGAGCCAACAGTTTGGCTGAAAGGGAGGAACGAAGGGCTATGGAGGCCCAACTATTCGAACTCCGAATCAGCCGTGGTCCTGCTGAACAGTGGCTGAGAGATGGTGAGGAGCGCTACCGAAAAGCACGAGAGCGTGACTTTCGTGTTGGTAGCTTCTCTGCTGCTTCCGTGGATCAACGCCGGGATGTGGGAATAGGAAGGGGAGTATAGAGCGGTAGGAGTACCGCTTTTCGTAGTTGGGTAGCACCTTTGAGAGCGTTTTGCCCGGAGAGTAGTGGGACGAGTAATGCAGAGAGAGAGGGCAGAACTTGATGTAATTTTTTTGGTTTTTGGAATAAAATACGAGGTTCGATTTGTTTATTTTTTACCTTTGGTTCTGTTGCCTGAGTCCCTGCACATATCATTGAAACAAACAAATCAGAATTTCTGTTCTGACTTGGCCCCTTGCTCAATAAGCAAATGGTCACTGTGACTGTCCTTGATAACTGGTCAAGGGGCCAAGCCTTTATTTAGCGAAGGCAAGGGAAAAATGTGGTGATGATAAATGCGACAGGCAAGCATGCGAATGCAAGCGGTATTAAAAGTGAGATGCTGCACGCAAATGCAATCATGCAAAATTGATTTATTTCCTTTTTTTATATTTTGTATTTTTTTTGTTTTATTTTATCATAAAAAAGATTTTTTGTTTGCAAATATGTACATTTTCTCTTTTCCATTTTTTTGTTGCTTTTATCATTTCAATTTTTTTGTTGCTAACGCCCGGCAAGCACCCAAATGGCACCTAACCTACGTGAGAATAGGGGTTTCCTACTAACCTCCCAGGTATCCTAAGTGCACATCTAGGTTGATTTGGGCCTCTAGACCCCTCGAATGATGATCCCGCCGGCTAAGACTTACCCTGATGACAATACTGTCATGCCATGCTTAGGCTCCCAGTCGCTTCCGACCACAGGGATTCACCCAAAAGGTGTTTGAGGTAAGAGATTCGCCCGACCCGGGTCTGTTTCCTCACAACTCTAGATGGTATATGATGGATCACCCTGGAACCCTAACGACCAACCGCGCGATGCTGACCCGGAATCAGACGCCGTCGCACCCATAGGTGACGCGCTTGCATTGGCCTAAGCCCGAGGTTAAACAAGAAGACATCAAGGTGGTAAACAGGGATCTTGACTAGCCAGAAACACGGAGACTCCTTCGCAGCGATAGCTTTTACTTTTCAAAGTAGGCAACCAAATGTGTATATTAAAATAAGGTCGCAGACCCTGGGCAGTTTTCACCCTTCAGAAACTCCATCGAACCTTTATCTTTAGAGGGAGAAGGAAGAGTGTAGGGGATAAACCTCCTGAGAGGACCGGCAAAGCCGTTAACCCGGCGAGCGAATAAGGGCCCATTAACTCTTTCCTTTCGGATAACTTCGGACCAAATCTCGAGCATTTACATTCCATAGCCCCCCCCCTCTTTTTTTGTGGATTCGAACTTTTGCTTTGAGGGGTTCCATTTATCGCATCAGGTACGGTCACGACCAGGCTCTTGATTTTGATTTTGTATTTCTTTTTGTGAGGGAGATATAGTCGTTTGACGTTTGTGGGCTCCCTTTTTGTATGCCTGCGGGGACACTGTCCTCTTCTCGTGCTCTGATCGATGCTCGAGGAAATGGATCCTACTCTTACCTTTGGGGTTTGAGTTTCGGTTTCTCATGCTCAGCATTTTAAGGGCGCCGACTGTCTCATTTGGTCGAGAAGAAGAGAATAAAGATTACAGCTTCCGGAGATCTTCTGGGTGGGGCCCCACCGTAGGTGATGCTACCAACTTTTTTGAATAAAATACATAAGTGAGCACATGTTAGCTTCCTTCGAGCGAGCGTAGGCCGACGTGGCCAGACAGGGATCTCCACGGTTCTGGCAAACCAAGACCCGGTGCCTACCAAGCCTTAATGGGCCCTATCCTAACATGCAGGTTAGATGCAGGGACTTAACTACATGGTGACTGCCAGGCATCGGCATTTTGAATTTTCCATATTTTTAGTGGTTTTCGGTATTTCTCTATTTTTGATATTTTTTCATCATTTTTTTTGTTTTGTGCTAAGGGTAGTATTTCTTAAGATAAAGCCCATTCCAAGGGTGGGATAACTCGGTCCCTTCGGCGTTGACTAGCTTGTAGGCGTTGCCAGGGTACACGGCTTGAATTACAAATGGTCCTTTCCAATTGGGTTGGAGCTTAGAACGCGGCCCTCCAGGTTTGACAAAAATTCTTTTTACGACCATCTCACCGACTTTGAATTTTCTCTCAACGACTTTCTTTTAGTAAAAGCGAGCGAGTCTATTTTGATGATTTTGAGCAGTGTTTTATTGGTGGCCTCCGCTTGGCCGTTACCTTGTGGGTAATAAGGCGATGAATGATGCAATACAATTGCGTACCTTTTGCAGAGGTCCTGTAGGTCCTGAGAAATGAACTGTGGCCCATTGTCGGTGACGATCGTGCTTGGGATGCCGAATCTGGCGAGAATGTTCTTCATGATGAACTTGCAGACTGTTGACGCCTTGATTTTCGCGTAAGCTTCGGCTTCGGCCCATTTGGTAAAATATTCCGTCGCAGTAAGGATGAAAGATTTCTGCTTGGTGAGGGAATTGGGATCACCTAGGGGACCAATGATGTCGAATGCCCACATGGAGAAAGGCCATGGGGAGGATATTGGGTGAAGTGAGGAAGATGGAGAATGGATTTTATCGGCGTGAAGTTGACACTTGACACACCTACGGACATAGACAGCACAATCCTCTTCCATAGTGGGCCAGTAAAAATCTTGCCGAATGATCTTCTTGGCAAGCATCTGACTATTCACGTGGCCACCGCACACACCCGAGTGCGTCTCCTCTACACATTGCCAAACCTCATCGTCACCAAGACATCTTAACAGAATACCAGTAAGGCTCCTCCTATAGAGTAGACCACCAACCAATGTATATTTCTGAGCCACCCTTCTTATGGCTTTCTTGTCCTCTGTGGTGGCCCCTTCAGAATAAGACTGATCTTGGTAGTATTTGACGATTTCATAGAACCATGGTTTCTCTTCATCAGCCAGTTCTTCTTCGACCTCTGCCAACATGATTTCTCTCTTCTCAAGGATATCTTCCTGCAGGATCTTCCTTGCTATCCTGTCTTTGATGTTTACGTAGGAAGCATCATCGATTGCAGGAGCATGAAGTTTGTAGATGAAAATGGACTTAAACCATCTTCCTAGAGGGAACCTTAAGGAGGATGCCAATGAGACGAGGGCATCGGCGAGAATATTCTGATGACGAGGGATATGAACAAAGATCAGTTTTGTGAACAGTTTGGCAAATGCAGCAGTGAGTTCTTGGTATGGCTTGAGTTTGGGATCGCGAGTGCGATATTTAGTGAGCACCTGGCGAAGGATGAGTTGACTATCACCTACGACTCGCAACTCAGTGATACGAAAAGAATGGGCGAGTTCTAGGCCAGCTAGAAGAGCTTCATATTCGGCTATATTGTTGGTGACAGGGAATTTAAGCTGGTATGCCAATGGGAATGTGAGGCCTTCAGGCGACAGGAGGGCGATGCCGATTCCTCTCCCTTGAGAATTCAGAACTCCATCAAAATATAGTGTCCACATTGGCTCATCTGATTGGTTGACGGACATTAGTTCCTCATCTGGAAACTCTGATTCGACGGGATCGAACTTGGGAAGAGGATGGTGAGCGAGATGCTCGACTATGGCATAGCCTTTAATCACCTTTTGCTGGATGTAGGTGATGTCGAACTGAGAGAGAAAACTTTGCCAGCGTGCTAGCCTATCTTTAAGGACGGCTTTCTCCTGAAGGAATTTGATAGGATTCATTCGAGCAATCAAGTGGACCCCATGAGCCAAGAAGTAGTGCTTCAATTTCTGCACTACCCAAACGAGGGCAGCACAGGTTTTCTCCATGACGATGTACTTCTGCTCACACGGATTGAGAAGTTTAGACAAGTAATAGGTTGCCCGTTCCTTACTTTCTTCATCAGCTTGTGCAAGGACGGCTCCCACGGAGTCATCCAAGACTGAGACGTAAAGGATCAGAGGTTTTTCTGGTTTGGGTGGAATGAGAACGGGTGGACTAGCCAGATATTCCTTCAACCCTTCAAAAGCTTTCTGACATTTAGAATTCCAGTGGAATTCTACTCCTGGCTTGGTCAACTCGTAGAGAGGTCTACACCTTTGTGAATGTTGGGACACAAACCGACGAATAAACTGTAACCTCCCGATTAAACCTCGGACTTCCCTCAAATTATTGGGAGGCGGCATATCCCTGATAGCCTTGGCTTTGTCGGGATCTATCTCGATCCCTCTTTTACTCACGATGAACCCCAGCAATTTACCTGACGACACACCAAACACACACTTCTTCGGGTTCATTTTCAGTTGGAACTCCCTTGACCTCTGCAAGACCTTAGCCAAAACTTCTGGATGTTCCATCCTGGTCCTTGATTTCACCAATAAGTCATCCACATACACTTCCAGATATATGTGCATCATGTCGTGAAATATGGCCATCATCGCTCTTTGGTAAGTAGCTCCAGCATTCTTTAATCCGAACGGCATGACCACGTAACAGTATGTTCCCCAAGGGGTAGTGAATGACGTCTTCTCCTGATCCTCTTCTGCCAAACGAATTTGATTGTATCCCGAAAATCCATCCATGAATGAGAGGGTTTCATAACCTGCCGTGTTATCAATCAACACATCAATGTGAGGCAAGAGAAAATCATCCTTTGGACACGCGCGGTTAAGGTCCCGGAAGTCGATACAAATCCTGACTTTCCCATCTTTCTTCATGACCGGGACAATGTTCGCCACCCATTGAGGATAAAGGACGACTCTAATGAACCTGACTTTGTGGAGCTTATCGACCTCTTCTTTCATTTTCAAAGCCATCTGAGGGTGGAAACACCTTAACCTTTGTTTTACCGAGATGGACCCTGGTTTTAGGGTTAAACGGTGTTCAACCAAGGTTGAATCCAGACCCGGCATATCCTCGTAGCTCCATGCAAACGTGTCCTTATATTCCTTGAGAATCTCAAGTAATGCCTCTTCTTCAGAGGGTGGTAGGTTGTCACTTATGAGGATGATCCTAGGGTCTTCCTCAGTTCTCAAGTTGACTTCTTTGGTGGATTCTTCTACGGCGGTTGACGGCTCGTCGAATCTCCTCATTCCACTTGCGTATACGCCCGCCGCATCCTCATATTCTTCACCCTCATCTTCAGTGGGGCATTCTTCGTCCGTGATCTCGTAGACTCCATATCCTTCATCAGATGCACAGTCGCCCTCACATTCTATTTTCGGTAGCTGGATGGGATTTTCTAATAACTGGGGGATGGCAAGAAAGGCCTGACACCTGGAGGCTAAATCCAGAAGGAATCGACGAGGGATCTGCCTACCCTTGGATTTCTTCCTAGGTACTACCCTTAGCCTATCATTCCTAGATTGACTGACAATATTTACAGAAGAAGAGGAAGATGAAGAGGATGGTGTAGAATGTACAGGAGAAGACCCCTCAGAGGAGGGGTAGAAAAGGTCGCTCATCGGACCTTGGACGGGCGGTCCGCAAGGCGATACGCACCCGTGGGAGATGTAGGAGGTTTCCTCAACGAAGATGTGTTGTTGGGGAGTTTGAAAATTGACGTTTTTTTTCGTTTTCATTTTTAATGACAAAGCAGTGAAAAGAGATTGGAGGAGAGAAAAAAGTGGTTATGGCTAGAGGGTTGGGAGGCTCGTAGAGCAGATCATGGTTGAAGACCTGGCGCGGGTTGAAAAGCCCGCGTAGGTATGTAAGCAAAGAAGGGGACCTGGGAAGATCATCAGACAGTTGCCTGGCCCAGGAAGAAGATATCAGCAAAGGCTGAGATGAGTGGATGGAGAAGATGGCGGCTAATGAGCCGTCGATGGCAATGTTAAGGACGGATGAAGATCCGTCGATGACAGGGTCCTTCTGGCGAGGACGAGGATAGTTTGGAACCTTGGCAAGAGTGGTAATATTCTCTGATATTTCGGAGATCAATGGTGGTCCTTCAAGCTGCGGAGACGAGAACATCCTTTCCAGTGCAACGGAAATGTCCCGTATGTCGAACCATTTGTCCCATTCGCATTCCGAATCTTTGATCTTGCCTCTTTTGGTGATCCTCGGATATTTTTCAGCCAAATATACAGCATGTGATCCCCCATATGCTTCTCGTGGGTGATCTCCCATCTGAACAACGGGCCCTCTGTTGAAGTGATTTGATAGAGTCCACGTGAGGGGCTTCCAATCTGTCTTGAACGGTCCTTTGAAGCCTAGGCCAAACCTGTGGTTCGGCCTAATTTCCTTTGGGGGTTTGAGCATACCCTGTAACTGTGCGCCCAGACCTTTTCCTTGTTGATAGCCGATGTTCCTCATAATCTGCCAACCTTTGGAGTGAAAAGGGAGACATGATGTTGTGGTTGCCCTGACCGGCTCCTTTGGTGCTAGTGGAACATGAGATGGATCACGTACGTCCAGCAGTGACAATATGGGCCGATGAGACGGCCAAACAGAAGACAGAGAGGTGTTGATAGCGTCCACTGTGTGAAGGACAGGTGTACTGACCACTTTGATAATTCTCCCATTGTAAGGAAACTTTATGCACTGATGGTTGGTGGAAGGCACAGCGTCCATGGCTTCGATGTAAGGGCGACCCAGTATAGCCTTGAATGTGGGGTCCATGTCGAGGACATGGAATTCTGTGGGAATTGACATGGGGCCTAGTTCTGTCTTCAGAATAATCATCCCCTGCGGCGGCCTTTTGCTATTGTCATAAGCCGTGACCGTGATCGAGGAAGGTCTTATTTGTTCCCCGTCGACCCCACACAACTGAAGAGTGCTCATGGAGATCACATTTATGGACGCACCCGTGTCTACAAGACACGGGTTTATGGACACCCCATTAATTTTTATTAAAATGCACAGTGCATATTTTCGAGCCTCCTTGGGAGCGAGCTCGTAGTTGTGGAACATGATGGCCGGTTGTGTGTCCGTTGGGGTCAGGACGGTAGAGATCTTTTCTACAGGGAGGTCCTCGTTCACCATGACCCTTTGAAGGTATTCCATTAAGGCTGCCTGGTGGGATGTGGATCTTTGAAGTAGCTCCAGGATGGAGATCCGAGCAGGCGTCTTATCCAGGTGTTTCAATAGATCATACTGTGTTCCAGGGATAGCTCTTTCTGGTTGTTCTGCATCATCCTTCTCTGGCTGAGATTGCTCGGGATTCTGACTGTTGTGGGGGAAAACCCTGTGGAAAATCCTTCCACTCCGGAGCACCATTGCCTGCGGCTTTTGTACCTCTGTGGGGGTAGCAGTGGGTTTTAACAGGGGTTTGAGGGGTAGTAGTGGAGGAATGGTTGATGAAGCAGGGGTGATGACAGGAGCAGGAATTCTGATGAGGGGTTTGTTAGGTGGAGGCATGGTGGAGGTAGAGGGGATATCGCGCGGATTATGAAGGATAAGGGTCTGGAAGGTGGAGGCGGAGGCAAAGTGGAAGTGGGTAAGGTTTGAAATGGGTAATGATTTTGAGGTGGGTGGTGGGTGATGAGTGGTTTTGAAGGCATTAGTGGTGATGTGGTGGAGAAAGACGGGGTTATGTATGGTTGACGGATGATAAGGGGTTTAGAAGGCGTAGGGGTAAATGTGGTAGAGGTGGATGGTAAAGTGGGGGAGTGAGAGAAGGTGAGAGGGTGTGAAGGCGTAGTGGAGAGTGTCGGTTGATAGGAGATCGGGGTACGGATGAGGGGGCGTAATGGTAGTGGGAATGGTGAAGGCGATACTGACGCGGGTTGATGAGAGAGAGGTGCTACCCGGGCAAGGTGAGGGGGTTGCATGACGATAGGGTTGGAGGTAGAAAGAATGGAGGTACTTTCCTGGTGCCACACCTGCTCTCTCCCGACTTTCGGGAAGGAGGAGATGGGGTTAACCTGATGATTGGGCTGTTGGTGCTCCGGTAATGGATTCTGGATTATGCCCATGTCGGGCTGTTGTTGGGGGGCCTGCTGAGCCTGTTGTTGTTGTTATGGTTGCTGTTGCTGTTGTAACTGCTGCTGTGGCCTATGAGGAGGTCTCCTAGCCTTGAGAGCCGCGACGTATCGTCTCATCTCATCCCAATCTATTTGATATTCATCATTCATATCATGGATGTAATCTTTGAAATGGAAGCAGTAATCTACTGTGTGTCCCGACTGCCTGTGGTAGACGCAGTATTTGGAGGTATCAACATTGGGGGGCCACGCGGGCCTTTCTCTGGGTAGGGCGAGTTGGTTTGATGCCATGAGGGCATTAAAAATATCTGCTAAGATTTCTGGCAATGGTGGATAGTAGGCTCTCTTGGGACCGAGCGGCCTCCTTTGTTGTTGTTGGGGAGCATAGTTCCCAGGGGGTGGAACTTGGTTGTACTGAAGTGGTGGTTGTTGTGGCTGAGGTTGTGGTTGTTGTTGCTGGGGTTGGCGTAATGGAGGCATATTATCCTGGGGTGGATTATTTTGGGGTGGAGGACGAAGAGGGAAAGGAGCTGGTTGGAGGGAAAGTCGGGGCATTTGTGGAGGCCTTGGGTTGACTCCATAGTTGGCATTGTTGACCGCACCCACTTGCTCATTTGTCACGACCCCTTCTGTGGCTCCGCCCGGGACACCAGCACCTGTCTTTCTAACCACTTTGGGCTTTGGTGACTCAAACATGTTCATAATGGGGGAGTCTTTTAACTGTGTTTGGATGTACCGGGCCCTTTCATAGAGTTCCTCCATTGTAGTAAGTTTATTCATGGCCAGGACATGTCTGAACTGTGGGGTTGCATTAGACACAATTATCTTCACTTGTTCGGGCTCGGAGAGGGTATCCCTTATTCTTTCCGCCAGAGACCTCCATCTATCAGCATAGCGGACAAAATCCTCGTCGGGCTTCATCTTTTCGGCCACTAGGTCGGTAATGGAGAGTGAGGGACCGACCCTATCTCTATATTTCTGCAAGAACCTTCTCTGGACTATTTCAAAATTCTCGGCCTCGCGGGGCTCCAGAGAATAGAACCACTCAAGCGCAGGACCATCCAATGATCTCCGAAAGAGGTATGCCAGGGACCTTTGATCATTTTGCCAATAGGAGGACTCATACATGAAGTCCTTGAGGTGAATGAAGGGGTTGCCGGTACCATTGTATCTACGGTACGTGGGCATTTCGGAGGGAGGAAGATGAATGACAGGAAGGATTGGCAAAGCAACCTCCGGGGTGGCTTTCACGTCCACCATTCTTCTCAGATTTTGAAACTGCTCGTCCATGCGATTGAACCTATTGAGGAGCGATTGGGCGAGCTCCTCTGGAGGTGAAGGTGGCACTTGCCACTGGGGGAGAAACTGTCTCCCGGAGACTTGAGGGGGAAACCCCGAATGAGAGGGAGCTGTCAGACCACTGACAGTTGGCCCTGGCTGAAGCGGTGTGTGGGGAACAACGGGAGTTTGAGATTGTGACGGGAACTGGAATGAGGGTGGTTGTTGGCTCGCTTGTCCTTGAAGCGAGGGAGACTGGATGGCTTGTGCCAATGAAGGAGACGGAATGGCCTGCACGGACTCTTGGAGAGGTGCGATGGCCGGAGTTGATTCCTGGGGCGTGGGGGAAACAGATTTCCCCTTTAGAATGGCCTGGAAGGCCCGGAGCTGTTCAGAGGTAAGCTCCGTGTTGGCGAGGACGCCCAGTAAGGAAGTGATATCCTGTGGTGAGGACGTGTCCCCGGCGGTAACATGCACCTCATGCGAGGGGTCATGAGAAGGACCCGAGTCCATAGCATAGACCCGCGGGTCGGCTGTCAAACCACAACCAGGGTGGTTCTCCTCAAAAGACTCGTGAGACATGCTCACAGTTTTCCCAGAACGTAAAAATATACACTAGCAAGCAGGTAGCAGAGATTATCAAACAAGTGGATTCCTTTACGCCCCTTTTTTTATGTTTTAATTTTGATGATTTTTTTTTGTTTAGCGAGATCCGAAGTTCACACAAAATGGGGACCCTAGATTATTTTCGTTTCACCGCCGTGTCAGCTAGGGTCTCTCGTCTCACCACGAATGAAATGACTAACTCCGGGGAACTTCAATGGTACAACCAGCCCAGTGAACGAAGAGGAGATTCTTCGATGTCGGGGACTTACGGAGGTCCCAGTGTAGGAGATTCTAGTCCGTTGAGAGGAATTCCCAAACGGAGAGTCCTTCCTTCACCGGGAAAGGGTGATCCTCAGAAAAAATGAAAAAGGATATAAAAGAGGGATAGATGTATCCAATGAAATGCTAACAGAGATATGGGGTAAGAAAACAACAGAAATAACAGACATATAATAAACAAACAACCAATCACAACTGATAGTGCTGCCGTGAGCACAACGGGGGCGCGCGCGGGCGCCAAGGTGGAGAGGCACGGGTGGTGCCGAACTTGCAAGGGTAGCCGAAAGGAAGCAGTAGAAGTCCCACCGTGATCGCCAATCTGTGAGCGACGTCACGCGGTTCGGGGAAGAGCGGAGAAGAGGACGCGGAGCGCGCGCGGGCTCCTCCTTTTTTGTTTGTTTTGTTTGCTGCAACACAGAAATAAGAGAAGAGAGAGAAGGGGCCACCACAGGAGATTACTCCGGCGGGGCGAGCGGGACTAGTGTGATATAGCAAGATATGGAGGTTAAATGGCCATAGCGGGAAGTGACTCGCCGCGGCCTCGGGGGGACGGGAATGGTGCAGAAATTAAATAACAAGAATTGAAACGGCTATTGGGGAAGTGACTCGCCGCGGCCTCGAGAATATGAGCAGATAATAAGATGACAGAATATAAAGAGAATACAAAGAGCGGGAATTTAAACGGCCATTGGGGAAGTGACTCGCCGCGGCCTCGAGAACATAAACAGATAAGAATATAACGTATAAGAACGCGAATTTAATCGGCCATTGGGGAAGTGACTCGCCGCGGCCTCGAGAATATGAGCAGAATATAACAGAATATAAAGAGAATATAAGAACGGAAATTTAAACGGCCATTGGGGAAATGACTCGTCGCGGCCTCGAAAACAAGATGTGATCGTCAGGGCCGAAGGACCCCGAAATAAGAAAGTGATCGCGCCTACCTCAAGAGCGGGAGATGGCGGGTTGCTTCTTCCTCTCCCTCCGGCCGGCCGACGGAGAGGGCTTTCCTCGGCTACCCTTGCAAAACAACGACAAACAAATGACAAGTGGATTAGAAAGATGGAGGTGTAGTATTCAAATCCTTGCGATAAAAATAACAAAATGATGGCAAGACACACACCTGGTTGGTGTTATCTTTTAAACCCCTCTCGGACTCGAGTAGGAGGAAAATGAGATGATGGATGTAAGAAGTATAAGAGAAGGCGCCCTTGTGAAGGGGGATAGAGGATGCAATATGATGAATGCTAAAGAACTACGAGAAAAGGGGAAGAAATGGCTTATTGGATGAGCCGAGGGTGAAATCCGGCGGAGCTCCGGCAGCGTGGGGACGACGTGGAAGCGCGGTGGATGAAGACGACCTTCCTCTCGCGAGCGTGAGCACCCGAAAAGCCGGCAGAACCTCCACCTACAAAAGAACCCACGGGTTAGAAAATGACTCCGTAGCCTCTGGGCTCCGGCAGCCTATCGGATCACTTCGAAGCTCCTCCAGAACTGAGGGGGTGGGCCTCTATTTATAGGGCTCCGGAGGTTGGAGGCGTCCAGGACCCTGGACACCTCCATCAGGGCCGAACTAATATTTTATTCTATTTTTATATATTTTTTTGGAATATTTTTGTGGGGGCATCCAGGGCCCCGGACGCCTCAAACAGGTCCATCGAAAACCGACGACGGCCGCACGCGGTTTGGCACAACGCGTGGTTTTGTGAGCGGCGTCTCGTGATTCAGAAATGGGCGCGTCCAGTTGGCTGGACATTTTCATAATTTGGATTTTTTCACACGCGACAAACCGTCGTTCGGTGGCCGGCGCCCGTGAGTGAGTTGATGGAGGTGTCCAGGGGCCTGGACGCCTCCAAAAAAAATATATTTTTTATTTTTTATTTTATCTTTTATGCCAAGGCTGGCATTTTAATTTTTTTTATATTTATTTTTATGGAGGCGTCCAGGAGCCTGGACGCCTCCATTAATATATATATATATTTTTTTATTTATTTTTTTATTTTTTATGTCCAGGGGCCTGGACGCCTCCATTAATATATATATTTTTTATTTAATTTTGGGCCCTGAGAAAATAAATAAATAAAATTAAAAATATGGGGGCGTCCAGGCCCAAATTAAAAATATGGGGGCGTCCAGGGGCCTGGACGCCCCCATTAAGACCCACCCGGGTCCTAGTCAGCGGCCGCCCGACAGACATCCTTCTTGGTTCCGGAACCTCCTGATGCGTTCGACTGGTGTTGATGCAGTCCGAATGCCGTGACGGGACGATTCCGGATGCCAAAAAAGGCAGAGGAAGGCCTAAGAAAAGGAAGTACTCAAGTGATTCGAAATGCGTAAGCCGTCGCGGGGCGTCGTATAGTAATATGAGACTTTCTCAGGAGACGTTAAGAATGGCGTGTCTACAAGGATCATCACTATTTTTGTTGAAGGGGAACTCAAATCCCAGATTCGTTCGGGCCGCAAGGTCCTTGACATGTTCTAGTAGCGTAGGTATCATATACTACGATGCATGACATGGTGGGACCAACCATTGAAAGGTGGGACAGGAGACAGGACAGAGACGTCCGTTAGTAAAACTTGCACAGACTAGCAAAGGTTAGCAACATCAGAAAGTAGCAGAATCGTAACAGAATCGCTCCACAATGGAAAGGAGATCTAGCCAAAATCCTGACACTGACCGCTGGTGTGACATGTTCCGTCCTGTAGCGCCCTACCCTTCCTATAAGAACACCCCTTATGCTAGTTCATTCAAATGCACCAAGGTGGGTTTTGGAAGCTCAGGAGAGGAAGGAGAGGGGGATCTAGAGATCTTAGGATGGAAGGAGAGTCTTCCCGCGTTATGAAGAGGAGCAGGCCTAGCAGCTGTAGACACGCCGTTCTTGACGTTATAGTGAGTAAATCTCATATTACACTATGATACCCCAAGGCGACCTTCACATTTTTTATTGCTCTGGTGATTTCCTATTTTTTGATTTTTTTTATATTTTTCTAAATTTTTCCGTGAAAAATCTTGGAGGTGTCCAGGAGACTGGACGCCTCCATAAATAAAAATAATTAAAAAATTAAAAAATCAAAAAAAGTCATGGAGGCGTCCAGGAGGCTGGACGCCTCCATAAATGACACAAAAAAAATTGAAAAAAATAACAAAATAATAAATAAAAATATATATATATTCTTGAAGACGTCCAGGAGACTGGACGCCTCCATCATCCGGCTCACGGGCGGCCCCGGCCATCGACTGACCGTTGCTCAGTCTGTCGTTTGAAAAGAATCCAAATCATGGAGGCGTCCAGGCCCCTGGACGCCTCCATCATTCAGCTCACGGGCGTCCCTGGCCACTGCCCGACCGTTGCTCAGCCTGTCGTTTAAAAAGAATCCAAATAATGGAGGCGTCCAGGCCCCTGGACGCCTCCATCATTCAGCTCACGGGCACCCCAGACCCCGACTATCCGTTGGCTGGATTGTAGTTCAAAAGGGATCCAATGCAATGGAGGCGTCCAGGCCCATGGACGCCTCCATCACTCAGGTCACGGGTGCCTCTGGCCACTGACCATCCATCAGCCGGTCAGATTGTCGTTTAAAAAAGAGCCAAATCATGGAGGCGTCCAGGCCCCTAGACGCCTCCATCCTCCGGAGCTCTATAAATAGAGGCCTACCCCCCTCAGTTCAGGGGTCAAAAAAGAGAACGCCGGGAGGCTGTCGGATTCCATTCCTAACCCGTGGGTGTTTTGTAGGTGAGGTTCTGCCGAATTCCTGGGTGCCCGTGCTCGCAGGAGAAAGGCCGTCTTCGCCCGTCGCGCTCCCACGTCATCCCTACGCTACCGAGGCTCCGTCGGATCTCGCCATCGGCCATCCAATAAGCCATTCTCCTCTCTTTTTCCTTAGATATCTTGCATTCATCATATCGCATTTTTCACCCCCTTTTGGGGGAGTCTCTTCCTGTTCCTACGTTGGTATAATCACCATCCATCATAAGCATTTTCCTCCTACTCGTGTCCGAGAGGGGTTTAAAAGACAACACCAACCAGGTGTGTGTCCGGCCGTCATTTCTTTACTTGCATCGCTAGAATTGATTGCTGCACCTTCGTCTTTCTGATCCACTTGTTATTTGTTTGTCGTTGTTTTGCAAGGGTACTCAAGGAAAGCCCTCCCCGTCGACCGGCCGAAGGGGGAGGAAGAAGCAACCCACCATTTCCCGCTCTTGATGATTCACAGTTTCCGTGCCTTGTGCCAGGTACACGCGATCATTTCTTTTCATTGAGGTAACCCCTCTGGCGATCACATCCCTTTGGCATCCTACGTATGCTCTTTTCTCTGTTGACATGTTGCATGACCCCTTCCCCTATTAGCTTTTAGTTATTGCGAGTTTGTAGCCCGTCGCTCGCGTTTCTCGTTCCCTTTTGAGTGGATCTCCATTCGACAGTCCACAGATTGGCGATCACGGTGGGACATCAGTTGCTTTCCTTTAGTTACTCTTGCAGCCCTTGACTTGCTTTATCATCTTTTACGTGTTCTTCATCTCTCAGTTGCTTTCTTACAATTACCCTTGCAGCTTCTTGTGATTCATTTTATCATTTGTTGTGTGTTACCCTTGCACCTTCTTGTAGTTTGCCTTACCATCTCTTGTGCGTTGTTATACCTTGATCGTCTTGTTATTCTGTTATGCTCTATATATCTGTCAGCATTTCATCGCATACGTCCATCCCTCTTTTCTATCTTTCTTTCTATTTCTTTCTTAGGATCACCCCCTCTTGGTGAAAGAAGGACTCTCTGTCGGGAATTCCTCTCGACAGGACTAGGATCTCTTTCACTGGGACCTCCATAAGTCCCCGACAGCGAAGGATTCCCCTTCGTTCACTGGGCAGGTTGTACCGTTGAAGTTCCCCGGAGCTTAGTTACCCCATTCGCGGTGAGTCGAGTGTCCCTAGTTCACACGGCGGTAAAACAAAGGTGCAACTAGGATTTTTGCACATTTTGTGTGAACTTTTACAATCGTTAAAAGAAAAAAAAAGAGTTCAAACAAAAACAAAAAAGACGTAAAGCATCCACTTGTGTGTTAATCTCTGCTGCTTGTGTGCTGGTGTATGTTATTACGTTCTGGAAAGTGTTAAGGATGGCCGAGTATGATTACGATGCTTTCGAGGCTAACGCCTTCGGCTATGAGCCTCAAATGCATGACTCGGGTCATGACTCTTACGTAGAATACAGCCCGGACCAGGGCTACCAAGGCGGGCCTCATGTCTACGCTATGGACGCTGGCTCCATCCCACGAGTCCTCACATGAAGTGCCGAATGTTGCCGGGGATACATCTTCCCCCCAGGACATCTCCGCTCTGTTAGGTGTCCTCGCCAACACCCAACTCAACCCTGAGCAACTTCAGGCCTTCCAGGCCATTCTAAAAGGGAAGTCAGTCCCCCCCCCTCCTGCGGAGCTGAGTCCGACTACAACCCCTGTCCAAGAGTCTATGCAGGCCATTCCCTCCTCCTCACCTCTCGGGCAGGCAAATCACCAGCCTCCCTCCTTCCAACTCCCCTCCCAATCTCCGGCGCAAGCCACCCTTCAAACACAAATCCCACCGGGCCTACCCGTTGGTAGACCCCAATATCCCTCCTGTCCTAGGTTTCCTTCTCAGGCCTCTGGGAGGCCTACCGCTTCTGCCTGGCAAGTGCCACCTTCACCAATTGACCCGTTCACCCAGTCCCTCTTGAATAAACTGAATAAGATGGACGAGCAATTCCGGAACTTACAAAAAAGGGTGGATGTGAAATCCACCCCTGAGGTTTCTCTGCCTATCCTACCAATATTTCGCCTTCCCCCTTCTGAGATGCCCACGTACCGTAGGTACAACGGCACTGGCAACCCCTCTACCCATTTGAAGGACTTCATGTACGAGTCCTCGTTTTGGCAAAATGATAAAAGATCTCTGGCATACCTCTTTAGGAGGTCATTAGATGGCCCTGCGTTGGAATGGTTCTACGCCCTAGAGCCAAGCGAGGCTGAGGACTTCGACGTGGTTCAGAGGAAGTTCCTACAGAGATACCGGGACCGAGTTGGCCCGTCTCTTTCTATCACCGACCTGGTCGCCGAAAAAATGAAGCCGGACAAAAATTTCGTCCAGTTCGCTGATAGATGGAGATCCCTGGCAGAAAGGATAAAGGATACCATCTCAGAGCCAGAGCAGGTGAAGATGATTATATCAAATGCTACCCCCCAGTTTAGGCATATCCTGGCAATGAACAAGCTTAACACCATGGAGGAACTGTACGAGAGGGCTCGGTATGTCCAGACGCAACTGAAAGATTCTCCTCTCATGCACATGTTCGAGCCACCAAAGCTGAAGGTGTTTAGGAAGCCGGGCACTGGCGTCCCAGGCGGAACGACAGAAGGGGTCGTGACGAATGAGCAAGTGAATGCGGTCAACGACGCTAACTATGTGGCAAACCCCAGGCTTCCACAAATGCCCCTGCTTCCTCTCCAACAAGGTTCGTTCCCTTCTCATCCTCCACCGCAAAGCAATCTCCTCCAGAACAATATGCCTCAACCCTTCCATCTTCAACAACAACAACAGCGACCTCCTCAATATAATCAGGTTCCACCACCCGGGGATTATGGCCCCCAACAACAGAGGAGGCCACTTGGACCTAGGAGAGCTCATTACCCACCTTTGCCGGAATCGTTATCAGATATCTTCAATGCTCTCATGGCTGCTAATTTTCTCACCTTGCCTAAGGAGAGAGCCATATGGCCCACGAACGTCGACACTTCCAGATATTGTGTCTTCCATAGACAGCCGGGTCATACAGTGGAAAACTGTTTTCATTTCAGAGATTATATCTATGATATGAACGATGAACATCAAATAGATTGGGACGAAATGAGGCGATGCGTCACCATGATGAAGGCCAGGAGACCTCCTCCTAGACAGCAACAACAACAGCAGCAACCACAGCAACAACGACAGCTACAACAACAGCAACAAGCACCGCAACAACAACAACAACAGCCTCAGCAGGTACCACAACAGCAGCCAAACATGGGCATCCTCCAAAATCCACTACCAGAGCACCAGCAGCCCAATCATCAGGTGAACCCCATCTCCTCCTTCCCGGAAGTCGGGAGGGAGCAGGTATGGCACCTGGAAAATGCCTCTATTCTTTCCACCACCAACCCTATCATCATGCAACTCCCTTGTGTCGCCCGGGTAGCACCTCTTTCCCACCAACCCGCATATGCATCGCCTTCACCATTTCCACTGCCATCGTGCCCCCTTATTCGCACCCCAATAACCTATCAGCCGACACCCCCCGTTGCGCCTTCACACCTTCCCATCTCCTCTCACTCCTCCACTCCACCGCCCACCTCCACCGCAGTTGCCCCTATGCCCTCTAAGCCCCTTATCACCCGTCAACCGCGCGTAACCCCTTTTGCCCCCACAACACCGCCATCAATGCCCTCAAAACCACTCATCACCCGCCGCCCATCTCAAGCCTTACCCACCACCACCTTACCTCCACCTTCCAAGCCCCTCATCCGTCGTAACCCACATGGTGTTCCCCCTACCTCCGCCATACCTCCACCTAGTAAGCCCCTCATCAGGACCCCTGCTCTACCAACCATTCCCCCGTCACTGCCCCTCAAACCTCTGCTGCAATCCACTGCTGCCCCTGTAGAGGTACAAAAGCCACAGGCAATGGTGCTCCGAAGTGGAAGGATTTTCCACAGGATTTTCCCCCAGGACAGTCAGAATCCCGAGCAGTCTCAGCAAGAAAAGGATGGAGAGCAGTTGGAAAAGTCCGTCCCTGGAACACAATATGATTTGCTGAAACACCTAGATAGGACGCCCGCTCGGATCTCCATCCTCGAGCTGCTCCAAAGATCCACGTCACATCAGGCGGCCTTGATGCAATATCTTCAAAGGGTCATGGTAAATGAGGACCTCCCCGCAGAAAAGATTTCGACCGTTTTGACCCCAACGGACACACAACCAGCCATCATATTCCACAACTATGAGCTCGCTCCCAGGGAAGCTCGGAAGTATGCGTTGTGTGTCTCGATAAAAGTTAATGAGGTATCCGTAAACCCGTGCCTTGTAGACACAGGCGCATCCATAAACGTGATCTCCATGAGCACCCTTCGGATGTGCGGGGTTGACGAGGAACAGATCAGACCTTCCTCGATCACGGTCACAGCTTATGACAATAGCAAAAGACCACCACAGGGGATGATCATTCTGAGAGTAGGGCTAGGCCCTATGACAGTCTCCACGGAATTCCATATTCTCCACATGGACCCTACATTCAAGGCCATACTGGGTCGCCCTTATATTGAAGCCGCAGATGCCGTACCTTCCACCAACCATCAATGCTTGAAGTTTCCTTACAACGGAAGAATTATTAAGGTGGTAAGTACGCCTGTCCTTCCCACGGTGGATGCTATCAACACCTCTCTACCCTCCGTTTGGCCGTCTCACCGGCCCATATTGTCGCTGCTGGATGTGCATGATGTATCTCACGTTCCGCTAGCGCCCAAGGAGCTGGTCAAGGTAACAACACCGCATCTCCCCTTTCACTCCAAAGGTTGGGAGATTATGAGGAACATCGGCTATCAGCAGGGCAGGGGTTTGGGCGCGCAACTGCAAGGTAGGCTGAAGCCGCCAACAGAAGTTAAGCCGAATCACAGGTTTGGTCTGGGTTTCAAAGGACCATTCAAGGCGGATTGGAAGCCCCTCACATGGACCCTAACAAACCACTTCAACAAAGGGCCCGTTATTCAGATGAGGGATTATCCGCTAGAAGCACGTGGGAGGTTACATGTTGTGTATTCAGCTGAAAGATATTCCAGGATTACCAAAAGAGGCAAGATCAAAGATCCAGAATGCGAATGGGACAAATGGTTCGATATACCGGATGTTTCTATTGCGCTAGGAAGGATGTTCTCGCCTCCGCAGCTCGAGGGGCCGTCATTGACCTCCGGAATGCCAGAGAATACCACCATTGTTGCCAAGGTTCCAAGCTATCCTTGTCCTCGCCAGAAGGACCTGGTCATCGGCGGATCTTCATCCGCTGTCACCATCACTATCGACGGTTTATCAGCCGTCATCTTCTCCGTTCACTCATCACAGCCACCGTTGCTGTCTTCTCCCTGGGCCAGACGATTGTCTGATGATCTCCCCAGGTCCCCCTCTCTTCTCGCATACCTGCGCGGACTTCTCGACCCACGTCAGGTCTTCAATCACGATCTGCTCCATGAGCCTCCCAACCCTCTAGCCATAACTACCTTCCTCTCCCCTACGATCTCTTTTCGTTGTTTTGTCATCAAAAATGAAAATGAAAAAAAAACGTCAATTTTCAAACTCCCCAGCAACACATCTTTGTTGAGGAAACCTCCTACATCTCACATGGGTGCGTCTCGCTTCGCGAGCCACCCGTCCAAGGTCCGATGAGCGACCTTTTTCACCCCTCCTTCGAGGGGCCTGTCCCTGTACATTCTTCACCATCCCCTTCAACCTTCTCTCCTTCTGTAAATAATGTCAGTCAGTCTAGGTCAAGGGTAGTACCTAGGAAGAAATCCAAGGGTAGGCAGATCCCTCGTCGGTTCCTTCTAGATTTAGCCGTTAGGTGTCAGGCCCTCCTTGCCATCCCTCAGTTATTAGAAGATCCCATCCAGTTACCAGAAATGGAATGCGAGGATAACTGTGCAATTGATGAAGGGTATGGAGTTTATGAGATCACAGATGAGGAATACCCTAGTGAAGATGAGGGTGAAGAATATGAGGATGCGGCTGCCGCATATGCTAGTGGAGTAAGGAGATTCGACGGGCCGTCAGCCGCGGTAGAAGAGTCCACCAAGGAAGTGAACTTGGGAACTGAGGAAGACCCTAGGATCATCCTCATAAGTGATAATCTGCCACCCTCTGAAGAAGAGGCATTGGTCCAAGTTCTTAAAAAGTATAAGGACACGTTTGCATGGAGCTACGAGGACATGCCGGGGCTGGATCCCACCCTGGTCGAACACCGCTTAACTTTAAAACCAGGGGCCGTCTCGGTAAAACAAAGGTTAAGACGTTTCCACCCTCAAATGGCTCTAAAAATGAAAGAAGAGGTCGACAAGCTCCACAAAGCCAGGTTCATTAGAGTCGTCCTCTATCCCCAATGGGTGGCAAATATTGTCCCAGTCATGAAGAAGGATGGCAAAGTCAGGATTTGCATCGACTTCCGGGACCTTAACCGCGCGTGTCCAAAGGACGATTTCCCCTTGCCTCACATTGATGTGTTAGTTGATAACACCGCAGGTTATGAGACCCTTTCATTCATGGATGGATTTTCGGGGTATAATCAAATTCGGTTGGCAGAAGATGACCAGGAGAAAACGTCATTCACTACGCCATGGGGGACATACTGTTACGTGGTCATGCCATTTGGATTAAAGAATGCTGGAGCTACTTACCAAAGATGCATGATGGCCATATTTCATGACATGATGCACATATATCTGGAGGTGTACGTGGATGATTTATTGGTGAAATCAAGAACCAGGGAAGAACATCCAAGGGTTTTAGCTAAGGTGTTGCAAAGATCAAGGGAGTTCCAACTGAAAATGAACCCAAAAAAATGTGTGTTTGGTGTGTCATCAGGCAAATTACTGGGTTTTATTGTGAGCAAAAGAGGGATTGAAATAGATCCCAACAAAGCCAAAGCCATCAGGGATATGCCGCCCCCTAGAAATTTAAGAGAAGTTCGAGGTCTAATTGGGAGGCTGCAGTTCATCCGTCGGTTTGTGTCTCAGCACTCACAAAGGTGTAGACCTTTCTACGAGTTGACCAAGCCGGGGGTAGAATTCCACTGGGATTCTAAGTGTCAGAAAGCTTTTGAAGGGTTAAAGGAATATTTGGCTAGTCCGCCCGTTCTCATCCCACCCAAACCGGAGAGACCTCTGATCCTCTACATCTCAGTCTTGGATGACTCTGTGGGAGCCGTCCTCGCACAAGCTGATGAAGAAGGTAAGGAACGGGCAACCTACTACCTCTCCAAACTCCTCAACTCCTGTGAGCAGAAGTACACAATCATGGAGAAAACCTGTGCTGCCCTCGTTTGGGTAGTGCAGAAATTGAAACACTACTTCCTGGCTCATGAGGTCCATTTGATTGCTCGCATGAATCCCATCAAGTTCCTTCTGGAGAAATCCGTCCTGACGGACAGGCTAGCACGCTGGCAAAGTTTTCTCTCTCAGTTTGACATCACTTATATCCAGCAAAAGGCAATTAAAGGTTATGCCATAGCCGAGCATCTCGCTTACCATCCTCTTCCAAGTTTGATCCTGTCCAATCAGAGTTTCCAGATGAGGAACTAATGTCCATCAACCAATCAGATGATTACATGTGGACGTTATATTTCGATGGAGCTCTGAATTCTCAAGGGAAAGGAATCGGCGTTGCCCTCCTGTCGCCTGAAGGCCTCACATTCCCACTAGCGTACCAACTCAAATTCCCAGTCACCAACAATATAGCCGAATATGAAGCTCTTCTAGCTGGCTTGGGACTCGCTCATTCTCTTCGTGTCACCGAATTACGAGTCGTGGGTGACAGTCAACTCATTCTTCGCCAGGTGCTCACTAAGTATCGCACTCGCGATCCTAAGCTCAAACCATACCAAGAACTCACTGCTGCCTTTGCCAAACTGTTCACCAAATTGATCTTTGTTCATGTCCCTCGTCATCAGAATATCCTCGCTGATGCCCTTGCCTCGTTGGCTTCGGCCATAAGGTTCCCTCTAGGGAGATGGTTTAAGTCCATTTCCATCTACAAACTTCACGCACCTGCAATTGATGACGCTTCCTACGTGAACATCAAAGACAGGATAGCAAGGAAGATCCTACAGGAAGAAATCCGTGAGAAGAGGGAAATCATGTTGGCAGAGGCAGAAGAAGAGCTGACCGACGAGGAGAAACCATGGTTCTACGAGATCGTCAAATATTGCAAAGATCAGTCTTATCCCGAAGGAGCCACCACAGAAGATAAGAAGGCCATAAGGAGAGTGGCTCAGAAATACACATTGGTTGGGGGTCTACTCTATAGAAGGAGCCTTACTGGCATTCTGTTGAGATGTCTTGATGACGATGAGGTCTGGAAATGTGTAGAGGAGACACACTCGGGTGTGTGCGGTGGCCATGTGAACAGTCAGATGCTCGCCAAGAAGATCATTAGGCAAGGCTTTTACTGGCCCACTATGGAGGAGGATTGTGCCGTCTATGTTCGTAGGTGCGTCAAGTGTCAACTTCACGCCGATAAAATCCATTCACCATCTTCCTCACTTCATCCAATCTCCTCCCCATGGCCTTTCTCCATGTGGGCATTCGACATCATCGGTCCCCTAGGTGATCCCAATTCCCTCACTAAGCAGAAATCATTCATCCTTACTGCGACGGAATACTTCACCAAATGGGCCGAAGCCGAAGCTTATGCGGAAATCAAGGCATCGACAGTCTGCAAGTTCATCACGAAGAACATCCTTGCCAGGTTCGGCGTCCCGAGCACAATCGTCACCGACAATGGGCCACAGTTCATTTCTCAGGACCTACAGGACCTCTGCAAAAGGTACGCAATTGCATTGCATCATTCATCGCCTTATTACCCACAAGGTAACGGCCAAGCGGAGGCCACCAATAAAACATTGCTCAAAATCATCAAAAAAACCTGCGAGTCTAGTAAGTTTTCAGACTGGCCAGAAAAACTTATCGAAGCCCTATGGGCCTATCGCACTTCAATCCGTACCCCCACCGGGCAGACTCCATTTGCCCTTACTTATGGTATGGAAGCGGTAGTCCCGTACGAAACTCTGATCCCTTCTCTCAGGGTACAATTGGACGAGGAATTTCCCTCGACGATCGTCGTAATTCACTCTCGCCCAGTTGGAACTCTTGGATGAGAAGCGGCTGGCCGCTGCCGAACACGCGCGTGTGTATCAAAATAGACTCGCTCGCTTTTACCAAAAGAAAGTCGTTGAGAGAAAATTCAAAGTCGGTGAGATGGTCGTAAAAAGAATTTTTGTCAAACCTGGAGGGCCGCGTTCTAAGCTCCAACCCAATTGGGAAGGACCATTTGTAATTCAAGCCGTATACCCTGGCAACGCCTACAAGCTAGTCAACGCCGAAGGGACCGAGTTATCCCACCCTTGGAATGGGCTTTATCTTAAGAAATACTACCCTTAGCACAAAACAAAAAAATGATGAAAAGATAAAAAACATCAAAAACAAAGAAATATTGAAAACCACTAAAAATATGGAAAATTCAAAATGCCAATGCCTGGTGGTCACCATGTAGTCAAGTCACTGCATCTAACCTTCATGATAGGATAGGGCCCATTAAGGCTTGGTAGGCACCGGGTCTTGGTTTGCCAGAACCGTGGAGATCCCTGTCCGGCCACGTCGGCCTATGCTCGCTCGAAGGAAGCTAACATGTGCTCACTTATGTATTTTATTCAAAAAAAGTCGGTAGCATCACCTACGGTGGGAATCCACCCAGAAGATCTCCGGAAGCTGTAATCTTTATTCTCTTCTCTTCGACCAAATGAGACAGTCGGCGCCCTTAAAACGCTGAGCATGAGAAACCGAAACTCGAACCCCAAAGCAAGAGTAGGATCCATTTCCTCGTGCATCGATCAGAGCACGAGAAGAGGGCAGTGTCCCCGCAGGCATACGAAAAGGGAGCCCACAAACGTCAAACGACTATATCTCCCTCACAAAAAGAAATACAAAATCAAAATCAAGAGAAAAGCCTGGTCGTGACCGTGCCTGTTGCGATAAACGGAACCCCTCAAAGCAAAAGTATGAATCCACAAAAGGGGCCGTGGAATGTAAATGCTCGAGATTTGGTCCGAAGTTGTCCGAAAGGAAAGAGTTAATGGGCCCTTATTCGCTCGCCGGGTTAACGGCTTTGCCGGTCCTCTCAGGAGGTTTATCCCCTACACTCTTCCTTCTCCCTCTAAAGATGAAGGTTCGATGGAGTTTCTGAAGGGTGAAAACTGCCCAGGGTCTGCGACCTTATTTTAATATACACATTTGGTTGCCTACTTTGAAAAGCAAAAGCTATCGCTGCGAAGGAGTCTCCGTGTTTCTGGCTGGTCAAGACCCCTGTTTACCACCTTGATGTCTTCTTGTTTAACCTCGGGCTTAGGCCAATGCAAGCGCGTCACCTATGGGTGCGACGGCGTCTGATTCCGGGTCAGCGTCGCGCGATTGGTCATTGGGGTTCCAGGGTGTTCCATCATATACCATCTAGAGTTGTGAGGAAACAGACCCGGGTCGGGCAAATCTCTTACCTCAAACACCTTTTGGGTGAATCCCTGTGGTCGGAAGCGACTGGGAGCCTAAGCATGGCATGACGGTATTGTCATCAGGGTAAGTCTTAGCCGGCGGGATCATCATTCGAGGGGTCTAGAGGCCCAAATCAACCTAGATGTGCACTTAGGATACCTGGGAGGTTAGTAAGAAACCCATGTCTCACGTAGGTTAGGTGCCATTTGGGTGCTTGCCAGGCGTTAGCAACAAAAAAATTGAAATAATAAAAATAACAAAAAAAATGGAAAAGAGAAAATGTACATATTTGCAAACAAAAAAAATCTTTTTTATGATAAAACAAAAAAAATGTCAAATATAAAAAAGAAAACAAATCAATTTTGCATGATTGCATTTGCGTGCAGCATCTCACTTTTAATACCGCTTGCATTCGTGTGCTTGCCTATCGCATTTATCATGACCACATCTTTCCCTTGCCTTCGCTAAATAAAGGCTTGGCCCCTTGACCAGTTATCAAGGACGGTCACAGTGACCATTTGCTTATTGAGCAAGGGGCCAAGTCAGAACAGAAATTCTGATTTTTTTATTTCAGTGTGTGTGCAAGGATTCAGGCAACAGAAGCAAAGGTGAAAACCAAACAAACCGAACCTTGTATTTTATTCCAAACATCAAAAAAAAATTACGTCAAGTTCCGCCCTCTCTCTCTGCATTATTCGTCCCACTACTCTCCGGGCAAAACGCTCTCAAAGGTGCTACCCAACTACGAAAAGTGATACTCCTACCGCTCTGTACTCCCCTTCCTACTCCCACATCCTGGCGTTGATCCACGGAAGCAGCAGAGAAGCTACCAACACGAAAGCCACGCTCTCGTGCTCTTCGGTAGCGCTCCTCACCATCTCTCAGCCACTGTTCAGCAAGACCAAGGCTGATTCGGAGTTCGAATAGTTGGGCCTCCATGGCCCTTCGTTCCTCCCTTTTAGTCAATATGTTGGCTCTTTCTCTCTCTGCGTCTCTTTCTTTCTCTGCACGTTCTCTCCCGCGGTCTTCCCTCTCCAACTGGAGAGTGATCCTCAGTTCCACGGTATCCCTAGAGGAGTCGTCATCAGGAAGACGCCACAGTTCCCTCTTCAGTTCTGCTATCCTGGCCTCCTTCTGCGTAGCTTGGACAAGCACATCTTCCGTCTCCTTTTCCTGCCGAGTGTACCATCTCAGATACGCGATAAGGCGTAAACCAAGAGAACTCAACACTGAAACTTTTACCTGTATACAGAGCATCCCTTCTGCCTCCGCAGCACGCTGCGTGGCGTGAGCAAGTTGCTCATGAAGCAGGTCAAGTTCGGAGGTGGGAATCCACAAGGTGGAAGAGGCACCACCTACTCCCATCGCTGGGGAAGCCGCGCCAATCTGGGCATGCTACGACCGTGTGAATTAGTAGCCAACATCTGGAATCTGGGGTTTTAATTAGGAATGCATTGCACTCCTACCAAGGCACTCGTAGCTCCGCGGGCATCGCCCAACCGTTGTTCCATCTCTGCCAAGCGAGTTCGTAAATTCGCTATCATGGTATCACGGGTATCCTGCAGCCATACGAGTCAGAATTTTCACCAGAAAATCAAAAAAGAGAGAAAGAAGAACAGGGGAAAAGGGGAAACCTACCTCCACAAATCCCCGGGGTTGGAACCGCTCTGCGTACTTTGTCTTGTATAGACGCAGGTAATCCTCGCTATCCCGCGCATGTGATTCTACAATCGTGCCACCCCGTTGCCAGTCTTCACACTGTTTAGGGAACCGCACGCGCCAGTCAATGCAGGTCGTCGGTCCTCGCGTCTTTCTCCTGACACGAGATGGCGCAGCCGTATCCACCCATTCCTGAGCTAGTCCTAAAGTCCTCATAACCAATCGTAGCCGAAGCGGCTCGATTTCATTTAGGCAGTGCATCCACAGTTCCCGTCCAAATCGGGCATGACTTGCTAGAACCCACGGCTGGTCAGCATCGACCATGTCTGAGTAGGGTCTCCAGTTTACCATTGCTGCAGGGAACTCCTGTAGCTCCCGCCTTAGCACCATCAGTTGGTAGGTTACGGGTGCCGCACTCATGATGGGTTCCCACCGCCTGGCTAGCGGCACCATCGCGGGTCACCAATGTCGAGCTCTCCCCATCGGGAGGTAATAATAGCTCCACAGCTGCTCGGCGCAGGTCATCAGTACCTTGCAAAAACATAAAAAATAATACAAAACAAGCAAAACCAAAAATACCTGGATGAATGGTGTGAAATCACTCACAGTCATCTCACGGTCCGCTTCTTGGAACAGACCTGCAAACAAGTGTGCCAGCATGGCAGCTCCCCCGGCATAGTATCCTACTCTTTCAAGGTCTGACAGCAGCTCCAGGAAGCGACATTGGATACCATCCCCTTTCGAGCTCAGTACCAATCTCTCCAAAAGAAAGAGGAGAAATCTCCTCAAATCTATGTTGCATCTTTCCCAGTTGCCGAAATCTGTGCAGTACACGGCACGGCATCCTATTTCCATCCTTTCCATGAACTCTTCAGAGGATTCGTCGTCCCGCCGACGAGTGTCGGCGAGCCCTAATGCATCCATGAGAGACGCCCTACCTACCGACCTATTTTTCCGACCATCTAGGTCCAAACCCAGTAGCTTCTGGGCACCTTCTCGGTAATCCGCATAAGTGACCCCGGTCACTGCCTCGCCCTCCACCTTCAGGCTTGTGATCCGGACCACATCCTCCAAGCTGGACACCATGTGCCCCCAGGGCATCAGGAATGCCCGACTCACTGGGTCCCATCTCTCACACAAGGCTTGGATCAGGACCAGGTCGAGCTGGATCGGCTCGATCCGAAGAAAAGTGCCAAAACCCATCACGTCTAGCCTGGCCTTCTGAAAATCTGGGAGGCCCCTGTACGCTACCACTGCCAACTCCCATGAGATCTGTGATTTCATCACCCTCTATGCATGCAGGGAATGGAGAGGAGGTTTGGTCAGAAAGAAAGGAAGAAAAAAGAATGGAAAAAAGGGCAGGAAAACTTGGCTTACGAATTGTGATTGGGCCCTTTCGCTGAAGTGCCCTTCGAGGTCCGAAAGCCTCCTGGAACTACTACCACTGGACCTGTTTCTCTTCGAGGAGTGGGAAGATTCGCCCTCCATCCAACTCTCGGAATTTTGAACTCCTCTTCTCCCGTGAAAACTTGTGCTCCTCGAGTTAGCTCTCGATATACCTGGAAAGATAAAAGGGACAAGAATTTATAGAAATGGAAGGAGTGCGGGCCAAGATTGCCTCCATTACCTGTTAATGATAGCCCTCGCAATGAGGCACCTGCCATGCGGTCCCGTGTGTCACTTCACCGCTCGCACAGGATGATTGATTGGACGAAGAATGTGACGACTAGCCCCCTATGTTGTCTAGGGATACCCTATCATGTTTTGGAGGACGTCCGTAAAATTTGACACAACATCCGGGAGAAGGAACTAGGGCCGTCATTATTGACTTCGACGGCAGATTCCCGTGAAAAATGGTCACAACAAAACGCGATTCTCCGCTCGGGGTGGAGTCTCGACAGACCCATCACATGGGAACAGTGCAAAGGAGAAGAAATGTAGGGAAGAAGGAACGCACAAGAGAACAAACAAGCAGCAGAAAATCAAATCACTCCCTTCATAATTCTACATGAGCTGTCAAAAATATCATAAACATAAGAAGGAGGCGAGTCCACCAGCTCGCCGATTCTCACCATCACTCATCTCTCTGGGCGCTCCCTTCCTCTCCCCTGAGGTGCGGGTCCCTCAGAAGCCTCCTGGATCCTCGTGCAGTAGCACCCGCCTCGCCTCGTGGCGCCGGCTCCACAGCAATGACTCGCTGCTCCTCCCCTGTCGTGGCAAAGAAGCCACTAACGGCAAAGCGACCGGACTAGCGGAGTCGCTCCCCGAACTCTCGCGCTCTCTCGTAGCGCGTCTCCATCCCTCCTACCCTCTGCACGATGGCCTGAAGGCCCAGCTGGAGCTCCCTCACTTGGGCCTCCAAGGCCCTCCTCTCGGTCTGATCCCGTTGTCGCTCGGACCTTCTCTCGGCTTTCTCTCTCTCTGCCTCTCTTCTCATCATCTGCAGAAGAACCCTTAACTCCAGGATGTCTGGAGAAGGCCTCTCCTCACCACGATGCCGCAGCTCCGCTACAGTCGCCACCCAGGCATTACGCTCCTCTTTCGTCCGGGTCGCGCGGGCCACCGCATCGGCAAGTTAGTCTCGGAGGGAGGCAATCTCGAGAAAAGGGGCCGAGGAACTGGAAGATGCGCCACCAATCATCCCCGCCGTCGCTGTCTGCTGGGCACGCTGGAACAAAATAAACAACGGTCGTCAGTGAAACTCCAAATCTGAAGATAAAAGTGCGGCACGTAACTTACCAGGAGCGACAGCTCATGTTGAGCGACGGCCAGCTGCCGCCTAGCCTCTGACAGTTGGGCGCACGAGCCGCCGATGCCACGCGTGTCCCCAGCTTGGGGAAGCCCCGCATAACTCTCTCTCTGCCGCCGCAGGAAGTCGGCGCTGTCCTGCACCAATACACTCCCTTACTGTCCAGGGAGACGTACGTGCCAGTCCTCGAGCCTCGCCTTGCCGCGACTCTCCCACCTGACGCGGCTCGGCTCGTACGCACTCGCCCACTCATCGGCCAGGCCCAGGGTCCTCGCCATGTCCTGCACCAAGAAAGGGGTCCCACATCAGTCAAAAAGAACGCGTCCCCTGTCTAGGATGCGTCCATCATTTGAGTGCAACACTCGCCGAACCCTTTCCCCCTCGCACGCCTTGCTTCAAAACTCAAAATGGATCAAAGAGGAAGAGATTGGAGGACCTACCAGACCGTGTTCACCTCCCTCCGCGACATCGGGCCCCTCGGGTCTCTTGGGGGCCCGAAGCGGCCCTTCCTCCTCCATGGATGCCGTTCCGTGCTCTGGCGCGTCCCTCCTTGGGTGAGGGGTCCCGCGTCCCTCTCCACCTTCACCATGGTCGGGCCCACCGAACTCCATCGATCAAAAGAGGAGGAAGACGAAAAAGGGGGCAAGCGAGTTTCGGCGGAAGGCGGGCTCGTTTGTGGATAAGGCACGGGAGAAGAAAGGCCACCCGACGCTTTAAATTCGAATTCAAGGATTAAGACGCGTCCTCGCGCCTGGACGCGCCCAAAAGGGAGAAAGGAACATAATCCCCCCGTGCAAAGTAGTTCCCTTCTGTCCAGGGCAAAAGTCTCGTGAAGCGTAAACAACGTGGTGCAAAAGAAAGTGCGGGAAAGAAAAGGGCACGCCACACGAAATCCATTTCATATAATAGTCAAAGTACATCATACAGTGAGAAGGGTGACGTGTACAAGCAACTCTCTAACTCTCGCTGCCACCCTCCTGGTCATCTCTCTCCTCCCTCCTCTACCGGGGATCCCTAGGGGGCCTCTGCGAATCCTGAGAAGCCGTGCTCGCCTCGCCCTGCGGTGGCACTCCAGCCTCGAAGGCGCGACGATGCTGCTCGGCCGAAGAAACTAGAAAACTACCCACAGAAAAGGAACCGGACTGACGAAGTCGCGCCCCGCGCTCCTTCGCCCTCTGATACCGCTCCTCACTCTCCCGAAGTCTCCCCTCCGCCGTGCCAAGACTCAGCCGGAGCTCCGACACCTGGGCCACCAGAGCTCTCCTCTCGTCCCAATCTCGATATCGCTCTGCCATCCTGTACTCCCTTTCTTTCTCTATGGTCTCCCTATCCCTCTCCCTCTCTCTCTCTAGGGTCTCCCTATCCCTCTCCCTCTCTCTCTCCACGCTCTCCATATCCCTCTCCCTCTCCTCTCTCTCCCTCATCGCCTCTCTCCTCGACAGCTCGAGGGCGATCCGCAGATCCACTACGTCGCGAGGAAGCTCCTCAGCCTCCCGTTGCCGCTCCTCCTCTAGCTCCGCAATCCGGGCGTCACGCTCTGCCACCCAGGCATCGTGCTCCTGCTCAGCACGAACAGCACGGGCCAGGGCCTCACGACTCTCGGCCACCTGTCAAAGCACGCATGCACCGTAAGAGAACAGTGATAGAAGGAAAGCAGCTAGAAGAGGGTCAGGGCCAAGCAAGCACTCACTCGAGCCTCGCGGTCACGCTCGACCTCCTCAGCCCGAGCCACCGCATACGCCAGCTGCTCCTGGAGGGTAGAAACCTCCGGAGGAGGGCCCCGCGAACTGGAACCCGCTCCACCAGCCGTCCCGGCTGCCACCGTCTGGTGGGCCCGCTGAAACACGGGGCAAACGTCAGTCAAAGGCTAAGCATCAAAAATCTAGGTCACTAAAAAAATGCATTGCATAGACTCACCAGGATCTCCAACTCTTGTCAGATGGCCACCAATTGCTGCCTGGCGTCCGCCAATTGGGCCCGCAGGTCGGCGATCATGTTGTCACGAGCATCCTACATTGCACATAAGTTAGTGCCACATGCATATACATATAGAAGGGTGAAGCAGTTTCATTTCACTTACCCCTGCCATACCACCCAAAGAGAGGCGGTCCCCGTACGCAGCTCGATATCGTCTCATATAGTCTGTGCTGTCCTGTACATGGGACACCACTGGGACCCCGCCCTGCTGCCAGTCCTGGTACTGTGCTAGGAAGCGCGTGCGCCAGTCCACAATCTTTGCCTTCCCCTTGGTCTTTCGCCCGATGCGGGCCGGCTCATCTACATCAACCCACTCCTGGGCTAGCCCCAATGTCCTCATAACCAGCCTCAGCCGAAGCGGCTCGATCTCGTTCAGGCAATGGACCCACACGTCCCGCTTGAAACGAGGAAGACCCGCTACAACCCAAGACTGGCCAGCGTCGCCCATGCCCAGGTAGGGTCTCCACACCACCTGCATCACCATACATACATCATGTTAGTTACCATTCAGTCATATGCATAAACACAAAGAATCATACGCATCATACCATGGCCTCGGGATACACGCTTAGCTCCCGACGAAGTGACGCCAGCTGGTAGCTGTGCGGTGCCGCTACCACGACCGGCCTCCACTGTCGCGCTAGAGGAACGGCTCTCCTGTTCCCCTGCCTGGCCCTCCCCATCGGGAAGTAGTAATAACTCCACACCTGCATCCATCATACATCATTAGCACGAGTGATTGCATATTTAACTACGGTAAAATGCATAAATAAATTGTGTACCTGGAGAAAAGGTGCGAAGCCGCTGACTGTCGTCTCCCTCTCTGAAGTCTGGGAGAGATCAGCAATCAAATGGGCAAGCAGAGCCGCTCCCCACGCGTAGTGCCCCACTCTGTCAAGGTCCGCCAGGATCCCGAGGAAGCGGCAGTGGATGCCATCCCCCTTCGTCCCCAGCAGAAGGCGGCCCAAGAAGAAGAAGAGAAACCTCCGGAGGTCTAGATCCACCAGCTCCCACTCGCTCGGGTCCTGGGTAAAAGCTGCACGTGCGTCTCTCTCCAGTCGTGCCAGAAACTCCGCTCCAGTCTCGCTAACCCGCTGGCGTGGGTCACCGAACCCAAGCGCCTCCATGATCCCCACTCGACCGACTACCCTGCTGTCTCTATCAGTCACACTCTTCTCCAGCCACAGCAGGTCCAGGGCACTCTCTCGGTAGTCAGGGTAGGTGACCCTGCTCACTGCCTCGCCGTCCACTCGTAGCCCGGTGATCCGAGCCACGTCCTCTAGTGTCGGCACCATGTGCCCCCAGGGCATCAGAAATGCCCGGCTCGGCGCGTGCCACCGCTCCCGCAACGCCTGGATAAGAGGAAGGTCGAGCCAGAAGGGCTCGATCCTGAGAAAGGGTCCAAAACCCATGGCGTCTACACGCGCCCTCTGGAAGTCGGGCAGTCCCCGGTACGTAGCCACCACTAGAGACCAGCTGATCCGGCTCTTCATCACCCCCTGCACACCACAAAACAAACAACACATCAGAATCATGATAAACAAATAACAATGTACATAATATTTATTTTATTTATCTATATACATATATATACTTTTTTAGAGGCGTCCAGTCTCGTGGACGCCTCCCTCTTTTTTATTTTTTTCCTATTTTTAACACAAAAGACAAAAAACGATAAGTAAATAAATAATAATATATATTATTTTGGAGGCGTCCAATGCCCTGGACGCCTCCTTTTTTTTTAATTTTAGTTTATTTACATAATAACATAAAATAAATAAATAAATGAAAAAAGAAGATGTGGAGGCGTCCAGGCCCCTGGACGCCTCCTTCCCCCGCTCCCCGGTCTTCTCCATACAGCCTCTCGTCCGCCCATTTAGCCTAAGAAACCAACAAACTGAAGTTCTGAAGGGGCTTACCAGATCGTGCTCGTCCTCCCCCACGTCGCCAGCACCCGCAGGGCCCTCCACGGCCAGGATAGGTGCCTCCGCAACGATCTCCTCCTCCACGGCAATCTCCTCCGCCTCGGCAGCCTCCTCGGCATGATCTCTCCACCCCCTCGAATGACGAGCTCGTCGTTTCCGCCTCCCCCCATCCTGGCTCGGGCCTCCTTGCTCCATTCGGACTGGGAATGGGTTTTCTAGAATGGCCGGATCGTCAGAATGAACAGTGTAAGTGAGCAGGGGGGTGAGGCCTCCCCTATATATAGAATCAACTTCATTTGGGGCGTCCAGGCGCCTGGACGCCCCCACCTTTTTTATTTTTTTCAAAAGAATTCAAATTTTAGGGGCGTCCAGGCGCCTGGACGCCCCCAAGATAAAAACAATTTTTTTTTTTAAATAGAAAACGTAGGGGCGTCCAGGCCCCTGGACGCCCCCAAAATTAAAACAAAAAAATTCGAAATAAAAGAACTTAAGGGCGTCCAGGCCCCTGGATGCCCCCACAATAAAAATTTTTTTAAAAAAAAATAATAATAATAACCCAAAAATACAAAAAAAGAGAGATGAGTGTACAATCCAAGCAAAAGCACAAAATAAAAACAAAAACACAAAGAAAAATGAAAAGCACAAAAATAATAATTAGGGGAACAGGGGTCCAAAACATCCAAAAGCCACACTTTATTCCATGAGAAAGCCGCATGAGCTAGATCAGGGGCTTAGACGCCTTAGGCCTTAACTTCCCCAATTCGGTTACATAAGCCCTCCAAAGCTCGCATTTCTCCTCCACATGCGCTAAGGCTTTTCCCGCAACGCTCATCTTCCAAGGCGCTTTAATAGCCTTCGCTTCCTTCGCGTCCGTTTCCGTGCCTAACTCCCTCTTCTTCAAAGGAACGATCCCGGTCAGTGATGAGAACGAGTGGCGTGGAAGGCCGATCTGGAGGCAGCACCGATGCGCGTTGTAAAGGATGAACTCGGTCGCGCCGATCAGTTGGAGCTCGGCTCCGGGAGAAGGCCTCATGAGAAGTTCAAGAGAGAGGAGACATGCTGGAGCACAAGTGAAGAGAGTTTGTGCCATGATTCGAAAGTGAGACCGCCAGTCTTCACGCCTCTTCAGCCATGGAACTCGGTTCGCCACGGTGCCACCGAAGCCTAATACGTCGGCTATGTGATAAAGGGGGCTTTGTTGAAAGAGCTTCGAACCGGTCGGCATCCCCTCACGGTGGTCGAACTTGAAGTGCAAGTCAATCCAGCAGTTCAAAACAAGTGCGCAACCATAAGGAGGCTTACCCATGCTCGAGGTAGTAAGGCCGCTGTAAAGATAGGCAAGGATGGCCGGCCCCACCCTCTTGCAGCTCCAAAACCCGTGGATAGCATTCAGTTGGTCCTCCTCCATTATGTTGTCGGCATAAGGAAACAGAAGAGCCCCCGCCAGACAGATGGTAAAACCTTTCATGACTCCTTCCAAGTGTTCATCATCTGGTGAGCCTTTCAAGGCATCCATGACCCATACCGCGAGCCTTCGCAAGTCGATTCCCTTTTGAGTGCGGACCTTTCTGATTGCGTCGGGCAGCATGAAGCTTCCAAGGACGCTCTCGGAAGTCACCTTTGTCAACATCCGCATCGGCTTCGCCTTCCCATCACTCTTGAACTTCTTCAGTCCAAGCAGAAGCTCCACCTCCTCGAGGAGAATGGTCACCTCGAACGTGGGGAAGATGAAAGTGTGGGTCTGGGGATGCCAGATCTCCACTAATGCGCCCATAGCTGTCCAGTCCATGCGGATTCTTTCGTAGTGCTTGGCATGAATAAGGAGCCCCTGAAGATGCCACTTCGAGAGTATAGCCCTCATGCCAATGGAGATGTTAGAAATTAGCTCTGAGAGCCATGGCAGTTTTGAAAACTTCCTCGGGCCCGGAAAGAGCGGATACGGCTGGAAAGAAAAAAAAAGAGAAAGGAGGGAAAGTGAGAAGAGAGTTCATGCAGTAAAATTTGAAATAAATCAATTTACCATATGTGACTGGATCGCCCCACTCAAATGACCCTCGAGGTCGGAAAGTCGCCTGATCTCACTACTAGGCCTGCCCCTCTTCATGACGCGGGAAGACTCTCCTTCCATCCCGAAGTCCCTAGACCCTCCTCTTCTCCTCCTCTTGAATTTTCAAAATCCCCCTTTGGTGCATTTGAATAAACTAGCCTATGGGGTGGTACTTATAGGAAATGGGAGGTGCTATGAGACGGGACGTCTCACATGTGTGGTTAAGTCATGTTTTGTCCTTGTACTGTCGTACGATTCTGTGATATTTCTGTGCTTTCTAATGTATTTAATCTATGATGGTCTGTGCAGGTTTTGCCAACAGACGTTTTTTCACGCTATCCTGTACGCCATCCTTTAATGTTTGGTCCTCCGTGTTGTGCATCGTACTATACGATATTTACGCTATTATAACATGTCAAGGACCTTGCGACCTGAACAAATCTGGGATTTGAGTTCCCCTTTAACAAAAACAGTGATGATTCCAGAAGAATTCGGGTTGCATGGATAGGCCGTTAGCTGGTGATAGCGTGGGGACGACGGTTCCATTCGGTGAGTTGGTGCGTGGACAAACGGGCCCCGGCTCAGTATCGGCTCACCGAACTGGTATCCTTACCCATTCTTAACGAGTTGATAATATTATCCTTGACTATTTTCTATTTTAGTTTGTTTTAATTTTTCTTTAAACCCAGCATACATTCATATAGGACTTTGAGTCTATTGCGGAAAATCACTAAAGTAATTCGATTGCGAAGGTCGCTGTGCTTAAATTCTGATAATATGAGATATTCAATTCCGAATGAAGTACTAAGTTTTCTTGAGACAGCCCCACGCTGTTCTTCCAAAGGAGACCCTTGTTTGGATTGATCCTCAAATATTCCTTTACTTTTTGCTCCGTTTGACCCATCTTGGCCGCAGCACTTCCACATTGGCTGGTAACCGCTCCCCAAGGTGAAACCTGCAGGTTTACGACCCGGGTACTTCCACACAGAGAAGTTGGTCCCCTTTTTTTTTACTCGTGCCTGAGCGCACATCTTCTGCTTCCTTGTTTGATTTCCGTCTAAATAATTGTTGAATTCGAAAGACCTTCTCCCAGGTCGTCTCGTTGAAAACTCTAAAAACATTCCAAAAATCGTAATGTTGAAAGCGTGTCTCATCACACCTTGGCATCTACTTTTCAGTCTATTTTCACTCTATTCCATTCCACTTCAATGCCATTTCACTACGTGACACTCCCTTGCAAAGCAGACGCCAAGGCGGGGCAGCTGTAGACACGCCGTTCTTGACGTTACAGTGAGTAAATCTCATATTACACTATGATACCCCAAGGCGGCCTTCACATTTTTTATTGCTCTGGTGATTTCCTATTTTTATGATTTTTGTTACATTTTTTTGAATTTTTCCGTGAAAAATCTTGGAGGTGTCCAGGAGACTGGACACCTCCATAAATAAAAATAATTAAAAAATTAAAAAATCAGAAAAATCATGGAGGCGTCCAGGAGGCTGGACGCCTCCATAAATGACACAAAAAAATTGAAAAAAATAACAAAATAATAAATAAAAAAATATATATATATATATTCTTGAAGACGTCCAGGAGACTGGACGCCTCCATCATCCGGCTCACGGGCGGCCCCGGCCATCGACTGACCGTTGCTCAGTCTGTCGTTTGAAAAGAATCCAAATCATGGAGGCGTCCAGGCCCCTGGACGCCTCCATCATTCAGCTCACGGGCGTCCCTGGCCACTGCCCGACCGTTGCTCAGCCTGTCGTTTAAAAAGAATCCAAATAATGGAGGCGTCCAGGCCCCTGGACGCCTCCATCATTCAACTCACGGGCACCCCAGACCCCGACTATCCGTTGGCTGGATTGTAGTTCGAAAGGGATCCAATGCAATGGAGGCGTCCAGGCCCCTGGACGCCTCCATCACTCAGGTCACGGGTGCCCCTGGCCACTGACCATCCGTCAGCCGGTCAGATTGTCGTTTAAAAAAGAGCCAAATCATGGAGGCGTCCAGGCCCCTGGACGCCTCCATCCTCCGGAGCTCTATAAATAGAGGCCTACCCCCCCCCAGTCCAGGGGTCGAAAAAGAGAACGCCGGGAGGCTGTCGGATTCCATTCCTAACCCGTGGGTGTTTTGTAGGTGAGGTTCTGCCGGATTCCTGGGTGCCCGTGCTCGCAGGAGAAAGGCCGTCTTCGCCCGTCGCGCTCCCACGTCATCCCTACGCTACCGAAGCTCCGCCGGATCTCGTCATCGGCCATCCAATAAGCCATTCTCCTCTCTTTTTCCTTAGATATCTTGCATTCATCATATCGCATTTTTCACCCCCTTTTGGGGGAGTCTCTTCCTATTCCTACGTTGGTATAATCACCATCCATCATAAGCATTTTCCTCCTACTCGTGTCCGAGAGGGATTTAAAAGACAACACCAACCAGGTGTATGTCCGGCCGTCATTTCGTTACTTGCATCGCTAGAATTGATTGCTGCACCTTCGTCTTTCTGATCCACTTGTTATTTGTTTGTCGTTGTTTTGTAAGGGTACTCAAGGAAAGCCCTCCCCGTCGACCGGCCGAAGGGGGAGGAAGAAGCAACCCACCATTTCCCGCTCTTGATGATTCACAGTTTCCGTGCCTTGTGCCAGGTACACGTGATCATTTCTTTTCATTGAGGTAACCCCTCTGGCGATCACATCCCTTTGGCATCCTACGTATGCTCTTTTCTCTGTTGACATGTTGCATGACCCCTTCCCCTATTAGCTTTTAGTTATTGCGAGTTTGTAGCCCGTCGCTCGCGTTTCTCGTTCCCTTTTGAGTGGATCTCCATTCGGCCGTCCACAGCAGCGAGATCAGGCGACTCTCCGACCTCGAGGGTCATTTGAGTGGGACGATCATGTTGCATATGGTAAGCTGATTCATTTCAAATTTCTCCACGTGAACCTTTCTTCTTACTTCCTTCCTTTCTTCTTTCTTTTCTCTTCCAGCCATATCCACTCTTCCCAGGCCCGAGGAAGTTTTCCAAACTGCCATGGCTTTCAAAGCTAACTTCCAACATCTCCATCGGCATGAGGGCCATACTCTCGAAGTGGCATCTGCAGGGGCTCCTTATTCACGCCAAACACTATGAGAAGATTCGTATGGAATGGGCGGCTATGGGCGCACTAGTGGGGATCTGGCATCCCCAGACCCACACTTTTATCTTCCCGACCTTCGAGGTGACCATCCTCCTCGAGGAGGTGGAACTTCTACTTGGATTGAAGAAATTCATGAGTGACGGGAAGGTGAAGGCTATGCGGATGCTGGCACGGGGGACTTCCGAAAGCGTCCTTGGAAGTTTCATGCCGCCTGACGCGGCCAGGAAGGTGCGTAATCAAAAGGGGATTGATTTGCAAAAACTCGCGGAGTGGGTCATGGACGCCCTGAGGGGGGTACCAGATGATGACCACTTAGAAGGAATCATGAAGGGGTTCACTATCTGCCTGGCGGGTGCTCTCTTGTTTCCTCATACTGACAACATAGTGGAGGAGGATCAACTAAGTGCCATTCGTGGAATCTGGAGTGGAAAGAGGGTGGGACCCGCCGTCCTTGCCTATCTTTACAGCGGCCTTACTGCCTCGAGCATGGGTAAGCCTCCTTTTGGTTGCGTACTTGTCTTGAATTGCTGGCTTGATTTGCACTTCAAATTCGACCACCGCGAGGGAATGCCAACTGCTTCGAAGCTCTTCCAACAAAGCCCTCTTTATCACATAGCCGACGTGTTAGGCTTCGGTGGTACTGTAATGAATCGCGTTCCGTGGCTGAAGAAACATGAAGACTGGCGGTGTCACTTTCGCACCGTGACATAAGGCTTCTTTACTTGCGCACCGGCATGTTTGCTTTCGCTTGATCTCCTCATGAGGCCTTCTTGTGAAGTTGATCTCCAACTGATTGGTGCAACCGAGTTTGTCCTTTACAACGCGCATCGGTGCTGCCTCCAGATCGGCATTCCACGTCATTCGTTCCCACTACCGACTGGCATTGTTCCTTTGAAGAAGAGGGAGTTGGGCACTGAAGCGGACGCGAGGGAAGCGAAAGCCATTAAAGCTCCCTGGAAGACAAGTGTTGCGGGAAAGGCCTTAGCGTATGTGGGGGAAGAGTACGAGCTGTGGAGGGCTTATGTAACCGAACTGGGGAAGTTAAGGCCTAAGGCGCCTAAGCCCCTGATGTAGCTCATTCTGCTTTTCTGATGGAATAAAATCTGACATGGATGTTTTGGGAGGGGGTCCCCTTAATTATTATTATATTTTTTGGTGGTTTTTCTTTTTCTTTGTGTTTTTTGTTTTTGTCTGGATTATATACATACTCTTATCTTTTTTTTCTTTTATTATATTTTTTTTAATGAAATTTTTATTATGGGGGCGTCCAGGGGCCTGGACGCCCTTAATTTTTATTTATAAATTTTTTAGTTTTTTTTATTTTGGGGGCGTCCAGGGTCCCGGACGCCCCTAGTTTTATATTTTTTATTTTTTTGGTTTTTTTGTTTTGGGGGCGTCTAGGTGCTTGGACGCCCCTAAATTTTTGAATTTTGAAAAAATAAAAAAAGGTGGGGGCGTCCAGGCGCCTGGACGCCCCAAACAAAGTGAATTCTATATATATGGGGGGGGCCTCCCCCCTTTGCTCATTTACTGTTCACTCAAACGACCCAGTCAATCCAGACGACCCATTCTTCGTCCCAATGGAGCAAGGACGCCCGAGCCAGGGTGGAGAGAAGCGCAAACGACGGGCTCGTCGTCCGAGGAGGCTGAGGGACGAAGCCGAGCAGGCTGCTGCGGCGGAGGAGATTGCCGTGGAGGAGGAGGCTCCTCCTTTGGCCGTAG
Organism: Amorphophallus konjac; assembly: GCA_022559845.1. Classification (NCBI taxonomy): domain Eukaryota; kingdom Viridiplantae; phylum Streptophyta; class Magnoliopsida; order Alismatales; family Araceae; genus Amorphophallus; species Amorphophallus konjac. The sequence continues at coordinate 45,208,649 of CM040127.1, read as the reverse complement.
AGGCTACAGTAGGCGCTGGCGACGCGGGAGAGGACGATCACGACCCGGTAAGCCCTTCGGAACTTCAATATGTTGGTTTAATAGGCTGGATAGGCGAACGAGAGGCCGTGTGGTGAGGGCCGGTGAGTGAGGGAAGGAGGCGTCCAGGGGCCTGGACGCCTCCACATTTTCTTTTATTTATTTATTTATTTACCTAAATAATAAAAATAGAATTAAAAATAAGGAGGCGTCCAGAGCCTAGGACGCCTCCATGATAATATATATATATTTTTTATTTATTTTTGTTTTGGTTTTTGTTTTTTTTTTAAAAATAAAATAAAGAAAATGTAAAGGAGGCGTCCAAGGTGTTGGACGCCTCCAAAAAAAATATAAATATTTTTTTGAAAATAAAATAAAATAAATAAGTAGTATATACAGTGTTATTGTTTATTACTGTTCATGATGCTGATGTGTTCTTTGTTGGTTTTTGTGGTGTGCAGGGCGTGATGAAGGGCCGGATCAGTTGGTCCCTAGTGGTGGCGGCATACCGTGGGCTGCCAGACTTTCAGAGGGCGCGTGTGGACGCCAATGGCTTTGGAGCCTTCCTCAGGATCGAGCCCTTTCGGCTCGACCTTCCTCTTATCCAGGCATTGAGAGAGCGGTGGCACGCGCCGAGCCGGGCGTTTCTGATGCCCTGGGGGCACATGGTGCCGTCACTAGAGGACGTGGCTCGGATCACCGGGCTACGGGTGGACGGTGAGGCGGTGAGTGGGGTCACCTACCCCGACTACCGAGAGAGTGCCCTGGACCTGCTGTGGTTAGAGACGAGCGTGACTGACAGGGACAGCAGGGTAGTTGGCCGAGTGGAGATCATGGAGGCGCTTGGATTCGTCGACCCGCGCCAGCGGGTTAGCGAGACTGGAGCGGAGTTTCTGGCACGACTGGAGGGAGACGCTCGTGCAGCTTTCACCCAGGACCCGAGCGAGCGGGAGCTGGTGGATCTAGACCTCCGGAGGTTTCTTTTCTTCTTCTTGGGCCGCCTTCTGCTGGGGACGAAGGGGGATGGCATCCACTGTCGTTTCCTCGGGATTATGGTGGATCTGGACAGAGTGGGACACTACGCGTGGGGAGCGGCTCTGCTTGCCCATTTGATTGCCGATCTCTCCCAGACTTCAGAGAGGGAGACGACAGTCAGTGGCTTCGCACCTTTTCTCCAGGTACACAATTTATTTATGCATTTTACCGTAATTAAATATGCAATTACTCGTGCTAATGATGTATGATGAATGCAGGTGTGGAGCTACTACTACTTCCCGATGGGGAGGGCTAGACATGGGAACAGGAGAGCCGTTCCTCTAGCGCGACAGTGGAGGCCGGTCGTGGTAGCGGCACCACACAGCTACCAGCTGGCGTCACTTCGTCGGGAACTGAGCGAGTATCCCGAGGCCATGGTATGATTTTTTGTGTTTTTATGCATGCGACTCAATGGCAACTAATATGATGCATGTATGGTGGTGCAGGTGGTATGGAGGCCCTACCTAGGCATGGGCGATGCTGGCCAGTCCTGGGTTGTAGCGGGTCTTCCTCGTTTCAGGCGGGACGTGTGGGTCCATTGTCTGAACGAGATCGAGCCGCTTCGGCTGAGGCTGGTTGTGAGGACATTGGGGCTAGCCCAAGAGTGGGTTGATGTAGATGAGCCGGCCCGCATCGGGCGGAAAACCAAGGGGAAGGCAAAGATTGTGGACTGGCGCACGCGCTTCCCAGCACAGTACCAGGACTGGCAGCAGGGCGGGGTCCCAGTGGTGTCCCATGTATAGGACAGCACAGACTATATGAGACGGTACCGAGCTACGTACGGGGACCGCCTCTCCTTGGGTGGTATGGCAGGGGTAAGTGAAATGAAAATGCTTCACCCTTCTATATGTATATGCATGTGGCACTAACTTATGTGCAATGCAGGATGCTCGTGACAACATGATCGCCGACCTGCGGGCCCAGTTGGCGGACGCCAGGCGGCAGTTGGTGGCCATCCGACAGGAGTTGGAGATCCTGGTGAGTCTATGCAATGCATTTTTTTTGTGACCTAGGTTTTTGATGTTTAGCCTTTGACTGACGTTTGCCCCGTGTTTCAGCGGGCCCACCAGACAGCGGCAGCCGGGACGGCTCGTGGAGCGGGTTCCATTTTGCGGGGCCCTCCTCCGGAGGTTTCTGTCCTCCAGGAGCAGCTGGCGTATGCGGTGGCTCGTGCTGAGGAGGCCGAGCGTGACCGCGAGGCTCGAGTGAGTGCTTGCATGGCCCTGACCCTCTTCTAGCTGCTTTCTTTCTATCACTGTTCTCTTACGGTGCATGCGTGCTTTGACAGGTGGCCTAGATTTGGGAGGCCCTGGCCCGTGCTGTTCGTGCTGAGCAGGAGCGCGATGCCTGGGTGGCAGAGCGTGACGCCCGGATTGCGGAGCTAGAGGAGGAGCGGCGACGGGAGGCTGAGGAGCTTCCTCGCGACGTAGTGGATCTGCGGATCGCCCTAGAGCTGTCGAGGAGAGAGGCGATGAGAGAGAGAGAGGAGAGGGAGAGGGATAGGGAGAGCGTGGAGAGAGAGAGGGAGAGGGATAGGGAGACCCTAGAGAGAGAGAGGGAGAGGGATAGGGAGACCATAGAGAAAGGAAGGGAGTACAGGATGGCAGAGCGATATCGAGATTGGGACGAGAGGAGAGCTCTGGTGGCCCAGGTGTCGGAGCTCCGGCTGAGTCTTGGCACGGCGGAGGGGAGACTTCGGGAGAGTGAGGAGCGGTATCAGAGGGCGAAGGAGCGCGGGGCCCGACTTCGTCAGTCCGGTTTCTTTTCTATGGGCAGCTTTCTAGTTTCTTCGGCCGAGCAGCGTCGCCGCACCTTGGAGGCTGGCATGGTGCCACCTGGAGAGGCGAGCACGGCTTCTCAGGGTTCGCAGAGGTCGCAGAGGCCCCCTAGGGATCCCCGTCAGAGGAGGGAGGAGAGAGATGACCAGGAGGGTGGTGGCGAGAGTTAGAGAGTTGTTTGTACACTCCACCTTCCTTACTGCATGATGTACTTTCGGCTATTATATGAAATGAAAATGGCTTTCTTGTGTTGTGTGTACTTTTCTCTCTCCCACACTTTCTTCTTTGCACTGAGTTGTTCTTCGAGGCACGCTCCACGAGACCTTACCCTGAACAGCGGGAAACTACGCTTTGCACGGGGGGATTTTGTTTCCTTTCTCCCATTTTTGGGCGCGTCCAGGCGCGAGGACGCGTCTTAATCCTCAAATTCAAATTTAAAGCGACGGGTGGCCTTTCTTCTCCCGTGCCTTACCCGCAAACGAGCCTGCCTTCCGCCGAAACTCGCTCGCCCGTCTTTGTCTTCTTCCCCTCGATCGATGGAGTTCGACGGTCTGGACCACGGCGAAGGTGGAGAGGGACGCGGGACCCCTCGCCTGAGGAGGGACACGCCAGAGCACGGAACGGCGTCCATGGAGGAGGAAGGGCCACTTCCGGCCCCCGAGGGACCCGAGGGGCCCGATGTCGCGGAGGGAGGTGAACACGGTCCAGTAGGTCCTCCGATCTCTTCCTCTTTTGATCCATTTTGAGTTTTGAAGCGAGCCGCACGAGGGGGAAAGGGTTCGGCGAGTGTTGCACTCAAATGATGGACGCGTCCTAGACAGGGGACGCGTTATTTGTTATGATGCGAGGTCCTCCTTCCTTGGTGCAGGACATGGCGAGGACCCTGGGCCTAGCCGATGAGTGGGCGAGTGCGGACGAGCCGAGCCGCGTCAGGAGGGAGAGTCGCGGCAAGGCGAGGCTCGAGGACTGGCACGTACGTCTCCCTGGACAGCAAGGGAGTGTATTGGTGCAGGACAGCGCCGACTTTCTACGGCGGCAGAGAGAGAGAGTTATGCGGGGCTTCCCCAAGCTGGGGACACGCGTGGCATCGGCGGCTCGCGCGCCCAACTGTCAGAGGTTAGGAGGCAGCTGGCCGTCGCTCAACATGAGCTGTCGCTCTTGGTAAGTTACGTGCCGCACTTTTATCTTCAGATTTTGGAGTTTCACTGACGGCCGTTGTTTATTTTGTTCCAGCGTGCCCAGCAGACAGCGACGGTGGGAGTGGCTGGCGGCGCATCTTCCAGTTCCTCGGCCCCTTTTCTCGAGATTGCCTCCCTCCGGGAACAACTTGCCGGTGCGGTGGCCCGCGCGACCCGGGCGGAAGAGGAGCATGATGCCTGGGTGGCGACTGTAGCGGAGATGCGGCATCGTGGTGAGGAGAGGCCTTCTCCCGACATCCTGGAGTTAAGGGTTCTTCTGCAGATGATGAGGAGAGAGGCAGAGAGAGAGAAAACCGAGAGAAGGTCCGAGTGACAGCGGGATCAGACTGAGAGGAGGGCCTTGGAGGCCCAAGTGAGGGAGCTCCAGCTGGGCCTTCAGGCCGTCGTGTAGAGGCTAGGAGGGATGGAGACGCGCTACGAGAGAGCGCGAGAGTTCGGGGAGCGACTGCGCCAGTCTGGTCGCTTTGCCGCTAGTGGCTTCTTCGCCACGACAGGGGAGGAGCAGCGAGTCATTGCTGTGGAGCCGGCGCCACGAGGCGAGGCGGGTGCTACTGCACGGGGATCCCAGAGGCTTCTGAGGGACCCTCACCTCAGGGGAGAGGAGAGGGACGCCTAGAGGGACGAGCATGAAAATAATGGCAAGAGTTGGCGAGCTAGTGGACCCGCCCCCCCTCTTTATGATTGTGATGTTTATGACAGCTTATGTAGAATAATGAATGGAGTGATTTGATTTTCTGCTGCTTGTTTGTTCTCTTGTGCGTTCCTTCTTCCCTACACTTCTTCTCCTTTGCACTGTTTCCATGTGATGGGTCTGTCGAGACTCCACCCCAAGCGGAGAATCGCGTCTTGTGACCATTTTCCACGGGAATCTGCCGTCGAAGTCAATAATGACGGTCCTAGTCCCTTTTCCCGGATGCTGTGTCAAATTTTGCAGACGTCCTCCAAAACATGATAGGGTATCCCTAGACAACATAGGGGGCTAGTCGTCATATTCTTCGTCCAATCAATCACCCTGTGCGAGCGGTGAAGTGACACACATGATCGCATGGCAGGTGCCTCATCGCGAGGGCTATCATTAACAGGTGATGGAGGTAATCTTGGCCTGCACTCCTTCCATTTCTTTAAATTCGTGTCCCTTTTATCCTCCCAGGTATATCGAGAGCTAACTCGAGGAGCACACGTTCTCACGAGAGAGGAGGAGTTCAAAATTCCGAGAGTTGGATGGAGGGCGAATCTTCCCACTCCTCGAAGAGAAGCAGGTCCAGTGGTAGTAGTTCCAGGAGGCTTTCGGACCTCGAAGGGCACTTCAGCGAAAGGGCCCAATCGCAACTCGTAAGCCAAGTTTTCCTACCCTTTTTCCATTCTTTTTCTTCCTTTCTTTCTGACCAAACCTCCTCTCCATTCCCTGCATGCGTAGAGTGTGATGAAATCACAGATCTCATGGGAGTTGGTAGTGGCAGCATACCGAGGTCTCCCAGATTTTCAGAAGGCCAGGTTAGACGTGATGTGTTTTGGCACCTTTCTTCGGATCGAGCCGATCCAGCTCGACCTGGTCCTGATCCAAGCCTTGTGTGAGAGATGGGACCCAGTGAGTCGGGCATTCCTGATGCCCTGGGGGCACATGGTGCCCAGCTTGGAGGATGTGGTCTGGATCACAAGCCTGAAGGTGGAGGGCGAGGCAGTGACCGGGGTCACTTATGCGGATTACCGAGAAGGTGCCCAGAAGCTACTGGGTTTGGACCTAGATGGTCGGAAAAACAGGTCGGTAGCTAGGGCGTCCCTCATGGATGCATTAGGGCTCATCGACACTCGTCGGCGGGACGACGAATCCTCAGAAGAGTTCATGGAAAGGATGAAAATAGAATGCCGTGCCATGTACTGCACAGATTTCGGCAACTGGGAAAGATGCAACATAGATTTGAGGAGATTTCTCCTCTTCCTTTTGGGGAGATTGGTACTGAGCTCGTAAGGGGACGATATCCAATGTCACTTCCTAGAGCTGCTATCAGACCTTGAAAGAGTAGGGTACTATGCCTGGGGAGCTGCCATGCTGGCACACTTATTTGCAGGCCTGTTCCAAGAAGCGGATCGTGAGATGGCTGTGAGTGGTTTCACACCATTCATCCAGGAATTTTTGGTTTTGCTTGTTTTGCATTTTTTTTTTGTGTTTTTGTAAGGTACTGATGACCTGCGCCGAGCAGCTGTGGAGCTATCATTACCTCCCCATGGGGAGAGCTCGGCATTGGCGACCCGCGATGGTGCCGCTAGCCAGGCGGTGGGAACCCATCATGAGTGCGGCACCCCTATTCTACCAACTGATGGTGCTAAGGCGGGAGCTACAGGAGTTCTCTGCAGCAATGGTAAATTGGAGACCCTACTCAGACATGGTCGATGCCGACCAGCTGTGGGTTCTAGCAAGTCATTCCCGATTTGGACGGGAACTGTGGATGCACTGCCTGAATGAAATCGAGCCGCTTCGACTACGATTGGTTATGAGGACTCTGGGACTGGCTCAGGAATGGGTGGATTCAGCTGCGCCACCTCGTGTCGGGAGAAAGACGCGCGGACCGGCGACCTGCATTGACTGGCGCGTGCGGTTCCCTGAACAGTATGAAGACTGGCAACGGGGTGGCACGATTGTAGAATCACAGGCACGGGATAGCGAGGATTACCTGCGTCTATACAAGATAAAGTACGTAGAGCGGTTCCAACCCCGGGGATTTGTGGAGGTAGGTTTCCCCTTTTTCTCTTTTCTTCTTTCTCCTTTTTTTTAGTTTTCTGGTGGAAATGCTGACTCGTATGGCTGCAGGATATCCGTGATACGATGATAGCGAATTTATGAACTCGCTTGGCAGAGATGGAGCAACGGTTGGGCGATGCCCGTGGAGCTACGAGCGCCTTGGTAGGTGTACAGTGCGTTCCTAATTAGAACCGCAGATTCCTGATGTTGCTAATTCACACGGTCGTAGCATGCCCAGATTGGCGCGGCTTCCCCAGCGATGGGAGTAGGTGGTGCCTCTTCTAGCTTGTGGATTCCGACCTCAGAACTTGACTTGCTTCATGAGCAACTTGCTCACGCCACGCAGCGTGCTGCGGAGGCAGAAGGGATGCTCTGTATACAGGTAAAGGTTTCAGTGTTGAGTTCTCTTTGTTTATGCCTTATCGCGTATCTGAGATGGTACACTCGGCAGGAAAAGGAGACGGAAGAAGCGCTTGCCCAAGCTGCGCAGAAGGAGGCTAGGATAGCAGAACTGGAGAGGGAACTGCGGCGTCATCCAGATGACGACTCCTCTAGGGATGCCGTAGAACTGAGGATTACTCTCCAGTTGGAGAGGGAAGACCGCGAGAGAGAACGTGCAGTGAAAGAAAGAGACGCAGAGAGAGAAAGAGCCAACAGATTGACTGAAAGGGAGGAACGAAGGGCCATGGAGGCCCAACTATTCGAACTTCGAATCAGCCTTGGTCTTGCTGAACAGTGGCTGAGAGATGGTGAGGAGCGCTACCGAAGAGCACGAGAGCGTGACTTTCGTGTTGGTAGCTTTTCTGCTGCTCCCGTGGATCAACGCCGGGATGTGGGAATAGGAAGGGGAGTACAGAGCGGTAGGAGTACCGCTTTTCGTAGTTGGGTAGCACCTTTGAGAGCGTTTTACCCGGAGAGTAGTGGGACGAGTAATGTAGAGAGAGAGGGCGGAACTTGATGTAATTTTTTGGTTTTTTGAAATAAAATACAAGGTTCGGTTTGTTTGTTTTTCACCTTTGCTTCTGTTGCCTGAATCCCTGCACACATCACTGAAACAAACAAATCAGAATTTCTGTTCTGACTTGGCCCCTTGCTCAATAAGCAAATGGTCAATGTGACTGTCCTTGATAACTGGTCAAGGGGCCAAGCCTTTATTTAAGGAAGGCGAGAGAAAGATGTAGAGATGATAAATGCGACAGGCAAGCACACGAATGCAAGCGGTATTAAAAGTGAGACGCTGCATGCAAATGCAATCATGCAAAATTGATTTGTTTTCTTTTTTATATTTGGCATTTTTTTTATTTTATCATAAAAAAGATTTTTTTGTTTGCAAATATGTACATTTTCTCTTTTTCCCTTTTTTGTTATTTTTATCATTTCAATTTTTTTTGTTGCTAATGCCCGGCAAGCACCCACATGGCACCTAACCTACGTGAGAACAGGGGTTTCTTACTAACCTCCCAGGTATCCTAAGTGCACATCTAGGTTGATTTGGGTCTCTAGACCCCTTGAATGATGATCCCGCCGGCTAAGACTTACCCTGATGACAATACCGTCATGCCATGCTTAGGCTCCCAGTTACTTCCGACCACAGGGATTCACCCAAAAGATGTTTGAGGTAAATGATTTGCCCGACCCGGGTCTATTTTCTCACAACTCTAGATGGTATATGATGGAACACCCTGGAACCCTAACGACCAACCGCGCGACGTTGACCCGGAATCAGACGCCGTCGCACCCATAGGTGACGCGCTTGCATTGGCCTAAGCCCGAGGTTAAACAAGAAGATATCAAGGCGGTAAACAGGGGTCTTGACCAGTCAGAAACATGGAGACTCCTTCGCAGCGATAGCTTTTACTTTTCAAAGTAGGCAACCATATGTGTATATTAAAATAAGGTCGCAGACCTTGGGCAGTTTTCACCCTTCAGAAACTCCATCGAACCTTCATCTTTAGAGGAAGAAGGAAGAGCGTGGGGGATAAACCTCCTGAGAGGATCGGCAAAACCGTTAACCCGGCGAGCGAACAAGGGCCCATTAACTCTTTCCTTTCGGACAACTTCGGACCAAATCTCGAGCATTTACATTCCACAGTCCCTTTTGTGGATTCAGACTTTTGCTTTGAGGGGTTCCATTTATCGCAACAGGCACGGTCACGATCAGGCTCTTGATTTTGATTTTGTATTTCTTTTGTGAGGGAGATATAGTCGTTTGACGTTTGTGGGCTTCCTTTTCATATGCCTGCGGGGACACTGCCCTCTTCTCGTGCTCTGATCGATGCTCGAGGAAATGGATCATACTCTTGCCTTTGGGGTTTGAGTTTCGATTTCTCATGCTCAGCGTTTTAAGGGCGCCGACTGTCTCATTTGGTCGAAGAGAAAAGAATAAAGATTACAGCTTCCGGAGATCTTCTGGGTGGGGCCCCACCGTAGGTGATGCTACCGACTTTTTTTGAATAAAATACATAAGTGAGCACATGTTAGCTTCCTTCGAGCGAGCATAGGCCGACGTGGCCGGACAGGGATCTCCACGGTTCTGGCAAACCAAGACCCGGTGCCTACCAAGCCTTAATGGGCCCTATCCTAACATGAAGGTTAGATGCAGGAACTTAACTACATGGTGACTGCCAGGCATCGGCATTTTGAATTTTCCATATTTTTAGTGGTTTTCGGTATTTCTTTGTTTTTGATGTTTTTTATCTTTTCATCATTTTTTTTTGTTTGTTTTGTGCTAAGGGTAGTATTTCTTAAGATAAAGCCCATTCCAAGGGTGGGATAACTCGGTCCCTTCGGCGTTGATTAGCTTGTAGACGTTGTCAGGGTATTTTTACACGGCTTGAATTACAAATGGTCCTTCCCAATTGGGTTGGAGCTTAGAACGCGGCCCTCCAGGTTTGACAAAAATTCTTTTTACGACCATCTCACCGACTTTGAATTTTCTCTCAACGACTTTCTTTTGGTAAAAGCGAGCGAGTCTATTTTGATACACACGCGCGTGTTCGGCAGCGGCCAGCCGCTTCTCATCCAAGAGTTCCAACTGGGCGAGGAGTGAATTACGACGATCGTCGAGGGAAAATTCCTCGTCCAATTGTACCCTGAGAGAAGGGATCAGAGTCTCGTACGGGACTACCGCTTCCATACCATAAGTAAGGGCAAATAGAGTCTGCCCAGTGGGGGTACGGATTGAAGTGCGATAGGTCCATAGAGCTTCGATAAGCTTTTCTGGCCAGTCTGAAAACTTACTAGACTCGCAGGTTTTTTGATGATTTTGAGCAATGTTTTATTGGTGGCCTCCGCTTGGCCGTTACCTTGTGGGTAATAAGGCGATGAATGATGCAATGCAATTGCGTACCTTTTGCAGAGGTCCTGTAGGTCCTGAGAAATGAACTGTGGTCCATTATCGGTGACGATCGTGCTTGGGACGTCGAATCTGGCGAGGATGTTCTTCATGATGAACTTGCAGACTGTTGACGCCTTGATTTCCGCATAAGCCTCGGCTTCGGCCCATTTGGTGAAGTATTCCGTCGCAGTAAGGATGAAAGATTTCTGCTTGGTGAGGGAATTGGGATCACCTAGGGGACCAATGATGTCGAATGCCCACATGGAGAAAGGCCACGGGGAGGATATTAGATAAAGTGAGGAAGATGGTGAATGGATTTTATCGGCGTGAAGTTGACACTTGACACACCTACGGACATAGACAGCACAATCCTCTTCCATAGTGAGCCAGTAAAAGCCTTGCCGAATGATCTTCTTGGCGAGCATCTGACTATTCACGTGGCCACCGCACACACCCGAGTGCGTCTCCTCTACACATTTCCAAACCTCATCGTCACCAAGACATCTTAACAGAATACCAGTAAGGCTCCTCCTATAGAGTAGACCTCCAACCAAAGTATATTTCTGAGCCACCCTTCTTATGGCTTTCTTGTCCTCTGTGGTGGCCCCTTCAGGATAAGACTGATCTTGGCAGTATTTGACGATTTCATAGAACCATGGTTTCTCTTCATCAGCTAGTTCTTCTTCAGCCTCTGCCAACATGATCTCCCTCTTCTCAAGGATATCTTCCTGCAGGATCTTTCTTGCTATCCTATCTTTGATATTTACGTAGGAAGCATAATCGATTGCAGGGGCGTGAAGTTTGTAGATGGAAATGGATTTAAACCATCTTCCTAGAGGGAACCTTATGGATGATGCCAACGAGGCGAGGGCATCGGCGAGAATATTCTGATGACGAGGGACATGAACAAAGATCAGTTTTGTGAACAGTTTGGCAAAGGCAGCAGTGAGTTCTTGGTATGGCTTGAGTTTGGGATCGCGAGTTCGATATTTAGTGAGCACCTGGCGAAGGATGAGTTGACTATCACCTATGACTCGCAACTCAGTGATACGAAAAGAATGGGCGAGTTCTAGGCCAGCTAGAAGAGCTTCATATTCGGCTATATTATTGGTAACTAGAAATTTGAGCTGGTATGCCAATGGGAATGTGAGGCCTTCAGGCGACAGGAGGGCGACGCCGATTCCTCTCCCTTGAGAATTCAGAGCTCCATCAAAATATAGCGTCCACATTGGCTCATCTGATTGGTTGACGGACATTAGTTCTTCATCTGGAAACTCTGATTGGACGGGATCGAACTTGGGAAGAGGATGGTGAGCGAGATGCTCGGCTATGGCATAGCCTTTAATTGCCTTTTGCTGGATGTAGGTGATGTCGAACTGAGAGAGAAAACTTTGCCAGCGTGCTAGCCTATCCGTAAGGACGGATTTCTCTAGAAGGAATTTGATAGGATTCATTCGAGCAATCAAGTGGACCTCATGAGCCAAGAAGTAGTGCTTCAATTTCTGTACTATCCAAACGAGGGCAGCACAGGTTTTCTCCATGACGGTGTACTTCTGCTCACAGGGATTGAGAAGTTTGGACAAGTAATAGGTTGCCCGTTCCTTGCCTTCTTCATCAGCTTGTGCGAGGACGGCTCCCACGGAGTCATCCAAGACTGAGACGTAAAGGATCAGAGGTTTTTCTGGTTTGGGTGGAATGAGAACGGGTGGAATAGCCAGATATTCCTTCAACCCTTCAAAAGTTTTCTGACATTTAGAATTCCAGTGGAATTCTACTCCTGGCTTGGTCAACTCGTAGAGAGGTCTACACCTTTGTGAATGTTGGGACACAAACCGACGAATAAACTGCAACCTCCCGATTAAACCTCGGACTTCCCTCAAATTCTTGGGAGGCGGCATATCCCTGATAGCCTTAGCTTTGTCGGGATCTATCTCGATCCCTCTTTTGCTCACAAAGAACCCCAGCAATTTACCTGACGACACACCAAACACACACTTCTTCGGGTTCATTTTCAGTTGGAACTCCCTTGACTTCTGCAAGACCTTAGCCAAAACTTCTGGATGTTCTATCCTGGTCCTTGATTTTACCAATAAATCATCCACATACACTTCCAGATATATGTGCATCATGTCATGAAATATGGCCATCATCGCTCTTTGGTAAGTAGCTCCAGCATTCTTTAATCCGAACGGCATGACCACGTAACAATATGTTCCCCAAGGGGTAGTGAATGACGTCTTCTCCTGATCCTCTTCTGCCAAACGAATTTGATTGTATCCTGAAAATCCATCCATGAATGAGAGGGTTTCGTAGCCTGCCGTGTTATCAATCAACACATCAATGTGAGGCAAGGGAAAATCATCCTTTGGACACGCGCGGTTAAGGTCCCGGAAGTCGATGCAAATCCTGACTTTCCCATCTTTCTTCATGACCGGGTGTGGACGCACTTTAATTCGCTTGTTATTCTCTTGTTGGTTTATTCGTTTATTGAGTGCGTGGGCGTGCCAGTCCCCGAGGTGATAATTTGTTCGGGCTCTGAAGAGCCCATGGTGCGCTCGATCTGACTTCGTCAGACGATTGTGTGGTTCGTGTCGGGACCAAAATCCGCCGCGCCATAAAGGTCACGACGTCATTTACATCCCCCATACGAGGGAACACCCTTGATTAATCGCCGAGATTCAGGGACTCATGGCCAGGAAATTAATTACGTGAAAGGTCTATTAGGATGTATTGAAACCCCCGTACGAGGGCGAGAGGAAAGCATTCGAGGTCGTGTCGGTCGTATACTGACCATTTTAATGTTCGGACGAGTGTCCGTCTCGGGAAAAGCGCGATCGTCGCGGGAAGACCGGAGCATATGTGGGCCAGGATATGGCACTTTATTTTTTTTAGAAGAACGGAAAACGTTCGGCTAAAACTCGATTAGAGCGGTCGGAAACCGGTAAATCTGTTGGCCCGGTGCAAGGGCAAGCTGCGACCATACTGCGGTGGGCCCCCCCGCGGTCGAAACGAGACTTGCATGAGCGTCATTGATGTTTCCGGTGCCGGAGGGCAATGGGGGAATATCCCTTGAATCGGCTGAAAAGCCCCGTGTCCGGAGAAGCGGGCGTTCGAAGCATGCCGGTCATTCGGGAGACCGTTTAATATTCGGACGGGAGTCCATCTTGAGAATATTGTAATCATCACGGGGGGGCCTGAAACATACGCATGCCGGGATACGGCAAGTTTATTATTCTGAGGCACCGAAAACGTCTGATTAAATCTCGGTTAGTGTAGCAGGAAACCGGTAAATCTGTTGGCCCGATGCGGGATCGAGTCAAGACCATATCGGGGGCGCCTCCCGTGGTCCAAACGGGGCTCGCGTGGGCAACGTCAATATTTTCGGTGCCGGAGAGCAACGGGGAAAGTCCCGGGACTAGACTCCAGAACCGAAAACATATTCAAAAGGAGCGGGCTGTAGACCGAGGATATGAGCCAGCCCATGACCATGATCGGGACAGGCCCGAGGTCTAGGTATGGCCCATGGAGGTCTTATTGACATTCCCATGGAAGGAGTCCGGGGGCGGCGAGAGTCGTCTCATTCTATTCCGATTCCGTCGGCCACTTGCGGACCTTTTCATGTTCGGGCAAGGGCCCATATTGAAAGTGTGACGTGGGTGGAAACGACCCCGTACAAATGTATGCCGAGTCTACGGCAGTTTCAATGAAAGGGCGGGAACGAATCCCATTAGAATGAATCCGACTTGACGGGCTATCGGCCCGGAGTAATGCCGGCTCACGACCATGTCGGGGAGGGAGCCATCGGCCATATTGATTGCTCACGGGTCTTTTCATGTTCGGACGTAGGTCCGTAATAAGAACGCGGCGGGAATCGAGGTGAATCCGTTCAAATGTCTGCCGAACGTGCGACAATTTTAGTAGCGGCTCGGAAGGGATCCGGCCGGAGAAATGGGTCCGGTTTAATCGGAATGTCAGCCCGAGGCGAGGTCAGGCCATGGCCATTTCGGGATAATTCCCTAGACTGAGGCCCAACTCGCAAGGGCGGTATTGTTGTTCCTTCGGCACCGGGTCACGGGAGAGACGGGGTTGCGAAACGGATCCCATTGTTCTATTATTATTTAAGAAATGTTATCATTATCATTTGTTAATTTATATATATCTTTGAGTGAGTTCTTTATTATTATTTATTCATTTTTTTCTTGTGATTTTATTCATTTATTATTGTTATTATTAGGTTTGTTATTACTTTTGTTCGCTTTATTATCATTCATTTGCTTGTCGTGTTTCGTTAAGTTTGTTATTATTATTTATTTTGGTCATCTTTTATTTATTTATCATTCTTGGTGAGTCTGTTATTATTCTTCATTTATTTTTTGTTATCATTTATTTGTCTAATTATTATTATCGTTATTATTTTTAAGCTTCTTTTATTATTCTTATTTATTTATTCATTTTTTTGATTTTGTTATTATTTATTATTTATTATTATTATTATTATCATTACTCATATTTTCTGGAGAGAGAATGGGCCATTAGAGGGCCAAAAGGGGTGTACCGCCGAAGGGCTGAGGGCGTGCCGCTGAAGGGCTAGGAGGGTGTACCGCCGAAGGGCCTGGGGGTGTGCCGCTGGAGGGCTAAGGGAGTGTGCCGCTGAAGGGCCTGGGGCGTGTGCCGCTGGAGGGCTAGAAGAGTGTGCCGCTGAGGGCCAGGGGTGTACCGCTGGAGGGTTGAAAGGGTGTGCCGTTGAGGGCCAAGGGGTGTACCGCTGGAGGGCCAGGGGGTGTGCCGGCGAAGGGCGCGAGTGGGCGTACCGGTGAAGGGCCTGGGGGCTGTGCCGGTGAAGGGCCTGGGGGCTGTACCGGTGAAGGGCGTGCCGGCCAAGGGTGGTTGGAGGGTGTACCGGCGAGGGGCATGGGAGTCCGCTTCTCTTCCATTTCTTTTAAGGCTTTTCTTTTCTTCTTTTCTTTTCTCTCTTGATTTTTATTAAGTTTTGCATGGGTTTCTTCCTTTCTTCTCTTGATTAATTTTTATTCTTTCTTTTGTGAGGGCGGATGTTCAAGTTGTTTAGTTGTTGTTCGAATTGGTTCTCTTTATGTTGATTACGGTCCCACTGCGTCGGTTGAGGTATTTTACCGTTGTTCTTTTCGTTTGTTTGTTGCTGTCTTTTCTCTTTTAATGTATTATAGTTTCTAACGAAAATTTGGCAGCATCTCCCCTTAACCCGAGCGTAAGGGAGATAAAGGGAACGCGCCCACACAGAGTGGCAGAACCCGACAGCTAGAGGTGGGCGCCCGAGGGCAGCAACACCTTTATAGAACCTCGGAAAACGTGAAGCAAACAAAGAACGGAAGGCTTCCAATACTAGACGGGGTGGGCTGGGGCTAACCAAAGCGTATCGGCCAAGGATGAGCTCGGGGTGTACCGCTGGAGCCCCCAAAGGGGGGAGGTGTGCCGCTGAGGGCCACTGGGTGTACCGGCCGAGGGCCGAAGGAGTGCACCCCTAGGGGCAAAAAAGGGTGTACCGGGGAAGGCCATTGGGGGAAAGTGTGCCGCTAAGGGCCACCATGGGGTGTGCCGGCCAAGGAGCCAGATGGGTGTGCCACTGAGGGCTGAAAAGGGTGTACCAGTGGAGGCCATTGGGGCCGTGCCGGCGAAGGTCGCCCAGGGCGTATCGGGGAAGAGCCACAGGAGGGCTATTGGACGTTGGGTGTTCAGGAGGGGAAAGAGGGTTAAAGGCCAAGGGTGGGCTGCTGGATGTGGGGTGTTCAGGAAGCGGGAAGGCCAAGGAGGAAAGATCGCCGCCGGAGGCCCAAACCGATGGGGAAGACGAGGCGGAGGAAGAGCATGATCAGACGCAAGCAAAAATACCCGAACAAACGGAGACAACGGAAGATCCCAAAAGGGGTTTTTATTCAAAAGGAAAAGGGGCCACAAACGGCCACATACATTGCAAAGGGAAAGAGAGAGGAGAAAAGCGAAAAGCAAATATTGCGTGGGGGAGGGGGAACGGGATACAATAGGGAAGAGGGACGGAGCGTGAGCTCCTCCCCTTCCTTCTCTTCTTCTCTTCTCTTTGCTCGGGCGGCGGCGGATGGAGTAGCCGGGAGGAGGCGGAGGCTCCCCCCCCTCTCCTCTTCTCTTCCCTCTTCTTCCTCCTTCTTCTTCTCTTCTTCTTTTCCTTTCTTCTCATCTGCGTGTCTCTGTCTGGCTGGCCCCCCCTCCTCCGCCAAGGAAGGAGAGGGGTTTTTATACCCCACACGGTGGAAGCGTCCGAAGGCGGGAAGCATCCCGGGGGACATTTAATGGGAGTTGACTCCCTCGTCCTGGGTGGCAGGAGGAGTAGGCTGCGTGGCCCAACGATCGGCTGACACCTCGGACGGCTCGCTGCGCGCCAAGGATATGTAGGGCATGGGCTTCACGTCGTTCCGCCGTTGAAAAGCCTTCACGTTGTGCCGTTGGCGGACTGCACAAGCGTGCCGTAGGAGGGCCAAAAAGGCGTGCCGCTGAGGGGCCAAAAGGCTGTGCCGCCGAGGGGCCAAATGGCCGTGCCGCTGAAGGGCCAAATGGCCATGCCGCTGAAGGGGGCAGAGGGTGTGCCGCTGGGGCTCCCCAGGGGGTATGCCACTGAAGGCCCCTTGGGGGTGTGCCGTTGGGGCTCCCAGGGGGTGTGTCATTGGAGGCACCCTGGGGGTGTGCCGCTGGGGCTCCCCAGGGGGTGTGTCGCTGGAGGCACCCTGGGGGTGTGCCGCTGGGGCTCCCCAGGGGGTGTGCCGCTGAAGGCCCGTGGGGGCGTGCCGCTGAAGACCCCATGGGCGTACCGCTGGAGAGGGGCCAGGGGCGTGCCGGCGAAGCCCGTGTAGGTGTACCGGCGAGGGGGAGTTCCGGGTGTGCCGGCGAAGGAGCCGGGCGTGTACCGGTCAAGGTAGCTACGGGGCGTGCCGGGGAGGCGGTCCGTAGGCGTGCCGGCGAAGCGGTCTTCGTGAGCGTGCCGGGGAAGGTGCCTAGAAGCGTGCCGGGGAAGCTGGAGTTGGGTGTGTCGGCGGAGACCCACGGGGGCGTACCGGTGAATGCCGCTTCAGGGGAGTGTGCCGGTGAGGGCAGCAGCAGGGTGTGCCGCTGAGAGGGCAGAGGGGCATGCCGCTGAAGGGCTGCCCTGGGTGTGCCGCTGAAAGGCCAAGTGGGCATTCCTGAGCCTGTTGTGAGCACGAGTTATGACCCTGTTTAATTTTCTTCAAGGCCCATGAGTTATGGGGCTCTTGGTGGTTGATTTCTCTTAACTGTCATGACTCCGGGGACGGCTTCACGACAGTGTGCATATTTGGGGAGTCCGGATGACCAGTCTCTTTGGGGCTTCTTCACTCGGCGCCGTTGTTGATGTTGGGCCGAGCAGGACATCTGGGTGTGCAATTTTCGGTGTCCACACTGGGACAATGTTCGTCACCCATTGAGGATAAAGGACGACTCTAATGAATCTGGCTTTATGGAGCTTATCGACCTCCTCTTTCATTTTCAAAGCCATTTGAGGGTGGAAACACCTTAATCTTTGTTTTACCGAGACGGTCCCTGGTTTTAGGGTTAAACGGTGTTCGACCAAGGTTGAATCTAGACCCGGCATATCCTCATAGCTCCATGCAAACGTGTCCTTATATTCCGTGAGAACCTCAATTAATGCCTCTTCTTCGAAGGGTGGTATGTTGTCACTTATGAGGATGATTCTAGGGTCTTCCTCAGTTCCCAAGTTGACTTCTTTGGTGGATTCTTCTACGGCGGTTGACGGCTCGTCGAATCTCCTCATTCCACAAGCATATGCGCCTGCCGCATCCTCATATTCTTCACCCTCATCTTCAGTGGGACATTCTTCATCCGTGATCTCATAGACTCCATACCCTTCATCAAATGCACAGTCGCCCTCACATTCTATTTCTAGTAGCTGGATGGGATCTTCTAACAACTGGGGGATGGCAAGAAGGGCCTGGCACCTGGCAGCTAAATCCAGAAGGAATCGACGAGGGATCTGCCTACCCTTGTATTTCTTCCTAGGTACTACCCTTGGCCTATCATTCCTAGATTGACTGACAATATTTACAGAAGAAGAGGAAGACGAAGAGGATGGTGTAGAATGTACAGGAGAAGACCCCTCAGAGGAGGGGTAGAAAAGGTCGCTCATCGGACCTTGGACGGGTGGTCCGCAGGGCGGTACGCACCCGTGGGAGATGTAGGAGGTTTCCTCAACGAAGATGTGTTGTTGGGGAGTTTAAAAATTGACATTTTTTTTTCGTTTTCATTTTTAATGACAAAGCAGTGAAAAGAGATTGGAGGAGAGAGAAAAGTGGTTATGGCTAGAGGATTGTGAGGCTCATAGAGCAGATCATGGTTGAAGACCTGGCGCGGGTTGAGAAGCCCGCGTAGGTATGTAAGCAGAGAAGGGGACCTGGGAAGATCATCAGACAACTGTCTGGCCCAGGAAGAAAATATCAGCAAAGGCTGAGATGAGTGGATGGAGAAGATGGCGGCTAATGAGCCGTCGACGGTAATGTTGAGGACGGATGAAGATCCGTTGATGACAGGGTCCTTCTGGCGAGGACGAGGATAGTTTGGAACCTTGGCAAGAGTGGTAATATTCTCTGGTATTTCGAAGATCAATGGTGGTCCTTCAAGCTGCGGAGACGAGAACATCCTTTCCAGTGCAACGGAAATGTCCCGTATGTCGAACCATTTGTCCCACTCGCATTCCGAATCTTTGATCTTGCCTCTTTTGGTGATCCTCGGACATTTTTCAGCCAAATATACAGCATGTGATCCCCCATATGCTTCCCGTGGATAATCTCCCATCTGAACAAGGGGTCCTCTGCTGAAGTGGTTTGATAGAGTCCATGTGAGGGGCTTCCAATCCGCCTTGAACGGTCCTTTGACGCCTAGGCCAAACCTACGGTTCGGCCTAATTTCCTTTGGCGGTTTGAGCATACCCTGTAACTGTGCGCCCAGACCTTTTCCCTGTTGATAGCCGATGTTCCTCATAATCTCCCACCCTTTGGAGTGAAAAGGGAGATATGATGTTGCGGTTGTCCTGACCGACTCCTTTGGTGTTAGTGGAACGTGAGATGAATCACGTATGTCCAGTAGTGACAATATGGGTCGATGAGACGGCCAAACAGAGGGCAGAGAGGTGTTGATAGCATCCACTGTGTGAAGGACATGTGTACTGACTACTTTAATAATCCTCCCATTATAAGGAAACTTCAGGCACTGATGGTTGGTGGAAGGCACAGCGTCCATGGCTTCGATGTAAGGGCGACCCAGTATAGCCTTGAATGTGGGGTCCATGTCGAGGACATGGAATTCTGTGGGGATTGATATGGGGCCTAGTTCTGCCTTCAGAATAATCATCCCCTGCGGCGGCCTTTTGCTATTGTCATAAGCCGTGACCGTGATCGAGGAAGGTCTTATTTGTTCCTCGTCGACCCCACACAGCCGAAGAGTGCTCATGGAGATCACATTTATGGACGCACCCGTGTCCACAAGACACGGGTTTATGGATACCCCATTAATTTTTATTGAAATGCACAATGCATATTTCCGAGCTTCCTTGGAAGCGAACTCGTAGTTGTGGAACATGATGGCCGGTTGTGTGTCCGTTGGGGTCAGGACGGTCGAAATCTTCTCCACGGGGAGGTCTTCATTCACCATGACCCTTTGAAGGTACTCCATTAAGGCTGTCTGGTGGGATGTGGATCTTTGAAGTAGCTCCAGGATGGAGATCCGAGCAGGCGTCTTGTCCAAATGCTTTAATAGATCATACTGTGTTCCAGGGATAGCTCTTTCTGGTTGTTCTCCATCATCCTTCTCTGGCTGAGATTGCTCAAGATTCTGACTGTTGTGGGGGAAAACCCTGTGGAAAATCCTTCCACTCCGGAGCACCATTGCCTGCGGCTTTTGTACCTCTGTGGTAGCAGTGGGTTTTAACAGGGACTTGAGGGGTAGTGGTGGAGGAATGGTTGATGAAGCAGGGGTGATGACGGGAGCAGGGATTCTGATGAGGGGTTTGTTAGGTGGAGGCATGGTGGAGGTAGAGGGGATATCGCGCGGATTATGAAGGATAAGGGGTCTGGAAGGTGGAGGTGGAGACGAAGTAGAAGTGGGTAGGGCTTGAAGCGGGGAATGATTTTGAGGTGGGTGATGGGTAATGAGTGGTTTTGAAGGCATTAGTGGTGATACGGTGGAGAAAGATGGGGTTATGTATGGTTGACGGATGATAAGGGGTTTAGAAGGCGTATGGGTAAATGTGGTAGAGGTGGATGGTAAAGTGGGGGAGTGGGAGAAGATGAGAGGGTGTGAAGGCGTAGTCGAGAGTGTCGGTTGATAGGGGATCGGGGTACGGATGAGAGGGCGTAATGGTAGTGGAAATGGTGAAGGTGATACTGACGCGGGTTGATGAGAGAGAGGTGCTACCTGGGTAAGGTAAGGGTGTTGCGTGATGATAGGATTGGCGGTAGAAAGAATGGAGGTACTTTCCTGGTGCCACACCTGCTCTCGCCCGACTTCCGGGAAGGAGGAGATGGGGTTAACTTGATGATTGGGCTGTTGGTGCTCCGGTAATGGATTCTGGATTATGCCCATGTTGGGCTGTTGTTGTGGGGCCTGCTGAGGCTGCTGTTGTTGTTGTGGTTGCTGCTGCTGCTGCTGTTGTAACTGCTGCTGTGGCCTCTGAGGAGGTCTCCTAGCCTTGAGAGCGGTGACGTATCGTCTCATTTCATCCCAATCTATTTGATGTTCATCATTCATATCATGGATGTAATCTTTGAAATGGAAGCAGTAATCTACTGTGTGTCCTGGCTGCCTGTGGTGGACGCAGTATTTGGAGGTATCAACATTCGGGGGCCACACGGGCGAGGGCTCATGAGAAGGACCCGAGTCCATAGCATAGACTCGCGGGTCGGCTGACAAACCACGACTAGGGTGGTTCTCCTCAAAAGACTCGTGAGCCATGCTCACAGTTTTCCCAGAACGTAAAAACATACACTAGCAAGCAGGTAGCAGAGATTATCAATCAAGTGGATGCCTTTACGCCTTTTTTTGTGTGTTTTGATTTTGATGATTTTTTTGTGTTTTTAGCGAGATCCGAAGTTCACAGAAAATGGGGACCCTAGTTTATTTTTGTTTCACCGCCGTGTCAGCTAGGGTCTCTCGTCTCACCACGAATGAAATGACTAACTCCGGGGAACTTCAATGGTACAACCAGCCTAGTGAACGAAGAGGAGATTCTTCGATGTCGGGGACTTACGGAGGTCCCAGTGTAGGAGATTCAAGTCCGTTGAGAGGAATTCACAAACGGAGAGTCCTTCCTTCACCGGGAAAGGGTGATCCTCAAAAAAATGAAAAAAGGATAGAAAAGGGGGATGGATGCATGCAATGAAATGCTGACAGAGATATGGAGTGGGAAAACAACAGAAATAACAGACATATAATAAACAAACAACCAATCACAACTGACGGTGCTGCCGTGAGCACAACGGGGGCGCGCGCGGGCACCAAGGTGGAGAGGCACGGATGGTGCCGAACTTGCAAGGGTAGCCGAAAGGAAGCAGTAGATGTCCCACCGTGATCGCCAATCTGTGAGCGACGTCACGCGGTTCGGGGAGGTGGAGAGGATGCGGAGCGCGCGGGCTCCTCTTTTTGTTTGCTGCAACACAGAAATAAGAGAAAAGAGAAGGGGCCACCACGGGAGATTGCTCCGGCGGGGCGAGCGGGATAAATGTAATATAACAAGATATGGGGGTTAAACGGCCATAGCGGGAAGTGACTCGCCGCGACCTCGGGGGGACGGGAATGGTGCAGAAATTAAATAGCAAGAATTGAAACGGCCATTGGGGAAGTGACTCGCCGCGGCCTCGAGAATATGAGCAGATTAGAATATAACAGAATATAAGGAGAATATAAAGAGCGGGAATTTAAACGGCCATTGGGGAAGTGACTCGCCGCGGCCTCGAGAATATGAATAGATAAGAATATAACATATAAGAACGGGAATTTAAACGGCCATTGGGGAAGTGACTCGCCGCGGCCTCGAGAATATGAGCAGAATACAACAGAATATAAAGAGAGTATAAGAACGGGAATTTAAATGGCCATTGGGGAGGTGACTCGCCGCGGCCTCGAGAACAAGATGTGATCGCCAGGGGCCGAAAGACCCCAAAATAAAGAAAGTGATCGCGCCTACCTCAAGAGCGGGAGATGGCGGGTTGCTTCTTCCTCCCCCTTCGGCCGGCCGACGGAGAGGGCTTTCCTTGGGTACCCTTGCAAAACAACGACAAACAAGTAACGAGTGGATTAGAAAGATGAAGGTGTAGTATTCAAATCCTTGCGATAAAAATAACGAAATGATGGCAAGACACACACCTGGTTGGTGTTGTCTTTTAAACCCCTCTCGGACTCGAGTAGGAGGAAAATGAGATTATGGATGCAAGAAGTATATAAGAAGAGGCGCCCTTATGAAGGGGGATGGATGATGCGAGATGATGAATGTAAAAGAAATAAGAAGAAAAGGAAAGGATTGGCTTATTGGATGTGCCGATGGTGAAATCCGGCGGAGCTCCGGCAGCGTAGGGATGGCGTGGAAGCGCGGTGGATGAAGACGACCTTCCTCTCGCGAGCGTGGGCACCCGAGAAGCCGGCAGAACCTCCACCTACAAAAGACCCCACGGGTTAGAAAATGACTCCGGTAGCCTCTGGGCTCCGGCAGCCTATCGGATCTCTTCGAAGCTCTCAGAACTGAGGGGGTGGGCCTCTATTTATAGGGCTCCGGAGGGTGGAGGCGTCCAGGACCCTGGACACCTGCATCAGGACCGAACTAATATTTTATTCTATTTTTATTTATTTTTCTGGAATATTTTTGTGGAGGCGTCCAGGGCCCCGGACGCCTCAAACAGGTCCACCAAACACCGTCGACGGCCGCACGCGGTTTGACACAACGCGTGGTTTTGTGAGCGGCGCCTCGTGATTCAGAAATGGGCGGGTCCAGCTGTCTGGACGTCTCCATAATTTGGATTTTTTCACACACGACAAACCTTCGTTCGGTGGGCGGCGCCCGTGAGAGAGTTGATGGAGGCGTCCAGGGGCCTGGACGCCTCCATAAATATATTATTATTTTTTGTTTTGTCTTTTTATGCAAAAGCTGGCATTATATTTTTTTATTTTTATTTTTATGGAGGCGTCCAGGGGCCTAGACGCCTCCATTAATATATTATTTTTTTATTTTTTTTGGGCTTTGAAAAATAAAAATAAATTAAATTAAAAGAATGGGGGCGTCTAGGGGCCTGGACGCCCCCATTAAGACCCACCCGGGTCCTTAGTTCAGGCGTTGGCGGCCGTCCGACAGACACCCTTCTTGGTTCCGGAACCTCCTGATGCGTCCGACTAGTGTTGATGCCGTCCGAATGCCGTGACGAGACGATTCCGGATGCCGAAAAGGGCGGAAGAAGACTCAAGAAAAGGAAGCACTCAAGTGAGTCAAAATGCGTAAGCCGTCGCGGGGCGTCGTATAGTAATATGAGACTTTCTCAGGAGATGTCAGGAATGGCGTGTCTACACCGGGCAGGATGAATGTCGTCGCCGATGCCTTGAGTCGAAAGGTTACAGTCAGTACCTTGATGCTGATGAAGTGGAGGCTCTGGGAACAAGTGCCCGAAGTATCCTTCAGGCTCAAGATTCCCCAGGAGCCAGGGTTGGCAGTGCTTGCGAGTCTGACTGTCACTCCTGCTATCCGTCGTCCGGTGACAGAGGCTCAGCATGCGGACCCGGAGTTGCCGCGGATTCTTGCGATGGCTGATGTGGAGTTCGGAGAGGACGGTGCTGCGAGGTTTCGTGGCAGGCTGTACGTCCCAGCGGAGGAGCAGGTTCGTCGTGCGGTGTTACGCGAGGCTCATGGGAGCAGGTACACTGTGCACCCGGGTGCGACGAAGATATATCGGAACTTGCGGAGGCAGTTCTGGTGGCCTGGCATGAAGAGAGATGTCACAGAATTTGTGGCCAGGTGCCTGATCTGTCAGCAGGTGAAGGCGGAGCATCAGCGACCAGGAGGTACTCTCCAGCCCTTGGATGTTCCTGCTTGGAAGTGGGACCATGTGACCACGGATTTCGTGGTGGGATTGCGGAGGACCCCGAGTGGGCAAGACAGTATTTGGTTGCTGGTGGATCGGCTGACGAAGGTGACCTGGTTGTTACCGGTCAAGGTCAGCTGGAGCGTGTCTAAGTTGGCTCGTTTGTATGTGGAGCGGATCGTTCCGTTGCATGGGGTTCCCATTTCGATCGTGTCGGATCGGGATCCGCACTTCACTTCTGGATTCTGGAGGAGTTTCCAGCGTGCTCTTGGCACGGAGTTGGCATTTAGCTCAGCGTATCATCCTCAGTGAGATGGTCAGTCTGAGAGGACCATTCAGACTTTGGAGGACATGCTGAGATCCTGCTGCCTAGAGTGGCAGGGGAGTTGGATTCATCACCT
The DNA here is from genome assembly GCA_022559845.1 of Amorphophallus konjac. Lineage (NCBI taxonomy): Eukaryota > Viridiplantae > Streptophyta > Magnoliopsida > Alismatales > Araceae > Amorphophallus > Amorphophallus konjac. The sequence continues at coordinate 45,184,045 of CM040127.1, read as the reverse complement.
ACCGTTGGTGGAGTTTGCCTATAACAACAGCTATCATTCTAGCATCGGTATGGCTCCCTATGAGGCATTGTATGGGCGTCCTTGTCGGACTCCACTTGATTAGTTTGAGGTGGGTGAGCGTGTTTTGACGGGACCGGAATTGGTGCAGCAATGTGTGGACGTTGTGCACCTGGTTCGTCAGAACATGTTGGCCGCCCAGAGTCGGCAGAAGAGCTATACTGACCGTAGGAGGCAGCCCCTCGAGTTCACCGTGGGCGATCATGTGTTCTTGAGAGTTTCTCCGATGAAGGGGGTGATGCGTTTTGGACGGCGTGGGAAGCTGAGTCCCCGCTATATTGGTCCTTTCGCGATTGTGGAGCGCATCGGTGATGTTGCTTACCGATTGCAGTTACCTCCTGAGTTGGCGTCGGTGCATGACGTGTTCCACGTCTCGATGTTGCGGAAGTATATGCCCGATGACTCTCATGTGCTCGAGTTTTCCGTTTGGCCTGAGGTGACTCCACATCTTTCTCTCCCAGAGTTTCCGATCCGCGTGGAGGATAGGCGAGAGCAGCGCCTGCGGAACAAGGTTATTCCCTTGGTAAAGGTCGTGTGGCAATGACACTCTGGTGGTGAGGCTTCGTGGGAACGTGAGGACGAGATGCGTCGGCAGTTCCCATACCTGTTTGAGTGAGTCTTCCTCTCTTTTCCCCTTGGGTTGTTCTCAATTTCGAGGATGAAATTTCTTAAGGGGGGAGGGCTGTAATATCCTGGACCTTTCGGATCCTTTCTTCGCGGGTCTCGGATCTGATTTTCGGAGTGTCCGGCTCCGTTGTGTCCGAAATTTTGTTTCGGACATCTTTCGTGTTCGGATCGGCACGATCCAGAGTTGTTTCGGAGGCCCGGAGGCGTTCTGCGGCTTTTCCGCGTGTATTTTCCGATTCCCGGTGTGTGCTTCGGCTTTTTCTTCGGAAGCTCGCTGCGGGCGAACCGGGCAGTTCCCCCAGGCACGAGTGGTACCTTTACGATCGGTGCGTTCCGAGGATTCCGGAAATATATTTTTCTATTTTTCGATATTTTTTTGATAAAAAAGATTTTCTATATAATCCCATTTCTTTTCTTTTTTCTTTTCTCCTTTCTCTTTCTTCTTCTTCTTCCTCCTTCCTTCCCCAACCGTAGCCGCCCTCCTCTCTCCCTCTCTCTCCCATTCGGACGCGGTGAGCCCCTCCCCGGCTGTTGACGACGGCAGGGCGACGGCGCGGACGCGTGGGTGGCGGCGAGGCGAGCTCGTGGGCGTGCGGCAAGCGTGGGAAGCGTGGGGAGTTCGTGAAGCTTCAAGCGTTCTTCGCGATTCGTGGGTGATTCGGCGGAGCATTCGCTCCATTGAGGTAGGGTGACGTTCCTTAGCCTCTTGCCGTTCATTTCCGTGGTTTGTAGGCCGCGGGGAGGCCGAGAGGGGCTTGATTGAGCGGGTTTGGGGTTTTCCATGATTTGGGAAGAGCTCGCTCGATCTATGGTTTTAGCCCGAGATTCCACGCTTGGATGGCTTAGATGCATGCTACGGGTCCCCAGGGGCCTTCCCCTTTGATTTCCCCCTCTCCGGTGGAGGTATGGGGGCGTGGATGGTGTTTTTGGCCGTTTCCCGCCGTTCTCGGTTTTCCGAGATGGTAGCGGTCTACCAGTGGCCGCGTTCACTGGTAGCGGTCGGGTGGGGACCGCCTTCACCAGGGTTCTCGACCGTTGGGGCTCGTTCTGTCGGCAGGCGGTCGCGGTCGTGCGACTGACCGCGACTGCTGGTGGCGGTCAGGGGACGACCGCTTTCAGCATGGGGTCCGGCACGGTCTTCGACACGGTTTTTTGACCGTTGGAGTCTGGTCGCGGTCTCCTGGAGACCGCTACCAGGTGAAAACGGTCATCAGGCGACCGCGTTCACTTTTCGCGCGCCAGGATGGTCGCGGTTCCAGGAGGACCGCGACTAGGTGGTAGCGGTCCTGGGTCGATGTAACGACCCGAGAATCCGATTACCGGGAAGGCCCGATAACCCGAGACTCGCACCGCCGCCCACGAGCCGGGAGGGCTCGGAAGGGCTAGAAGGAGTGTGGAGGCACAAAGAAATAGGAAATAAAGCAGGACAACTCAACAATTAACAGAAATAAATAAACAACTACAACAGAGTCCAGTCCAACAGAAAGTACAGTCTAAAGCAGTAAAGCGTACCACATGCCAAGTCAACACTCGGCCCGGCAAGCTGGCAACTAGAGACCTCCGCTCCGCACCCTCGAACCGCGAGGAAGAACCGCTACACCTGAAAAGCAGGGAATGAGTCTCCAAAACAGAGACTCAGCAGGGATCCCGCGGAACCCCAACCGGAAACAACGGCGGTAGCGGAAAGGAAGCTACAACTACAGCAGGAACAGCAAACCGGTGGCCGGTCAAAAACTCGGCACTACAGCTACTCCTACTGTACCAGAAGGCACACCTCGATCACGCAGTCGAAGCTACCGAACCACACTAGTACCACCTACCGAAGCAAGAACACACGGCAACCACGCCGTAGAGGCCTGTCCCTCGGACACAGCCGACCTGGACACGCTGTCCAAGGTGCAACCCCGACCATCCGATCGCGGGTACCGCACAACAAGACCCAACCTCGGTAAAGCCACTAGCATTAGACCCTTGGCGCGAAAACCAACACACGCGCCACGGCGAAACAACCGAACTCAACGGTCAACACGACCGAAAACCCGAAGGTCGAAATCACGGAAACTGATAGTCTGTCACTCCGTACTCGACAGGAGTACCACCCACTAGAAGCACAGCCGGTAGCGTCCCCTGACGTCTTACACCGCACCGCAGGTGAACCGCCTGACGTGGTAGGTCCTACCCGAGGCGCGAACACCGTACAAGTAACCACAAACAAGTAACTAGCTGGGGTCACGCCCGTCGACGTGGGTCCAACCGCCCCCAACCACGTGTGCACACACAGACCTTGCGTCACTAGGTCTGGTCCTCTGACCGGTTTTCCCCCGTAGCCGGACTCTGGCTACCGACGAGGGGCCTACGGTAACCGGTCCACAAACCGTCTCGAAAGGTGGGTGCCCGTACACCACTCCCAGGTGAGACCAGCACCTCGTACTGGTGGGCTACGACTAGTGGAGGGTCACTGAAGGAGTAGACTCTCAACTCAACGGAAAACAACGTCCGAATCCGACGACGTACGGGGACCACCCCACGTACCGGCCCCGTCGCACGGTGACCACAGTCGGAGAAGAAACGGGACTCACAGTCCACGGCCACGCACGCACCGTGCGCTAGAGTCGAGAAAACTCAAGTGGCGCTAAGCCACTGGACTCTGGACAGTCCTCTAGACACACTACAGCCAACGGTCCTTGAGTCGCAAGACTCGGGGTCAAGACCGTTGCACGCAACAGCACAAGGCCGTCGATCTAGCCCAATCTCTAGGTCCAAAACCACGATATCACGAATACCGAGACAACACACGAGTTGCCAAGACCATTCCCTTGAGAAGGGAACGCAAGGGACAAAGGCCACTCACACGGGCCACACGGAAAACACAGAAGCACGATTCCCAAGGCAGCACACAAGCCGCCACGACGATTTCCCATCTTGAAGCAAGCGGGAAACCTCCAGCCCCAGGCCGGGTAACTGGACTCGCAGTCCAAGACCAACCACGTGGCCCACATGGGAATCGCCTTCCAAAGAAACTCACGGCATGCGGGGGAGACCCCACCGCACACACACCGATACACGGTGACTCGATCGAGCGTAACACGAAGGCCCAGCACGCGAGAAGTCACCCGGACTCTCAACCCTACGGGCACGCTAAACGAGATAACACGGTCCTCCAGACACCCTCAAAACACGGACACAGAAACCCACGGGTGTCAGGGACACTCACAAGACCGCAGGTCGACCACTGGGTCCCAACCGGGTCGACTAGGGATCCACACATTGCGGGGCAAGGCGGAGAACACAAAAACTCGCCTCGGAACGACACAAAGCCTGACGGTCTAACCCTAGACCGTCACAGGGTTGTAACGGTCTAGGCGAGACCGTCACATCCACCTGGCGGCCTAACGCAGGCCGTTACACGGCCCGAAGAAACACAGGATGTAACGCGCCTGGCCCAGCGCGTTACACGAATGTAACGCGCTTGCCCTGGTCCGTTACACGCCTCACGCTCTCAGCGTGAAAGCAGGATGTAACGCGCTTGCCCCAACGCGTTACACGGATGTAACGCGTCTGGCCTGGCGCGTCACACACGCTGCCCTCCCCAACGGATAAAAACGGCTCTGACGGCCCACCCTGGGCGCGTTACAAGCATGTAACGGTCCAGAGGGCACCGTCACACCCCCAGCCCTCAGCTGGGCAACAGGGAATGTGACGCACCCACCCTGGGGCGTCACAAGGCTGTGACGCGCCAGCCCTGGTGCGTCACACGCCTGACCCGAAAACCAACGGAAGAGACTCTAACGGTCTAGCCCTGGTGCGTCACAGCACCTGGCGGTCTATCGTGGGACCGTCACACCCACAGACCACCAAGGGCCAACAGAAGGGGGATGTAACGGCCCTGCCCAGGCGCGTTACACCAAGTGACGGCCACTGGAAGGACCGTCACTTCCTTCCGAGAACGCTACGGCGGGAAACGACCCAAAACTCGTCCCACGCCCCCATACCTCCACAAGAGAGGGGGAAAACAAGGGGGAAGCTCCCCAGAAGCCCCTAGCATGCATCTACGGCCTCGGATCGGCCAAAAACGCAATGAAACGGGAGATCGGCCCACAAGCCCTAAAACATGGGTTTTGCCCAAAAACCCCGATTCCACCCGCTCGGCTCACCACGGCCTACGAAACTCGCGGGAAAGGAAGTGCACGAGCTGGGGAACCATCACCCTACCTCCACCGAAGATTTCGCGCCCCGAGCTCGCCGATCCGCGAAGAAACGCCGTGAAACCCTCGCCGGCTCGCGACCGCGCCACGAGCTCCCACGCGCCTCCACCGCCTCGATCCTCGCCCATCCTCGCCCGCGTCCTCACCCGCGCCGCCTCCGCCTCGCCCCCGCCTCGCTCCGTCGGCCGCCGGAGAAGAGAGGGGAGAAAGAGGGCGTGAGAGAAGAGAGAGAGTGAGAAAGAGAGAATGAGAGGGGGAGAGAGGAAAGGGTTAGTATATATAGGAAAACCCGAAAATTCGATAAATTCAGAAAATTACGAAAAATTACCTCCGCGATCCTCGGAAGGAACACAACGCAGTGGTACTGTCCCGGAGTCGGAGAACGCCACGGTTTGCCCTGCAAAGAGTTCCGAAGGCACATCAGGGAAAAACACGTGTAAAGCACAAAATACACTCCGAGACCCACTAAAATGATCTGAAAAATATCCGAAAAATCCGGGGCATTACAGCCCTCCCCCCTTAAAGGAATTTCGTCCTCGAAATTCAGGACCTAGAACGACGTCCTAGAGGAAGAACACTGAACCAACTGACACGCTGTCAGGGCCCCAGCACAGAAAACCTCGATTCTCACGAAAACACGGATCCTGAGGAACACAGCCAGACTCACAATCACACACAACACCTCGCTCCTCGCGCCGAGCACACCGGCCACAGAGCAGGCATATACCAAAGGACACAGTCTGGCATCACCTCAGACAACGCGAGAATCCACCATGGCGCCGCAGCCACGATCTCGCTCACCGAAGAATCACAACCCTCGATACGAGCAACAGCTACTGATCCATCCAATGGTCAGCAGACAAATCGCACAACAGCTTCGCAACCAGCTGACAGGTCGCACGCCCTCCTCGAGGGAGCAACCAAAATAGAGCCTCCACCAGCTCAAGCAGTCATCTCAACGGACCGCAACTAGCTCATCGGCTCAACACCAAGAAACACCTCACACATGGCAAGCCGAAAGCCAGACACAACACCGTGCCAACTCTTGTCAGAAGACAACCTTCGACAAAGCCCAGATCCCATCCGGAAAAGGCACATCACAGAAACGACCATCAAAGGTCTCGCTGGCACACGGCTCTCGCCACGCTCGAGCCCCAACAACCAGCATCTTCTGTCTCTGAAAAGACCATCCACTGGTCACCAACTGCTCGTCAACGGGAACCCTTCGCTTGCTCAGCTTCTTCTTTCTTTCCTGGTCCTCGACCGGGTCCAAAGGAAACATTCCAAACCTCAGCAAGCCATCCGTCGACTCCCACACAGACTGATGCCACATCTCGAGCTGCACTCCTCTCGGACACCGCATCCAAGCTCGAACATCGCTCCAACTCGACCCTCTCGGGGAGCACGACGAAACCAAATGACGGATCCTGGTGTCTTCAATCATCACCTCACTGGACTCAGACTCACAGGGGAATCATCCCATGCTGGTCATCAAACCAGGGATAACCTTTGCGACACCAACGTCCTATCAAGGACCATCCTCCGACGCCCACCTCACAAAAGGCCTCCGCCCACAGGCGTCACTCATCCATCTGGTCTCATCAAATCCTTCGATCAATCCAAGTGGACACCCGCCAATCCCGATTCCGCCCTTACCACAGAGCCACGGGACACCACCTGAACAGTGCTCACGGGTCCCTAAGCAATAACCATCTCACCGTCACAATCCGACAAGACCGTAGAACCAACAGACGTTGCTGTGGTCGGTCACCCGGTTAGGCTCACCAGCCACTCACAGCCGCCAACCGGGACCCATAGTCTGCCAGAGACCACATCCTCAAAGCACGATCTCAACCGAGGACACGATTGGGAACACAAGTCGGGCGCCAAGCCACCGACTCTGACCAACACGTCCTCGACCTCCGTCAGGCGACATCCTCAACAACCTTATCCAGGTCCGACACCGACGCCTGACACGGCTTCCATCACAGGAACATGGTACTCATGCGGCGTACTACCAGCACATTCCCCAACACTCCACCCTGCCAGTGCCAACAACCACAAAACCTCGAGCAACGGCACGGCAACAACACGTTTCACACCAAGGAACCAATCCTCCGATGCTGAACGCGAACTCAGGAATCCACCCGTAGCAACCAACGCTACGATCCTGAACTAGTGGGTCACAAGCCCACCACGCTTCCGCTGCGTACTCAGATCCGCGCACACAGCCGAGAAAGCAAACGCCGCCCAACCAGCGCTCGTCCTTTCGGAACAGCGCCAGCACCCTCACACGACAAGGGAACGGGCACAACTTCTCACAGGCAACCGCCTTGCCAAGATAAGGAGCACGTCTCGCACGGATTTCATGGCACACAAGGCTAACCAATCCGAACACACAATGCAAGACGACGATCCTTAGCCGAACGCAATCTCTCCAACCAAAGGAGAAACCAGCGCACTTCGACCAACGGAAGAACTCCACGCTCGACCTGACCTCAAACCTCGCACACGCTGGAAACAGCACCATCCAGCACCAAGGAAAACCATCGCTTCCATCCGGTCAGCGCCTCCGACACACTCGACGAGTGTCACGTCGGACCACAATCACAGCATCTCTCGATGCACCACCGCTGCAATTCCTCGAACTGCAACACGGCATGCCAAGAGCCGCACACGAGCCATAACCGACAACCGCCGATGCTCATCCTCGAGTCCCGAACTCACCGCGGAGCCTTCACATCTCAAGCCAACTCCAGGGCGAACACAACCCATCCACTGACAGAAGCACAGGAGCAAAGACTTACTGGGACACCACAGCCAAATCCTGCCTCGAAATCAGCAGAACGATCAGGACCGACACGTCATTTCTGACGCCACAGAGCGCGACAAGAACATCAGGCTCGACGAAACAGCAGCTCACCGAGAAGACATTCCGCTCACCGGAGCACACTTCTCGATCAGAACGCCTCAGGAGCTGGACAAACCTCAAGCTGGAGTGACCAAAAACCGACAGCAGCTCCCTCAGAGCACGCTCACGGCCACTTAACCAAGAACAGTCCGCACCAGACACCTGACCACGCTGCAGGTTCCTCGAACGCAGCACCGCGAGCTCACGCCTGCCAGCAACCTCTGCCCAACGCAGCACAACCAGGGCCACCACCGATGAGGGAGAAGGCTCTCGACCTCGATCCTTAGACCCTACGCTGGCACGAAAGCCGCGGACAGCGACCACCTTCACAGCGCCGCACAGCGCACTCAAGCTCTCAAGCGAGAAACAAGCGAAAAACAAGCACAAAACCCTAAGCCAGCTGCCGACTGTACTGGACCTTATGGACTCTGATCACTGCAATATTCGAATTCCTATGCACGCCCACAACCACCGCTCTGATACCAGCTGTAACGACCCGAGAATCCGATTACCGGGAAGGCCCGATAACCCGAGACTCGCACCGCCGCCCACGAGCCGGGAGGGCTCGGAAGGGCTAGAAGGAGTGTGGAGGCACAAAGAAATAGGAAATAAAGCAGGACAACTCAACAATTAACAGAAATAAATAAACAACTACAACAGAGTCCAGTCCAACAGAAAGTACAGTCTAAAGCAGTAAAGCGTACCACATGCCAAGTGAACACTCGGCCCGGCAAGCTGGCAACTGAGAACCTCCGCTCCGCACCCTCGAACCACGAGGAAGAACCGCTACACCTGAAAAGCAGGGAATGAGTCTCCAAAACAGAGACTCAGCAGGGATCCCGCGGAACCCCAACCGGAAACAACGGCGGTAGCGGAAAGGAAGCTACAACTACAGCAGGAACAGCAAACCGGTGGCCGGTCAAAAACTCGGCACTACAGCTACTCCTACTGTACCAGAAGGCACACCTCGATCACGCAGTCGAAGCTACCGAACCACACTAGTACCACCTACCGAAGCAAGAACACACGGCAACCACGCCGTAGAGGCCTGTCCCTCGGACACAGCCGACCTGGACACGCTGTCCAAGGTGCAACCCCGACCATCCGATCGCGGGTACCGCACAACAAGACCCAACCTCGGTAAAGCCACTAGCATTAGACCCTTGGCGCGAAAACCAACACACGCGCCACGGCGAAACAACCGAACTCAACGGTCAACACGACCGAAAACCCGAAGGTCGAAATCACGGAAACTGATAGTCTGTCACTCCGTACTCGACAGGAGTACCACCCACTAGAAGCACAGCCGGTAGCGTCCCCTGACGTCTTACACCGCACCGCAGGTGAACCGCCTGACGTGGTAGGTCCTACCCGAGGCGCGAACACCGTACAAGTAACCACAAACAAGTAACTAGCTGGGGTCACGCCCGTCGACGTGGGTCCAACCGCCCCCAACCACGTGTGCACACACAGACCACGCGTCCCTGGTCTGGTCCTCTGACCGGTTTTCCCCCTCAGCCGGACTCTGGCTGCAAGACGTGGGGCCCTACGGTAACCGGTCCACAAACCGTCTCGAAAGGTGGGTGCCCGTACACCACTCCCAGGTGAGACCAGCACCTCGTACTGGTGGGCTACGACTAGTGGAGGGTCACTGAAGGAGTAGACTCTCAACTCAACGGAAAACAACGTCCGAATCCGACGACGTACGGGGACCACCCCACGTACCGGCCCCGTCGCACGGTGACCACAGTCGGAGAAGAAACAGGACTCACAGTCCACGGCCACGCACGCACCGTGCGCTAGAGTCGAGAAAACTCAAGTGGCGCTAAGCCACTGGACTCTGGACAGTCCTCTAGACACACTACAGCCAACGGTCCTTGAGTCACAAGACTCGGGGTCAAGACCGTTGCACGCAACAGCACAAGGCCGTCGATCTAGCCCAATCTCTAGGTCCAAAACCACGATATCACGAATACCGAGACAACACACGAGTTGCCAAGACCATTCCCTTGAGAAGGGAACGCAAGGGACAAAGGCCACTCACACGGGCCACACGGAAAACACAGAAGCACGATTCCCAAGGCAGCACACAAGCCGCCACGACGATTTCCCATCTTGAAGCAAGCGGGAAACCTCCAGCCCCAGGCCGGATAACTGGACTCGCAGTCCAAGACCAACCACGTGGCCCACATGGGAATCGCCTTCCAAAGAAACTCACGGCATGCGGGGGACACCCCACCGCACACACACCGATACACGGTGACTCGATCGAGCGTAACACGAAGGCCCAGCACGCGAGAAGTCACCCGGACTCTCAACCCTACGGGCACGCTAAACGAGATAACACGGTCCTCCAGACACCCTCAAAACACGGACACAGAAACCCACGGGTGTCAGGGACACTCACAAGACCGCAGGTCGACCACTGGGTCCCAACCGGGTCGACTAGGGATCCACACATTGCGGGGCAAGGCGGAGAACACAAAAACTCGCCTCGGAACGACACAAAGCCTGACGGTCTAACCCTAGACCGTCACAGGGTTGTAACGGTCTAGGCGAGACCGTCACATCCACCTGGCGGCCTAACGCAGGCCGTTACACGGCCCGAAGAAACACAGGATGTAACGCGCCTGGCCCAGCGCGTTACACGAATGTAACGCGCTTGCCCTGGTCCGTTACACGCCTCACGCTCTCAGCGTGAAAGCAGGATGTAACGCGCTTGCCCCAACGCGTTACACGGATGTAACGCGTCTGGCCTGGCGCGTCACACACGCTGCCCTCCCAACGGATAAAAACGGCTCTGACGGCCCACCCTGGGCGCGTTACAAGCATGTAACGGTCCAGAGGGCACCGTCACACCCCCAGCCCTCAGCTGGGCAACAGGGAATGTGACGCACCCACCCTGGGGCGTCACAAGGCTGTGACGCGCCAGCCCTGGTGCGTCACACGCCTGACCCGAAAACCAACGGAAGAGACTCTAACGGTCTAGCCCTGGTGCGTCACAGCACCTGGCGGTCTATCGTGGGACCGTCACACCCACAGACCACCAAGGCCAACAGAAGGGGGATGTAACGGCCCTGCCCAGGCGCGTTACACCAAGTGACGGCCACTGGAAGGACCGTCACTTCCTTCCGAGAACGCTACGGCGGGAAACGACCCAAAACTCGTCCCACGCCCCCATACCTCCACAAGAGAGGGGGAAAACAAGGGGGAAGCTCCCCAGAAGCCCCTAGCATGCATCTACGGCCTCGGATCGGCCAAAAACGCAATGAAACGGGAGATCGGCCCACAAGCCCTAAAACATGGGTTTTGCCCAAAAACCCCGATTCCACCCGCTCGGCTCACCACGGCCTACGAAACTCGCGGGAAAGGAAGTGCACGAGCTGGGGAACCATCACCCTACCTCCACCGAAGATTTCGCGCCCCGAGCTCGCCGATCCGCGAAGAAACGCCGTGAAACCCTCGCCGGCTCGCGACCGCGCCACGAGCTCCCACGCGCCTCCACCGCCTCGATCCTCGCCCATCCTCGCCCGCGTCCTCACCCGCGCCGCCTCCGCCTCGCCCCCGCCTCGCTCCGTCGGCCGCCGGAGAAGAGAGGGGAGAAAGAGGGCGTGAGAGAAGAGAGAGAGTGAGAAAGAGAGAATGAGAGGGGGAGAGAGGAAAGGGTTAGTATATATAGGAAAACCCGAAAATTCGATAAATTCAGAAAATTACGAAAAATTACCTCCGCGATCCTCGGAAGGAACACAACGCAGTGGTACTGTCCCGGAGTCGGAGAACGCCACGGTTTGCCCTGCAAAGAATTCCGAAGGCACATCAGGGAAAAACACGTGTAAAGCACAAAATACACTCCGAGACCCACTAAAATGATCTGAAAAATATCCGAAAAATCCGGGGCATTACAGTCGACCGCGACCACTGGAGGCAGTCCTCCGGTGACCGCGACTCCTTTTCCTTGCCAACTTGAGTCCCGGACGAGCTAGTCTCGATCCCTGTGCTGACCCGTAGTCCGACTGATGTGGGGCATCATGTGCGGGCTACACGTGGGGGTGCCGTGGGGTCCCGGGAGGTGGTGACTTCGGTTTGTGTCACCGTGCGTTAATGTGGGTACAAGGAGCGTCCCTCGTACCTGTGGTTGCATCGTTGTTTTCCGTGACTTGAGAGTCTACTCCTTCAGTGACCCTCCACTAGTCGTAGCCTACCAGTACGCGTGTGCTGGTCGCACCAGGGAGTGGTGTACGGGCCGACCTTTAGAGACGGTTTGTGGACCGGTTACCGTTGGGCTCCACGTCTTGCAGCCAGAGTCCGGGTGAGGGGAAAACCGGTCAGAGGGCCAGACCAGGGACGCGCGGTCTGTGTGTGCACACGTGATTGGGGGCGGTTGGACCCACGTCGACGGGCGTGACCCCAGCTAGTCACTTATTTGTGGTTACTTGTACGGTGTCTGCGCCTCGGGTAGGACCTACCACGTCAGGCGGTTCACCTGCGGTGCGGTGTAAGACTTCAGGGGACGCTACCGGCTGTGCTTCTAGTGGGTGGTACTCCTGTCGAGTACGGAGTGTCAGACTGTCAGTCGAGTGTTTCCGACCTTCGGGTTTTGTCGGTTTGGCCGTTGAGCTTCGGTCTTCTTAGCGTGGCACGTGTGTCGGTTTGCGTGCCGTAGGATCTTGTCTTGTAGAGTACAGGGCTTTCCCTTCCGGGGTACTTTCCTACCGCTAGTGTAGTGTGTTTCTCGTTTTACGAGGTAGGGTTCGAGTGATCCCTACTGAGTCTTGTTCCGAGACTCATTCCCTGCGTGTTTTCACCATGTTTCAGGTGAGGCGTCGCCCCAGGGTAGCGCGTCTGGGGTGCAGCGTGGTGCGGGTGCCCAGAGGTAGTGCCAGAGGTCAGAGCCGGGGTATGCCCCGTGTAGCTGTACTTTTCTTCCTTGTCACTGTACTAGTCGTGGACTATTGTTATTGTTGTTAATTTCTATTGTGGACCATGTAAAATATTTATTTATTTCCTGCTTAATATTATAACTGTTTAATTTCTGCAATTATTTGTGATACTTGTGTAGTCTCCACACCATCCTTTTTACCCTTCCGAGTCTTCGGGCTCGTGGGTGGCGGTGCGAGTCTCGGGTTATCGGGCCTTCCCGGTAATCGGATTCTCGGGTCGTTACAAGTGGGCTGTGGAGCCTTGGTGTGGGGGAGCGGGCTGTGGAGCCATCTCCGAGTTGGAGTGGAGAGGGCTGTGGAGCCTTGGTGTGGGGGAGCGGGCTGTGGAGCCATCTCCGAGTTGGAGTGGAGAGGGCTGTGGAGCGAGCTGTGGACGCCGGGCCTGCGTAGCAGAGGCATGGGAGGGCTCTCGCATTCGGCGAGAGTCTGCCATGGTTGGAGCCCCCCCCCCCCCCCATTCTGAGGTTGCTCCGTCGGGGCGTGCTCCTGCCCTGTTGCTTGTTGGTCTATTGAGGAGGCCTTGGCAGGGATCCATCAAGGCCTGGAGCTGGCGACGCATCTCTGCCAGTTTGTCGGCGGCAATGTCTCAATACGGCCGTGTAGATGAGGACGCCTCTTGTGACCCCCGACGAGAACTGGGGCCCTGGTAGGACCCTCAACCACGGTTGCTGGTGTTGCGATAGCTCTCTCGGGATGCCATGACTTTTCACTCGATTCCCACATACGACGCCAAAAAGTGTAGAGGTGAAAAAATAATTTCTCGAATCTTGCACCCCACTTTTAAGATTTATTTGTCGAGTAAAAATGATCAGCCACTCGTGAAAACCTACAAATACCAGAAAAATAACGTCAGAAGGAGCCTTGGACGTTACTCCAGGAGATAACCCTCTGATGCTTAAATAAATACCGTGCTATGTGGGGATCAACAGAGGATAGGAAAGAGAGAGGAGGATGAAAGTAGAGTGATTAAGGTTAGAGTGAGGATGGGATTCCGAGAGATGCTCGCTATGCCCAACAGGTGTTCGGAGAGTGCTCGCACAGCTAGTGGCGTGCTAGGAAGCAGATCATGACTCTTCTCTATAGGCAGCTCTCTCTATCTGCGTGTGTGTGTGTCTGTCTCTATCAATCTGCGTGTCCTTGTGTCATCCTGATTGGAGATCCATTTATTGCAGTTGTCTTGACGGTGGAGACCCATCCCTTAACAAGGAAGGACGTGAGTCATAAGATAACGTCTCCCGTGATCGTGGAGAGTTTTCCTTTGTGCGTCCGTTCATCTGATTCGAACGGTCTTCAGGTGAGTCTTACAATGCCCTTGAAGTGTGCTCACCTTTACTGAAGTGGAGGCCGATGATGACGAGAGTAACATTCGATCGTCGAAAAATCATCCGACGTCCGATATGCCTGAGTCGATGCCCTCTGTGAACTGATGAATCCGATGTTTGTCTTTATTGGGCCGCCTGATACAAGCCGTCAACTGTCAAAAATCTGCTATGAACTGTGCTGAACTTAGACCGACACAGACTTGACGTTAATAGACCACATATGGACCGTATTAATTTTACCCTCCTTAAATATCATATGGATATATGTGAACATAAGGAGATAAAGTAAAAATATACAAATTCTGATAGATCCATGTAATTATCTCTTTAGAAAAATCTCACCTTTTCCATCTGATTTAAATTTTTTAAAAATGATTAAAATTAATTTATTTCTCTCAAATTTGAAAATACGAGTTTAACTTTGGGCAACTTCACTCCAAGGTCGAGCGGTTGAGAAGACAATTAAAAATGGTGCAAAACACACAATATTTATTTCGCTTCTATATTTTCCTCGCTTTTTTTTTTTTGAGAGAGAGAGATTACACGTGAAGAGCTTACAACTGTTGAGCGAGACCCTTTTTATTCACTCTCTTCCGTGCGTTTTTCCCGCAGAGATGCCTTTGTACCCCTTTATTTACAGTATTTGTACAGCTGCCGCAGTCGACGAAGGACGACCAGCAGCGTCCTTTCCCCCTCCTCGCTGGCCACCCACACTGACCCACTCCACAGTCTACACCCCTCGCCCACCCTGCTGCTTGCTGCCTTCTTCAGAACACGAGCAGGCACAACACTACGCAGCACAACAGGAAGACGGAGATCCGGTGGAGCGACCGCTTGGCCTGCACCTCCTGCCGCCTCAGCCTCGGGCTGTCTCCGCCGCCGACGGCGGGGTACGCGTTCGGGTAGTACAGCCCCATCCCCTGCTCGCCCAGCACCCACGGCAGCACCGCTATTGCCACGCCCCCCAGCATGGTGGGGTGCAGCACGCGTGCCGTCGTCAGGGACGAGGAGGACATCGTGTAGTTGCCGTCGCGGCGGCGGTGGTGGTAGGAGTGCTGGTGGGGGTGGGGGTGCTGAACAGCCGCCCGTGGGGTGCGTGAGTCCCAGACAGACAAGGAGGAGGAGGGCATTGTGACGGATGGCCTGCGAGGGACGTCCAGGGCGTCGTCGTCCACCGGCTTGCCGTCGTAACCGCGGCCGTAGAGAGGGACGAGGGTGGCCTGGGAGAGGGCGGCCTTGCAGACGGGGCAGCGCTGGGGGTCGGAGCTGTCCTGCCGCAGCCATTTGTAGATGCAGGGCCAGCAGTAGAGGTGGCCGCAGAGGGTGACCACGGGCTCGGCGGCGTAGTCGAGGCAGATGTTGCAGTCGAAGCAGCCGTTCGGAGATGGCTGGGCGCCGCCGTCGGGTCCCAGCATGCGCCGCGTCTCTTTCACGGTCGAAGGCTCCTCCACAAGGAAATCGTCCTCCACAAACACCGTGTCCATGGTTGTCTTCCCTGACACAGGTTGAAAACGTCAAAAAGGTTCTATATATTATCATCCGCAGCTACATATGCTTCAGGTTCTAATCATCCAAAGTTAACACGGCAGCATCGCATAGCCAGATCTTGGAAGAGTTAAGTGGCGGCCTGTAGGCGTGCGTGGGTACGAGTTCCCATGAAAGAAGCCAATCCCATCCGTGTACCAAAGGAGGCACCCCCGTGAAAACGACGAGAGCGGAGAGTGGGACTAGACAAACGTTCATGATAAGGTCAAATTTAAGGGTCGTCCACCAGGTAGGTGTGCTCTCTCTCGTGTGTCCCTTTTAATCTGTGCGTTCCTTACAACAAGTTGATCTTTAACGCGACTTATTTTGTTGCTAGTGTTCCGTTGAATCGCACTGCCAAAGAATCTAAAACTGTGCCAACTCGCTGTGGGTATCCGGCATGCAAATAGAGATAATCATCTTCCAGAGAAAGGGAAGGCAATGAAAAATGCGCAACTTGGGATGCATGCAAAGGTTTCCAAAAAGAGGAACAAACCCATCTTCCCTAACAAAGAATAGCACCCTCGAATTAAACCCTGTGTTTCAGATTGGCTTCAAGAAAATCTATAGTGCACAACCTTAGCTTTCACAGGCAAAACCTATCAGATTTTGCACATTTCCTACACGCGCAGCCCTCTCTCTCTCTATCTCTCTCTCCCTCCCTGGTATTCTCACATGTTATAGCAGACAAGAAGAATCCAAGACAAACACAAGTGGCACAGCCAAGTAAGAAGAGAATATGAGATGATGATATATAGACCGGTTTGCGAAAAGAAGCACCCCCAACACGAATAAATTAATTTTCAAAGAACAGATAAACATTCATGCCCAGAATCTATTCCCGCTCCACCATCTACCATAATCCAAAATATGAGTTTTTCCTTTCTTTTCTAACCTTTTTGTTGGAAGTGATGCAACACGACGTCCTCACGCTACCCACAGAAAGATGCAAACGACGAAACTTCTTCTGCACTCGGGAAATTTTAAAATCATAGCGCCAGCTAACGAGAGAGTCCCACAGAAAAAAAAAATCGGAAGGATCGGAAACCAATTGCTTCAAGAGCTGAGAGATGTCCCCACAGAACCAGCCAGATATCTATAAACATGGGGAGGGGGGGTTGGGACGTCCACTGTTCATCTGGTTAAGTTTCGCTAAAAAATAGTGATGATTCCCCATCAAGACAAAGAGAATGGGGACACCATCTAAAAAAGCGGAAAGGCAATCAGGAGGGCTCTGGTATCAATCGGACAGAGACCCAGACAACAACGTAGAACACAGCGTTTATCTTAGCAAACTACGGATAAGAAGAAGAAGGTCCTTTCAACTCTTGGCACCTTCTTCTGTTCTACGAGGGCAGCTGGCGGTCAGTTACTAGCATTGGAAAATACGGAACGCGTTTAGGCAAAAAGGCCTAGAAAAAAATAAGAAATGGAAGGGGCGAATACGAGATTATGAAGATAGTTGGCCGGATCGGTGTCCCAAGGGGTCGCATCGAGAATAAGTTTTGGGTCTCCGGGGGCCGAGTTCACACGCTAAATTGGAAAGGAAAACAAGTAAACAGGGGTGAAAAGGACGATCTTTCGGCTTCACCAACGAATGAAAAGAATCTGGGTAATGAGAATCCTCTTGGTAAGAGGCCCCCGGGGGCAAATAGGATTGAAAGTGTAAGCGTAATGGGAGTTCGTGTGGGTAAATTTGATGAAAGTTGGAAACGCCGAAGAAAAAAAAGAGTGAAAGATTAAACCCCTGGTGTCCTATGTATAAAAGGAGGGGGAATCCTCTGACCTCAGATTTCTATGAGAAAGTGTACAGGAGTTTGCTGCGGAATGGAAAAGAATCGATGAGAAAGCAAAAGTAGTCCGATGAGAAAGATGAGTAAAGGTCCTCGGAAGGAAGAAACACTCGCTGATCCGAAAACCCTAGATATAAACCAAAAGGAACGAGATAGAGTAGAAGGAGAGGAAATAGATTCCAAACATCAAAAGCAACCGTGGATGCCTAAAAACAGAGGGAATCCTAGAAATCAACCGAAAAGATTCATCCGTGAAAGAAACATATACCCAAGGTTTCAGATGATGGGCAGACAGATGAATGATTTCTAAGAACAACAAAGATCAAAACGGAGAGTCAGAGAACCCAGAAACCATGGCACCATCCTTAATTGCGCTTTCTCTGCCTTTCCATCCTTCCCACCTGACAGATGACACTTATTCAGAGACCAGCCCCCAGGAATTAAGACCACCCCATGCAAACAAACGCCTACTTAGGGCTCCCCGGCGATCGGATCTCGTTCCAATTCGACGCAACATCGCCCTCGACAAAATCCGACTAAAAAAAAAACAAGAATCCCCCTCGACAAAATCCAACTAAAAAAGAAACAGGAATCCCCTCTCAGGAGTCGTGCGAAACAACGGACAAACCCAACAACTCCACCCAGCAAACAAGATACTAAGACGCGAAGAACAACACCACAATCGAGCACAAAAAAGCCAAATCACAAGCAGGAAACGAGAACCCGCTCGAGATACATACCAGCTGGCGTCGTCACACCGGAGCTAGCTACTCCCCACCCCCCCGCCTCGATTGCTCCCTCCCTCTGCGCTCCGGCGATGGAGGAGATGGAGAAGGGGAGCAGGTTTCCCTACAGAGCAAGGACGATTCCGCCTCCTCGGACTGGTGGGTAGTGGTGGGAACGGGTGGTACGGCCCACAAATCCAAACCCAAAGGTAGAATCTTTCGGGCAAGGAAGAAGAAGAAGAAGAAGACGACGACGTCGACGACGACGGCGGCGACGGGACACGCAGAAGAGCGCGGAGGGGGCGAGACCCACCCGGGAGTCGCTATTTATAGATGCACAGGGCAGGAGAAGGGTTGGGCGTACACCCACCAGAGAGGCGTCGCTGGGTGCCACTCTGCCAGTGGCGCCGCCCCACACGCGCGAGGAGGTAGATTGGTTTTTTCCGTTCCGTTTTCCCAATTCCCACGGCGTAAAAAATCCCCGAGTTTTTCGCGGCCCGCCGTAAATGGACGTACGGGGGGCGGTAACGAATGATCGCCATTTTTTTCTTTTCAAAACCGTGGGTGAGCTGATATGTATCTAACGTGGGGTCACATTATTTCTCACACTCCGTTGTCTTCTATCCGATTTGATGGCAGAAAAATGAGAACTTAACTTGCATATTTTCCAACTTCAACATTTTCAAACTTTAAAAAGAAAAACAGTTGATCTCGACAGATCGATCATCAGATAATGAAGACAAGATGCACGAGAGTGACGAATAGAACGGTAAAACAGGTGTTATGATAGGAAAAAATTGACGTCATCCTCTTTCTAAAAAGATCAATAATCTTTTACACAAATATCTATATCTGTATACAGATAAAGTAACTTTTACCCTCCGAACCCCCTGCGCCGAGCGCCAGAGTTGTTGCAGACGGCTCCGCGGCCTTCTCACCGGCTGCACTCCGTCTGGCATCAGATCTTATCAGGTTCCGACGGCCGCACCGTACATTTTTGCGCGATATCAGGTAGGTAGGGGCTCGAAATCCGCCCGGCTTGGGGGGGGGGGCGCTGGTTTGGTGGAGTCCCTGTGGGCGGCCTACCTGGTTCGACTATCTCGACTTCCGTGGTGCACCAATCAGGTACCCCCCACCCCGCACTGGGAACGACCAACGGCCCTGCGCCACGTTGCTGGGTACTTTGCACCTGATTCGTGTGGCCGCGCCATGAATGCTGACTAACGGGGCTGTTCGCCCGTTAACATTGGACAACTTTGGGGAAGCATGGAAACCGCCCCCCCAATTTCCAAAAATGCCCACCCTAAATAAACTGGGACTTTATGAATGAAATATTTTTTTTATTTATGAGGTGATCCAGTCACGGACCACCGTCTAGATACACGTGCTCAAATTTGGGAGAGGCATGGTAAGTGCTCGTGCTTTCCATCATTCCATGTAGATGATGTGGAGTCATTTCTTAATATTGGGAGCAGGTCATTTGACTTTATATCATAAGTTACTTAGGTCGGAGAATCCGTCGGGCAGAGAAGACTTTGTATGAGGAGAGGGAAGATCTACACCAGACGCCGAGGGCTTGGCAGACGTGATTGAGCATCAAACATTTTCTAGAAGGAAAGGGAGAATGTCCATTAGGTGCCTAGGGCTTTGCTTGAGGGTGAAATGTCTATACCGAGCGTTAAAGGATTGGCTCAGTTTGGAGATGTGACCGAGTACCTAAGGCTTTGTCTGGAGGGAAGGGAGAGCATTCATCGGGCACCTAGCGCTTTGCCTAAGGAGAGAACGTCTACGCCGAGCATTGAGGGCTTGTCTCGATTTTTCATCCGCAGAGACCAAAGTCTTTCTCCGAGATCTTCATGGGCCAAAGACTTTCCTCGACATCCGAGCACCGAAGGGTTTGCTCGAGTCTTCATCCGCAAAGGTCGAAGATTTTTCTGAGATCTTCAGGGCTCGAAAGCTTTCCATGGCATCTAAGTGCCGAAAGCTTTGGGTCTTCGTCCGTAGAGGATGAAGGCTTTCTCCAGGACCTTTACGGGATGAAGGCTTTCCCTTGCATCGAAGTACCGAAGCCTTCGCTTTGATCTTCATCCACAAAGGTTGGAGGCTTTCTCTGGGGATGTTTAAGGGGTGAAGGATTTTTCTGGCATTCGAGCACCAAAGGCTTTGCTCGGGTCTCTACAAGGAGAGGAGGCAGTAACGAGGGATGCTGGAGGTGCTTGCGGCTTTTGGGGCCTCGTTGTCCCCCACGTGTCGGAGTGGGCTCTGGGGAAGCCTAATGGGTCCTCCAGTTGCCCCCCTGTCAGAGAGGGGCGTAGCAAGCTAATCAAGGAGGGTGATGCTTCTAGCTCGCTTGTGAGGCTTTGGCTTCTTGTCAATTCCCACATATGGTGTCAAAGTGTTGCGTATGGTAAACTTGTATTTATTTAATGGAACCGAGCAAAAGATTATGGAAGTAGAGAGCCATACCAAGTGTCGGAGCTAGTTGTTGATGATACGTCCTCGATAGTAGCTGCGATCCTACGCGTCTTAGTCGATCTATCCTGCACAAGAAAAGAAGTTCTCACCGACAGTTATGGACCATGAGAGAACCCTCTGATGGTTAAGTCGGTAAGCTTATAATAAAAATGAGGTAAAGCTATCAAAGTAATGGGTGAAGAGTGTCCAGAACACATAGGCTAAAGGTGGTGAGAGTAGCCATAAGTGGAGACGGCTATGGCCAAGGATGTCAGGGCTGATTGTGGCCAAGGATGCTGGAGGCATCTATGGACAGGGATGCTGGAGGGTTGCTGAGGCATTGCAGGATGCCCTTGAGGCTGTCGTGGGGAGCAGCAAGTCAACGAGGTGTGTTGGGGGAGGTAACCCAATGGCACTGGAGCGTCGGCTGGAGTTAGCCTAGTGGAGATAGCAAAGCGTTGTGGCACTGGTGTCACCTTCTAGGCGAATAGGGGTTGCCGGTGAGCGGAGGGCTGCCTAGGGGAGGCAGTCGGGACAAGCGGGGATGGCATTAAAGCCGAACCAGGCCATCTGGAGGGCGGAGCAGGGCTGCCTGGCGGACGAGTAGGGGCGCCGTCTGAGCGCTGGGCGAGCGGAGGTCACTGGAGAGGGTGCTGGGGAGTTGGATCAAGGCGAGCAGGGCCATGTCTGGGTGTTGGGCGTCAGATCGGGATGAGCAAGGCTGTCAGTGGGTGCTAGGGGACTGGATCAGGGCTAGCAGGACCGCCAATGAGCACTAGGCACCAGATTGAAAGAGCAGGGCCACCGGTGGGCGCTAGGGCACTGAATCAAGGTGAGTAGGGCCACCGACTGTCCATTGGGTGCCAGATCAAGGCGAGGGAGACCGTGGCGAGGGTTGTTGGACATTAGTCAATAGCAGGGAGAGGTCCCGAGAGAGCCTGTGTTGTTGCGGCGGCGGCTTAGGGTTCCTCTCCTTCTCTAGTGGTGGTAATGGTTCCCCTCTTATAGGTTGGCATCTTTCCTTTTTTTTAACTATTTCCCCTGTTGGGCTTTCATAAAATGTGGTCCCAAGGTAAAAGTTTTAAATTTGGGGTGCCCAGCCGAGGAGGGAAATGAACAGCGTGACGTGGCCGGTGGTTCACCCACAACATCATCAAATGCAGGTTTGGTTATCTATTTGTTAGTACAAGAAGGGAATTCACACGTATATCATTGTTTTAAATAAGGTTTGCCATATCGGGGATCTGTTAATACAATACAAGTCAGCCCGAGTAACTTTCTTCAACTCCCATCACCTCGCAAGCACTACCTTCCTTACTCGTTGCACCTCCACCTTCTCCCCATTCATTGCTACAATCGCCCCTGCCGCCTCATGCCACACCCCCACCCAGAGGCACCCTGCCCCTGCACCCTCCTCTCACGAGACAACCACTCTTCATGCCAGCTTCAGACATGAGATTTGCTTATGGAACCTCTCCTTCAACTACAGTGTAATGCTCCGGATTTTTCGGATCCTCGTTCGTGGGTCCCGGATCTGGTTTCTCGGAGTGTCCAGCTCCGTTGTGTCCAAAATTTCGTTTCGGACGTCTTTCGTGTTCGGATCGGCGCGATCCGGAGTCGTTTCGGTGGCCCGGAGGCGTTCCGCGGCTTTTTCCGCGTGTGTTTTCCGATTCCCGGCGTGGGTTTCGGCTTTCCCTTCGGAACCTCGTTGCGGGTGAACCGGGCCGTTCACCAGGGCGCGAGTGGTACCGTTGCGATCGGTGCGCTCCGAGGATCGCGAGGGTGTGATTTTCTATTTTTCGGGATTTTTCTGATTTTCCGGATTTTCCTATAAATAGCCTTTTTTCTCTCTCCCCCTCTCATTTCTCTCCCTCTCTCTTCTCACGCTCTCTCCTCTCTCCCTCTCTCTCCGGCGGCCGACGGGACGGAGCATGGGCGAGGCGGGGACGGCGCGGGCGAGGCACGAGCGAGGATGGATGAGGATCGAGGCGGTGGAGGCGCGTGGAAGCTCGGCCGTGAGTTCGTGGAACGGCGAGGCTTCAACGGCGTTTTCTTCGTGGATCGGCGTCCACGGTGCGCGTAATCTTCGGTGGAGGTAGGGTGATGGACCCTCAGCCCGTGTACTTCCTTTCCCGCGAGTTTCGTAGGCCGTGGTGAGCCGAGCGGGCTAAACGGGGCGTTTTGGGCAAAATGCATGATTTTGGGGTGTGAGCCGGATCTCCCGTTTTATGGAGTTTTTGGGCGATCCAGGGGTTTAGATGCATGCCTAGGAGCTTGGGGGAGGTTTCCCCTTTTGTTTCTCCTTCACCTGGGGGTGAACGGGGCGTGGCATGGCTTTTCCCGCGGTTTCTACCGCTTCCGGGCACGGACTGAGAACGCGCTATACTCCAGTAGCGCGTTCCTGAAGGTCGCGCTGCCCCGACCGAGCGCGTTCATCGGAGAAGATGAACAGTTTGGCGGTTCCTGTCGCGCTATAGGGCTATGGCGCGTTCTGGACTATCGTGCTATGGAAACATAGCGCGACTTGACTTGTCGCGCTATAGGTTCCTAGCGCGATCTGCGTTGTCGCGCTAGGGATACCTAGCGCGATATTCCTTGTCGTGCTAGGGTTCCCTAGCGCGTTCCGGCTTGTCGCGCTAGGTGATCCTAGCGCGATCTTACCTGTTGTCTTGTGCTCCCCTTGGGCCGTGTGTGTCTCGGACACCCCGTGGACTTCCGTGACCGTGTCTTTGGGTGTCCAGAGGGTTGGGTTACCTCGATTAACGTGCCCATCGGTTTAAGGGTCTGTGAGACCTTCTGGTGTTCCGATTGTGTTGTGTTGGTCCCCGGTCGACCCGGTTGTGACCCAGTGGTCGACCTTTGGCCTTGTGAGTGTCTCGGACACCCCATGAGTTCTGTGTCAGTGTTTTTGGGGTGTCGGGAGGGACCGTGTTACCTCGATTCGCGTGCCCGTCGGTGTGGTGGGTCCGGGTGACCCCATGTGTCCCGGGCTTTCGTGTTACGCTCGATCGAGTCACCGTGTGTCGGCGTGTGTGCGGAGGGGTCTCCCCCGCATGCCGTGGGTTTCTGTGGAAGGCGATTCCCGTGTGGGCCATGTGTTTGGCCTTGGACTGTGAGTCCAGTTGTCCGGCCTAGGGCTGGAGGTTTCCCGCTTGCTTCAAGATGGGAAATCGTCGTGGCGGCTTGTGTGCTGCCTTGGGAATCGTGCTTCTGTGTTTTCCGTGTGGCCCGTGTGAGTGGCCTTTGTCCCTTGCGTTCCCTTCTCGAGGGAGTGGTCTTGGCGACTCGTGAGTTGTCTCGGTACTTGTGCTACCGTGGTTTTAGACCTAGAGATTGGACTAGATTGACGGCCTTGTGCTGTTGCGTGCAACGGTCTTGACCCCGAGTCTTGTGACTCAAGGACCGTTGGGTGTAGTGCGTCTGGTGGACTGTCCAGAGTCCAGTGGCTTAGCGCCACTTGAGTTTTCTCGACTCTCGCGCACGGTGCGTGCGTGACCGGGGACTGTGAGTCCTGTGTCTTCTCCGACTGTGGTCACCGTGTGACGGGGCCGGTACGTGGGGTGTCCCCCGTACGTCGTCGGACGCAGACGTTATTTTCCGTTGAGAGTCTACTCCTTCAGTGACCCTCCACTAGTCGTAGCCTACTAGTACGCGGGTGCTAGTCGCACCAGGGAGTGGTGTACGGGCCGACCTTTCGAGACGGTTTGTGGACCGGTTACCGTTGGGCCCCACGTCTTGCAGCCAGAGTCCGGCTGAGGGGAAAACCGGTCAGAGGGCCAGACCAGGGACGCGTGGTCTGTGTGTGCACACGTGGTTGGGGACTGTGGACGCACGTCGACGGGCGTGACCCCAGCCAGTCACTTGTTTGTGGTTACTTGTACGGTGTTCGCGCCTCGGGTAGGACCTACCACATCAGGCGGTTCACCTGCGGTGCGGTGTAAGACGTCAGGGGACGCTACCGGCTGTGCTTCTAGTGGGTGGTACTCCTGTCGAGTACGGAGTGACAGACTGTCTGTCTCTGTATCTTTGACCTTCGGGTTTTTGGTCGTGTTGACCGGTGAGTTCGGTTGTTTCACCTTGGCGCGTGTGTCGGTTCTTGCGCCGTGAGATTAGTACTAGTGGCTTTACCGAGGTTGGGTCTTGTTGTGCGGTGCCCGCGATCGGGTGGTCGGGGTTGCACCTTGGACAGCGTGTCCAGGTCGGCTGTGTCCGAGGGACAGGCCTCTACGGCGTGGTTGCCGTGTGTTCTTACTTCGGTAGGTGGTACTAGCGTGGTTCGGTAGCTTCGACTGTGTGATCGAGGTCTGCCTTCTTGCAGTAGGAATAGCTGTAGTGCCGAGTTTTGACCGGCCACCGGTTTGCTGTTCCTGCTGTAGTTGTAGCTTCCTTTCCGCTACCGCCGTTGTTTCCGGTTGGGGTTCCGCGGGATCCCTGCTGAGTCTCTGTTTTGGAGACTCATTCCCTGCTTTTCAGGTGTAGCGGTTCTTCCTTGTGGTTCGAGGGTGCGGAGCGGAGGTTCTCAGTTGCCAGCTTGCCGGGCCGAGTGTTCACTTGGCATGTGGTACGCTTTACTGCTTTAGACTGTACTTTCTGTTGGACTGGACTCTGTTGTAGTTGTTTATTTATTTCTGTTAATTGTTGAGTTGTCCTGCTTTATTTCCTATTTCTTTGTGCCTCCACACTCCTTGTAGCCCTTCCGAGCCCTCCCGGCTCGTGGGCGGCGGTGCGAGTCTCGGGTTCTCGGGCCTTCCCGGTAATCGGATTCTCGGGTCGTTACAGCTGGTATCAGAGCGGTGGTTGTGGGCGTGCATAGGAATTCGAAATATTGCAGTGATCAGAGTCCATTAGGTCCAGTACAGTCGGCAGCTGGCTTAGGGTTTTGTGTTCGCTTTCTGCCTTGTTTCTCGCTTGAGAGCTTGAGTGCGCTGTGCGGCGCTGTGAAGGTGGTTGCTGTCCGCGGCTTTCGTGCTAGCGTAGGGTCTAAGGATCGAGGTCGAGAGTCTTCTCCCTCATCGGTGGTGGCCCTGGTTGTGCTGCGTTGGGCAGAGGTTGCTGGCAGGCGTGAGCTCGCGGTGCTGCGTTCGAGGAATTTGCGGCGTGGTCAGGTGTCTGGTGCGGACTGTTCTTGGTTAAGTGGCCGTGAGCGTGCTCTGAGGGAGCTGCTGTCGGTTTTTGGTCACTCCAGCTTGAGGTTTGTCCAGCTCCTGAGGCGTTCTGATCGAGAAGTGTGCCCCGGTGAGCGGAATGTCTTCTCGGTGAGCTGCTGTTTCGTCGAGCCTGATGTTCTTGTCGCGCTCTGTGGCGTCAGAAATGACGTGTCGGTCCTGATCGTTCTGCTGATTTCGAGGCAAGATTGGGCTGTGGTGTCCCAGTAAGTCTTGCTCCTGCGCTCTTCTGTGCGATTGGGTTGTGTTCACCCTGGAGTTGGCTTGAGATGTGAAGGCTCCGCGGTGAGTTCGGGACTCGAGGATGAGCGTTGGCAGTTGTCGGTTATGGCTCGTGTGGCAGCTCTTGGCATGCCGTGTTGCAGTTCGAGGAATTGTAGCGGTGCTGCATCGAGAGATGCTGTGATGGTGGTCCGACGTGACACTCGTCGAGTGTGTCGGAGGCGCTGACCTGATGGAAGCGATAGTTTTCCTTAGTGCTGGATGGTGCTGTTTCCAGCGTGTGCGAGGTTTGAGGTCAGGTCGAGCGTGGAGTTCTTCCGTTGGTCGAAAGTGCGCTGGTTTCTCCTTTGGTTGGAGAGATTGCGTTCGGCTAAGGATCGTCGTCTTGCATTGTGTGTTCGGATTGGTTAGCCTTGTGTGCCATGAAATCCGTGCGAGACGTGCTCCTTATCTTGGCAAGGCGGTTGCCTGTGAGAAGTTGTGCCCGTTCCCTTGTCGTGTAAGGGTGCTGGCGCTGTTCCGAAAGGACGAGCGCTGGTTGGGCGGCGTTTGCTTTCTCGGCTGTATGCGCGGATCTGAGTACGCAGCGGAAGCGTGGTGGGCTTGTGACCCACTAGTTCAGGATCGTAGCGTTGGTTGCTACGGGTGGATTCCTGAGTTCGCGTTCAGCATCGGAGGATTGGTTCCTTGGTGTGAAGCGTGTTGTTGCCGTGCCGTTGCTCGAGGTTTTGTGGTTGTTGGCACTGGCAGGATGGAGTGTTGGGAAATGTGCTAGCTAGTGCGCCGCATGAGTACCCTGTTCCTGTGTTGGAAGCCGTGTCAGGCGTCGGTGTTGGACCTGTATGGGGTTGTTGAGGATGTCGCCTGACGGAGGTCGAGGACGTGTTGGTCAGAGTCGGTGGCTTGGCGCCCGACTTGTGTTCCCAATCGTGTCCTCGGTTGAGATCGTGCTTTGAGGATGTGGTCTCTGGCAGACTATGGGTCCCGGTTGGCGGCTGTGAGTGGCTGGTGAGCCTAACCGGGTGACCGACCACAGCAACGTCTGTTGGTTCTACGGTCTTGTCGGATTGTGACGGTGAGATGGTTATTGCTTAGGGACCCGTGAGCACTGTTCAGGTGGTGTCCCGTGGCTCTGTGGTAAGGGCGGAATCGGGATTGGCGGGTGTCCACTTGGATTGATCGAAGGATTTGATGAGACCAGATGGATGAGTGACGCCTGTGGGCGGAGGCCTTTTGTGAGGTGGGCGTCGGAGGATGGTCCTTGATAGGACGTTGGTGTCGCAAAGGTTATCCCTGGTTTGATGACCAGCATGGGATGATTCCCCTGTGAGTCTGAGTCCAGTGAGGTAATGATTGAAGACACCAGGATCCGTCATTTGGTTTCGTCGTGCTCCCCGAGAGGGTCGAGTTGGAGCGATGTTCGAGCTTGGATGCGGTGTCCGAGAGGAGTGCAGCTCGAGATGTGGCATCAGTCTGTGTGGGAGTCGACGGATGGCTTGCTGAGGTTTGGAATGTTTCCTTTGGACCCGGTCGAGGACCAGGGAAGAAAGAAGAAGCTGAGCAAGCGAAGGGTTCCCGTTGACGAGCAGTTGGTGACCAGTGGATGGTCTTTTCAGAGACAGAAGATGCTGGTTGTTGGGGCTCGAGCGTGGCGAGAGCCGTGTGCCAGCGAGACCTTTGATGGTCGTTTCTGTGATGTTCCTTTTCCGGATGGGATCTGGGCTTTGTCGAAGGTTGTCTTCTGACAAGAGTTGGCACGGTGTTGTGTCTGGCTTTCGGCTTGCCATGTGTGAGGTGTTTCTTGGTGTTGAGCCGATGAGCTAGTTGCGGTCCGTTGAGATGACTGCTTGAGCTGGTGGAGGCTCTATTTTGGTTTCCCCCTCGAGGAGGGCGTGCGACCTGTCAGCTGGTTACGAAGCTGTTGTGCGATTTGTCTGCTGACCATTGGATGGATCAGTAGCTGTTGCTCGTATCGAGGGTTGTGATTCTTCGGTGAGCGAGATCGTGGCTGCGGCGCCATGGTGGATTCTCGCGTTGTCTGAGGTGATGCCAGACTGTGTCCTTTGGTATATGCCTGCTCTGTGGCCGGTGTGCTCGGCAAGAGGAGCGAGGTGTTGTGTGTGATTGTGAGTCTGGCTGTGTTTCTCAGGATCCGTGTTTTCGTGAGAATCGAGGTTTTCTATGCTGGGGCCCTGACAGCGTGTCAGTTGGTTCAGTGTTCTTCCCCTGTGACCTTGTGCTAGGTCCTGAATTTCGAGGACGAAATTCCTTTAAGGGGGGAGGGCTGTAATGCTCCGAATTTTTCGGATCCTCGTTCGTGGGTCCCGGATCTGGTTTCTCGGAGTGTCCAGCTCCGTTGTGTCCGAAATTTCGTTTCGGACGTCTTTCGTGTTCGGATCGGCGCGATCCGGAGTCGTTTCGGTGGTCCGGAGGCGTTCCGCGGCTTTTTCCGTGTGTGTTTTCCGATTCCCGGCGTGGGTTTCGGCTTTCCCTTCGGAACCTCATTGCGGGTGAACCGGGCCGTTCACCAGGGCGCGAGTGGTACCGTTGCGATCGGTGCGCTCCGAGGATCGCGAGGGTGTGATTTTCTATTTTTCGGGATTTTTCCGATTTTCCGGATTTTCCTATAAATAGCCTTTTTTCTCTCTCCCCCTCTCATTTCTCATTTCTCATTTCTCTCCCTCTCTCTTCTCACGCTCTCTCCTCTCTCCCTCTCTCTCCGGCGGCCGACGGGGCGGAGCATGGGCGAGGCGGGGACGGCGCGGGCGAGGCACGAGCGAGGATGGATGAGGATCGAGGCGGTGGAGGCGCGTGGAAGCTCGGCCGTGAGTTCGTGGAACGGCGAGGCTTCAACGGCGTTTTCTTCGTGGATCGGCGTCCACGGTGCGCGTAATCTTCGGTGGAGGTAGGGTGATGGACCCTCAGCCCGTGTACTTCCTTTCCCGCGAGTTTCGTAGGCCGTGGTGAGCCGAGCGGGCTAAACGGGGCGTTTTGGGCAAAATGCATGATTTTGGGGTGTGAGCCGGATCTCCCGTTTTATGGAGTTTTTGGGCGATCCAGGGGTTTAGATGCATGCCTAGGAGCTTGGGGGAGGTTTCCCCTTTTGTTTCCCCTTCACCTGGGGGTGAACGGGGCGTGGCATGGCTTTTCCCGCGGTTTCTACCGCTTCCGGGCACGGACTGAGAACGCGCTATACTCCAGTAGCGCGTTCCTGAAGGTCGCGCTGCCCCGACCGAGCGCGTTCATCGGAGAAGATGAACAGTTTGGCGGTTCCTGTCGCGAATAGGGCTATGGCGCGTTCTGGACTGTCGTGCTATGGAAACATAGCGCGACTTGGCTTGTCGCGCTATAGGTTCCTAGCGTGATCTGCGTTGTCGCGCTAGGGATACCTAGCGCGATATTCCTTGTCGTGCTAGGGTTCCCTAGCGCGTTCCGGCTTGTCGCGCTAGGTGATCCTAGCGCGATCTTACCTGTTGTCTTGTGCTCCCCTTGGGCCGTGTGTGTCTCGGACACCCCGTGGACTTCCGTGACCGTGTCTTTGGGTGTCCAGAGGGTTGGGTTACCTCGATTAACGTGCCCATCGGTTTAAGGGTCTGTGAGACCTTCTGGTGTTCCGATTGTGTTGTGTTGGTCCCCGGTCGACCCGGTTGTGACCCAGTGGTCGACCTTTGGCCTTGTGAGTGTCCCGGACACCCCATGAGTTCTGTGTCGGTGTTTTTGGGGTGTCGGGAGGGACCGTGTTACCTCGATTCGCGTGCCCATCGGTGTGGTGGGTCCGGGTGACCCCATGTGTCCCGGGCTTTCGTGTTACGCTCGATCGAGTCACCGTGTGTCGGCGTGTGTGCGGAGGGGTCTCCCCCGCATGCCGTGGGTTTCTGTGGAAGGCGATTCCCGTGTGGGCCATGTGTTTGGCCTTGGACTGTGAGTCCAGTTGTCCGGCCTAGGGCTGGAGGTTTCCCGCTTGCTTCAAGATGGGAAATCGTCGTGGCGGCTTGTGTGCTGCCTTGGGAATCGTGCTTCTGTGTTTTCCGTGTGGCCCGTGTGAGTGGCCTTTGTCCCTTGCGTTCCCTTCTCGAGGGAGTGGTCTTGGCGACTCGTGAGTTGTCTCGGTACTTGTGCTACCGTGGTTTTAGACCTAGAGATTGGACTAGATTGACGGCCTTGTGCTGTTGCGTGCAACGGTCTTGACCCCGAGTCTTGTGACTCAAGGACCGTTGGGTGTAGTGCGTCTGGTGGACTGTCCAGAGTCCAGTGGCTTAGCGCCACTTGAGTTTTCTCGACTCTCGCGCACGGTGCGTGCGTGACCGGGGACTGTGAGTCCTGTGTCTTCTCCGACTGTGGTCACCGTGTGACGGGGCCGGTACGTGGGGTGTCCCCCGTACGTCGTCGGACGCAGACGTTGTTTTCCGTTGAGAGTCTACTCCTTCAGTGACCCTCCACTAGTCGTAGCCTACTAGTACGCGGGTGCTAGTCGCACCAGGGAGTGGTGTACGGGCCGACCTTTCGAGACGGTTTGTGGACCGGTTACCGTTGGGCCCCACGTCTTGCAGCCAGAGTCCGGCTGAGGGGAAAACCGGTCAGAGGGCCAGACCAGGGACGCGTGGTCTGTGTGTGCACACATGGTTGGGGACTGTGGACGCACGTCGACGGGCGTGACCCCAGCCAGTCACTTGTTTGTGGTTACTTGTACGGTGTTCGCGCCTCGGGTAGGACCTACCACGTCAGGCGGTTCACCTGCGGTGCGGTGTAAGACGTCAGGGGACGCTACCGGCTGTGCTTCTAGTGGGTGGTACTCCTGTCGAGTACGGAGTGACAGACTGTCTGTCTCTGTGTCTTTGACCTTCGGGTTTTTGGTCGTGTTGACCGGTGAGTTCGGTTGTTTCACCTTGGCGCGTGTGTCGGTTCTTGCGCCGTGAGATTAGTACTAGTGGCTTTACCGAGGTTGGGTCTTGTTGTGCGGTGCCCGCGATCGGGTGGTCGGGGTTGCACCTTGGACAGCGTGTCCAGGTCGGCTGTGTCCGAGGGACAGGCCTCTACGGCGTGGTTGCCGTGTGTTCTTACTTCGGTAGGTGGTACTAGCGTGGTTCGGTAGCTTCGACTGTGTGATCGAGGTCTGCCTTCTTGCAGTAGGAGTAGCTGTAGTGCCGAGTTTTGACCGGCCACCGGTTTGCTGTTCCTGCTGTAGTTGTAGCTTCCTTTCCGCTACCGCCGTTGTTTCCGGTTGGGGTTCCGCGGGATCCCTGCTGAGTCTCTGTTTTGGAGACTCATTCCCTGCTTTTCAGGTGTAGCGGTTCTTCCTCGTGGTTCGAGGGTGCGGAGCGGAGGTTCTCAGTTGCCAGCTTGCCGGGCCGAGTGTTCACTTGGCATGTGGTACGCTTTACTGCTTTAGACTGTACTTTCTGTTGGACTGGACTCTGTTGTAGTTGTTTATTTATTTCTGTTAATTGTTGAGTTGTCCTGCTTTATTTCCTATTTCTTTGTGCCTTCACACTCCTTCTAGCCCTTCCGAGCCCTCCCGGCTCGTGGGCGGCGGTGCGAGTCTCGGGTTATCGGGCCTTCCCGGTAATCGGATTCTCGGGTCGTTACATACAGTTTCAATGTCTTTGGCTCTAATGTCACTGGACCCGCCACCGGCAGGGCGAACGTGGTCATGGGTCTCGAGCGTGGCCCCATCTGTTTCCCTTCCTAGGTTGGTCGTAGCTATATGACAAGCCCTCCTTGCTGCTTCCCCCACTAAGCTATGCGTCGCCATAGACTAACCCCATCTCCCTAACCTTCTATTATGCCAGTGTCAAGGGCGCCTCCATCGACTGCATTGACCAACCAATCAATTTGGTCATGTTGGTCCTAGACACCTCCATGGGCACCGACGGCACCGTTATCAACTCTGGCACCATGCTCACCTTTCTCCTTAAGCCTGTCTACCTCTAGATCCTCGCGAGAATGGAGGTGAGTTGGCACAAGAAACATGCAAGTCGATCTGATACAAGTCTTTGTATCGAGTGCATTGGATCCAAATCAAATCTGACTCATGTTGTATCAAAGAAGTCAGGCCGATATGTCACAATCCAATAATGACCCGCCTCGACTCGGATAAAACAGATCGGATCATATGTTGGATTTCCCCAAATATGATCTAAGTCGCCAGAGTTAGCCCGATTCGTTAAGAGACGTCAAACCATAGTTGTAACGACCTAAGAATCCGGTTACCGGGAAGGCCCGATAACCCGAGACTCGAACCGCCGCCCACGAGCTGGGAGGGCTCGGAAGGGCTAAAAGGAGTGTGGAGGCACAAAGAAATAGGAAATAAAGTAGGACAATCTAACAAATAATAGAAATAAATAAGTAACTACAGCTACAACAGAGTCCAGTCCAACAGAAAGTACAGTCTAAAGCAGTAAAAACGTACCACATGCCAAGTGAACACTCGGCCCGGCGAGCTGGCAACTGAGAACCTCCGCACCGCGCCCTCGAACCTCGAGGAAGAACCGCCACACCTGAAAAGTATGGAATAAGTCTCCAAAACAGAGACTCAGCAGGGATCCCGCGGAACCCCAACCGTAAACGACGGCGGTAGCGGAAAGGAAAGCTACAACGACAGCAGGAACAACGAACCGGTGGCCGCTCAAAACTCGGCACTATAGCTACTCCTACTGCACCAGAAACATACCCCGATCTCACGGTCGGGGGCTATCGAACTACACTAGTACCACTTACCGAAGTAAAAACCCACGGCAACCACGCCGTAGAGGCCTGTCTCCTAGGACACGGCCAACCTGGACACACTGTCCAAAGTGCAACACCGACCATCCGGTCGCGGGTACCGCACAACAAGACGCAACCTCGGTAAAGTCACTAGCACTAGTCTCACGGCACGAAAACCGACACACGCGCCACGGTGAAACAACCGAAACTCAACGGTCAACACGACCGAAAACCCGAAGGTCGAAGTCACGGAAACTGACAGTCTGTCACTCTCTGTCCAGAACAGGAGTACCTACCACTAGAAGCACAACTGATAACATCCCCTGACGTCTTACACCGCACCGCAGGTGAATTGCCTGACGTGGTAGCGCCTACCAAAGGCACGGACACCGTACAAGTAACCACAAACAAGTGACTAGCTGGGGTCACACCCGTCGACGTGGGTCCAACCGCCCCCAACCACGTGTGCACACACAGACCGTGTGTCCCTGATCTGGCCCTCTGACCAATTTTTCCCTCAGTCGGACTCTGGTTGCAAGACGTGGGGCCCGACGGAAACCAGTCTAAAACCGTCTCTAAGGGTGTGCCCATACACCTACTCCCCAAGTGAGACCAGCATACGCGTACTGGTGGGCTACGACTAGTGGAGGGTCACTGAGAGAGTAGACTCTCAATTCAACGGAAAATAACGTCCGAACCCGACGAAGTACGAGGACCGTCCCACGTACCAGCACCGTCGCACAGTGACCACAGTCGGAGAAGAAACGGGACTCACAATCCACGGGCCGCACACCCGGCCACGTAGAAACGTAGAAACACGGTTTCCAAAGTAGCTCACAGGCCGCAAACCCAAATTCCACTCTTAGGGAAAGGCGGGAACCCTCCCGTCCCATGCTGGCAACTGGACTCGCAGTCCAAGGCCAAACACATGGCCCACGCGGAAAGCATATAAGCATGATTCCCAGGGCAACGAACAAGCTGCCACACCGATAACTAGACTTGCAGTTCAAGGCCAAACACATGGCCCACTCGGGAATCATCTTCAAGGAAAACTCACGGCATGCGGGGGAGACTGCACCGCACCCCCACCGATACACGGTGACTCGGTCTAGCGTAACATGAAAGCACGGCACGCGAGGAGTCACCCGGACTCTCAAACCCACGGGCACACTAAACGAGGTAGCACGGTCCTCCTGACACCATCGAAACACGGACACGGAATCCCACGGGTGTCTGGGGCACTCACAAGACCGCAAGTCGACCACTGGGTCACGACCGGGTCGACTAGGGACCAACACAAAGCGAAACGATCGCGGAGAACACGAAAACTTACCTCGGCTCAACACAGAGCCTGAAGGTCTAACCTTGGGCCGTCACAGTCTATAACGGTCCAAGCCTCGACCGTCACAACAACTCTGACGCACCAACACAGGGCCGTCAGACGTTCGGTGCAAACCGATTGTGACGCGCCGACCCTGGTGCGTCACGGTCTCTGACGCGCCAGCCCTGGTGCGTCACAGTCTGTAACGCGTCAACCCTGATGCGTCATATGACAAAATGAAACCAACTGTGACGCGTCCCGCTCGGTGCGTCACAGGCTGTAACGGACCAACTCTAGTGCGTTACAAGGTGGGAACGCGTCCGCTCTGACGCACCCACACAAGGGCGTTACAAGGCTGTGACGCGCCAGCCTTGGTGCGTCACAGGCCTTGTCCCCGAACGGTCAAAACCAACGAAGTCGACAGTCCGATCATCCCTGACGGTCCAACCCATGCGCATCACAGCGCCGTGGCGGTCTATCGTGGGACCGTCACACACACAAACCACCAAAAAGGCTAAACGGGCCATGTGACGCACCCACCTTGGGGCGTCACAGTCTGTGACGGTCTCTGGAAGGACCGCCACACCCGTCCGAGAACGCTACGGCAGGAAACGACCCAAAACTCGTCTCACGCCCCCATACCTCCACGGGAGAGGGGGAAAACAAGGGGGGAGCCCCCAAATAACCCCTAGCATGCATTTACGGCCTCGGATCGACCAAAAACACAATGAAACGGGAGATCGGCCCACAAGCCTTAAAACATGGATTTTTTCCCAAATCACCCCGATTAGCCCTCTCGGCTCACCACGGCCTACGAAACTCGCGGAATAGAAAGAGCACGAGCTGGGGGTCCATCTCCCTACCTCCACCGAAGATTTCACGCCCCGAGCTCGCCGATCCGCGAAGAAAATGCCATTTAAGCCTCGCCATTCCAAGAACCAGCGGCCGAGCTTCACCGCGCCTCCACCGCCTCGATCCTCATCCATCCTTGCCCGTGCCTTGCCCGCGCTCCACCCCGTCGGCCGTCGGAGAGAGAGGGAGAGAGCGTGAGAAGAGAGAGGAAGAGAAGAGAGAAATGAGAGGTGGGGAGAGAGGAAAAGGGAGGAGGAATTTATATAGAAAATCTAAAAATTTCAAAAAATACTAAAAAATAGAAAAATACACCCCCGCGATCCTCAAAACACGCTGATCACCGTGGTAACGTCCCGACGCCAGAGACCGCAACGGTTCACCATATACGGAGTTCCGAAGGTCCGACAGACGGAAACACGCGTAAAACTCAAAACGCAACCCGGACCAACAAAGGTTATCCGAAAATTACAGAAAATTACCGGCGTGCTCCTCACAACACCACGGACCCAAGGAAACTCATGGGCACACCACCAGTTGGTCCAACAATCCGGTAAAAATAGTCCGAAGCTCGATCAGACACAATCTGAAATCCACGGAATGACGATCCGAAACCCACGGATCTAGATCCGAAAAACCCGGGACATTACAGCCCTCCCCCCTTAAAGAAATTTCGTCCTCAAAATTCAGGTCCTAGCACGAAGTCACAGGTGAAGAACACTGAACCAACTAATAATACTGTCAGAGTCCCAGCACCGAAAGCCTCGATTCTCTCGAAAAGTTCCAGACTTGAGGGACACAGCCAGACTTACAATCACAAATAATACCTCGCTTCACGCGCCGTGCCCATCGTCCATCAGAGCAGGCACACATAAAGAACACAGTCCAACGTCACCTCAGACACCACGGAAACCAATCACGGCATCACTGCCACCATCTCGCTCACCGAGGAGACACAGCCCTCGCGCGAGAGACAGCTACCGATCTATCCAATGGTCAGCAGACAAAACGCACATCAGCTTCACAACCAGTTGACAGGTCACACACCCTTCTCAAGGGAACAACCAAAACAGAGCCTCCACCAGCTCAAGCAGTCATCTCGACAGATCGCAACCAGAACATCGACTCAGCACCAAGAAACACCCCACACATGGCAAGCTGAAAGCCAGCCATATCACTGTGCCAACTCTTGTCAGAAGACAAACTTCGACAAAGCCCAGATCCCGTCCGGAAAGGCACATCACAGAAACGGCCACAAAAGGTCTCGCTGGCACACGGCTCTCGCCACGCTCGAGCCCCGACAACCAGCATCTTCTATCTGTGAAAATACCATCCACTGGTCGCCAGCCGCTCGTCAACGGGAAACCTCCATCGGCCCAACGGACACGATCCAACTCACAACAGGCCATCCGATGACTCACACACAAATAATTACCACAACCAGGCCTATCATTACGCCAACACTACTCTTACTGGGGGAGCACGATGAAACCAAATGACAAGATCATGGTGTCTTCAATCATCACCTCACTCGACTCCGACTTACAGGGGAACCATCCCACGCTGGTCACCAACCAGCATTGCGACACCAACGTCCCATCAAGGACCACCAATCCGATGCCAATCTCACTAAAAGTCCACCGCCCACAGGCGTCACTCTTCCATCTGGTCTCATCACATATCTCGACCTCCGTCAGGTGACATCCTCAACAACCCCATCCGGGTCCAACACCGACGCCTGACACGGCTTCCATCACAGGAATAGAGTACTCATGCAGCGCACTAGCCAGCACATTCCCCAACACTCCATCCTGCCAGTGCCAAGAACCATAATATCTCGAGCAACGGCACGGTAACAACACGTTTCACACAGAGGAACCAATCCTCCAATGCTCAACGCAACTCAGGTGTAGACACGCTATTGCTGACATCACCTTGAGAAAATCTCATATTACTATATGACGCCCCGCAGTGGCTTTTGTATTTTGAATCGCTTGAGTGCTTCCCATTCTTGGGTCTTCTTTCACCTTTTGAGTGGGTAACGTAACGCTCCTTCGGCATCCGAAAACCGTCTCATTACGGAAATCATGCGGCATACGGACGGCATTGCCACCAATCGGACATATCAGAAGATTCCGAAACCAGGAAGATGTCTGGCGGATGGCTGCCGACGGCCTTTCGGGGAGATCTGGCAGATTTTCTTGGAGGCATCCAGGTCCCTGGACGCCTCCATCAATGAAAAAATAAAATAATAATAATAAAAATAGTTGATGGAGGCGTCCAAGGTGCTGGACGCCTCAGTCTTGAGGCGTCCAGGGGCATGTACGCCCCCACACTCTGCATCCGGACAATCCCGGCACGCCGCTCGATTTGACGTTTCGGAAAAATCTAAATATAAGGACGTCTTGCCAGCTAGACACGCCCACTCGTGAGTCACGGGTACACACCGAAATCACACGCTTTACCCACTGTCTACGGCTTTCGGCGGAGTTCCGGTGGGTGAAAATGGAGGCGTCCAGTCTCCTGGACGCCTTCATAAAAAGGTTAAAAATAAAAAAATAATAAATATTTAATTTCTTGATGGAGGCATCCAGGGTCCTGGACGCCCCCATCTTGAGGCGTCCAGTCTCCTGGACGCCTCAAGCCACCTGCCCTCTATAAATAGAGGACCCCCTCCCTCGAAGGGAAGGGGCTTCAGATCCAACAGATGAAAGAGAGACTCTGCCGGATCTCATTTCTAACCCGTGCGTCTTTTGTAGAGGGAGGTTCTGCTGGCTTCTCAGGTGCCCGCGCTCGCGAGAGGAAGGCTGCCTTCGTCCACCGTACTTCCACGTCGTCCCTACGCTGTCGAAGCTCCGCCGGATCCCGCCATCGGCACACTCAATAAGCCAATTCTCTTCCCTTTTCTCTATAGTTCTTTTACATTCATCATCTCGCATTCTCCGTCTCCCTTCATAAGGGAGTCTTCTTTTATATACGTTTGCACGATTCCCCATTCGTCATAGCATTTTCCTCCTACTCATGTCCGAGAGGGGTTTAAAAATAACACTAACCAGGTGTGTGTCTTGCCACGATTTCGTTATTCTATATCAAGGGACTAATACTACAGTGCCATCTTTTCTGATCCACTTGTTTTGTGTTTGTTTCTCTTTTGCAAGGGTAACCAAGGAAAACCCTCTCCATCGACCGGCCAAAGGGAGAGGAAGAAGCAACCCGCCATCTCCCACTTTTGAAGTAGACGCGATCATTTTCTTTATTTTGGGGTCTCCGGCCCCTGGCGATCACATCATATTCTCGAGATCGCGGAGAGTCATTTCCCGCAATGACCGTTTAAATTTCTGTCACTTATATTCTGCATTATTCTTATATCTGTTTCTTATATCTGTTATATTCTTGAGGCCGCGGATAGTCATTTTTCGCAATGGCTGTTTGAATTTCTGTCTCTTATATTCTGTTCCTTATATCTGTTATATTCTCGAGGCCACGGCGAGTCATTTCTCGCAATGGCCGTTTGAATTTCCGTCATTGATATTTTGTGCTGTGGTTATATCTGCTCATATTCTCGATGCCGCGGTGAGTCACTTCCCGCAATGGCCGTTTAAATTCATGTTTCTTGTATTCTGTACTCTTCTCATATCTGCTCATATTCTCGAGGCCGCGGCGAGTCACTTCCCGCAATGGCCGTTTAAATTTCTGTCACTTAAATTCTGCACTTTTTCCATCCCCCGAGGTCGCGGAGAGTCATTTCCCGCTATGGCTGTTTAATCCCCATATCTTATTATATTGCATCTGTCCCGCACGCCCCGCCGGAGCAATCTCCCGTGGTGGTCCCTCCTCTTCTCTCTTCTTTCTGTGTTGCAGCAAAATGAGCCCGCGCGCACCGCTTCGCATCCCCCGGTAATTTCGCGTGACGTCACTCACAGATTGTCGATCACGGTAGAACCTCTGCTTGCTTTCTTTCAGTTACCCTTGCAGTTTCTTGTGATTTATTTTACTATCTCTTGCGTGTTGTTATATCTTGGTTGTTTTATTATTCTGTTGTGCTCCATATATCTATCAGCATTTCATTGCATACATTCATCCTCCTTTTCTACCTTTTTAAATTTTTTTAAGGATCACCCTCTCTCGGTGAAGGAAGGACTCTCCGTTTGAGAATTCCTCTCAACAGACTAGGATCTCCTCCACTGGGACCTCCATAAGTCCCCGACAGTGAAGGATTCCCTCCTCGTTCACTGGGCTAGTTGTACCATTGAAGTTCCCCGGAGTTAGTCGACCCATCCGTGGTGAGACGAGAGACCCTAGTTGACACGGCGGTGAAACAAAAAACTAACTAGGGTCCCTATTTCTGTGTGAACTTCAGATATGGTTAAAAACACAAAAAAAACTTATTATCAAAATCAAAACAAAAAAAAGGGCGTAAAGGCATTCACTTGTTTGATAATCTTTGCTATCTGCTTGTCGGTGTATGTTTTTACGTTCCGGAAAAACTTTGAGCATGGCTCACGAGTCTTTTGAAGAGAACCACCCTGGTCGTGGTCAGTCAGTCGAGTCGCGAGTCCATGCTATGGACTCGGGCCCTTCTTATGAGCCCTCACGTGAGGTGCAGGTTACCGCAGGGGACACATCCCCACCACAGGACATCTCCTCTTTACTAGGTGTCCTCGCCAACACGGAGCTTACCTTCGAGCAGCTCCGGGCCTTCCAGGCCATTCTGAAAGGGAAATCTATTTCCCCCGCCCCCCAGGAGTCAACTCCAGCCATCGCACCCTTCCAAGAGTCGATGCAGGTCATCCCATCTCCTTCACTGGCACAAGCCATCCAGTCTCCCTCGCTTCAAGGGCAGGCGAGCCAACAACCACCCTCGTTCCAATTCCTTTCACAATCTCAAACTCCTGTTGTTCCCCACATACCCCTCCAGCCGGGGCCAACTGCCGGCGGCCCGGCAGCTCCCTCCCATTCGGGGTTTCCCCTTCAAGTCTCCGAGAGACATTTTCCTCCCCAGTGGCAGGTGCCACCTTCACCTCCCGAGGAGCTTGCCCAATCGCTCCTCGACAGGTTCAATAGAATGGACGAACAGTTTCAGAATTTGAAGAAAATGGTGGACGTGAAATCCACCCCGGAGGTTGCTTTACCAATCCTTCCGGTGATCCATCTTCCTCCCTCTGAAATGCCCACGTACCGCAGGTACAATGGCACTGGCAACCCCTTTATTCACCTCAAGGACTTCATATATGAATCCTCCTATTGGCAAAATGACCAGAGATCCCTGGCATATCTCTTTCGGAGATCATTGGATGGTCCTGCGTCAGAGTGGTTCTATTCTTTGGAGCCCGGCGAGGCCGAGAACTTTGATACGGTGCAAAGAAGATTCTTGCAAAAGTATCGGGATATGGTTGGTCCCTCTCTTTCCATTACCGACCTAGTGGCCGAGAAAATGAAGTCCGACGAAGATATTGTCCGCTATGCCGACAGATGGAGGTCATTGGCAGAAAGGACAAGAGATACCCTCTCAGAGCCTGAACAAGTAAAGATGATTGTGTCCAACGCAACCCCACAGTTCAGACTTGTCCTGGCCATGAACAAGCTTACCACAATGGAGGAGCTCTATGAAAGGGCCCGGTATGTCTAGACCCAGTTAAAAGACTCCCCCATTATGCACATGTTTGAGCCGCCGAAGCCCAAGGTGATCAGAAAGACAGGCACTGATGTCCCAAGTGGTGCGACATAAGGGGTGGTGACAAATGAGCAGGTGAGTGCAATCAACAACGCCAACTATGCACTCAACCCAAGGTCGCCACAAATGCCCCAACTTCCCCTCCAACAAGGTCCTTTCCTCTCTCATCCTCCACCCCAAAACAATCCACCCCAGAATAATATGCCTCAACCACTTCAACCCCAGCAACAACCCCGACCCCAGCAACAACAATCGCCACTTCAGTACCACCAAGTTCCACCGCCAGGGAATTATGGCCCCCCACAACAACAAAGGAGGCCGATTGGTCCCAAGAGAGCATATTTCCCACCATTGCCAGAAACTTTGGCAGATATTTTCAGCGCCCTCATGGCCTCAAACACACTCATCCTACCCAGGGAAAGGCTCGCGTGGCCCCCGAATGTTGATAGCTCAAGATACTGCGTTTATCACAGGCAGCCAAGACACACAGTAGACAACTGCTTTCAGTTTAAAGATTACATCCACGATACGAATGATGAAGGAGGAATTGATTAGGATGAAATGAGGTGATACATCGCCACTCTCAAAGCCAGGAGACCTCCTCCTAGGCCACAATTCCAACAACTACAACAGCAGCCACAGCAACAACCACAACAACAACAACAGCCTCAGCAGGCCCAACCAGAACAGCCCAACATGGGCATAATCCAGAATCCATTGCCGGAGCACCAACAGCCCAATCATCAGGTCAACCCCATCTCCTCCTTTCTGGAAGTCGGGAGAGAGCAAGATTGGCATTCGGAAAGCACCTCCATCTTAGCTACTGCCGACCCTATCATCAGGCTACCCCCTCGCCTTGCCCGGGTAGCACCCCTCTCTCATCAACCCGCGTCACCACTTATAATACGGCCTTCGTTGTTTTCACAACCGTCACGCCCTCTCATCCGCGCCCTTCCCACTAACTCACCCATGACCTGTCAGCCATCCACCTCCGCCATACCCTCACCCCCTCTCATTCTCTCTCATCCCTCTATTTCGCCATCTACCCCCGCTACCCCTGTGCCTTCCAAACCACTCATTATCCGTCGTCCGTATGAGGCCCTGCCTACCTCTACCATACCTCCACTAATGCCTTCAAAACCCCTCATCATCCGCCACCCGTCTCAGGCCTCATCCGCGTCCACTTTACCTCCACCTTCTAAGCCTCTTATCCTCCACGACCCACATGAGATCCCCTCTACTTCCACTGTGCCTCCACCTAGCAAACCCCTCATTAGAGTCCCCGCTCCCATTGCTTCGCCAACCATCCCTCTACCACTCCCCCTCAAACCTTTGCTTAAACCCACACCTAATCCCGTTGAGGTGCAAAAATCGCAAGCAATGGTGCTCCGGAGTAGAAGGATTTTCCATAGGGTTTTCCCTCAGAATAGTCAGAACCCCGAACAGTCTCAACCAGAAAAGGACGGAGAGCAGCCAGAAAAGTCCATCCCTGGAACACAGTATGATT
The DNA here is from genome assembly GCA_022559845.1 of Amorphophallus konjac. Classification (NCBI taxonomy): domain Eukaryota; kingdom Viridiplantae; phylum Streptophyta; class Magnoliopsida; order Alismatales; family Araceae; genus Amorphophallus; species Amorphophallus konjac. The sequence continues at coordinate 45,142,044 of CM040127.1, read as the reverse complement.
TGTTAAAACACCTGGATAAGACGTCCGCTCGGATCTCCATCCTCGAGCTCCTTCAAAGGTCCACGTCCCATCAGGCGGCCTTAATGAAATATCTTCAAAAGGTCATGGTGAATGAAGACCTCCATGTAGAGAAGATTTCAGCCGTCCTGACACCAACAGACACACAACCGGCCATCATGTTCCACAACTACGAGCTCTCTCCCAAGGAAGCTCGGAAATATGCGTTGTGCATTTCAATAAAAATTAATGGGGTATCCATAAACACGTGCCTTGTAGACACGGGTGCGTCCATAAATGTGATCTCCATGAGCACCCTTCAGTTGTGTGGGGTCGACGAGGAACAGATAAGACCTTCTTCGATCACAGTCACAGCTTATGACAATAGCAAAAGGCCGCCACAAGGGATGATTATCCTGAGGGCAGAGCTAGACCCTATGTCAATCTCCACGGAATTCTATGTCCTCGACATGGATCCCACATTCAAGGCCATACTAGGTCGCCCCTACATTGAAGCTTTGGATGTCGTGCCTTCCACCAACCATTAGTGCTTAAAGTTTCCTTACAATATGAGAATTATTAAAGTGGTCAGTACACCTGTCCTTCACACGGTGGATGCTATCAACACCTCTCTGCCCTCTGTTTAGCCGTCTCATCGGCCCATATTGTCACTGCTGGATGTGCGTGATTCATCTCACATTTCGCTAGCACCAAAGAAGCCGATCAAGGTGATAACGCCATGTCTCCCTTTTCATTCCAAAGGATGGGAGATTATGAGGAATATCGAATATCAACAGGGCAAAGGACTAGGCGCGCAACTACAAGGTAGGCTGAAACTGCCAAAGGAGATGAGGTCGAGCCGCAGGTTTGGCCTGGGCTTCAAAGGACCACTCGAGGCGGATTGGAGGCCCCTCACATGGACCCTATCAAATCACTTCAACAAAGGACCCGTTATTCAGATGGGGGATTACCCGCAAGAAGTACATGGGGGATCACATGATGTATATTCGGCTGAAAAATATCCGATGGTCACCAAAAGAGGCAAGATCAAAGATCCAGAAGGCGAATGGGACAAGTGGTTTGATATACGATATATTTTCGTTGCACTAGAAAGGATGTTCTTGCCTCCACAGCTTGAAGGACCGCCATTGATCTCCGAAATACCAGAGAATATCACTACTGTTGCCAAGGTTCCAAACTATCCTCGTCCTCGCCAGAAGGACCCTGTCACCAGCGGATCTTCATCCGCCATCACCATCACCACTGACGACTCATTAGCCATCATCTTCTCCATTCACTCGTCACAACCTTTGTTGCTGTCGTCTTCCTGGGTCAGACGGTTGTCTGATGATCTTCCCAGATCCCCTTGTCTACTTACATACTTGCGCGGGCTTCTCGACCTACGTCGGGTCTTCAATCATGATCTGCTCCATGAGTCTCCCAACCCCTTAGCCATCACCACTTTTCTCTCTCCTCCGATTTCTTTTCATTATTTTGTCATCAAAAATGAAAACGAAAAAAAACGTCAATTTTTAAACTCCTCAACAACATATCATTGTTGAGGAAATCTCCTACATCTCCCACGAGTGCGTCCCGCCCTGCGGGCCACCCATCCAAGGTCCTGTGGGCAATCTTTTCTACCCCTCCTTCGAGGGGACTTTCCCTGTACATTCTTCGGCGTCTTCTTTAGCTTCTTCTTCGTCCGTAGGACAACCCAGTCAACCTAAGAATAATGAGTCAAGGGTAGTATCCACAAAGAAATCCAAGGGTAAGCAAATCCCTCGTCGATTCCTTCTGGATTTAGCCACCAGATGTCATGCCCTTCTTGCCATCCCTCAGTTGCTAGAAAAATCCATTCAACTACCGGAGATAGAATGTGAGGATAATTGTGTGATTGATGAAGGATATGGGGTTTATGAAATCACCGATGAAGAATACCCTATTGAAGAAGGGGATAAAGAATATGAGGATGCGGCTGGCGCATATGCTAGTGGAATAAGGAGATTCGATGAGCCGTCAGCCGCCGTAGAAGAGTCCACCAAAGAAGTCAACTTGGGAACTGAGGAAGACCCTAGGATCATCCTCATAAGCGATAATCTACCACCATCTGAAGAAGAGGCATTAATTGAGGTTCTCAAAGAGTATAGGGACACGTTTGCATGGAGCTACGAGGATATGTCGGGTCTGGATTCCACCTTGGTCGAACACCATTTGATATTAAAACCAAGTTATGTCTCGGTAAAATAAAGGTTAAGGCATTTCCACCCTCAGATGGCTTTAAAAATGAAAGAAGAGGTCGACAAGCTCCACAAAGCCAGGTTCATTAGAGTCGTCATTTATCCTCAGTGGGTGGCGAATATTGTCCCGGTCATGAAGAAGGATGGAAAAGTTAGGATTTGCATCGACTTCCGGGACCTTAACCGCGCATGTCCAAAGGATGATTTTCCCTTACCTCACATTGATGTGTTAATCGATAACACAGCAGGTTATGAGACCCTCTCATTCATGGATAGATTTTCGGGATATAATCAAATTCGTTTGGCAGAAGAGGATCAGGAGAAGACGTCATTCACTACACCATGGGGAACATATTGTTACGTGGTCATGCCGTTTGGGTTAAAGAATGCTGGAGCTACTTACCAAAGAGCTATGATGGCCATATTTCATGACATGATGCATATATATCTGGAGGTGTATGTGGATGATTTATTGGTGACATCAAGAACCATGGTGGAACATCCGAAAGTTTTGGCTAAGGTGTTGTAAAGATCAAGGGAGTTCCAATTGAAAATGAACCCGAAGAAGTGTGTGTTTGGTGTATCATCGGGTAAATTACTGGGTTTCATTGTGAGTAAAAGGGGGATCGAGATAGATCCCAATAAAGGTAAGGCCATGAGGGACATGCCGCCTCCCAAAAATTTGAGGGAAGTTCGAGATTTAATTGGGAGGTTACAATTCATTCGTCGATTTGTGTCTCAGCACTCACAAAGGTGTAGACCTTTCTACGAGTTGACCAAGCTGGGAGTAGAATTCCACTGGGATTCTAAATGCCAGAAAACTTTTGAAGGATTAAAGGAATACCTGACTAGTCCACCCGTTCTCATTCCACCCAAACCAGAAAAACCTCTGATTCTTTACATCTCAGTCTTGGATGACTCCGTGGGAGTCGTCCTCGCACAAGCCGATGAAGAAGTCAATGAACGGATAACCTACTACCTGTCCAAACTCCTCAACCACTATGAGCAGAAGTACACCGCCATGGAGAAAACCTGTGCTGCCCTCGTTTGGGTAGTGCAGAAATTGAAGCATTACTTTCTGGCTCATGAAGTCCATTTGATTGCTCGCATGAACCCTATCAAGTTCCATCTGGAGAAATCCGTCCTTACTAATAGGCTAGCACGCTGGCAGAGTTTCTTATCCCAATTCGACATCACCTACATCCAGCAAAAGGTGATTAAAGGCTATGCTATAGTCGAGCATCTCGCTCACCATCCTCTCCCCAAGTTCGATCATATCCAATTGGAGTTTCCAGATGAGGAACTAATGTCCATCACCCAATCCGATGAGCCAATGTGGACGTTATATTTTGATGGAGCTCTGAATTCCCAAGGGAAGGGTATTGGCATTGTCCTTCTAACGTCCGAAGGCGTTACCATCCCAGAGGCATTTCACCTCGCATTTCCAGTCACCAACAACATTGCTGAGTATGAGGCTCTTCTAGCTGGTCTAGAATTGGCCCATTCCTTCTATATCACCGAATTAAGAGTCGTGGGCGATAGTCAACTTGTCCTCCGCCAGGTGCTTACCAAATATCACACCCTTGATCCTAAACTCAAGCCTTATCAGGAGTTGGTCTCCGCCTATGCCAAATTATTCACCAAACTGATCTTTGACCATGTCCCTCGCGAACAAAATATTCTGTCCGATTCCCTCGTCTCCTTGGCCTCATCTTTCAGATTCCCTCTAGGTGTATGGTTTGAATCCATCACCCTCTACAAGCGTCTTGTCCCTGCCGTTCAAGACCCGTACCTCCTAAGAATCAAAGAAAGAGTCTTACGGAAGGTCCAGGAAGGAGAAATTCTCGAGAAAAGGGAGATCATGTTGGCAGAAGTTGAAGAAGAACTGGCTGACGAGGAGAAACCATGGTTCTATGAAATTGTCGAGTATTGTAAAGATAAGTCTTACCCTAAAGGAGCCACCATAGAAGATAAGAAATTCATAAGAAGGGTGGCCCAGAAATACACATTAGTTGGAGGTCTACTGTACAGGAGAAGCCTTACGGATGTTCTATTAAGAGGTCTTGATGACGATGAGGTCTGGAAATGTGTAGAGGAAGCACACTCAGGTGTATGCGGTGGCCATGTAAATAGCCAAATGCTCGCCAAGAAGATTATTCGGCAAGACTTTTATTGGCCCACCATGGAAGAGGATTGTGCTGTTTATGTCCGTAGGTGTGTTAAGTGCCAGCTTCACACCGACAAGATTCATTCACCATCTTCCTCACTTCATCCAGTATCCTCCCTATGGCCTTTCTCCATGTGGACATTCGACATCATTGGTCCCCTAGGTGATCCTAACTCCCTCACCAAGTAGAAATCTTTCATCCTCACTACAACGAAGTACTTCACCAAATGGGCCGAAGCTGAAGCTTACACGAAAATCAAGGCATCAACAGTCTGCAAGTTCATCATGAAGAACATCCTCACCAGGTTCGGTGTCCCAAGCACAATCGTCCCCGACAATGGGTCACAGTTCATTTCTCAGGATCTTCAAGACCTCTACAAAAGGTACGCAATCGCATTGCATCATTCATCACCTTATTACCCACAAGGTAATGGCCAAGCAGAGGCCACCAACAAGACGTTGATCAAAATCATAAAGAAAACCTGCGAGTCTAGTAAGTTCTCAGACTGGCCAGAGAAGCTTATTGAAGCTCTATGGACCTATCACACTTCAATCCGTACCCCCACCGGGCAGACTCCGTTTGCCCTTACTTATGGGATGGAAGCGGTAGTCCCATACGAGACTCTGATACCTTCTCCAAGGGTACAATTGGATAATGAATTTCCCCTCGACGAACGTCATAATTCACTCCTTACCCAGTTGGAACTCTTAGATGAAAAGCGGCTGGCCGCTGCTGAGTATGCACGTGTTTATCAAAATAGACTCGCTCGCTTTTACCAAAAGAAGGTCGTTCATAGAAAATTCAAAATCGGTGAGATGGTTGTCAAAAGAATTTTTGTCAAACCCGGAGGGCCGCGTTCTAAGCTCCAACCCAATTGGGAAGGACCGTTTGTGATTCAAGCCATGTACCCCGGCAACGCCTACAAGCTAGTCAATGTCGAAGGGACCAAATTATCCCACCCTTAGAATGGACTTTATCTTAAGAAATACTACCCTTAGATAGCCGTAACAACTAGCATGGTACGAGGACCAGTGAGATGAAATTCACTCTTCGATCTTTACAGTCTAACTCAGGGTTAACCCCCGCTCACCCCTATACCTCACTTTTGAGATCGAATGGAACGGAACCTGAGGGGAGTCTCAAAAAAAAAGAGAAAAAAGAGGAAAAAGAACCGATGCTTGGTGTCCATCATGCAGTCAAGTCTTTGCATCTATCCTTCATGTAGGTTAGGACCCATTGAGGTCGGTAGGTCTCGGGTCTTGATCTGCCAGAACCATGGAGACTCATGTCCGGTCATGTCGGATTATGCCCATTAAAAGAAGGCAACGCACACACGCAGCTATTTTAGCAAGAAAATTGGTACTTTTGCTCATCGTGGGGCTGTGCTCGAAGGTCTCCAAGAAAGTTGTAATCTTTGTTCTCTCCTTTCTCGACCCAATGAGACAGTCGGCGCCCTTAAAACGCTGAGCATAAGGGAACCGAAACGCAATACCCCGAAGACGAGAGTAGGATTCATCTCCTTGAACCCGAGTTAGAGCACGAGAAGAGGCCAGTGTCCCCACAGACATACAAAAGGGATTCCCACATCAAATTCTCATACATCTCTCAAAAAAAGGGTAAAGAGAAAAATCAAAGTCAAAAGCCTGGTCGTGACCGTGCCTGATTTCGACAAACGAAATCCCCCAAACAAAGGAAATTCCACAAAGGGGTAACGTAAGTCTGTTCGAGGATTGGTCCGAAGTCGCTCAAAAGGGAAAGGTCGAGTAGGTCCCGATTAGCTCGTCGGGTTAACGGTTTTGCCGGTCCTCTCGGAAGGTTTATCCCACCATACTCTTCTTTCTCCCCTCAAAGATGAAAGCTCAATGGAATGCCCGAGAGGCGCGCCCCGCTAAGGCAAACGACCCCATTTTTTACAAAACACACATATTTGTCTACTTCGAAGAGCAAAAGCCGTCACTACGAAGGAGTCTTGGTGTTTCTGGCCGGTCAAGACCTCTATCTACCACTTTGATGGCTTCTTACTTCAACCTCGGGCTTAGGTCAATGCAAGTGCGTCACTAATAGGCGCGACGGCGTCTGATTCCGGGTCAGCGTCGCGCGGTTGACCGTTAGGGTTCCAGGGTGTTCCATCCTATACCATCTAGAGTTGTGAGGAAATAGACTCGGGTCGGGTAAATCTCTTACCTCGAACACTCTTTCGGTGTGTCCTTGTGGTCGGAAGCAATTGGGAGCCTAAGCATGGCATGACGATTTTGTCATCAGGTTAAGTCTTAACCGGCAGGATTATCACTTGAGAAGTCTAGGGGCCCAAATCAACGTAGATGTGCACGCAAGATACCTGAGAGGTTAGTAAGAAAACCTGTCTTAATATAGGTCAGGTGCCATAAGGATGGTTGCCGGGCATTAGTTACAAAAATGTACAAAAAATGGTAGTGATTGTAATTAAGAGGCCCCCGGAGGGCTCCGTCGAGTAAGTCCAAGCGGGAATTCTCTTGGAGCACGTTAACCCTGCTTTGGGCTACTTAAGGACGATCTAAACACCCCTGGTCCAAGAACCATGTCAGTTGTAATAACAAGTGTCTTTCAAAAAAAATAAAAATTAAACAAAATTAAACAAAATTTCAAAAAAAATTCAAATAAAATCAAAAAAAAAGTAAACAACACAAAAAATGCATCCGGGTGATCTCATTTGTGTGCTACATTTTTACGTTCTGTTCCCATTTGTGTGTCTGTGTGTTACATTCATCATCTTTGCTCTTGCCTTAATTAATAAAGGCTTGGCCTCTTGACTCGTTATCAAGGCTAGTCTCAAAATAATCACCCACTCTTGAGCAAGGGGCCAAGTCAGAACGGAAAAACTGACTTGTTTCATTAAGCAATGTGTACATGATTGAAAAGTAGGAATGAAGGCAGAAGACATGAAACTAAACATTCCTTCCTTTATTTCCTTCTAGAAATTGTACATTAAGTCCCGTCCCCTCTCTCTGTGTTACCCCTTTCTCCACTCTCCAGGCAAAGAACCCTGAAGGGTGTTGCTAAACCATGCGAGGCGGTGCCTCTGCTGCTCTGTACCCCTCTTCCCGTCTCCGCTCCCCGTCGATCGACAGAGGCAGTAAAGAAGTTACTAACACGAAAGCCACGCTCTCGTGCTCTTCGGTAGCGCTCTTCACCATCTCTCGGCCATTGTTCAGCAAGACCGAGGCTGGTTCGGAGTTCAAACAGTTGGACCTCCATAGCTCTACGCTCCTCCCTCTCAGTCAATTTGTCAGCTCTCCGTCTTTCGGTGTCTCTTTCCCTTTCCGTGCGTTCTCTCTCGCGGTCCTCCCTCTCCAGCTGAAGGGTAATCCTCAGCTCCACGGCGTCCCGAGAAAAGCCATCGTCTGAACGATGCCGCAACTCTTCCTCCAGTTCCGCTATTCTGGCTTCCCCTTGCGCCGTGCGAGCAAGTGCATCTTGCATCTCTTTCGTCTGCCATAACTATCATCTCAGATATGTGGAGGCACGAATAAGTGAAATTCAATGGTGAAACTCTCACCTGTGTGGAAAGCATTCATTATGTCTCCGCGGCTCGCTGCGTAGTATGAGCAAGTTGCTCATGAAGCAAATCAAGTTCGGAAGTGGGGATCCACAAACTGGAAGAGACACCATCCGCCCCCATTGCTGAGGAAGCCGCATCAAGCTGGGCGCGCTACAACACACATATGGTGACACAGAGGACCTAACGTCAGAAATCTCGATCTATGATCGTGTGTATGTAGGCTTACCGAAGAACTCAAGACGGCGCGAGTATCATGTAATTGCCGTTCCGTGCTTACCAGGCGAACTTGCAGGTTTGCTATCATAGTGTCGCGAACATCCTGTGACCAGGACATAGGTTAACATAATATATATATATATATATATATATATATATATATATATAATAAAAAATAATAATGTTGTTCACCTCCACGGTCCCTTCAGGATGGAGTCGCTCTGCATACATCGCCTTATAGAGGCGCATATAATCCTCGCTGTCTTGAGCATGTGACTCCATGGGAGTGCCACCTCATCGCCAATCCTCGTATTGCTCAGGAAACCGCACTCTCCAATCAACGGAGGTCGCCGGCCCACGCGTCTTCCTCCCGACACGTGGTGTGGTAGTCATGTCCACCCATTCTTGGACAAGTCCTAGAGTCCTCATGGCCAATCGTAGCCGAAGTGGCTCGATTTCGTTCAAACAGTGCATCCAGAGGTCGCGTCCGAACCGGATAGGACTCATTATGACCTAGGGCTGATCGGCGTCAGTCATGCCCGCATAAGGCCTCCAGATCACCTAAGTCAGGCAAATCTTTCTAGTTACGAGAAGGACAAAACAACACAAAAGTAAAATGGATGGCGATTGATAACCACCATTGCTGCAGGGAACTCTTGCAACTCGCGTATTATCACCATCAGCTGGTAGGACATAGGGGCCGGGCTCATGATGGGCTACCACCGCCTCGCCAACGGCACTGCCATCGGGCGCCAATGATGGGCCTTTCACATTGGAAGGTAATAATAGCTTCACAACTGCCTTGTCATGTGTTATGAACATCATCAAAGAAAGAGATATAGCTGAAGCTAATAGAGAAGCCGGGTACCTGGATGAACGGCGTGAAATCACTCACTGTTACCTCTCGATTTGCTCTTTCAGACAGATCCGTAAATAGATGCGTCAGCATGGCTGCCCCCCAGGCGTATCGTCCCACTTTCTCAGGGTCTACCAGGAATTCTAAGAAGCGGCAATGAATGATGTCTCCTTTCGAGCCCAGCGACAATTTTCCCAACAGGAAGAAAATGAATCTCCTCAAATCCATGTTGGCCCTCTCCTAATTGCTCACATTTACGCAGTAGACGGCGCGGCATCCTCTTTCCGTTCTCTCCATAAACTCTTCCGAGGACTCGTCATTACGAGGACGAACATCAGTAAGCCCCAGTGTCTCCATGATAGGCGTCTTGGCTATGGACATGTTCTTGCGATCATCTAGGTCCACCCCTAGTAACCTCTGGGAAGCCTCTCTGTAGTCGGAGTACGTGATACCGGTCAGTGCCTCGCCATCCACTTTCAGGTCTGTAATTCGGACCACATCTTCCAGGCTGGGCACCATGTGCCCCCAAGGCATCAGGAAAGCACGGCTCATTGGATCCCACCTTTCACGCAATGCTTGGATGAGAGAGAGGTCGAGCCTGATTGGCTCGATCCGAAGAAAGACTCCAAGCCCCGTCACGTCTAGCTTGGCCTTCTGAAAATCCGAGAGACCCCGGTATGCGACCACTACCAACTCCCATGGAATGTGTGATTTCATCACACCCTGTGCATACACAAGGAGAGGTTTTATTAGAAGGGAGGAAGAAAGACTTGAAGAAGAGACGAGCAAGCTTAGCTTACAAGTTGCAATTGGGTCCTTTCATTGAGGTGCCCTTCAAGCTCCGAGAGTCTCCGAGAGCTGCTACCACTGGACCTGCTTCTCTTTGAAGAATGGAAAGATTCGGCCTCCATCCCAAGTCTTAGAACTCTTAGCTCTTCCGTAATGTGGAAGCCCCTACTCTTCAACATGGCTTTCGATGTCCCTGGAAGAACAAAGAGGGGAGGTATTTATGGGAATGGGAGAAGTGCGAGCTAGGACAGCCTCCATTGATAATCCCCCTCATGCTAGGGCACCTTCCTTGCGGTCCCATGTGTCACTTCGCCGCTCGCACAGGAAAGCTGATTGAGTGGGGCGACACGACGACTCAGAAATGACCCATCAAGTCCGAATGGATGCAATAGGGAATAGGAGAAGGCTGTCGTTATTGACTTCGATGGCAGATTCTCGTGGAAAGAGGGGCATGGCAAAGCACGAGTCTCTGTTTCGCGGCTAGGCCTTGTCGAGCACGTCACATAGAAACGGCAAAAGAGAAGAAGCGTAGGAAGGAAGGAACGCTTAAGAGGACAAATGAGCAACAGGGACATAAATCACTCCATTCATAGGTCTACATAAGTTGTCATGAACACTACAGTCATGAACATCACAAAAGGGAAGGTGGGACCACCAACCCGCTAATTCTTCCCATCATACTCACGCTCATCCCTCTGCTCCCCCCTAAGGTTAGGGTCCCTCAGGGGCATTCTGGAGCCCCGTGCAGCAGCACTCGCCTCGCCTCGCCTCGTGGCGCTTGCTCAGCAGCGGCGACCCGCTGATGCTCCCCTGGCGTAGCAAAGAAGCCACCCATATGGAGCTGGCCGGACTGGCGGAGTCGCTCCCTGAATTCTCGTGCCCTCTCATAATTTTTCTCCATGGTCTCTAGCCTCTGTCCCATAGCTCGAAGGCCTAGCTGGAGCTCCCTCACCTGGACCTCCATGGCTCTTCTGCCCTCTCTCTCCTTCTCCCTCTCTAGCCTTTCTCTTTCCGCCTCTCTCTTGGCCACCTGGAGGAACACCCTCAACTCTAGGATGTCCGGATGTGGCCTCTCCTCATTGTGACGCCGCAGCTCCGCTACAGTCGCTACCCTGGCATCACGCTCCTCTTCAGCCCGAGCCACGCAAGCCACTGCACCAGCATGTTGCTCTCGGAGGGAGGCAATCTCAAGAAAAGGGGCCGAGGAGCTGGAAGACGCGCCGCCAGCCAATCCTACCATCACTGCCTGCTGGGCACGCTGGAACAAACAAACAATGGCCATCGGCTAAGCTCCAAATTTAAATAAAAAAATGCAACACTTAACTTACCAGGATCGTCAGTTCCTGTTGGGTGACGGTCAGCTGCCGCCTAGCCTCTGCTAGTTGGACACGCAAGCCGTTGATGACGCGCACATCCCCAGATTGGAGAGGTCCCACATGACTCTCTCTCCGCTGCCGCAAGAAGTCGGCGCTGTCCTGCACCAGTACGCTCCCTTGCTGTCCAGGGAGACGTATGCGCCAGTCCTCGAGGTTCGCCTTACCGTGACTCTCCTTCCTGACACGGCTCGGCTCATCCGCGCTCGCCCATTCATCGGCCAAGCCTGGGGTCCTTGCCATGCCCTACATCAAGAAAGGAGGGTCTTACGTCAAACAACGAGAACGCGTCTCCTGTCAAGGACGCGTCCATCATTTGAGTGCAACACTCGCCGAACCCTTTTACTCTCTCGCATAGCTCGCTCCAAACTCAAAATGGATCAAAGAGGAGAAGATCGAAGGACATACCGGGCCGTGTTCACCTCCCCCTGTGCCATCGGGCCCCTCGAGTCCCTCAAGTGCCCGAAGGGGCCCTTCCTCTTCCATGGACGCCTCTCCGTGCTCTTGCGAGTCCCTCCTCGGGCAAGGAGTTCCTCCCCCCTCACTCCCTTCACCACGATTTGGCCCATTAAACTCCATCGATCGAGAGTGGAAGAAGACGAAGATAGGCGAGTAAATCTCGACGGGAGGCGGGCTCGTTTGTGGGCAAGGCACGGAAGAAGAAGGGCCGTCTGGCGCTTTAAATTTGAATTTTAAAGTTAAGACGCGTCCTCGCCCCTAGACGCGCCCAAAAAAGAGAAAAAAGAAACATGATCCCTCCGTGCAAGGCGTAATTTCATACTTTTCCAGGTAGGGTCTCGTAAAACGTGCCTCGAAAGAACAGGTGCAAGAAAAGAAGCGTGGGAAAGGGAAAGTGCACACAATAGAAGGAACCATTTCATTTCACATAAGCAAATAGTCAGTTGTACATCATAAGTGAAGAGGGTGGGGTGTACAAGCAATTCTCTAACTCTCGCTACCACCCTCCTGATCATCTCTCGCCTCCCTCCTCTGACGGGATCCCTAGGGGGCCTCTGCGAACTCTGAGAGGCGGTGCTCGCCTCGCCCTGTGGTGCCACGCCAGCCTCGAAGGCGCGACGACGCTCCTCGGCCGAAGAAACCAGGAAGCTACCCATGGAGAAGGAACCAGACTGACGAAGTCACGTCCCGCGCTCCTTCGCCCTCTGATACCGCTCCTCACTCTCCCGAAGCCTCCCCTCCGCTGTGCCGAGGCTCAGTCGGAGCTCCATCATCTGGGCCTCCAGAGCCCTCCTCTCGTCCCAATCTCGCTGTCGCTCCGCCCTCCTGTCCTCCCTCTCTCTCTCTCTGTCCCTCTCTCTCTCCAGAGCCCTCCTCTCATCCCAATCTCGCTGTCGCTTCGCCCTCATGTCCTCCCTCTCCCTCTCTCATCGCCTCTCTCCTCGATAGCTCGAGGGGAACCCGTAGCTCCAGCACGTCGCGAGGAAGCTCCTCAGCCTCCCGCCATCGCTCCTCCTCTAGCTCCGCTATCCGGGCGTCACGCACTGCCGCCCAGGCGTCGAGCTCCTGCTCGGCACGGACTGCACGAGCCAAGGCATCCAGGATCTCCGCCACCTGTCAAAGCCCGCATGAACAGTAAAAGATCGGTGAAGGAAGGAGAGCAACTGGAAGGAGAGTCGGGGTCAAGCAAGCACTCACTCAAGCCGCGCGGTCACGCTCGGCCTCCTCGGCTCGAGCCACCGCATGCGCCAGCTGCTCCTGGAGGGAAGAGACCTTCGGAGGAGGGTCCCACGAACTAGAACTCGCTCCGCCAGTCATCCTGGCTGCCGCTGCTTGATGAGCACGCTGAAACACAAGAGCAAACGACAGTCAGAGGCTAAGCATCGAAAAATCCAGGTAAAAAAAATGCATAATACATTGCATAGACTCACCAAGATCTCCAACTCCTGCCGGATGGCCGCCAACTGCTGCCTGACGTCCGCAAGCTGGGCCCGCAGGTCGGTAATAATGTTATCACGAGCATCCTACATTTATGCACATAAGTTAGTGTCACATGCATATACATATAGAGAAGGAAAAATCTTCATCTCACACTTACCCCTACCGCCACACCGAGGTAGAGACGCTCCGCGTACGTAGCCCGGTACTGTCACAGGTAGTCGGTGCTGTCCTGTACGTGGGACACCATCGGGACGCCACCCTACTACCAGTCTAGGTACTGTGCAGGGAAGCGCGTACGCCAGTCAACAATCTTCGCCTTGCCCCGGGTCTTTCGCCTGACACGGCCCGGCTCATCAACGTCAACCCAGTCCTGGGCTAGCCCCAATGTCCTCATGACCAGCCTAAGCCGCATCGGCTCGATCTCGTTCAGGTAATGGACCCACACGTCCCGCCCGAAACGAGGATGACCCGTTACTACCCAAGGCTGGCCAGCATCGGCCATGCCCAGGTAGGGCCTCCACACCACCTGCATCGCCATACATGCATCATATTAGTTGCCATTTTACTCAATTGAGTCACATGCATAAAAATAAAAAAATCATACGCATCATACCATAGCCTCAGGGCACTCGGTCAGCTCACGTCGAAGCGACGCCATCTGGTAGCCATGCGGTGCCCCAACCATGACCGGCCTCCACCGCTGTGCCAGGGGCACGGCTCTCCTGTTCCCCTGCCTGGCTCTTCCCATCGGGAAGTAGTAGTAACTCCACACCTGCAACCATCATACATCATTAGTACAAGTAATGGCATAACTACGATAAAATGCATAAACAAAATGTTTACCTGGAGAAAAGGTGCGAAGCCACTAACTGTCGTCTCCCTCTCTGTACTCTGAGAGAGATCAGCGATCAAGTGGGCGAGTAGAGCTGCTCCCCACGCGTAGTCCCCAACTCGATCCAGGTCCGCTAAGATCCCGAGGAAGCGGCAATGGATGCCGTCCCCCTTCGTCCCAAACAGAAGGCGGCCCAGTAAGAAGAAGAGGAACCTCCGGAGGTCCGGGTCCGCCAGCTCCCGCTTGCTCGGGTCCTGAGTAAAAGCCGCCCGAGCATCTCCCTCCAGACGCGCTAGGAACTCTGCTCCACTCTCACTAACCCGCTGCTGCGGGTCCTCGAATCCGAGCGCCTCCATGATATCCACTCGGCCAACCACCCTGCTATCTCTGTCGGTCGCGCTCGTCTCCAGCCACAGCAGGTCCAGGGCGCTCTCTCTGTAGTCGGGGTAGGTGTCCCCGCTGACCGCCTCTCCATCCACTCGTAGCCCAGTGATCCGAGCTACGTCCTCCAGTGTCGGCACCATATGCCCCCAGGGCATCAGGAACGCTCGACTAGGCATGTGCCACCGCTCCCTCAGCGCCTGGATAAGGGGAAGGTCAAGCCGGAAGGGCTCCTCAGGAACGCCCCGAATCCCATGGCATCCACCCGCGCCCTCTGGAAGTCTGGTAACCCTCGGTACGCTGCTACCACCAGAGACTAGCTGATCCGGCTCTTCATCACGCCCTGCACACCACAAAACACAAAAAGAAGGAACACATCAGAGTCATGAATAATAAACAACACACTGAACATAATATTTTATTTAGTTATTTTTTATTTATTTTCAAAAAAAAAAATTTAAGGCGTCCAACTTCTTGGACGCCTTCTTCTTATTTATTATTTTCTATAAAAAAATCATTTTTTCACCCTTTTAAAAATATAATAAATTTTATTTTTTGAAGGCGTCTGAGCAATTAGACACCTCTTTATTTTTAATATATACATGATAATATATATATATATATATAATTATTGGAGGCGTCCAACTGCCTGGACGCCTCCATATATTTTCCTTTAATTAATCACATAAATAACCCCACAAAAATAATAAATAAAATAAAATAAAAAAAATGGGCTTGG
This sequence comes from Amorphophallus konjac, assembly GCA_022559845.1. Lineage (NCBI taxonomy): Eukaryota > Viridiplantae > Streptophyta > Magnoliopsida > Alismatales > Araceae > Amorphophallus > Amorphophallus konjac. The sequence continues at coordinate 45,127,019 of CM040127.1, read as the reverse complement.
AGGGTTCTCAGGCCCGCCTCTCTCCTAAACACCGTCTCTCGTCTTATTTTACGCTTAAAATCACACAATAATACAACAAAGTGAAATTTTAAGGGGCTTACCGGGTCGTGCTCATCCTCTCGTGCGTCCTCGGGCCCCTCCAAGGCCAAAGGAACCTCCTCCTCCTCCACGGCGACCGCCTCAGCCTGATCCCGCGTTCTCCGCGGACGACGGGCAAGCCACTTCCGCTTCTCACCTCCCTGACTCGCTTCACCACGCTCCATAGGCTCAGATTAAGGGCAGAAGGGTCGAAGAATGTGAGAAGAGCCAGAGAGGAGAGAGGAAGAGAGCGAGAGTGTGAGAGGCCGCATGGGCGGCCTCTCTTATATTTGAAATCGCACTTTTTGGACGCGCCCAGGCGCCTGGACGCGTCCATAAAATATATATATTTTTAAAAAAAAATAAACGCGTCCAAGCGCCTAGACGCTTTCAAAAAAAATTTAATTAATAAATAAAATAAAAAAAGGGACGAAGAAGAAGCATTAGATAAAAATAATTTTTTGAAATTACTTAAAACCGTCCACTAACCTGGACGCGTTTAAAAAAAAGGAAAGAAAGAAAAATAATAATAATAATATATATATATTAATAATAAAGCGTCCACCTTTGTGGACGCATCAAAAGATAAAAAAAATGAAAACATACAAAATAGAAATAATAAAAAGATGAAAAGCTAAAAATATGAGCTTCGCACATTTCCCAATTCTAGATTTTATTCCATTAGAAAGCAGAGTGAGTTACATTAGAGGCTTAGGCGCTTTAGACCTTAACTTCCCCAGTTCGGTTACATAAGTCCTCCATAGCTCGCATTCTTCCTCCCCATGCGCTAATGCCTTTCCCGTAACACTTATCTTCCAGGGTGCTTTAATGGCCTTCGCTTCCTTCATATCCGCTTCCGTGCCCAACTCCCTCTTCTTCAAAGGAATGATGTCGGTTAGCAGTGGGAACGAGTGGCGTGGAATGCCGATTTGGATGCAGCACCGATGTGCGTTATAAAGAACAAACTCCGCCGCGCCGATCAATTGGAGTTCAGCTCCGGGAGAAGACCTCGTGTGGAGTTCGCGTGAGAGTAGGCATGCCGGTGCACAAGTGAAAAAGCTTTACGTCATGGTTCTGAAGTGAGATCGCCAGTCTTCACGTTTCCTCAGCCACGGAACACGGTTTGCTATGATACCACCAAAGCCTAACACATCGGCTATCTGATAAAGGGGACTTTGTTGGAAGAGCTTCGAAGCAGTTGGCATCCCCTCGCGGTGGTCAAATTTGAAGTGCAAATCAACCAGCAATTCGAAAGAAGTGCGCAACCGAAAGGAGGCTTACCCATGCTGGAGGTAGTAAGCCCACTGTAAAGGTAGGCAAGGACGCGGGTCCCACCCTCTTTCCACTCCAAATCCCGCAGATGTCACTCAATTGGTCCTCCTCCACTATGTTGTCGGTATAAGGGAACAGGAGAGCACCTGCCAAACAGATAGTAAATCCTTTCATGATTCCTTCCAAGTGGTCATCGTCTGGTGACCCCCTCAGGACATCCACGACCCATTCTGCGAGCTTTTACAGATCAATTCCCTTTTGAGTCCGGACCTTTCTCGCAGCACCAGGCGGCATGAAGCTTCCGATGACACTCTCGGAAGTCACCCTTGTCAGCATCCGCATGACCTTTATCCTCCCGCCACTCTTGAATTTCTTCAGTCCGAGCAGAAGTTCCACCTCTTCGAGGAGGATGGTTGCCTAGAAGGTAGGGAAGATGAAAGTGTGGGTCTGGGGATGCCAGATCTCCACCAATACGCCCATAGCCGCCCAGTCCATGCGAATCCTCTCGTAGTGCTTGGCATGAATCGGGAGCCCTTGTAGATGTCACTTCGTGATTATGGCCCTCATGCCGATGGAGATGTTGGAAGTGAGTTTCGAAAGCCACGGCAGCTTGGAAAATTTCCTCGGGCCTGGGAAAAGAGGGTATGGCTGGAAGAGAAAAAGAAAACAAGGAAGGAAAAGAAGTGAAAAGGGAGTTCGCGCGGAAAATGTGAAATAAATCAACTTACCATATGCGACTAGATCATCCCACTCAGATGACCTTCGAAGTCGGAAAGTCGCCTGATCTCGCTGCTAGGCCTGCTCCTCTTCATAAGGCGGGAAGACTCGCCTTCCATCCTGAAACCCTCAGATTTCTTCTCCTCCTCCCCTTAAAGCTTCTAAGCCCACTCCTTGGTGCATTTGGCTAAACTATCATAATGGAGTATTTATAGGAAAGGAGAGACACTAAAGGCCGAAATGCGTCACATTAGTGGTCAGTCGTCAGTGTTTTATCTGGATCTCCTTTGTGCTGTGGTACGATTCTGTTACTTTCTGACATTATTAATCTGTGCAGATTTTACTAACGGACGTCACTGTCCCTCCTTGTGTACCACCGTTCGGTGATTGGTCCCACTATGTCATGCATCATATTATACAATATTTACGCTATTAGAACATGTCAAGGACCTTGCGACCCGAACGAATCTGGGATTTGAGTTCCCCTTCAACAAAAATAGTGATGATTTCAGAAGAATTTGAGTCGTACGGATATGCCGTTAATTTGTGGTAGTGTGGGGACGATGGTTCCGTTCAGTGAGTTGATGCGCGGATAAACGAGCCTCAGCTCAGTGTCGGCTCACCGAACCGGTATCCTGACCCATTCTTAACGAATTGATATTATTATCATTGGCTATTTTCTATTTTAATTTATTGTAAATTTTTTTAAACCCAGCATGTATTCATATAAGACTTTGATTTTATTGCGGAAGATCATTCAAAGTGATTCGATTGTGACAACCACTGTGCTTCAATTCTTACAAATATGAGATATTCTACTCCGAATAAAACACGGAGTTTCCTTGAGACAGCCCTATGCTGCTCTTCCAAAAGAGACCATTGTTTGGATTGACCCTCAGATATTCCTTTGCTTTTTACCATGTTTGACCCACCTTGGCCGCAGCACTTCCACATTGGCTGGTAACCGCTCCCCAAAGGTGAAACCTGCAGGTTTACGACCCAGGTACTTCCACACCGAGAAGTTGGTCTCCTTTATTTTCGTGCCTGAGTGCACATCTCCCCCTCTCTTGTTTGATCTCCGTCCAAGCAATCGTCAAATTTGGAAGACCTTCTTCAAGGTCGCCTTAGCGAAACTACGGGAAAGATTCCAAATAGTAATGTCAAAAGGGTGTCCCATCGCACCTTGGCATCAATTTTTCAGTCCATTCCCACTCCATTTCACTTCACTTCGATATCATTCCATTACGTGTCACTCCCTTGCAAAGCAGACGCCAAGACGGGACAGCTGTAGACACGCTATTCCTGACATCACCTTGAGAAAATCTCATATTACTATATGACGTTCCGCAGTGGCTTTCGTAATTTGAATCGCTTGAGTGCTTCCCATTCTTGGGTCTTCTTTCACCTTTTGAGTGGGTAACGTAACGCTCCTTCGGCATCCGAAAATCATCTCATTACGAAAATCATGCGGCATACGGATGGCATCGCCACCAATCGGATGTATCAGAAGATTCCGAAACCAGAAAAATGTCTGGCGGATGGCTGTCGACGGCCTTTCGCGGAGATCCGGTAGATTTTCTTGGAGGCGTCCAGGTCCCTGGACGCCTCCATCAATGAAAAAAATAAAAAATAAAAAATAAAAAAAATAAAAAAAATAGTTGATGGAGGTGTCCAAGGTGCTGGACGCCTCAGTCTTGAGGCGTCTAGGGGCCTGGACGTCCCCACACTCTGCATCCGGACAATCCCGGCACACCGCTCGATTTGACGTTTCGAAAAAATCCAAATATAAGCACCTCTTGCCAGCTAGACGCGCTGTAATGTCCCGGGTTTTTCGGATCCTCGTTCGTGGGTCTCGGATCTGGTTTCTCGGAGCGTTCGACTCCGTTGTGTCCGAAATTTCGTTTCGGACATCTTTCGTGTTCGGATCGGCGCGATCCGGAGTCGTTTCGGAGGCCCGGAGGCGTTCCGCGACTTTTTCCGCGTGTGTTTTCCGATTCCCGGCGTGGGTTTCGGCTTTCCCTTCGGAACCTCGTTGCGGGTGAACCGGGCCGTTCACCTAGGCGAGTGTGGTACCGTTGCGATCGGTGCGTTCCGAGGATCGCGAGGGTGTGATTTTCTATTTTTTGGGATTTTTTCGAATTCCTGGATTTTCCTATATATTAACCCACCCTCTCTCTCCCCTCTCATTTCTCTCTTCTCTCCCTCTCTCTTCTCACGCTCTCTCCACTCTCCCTCTCTCTCCGGCGGCCGACGGGGCAGAGTACGGGCGAGGCGGGGACGGCTCGGGCGAGGTGCGGGCGAGGATGGATGAGGATCGAGGCGGTGGAGGCATGGTGAAGCTCGGCCGTGGGTTCGTGGAACGGCGAGGCTTCAACGACATTTCCTTCGTGGATCGGCGTCCACGGTGCGCAAAATCTTCGGTGCAGGTAGGGTGATGGACCCCCAGCTCGTGATCTTTCTTTTCCCGCAAGTTTCGTAGGCTACGGTGAGCCGAGCGGGCCAAACGGGGTGATTTGGGCAAAATCCATGTTTTAGGGCTTGTGGGCCGATCTCCCGTTTCATTGCGTTTTAGGCCGATCCGAGGCCATAGATGCATGCTAGGGGCTACTGGGGAGCTTCCCCTATGTTTTCCCCTTCATCCGTGGATGATTGGGGCATGGCGTGGATTTTTGGGTGTTTTCCCGCCGTTCTCGATTTTTCGAAATGATCGCGGTCCACCAGTAACCGCGTTCACTGGTCGCGGTCGTGGGAGAACCGCCTTCATCTTTGTGTTTTGGTCGAGAGTGCTGGCAGCGTCGCGGTCGTGCGATAGACCGCTTTTGTCTGGTCGCGGTCATGAGATGACCGCTACTGTTTGGTCGCGGTCCTTGGGCGACCGCTACCATCAGGCTTGCACGTGGCTGGTCGCGGTCGTGAGGTGACCGTGACAGCATGGTCGCGGTCTCCGGTCGACCGCTACCATATGGTCGCGGTCCCCAGTCGACCACTATCTGGTCGCGGTCACCAGGTGACCACTACCACGTTCTGGTTCCTGTTTGCGCTATTTTGACCCCCGGTCGACCCGGTTGTGACCCAGTGGTTGACTTTAGGTCTCGTGAGTGTCTCGGACACCCCGTGGAGTTCTGTGACCGTGTCTTTGGGTGTCCAGAGATCCCACTTACCTCGTTTTACGTGCCCAAGAGCTTAAGGGTCTAGATGACCTTTTAGCGTTCCGATTGTGTTGTGTTGGTCTCCGGTCGACCCGGTTGTGACCCAGTGGTCGACCTCCGGCCTTGTGAGTATCCCGGACACCCCATGGGTTCTATGTCTGCATTTTTGGGGTGTCGGGAGGGACCGTGTTACCTCGATTAGCGTGCCCATAGGTGTGGTGGGTTCGGGTGACCCCACGTGTTCCGGGTTTTCGTGTTACGCATGATCGAGTCACCGTGCATCGGTGTGTGTGCGGTGGGATCTCCCCCGCATGTCGTGGGTTTTCTTTGGAAGGCGATTCCCATGTGGGCCATGTGCTTGGCCTTGGACTGCGAGTCCAGTTATCCGGCCTGGGGCTAGAGGTTTCCCGCTTGCTACAAGATGGGAAATCGTCGTGGTGGCTTGTGTGCTGCCTTGGGAATCGTGCTTCTGTGTTTTCCGTGTGGCCCGTGTGGGTGGCCTTGGTCCCTTGCGTTCCCTTCCCGAGGGAGTGGTCTTGGCGACTCGTGAGTTGTCCCGGTACTTGTGCTACCGTGGTTTTAGACCTAGAGATTGGACTAGATTGACGGCCTTGTGCTATTGCGTGCAACGGTCTTGACCCCGAGTCTTGTGGCTCAAGTACCATTGGGTGTAGTGCGTCTGGAGGACTGTCCAGAGTCCAGTGGCTTAGCGCCACTTAAGTTTTCTCGACTCTCGCGCAGGGTGCGTGCTTGGCTGAGGACTGCGAGTCCTGTTTCTTCTCCGACTGTGGTCACCGTGCGACGGGGCCGGTACGTGGGGTGGTCCCCATACGTCGTCGGATTCGGACGTTATTTTCCCTTGAGTTGAGAGTCTACTCCTTCAGTGACCCTCCACTAGTCGTAGCCTACCAGTACGCGTGTGCTGGTCGCACCAGGGAGTGGTGTACGGGCTTACCCTTAGAGACGGTTTTTAGACTGGTTTCCGTCGGGCCCCACGTCTTGCAGCTAGAGTCCGGCTGAGGGGAAAACCAGTTAGAGGCCAGACCTGGGACGCATGGTCTGTGTGTGCACACGTGGTTGGGGACAGTGGACGCACGTCGACGGGCGTGACCCCAGCTAGTCACGTGTTTGTGGTTACTTGTACGGTGTCTGCGCCTTTGGTAGGAGCTACCACATCAGGCGGTTCACCTGCGGCGCGGTGTAAGACGTCAGGGGACGCTACAGGCTGTGCTTCTAGTGGGTGGTACTCCTGTCGAGTACGAAGTAACAGACTGTCAGTTTCCGTGACTTTGACCTTCGGGTTTCGGTCGTGTTGACCGTTGAGTTTCGGTTGGTTCGCCGTGACGCGTGTGTTGGTTTTTACGTCATGAGATTAGTGCTAGTGGCTTTACCGAGGTTGGGTCTTATTGTGTGGTACCCGCGATCGGATGGTCGGGGTTGCACCTTGGACAACGTGTCCAGGTCGGCTGTGTCCGGGGGACAGGCCTCTACGGCGTGGTTGCCGTGTGTTCTTACTTCGGTAGGTGGTACTAGCGTGGTTCGGTAGCTTCGACTGCGTGATCGAGGTCTGCCTTCTGGCAGTAGGAGTAGCTGTAGTGCCGAGTTTTTGACCGGCCACCGGTTTGCTGTTCCTGCTGTAATTGTAGCTCTCCTTTCCGCTACCGCCGTTGTTTCCGGTTGGGGTTCCGCGGGATCCCTGCTGAGTCTCTGTTTTGGAGACTCATTCCCTACTTTTCAGGTGTGGCAGTTCTTCCTCGAGGTTCGAGGGTGCGGAGCGGAGGTTCTCAGTTGCCAGCTTGCCGGGCCGAGTGTTCACTTGGCATGTGATACGTTTTACTACTTTAGACTGTACTTTCTGTTGGACTGGACTCTGTTGTAGTCGTTTATTTATTTCTGTTAATTATTGAGTTGTCCTGCTTTATTTCCTATTTCTTTGTGTCTCCACACTCCTTTTAGCCCTTCCGAGCCCTCCCGGCTCGTGGGCGGCGGTGCGAGTCTCGGGTTATCGGGCCTTCCCAGTAATCAGATTCTCGAGTCGTTACAGCTGGTATCAGAGCCAGGTTGTGGACGTACATAGGAATTTGAAATGTTGCAGTGATCAGAGTCCATAAGGTCCAGTACAGTCGGCAGCTGGCTTAGGGTTTTGTGTTCGCTTTTCGCCTAGTTTCTCGCTTGAGAGCTTGAGTGCGCTGCGTGGCGCTGTGAAGGTGGTTGCTGTCCGCGGCTTTCGTGCCAGCATGGGGTCTAAGGATCGAGGTCGAGAGCCTTCTCCCTCATCGGTGATGGCCCTGGTTGTGCTGCGTTGGGCAGAGGTTGCTGGCAGGCGCGAGCTCGTGGTGCTGCGTTCGAGGAACCTGCAGCATGGTCAGGTGGCTGGAGAGGACTGTTCGTGGTTAAGTGGCCGTGAGCGCGCTCTGAGGGAGCTGCTGTCGGTTTTGGCCACTCCAGCTTGAGACTTATCCAGCCCCTGAGGTTTTCAGGTCGTGGTTTAAGGTGGCAGAGCGGGTGTTCTGATCGAGAAGTGTGCTCGGGTGAGCGGAGGATCTTCTCGGTGAGCTGCTGTTTCGTCGAGCCTGATGATCTTGTCGTGCTCTGTGGCGTCAGAAATGTCGTGTCGGTCCCGGTTGTTTTATGGATTTCGAGGCAGGATTGGGCTGTGGTGTCCCAGTAAGTCTTGCTCATGCGCTCTCGTATGCGAAGGGGTGTGTTCGCCTTGGATTTGGTCTGAGGTGTGAAGGTTCCGCGGTGAGTTTCGGGACTCGAGGATGAGCGTCGGCGGTTGTCATTATGGCTCGTGTTGCGGCTCTGGGCATGCCGTGTTGCAGTTCGAGGAATTGTAGCGGTGATGCATCGAGAGATGCTGTGATTGTGGTCCGACGTGACACTCGTCGAGTGTGTCGGAGGCGCTGACCTGATGGAAGCGACGGTTTTTCTTGGTGCTGGATGGTGCTGTTTCCGGCATGCGCGAGGTTTGAGGTCAGGTCGAGCGTGGAGTTCTTCCGTTGGTCGAAAGTGCGCTGGTTTCTCCATTGGTTGGAGAGATTGTGCTTGGCTGGGGTCGTCGTCTTGCATTGTGCGTTCGGATTGGTTGGCCTTCATGTGCCATGAAGTCCGTGCGAGACGTGCTCCTTGTCTTGGCAGGGTGGTTGCCTGTGAGAAGTCGTGCCCATTCCCTTGTCGTGTGAGGGTGCTGGAGCTGTTCCAGAAGGACGAGTGCTGGTTGGGCGGTGTTTGCTTTCTCTGCTGTGCGCGTGAATCAGAGTGCGCAGCGGAAGCGTGGTGGGCTTGTGACCCACTGGTTCAGGATCGTAGCATTGGTTGCTACGGGCGGATTCCTGAGTTCGCGTTGAGCATCGGAGGATTGGTTCCTCGGTGTGAAACGTGTTGTTGCCGTGCCATTGCCTGAGATATCGTGGTGGTGGGCACTGGCAGGATGGAGTGTTGGGAAAAGTGCTGGCTAGTGCGCCGCATGAGTACCATGTTCCTGTGATGGAAGCCGTGTCAGGCGTCGGTGTTGGACCTGGATGAGGTTGTTGAGGATGTCGCCTGACGATGGTTGAAATCGTGTTGGTCAGAGTCGGTGGCTTGGTGCCGACTTGTGTTCCCAGTCGTGTCCTCGGATGAGATCGTTTTTGGGGAAGTGGTCTCTGGCAGACTATGGGTCCTGGTTGGCGGCTATGAGTGGCTGGTGAGCCTAACCGTGTGACCGACCACAGCAGTGTCTGTTGGTTCTACGGTCTTGTCGGATTGTGATGGTGAGATGTTTGTTGATTAGGGACCCGTGAGCACTGTTCAGGTGGTGTCCCGTGGCTCTGTGGTAAGGGCGGAATCGGGATTGACAGGTGTCCACTTGGATTGATCGAAGGATTTGATGAGACCAGATGGAAGAGTGACGCCTGTGGGCGGATGCCTTTTGTGAGGTTGGCGTCGGTGGGTGGTCCTTGATGGGACGTTGGTGTCACAATGGTTATCCCTGGGTTGGTGACCAACATGGGATGATTCCCCTGTGAGTCTGAGTCCAGTGAGGTGATGACTGAAGACACCAGGATCCGTCATTTGGTTTCGTCGTGCTCCCCGAGAGGGTCGAGTTGGAGCGATGTTCGAGCTCGGATGCGGTGTCCGAGAGGAGTGCTACTCGAGATGCGGCTTCAGTCTGTGTGGGAGTCGACAGATGGCTTGCTGAGGTTTGGAATGATTCCTTTGGACCCGGTCGAGGACCAGGAAAGAAGGAAGAAGCTGAGCGAGCAGTTGGTGACCAGTGGATGGTCTTTTCAGAGACAGAAGATGCTGGTTGTTGGGGCTCGAGCGTGGCGAGAGCCGTGTGCCAGCGAGACCTTTGGTGGTCGCTTCTGTGGTGTGCCTTTCCGGACGGGATCTGGACTTTGTCGAAGTTTATCCTCTGACAGAGTTGGCACAGTGTTATGCCCGGCTTTCGGCTTGCCATGTGTGAGGTGTTTCTTGGTGCTGAGCCGATGTTCTGGTTGCGGTCTGCGGAGAGGACTGCTTGAGCTGGTGGAGGCTCTGTTTTGGTTGCTGCCTTGAGGAGGGTGTGCGACCTGTCAGCTGGCTGCAAAGCTGATGTGCGATTTGTCTGTCGACCATTGGATGAATCGGTAGCTGTTACTCGTGTCGAGGGTTGTGATTCCTCGGTGGGCGAGATTGTGGCTGCGGTGCCATGGTGGATTCTCGCGTTGTCTGAGGTGATGCCGGACTGTGTCCTTTGGTATATGCCTGCTCTGTTGGCCAGTGTGCTCGGCGCGAGGAGCGAGGTGTTGCTTGTGATTGTAAGTCTGGTTGTGTCCCTCAGGACCGGTGTTTTCATGAGAACCGAGATTTTTTGTGCTGGGGCTCTGACAGCGTTGTCAGTTCGTTCAGTGTTCTTCCCCTGTGACTTCGTGCTTGGTCCTGAATTTCGAGGACGAAATTCCTTTAAGGGGGGAGGGCGGTAATGTCTCAGGTTTTTTAGATCCTCGTTCGTGGGTCCCGGATCTGGTTTCTCAGAGCGTCTGACTCCGTTGTGTTTGAAATTTCGTTTCGGACATCTTTCGTGTTCGGATTGGCGCGATCCGGAGTCGTTTCAGAGGCCCGGAGGCGTTCCGCGACTTTTTTCGCGTGTGTTTTCCGATTCCCGGCGTGGGTTTCGGCTTTCCCTTCGGAACCTCGTTGCGGGTGAACCGGGCCGTTCACCTAGGCGAGTGTGGTACCGTTGCGATCGGTGCGTTCCGAGGATCGCGAGGGTGTGATTTTCTATTTTTCGAGATTTTTCCGAATTCTCGGATTTTCCTATATATTAACCCACCCTCTCTCTCCCCTCTCATTTCTCTCTTCTCTCCCTCTCTCTTCTCACACTCTCTCCTCTCTCCCTCTCTCTCCGGCGGCCGACGGGGCGGAGTACGGGCGAGGCGGGGACGGCGCGGGCGAGGCGCGGGCGAGGATGGATGAGGATCGAGGCGGTGGAGGCGTGGTGAAGCTCGGCCGTGGGTTCGTGGAACGGCGAGGCTTCAACGGCGTTTTCTTCGTGGATCGGCGTCCACGGTGCGCGAAATCTTCGGTGCAGGTAGGGTGATAGACCCCCAGCTCGTGATCTTTCTTTTCCCGCAAGTTTCGTAGGCTACGGTGAGCCGAGCGGGTCAAACGAGGTGATTTGGGCAAAATCCATGTTTTAGGGGTTGTGGGCCGATCTCCCGTTTCATTGCGTTTTAGGCCGATCCGAGGCCATAGATGCATGCTAGGGGCTACTGGGGAGCTTCCCCTATGTTTTCCCCTTCATCCGTGGATGATTGGGGCGTGGCGTGGATTTTTGGGTGTTTTCCCGCCGTTCTCGATTTTTCGAAATGATCGCTGTCCACCAGTAACCGCGTTCACTGGTCGCGGTCGTGGGAGAACCGCCTTCATCCTTGTGTTTTGGTCGAGAGTGTTGGCAGCGTCGCGGTCGTGCGATAGACCGCTTTTGTCTGGTCGTGGTCATGAGATGACCGCTACTGTTTGGTCGCGGTCCTTGGGCGACCGCTACCATCTGGTCGTGGTCCCCGGTCGACCACTATCTGGTCGCGGTCACCAGGTGACCACTACCACGTTCTGGTTCCTGTTTGCGCTATTTTCACCCCCAGTCGACCCGGTTGTGACCCAGTGGTTGACTTTAGGTCTCGTGAGTGTCTCGGACACCCCGTGGAGTTCCGTGACCGTGTCTTTGGGTGTCCAGAGGTCCCACTTACCTCGTTTTACGTGCCCAAGAGCTTAAGGGTCAAGGTGACCTTTTAGCGTTCCGATTGTGTTGGTCTCCGGTCGACCCGGTTGTGACCCAGTGGTCGACCTCCGGCCTTGTGAGTATCCCAGACACCGCATGGGTTCTGTGTCTACGTTTTTGGGGTGTCGGGAGGGACCGTGTTACCTTGATTAGCGTGCCCGTAGGTGTGGTGGGTCCGGGTGACCCCACGTGTTCCGGGCTTTCGTGTTACGCATGATCGAGTCACCGTGCATCGGTGTGTGTGCGGTGGGTTCTCTCCCGCATGTCGTGGGTTTTCTTTGGAAGGCGATTCCCATGTGGGCCATGTGCTTCGCCTTGGACTGCGAGTGCAGTTATCCGGCCTGGGGCTGGAGGTTTCCCGCTTGCTACAAGATGGGAAATCGTCGTGGCGGCTTGTGTGCTACCTTGGGAATCGTGCTTCTGTGTTTTCCGTGTGGCCCGTGTGGGTGGCCTTGGTCCCTTGCGTTCCCTTCCCGAGGGAGTGGTCTTGGCGACTCGTGAGTTGTCTCGGTACTTGTGTTACCGTGGTTTTAGACCTAGAGATTGGACTAGATTGACGGCCTTGTGCTGTTGCGTGCAACGGTCTTGACCCCGAGTCTTGTGGCTCAAGGACCGTTGGGTGTAGTGCGTCTGGAGGACTGTCCAGAGTCCAGTGGCTTAGCGCCACTTGAGTTTTCTCGACTCTCGCGCAGGGTGCGTGCGTGGCTGAGGACTGCGAGTGCTGTTTCTTCTCCGACTGTGGTCACCATGCGACGGGGCCGGTACGTGGGGTGGTCCCCGTACATCGTCGGATTCGGATGTTGTTTTCTGTTAAGTTGAGAGTCTACTCCTTCAGTGACCCTCCACTAGTCGTAGCTTACCAGTACGCGTGTGCTGGTCGCACCAGGGAGTGGTGTACGGGCTTACCCTTAGAGACAGTTTTTAGACTGGTTTCCGTCGGGCCCCACGTCTTGCAGCCAGAGTCCGGCTGAGGGGAAAACCAGTTAGAGGCCAGACCTGGGACGCATGGTCTGTGTGTGCACACGTGGTTGGGGACAGTGGACGCACGTCGACGGGTGTGACCCCAGCTAGTCACTTGTTTGTGGTTACTTATACGGTGTCTGCGCCTTTGGTAGGAGCTACCACGTCAGGCGGTTCACCTGCGGCGCGGTGTAAGACGTCAGGGGACGCTACCGGCTGTGCTTCTAGTGGGTGGTACTCCTGTCGAGTACGAAGTGACAGACTGTCAGTTTCCGTGACTTTGACCTTCGGGTTTCGGTCCTGTTGACCGTTGAGTTTCGGTTGGTTCACCGTGACGCGTGTGTTGGTTTTCGCGTCATGAGATTAGTGCTAGTGGGTTTACCGAGGTTGGGTCTTGTTGTGCGGTCCCCGCGATCGGATGGTCAGGGTTGCACCTTGGACAGCGTGTCCAGGTCGGCTGTGTCCGGGGGACAGGCCTCTACGGCGTGGTTTCCGTGTGTTCTTACTTCGGTAGGTGGTACTAGCGTGGTTCGGTAGCTTCGACTGCGTGATCGAGGTCTGCCTTCTGGCAGTAGGAGTAGCTATAGTGCCGAGTTTTTGACCGGCCACCGGTTTGCTGTTCCTGCTGTAGTTGTAGCTCTCCTTTCCGCTACCGCCGTTGTTTCCGGTTGGGGTTCCGCGGGATCCCTGCTGAGTCTCTGTTTTGGAGACTCATTCCCTACTTTTCAGGTGTGGCGGTTCTTCCTCGAGGTTCGAGGGTGCGGAGCGGAGGTTCTCAGTTGTCAGCTTGCCGGGCCGAGTGTTCACTTGGCATGTGATACGTTTTACTGCTTTAGACTGTACTTTCTGTTGGATTGGACTCTGTTGTAGTCGTTTATTTATTTCTGTTAATTATTGAGTTGTCCTACTTTATTTCCTATTTCTTTGTGCCTCCACACTCCTTTTAGCCCTTCCGAGCCCTCCCGGCTCGTGGGCGGCGGTGCGAGTCTCGGGTTATCGGGCCTTCCCGGTAATCAGATTCTCGGGTCGTTACAGCTGGTATCAGAGCCAGGTTGTGGACGTACATAGGAATTCGAAATGTTACAGTGATCAGAGTCCATAAGGTCCAGTACAGTCGGCAGCTGGCTTAGGGTTTTGTGTTCGCTTTCCGCTTAGTTTCTCGCTTGAGAGCTTGAGTGCGCTGCGTGGCGCTGTGAAGGTGGTTGCTGTCCGCGGCTTTCGTGCCAGCATGGGGTCTAAGGATCGAGGTCGAGAGCCTTCTCCCTCATCAGTGATGGCCCTGGTTGTGCTGCGTTGGGCAGAGGTTGTTGGCAGGCGCGAGCTCGTGGTGCTGCGTTCGAGGAACCTGCAGCATGGTCAGGTGGCTGGAGAGGACTGTTCGTGGTTAAGTGGCCGTGAGCGCGCTCTGAGGGAGCTGCTGTCGGTTTTGGCCACTCCAGCTTGAGATTTATCCAGCCCCTGAGGTTTTCAGGTCATGGTTTAAGGTGGCAGAGCGGGTGTTCTGATCGAGAAGTGTGCTCGGGTGAGCGGAGGATCTTCTCGGTGAGCTGCTGTTTCGTCGAGCCTGATGATCTTGTCGTGCTCTGTGGCGTCAGAAATGACGTGTCGGTCCCGGTTGTTTTGCGGATTTTGAGGTAGGATTGGGCTGTGGTGTCCCAGTAAGTCTTGCTCATGCGCTCTCGTATGCGAAGGGGTGGTTCGGTAGCTTCGACTGCGTGATCGAGGTCTGCCTTCTGGCAGTAGGAGTAGCTGTAGTGCCGAGTTTTTGACCGGCCACCGGTTTGCTGTTCCTGCTGTAGTTGTAGCTCTCCTTTCCGCTACCGCCGTTGTTTCCGGTTGGGGTTCCGCGGGATCCTTGCTGAGTCTCTGTTTTGGAGACTCATTCCCTACTTTTCAGGTGTGGCGGTTCTTCCTCGAGGTTCGAGGGTGCGGAGCAGAGGTTCTCAGTTGCCAGTTTGCCGGGCCGAGTGTTCACTTGGCATGTGGTACGTTTTACTGCTTAGACTGTACTTTCTGTTGGACTGGACTCTGTTGTAGTCGTTTATTTATTTCTGTTAATTATTGAGTTGTCCTGCTTTATTTACTATTTCTTTGTACCTCCACACTCCTTTTAGCCCTTCCGAGCCCTCCCGGCTCGTGGGCGGCGGTGCGAGTCTCGGGTTATCTGGCCTTCCCGGTAATTGGATTCTCGGGTCGTTATACGCGCCCACTCGTGAGTCACGGGTACGCACCGAAACCACGCGCTTTACCCACTATCTACGACTTTCGGCGGAATTTCGGTGGGCGGAAATGGAGGCGTCTAGTCTCCCGGACGCCTTCATAAAAAGGTTAAAAATAAAAAAATAATAAATATTTAATTTCTTGATGGAGGCGTCCAGGGTCATGGACGCCCCCATCTTGAGGCATCCAGTCTCCTGGACGCCTCAAGCCACCTGCCCTCTATAAATAGAGGACCCCCTCCCTCGAAGGGAAGTGGCTTCAGATCCGATAGAGGAAGGAGAGACTCTACCGGATCCCATTTCTAATCCGTGGGTCTTTTGTAGGGGGAGGTTCTGCCGGCTTCTCGGGTGCCCGTGCTCGCGAGAGGAAGGCTGCCTTCATCCACCGTACTTTCACGCGTCCTTACGCTGCCAAAGCTCCGCCGGATCCCGCCATCGGCACACTCAATAAGTCAATTCTCTCCCCTTTTCTCTGTAGTTCTTTTACATTCATCATCTCGCATTCTCCGTCTCCCATCATAAGGGAGTCTTCTTTTATATACGTTTGCACGATTCCCCATTCGTCATAACATTTTCCTCCTACTCGTGTCCGAGAGGGGTTTAAAAATAACACCAACCAGGTGTGTATCTTGCCACGATTTCGTTATTCTATATCAAGGGACTAATACTACACTACCATCTTTTCTGATCCACTTCTTTTGTGTTTGTTTCTCTTTTTCAAGAGTAACCAAGCAAAGCCCTCTCCATCGGCCGGCCGAAGGGAGAGGAAGAAGCAACCCGCCATCTCCCGCTTTTGAGGTAGGCGCGATCACTTTCTTTATTTTGGGGTCTCCGGTCCCTGGCGATCACATCATATTCTCGAGGCCGCGGAGAGTCATTTCCCGCAATGGCCGTTTAAATTTCTGTCACTTATATTCTGCATTGTTCTTATATCTGTTATATTCTCGAGGCCGCGGAGAGTCATTTCCCGCAATGACCGTTTAAATTTCTGTCTCTTATATTCTGTTCCTTATATCTGTTATATTCTCGAGGCCGCGGCGAGTCATTTCCCGCAATGACCGTTTGAATTTTCGTCATTGATATTATGTGCTGTGGTTATATCTCCTCATATTCTCGAGGCCGCGGCGAGTCACTTCCCGCAATGACCGTTTAAATTTCTGTTACTTGTATTCCGTACTCTTCTCATATCTGCTCATATTCTTCAGGCCGCGGCGAGTCACTTCCCGCAATGGCTGTTTAAATTTCTGTCACTTGAATTCTGCACTTTTCTCATCCCCCGAGGTCGCGGAGAATCATTTCCCGCTATGGCCGTTTAATCCCCATATCTTATTATATTGCATCTGTCCCGCACGTCCTGCCGGAGCAATCTCCCGTTGTGGTCCCTCCTCTTCTCTCTTCTTTCTGTGTTACAGCAAAACGAGCCCGTGCGCTCCGCTTCGCATCCCCCGGTAATTCCGCGTGATGTCGCTCACATCAGGAATCTGCCCATAGCAACCAACGCCACGATCCTGAACCAGTGGGTCACAAGCCCACCAGGCTTCCGATGTGCACTCTGATCCAGGCGCGCACAGCCAAGAATGCGAACACCGCCCGACCAGCACTCGTCCTTCCGGAACAGCGCCGCACCCTTACACTACAAGGGAATGGACACAACTTCTCAGAGGCAACCACCTAGCCAAGAAAAGGAGCACGTCTCGCACAGACTTCATGGCACACAGAGACCAACCAATCCGGACACATAATGCAAGACGACGAACCTTTGGCAAACACAATCTCTCCAACCAAATGAGAAACCAGCACAGTTCCGACCAACGGAAGAGTTCCACGCTTGACCTGACCTCGAACCTCACGCATGCTAGGAGTAGCACCTTCCAGCACCGAGAAAACAATCACCACGTCAAGTCAGCGCCTCCAACACACTCGACGAGTGTCACGTCGGACCACAATCACGGCATCTCTCGATGCACCACCACTGCAATTCCTCAAACTGCAGCGCACCGCGACAAGAGCCGCTACACGAGCCATAACGATAACCACCGACGCTCATCCTCGAGTCCCGAACTCACCGTAGAGCCTTCACATCTCAAGCCAACTCCAGGGCGAACACAACCCATCCACTGAAAGAAGCACAAGAGCAAAGACTTACTAGGACACCACAGTCCAATCCTGCCTCGAAATCCGTAAAACAATCAAGGCCGACACGTCACTTCTGACGCCACAAAACACGACAGGAACATCAGGCTCGATGAAACAGTAGCTCACCGAGAAGATCCTCCGCTCATCCGAACACACTTCTCGATCAGCACACCTCAGGAGCTGGACAAACCTCAAGCTGGAGTGGCCAGATCCGACAGCGTCTCCCTCGAAGCACGCTCACAGCCACTTAACCACGAACAATCCTCTCCAGCCACCTGACCACGCTGCAGATTCCTCGAACGCAGCATCGCGAGTTCACGCCTGCCAGTAACCTTTGCCCAACGCAGCACAACCAGGGCCACCACCGATGAGGGAGAAGGCTCTCGACCTCGATTCTTAGACCCCCTGCTGGCTCGAAAGCCGCGGATAGCAACCACCTTCACAACGCCGCACAGCGCACTCAAGCCCTCAAGCGAGAAACAAAGCAAAAAAATAAGCACAAATCCCTACGCCAGCTGCCGACTGTACTGGACCTTATGGACTCTGATCACTGTAATATCTCGAATTCCCATGTACGTCCACAACCACTGCTCTGATACCAGCTATAACGACTCGGGAATCCGATTACCAGGAAGGCCCGATAACTCGAGACTCGAACCGCCGCCCACGAGCCGAGAGGGCTCGGAAGGGCTAAAAGGAGTGTGGAGGCACAAAGAAATAGAAAATAAAGTAGGACAATCCAACAAATAACAGAAATAAATAAATAACTATAGCTACAACAGAGTCTAGTCCAACAGAAACTGCAGTCTAAAGTAGTAAAAATGTACCACATGCCAAGTGAACACTCGGCCCGATGAGCTGGCAACTGAGAACCTCCGCGCCGCGCCCTCGAACCTCGAGGAAGAACCGCCACACCTAAAAAGTAGGGAATGAGTCTCCAAAATAGAGACTCAGTAGGGATTTCACGGAACCCCAACCGGATATGACAGCGGTAGCAGAAAGGAAAGCTACAACAATAGCAGGAATAGCAAACCGGTGGCCGGTCAAAACTCGGCACTACAGCTACTCCTACTGTACCAGAAACACACCCCGATCTCACGGTCGGGGGCTACCGAACTACACTAGTACCACTTACCGAAGTAAAAATCCACAGCAATCACGCCGTAGAGGCCTGTCTCCCAAGACTTGACAACCCTGGACACACTGTCCAAAGTGCAACCCCGACCATCCGGTCGCGGGTACCGCACAACAAGACGCAACCTCGGTAAATCCACTAGCACTAGTCTCACGGCGCAAAAATCGACACATGCCATGGTGAAACAACCGAAACTCAAAGGTCAACACGATCGAAAACCCGAAGGTCGAAGTCACGGAAACTGACAGTCTGTCACTCTGTCCAGAACAGGAGTACCTCCCACTAGAAGCACAGCCGGTAGCGTCCCCTGACGTCTTACACCACACCGTAGGTGAACTACCTGACGTGGTAGCACCTACCAACGGCACGGACACTGTACAAGTAACCACAAACAAGTGACTAGCTGGGGTCACGCCCATCGACGTGGGTCCAACCGCCCCTAACCACATGTGCACACACAGACCGTGCGTCCCTGGTCTGGCCCTCTGACCGTTTTCCCCTCAGCCGGACTCTGGCTGCAAGACGTGGGGCCCAACGGAAACCAGTCTAAAATCGTCTCTAAGGGTGTACCCGTACACCTACTCCCCAGGTGAGACTAGCACACGCGTACTGGTAGGCTACGACTAGTGGAGGGTCACTGAGAGAGTAGACTCTCAAGTCAACGGAAAACAACGTCCGAACCCGACGAAGTACGGGGACCGTCCCACGTACCAGCACCGTCGCACGGTGTCCACAGTCAGAGAAGAAACGAGACTCACAGTCCATGGGCCGCACACCAGGCCACACAGAAACGCAGAAACACAGTTCCCAAAGCAGCTCACAGGCCGCCAAACCAAATCCCACTCTCAGGGAAAGGCGGGAACCCTCCAGCCCCAGGCTGGCAACTGGACTCGCAGTCCAAGGCCAAACACATGGCCCAGGCGGAAAGCACAGAAGCATGATTCATAGGGCAACGAACAAGCTGCCACCCCGATAACTGGACTCACAGTCCAAGGCCAATCACATGGCCCACTCGGGAATCATCTTCCAGGAAAACTCACTGCATGCGGGGGGAGACCCCACCACACCCCCACCGATACACGGTGACTCAGTCTAGCGTAACACGAAAGCCCTGCACGCGAGGAGTCTCCCGGACTCTCAAACCCATGGGCACGCTAAATGAGGTAGCACGGTCCTCCCGACACCCTTAAAACACGGACATAGAATCCCACGGGTGTCTGGGGCACTCACAAGACCGCAAGTCGACCACTGGGTCACGACCGGGTTGACTAGGGACCTACACAACGCGAAACGATCGCGGAGAACACGAAAACTCACCTCGGCGTAACACAGAGCCTGACGGTCTAACCTTGGGCCGTCACAGTCTCTAACGGTTCTATCCTCGACCGTCACAACAACTCTGACACACCAACACAGGGCCGTCAGACGTTCGGTGCAAACCGGTTGTGACGCGCCGACCCTGGTGCGTCACGGTCTCTGACGCGCCAGCCCTGGTGTGTCACAGTCTGTGACGCGTCAGTCCTGATGCATCACAAGATAAAATGAAACCAACTGTGACGCGTCCCACTCGGTGCGTCACAGGCTGTAACGGACCAACTCTGGTGCGTTACAAGGTGATAACGCGGCCGCTCTGACGCACCCACACAGGGGCGTTACAAGGCTGTGACGCCCCAGCCTTGGTGTGTCACAGGCCTTGACCCCGAACGGTCAAAACCAACAAAGCCGACACTCGGATCGTCCCTGACCGTCCAACCCAGGCGTGTCACAGCGCCGTGGCGGTCTATCGTGGGACCGTCACACACACAGACCACCAAAAAGGCTAAGCGGGCCCTGTGACGCACCCACCCAAGGGCGTCACAGTCTGTGACGGTCTCTGGAAGGACCGTCACACCTGTCAGAGAACGCTACGATGGGAAACGACCCAAAACTCATCCCACGCCCCCATACCTCCACGGGAGAGGGGAAAAACAAGGGGAAAGCCCCCAAATAACCCCTAGCATGCATCTACGGCATCGGATCGGCCAAAAACGCAATGAAACGGGAGATTGGCCCACAAGCCCTAAAACATGGATTTTTCCCCAAATCGTCCCAATTAGCCCACTCGGCTCACCACGGCCTACGAACTCACGGAAAAGAAAGAGCACGAGCTAGGAGTCCATCTCCCTACCTCCACCGAAGATTTCGCACCCCGAGCTCGCCGATCCTCGAAGAAAACGCCGTTGAAGCCTCGCCGTTCCACGAACCCGCGGTCGAGCTTCACCGCGCCTCCACCGCCTCGATCCTCATCCATCCTTGCCCGCACCGTCCCCACCTCGCCCGCGCTCCACCCCGTCGGCCGCCGGAGAAAGAGGGAGAGAGGAGAGAGCGTGAGAAGAGAGAGGGAGAGGAGAGAAATGAGAGGTGTGGAGAGAGAAAAAGGGAGGGGGGTTTATATAGAAAATTCATAAATTCTGGAAAATATCAAAAAATAAAAAAATACACCCCCGCGATCCTCGGAACACGCTGATCACCGTGGTAACGTCCCGGCGCCAACGAATGCAACGGTTCACCCTATACGGGGTTCTGAAGGTCCGACAGACGGAAACACGCGTAAAACCCAAAACGCAACCGGGGACCCACAAAGGTGCTCCGAAAATTAAATAAAATTACCGGCGTGCTCCTCACAACATCACGGACCCAAGGAAACTCACAGGCACACCACCAGTGGGTCCGAAAATCTAGTAAAAATAGTCCGAAGCTCGATCGGACACAATCCAAAATCCACGGAAAGACGATCCGAAACCCACGGATCGAGATCCGAAAAACCCGGGGCATTATAATAGTTTTAAGTTATTTTATGTGAACTCATCTGCCCACTTACGCGCTATTGGTCGTCAATTGGTTTGCCGACTCGGTCCGACTTGGGTCGACTCGGGCATGTCGTACCGTATCTGGAAAAATCCGATACGATGTGGATCACCCCTAGGATCGGTCGAGTCGGATTGAGTCACAGTGATAGAGAGAGAGGAAGAGGGAGAGAGAGGAGATGATGCACGTCGAGTCGGACCGAGTCGGTTGCGACTCGGGTGTACCGTACCAGATTAGGGAATAGGGATGTCAATGGTAACCGACAACCCGATAATCATCCGTTTCGTTAGCTTAACGAAGAACAAATGGATAGTATTTTTGTTTCCGATAAATTAACGGATACGAATACGGATATATCCGGTTTCTTAGCGGATACGGATACAGATACACCTCATTCCGAACCCGTATTCGTCCGTTACCGTTAAACAAGTTTGGATTTGGCTCAAATAATTTAATGTCTCGAAGAAAATGACATTGAAGATGGGATACATGTATAATCTAAGTCATTTCTATTTTAGTGGCGATAAAATATTTTTAAATTATAAGATATTTTTATAATTTTTTAAATTATAACTTAACATATTCTTTATTTTCATGTAAAATATGTAAAGAATGAAAAGATGATAGAGATTAAAGTCTAAGAGTGTTATTTCACTTTATTATTTTCGCTTAATATGTTTCATCTCGTCTTTAGGGATATTATAATATTATATATTTTTATATTTTTAATTTCATTCTATGTTGACTCATGAATGATGATGATACGAGAACTAAATTGAAATGTGTTTGTTTATCATATATATGGATTATTCTTTTCAAATTAATTTTTTTTTCTAATTGAGTTAATTTACATTTTAAATATTAGTCTTATATGTACTCTTATGACCGGTAACTATCCGCTAATCGTCCGCTAACCATATTTTTCAGATACTAGATAATGATTTCGGATACGCTATTTTCTGAATACTTAGCAAACAGCAAACGGATACAATTCTTCCTTATCGAATACGGATACGTGTAATCCACTATCCGTACCGTATCCGACCCGTTGACATCCCTGTAAGAGAAGATTCGATCCGATACGGATCACTGAGTCGACGAACCTTGGTCGTCACTTAGAACATGCCTAAAATATTTATTGAACTAGGAAGAGTAATTGGTAATCAAGAATACTCTAATTTCGAGTGAAAAAGTGCAAAAGTCCCTTCCCTCACCCACCCTTTCCTTCTCTCAATCCCAGAAGGTACATGCTACTCCAGCTTTTGCCTCGTGTAAGTTGGTGCCTCATTTGATTTATATGTTAATTTTGATATAATGTTAGTCTTGGTACACATATTTTCGAAGTAGTAATAATATAATTTTGGCGAGAAGAATGAGGAGGGTAGTCATCATCTAAAAAAAGCAAAGGAAAATTAGTCGGTGAACGAAAGAGAAGAGAGGGAGAGATCATGGGGTTCTCAAATTTTGAGATATAATGTCTTAGAGGCGCACATCTGGCTTTGTGTACGTGATTAGGGTAACGGATGATACTAATCACATCGGCGAAAAGAAAGCTCTTTCATTCGTAGGAACGAATGTGCTAGCTGAGTGCACACGGCACATCCACATTAGGTGTGGTGCATTCATTCCTCCCAGAACAGTGGCCTCCCCCAAATTGCTGGCAGCTGGCTCCTTGTATCTATCGGTAAGTCCCAAAGAGAGTCCCACCTTTAATGGCAATGTAAAGCATCCAACGAACTTGTCTAAAATAATACAGTTTGTGATGGCTGGCTAATAAAGTTTTCCCCCAACCCCACGGAGGAGGAAACCAATACCAAGTGATGTGAACTGTGGGGGCGTCGCCTCCACTTTGTGGCATGGTTCGTTGATTCGATCCGACTCCAGTTGACTCGGGCATGTCATATTATATCCGAAAAAATTCGATACGATATGAATCATCTCACCTCTAAGATTGATCGAGTCAAATCGAGTCGTAGTCAGAGAGAGAGAGAGAGGAGATGATGTATCTTGAGTCAAGTCGAATCAATTACAACTCGAGTACACCGTTTCAGATCAAAAAAGATTCGATCCCATACATATCATCCCCTTGTAGGACTGGTCCGCTTCCCCCCAACTTAATAATATCAAACAGACGGCAGGCCTTGTAACCTGGAAATTTTATGGGGGCGTCACATCATCTTCTATGGATGATGGCAGCGGCCGGCAGCCTAGCCTTCACGACTGTGTAACCACAGCCGCCCACAAGAGGAAGAGGTTTCTTTGCCTGCCATCAGCATGGAAGCAAATACCAATCAATTAGTACGAGGCGGCGTTTTCAGAGGGGCTTTCAATTATTGAAAATCTAAGACAAAAGTTTATAACTTTCAATTATTGGATCAGATATGACATCGGTGTCCATGCGTAAGTGACTTTTCGGGGAGGAGAGACGAAGACACTAAATAGTCGAGTGCATCCACATTATAATATTAGGGCCGTCTGTTTCAAATTATTGGGGGGGGTGAGATTTTCTTAAAAATCTCTGCACAGTACAAAAGTACGGCATATCAATGATTTTTGTTTTCATGAAAATTGAGTTTGGTGTGAGATGGGAGACCCACGGGAAGGTAAGGGCCCGGTCGTTTTTCTATCCTTATTTAATTTATAAATAAGACGAACAGTGTAACAGGGCTGCTACAGTGATTACTATAGTAACGATCGCGAACCGGAGTGTGGATGAATCTCCTCCACGTGGCAAGACGCGATGAAGGCGGGTGCGCATGAGATTTTGGGAACACAAGACCCCACGGCGACGGTGATAGATGATCGGTGACCGACGATCGACGACGATCGACGGTGGAGGCAGGTGGCGAACTCGACGACGACGGCCGGAACCTCTGTCTGCGTCTCCACCGGAGACAATATCGGATGTTATCGAGGACCGTCAACCATCAACGCCGTTGTCTACTCCCCGCCTCCCCATCTCCTCTATTACTGCCGGATTTTGTCGAGAATCGGGAACGTGAGGGATTAAAATGTATTTTGTTGTCTGTCAGAAACCCAAAAAGCTCAATTCACCTGGCTTTTACCGATTCCTATTGAAACTCTTTTTTTGTGTGTATGTTCTCTCTCCCCTCAATCTATCTATTGACGAAAGCCTAGGCGACTGTGTTGTATTTGAAATAACTGTGGATTTTGTCGGGGAATCTAAATTATTGAGGGCGGATTTGATAAAGGAGTCGGGTAGCGTAATTGATCTCGGAGAGTCGATTACGTTGCCCACAATTATGTGAGGGGGAGGCAAGGCCCACCGTAACCCCGGGTGCGTTATCCATCGACAGTCCGACAAATCCGCTATCAAAGCGGACCTGAAATCTCTGAAATCTCTCCAAAGATTCAAAACAAACGAGATGGCAGATTATTTGTAACGGTGAATGATCTAGTTTATCTCTAACTCACTTCCACATGGTCAACAGTGCCCGACAGAAACATGATGGAAAAGAAAGGGTGAGCAAACTCAAAAATAGGACATCATTGTGACTGCAGATAAAATGCATCCCTCAAATTTGATTCCAACTTCAGTAATCCGCAAGACAAAGTCTCGCACTCTCCGTTGACCTATCATAAGAGAGTTTTTAACTTTTTAAAACACTCTTAAGCCTCGCCAAACAGTGCCTAAGAGTAATGCTCAGTGTGCACTTGGAGTTATTACACACTCGGGATGGGCACTAAATTTATTATTTTATTTTTTAAAATTTTGCGACGTGAATGTAATTCATCTTAATTTGTGGTACAAGTCGTACTCTCATCCGACAATTTAACAAAAGTAAAATTAAAAAAAATTAATTTTAAAAAAATAGATCAACACTATTCATTTGATCCGATTTTTTTTATCATCTCAAAGAATTGTGACGTCTATTATAATTTAAGATGACTTAAATTTTATATCATATTTTTTTTAAAAAATAAAAAATTAAACTAAGTACACAACCAGACTGTATAATAACCATGAATGTGCACTAATTACTTTTATTAATATAATCCAACTGGTGGGAGTGGGTGGATATGGATCATTGTCGTCGTTGAACCGACTGGGTGTTGGGGCTACAGGGTCCAGCACATAGTCGTGGGGCTTTTATTTCCTGTGGTTTTTCGGCGGGAAGAAAACGTGAAAAACGGCAGCAGCGGCCAGAGCTCTCACGGCGGCGATCTTTCCAGCAAGGGGAGAGGAGAGACGAGCAAAGGGGAGAGTAGAGACAGAGAAGGAGAGGAAAAAGAAGAACAATGGGAGAAGAAGGAATAATAAAAAGAGGTTTACGTGAGTGTTCTACCATTCCACTCATCCATAGTCTCGATCACTTTTGATAAAAAGCTAAGTTGATCTAGGGTGAGATATTCAAAGTGGGATGACTTAATCTTGGTTTAGTTCTTTTTATCTTAATTGAAGTTGATTAGAGATAAGTTTGAATTTTTTTCACTCTAATTAAAAGAGTGAAATAAATCACCAGAGGTAGGTTAAGGATGGGTGACTTATCCATCCCTAACCCATCTTTTTATCAAAGTGACCCTTATGGCCATTTTGGTAACGGGTTAACTTAGGGGCGAGTGGCTTACCCGGGTTAGGTCACCCCACCCCTAAGCCTAACCCGGGTAGATTAACTCATTCCACCTATTTTCAAGGAATGAGTTAAGCCACTTTAACCCTATCTGACCCGGATTAAGATAAAAATATATCAAATAGGAAATAACCCACCCGACTCCGGTTAACTCACCCTAACCTGACTTAATCCGTTATCAAAGTGGCCCGGGGCCATTTGATATCGGGTTAGAGCGGAGATATCCCTGTTCTAATCCTATTCTATGTTTGGTACGGAGAAAATGGGCGGAGATAAACTGAGTTAAGGGAAACATGGTTAACCCCGATTGTGGGGTTGGAAACGGGATAAGTCGTTCCAACTTTTTGTTGGAACGACTTATCCCTATTTTTCTAACCTTATTTCACCCATTGCGTATCAAATGTACATGAGAATGAGATTAGACATAAATTATTTTAGAATTACTTACACCTATTCTCCACAACTTTTATCTCGATATCAAATATCACCTTAAGGATTGAGTGACTTGTTGCGCAAATAATGATATTTTCTCGTGGTGTGAGTCATGTCTCTATCTCGTGCGGGTAACAACTGAATATGATTCACTTTAAGGTCGAAAATAATCTGCATCCCAATAGTACAATATCAATATAATGAAACTAGTAGGTGACGTCTTTATGTAACGAAGGAACATGATTCCAAACCAGGGGCATGCAGGAGTGCGATCGGCCAAAAAAAAAAATTCAACTCTGTTTGAGTAATTTTGGAAGATTAATTGGGCTCCAATTGTAAATTGTTCAAATTTAATATGTATCTTCTTATTCTTTCTTAGTACTTTGGAAGATTTGGACTCCAATGGTAAATTGTTCGAATTTAATATATATCTTCTTATTTGTTAAGGAACAACATGAAACCCAGATTACACAAAATAGTCGACGTTAGAGGCAGTTTGCATTCTAAAGTTTTTTTCCCCCTAAAAAGTGAAAACTGCCAAAAACTTTTCTTTAAACATTGAAATTGTATTAAACATATTTTTTTTGATAAAATAAGGACATATTTCTATTTTTTATGAAAATAAAGTGAAAATGAGACCACATGTTTGCATTGGACATCCTTCTCTCTTGGGAGGAGATGGGTGGGTAAAAACTCACTCTAATAAATTTTTTCAACTATGAATACAAGCCCGTCCCAAATCAATGACAAAGCCCGTCCCAAATCAATGACAATCCGCTAGGCCCCGTTTTAATAGAGGGTTATCCATGAGTTATTCCAGATTTTATCTCAAAAATAATCTTTTTTATTTTGATAGGCAAATTAGGTTAATTAGTCCGAGCTAAAAAAGAGTTAACTATGAGTTTCGAAACACAGTCCCAGAAGTTTATTAGTTTAGTCCGAAATTAACCAGGGCATGCATTCTCTCTCTCTATCTCTCTACTCTACTCTTGTGTGAATCCTAACTGTCTGTTAGGTTGAAGGGGGGTTGGGGTTGGGAGTATATCTAAGGAAGGGAAACTCAAAGGTTTTCCATAAGGGTGCTACCTCAAGTGTTGTGTTTTGTATGGGGATATTAGTCCCACATTGGAAAACACAAAGAGGTGAGGGGACCTTATAGTTCCTAGGACCCCATGGACTATGTCTTATAGACATAGTGGAGGTAAGCTAGATCCAATCACACGCACGCACGCGCCGGGCCGGGCGGGGCTGGGCGGGCGCGCGTGTGTGAGGTGTGGGTCCAGCCGGCTTGCCTTGGCACCTTTTTGGAATTCTTTTTGCTATTCTATCCTTTCCTTGGAGAGAAAGAGGGGTTTCCGAACTTATCGTTTCGGATACGAACCGTCGCGGGCGTGGGGCACATAAGGAGAGTAATTAGGATTACCTTAATTACTGCTACTCTTTTTTCCCGTGCCTGTTCGACTTCACAGAGGAACCGCTCGCAACGTCGCTCTCTTGCTCTCGTCTCCGGCTCCTCCTTGCGCCGTCCCGCGGAGATCGCTGCTGTCTTCGTCCCGTGCGTTCGCCACCGTCTTCGTCACTGTGCACGCTCGCGGACACTTGCAGCCCTTGTTCTTCGGTGTTCGGTGCATACTTTCTAACCTTTTTTAAACGACGAGATTTAGGTTTTTCGTGTAGTAATTATTACAAGATTCTTAAGAGTGCGCTTAAGTTTCTTGTGTTAGTAGTCGTATCCTGGGGGAAGATCGCTATATCTATCGCACCGTGTTTGTGGGGGGCGATATCTTCTCTAAGGGGAGTCTCTTTGAGGCGCTTCTACTAATCCAGTTGTTTAGATAGATATAATTATTTATTCCTTCATACTTAATTGTTCAACAATCATGCTTATGTTTGATTCTTCTTGGTTGTCCTTATTTGAATCAACCTCCTATGTAATTTTACTATGGTTTGCATTGCATCTACTGTGGTCCGTTTATTGCCATGATGTTGTCCTTGCACACTGTTTATTTCTAACAGTCTTAGAGAAGATATCCTTCATGGCATCGTCGTCTTCGATGAGTTTTGGAAACAGGGTGGACATGTCTGGGATGCCCGCGAAGTTTTCCGGGCAACACTTTAAGCGTTGGCAACAACGCATGAAGATGTGGTTCACCATGGTTGGCCTAATCTCATTGATAGAATCGGACCCCCCTGTGATAGATGAAAACGACCCCGAGAGTACTAGGAGGGTTGAAGAGTGGACTAATAGAGACAGGTTAGGACATGTGTGCATTCTAACTGCACTGTCAGATGTCCTGTTTGATGTCTATAGTACCTCCACCTTCAACACTACTAAAGCTCTGTGGAATGAACTTGATCGGAAGTACAATACCGAGGACCAAGGTCTGGAAAAGTACTCCGTTGGCAAGTTCCTTAAATTCCAAATGGTCGAGAATAAATCTATAGGGGAGCAGGCACATGAGCTTCTTCTTATGTTCCATGGTTTGACTGAGGCAGAAATGAAAATGCCTGAAAAGCTCCAAGTCATGTGCATCATAGAGAAGTTGCCTAGATCCTGGGAGGATTTTGGCATGGGCCTAAAGCATCGAAAAGGGGCCATTTCTCTTGATGATTTGATGAGGGCAATAGCTATTGAGGAGGAACATAGAAAGGAAAAGCCCAAAATGCCTGTAGATGCAAGTGCAAACTTAGTAATGAAACAGAAGGGTAAAGATTTAAAAGGAAAGGCCAAGGTTGATTCCACTGTGCAGATGAAACCCAAAGGAAAGATAAAGAAGAAGAAGGTACTAGGACAGTGCTGGACATGTGGTGATAAGGGTCATATGCGCAATGAATGTCCCAAAAAGAAAGAAAATGTGCTGAACAGGGCCTTGTTGATCCATGATGTCCCAGCACAGGTCAATGTAGTGACCGGTGGATCTTCTTCTGGTATGGAGTATGTTTCTCTTAATCCTCAGTTGTTTACTATTTATGAACCAAATGAATGGCTGGTAGACACTGGAGCCAATGTGCATTTATGTGCTGACATGGCTAATTTTGTGTCTTATCAGGAAATCCATGATCGCTCCGTGACAATGGGAAATGGGAGTACAGCTAGGGTGCTAGGAGTTGGACGTGTGAGCCTGAAGTTTACTTCAGGGCGTGTTCTTACTCTTTCCTTAGTGTACCATGTTCCTAGTGTCAAGAGGAACATTTTATCTGGTTCTGTGTTAGTAAGAGAGGGTTATGAACTGAACTTTAAATGTAATAAGGTTGTCATACTCTATTTGAAGACTTTTATTGCAAAAGGTTATCTTTCTGATGGTTTGTTTAAAATCTTTGTGGATCATGTGATGAACAGAAATGTGGATGTTAATGCTTCCGTTTCTACTTCTGTTCCTGTTGCTTATAATGTTATAGATTCATCTGAATTGTGGCATGCTCGTTTAGGTCATCTTAATTTCAATTCCTTGAAACGTATGATGAACCTGAAATTGATTCCTGAACATACTGTTGATAAAACTAAGAAATGTGATATCTGTGTACAGGCTAAACAACCCAGAAAACCCTTTCATTCTGTGGTTAGAGATTCAGAAATTCTGGATCTGGTGCACTCAGATATTTGTGAGTTTAATGGTGTGTTGACTAGGGATCATAAAAAGTATTTCATTACCTTTATTGATGACTGTAGTAGATACTGTTATGTGTATTTGCTTAGATCTAAGGATGAGGCTTTGCAAAAGTTTATCATCTTTAAGAAAGAAGCAGAAACACAATCTGGCAAAGTTCTTAAAAGGTTGAGGTCTGATAGAGGAGGAGAGTATACTTCAAGTTTGTTTGTGGAATATTGCCAAGATCATGGCATTATTCATGAAACAACTGCCCCATACTCTCCTCAGTCTAATGGGATAGCAGAAAGGAAGAACAGGGTATTCATTGACATGGTCAACTCTCTCCTGCAGAGCTCGGGACTACCAAAGTATATGTGGGGGGAAGCTTTGAATACGGCTTGCCTTATTCTGAATCATATTCCCCTGAAACATAGAGATAGTAGTCCAATTGAACTTTGGAGACATAGGAAACCTAGTTTGAAATTTCTCAAAGTGTGGGGGTGCCTTGCAAAGGTACTTGTTCCTGAGCACAAGAGAAAGAAACTAGGACCTAAGACAGTTGACGCAGTCTTCTTAGGCTATGCTGAAAATAGCTATGCGTACAGGTTTCTGGTTGTCAAATCAGAAATTCCTGGCATAGATATTAACACCATAGTCGAGTTTCGTGATGCCACATTCTTCGAAAATGTTTTTCCCATGAAGACTGGTTTGACTCAACATTTGTCTTCTGAGACTGTTGCCTCTACATCTGATTCTATTCCAGAACATGTGGAAAGAATGACTAATGTGGGGGCTGATGCATCCGGACCTAATCTTGATGCTGATGATCAAGAAGAGGTTGAACCTAGAAGGAGTAAAAGACTAAGGGTTGCCAAGGATTATGGTAGTGATTTTGTCACTTTCCAGATCACGGGTGATCCTCCCACCTTTCGAGATGCCATGGCTTCAGCTGAAGCTAGGCATTGGAAGGATGCCATTAAGAGTGAGATGGATTCCATTCTTGCTAATGGCACTTGGGTGTTAGTTGATCCTCCTCCTGGTTCAAAGACCATTGGATGCAAATGGGTCTTTAAGAAGAAACTAAAACCAGATGGAACCGTTGACAAGTATAAAGCTAGGCTAGTTGCTAAGGGTTTCAAACAAATGGAGGGAATAGATTATTTTGATACCTATTCCCCGGTCACTAGGATAACCACAATCAGGGTGCTTGTAGCACTGGCTTCCTTACATAATCTCTTTGTCCATCAGATGGATGTCAAGACTGCTTTTCTTAATGGTGATCTTGATGAAGAGATTTATATGGATCAGCCTGAAGGATTTGTGGCTCCGGATAGTGAGAATAAAGTTTGTAGACTTGTAAAGTCTCTGTATGGTTTGAAACAAGCTCCTAAGCAATGGCATGAAAAATTTGATATGACTATCATATCATTTGGTTTTATAGTCAATGAGTTTGATAAGTGTATCTATCACAAAGTTAAGGGTAATGAATTTGTAATCTTGTGCCTATATGTAGATGATATCTTGTTGTTTGGAAGCAGTTTGGGAATCATAACTGAGACCAAATCATTCTTAAGTAGCAGATTTGAAATGAAAGATATGGGTGAGGCAAATGTGATTCTGGGGCTGACTCTTATTAGATCAGCTGAAGGAATAGCAATTTCTCAATCTCACTATGTTGAGAAGGTTTTAGAGAAATTTGGCTATCAGAATTGTAAAGCTGTCTGTACACCCTATGATCCTTCTAGAATTTTCTGCAAGAATAAGAGTGGTGATCCTGTGTCTCAATTGCGGTATTCTCAGGTTATAGGAAGCTTAATGTATCTTGCAAACTGTACTAGACCAGACATTTCATATGCTGTGTCTAAACTCAGTAGATACACAAGCTGTCCTGACCATACTCACTGGGAAGGCTTAGATAGGGTGCTGAGGTACCTAAAGGGTACCATGACCCTAAGCTTGCATTTTCAGAAATTCCCTACTGTACTTGAGGGATATAGTGATGCAAGCTGGATAGCTGAAAACTCAGGGAGCAATGGTGTCACAGGGTATGTCTTTACCCTGGGAGGTGGTGTAGTTGCCTGGAGGTCAACTAAACAAACCATCTTGTCTCGGTCTACTTTTGAGGCTGAGTTGTGTGCTTTGGATACTACTGGTATGGAGGCTGAATGGATCAGGGGTCTTCTTTCTGAACTCCCTCTGATGAGTAAGCCTATACCTGCGATATCTGTGCATTGTGATAATATGACCACAATTGCCAAGATTAAAAGTTCAAAGTACAACCAAAAAGAAAGGAGACATATTCAACTCAGACTTAAGTCTGTAAGAGAATTAGTGTCTCAGGGAGTGATAGCTGTGGATTTTGTTGGTACCAAGGACAACATAGCTGATCCTCTGACTAAAGGACTTAACAAGAGTCAAGTCCAAAAATTTAGGATGGGGATGGGACTGAAACCCATCAGTTGTTCTCCTGCAGTGGCAACCCAACCTATCTGAGTAGAGATCCTACAAAGAAGGTTCAATGTGGTAATAACAAGCTGTTGAGAGGACTGGAAGGCACTTGTTTAAACAGATACTTTGTATCTGAGTTCCTCCCCTGTAATCCTAAACAATCTAGTGCCTGTTACTGCAAGTTAAGGTTAAGTTGTATACTTTTAATGGGTTCAAGCCTGGTAAGGCAGGATGTTTGCAGTGCATCCTTGGAGAAGCCCACCTATATGAGTACAACTGTGAGGCCGCAGTTAAAGAATTGGGTTATTCTTGAAAGTACTCATGAAACAGGATTGGGCACATGGCCTTTAAAGTGCCAGTTACTTTTTGCTACCAATAGAACCTTATTTCATGTTGTTTTCTAATAAGTAGCCCTTCACAAAAAGGATCAAGTTCAAGATTTAATTCACTTCGATTCTGTGGGGGGGTGAAAATTAGAACACTTAGGTGAAGGTTCAAACCCGAAAGGTACCTTTACTGAAAGCATGATTTGTTCATATCTCTTCTGTTTGTTCCCTTTTATCAAACCTTGAGTTTGTGGGGGAATGTTAGGTTGAAGGGGGGTTGGGGTTGGGAGTATATCTAAGGAAGGGAAACTCAAAGGTTTTCCATAAGGGTGCTACCTCAAGTGTTGTGTTTTGTATGGGGATATTAGTCCCACATTGGAAAACACAAAGAGGTGAGGGGACCTTATAGTTCCTAGGACCCCATGGACTATGTCTTATAGACATAGTGGAGGTAAGCTAGATCCAATCACACGCACGCACGCACGCGCCGGGCCGGGCGGGGCTGGGCGGGCGCGCGTGTGTGAGGTGTGGGTCCAGCCGGCTTGCCTTGGCACCTTTTTGGAATTCTTTTTGCTATTCTATCCTTTCCTTGGAGAGAAAGAGGGGTTTCCGAACTTATCGTTTCGGATACGAACCGTCGCGGGCGTGGGGCACATAAGGAGAGTAATTAGGATTACCTTAATTACTGCTACTCTTTTTTCCCGTGCCTGTTCGACTTCACAGAGGAACCGCTCGCAACGTCGCTCTCTTGCTCTCGTCTCCGGCTCCTCCTTGCGCCGTCCCGCGGAGATCGCTGCTGTCTTCGTCCCGTGCGTTCGCCACCGTCTTCGTCACTGTGCACGCTCGCGGACACTTGCAGCCCTTGTTCTTCGGTGTTCGGTGCATGCTTTCTAACCTTTTTTAAACGACGAGATTTAGGTTTTTCGTGTAGTAATTATTACAAGATTCTTAAGAGTGCGCTTAAGTTTCTTGTGTTAGTAGTCGTATCCTGGGGGAAGATCGCTATATCTATCGCACCGTGTTTGTGGGGGGCGATATCTTCTCTAAGGGGAGTCTCTTTGAGGCGCTTCTACTAATCCAGTTGTTTAGATAGATATAATTATTTATTCCTTCATACTTAATTGTTCAACAATCATGCTTATGTTTGATTCTTCTTGGTTGTCCTTATTTGAATCAACCTCCTATGTAATTTTACTATGGTTTGCATTGCATCTATGTGGTCCGTTTATTGCCATGATGTTGTCCTTGCACACTGTTTATTTCTAACACTGTCCACCACCTGACCATCGACGACGATGACGATACCCCCTACCATCAGGGGTGTCGCCCTACCCCCCGCCATGCACAACCTCACCTTGCCCAACAACTCCATAAACGTCGCTATGAACGCACTCCCCCTATA
This sequence comes from Amorphophallus konjac, assembly GCA_022559845.1. Classification (NCBI taxonomy): domain Eukaryota; kingdom Viridiplantae; phylum Streptophyta; class Magnoliopsida; order Alismatales; family Araceae; genus Amorphophallus; species Amorphophallus konjac. The sequence goes on along the minus strand of CM040127.1, from coordinate 45,093,469 downwards.
TTCGATGCCTTCGGTGAAGATGCCGATGTCGTCACCTCCACATCCCCTCGTTGCTATCAACGCCCCCTGCCCCGCCCCTCTAAAAAAACTATTCACATCCCAAAATAGTGTTCAAATGAACATTAATTGGTGACAATTTGTATAATTTTTTTATATAAAAAGTACAAAGTTAACTCAACTGAGTTAATCCCCTTCAATCAAAGTAAAAGTGATATCACCCTGGAACAATTTAATCGGATCGAGTTAATCTACTTGTGTCGTATCCATCTATCAATTAGGAGCTAAAAGAATAAAAAAATTGATTTTTTTTGTAAAATAAAAATGCAAAGCCTTCACTGATATTTTTTGTGACTTTTTGTAAGGGACACACATTGCACGATCTCTTTCTCAATGGACACACGCACACACGTACACACGCACATACTGAAATCGGATGGGAGGGGGGGACTATTCATGGCATGTTTAAAGCAAATTAAAGATTTGTTTCGGATGCGTCTAAAGTGGAGAAGAGGCTGCGGAATTGGCGTTGGTTGCCAAAGTCTCGGTCAACGAGGATATATATATATATATATTTATTTATTTATATAACGTCGGTGGACAAGTCTTGGTCAAGGAGGATATATATATATATATATATATATAAGTCACCACGCTGAGTAGACCAAGGGCCGCGTGAGATGATTATCACTATAATTTGTTTATCTAAAGAGTTCTGTAAGGTGGCGTATCAGCACGTTCACCAAACGGTGTCATCTGACTGGTCACACACGCACTCCGACTTTATCTTTCCCGTGGCCACCCTTTTCACGTGGACATGAAATAGATTTTTTAATATATATATATATATATATATATATATATATATATATATATATATAGTTTTTATTTGGTCGATTTCGATTCGATGAAACAGGACCACTAATAGAGAGTTTATTTGCATCATGCATGGATATCGCTCTCCCAGATTAATGTGCTCGCTGGGACATGGGGCGAGGAACTTTCCACCTACTCTTCAAGTTTAGAAAATTCTAGGCTGAGTTTGACGTGGATTATGGGGAGATTCTAACTATTAGAATCCTACGCACGATCTCAATATTAATCAAAATGTCACAAAATTTATTGAGTTATGTGCCGGGGGTGAGTTTTGTGCGACGAGAGAAATGAGACACGTGGGGAGAGCCGGAGGGGCGGAATATGAAAAAAATGGGCTCAAAACCCTGTTCAATCTATTAAGTTAGACGGAAGCTCCCCAAAAAATCGGTTATCGTTCGAAGAAGCGGCCCTAATTATACGTCGTCTTAACCGAGCTTATTCAGTTATCAAAGTCATCCAAAAGATAAAAAGGAGAAGACGAAAGGGGGATCAGACTTATCATCATCAGAGAGAGAGAGAGACATGTGGGTCTAAGGAAGAAAGGTTCTAGATCACAACTAACCCAGTTGTTCTAATATAAACTACGTCTAACTAAAAAGTCTTGATCAGTCGACTCCCAACAAAAGTATACGGAGAGATAACAATAATAAGAGATCCCATGCGCCCCCCCCCCCCCCCATGGTTTCTGTTTCTGCAACAATTGAGCTCAAAGCCGCGTCTGCCCACCGGTTTCAGGAGAATTTCTCATCATGCATCAGAAACTATGGGCCGCCATCTCCTCCTTTCATAATTAGGAAATAAAATCTCCGATTTTTTTTTTTTGGACAGAAACATAGATATTCATTCAAAGCACAAACGAGAACCATGGTACATGGACAACCTAGATACAGGACGGTACATGAGTTGCCATGCCTGGCCCATACCGTCGTCGAGCCATAGAAAATACAGCAAGATAAATAAGAACTGAAGAGAACACCGACGCCCAACAAGGATGAGGGCTCCTGAAGGCACCGAGGAAGAGGCAGCCCCTGCTGAAGGTGGCGAGTTTCGTCCTCGAGGAACACAAGGCTATCGAACCGCTCTACCTGATGGCGGTGAAGGAAGGATACTCAGGTGGCCATCATCCCGTGGGATGCGTGGGGGATAAGCTCAGTATCTCCGAGCTCTTTTGAGACCGAGAGTGAAAGCTCGTAACTTACGTCGCAGATCTGACCCGTGCTTCGACGAATACTCACAGGAACGCCCATCATCGAGAGAGCTCCGATGATACATATATTTCTCATCAGCAGAGATTTTAAATCTTCTAGAAGACTGTACCATTTGCATGACACCGAAGGCTCAAGGACAGCTCTTTAATTTATCTCTTTTCTACTCTTTATTTCTTTCAATGAGAAGGTTGGGGGAATTAATAGGGAAAAAAATCCGAATCTGCTTCTCTGATAGAAAAGTAGCATTGGAGCTGCTTTCGCAACGAAGGAGATAGAAATATCTTTCCATGTCTCTCTCTCTTCAGCAAAAGATTTGAATATTACGTAAACCAACCAATGTTATCAGAATCGGATCGGTATTTAAACCGGTCAATGAGGTGGTTCGGTTCGAACCGGTTGGATCGTTCAATCGAACCGATTTAATTAACCGTGACGTCATCATAATATAATTATGATGTCATAAATTTTTTTAATAATTATAAATATATATAAATATTAAAATATAACCGGTTGAACCTATTAAAATATTCTTAATGTAATCTCAATTCCCCCAAATGCTTCCAGCTGATAGAAGCAAAAATAGATAGTAAACTGGCATGCAACAATAACCACCCCCTAGTAAAAAAGAGAAAAGAAAGAATGCTTTGCTAATCTCTCCAGACTAAAAATAGAACTTACAGAGGACAAATCAAATAATTTCATTAATCTATTAGCACGAAACCCTTCGGAACCACTTATATATGTAAGCTTTAAGTGAGCTTTGAAGGTCATTCTATTTTGATGGGATAGCTAACCTGCTTAACAGGTTTAGACATTGCCTTCTTTCAAAAAGAAAAGAAAAGTCTCAACTCTGTGCTTCAGTGCTGAAATCTGACCAACATTTCAAGGTCCATTAAATATTTAGGTCACCTACCTTGCCTTTTCCAGCTTTAATGTAACATTTCCCTCACAGAAATTGATATTGATCTCTGTTAGGTTGATATAAAATGAATTGAGGCTAAAATCCCTGTCTGTTCCCATTTCCATCTGAAAGTGTCATGTTCATCACCAGGTAGCCAACAAAGTAGAGTGTTCGGATAATATGCCCTTAGTTGATCAACAGAAGAGTCTAGATAATATTTTGTCATGGACTTCTAGAGGAACAGCTGATGTCCACATGAACTTGATGCTTTGCAAAGTTCAAGATACAATTTCACTAGACAAATCTAGACCAGAGAGAATCCATAATGCTTCTTGGTTGCATTGAAGACAACATGGTGCCACTTAACCATGAGCATACCTGGCTAGGAAACTAATTCCCGCATGGGCCATTAACCACATACCTGACAAAACAAAACTCAATCTCATTGTTCTCAACAGTTTCAAACCAAATGCTTCCAGTGGATAAAAGCAAAAATAGATAGTAAATTGGCATGCAACAATGACCATGACCTCAAAAAAATAACATCACCAAGTTTTAAAGTTTACAAACATAAATCCATCACTTCATCAAAAGTCTAAGTTCAAAACTACATATATGATCATTAAAAAATCTCATATAATCTTCATCATTGAATTCCAACATGAGCTTCATCTTCTTCTTCAACCGTCAAAGTTCCTAGAAATACATACAAACAATTGAATATTAACACATCATAACTTACTAAAATAGTGAAAGATTAATTTTGATAAAACTAAAATAGAATACTCAAGTCCTCATCATCTCTTGTAAACTGCGAACTATTTAGTTGATCCATTTGAAGTCAATTATCAACATCTTCACTAGTAAATAGAGGAGACTCCTCTTCCACCACCCACTCTTCCATAAGATCAATATCTTCTAAAGATATATGATCAAAATATTGCTTCTTCTTTTTCTTCCTACAAAAATATATAGTAGACATCAATTATAAACTATTAAACTTAGAATGTAATGAAATCAATACATAATAATACACTTATATAATTTCTTACCTATCCAACAATCGTAGATTGTAATGAACGTATACAAGGTCACATAATCTTTGATGCTCTAAGCAATTCCTCTTCTTAGTGTGTATACGTTCAAAAATACTCCAATTACGTTCACATCCAAAAGAGCTGCATGTTTAGCTTAAAATTTTTACTGCCAAATTCTGCAAATTTGGAGCACAAGCTCCATAAATTTACCACCAAATAGCTGAAAATAAATTAGATATACTAGGTTAGCCATCATACCCAAATTTATAATCAAAAGAAACAATCTAAATAAAATAACAATACCTGGAGCCAAGGAGTAACGAGAAGCTATTGCGGCTGGCCTTCCAAAATCTTCATCTGCATATCTAAATTTATCCATCTCTAGATTAATTTTTACTAGCATATCAACATTGCCTTGACATACCCGATGAAGAGATTCATTAACCCCTTGCATTGTCAACACTCTTGTTTCATTATCCATGTCATATTAAAATTGTGGATTGAGCCAATAGCCTGCTAAATGAAGAGGTCGACTAAGTTGATGATCCCATCGAGAATCCACAATTGAGATGAAGGGTTCAATGTTCATCTTAAATTTCAAGAGTGTTTTCTTTATAGCATTCTTAGCCCTCCGCATACTTTCAAATATGTATCCCATAGATGGCCTTTCATCACTATCTACCATTCTTAATACACGAACAAGTGGCTCAAAGGCTTGCACAATTATCAAACATTTATCTCAGAATGAAGTAGATAGAGTCAAATCAGATATAACAATGCCTTTTTAATTTTTGACCCATTTGCTTTCAATCCATTATTTACTAGTCATCATAGCTCGCAATTGATTTTTACAACTCAAAAAACTTTGAAGTGCAAGAAAGTGAGTTGTAAATCGAGTAATAGCTGGACGAATAATTTCTTTCCCACCTGTAAATTTTCTCATCAAATTCAAAACAAAGCCATGATTATAAATGAATGTGCTAATACTCCGAGCTTGATTAATTACTTCTTTGACATCATCCATCTTAGCAATATCTTCCAACATCAAATCTAGACAGTGTGCTACACATGGTGTCCATACAATATATCGATATTGTTGATTCAATAAAAAACCTGCAAGCTTGTAGTTGGCTGTATTATCAGTCACAACTTGGACAATATTTTCAGCACCAACTTCTTCCACAACGCCAATAAGTAACTGAGCAAGCATTTCACCAGTTTTTGCATATTCAGAGGCATCAACAGACTTTAAAAATATAGTTCCCTTAGCACAATAAACCAAAAAATTTATCAAAGTCCTTCCCTTCTTATCTGTCCATCTATCAGCTATAATTGTACAACCAAACTCTTTCCACATTTTTTTGAATGTATCAATGCATTCTTTCAACTCTTCAACACTTTTTTTGAGTAAGAAACCACGCAAATCATGAAAAGTAGGTGCCTTATATCCATAACTAATTGTTAATGCCGAATCAAACATAGCTTGAAAACGTGAAGAATTTGTAGCATTAAATGGAATACATGACTCATAAAACCATTTTACAGCTTCTATATGTGCTCTTTCAATGGCATCTTTACCAGACATAGCACTTTTAGTTGATGGTTGCTTGCCTCCTGCTAATCCCTTCAATTTTTTTGAATCACCTTATATATTTCTTTTCAAACTCGGACCCTCAACAGCATCATCAACATCTTCATTAATGGTTGCAAATGATGGAAATGGACTATGTTTCGGAGTATAAGATGCTTTGGTATTTGTTGAAACATTGCTTTCAAGATCTTCTTTTATCTCTAACAACACCTGTGGAGGAACTTTCTTACAAGGAGCAACATCACCTTTAATATTAGCTATGTGTTTTTTCATTCTGTGAATCCCTCCACCACTGATAATCTTTCCACAATACAGACATTTGATTTTATTTTTTTCTACCTCCACAACATGATTCCATGCAATATCAGACTTTCCTCTTGTTGGACGGGATTCTGATTCTGTAGTACTAGTGGCAGAAACAACCGGAGGTGTTGCATTTGAATCCGACGGGGTGGAATTACTTTCAAATGGGTTAGACATATTTTAAAAACCTACAAGTACAATTCACATATTTATTTAAAAGTTCTGGTTCAAACATAAATAAAAAACACAGATCAACGGGAGGCCAAATAACAAACACACACATCTTATATCACTCCAAAATAAGATTCAATGTTAAAAATAGTTTTGATCTGCCAAATAAAAAACACAGATTCAATGTTCACAAATTATATCACTCCAAAATACTCACCTGAGGTCCAGAGCTGAAGACGGAGAACGCTTGGCCGGGGATGATCACAACGCCGGACACGGGTGAGAGGTGCAGGCGTGCAGTCTGCCTCTTCCGGATCGTCAGTCATCGCATACCCAAATGCCGCGAGATGCCCGGTCATGTACTCGCTGTCACTCTAAGAAACAAGCATACCACAATCACAAGGGCCAACTGGCCAAGTGAAAAAGATTGGGCCTTTCCTAACAAATCAAAATAAAAAAAAGATAAAATGGGAAGATGAGGAAAGCTTGACAGGTTATGCGAACACCCAAAAGTTTTCATATATATCGCCTGAAACGGAAGCATCATATATATCACCCTGCTCGAGTCCGAAAGGGAAGCCAGGAGGTTGCACTGATCTGCTCATGTGAGGGTGGTACCTGATGGATTTTTGCTACGCTTATGTTATAGTTATTTTGTCATGTTCATCGTGTTTGCAAGGGTACGTGGGATTTCTTATTTGCAGGTAGAATCTTAATATGGCACATTTTGGATCAAAACTTTCGTTTCTATGTGTGATGTAGGGCAGCAATGGATCAGAATTAGATTGAACTTTATTGTTAAAAAAAGTAAACTAAAGAAATTAACAAACAAGGACAAAAATCAGAGACGTAGGAAGCGAGAATGACAGGGACAGGAGTAGAACAAAGGAACAAAAGAAAACTGAGACGGAGGCGGGTGGTAACTGGTAACACTTGAGTGCCGGGGATGTGAGGACCATGAGAGGAGAGGGAACGATCCCTCCTTGGGCGGGGCTTGGACTTCACGCCGATCGTCGGCAGTAAGGGCAGGCGGAGCCCCGTCAGTGCTCCGAAGGCCGAGACCGAGAGGCGGACGGGGGGAGACACGATCAGATGTTAGGGCACGGCCGCGGGCGACGGGGGAGAAAGAGGTATGTCGAGACTCGAGAGGGAATGGCTAACGAGGGATAGGAAAGAGAGATTTTTGGATTTTCGATTTAATATTTTTTATTTTTTTTATTAGCGAACCGGGTCACCGGTTCGACCGCGGTTTGTCCGGTTCAGGCGGGTTTTTACCTTTAGATCAACCGGTCATTATCGAACCGGTGGTCGAACCGGTCGGCCGTTGAACCGGTTGAACCGGCAGGTCCGACCCGGTTTTAATAACACTGAAACCAACCGAGATCGGTAGGCTTATTTTTGTTGGTGATACTCGCCAACAAATCTTGGTCAGAATAGAAATGGAATCAAAATGGGCGGATCTAGTGGATCCGAATCAAAAGAGCAAATCAAGAGGAATAAATCTTGAAATGAAAATGATATTGAGGGAGGGTAAAGTTGACCCGGCCCATGATCGGCCCAACAACAGTGGTCCCAAACTGGCCCCGCATCCACAACAAGCCCAAGGGGCGCTCTGCAGTCGCGGCCCATCTAAGCGCGGCCCATTAGGATTCAACATGGGATTCGACATCACAGGAAAGCTACGGCCCAGGTGCGATGGTCGTCTTCCGACGACCGACCGTTACCCCCCACGACGTCGGTCTCGACTCCACAACGGACGAGCACGCCCCACGGGCACCGTAAGACTCACCCCGGGACCAGCCGACACCGGGATAATCGTCCTCCAACAGAAAACTCCCTCCAAAATCACTGGAGACGTTACTCCACTACGCACGCCATTCCCCACTGAGGGATAGGGCTCCTTCTCTAGGACAGCCTCCTATAACAAGGACATTGACAGAGAAGAGGAGCACGGTGGTTCATTCTGGCAACTCGTCACCCAAGAACACAGAGCTACTAGCCTACTTGCAGAAAGAGAGAGGTCACGATCAGAGAGAAACACCCTCCTGCACTGTGACGACCCGAGGATCCGAGTACCGGAAAGGAACTGGCACGTCTCGAATCTCGGCCCGCCAACCCACGAGCCCGAAGACTCGGAAGGGTAGAAAGGAGTGGTGTGGGGTACGTATAAGAGAAGCTGCAACGTCCACAGAGATAGCACAATAATCAAAAGGAAATGCACATAATAATAAATAAATCAAACTGCTACAAGGTCCACAGTGTCTCATGTCCAAAGAAAGTACAGTCAACAGGAAAAAAGTACAACTACACGGGGCATCCCCCGGCGTACAACAACACGGGGCATCCCCCAGAGTACAACTACGCGGGGCATCCCCCGGCTCTGGCAGACTGGCAACTAACCCTGGCTGGAAGACCCACGCTGGAACTCGGCCGCGCCTCCCGCCGACCCCGCCTCACCTGAAGAGCAGGGGTGAGCCTCATCTCATTGGCCCAGTACGGATCCCGCGAATCCCCACCTCGCACGGAAAACGAGGAAGAAGAAGACAACCCTACCAACCGAGAGTACGGTAGAACCGACAAGCTAAAGTAAATAAACGAAAAAGCCGTCTACTCTAACGGTACCGTAGTACGGAACCTCGATCCAACAAAACACGAGTCCACGCCTGCCAGTGAACAGAAGCACCATCCACAAGAAGAATGACCGGATGCGTCCCCTGACGTCTTACACCGCGTCACAAGTGTCTAGCTACAACGCCCCGGGCGTGAGACTCAGACACGCAACAAGTACCACAACAAGGACTAGCTGGGGTCGCACTCGTCAGTGCGTGCCCTAAGCCCCCAACTACGTGTGCACACACAGACCATCTGCTCTAGGTCGGGTCCTCTAGCTGGTTTTCCCCCCCACCGGACTCTGGTGGCAAAGGCGAGGGGCCCTACGGTAACCAGCCTAAAAACTGCGTCACACTAGGTCTCGCTCTCCACCACTCCCAGGTGGGTCCGCACACGCGTGCGCAGAAAGCTACGACTAGTGGACAGGTCATTGGAAGTAAGGACTAATCCACGGAAACCACCGACCAAGCACTAGCACAGACTCTCGATGATCCTACGGTAGGTACGGGAGCCGGGGACACGCATGAGGTCCGACCGTCCCTCAAGTCACGCGGCACTCCTACCTAGGTAACTGATTCTCCGAGGAACCCCGGGCGCCCATGTGGCTCTCACTGGGTGCCCACGGCATCCCTAGGGCCACGCCACAACCGGGTCCAAAACTCATCCAACCGGAGGTCACGCTACCCGCAAAACGCGGTTCGGGGAAGGGAAAAGGTCGCGCTAGGTATCCCTAGCGCGACACCGAAGAACGCGCTAGCTTTGGCTAGCGCGATCTTCCATGTCGCGCTGCCCAAGGCTAGCGCGTTCAATCTGAACGCGCTAGTCTTGGATAGCGCGATCTGGAGATCGCGCTACCCGAACCAGGCGCGTTCCCCCACCACCTTATTGTTCGTCTTCTCCGACAGACACGCTCGGACGACACAGCGCGTTCATCAAGAACGCGCCATTGGACTATAGCGCGACATCGGGCCGAGCCCGGTTCGCGAACTACGGCCGGAAATCACAAAACCACGCCCATTCACCCCCTTTGTTGAAGGGAAAATAATGGGGAATCACCCCACAACGACCTAGCATGCATCTAGAGCCCCCAAATCGATCAAAAACCCCACGAATCGACGGATCCGGCGCTCAAACCCCAAACATGGAAATAACCCTCCCGGCATGAATCTAGCCCCTCTCGGCCTCTCCACGGCCTAGAAATCACGGGGAATGCTAGAAAGAGGGTAAGGATTCGTCCCCCTACCTCAAGGAAGCTCGAAATCCACCGAATCACCGCCGATCTTGAAATCTAGCTCAACCACGAACTCCACAACCACGCGCCAATGGGGGCACCGCCGCGATCCTCTCGCCGCCGCCGTCGTCACCGCGCTGCCGCCAAGGTCCACCACCCGTCGCCGGAGGGGAAGGGGCCGCCGCGAGGTTCCAACGGGCAAGGAGGGGAAAAAGGGGGGTGACCGTTGCACGCTCACGGGAGGGGAAAGAAAGAAGAAGAAAAAAGGGAAGAAAAAGAAAAAGAAAAAGAAAAAGAAAATGCTTTAAATAGAAAATCCGAAAAATGCCAAAAATACCGAAAAAATAGAAAAATACACCTCCTCGACCGTCTCGACACGCTGATCGCAACGGTACCACTCGCAGGCTGGTGAACGACCCGGTTCACCCGCTACAGGGTTCCGAAGGACTCGCCGAAACCCGTACGCGGAAATCGGAAACCGCGCACGGAAAAGCCGCGGACACACTCCGGGCCTCCGAAACGACTCCGGATCGCGCCGATCCGAACACGAAAGATGTCTGAAATGAAATTTCGAACACAACAGGTTCGAACACCCTGACAAACCAGATCCGGGACCCATAACGAAGGATCCGAAAGATCCGGAACATTACAGCCCTCCCCCCTTAAACGAATTTCATCGTCGAAATTCAAGGACAAGGCATAAGGACGGGGGAAAGACTCACACAAACAAATAAGGATACGACTCCCGCATCTCATCCTTGCGCTCCCAAGATACCTCGCCGCCAGAATGACGCTGCCAGACCACCTTAACCAGAGGAATAACCTTGTTCCGCAGGCGCTGCTCTCGCCGATCCTCAATGCGAACAGGAAACTCCGGAAGGGACAGATCTGGAGTCACATCAGGCCAAACGGCATCCTCGAGAACATGAGAGTCATCGGGCATATACTTCCGAAGCATCGATACATGGAACACATCATGCACGGTGGAAAGCTCCGAAGGTAACTGCAACCGGTAAGCAACTTCCCCAACGAGCTCAACGATGGGAAATGGACCAATGTAGCGGGGACTCAGCTTCCCACGCCTACCGAAGCGCATCAGGCCCTTCATGGGAGAAACTCTCAAGAAAACTCGATCTCCCACAGCAAAGCTGAGGGGTCGCCTCCTCCGATCGACATAACTCTTCTGCCGGCTCTGAGCTGCCAACATCTTCTGCCGAACGAGATGCACCACCTCAACACACTGCTGCACCAACTCTGGCCCGGTCAAAGCACGCCCGCCCACCTCGAACCAATCAAGCGGAGTCCGACAAGGTCGTCCATACAACGCCTCATAGGGAGCCATACCGATGCTCGAATGATAGCTGTTGTTGTAGGCAAACTCCACTAATGGCAGATGGTGGGTTCAACTCCCCTGCCACTCCAAGCAACACGCTCGCAACATGTCCTCCAAAGTCTGAATGGTATGCTCAGACTGACCGTCCGACTGAGGATGATAGGCCGAGCTGAATGCCAACTCAGTGCCTAGAGCCTTCTGGAAGCTCCTCCAGAATCCAGAAGTGAAACGGGGGTCACGATCGGACACGATAGAGATAGGAACTCCATGCAATGGGACGATCCGCTCCACATACAACCGAGCCAAACGTTGCACGCTCCAACTGACTTTGACCGGCAGTAATCGCGCCGTCTTCGTCAGTCTATCCACTAGCAACCAGATACTATCCTCCCCACTGGACGTCCTCGGTAATCCAACCATAAAATCAGTGGTCACATGGTCCCACTTCCAAGCAGGAACATCCAAGGGCTGAAGTGTGCCTCCTGGTCGCTGGTGCTCAGCCTTCACCTGCTGACAGGTCAAACACCTGGCCACAAATTCCGCAACATCTCTCTTCATGCCAGGCCACCAAAACTGCCTCTTCAGGTTCTGGTACATCTTAGCCGATCCGGGGTGCACGGCATACCGACTCCCATGAGCCTCACGCAAAACCGTACGCCGTACCTGCCCCTCGGCTGGCACATACAATCTACCTCTGAACCTCACAGCTCCATCCTCGCCAAACTCCACCTCGGCCATCGACAAAACACGAGGTAGCTCGGGGTCCGCTCGCTGGGCCTCAGTCACCTGTCGACGCACCGCGGGCGTGACAGTCAGACTCGCAAGGACAGCCGAACCCTGGTCCTGCGGGACCTTGAGCCTAAAAGTCATGGCCGGGACCTGCTCCCAAAGCTTCCACTTCCTCAACAACATCTGACTGACCGTTACCCTCCTGCTCAGAGCATCAGCCACGACGTTCATCCTGCCAGGCTGATAAGACAGAGTAACGTCATAATCCTTCATGTACTCCATCCATCTCCTCTGTCTGAGGTTAAGGTCCTTCTGCGTGAACACATACCTCAAACTCTGATGATCAGTGAAGAGCTCAAACCGCTCGCCGTACAAATAATGCCTCCAAATCTTCAGAGCGAAGATCACCGCTGCCAACTCAAGATCATGAGTAGGGTAGTTCGCCTCATGTGGCTTCAACTGCCGCGACGCATACGCCACGACTCTCCCATGCTGCATCAACACAGCACCGAGGCCTACCCAGGAAGCATCTGTACACACCACGAAACCACCCGGACCAGATGGCAACACCAAAACCGGAGCAGTGGTAAGCAATCTCTTCAGCTCCATGAAGCTCCGCTCACACTCCTCCGTCCAGACGAACTGCACCTCTTTCCGCGTAAGCCTGGTCATCGGGGCCGCAATACGGGAAAAATCCTGAATAAACCGCCGATAATAACCTGCAAGCCCCAAGAAACTCCGAATCTCCATGACAGAACTCGGCCTCGGCCACTGCACCACCGCCTCGACCTTGGCCGGGTCCACGGAAACACCATCACCAGAAATAACATGCCCCAGAAAGTGCACCTCTCGGAGCCAGGACTCGCACTTGCTGTACTTGGCATACAACTGGTGATCGCTCAGGGTCTGCAATACCACTCTCAAATGCTGTACATGCTCCTCAGCAGACCGCGAATACACAAGGATATCATCCACAAACACGACCACAAACTGGTCCAAGTACGGACGAAACACCCTATGCATCAAGTCCATGAATGCTGCGGGGGCATTGGTGAGCCCGAACGGCATCACCAAGAACTCATAATGCCCATACTTCGATCGGAACGCCGTCTTCTCCACGTCCGACTCTCGGATCCGCAGCTGGTAATAACCTGATCTCAAATCGATCCTCGAAAACACTTGGGCCGACTGAAGCTGATCGAACAAGTCATCAATCCGCGGCAACGGATACCTGTTCTTAACAGTCACCTGGTTTAACTGACGGTAGTCGATGCACAGCCTCAAACTACCATCCTTCTTCTTCACAAACAATACCGGCGCACCCCACGGGGAATAACTAGGACGAACATACCCCTTGGCCAGCAACTCCTGCAACTGCGCCTTCAGCTCTCGCAACTCAGCAGGCGCCATCCGATAAGGGGCCTTCGACATAGGCGCCGTATCCGGCACCACCTCAATCACGAAATCAATCTCTCGCTGCGGTGGCATCCCTGGTAGCTCCTCAGGGAAAACATTAGGAAACTCGCACACGACAGGAATGTCCTCTACCTCAGGGCCCTGCCGCTCGACCAAAACCACGGATGCGAGAAAACCCTGACAACCTGCATCAAGCAAACGATGCGCACGGAAAGCCGAAATAAGCAAGCGGGAAGAGAAAGACCGAATACCTTGAAAATAGAAGGTGGGTCCACGGGGATGTCGGAAGTAGACCTTCTTCGAGCCACAATCTACCAAGGCATGATGAGCCTCGAGCCAATCCATGCCCAAAATCACATCGAAGTCCTGAAGCGGTAACGCGTAGAGTCTAACCGGTAAGTTCTGCCCTTCCACCCACACAGGTACCTTCTCAAAGCAGTACGGGGTGATCATGAAGTCACCGGTAGGTAGCTCTACCGCCAAGTCACAGGACACCTCGGTCACCGGGTCCTCCACGCTCTGAGCGAAAACCTCCGAGATGAACGAATGAGAAGCACCTGAATTGAACAAAACACGAGCCGCACAACCCAAAATCGAAAGAGTACCTTTCACCAAATGCGATGCCTCAGCTTCCGCCTTGGTCAGATGAGTCACTCTGCCTCGGGATCTCTGCCCACCCATAGTAGCTGACCGTGCCAACTGAGGGAACTGTCCCTGCTGCGGCTGTGCTGACGACTGCTGGGGCCGAAACTGCTGCTTCTGCTGAAACTCGTGTGGCTGGCGCGGTCTCTGCGGACAGTCACGTGCCATGTGCCCTGGCTGGTCGCACCTGAAGCAAACCACGGGCGCCGAACACGGTCTGCCTGGATGAGAACCACCGCACCTGGGACAGCCATCCCGCGAACCAGTCATCGAACCCTGACACTGAAAAGCCATCGGCTGCTGAACACTGCCCAACGACTCCTGCCCCGACTCCTTACGATCCTGACGCCTCTTGCTAAAACCAGCTTCCTTAAGCAACTTCTTAAGCTTCGACTTGAAGGATGAACCTGGCGCCGGAGCCGCAGTCTGTGTCGCCACTGATCCACCTGCTGAGAGCTGGGCGGTACTCTGCTGCTGCATCCCTGTCGGCTGGCTAAAATCTGCCTGCACCTGACTAGCACTGCTCTGCCCTCGAACCTTCTGCAAATCTCTCTCCAGCGCCGCTGCTGCCTTACATGCCGCGTCCAAACTGGTCAAACCCGACGCAAGAAGATGGTGCCTCAACTCTAGCCTCAGACCACTAACAAACTGATCGGTCTTCACCTCCTCGTCCTCCATGATATGAGGAGCATAACGGCCCAACTCGATAAACCTGGCACGGTACTCCATCACCGCCATGTCACCCTGAGTCAGCTCCATAAACTCTCGCAACCTCTGCGACCTGACAAAGGACGGACAGAAGGCTCGCTCGAAAGCCGTGACGAACTCCTGCCACGCAATTTGCCGAAGAGGACGAGATCGGAACATTGAACCCCACTCCGACGTCCACCAAGTACGGGCCGATCCCTGAAGACGATGAGTGGCCAGCGCCACCTGCTCCTCCCCGGGACACTCCATCGCACTGAAAATCCGCTGCACATCATCCAGCCACTCTCTGGCCACCTCAGGATCTGACTGCCCACCAAAAGAAGGAGGCTGATACAGCAAAAACTCCTTCAGCACACGACCGCGACCACCTCGAGCCTGATCCTCACCAGCTTCGCCACCCTGCTGCTGATGACCTCCCTACTGCTGACCTCCCTGCCGCTGTTGAAACACATACTCAAACATGCCTCGGAAGAAATCGTCCATCCCTGGAGCTCTCGCATCTCTAGATACACCCTCGGAAATTGAAGCCCTGCTCTGCTCCTCTGGACCACCACTAGACTCTCCCTGCTGGGCACGAGTCCTCCTCCGTGGCGCCATAACACACCTGGCATCAAGAAAAAGCACCGGAAATCAATAAAACACACGACCCTAAGCCAGTCGCCGACTGTACAGGACATTCATGGACCTTCTGGACCACTGCAATTCGTTCCAAGTTCTGATATACCTCCACAACCTCGCTCTGATACCAGCTGTGACGACCCGAGGATCCGAGTACCGGAAAGGAACCGGCGCGTCTCAAATCTCGGCCCGCCAACCCACGAGTCCGAAGACTCGGAAGGGTAGAAAGGAGTGGTGTGGGGTATAAGAGAAGCTGCAACGTCCACAGAGATAGCACAATAATCAAAAGGAAATGCACATAATAATAAATAAATCAAACTGCTACAAGGTCCACAGTGTCTCATGTCCAAAGAAAGTACAGTCAACAGGAAAAAAGTACAACTACACGGGGCATCCCCCGGCGTACAACAACACGGGGCATCCCCCGGAGTACAACTACGCGGGGCATCCCCCGGCTCTGGCAGACTGGCAACTAACCCTGGCTGGAAGACCCACGCTGGAACTCGGCCGCGCCTCCCGCCGACCCCGCCTCACCTGAAGAGCAGGGGTGAGCCTCATCTCATTGGCCCAGTAGGGATCCCGCGAATCCCCACCTCGCACGAAAAACGAGGAAGAAGAAGACAACCCTACCAACCGAGAGTACGGCAGAACTGACAAGCTAAAGTGAATAAACGGAAAAGTCGTCTACTCTAACGGTACCGTAGTACGGAACCTCGGTCCAACAAAATACGAGTCCACGCCTGCCAGTGAACAGGAGCACCATCCACAAGAAGAACGACCGGATGCGTCCCCTGACGTCTTACACCGCGTCACAAGTGTCTAGCTACAACGCCCCGGGCGTGAGACTCAGACACGCAACAAGTACCACAACAAGGACTAGCTGGGGTCGCACTCGTCAGTGCGTGCCCTAAGCCCCCAACTACGTGTGCACACACAGACCATCTGCTCTAGGTCGGGTCCTCTAGCTGGTTTTCCCCCCCACCGGACTCTGGTGGCAAAGGCAAGGGGCCCTACGGTAACCAGCCTAAAAACCGCGTCACACTGGGTCTCGCTGTAACGACCCGAGAATCCGATTACCGGGAAGGCCCGATAACCCGAGACTCGCACCGCCGCCCACGAGCCAGGAGGGCTCGGAAGGGTAAAAAGGAGTGTGGAGGCACAAAGAAATAGGAAATAAAGCAGGACAACCAACAACAACAAGCTGAAAGAAAGAACAGCAACAGCTACAACAGAGTCCAGTCCAACCGAAAGTACAGTCTAAAGCAGTAAAACGTACCACGTGCCAAGTGAACACTCGGCCCGGCAAGCTGGCAACAGAGAACCTCCGCTCCGCACCCTCGAACCACGAGGAAGAACCGCCACACCTGAAAAGCAGGGAATGAGTCTCCAAAACAGAGACTCAGCAGGGATCCCGCGGAACCCCAACCGGACACAACGGCGGTAGCGGAAAGGAGAGCTACAACTACAGCAGGAACAGCAAACCGGTGGCCGGTCAAAAACTCGGCACTACAGCTACTCCTACTGCACCGGAAGGTACACCTCGGTCACGCAGACGAAGCTACCGAACCACACTAGTACCACCTACCGAAGCAAGAACACACGGCAACCACGCCGTAGAGGCCTGTCCCTCGGACACAGCCGACCTGGACACGCTGTCCAAGGTGCGACCCCGACCATCCGATCGCGGGTACCGCACAACAAGACCCAACCTCGGTAAAGCCACTAGCATTAGACCCTTGGCGCGAAAACCAACACACGCGCCACGGCGAAACAACCGAACTCAAACACAGCTGTTTCCGCGCCGAACGACGTGCAATGGCAGGGGAAACGAGCAGAACGCAGTGGTGTTCCGTCACCCTACCTCCACC
Source organism: Amorphophallus konjac (assembly GCA_022559845.1). Lineage (NCBI taxonomy): Eukaryota > Viridiplantae > Streptophyta > Magnoliopsida > Alismatales > Araceae > Amorphophallus > Amorphophallus konjac. Next base: position 45,076,230 of record CM040127.1, on the reverse strand, counting down.
GAAGAAACCGTGCGCCGAAGCGACTAATCCACGCCGAAAACCGCCCGGAACGCGAACGACGCCATCTCGGAATCCACCGAGGGATCGCGCCCGCCTCCGCCTCGATCCTCATCCATCCTCGCCCGCGCCTCGCCCGCGCCGTCCCCGCCTCGCCCGTACTCCGCCCCGTCGGCCGCCGGAGAGAGAGGGAGAGAGGAGAGAGCGTGAGAAGAGAGAGGGAGAGAAATGAGAAATGAGAGGGGAGAGAGAGAGAAAAGAAGAAAAAGAAAAGAAAAGAAAATGGGAATATATAGAAAATCCGATTTTTCGGAAAAATACCGAAAATTAGAAAAATACATTTCCGGAATCCTCGGAACGCACCGATCGCAACGGTACCACTCGTGCCTCGGGGAACTGCCCGGTTCGCCCGCAGCGAGCGTCCGAAGAAAAAGCCGAAACACACACCGGAAATCGGAAAACACGCGCGGAAAAAGCCGCGGAACGCCTCCGGGCCTCCGAAACGACTCCGGATCGCGCCGATCCGAACACGAAAGATGTCCGAAACGAAATTTCGGACACAACGGAGCCGGACACTCCGAAACTAGATCCGGGACCCACGAAGAAGGATCCGAAAGGTCCGGGATATTACAGCCCTCCCCCCTTAAGGAATTTCGTCCTCGAAATTGAGAACAACCCAAGGGGAAAGAAGAGGAAGACTCACTCAAACAGATACGGGAACTGCTGACGCATCTCGTCCTCACGTTCCCACGAAGCCTCACCACCAGAGTGTCGTTGCCACACGACCTTGACCAAGGGAATAACCTTGTTCCGCAGGCGCTGCTCTCGCCTATCCTCCACGCGGATCGGAAACTCTGGGAGAGAAAGATCTGGAGTCACCTCAGGCCAAACGGAAAACTCGAGCACATGAGAGTCAACAGTTTGGTGTCGGTTGGGTTGTGCGGTTTGGTCAAAACCGTTTTGACCGGCACTGGAGTAGGTCGGTTAGGTTGTGCGGACGATCCTTGGCCGCACATCCCCTTGGGCGGTCCAGCCCTAACCGTCCATCCTCCATTTGGGGTTAGTCCGATTAGAGCCTTGTGCGGCTCCTGCCTGACCGCATGTATTTTTGAGCGGCTGTGCCCTAGCCGCACATCCCTTGAGCGGCCCAGGGTGAACCGCACATGTGCCAGTCTAACCCGGTGTTTCCGTTTTGACTGATTCGAGTCCCGGGTGTGTGGTTCTCGAACCACGTGCCGACCTGTGGCCTGACGGATGTTGTGCACGTCGTCGGGGCCAGGTGTCGTGGTACGTTGGAGTCCCGGATGTAGAGTTCTCGACTCGTGTCACCGTGCGTTGACGTGTGTCATCGGTTTCTCCGAAAAGCGATCCCCGAGTGGGTCCTGTGTGAGGCCTTGGGCTGCGAGCCCAGTTGTCCAGTCTGGGGCTGGAGGCTTTCCTCTTTTCCTTGAGTTGGGCTGCAGCTTGGTGGTGTGCAAGTTGCCTTGGGAATCGTGCTTCTGTGCTGTCCGCGTGGGCCGTGTGTGTGGCCTTAGTCCTGTGAGTTCCCTTCCCAAGGGAATGGTTTCGGCGGCTCGTGAGCTGCCTCGGTATTCGTGCTACAGTGGTTTTAGACCTAGAGCTTGGACTAGATTGACGGCCTTGTGCTGTTGCGTGCAACGGTCTTGACCCCGAGTCTTGTGACTCAAGGACCGTTGGGTGTAGGGCGTCTAGAGGACTGTCCAGAGCCCAGTGACTTAGCGTCACTTGGGTTTTCTCGACTCTCGCGCAGGGTGTGTGCGCGGCTGTGGACTGTGAGTCCCGTTTCTTCTCCGACTGTGGTCATCGTGCGACGGTGCTAGTACGTGGGATGGTCCCCGTACTTTGTCGGATGCGGACGTTGTTTTCCGTTGACTTGAGAGTCTACTCCTTCAGTGACCCTCCACTAGTCGTAGCCTACTAGTACGCGTGTGCTAGTCGCACCAGGGAGTGGTGTACGGGCTTACCCTTAGAGGCGGTTTGTGGACCGGTTGCCGTCGGGCCCCACGTCTTGCAGCCAGAGTCCGGCTGAGGGGAAAACCGGTCAGAGGGCCAGACCAGGGACGCGCGGTCTGTGTGTGCACACGTGGTTGGGGGCGGTTGGACCCACGTCGACGGGCGTGACCCCAGCTAGTCACTTGTTTGTGGTTACTTGTTCGGTGTTCGTGCCTCGGGTAGGAGCTACCACGTCAGGCAGTTCACTTGCGGTGCGGTGTAAGACGTCAGGGGACGCTACCGGCTGTGCTTCTAGTGGGTGGTACTCCTGTCGAGTACGGAGTGACAGACTATCAGTTTCCGTGATTTCTACCTTCGGGTTTTCGGTCGTGTTGACCGTTGAGTTTCGGTCTTCTCGTACCGTGGCACGTGTGTCGGTTTGCGTGCCGTTAGGGTCTAGTTCTGTAGAGTACAGGGCTTTCCTTTCCGAGGTACCTTTCTACCGCTAGAGTAGTGGTTTCTCGTTTTTCGAGGTAGGGTTCGAGTGATCCCTACTGAGTCTTGTTCCGAGACTCATTCCCTGCGTGTTTTCACCGTGTTTCAGGTGAGGCGCCACCTTCGGGGAGCGTGTCTGGAGCGCAGCGGAAGCGTGGTGCGGGTGCCCAGAGGTAGTGCCAGAGGTCAGAGCCGGGGGATGCCCCGTGTAGCTGTACTTTTCTTTCTTGTCACTGTACTAGTCGTGGACTACTGTTGCTGTTGTTGTTATTTTATTGTGGACCATGAAAAATGTTAATTCATTTCCTGCTTAATATCATAACTGTTTAATTTCTGCAATTATTTGTGATGCTTGTGTAGTTTCCACACCATCCTTTTAACCCTTCCGAGTCTTCGGGCTCGTGGGTGGCGGTGCGAGTCTCGGGTTATCGGGTCTTCCCGGTAATCGGATTCTCGGGTCGTTACACTCGCTCTCCACCACTCCCAGGTGGGTCCGCACACGCGTGCGCAGAAAGCTACGACTAGTGGACAGGTCACTGGAAGTAAGGACTAATCCACGGAAACCACCGACCAAGTACTAGCACAGACTCTCGATGATCCTACGGTAGGTACGGGAGCCGGGGACATGCATGAGGTCCGACCGTCCCTCAAGTCACGCGGCACTCCTACCTAGGTAACTGATTCTCCGAGGAACCCCGGGCGCCCCTGTGGCTCTCACTGGGTGCCCACGGCATCCCTAGGGCCACGCCACAACCGGGTCCAAAACTCATCCAACCGGAGGTCACGCTACCCGCAAAACGCGGTTCGGGGAAGGGAAAAGGTCGTGCTAGGTATCCCTAGCGCGACACCGAAGAACGCGCTAGCTTTGGCTAGCGCGATCTTCCATGTCGCGCTGCCCAAGGCTAGCGCGTTCAATCTGAACGCGCTAGTCTTGGATAGCGCGATCTGGAGATCGCGCTACCCGAACCAAGCGCGTTCTCCCACCGCCTTACTGTTCGTCTTCTCCGACGGACACGCTCGGACGACACAGCGCGTTCATCAAGAACGCGCCACTGGACTATAGCGCGACATCAGGCCGAGCCCGGTTCGCGAACTACGGCCGGAAATCACAAAACCACGCCCATTCACCCCCTTTGGTGAAGGGAAAACAATGGGGAATCACCCCACAACGACCTAGCATGCATCTAGAGCCCCCAAATCGATCAAAAACCCCACGAATCGACGGATCCGGCGCTCAAACCCCAAACATGGAAATAACCCTCCCGGCATGAATCTAGCCCCTCTCGGCCTCTCCACGGCCTGGAAATCACGGGGAATGCTAGAAAGAGGGTAAGGATTCGTCCCCCTACCTCAAGGAAGCTCGAAATCCACCGAATCGCCGCCGATCTTCAAATCTAGCTCAACCACGAACTCCACAACCACGCGCCAATGGGGTACCGCCGCGATCCTCTCGCCGCCGCCGTCGTCACCGCGCTGCCGCCAAGGTCCACCACCCGTCGCCGGAGGGTAAGGGGCCGCCGCGAGGTTCCAACGGGCAAGGAGGGGGAAAAGGGGGGTGACCGTTGCGCGCTCACGGGAGGGGAAAGAAGGAAGAAGAAAAAAGGGAAGAAAAAGAAAAAGAAAATGCTTTAAATAGAAAATCCAAAAAATACCAAAAATATCGAAAAAATAGAAAAATACACCTCCTCGACCGTCTCGACACGCTGATCGCAACGGTACCACTCGCGGGCTGGTGAACGACCCGGTTCACCCGCTACAGGGTTCCGAAGGACTCGCCGAAACCCGTACGCGGAAATCGGAAATCCCGCACGGAAAAGCCGCGGACACACTCCGGGCCTCCGAAACAACTCCGGATCGCGCCGATCCGAACACGAAAGATGTCCGAAATGAAATTTCGGACACAACAGGGTCGAACACCCTGACAAACCATATCCGGGACCCATAACGAAGGATCCGAAAGATCCGGGACATTACATGCACGACCTTACCACCCATCGAGCACTCTCCGAGTGGGCACTGAGAGCTGCGAACACTCGTTCGAAGGATCTTCAGGGTTCCCCGATCTCCTTTCTCGATCTCTATTTCAAGCTCTCTCTAGCTCTTCTCTACTCTCTATTAGTCCGTTATTGACTTAAGCATCGGAGGGTTGTCCCCTGGGGTAACACCCGAGACTCCTTCTACGCTCTTTTGACTTCTGATGTGTGCAGATTTCCACGGGTGCCGGACGACTTTTTCACTTCACAAATAGAGAAAGTGGTACGTGATATAGAAACTAGATTTCAGTCTACAGATATCAATTGGACAACTACATTGGACGCATGGGATGGGGGCAAGTCCCTATAAATTGATGAGTGATCTATTAGGACAATACACGGTGAGACCCACCTTGTCTAAGTCTCAAAACTCAATCCCGATCCACTTATCTCTCATCAATTTTCTTCGTCTGAAAGAAATTTTGCATCACAGTTTAATTTATCAAGTTGATACCTCTGAGATACTTAGTTATTCGAAAAGAATAATTAAAAATAAATATCTTAAAATCATAATTATATGAATACCCTCTTTAAAGAGAGCCACGTCAGAGTATCCTTTTTCTTTGCGTGAATACCGACCTAACATGAACTCAGGAAAGTGAAAAGATGGAGACATACGTGTTAGGCAAAGAAGCATGAACGGAGGTTCAAGAGGAGTGAACTTGGTCCTTGCTGCTAGAGTGGTGTTAAACTACTTGAAAGACATTTTTAAAATATATTTTAAAGGGATTTGGAGTTTTTGACTCAACAATCTTTTATGTTTACCTATTATTCTCTCTAATCAAGACATTTCTTTAGAACAACTTACTTAAAATCTTTAAAACAAGTGTTTAACAAATAAATATGTAATTACGAGGTCGTAAAAATAAATATTTAAAATAAAAAGATTTAATCTATAAATATGAAAAATTATAGGGGATAACTAAAAGCTCCCCCCTTTTTAAATGATTTGTAAACTTTAGTGATGATCAGTGTTAACGGCGCTCTTCAAAATGACTCGATGCCCATATTAGCTCTTCATAACTTTGCTTGCATTGAAAAAAATGGCATCTTTAGGATGAGTACTCGCGTTCAATCATTTGTCAAAAGTGCTTCTCCTAACTCTTCAGCATTGTCGTTGCCCAACATTATCAGAAGAGCCCGCGGCAGGATGTTGAGGATGTTGACATTTTTAGGTTAAGGTGAAATCTAAGTGTGTGTTTGGTATCATTTATTGTGGTGGAATCCGAACCTCCCCGTAAGTGTTATTAAATGGGTTCTAATCATCTCATTATTTCTCAAAAGTAAATTATAGGAGCAGAGAAATAAAGAAGAAAATGGAGAGTTTGAAATTCTTCAAAAACTGCCTAAGACCAACTTCTGAGGAAAAAATAGATTATGACTAAAAAAATCCATAATCTCGAATCTTTCCAAATGCCTCCTTAAAGAAGTAAGGGGAGAATGCACTTTGGAGCTTGGAACAATCATTCTAAATAAATGGTCCTAAAACTTGGTAATAGGTGTAACAATCGCGGCAGGGTTTGTCAACTCGGTTGACTCGGTCTCGGACTGGGACGGGTCGAGTCGGTCTCGATTCGGACCGTCTCGATCCATCTCATTCCATATTAAAATAAAAAAAGGCTTTATATATAATATATATATATATAATAGAATAAAATAAAAAGATACTTTATATATAATATAATATACTATTAAATTAATGGGACGACTCGATGACGATCCACGACCCGGGCAACCCGCCCACCGCCTGGGTCGGGTCGGGTCGTGCGAGTCGGGACTATCCGTACCGGGTCGACAAACCCTGCTCAATATTACAACGAGATTCATGAAAATTATTTTATTTGTGAATATTATTTTTGATATGACTGGCCGTTGGAAGAAAAATCAGATCCACGTGTCACCAAATATGATGTGTGGAAGAACGTGACGGATTCTCTAATCAGGTGGATGTCATTGTCATTAGATTTGACCACGAACACATCTATAATAAATTAATCTTCACCCGTCATGCATTGCTAATAAATTTATCTCATTTAATTGTTATTTTATTTATTATATTTTAATCCACAGTGTTGAAATTTAATCTGACGTCATTCAATACGTGAGTGACTTATTCCTTATCGGTTAACATTTCTCTCTGACTTAATGTCTATTTTTTAGTTCGAGTTTAGACTTTTAACATAATATTAGAGTTAATCTTTTTTAAACTTCACTCTGTCCGTTTAATTATACTATTCATATTATAATCATTCACATTTATATCGTAACCATCCGAGTTTCACATCGAAAGAGATGTTGAGATTTAATCTCATATTCAATATTGAGTTCGAGTTGGGAACTTTAACATATATAAATGTTATATTATCAATAGTCTCCTATTCTCTCTCCCCCCCCCCAATAAACAGATAAGGAGTTTTATTTTCTAAACCTTATGTTATGTAATAGGGCCCCACCATGTGATGTCATCTATTGTGCCCTATATGGCGTTTGTTGCCATCATTACATGTGTTACATCCTTAAATATGCTCCCATGTCACATGTACATCAGTGCACATGGAGTTCCCAGTTTAAAAACAATTTGCCAACCTTTTTATTAGCGTATTTTTGGGTACTCTATAGAACATACATGTACATGCTGTGGAGACTGGAGAGCACATATGAGTGGGTAATGTAATCCACATCATACGGCGCTATATGATTGGGTAATGTAATCCACAACAATTTTATTATATATTTTATGACGCGATGAGTGAAACTCGTAAATAAATAAATAAATAAACATCAGATGAAGAGAGAGAGAAAAAAAAAAGGCATCCGCCATGTGACTGTGCCCATCACTCGATCGTATCATTGAGTAATGCTAGAGTATCACTCTTTTATGTCACGGTTTGTTTGTGTGTTTTTTCACTTGCTTGATTTAAGGCATTGAAAACTTTGGTGTTTCGAAACTAGAAAATATCAAACGTAAGTTTTGCACTGAATTCATATCAGCCATTTGATCATTAACCGAATAATTACGCTGAATGCGGCAAACATGATGATTAAAATAGTTCTAATATTTGTTGCCTGATCAAGTAGATGTTTGATCTGAGAAAAGTATGATCAGATCTGACCTGAACATCCAATACATGTCCAATATTGGGTTATGTATCTATTACTACCATCATACTGTCTGTCTTTGGAGCATGAAGTCCAATCAACCGGGAGTGACGAGATGCCACAGACCCAGGATCGTACAAAGCATAAGCCTTATCATAGGATCAAGCAAATTAACATTCCTCTCCATGTAGCTCAATTTACAAATTTATTTTTAATACACACTGGGATTATTTTTCACAAACGATGTACATAAAAATTTATTCAATTTCTTTTATGACGTGAGATTCAAATCACTCTAAATTATGATGTAAGACACATAAGATGACACAAAAAATAAAAAAAATTAAATTCAATGAATAATGTTACTCAATTTATCTTGAATCGATATTTTTGTTTTAATTTTTTTTGAACTATGAAGATATATCTTGCACCAGAAGTTTGGATGACTTAGACACACCACACGTTAATAAGAGACCGGGGGGGGGTGCACTGAACATTACTCCTACAAATTACAATCCGAAAGCCTGGCACATGAGACACGTCACACACGATGCGAACGGGACCAAACACAAGCGGGGAGAGAGAGAGAGAGAGAGTAATGTGCAAGAACCAGTGACTATGTAAGGCTGTTACTGTTGGACACAAAATAAAAGCTGGAAAATGGTAACATGACAGGGAAAGACTAACAAATCTGATGGATATGATGAAACTTCTGTGTCTCATTTTTCTGACATGCTTGCTAAAAGCAGGGATGATAGAAACAACTGGAACCTTCATATGCATTTGCATAGCTTCATGGGGTCATTCCCAGCACGAATGAAATAAATCCGTACCATGGCCTCGTAACAGATGGAAAAAGCACTATTATACAATCTAATTCTCCTAAAAGACACATCGTAGAACCATATATATGCCTACAAGAATTTCTGGATGGTTGCCACAAGTGTACTCTTCGGCACAGCACCGATTATAGCATCCTTCTTCTCACCTTCTTTGAAGAAAATGACAGTTGGTATGCTTCGTATCCCGTACTGCGTTGCTATGTCTGGGTTTTCATCTGTGTTGAGTTCGAAACAACTCAGTTTTCCCGAATACTCCGCAGCTATCTCAGCTATAACAGGATGCATCATTCGACAAGGTCCACACCATGGAGCCCAGAATGAAACAAGCACCATCCGATCAGATCCCATGACAAGGGACTGCCATGTGGACTTTGTCACAACAGGAACTGTAAAAAAAATTTGAAAAAAAATTAATTTACACAAAAATTATCTAGGGAAATAATGAATTGCTCAATAAAGTACACATGCGGTTAGAATTGACCAAGGATAGTGAACTGCCCCACAAGAAAGACTGAAAGCATAAACTCAGGATGCAAGGTTTGCCCAGAGTTCAGTGAGCACCAATGTGCACTAACAGAGTCAGATCATCATTCATACTAGAAAACTTTGCCCTGTCAATTATGGAAAATGAAAGGCATTTTTTTTCAGATGGTAAGGGGAGGCAAATTGCAGGACACCTTCATACGCTGGAAACAAATAAACCAATCATAAAGATAGAGTTCATCACAGCGGGGAAAAGGGAGAAAAGATGGCCAGAACAAATGAAGATGCCATTTCGAGCTTCTTAACAGCATTCTAAAAGGCCTAGCAGAAGCATGGGCCTTTTCATTTGGCCGATTATTATCTCAATGTGATAAAAATGATGATGCAAAAAAGTTGCCAGAAAGCGGTGTTGCCTTATACTAAGACAAGCAGCCTTATAAGCGTGTAATCAAATGGCACTCAGGCTTCAGACAATGGATTTCTGACCAATTGCTTGGTCATGCATTGTAGTTGATACTGAAAACTACTATGCCAAAGATGCCGGAAAATGTCCGATATCCCTTCATGTCAGTTACAACATGACTATTCATAAAACAATGTTGCTGATCATATACAGAGCAAATAGGGCCACTTCTAGGATATCCATTACAGGGGACAAATTTCATGTGGGAGAGAGATCGCCACTCCTTTGGGTCTAGAGGAAATCAATATAGATACCAATTATAGCAGCATGATTTAGGTTTTTTACCATGAGGAATGAAAAACTGACTCAAATCTACAGTAGACGAATAAAGCTGCTAAAAAAGTGGTCAAGGATAAACTTTCAGGCCATAAGCAGAGACATTGCAAGTAATTCACAAACAAGATCATCAATATGGTCAAATTTGTTATGACTCAAAATTTCAATCGACTCTTCCCAAAATTTCAATTGGCTCTTCCATTTAAACCAAAATTTTTCACAGATTCAAGCTGATTTTTCATAGATTCAAGGTACATTGATTGTGCTGTAAATTTTCTGATTTTACCATTCCCATCCTCGTGATCAATAACATGCAACAACCTAAGATTGCTTACACACATCTTTGAAATAAAGAAAGATTTTCTGTATTTGCATAGAGAAGGAAACATCTTACACATCCAGAAATGATAAGAGATTAGCTGATCGAGCGCTCCTCAAAGCATAATCGATGAATCAATCATATTTTAAAAATTTCCCACCACAATTCCCATCAACTAAAAAAAGAATTTGAGGTGCAGATTAGATTTTTGAACCCTCACCTTTCCATTTTTAAAATATTTAGGAAGCATTATATCATGTAAGAGACAAGACATCGTCGTGTTTTTCTCAAACAATAAGTGGAGTTCTTGTTACATTCTAACATCAAAGGAAATGAAACTTTCTAGTTTTTCATTTCATGCCACCACTTAGCAGAAACAGGACTAATACCTAAATTTTCATTTAAATTAGAATAAAACATATAGGACATGTAGTTCTTCCTCAAGTAGTCCTGACTACTGAAAGGAGGAGAGGATTTTTTGGGGGGCCGGGATGTGGGGTTAACCCTGTTCGTTGGCCTTTCCAAAAAAAGACTGATCATTGGTGATGATTTTGTGAGAGATTCAAAATCACTTTCATTAATCGAAAGAGGGGTATTAATACCCAGGGTACAATATGAGGACAATAACAAATAAGTCCCTACTCTTATTTATTTTAACACTCCCCCTCAAGTTGGAGCATATATATTAAACATGCCCAACTTGTTACAGAGTGCCTTAAGACGAGAAACTCCAAGTGCCTTTGTAAATAAATCTACTAACTGATCATCTGAAGGAGTGAAGGGAGTACAAATCTGTTGTGACATAACCGCATCGCGCACAAAGTGACAATCAACCTCAATATGCTTGGTTCGTTCATGAAACACAGGATTTTTAGCAATATGGGTAGCGGCTTGATTGTCACAATGCATCTCCAACGGCTCAATATAAGTAACCCCAAAATCAGACATCAAACTCCGTAACCACATCATCTCACATGTAGTTTGTGCCATAGCCCTATATTCAGCCTCAGCGCTAGATCGGGCAACCACACTTTGTTTCTTGCTTCTCCAAGTGACTAGATTCCCTCCAACATAGGTACAAAATCCTGTAGTGGACCTTCTGTCAAACTTTGATCCTGCATAATCAGCATCAGAAAAAGCTTCAATTCTTACATGACCAGTTTTCTTGTAAAGCAAACCTTTTCCTGGAGCGGCCTTAATATAATGTAAAATCTTCAGAGCAGCTTCCCAATGACACACCTTAGGTTTTTGCATAAATTGACTAATTACTCCCACTGCAAAAGAGATGTCAGGTCTAGTAACAGTCAAGTAAAGAAGCTTCCCACACAATCTCCTATATCTTTCAACATTTGCAAACTCGGGGCAGTCCTCATTATCAAGATCCTGCTGTGGAACAGTAGGTATGTCAGCTGGTTTACACCCCAGCAAACCCATCTCTTGAAGTAGGTCTATAGCATACTTCCTTTGTGAGAGAGAGACACCAGTTTTACCATGAGCTATCTCAATACCTAGAAAGTAGCGTGGTCAACCCAAGTTCTTGGTAATAAAATACTTTTCCCAAGTACTTTTGAACCTCTTTAACACCTTCCGTGTCACTACCAGTGAGCAACATGTCATCTACATAAACAATCAAGATAATCATGCCAACAGGTAAATGACGAACAAAAATAGAATGGTCAGCCTGACTTCTCTTCAGCCCAATGCCAGATGCAATTTTGCTGAATTTATCAAATCAAGCACGTGGACTTTGTTTCAAGCCATAGATAGCCTTTCTTAACTTACATACCAGCTCCCCCTGAGTCACATACCCTGGAGGTTAGTCCATATAAGAAGGCATTTTTCACATCCATTTGAACCATTGACCATCCTTGATTAATAGCAAGAGAGAATAGGATTCGAACAGAATTCAAACGTGCCACAGGGGAGAAAATTTCAAAATAGTCTACCACATAAGTTTGTGTGAACCCTTTTGCCACCAATCTCGCTTTGTATTTGTCAATAGTGCCATCTGGAGAGTATTTCACAGTGAACAACCAGCGACAGGAAACAGGAGTAACATCAGTCGGACGGTGTACAAGGGTCCATGTGTCACGAGAAAGCAAGGCACGCATTTCTTCATCCATAGCAGCTTTCCACTCTGGTTTAGTGAGGGCCTCAGATACAGTCTTGGGAATAGAAATTGCTGAAATAGCCAAAGCAAACTGACGAAAGGATGGAGTCAAGGATGTATAGGAAACAAAATTACCAATGGGGTGTTGATAAATACTCTTACAAGATCTCACACCTTTTCGAACAGCAATAGGCAGATCAAGATCCAAAACAGGTGGAGAAGATGTCTCACCAGAAGGGGCAGGTTCCTCCAACGAGACAGATGATGGTGGGTGGTCATCACCTGGCTGTAGCGCGCGCCGCTTATAGACCAGTCCATACATATGATCTGTAGTAGGTGGCTCAGAGACTTCATCATTAGTGGCAACAGATGAGTTAGAAGGAAATAAAAGAGATGGAATAGGAACATCAGGAGCAATAGGAGAAGTTTGTACATCGGGTGTGGCAAAAAAAAGTACAGACTCATAGAAAGTAACATCTGCAGAAACAAAAGTCTTCCTGGATCGGGGTTCAAAACAACGATAACCCTTTTGAGTTCTTGAGTATCCAAGAAAAATGCAGGGAACCGACCTGGGAGAAAGTTTATCATGGCCTGACCCAAGAGAATGAACAAAACATCTACATCCAAACACACGAGGAACCAAGGGGAATGGTGTACCATCAGGATGCAGACATGAAAAGGGCGATTGCCCATTAAGGACCTTGCTGGAAACACGATTTATAAGGTAACACGAAGTAAGAACCGCATCACCCCAATACTGTTTGGGAACATTCATGTAGAACATCAAGGTACGAGCAACATCTAGAAGATGACGGTTCTTTCTCTCCGCCACACCATTCTGTTGTGATGTATAAGAACACGAGGTTTGATGGATAATCCCCCGAGAAGAACAAAAAGTGGCAAAAGATGTCTGAACATACTCCAATAAATTGTCAGTACGCACAACTTTGATAGAGGCAGAATATTGGGTTTTTATCTCAGTATAAAAATTTTCAAAAATATGAAATACATCAGACCTTGACTTGAGTAGAAACACCCAAGTCATACGAGAAAAATCATCTATGAAGGTAACAAAATGTCGAAAACCAAGTCTGGAGATAACTGGAGAAGGTCCCCAGATATCTGAGTGAACAAGATGGAAGGGAGCAGTGCTCCTTTTATTTTGACTCAAAGGAAAAGACACTCTATGATGTTTGCCTAATTCACAGGCATCACAATGAAACTTATTGATTGTAGATGGAACAGACACAACATCTCTAAGCTTCGAGATAGAAGGGTGACCCAATCTGCAATGCCACTGATAAGAAGTGTCACTAGCCGACAAAGCATGATGAGGCTGGAAAGGTCTATCTGCAGCAAAATAGTAGAGACCACCAGATTCATGCCCCCCACCAATCATCTTCCTCGTATGGAGGTCCTGAAATACACAATAAGAAGGATAGAAGGTCACTGAGCAATTCAAAGAGTGAGTCAGCATGCTGATAGAAAGAAGATTAACAGGAAATTTTGGAACATAGAGAACATCATTCAAAGTGAGATGAGACAATGAAACAATGCCTTTTCCTACAACAGACGATTTAGAGCCATCTGCTACAGCAACAGGTGCATGAGAAATAGTGGAGTCAAGTGAGGAGAATAGGGAGCGATCACCTGTCATATGACAAGAGGCTCCCGAGTCCACAATCCATGAGAATTAGAAACTGCAAAGGCACTACCTGAGTGGGAGACAGCATGAAAAGAGGATGAAGATGTTGCAGAGCCCTTTATAATTCGTTGAATTGCCTCATACTCCTCCCGAGATAAAGTTACTCCCCCTTCATGTCGTGAGGATGTAGGAGTAGAATCAGTCTGCGGCTACTGTGTACTTTGAGCAGTCTCTATAGTGGAATCTGAAGTCACACTCAGGTTAGCCACAGGATTAGCTTACTTCCTCCCCTTCCGTACTTCTTCCAACAAAAATCTGAATGATGATTTGACCGCCCACAGTGCAAGCATGGTTGACGACCACGTCCGCGTCCCCGACCACGGCTACCAGCAACAAGGGCAGAGGCACTCCCCAAGTCATTGTTTGCAACTGTTGGTCCAGTGGTAGAAGACCGATATTAGATATAGATGTTGTGCTGGCCCGTAGAACACGTGAAAAGGCATCGGCCAATTGTGGAATAGCTGTATCAGCCAACAGATTATCCCGAACATGTCGGAGACTATCATCAAGACCAGAGAGAAATTTTGCAACAATGAATTCATCACGTTGTTGTTGTATTTTTGCTGCATCTGTGATAGAAGGGTGATATAGTTGAAGTTCATTCCACAAGCCCTGCACTTCTGAGAAATATTGTGCTACGTGCCGCTCATCTTGTTTAATTGCAAATAGTCTGGAATAAAGATTATAGATGTGTGAGACATTGGTTTCACCAGAGTAGGTTCGCTTCAAAGACTCCCACATTTCTTTGCAGTATTTAAGAAAAGAACATTATTGAAGATGTGCGGCTCACAACTATTTCCAATCACCGAAATAACAGTTCCATCATCCGCTTGCCAAGCTTCATATGCCTTCAAATCTGATTTAGCTGGAGCATCTTCCTCAATATGACGTAACTTCTTCATAGACATTAATAAGAACCGAAGGGCTCTTGACCAATGATGATAGTTAGTACCATTCAGTTTGACAGAAATTGTCAACATGTTATTGGAGATAGAAGCCGGTCTGGTTGACGAAGACGAGGAATCCCCCATATCGGACAAGAAGCGGATGATGGAGTATAAAAACTAGAACGTCGCTGGAGAGCTGAGATTTATCAATGCATAAGAGTATAGAAACTAGATCAGATACTCTACACACAGACCATAGTTGACGACAAGACGCTCTCCTCTAACGGGATGAAGATCACGACGGGTTGTTGGCACCCCTGTCTGGAAGACACGATGCCACTGCAGACGACCGGTGTTGGCAGATTGAGTGCGAACAGGCGGTTCTTCTCACGCGAACGCACGGGTGACGAGGGGCTGGAGGAGGTCGGCAGCTTCTCCACACAGCTGGCTTCGGCGGCAGCAGGGCAGGCCAAGTTGACGACGACGGCTGGTAAGTGGCGGGCCACGGGAGGCCAGTAGCAGACGGCCGACACACGCGGCAGAGAGAAGGGGAACGAGGCACCAATGCACGGCGGAGGCAGCAGGCAGTCCACGGTTGGCAGCTGGACGAGGCGGAGAAGGAGCCCTCGGGCGGCGGCGGCGGCGGCCAGCGGAGAAGGAGGCCGCAGAGGCTTCAGACGGCGGACGCGTCCACAGCAGGCGCAGCTGGACGGCCTCCCGCAGCTGGACGGCCTCCCGCCTCCTCCGCCAGCAGCCGGCCGGACGCGCGGCACTTGCGAACACGGGCCAGAAGAGGGGGCTTCGCGAACACGGGCGGCTGGAGCCCTAATCCGGCTCTGATACCATGATGATTTTGTGAGAGATTCAAAATCACTTTCATTAATCGAAAGAGGGGTATTAATACCCAGGGTACAATATGAGGACAATAACAAATAAGTCCCTACTCTTATTTATTTTAACAATTGGTATGGCTACCAACTTGGGAATGTGCAGATGAACCAAAATGGAAGCAAGAAGATATTTTCCTCTAAGGGAATCAGAGACAGTAAAATGAATATGATAATACAGAATAAAGTGAACAAATGGGTAATCGGATATTGGGTTCTCTAGATTAAGAAGCATCGGAGATATAATGACTGCATCTACATCACAGTTCCAAGAATTGGCAGGTTGATCTAGATTAGTTAGCTCCAAGCGAATTTGAAGGTGTCCATTTCCCAATCAAAAAAGAATACTAGGGAACGAAATAGAACTCATCAAAACAGGTACAGATTTAGCCAATCCCAATCTATCCAAAATCAGACAGCATCCATATGACTACAAGTGGTGTTCATTAGGACAACCAGGACCCTCTGATTACATATGCTGCAGGCCAAAGAAGTCAACCATCCTGCTGACAAGCCTCCTTAACCCTGCAATTACTGTGGTTATGGGATTGATTCACACAAGATAATGATAACCATTTTATTCAGTCCTATTATCTCAAATACAAGATACACATTTACTCACAGACTTAAGTGGTTGTTGACTTGTTTCAAATATTGCGGTCTAGATGCAGACAAGAACGTGGTTGACTGAATGGTCTGAAATACAAGATCTAAAGTTTGATCTCATCATCATTTTAAAACATTATCTCATTGGATGCAGTAGGTCAGGATCTAGAAATCCAAATCCAAAAATAGATTGAATATGTTTAGTGGCCATGTCCCAGACTAGGACCAACTCTTGTTTGTGTTGCCAAAGTTTGGCAATTGGCACACACTATCTGGTTAGCAGTGCAAATGGTAAGAAGACTCCAACTTGATGGTTTATACTGCGTAGCAAGTACTACGGAGACAATAAACAGGCAATTGCAAAATATATCTAGAAATTAACAAGGTTAAATAGATCAAAAGAAAAAGGGACAACAACTAAAATAAAATGAAAGGAAGAAAGAAATGGGAGGGGGAGGAAAAGATAGAAAATGAATAATTAGTTCAAACTAAGTATAATAGAAGATTTTAGATGCATAGGACACAATATTCTCGTAAATGCATAAGCAATCAGTCAATAAGCCTTAAGAACATTAAAAGAGTATTAATCTTGAGCCTTCATATCACTTGCATGAATTCTAGACCTCCAAGCATTCCTATTGTGAATAATATTTTTTCAATACGTCTGATCCATGATATCACATCTCCAAAGCTGTATACATGAAGAGTCTAAACATGTGGGTGGAAGCTTATGGAGCAGCTCAATTTAGAGCACCCCTTACATATCTACATTATACACGTGATGCTGCGGGACATATCAGCACAAGTATATAATGGATCTCCAATCAAGTCATGCAAATCAGGACAGCGCCAGAATGTTGGTTCTCAAATTTATGTATTTTGTTCAAGCTTAAATAACACTCTACTTGGACAAAAAAGTTCATGCTAGTGACCATGAAGCTCAATGCTTAACACCATTAACTTGACATATATACAAAGTAGCCAAAGTCACCTTCTTGGTTTCACCAATGCCTAGCATCAAATATAATTTGCACTGGTGATCATTGAGCAGGACAATCCAGAATTCCATTTCTATTACATCTCAATAAAGAATTGTAAAGCTTGCAGAAGCTCCTAAAGTGCATTCGTTTTCTTTCTGCTGCTCTGGCATAGTATATTTGTGGCTGTTAGCACTACACCAATTAGCTAATTGTAAAACATGCATAAGGCAACACCAGGTAGATCTTTCAACATGACAGATTCATGGCACTAAGTTCACTTTTGTATGTAGGATATCAGACTCAAGTAATCATAGCAAATGTACGGTCAAATTTAGGGTAACTTAACGAGTTACAGTTGGTTTAAATTGGTTTAACCAGAACCAAACTGACTTTTTTTTTGTTCAATTTGGCTCGGTTCTGTGAGTGCATTCGAGTCAATTCAATTTGGAAGAACTTTCCTCAAAACTGAACCGAACAGAACCATGAGCAGCCCCAAGAGCAAGCGAAGTGTTCTAACCAGGGACCACAATGGGGTTTTAGGTAGCATATTACATTGTTATAACTTCTTTCACGACTCAACCTTTACAACGCAAATGCCACCATGACATTCTTAAATATAAGATAACAGGCCAGTCCTAGGGATACTACTGACGAAAAGGGAAACAAAGATAACGGAAACACGAATTTCAGTGGCTCAAAAAGTGTGTATTGTTCGAAGAAAAATCCCAAAAGAGCAATGCCAGAACTAGTTCTTTTCAAATTAACAATCATCATTTCAACAAAACTCAAAGCAGTGCTTAAAAATCAGTTTAAAAAAGGTAGACAGACATTGTAGATGAAAGAGCAAAGGAACACATGGAATCTAGCCCACTTCAAACATACAGATTTCTAATGGAGCAGAGATAGACCTAACTGAAAGAATTCAGTCAACCAACACGAATTCAAGTATAAAAATCCACCAACAAGCAAAAAGAAGGAGAGCTCTATCATCTACGCATATTCCCTAACTTCTCAGATCCCTCTGCAAACCCATCAACAGACAAGGTTCAAACCCACGAACAGGAGCAACAAGCACGGCTCTCCAAGGAAAGCCATC
Organism: Amorphophallus konjac; assembly: GCA_022559845.1. Taxonomy (NCBI): domain Eukaryota; kingdom Viridiplantae; phylum Streptophyta; class Magnoliopsida; order Alismatales; family Araceae; genus Amorphophallus; species Amorphophallus konjac. Next base: position 45,057,999 of record CM040127.1, on the reverse strand, counting down.
TTAAGAAGTGAATCGACCTTTCACGGTCGCCTCCGGCGCTTCACAGACCACAGCTCCACGGCGCGCGGCTCTCCCGCCACGCGGATCGACCGCCGCCGTCCTCACTGGACGCCCCGACATCCTCAAACCCCTGGCCTCCAGCAGCGATCCCGCCCTCGGGCCGGCCGAGACGGCGGACACAGACGCCATTGCCGCCGACCGGGGAGGCGTCCTCTGGAGCACGGGGGGCGTGCGAGGGAAGGCGACGGATTCGACGACTGCGGCCATGGATGGCGCAGCGAAGAAGGGGAAGGGCAGAAAAAAACAGATGAAATCGCCAAGAAGGTGTGTCAAGAGGGGCTTTGGAGGAGGGTGGAGAAGAAGAGCTAGCTGCTGCCCACGGCGTTGGGATTTAGGTGACGCCGTTGATCCCCAAACGCCCGTTTGTGGAAGTCGCTGGTGTGACGTCGTTAATGGAAGTGACGTCAAACTCGTCATTTGGTGATAAACGAGCGTCGGGGAGTTTTCTTGGAGGCAGGCAGTGACGTCGGCTGACAAGATCATGCGCTCTCCCCGTGGCTTCGTTCAGATGGTTTTTGCCGTGAGTTCGACTTCTTATTTTTTTTGGAGTTTTTTAAATAAAAATTATAGTTTCATGAGAAGTTATAAAAAAAATTATTCTTAAAAATATATTAACAGATAAATTATTACTGTGTAGATTTTAATTGTGTAGGAATGCCATCTTAAAACTGTCCTAACTAGATACTAATCCAATGGTCTTAGATGAGAAATTCCTAAAAGCAGTTCATGTCTTCTATTGGTATTTGTTACCCTCCGGGAAAAGACTTCGTTTCAGTATGGAAAGCCTCGTGGCTCATCAAACTGATCAAGAAGCAGAACTGAAGGATTTGTTGTGATCAGTTGCCAAGTCATGCCCGTTTTGAAGAGCTTGGGATTGAGACGTTCACGAACAACAAACACATTGGGCCCCCAGATTAGAAGGCCGCGGGAAGATGCTGGATTGGAGAAATACCAGAGATTGTTGACGGGCCCGTTTTCATTGGTGGGCCTTGGAAACACTGTGATTTTGAATTGGATGATACGAAGTACTTGCTGTGCACACCAGGTGGGTACACTGCTAGCTCGATGCACATTCGGCCTTCAGCGGGTCGTGTAGTTGGCGGGACCACGCGATGCAACCGACTCATAAAAGAAACAAACATGATAAAAGAAAAGAAGTGTGTTCCCTGAAGGATTGCTTAGATGGGAAGGAAACAAATTAATACCACGAAAGAAAACAAACGAGTTTGAATGTGAAGGCAGGTCAAAGCACAAGTTTCTAGGATATGCCATATGGTGAAATCCATTTTGAAGATAGGCACATTCATTATTAGGGATGCAAAGAGAGGCAAACTGAATCAAATCTTACCCATATTTCTATTTTTTATATAAATATTATATATATATATATATATATATATATATATATATATATATATATAGAGAGAGAGAGAGAGAGAGAGAGAGAGAGAGAGAGACTTAAGAAGAGGGTTCACAAGATCTCGCATCGAAAATTATAAAGATAGGCATGTATTTATAAGAAAGACCTGAGTCTTCTCCTTTGAGGACCTTTTTATCAACACAAAAGATAAAATCCTAGTCGCTCTAGAATGTAGCGGGAAAAATACTTCAGAAGAGACATCTAAATTTATACGTCTTCATTGACATCGTATATGAGAAGTCACGACCCAATAAATACGAAACCCACCTTTGATGGGGGAGAGACTAGTATAGAGGACTAAGAAGGGGGACATAAGATCCCATATTGAATGAACATGTGCTTATAAGTGAGGCCCGAGCCTTCTCCTTTGATGATATTTTTACCAGTGAAAAAGATAAAATCTTAGCTGCCTCGTACGTAAGGTGGACAATATCTCAGAGGAGACACCTAAATTTATACATCTTCAATATATATAATATTTTAAATGTGGATGGAAATATGTTTCTTCAAGATATGAATTGTCCGTGCATAGCATCTGATTTATAGCCTATTTATTTGTTACACATGTCATATGTTGACATCATAAGGAGAATTTGTAGTCTATTTATTTGGTAGGTTGGTTCTTTTGATGGATTGCCAAATATATAGGGAGAATTTTATCCTTCAAGAGATTGCTCTATGACAATAATTGACTAATAATATTTTGTCCTGCGCGCAGGACTGTTGTTATTTTGGAGATGCTCGCAATCACTTTGAGCAAGCTGGAAATTATTCCGTTCTTATGATTCCAGACAATGACAATTTTTGCTTAATTCACAGTTGAATGTGTTGTTGATAGGGGACCGACAATCATGCTAATTAGAGACTAAAAAGTCATAACAGAGACTAAAAAGTCATAACTTTGGCACGCACACTAGCATGTACCAGATACATCGCAATATCTAATCCTTTTGTTGAGCATATATATATATATATATATATATATATATATATATGATGGGAAAATGACTTGTATACGAACAATTCCTGACAGACCATATCACACAGCGAAAAAATTAAATGGAACACACGATCACACAGAACACTAAGATTTACATGGAAAATCCCTCCAATACAAAGGAGAAAAATCACGGATAAGTCAGAGAAGGAGATCCACTATAAAAATAATGAACGTACAAAAACTCGGAGTCTCTTGCCAAGACTCGAGCTAAAATCACAAGAGAATAATATGGATATAATAATATCTGAACTCTCACACAAGATCACAGTAATAACACGCTGCAAACCTGATCTTCCTCGTGACGAGAATAATGTTTAGATGGTGAAAAAAATAATCATGACTCTTCTTCTCTTGATTTCTCCTTCTCACGTGGGCACACCTTGCACTGTCGTCGTAGCAAAGCCGCACACCCACTCTATACAGCCGCAAGCCTCTTCCTAGCCGCAAAAATCTTGTTCACTTTCTTGTCTCTGTCGCACACAAAAGACTCTATAGCCACCAGTCTTTTCTGTCTCAAAAAACTCAAGGAAGAGTTCCCAACCGCAACAACAAGAAGAATGGGAAAAACCCCCCACACAAGACAAAAGCATTTAATGTATTTTATCTTTTTGTTCCCCCCTCTTTAGGTTTCTACCGGCAACACTTGATCTCCACCGTTGATGAAGATTGGGTAAATAACTCTCAAGGCTATGAGTTATAAATACCCAATAGGCTGAACTAATGGGCCATGGGGCCCAACAACCTCCCCTTTCAGCCCATGAGGGAGGTTATCCCATGACTCCTTAACGTGAATTCATGCCGACCAGTCGTCGACACACCTCTTACATTTCTTTTGGTAAAGTCTTTGTCAGCATGTCTGCCCCATTGTCATCTGTGTGAATTTTCTGAAGTTGCAACTGCTTCTCTTCAAACACATTTCTAATCCAGTGGTATCTGACATCTATATGCTTCGATTTAGAATAAAAGGCTAGGTTCATGGACAAGTGGATGGCACTCTGACTGTCACAATACACTACATAATTTTCCTGTTTCAGTCCCAATTCATGTAAGAATTCTTTCATCCACATCATCTCTTTACAAACCTCTGTAACAACAATATATTCTGCCTCTGTGGTGGAGAGGGCAACACACCTCTGCAATCTGCATTGTCATGACACTGCTCACCCCGTAAAAGTAAGTATGAAACATGATGTGGACTTTCTCATGTCAATATCTCTCCCCATATCTACATCTGTGTAACCCACCAACTCAAGTGGGCCACCCCCAAAGCTTAAACAAACTTTGGAGCTTCCTCTGAGATATCTGAAGATCCACTTCACTATTGTCAAATGCTCCTTCCCTGGGTTTGCAAGAAATCTGCTAGCAACACCCACTGCATATGCGATGTCTGGCCTCGTGCACACCAATGCGTACATCAAACTTTCCACTGCTTAAGCATAAGGAACTTTCTTCATTTTCTCCTTATCCTCATCACTTGAAGGACTCTGCTTTGAGCACAACTTGAAGTGACATGCAAAAGGAGAACCAACTGACTTTGCATTGCTCATACAGAACTTATCGAACATCTTCTCAATATATTTCTCCTGTGACAACTATATCTTCTTGGTTTTCCTATCACGAGAAATTTGCATGCCCCCATATCTTTCATTGCAAAGGACTTGCTCAGCTCCTTTTTCGACCTGTCAATTATAGACAAATCTTTTCCAAAGATAAACATGTCATCGACATAAAGTAAAAGAATAACAAAATTCTCACCAAACCATATGATGTAAACATAATGATCTGAAGACATTCTTTTGTATCCATTTTCAGCCATAAATGAATCAAACTTTTTATACCACTGTCTTGGAGCTTGCTTCAGTCCATACAAGTTCTTTCTCAATCTGCAGACAAGATTTTCTTTGCCTTTGACTTTGAAGCCTTCTGGTTGCTCCATATAAATTTCTTCCTCCAAATCACCATCAAGAAAGGCTATCTTCACATCTAACTACTCAATCTCCAAATCTAGACTAGCAGCAATCCCTAGAGCAACACGAATAGAAGACATTTTAACAACATGAGAAAAAATTTCTTCAAAGTCAATACCTTTCTTTTGACCAAAGCCTTTTACAACCAATCTGGCCTTGTATTTTGATTGAGAACACAGTTCCTGAGTCTTTAATCTGAAAACCCACTTGTTCTTTAATGCCTTCCTTCCCTTTGGTAGCTGCACTAAGTCATAAGTGTAGTTCTTCTATAGAGCATTAATCTCTTCCTGCATAGCTCCTAACCACTCATTTTTCTGCTCACTTTCAATTACCTCCTGGTAACACTCTGCTTCACCTGCATCAGTAAATATTACATACTCATCTGTAGAATACCTTTTGGAAGGTTGATGTTCTCTGGAAGATCTTCTCAACTGAGGCTCTGTAGGAGGTTGCTTCTCATCTTCTTCCTGCTCAACATGTTCTGCAGGTATGCCAACATCTACCTCTGCACCATCTTCCTGCTCATCTCCCCCGTCATCCTGACATATTGGAGGAGTAACTGGATCACCATCTACTAATCCTTCTTTAGAAGTCTTGGCCGGTAGCTTTTTCTTGAAATCTTTAAAGGTTTGATCTTCAAAGAAAATTACATCTCTGCTTATGAACACCTTCTACTTTTCTAGATCCCAAAGCCTGTAACCAAATTCATCATGTGAATAACCAAGAAAAATACATTCCTTTATCTTACCATCTAGTTTGGACCTCTCAATGTCTGAAACATGTGCAAATGCACGGCAGCCAAACACTCTCAAATGCATGTAGGAGATATCTTTTCCTGACCACATATGCTCTGCAATATCACCATCTAGAGCTATATATGGTGACAAGTTGATCACATCAACTGCAGTCATCAATGTCTCATCTCAAAATCTTTTGGGTAGCTTAGCCTGTGAAAGCATACACCTAATCTTTTCCATGATGGTGTGATTCATTCTCTCTGCAATTGTAATATGCTGAGGTGTACCAAGAACTGTCATCTCATGTTGGATGCCATGTGACCTGCAATAATTATTAAATGACCATGTATACTCACCAGCATTATCTGACCTTATGCATTTCAGTTTTCTTCATGTCACCCTTTCAACCCTGGCATGGAATTCTTTGAAGACATTAATAACCTGATCTTTAGTCTTCAAAATATAAAGCCAAATTTTTCTGTAAAAATCATCTATAAAAGTGACAAAGTAAAGTGCACCACTGATACCTAGAACATTAATAGATCCACTGGGAGTCTTTGTGTAATGCCCCGGGTTTTTCGGATCTTTTTTCTCGGGTCCCGGATCTGGTTTCTTGGAGTATTCGACTTCGTTGTGTCCGGAATTTCATTTCGAACATCTTTCGTGTTCGGATCGGCGCGATCCGGAGTCGTTTCGGAGGCCGGAAGAGCTCCGCGGCTTTTCCGCGTGTGTTTCCGATTCCCGGTATGTGTTTCGAAAATTCCTTCGGAACCTCGTTGCGGGTGAATCGGGCTGTTCACCTGGGAGCGAGTGGTACCGTTGTGATCAGCGCGTCGCGAGGTTCGAGGAGGTGTATTTTTCTATTTTTTTGGAATTTTCTTGATTTTTCGGATTTTCCTATATAAACCCCCCACCCTTTCTCTTCCTCTCATTTCTCACTCTCACCCTCTCTCTCTTCTCCCACTCTCTCCTCTCACTCTCTCCTCTCCGGCGGCCGACGGATCGAGGCGGGGGCGAGGCGGGGCGATGCGGGCGAGGAGGACGGCGAGGATGGGTCGAGGATCGAGGCTCGAGGGCACAGTGAAGCCGGTTCGCGGGCGTGGAGGCACCGGCGGGGTTTTGGAGGCGTTTCTTCGTAACGCGCCTGCCCTGGGGCCACATGTTTGGCCTTGGACTGCGAGTCCAGTTATCCGGCCTGGGGCTGGAGGTTTCCCGCTTGCCCTGAGAAAGGAAATTGACAAGGTGGCTTGTGTGCTGCCCTGGGAATCGTGCTTCTGTGTTTTCCGTGTGGCCCGTGTGGGTGGCCTTAGTCCCTTGCATTCCCTTCCCGAGGGAGTGGTCTTGGCGGTTCGTGAGTTGTCTCAGTACTCGTGCTACCGTGGTTTTAGACCTAGAGATTGGACTGGATTGACGGCCTTGTGCTCTTGCGTACAACGGTCTTGACCCCAAGTCTTGTGACTCAAGGGCCGTTGGGTGTAATGCATCTAGACGACTGTCCAGAGTCTAGTGGCTTAGCGCCACTTGAGTTTTCTCGACTCTCGCGTAGGGTGCGTGCGTGGCCGTGGACTGCGAGTCTTGTCTCTTCTCCGACTGTGGTCATCGTGCGACGGGGCCGGTACGTGGGGTGGTCCCCGTACGTCGTCGGATGCGGATGTTGTTTTCCGTTGACTTAAGAGTCTACTCCTTCAGTGACCCTCCACTAGTCGTAGCCTACCAGTACGCGGTACCGGTAGCACCAGGGAGTGGTGTACGGGCTTACCCTTAGAGACGCTTTGTGGACCGGTTGCCGTCGGGCCCCACGTCTTGCAGCCAGAGTCCGGCTGAGGGGAAAACCAGTCAGAGGGCCAGACCAGGGACGCACGGTGCACACGTGGTTGGGGGCGGTTGGACCCACGTCGACGGGCGTGACCCCAGCTAGTCACTTGTTTGTGATTACTTGTATGGTGTTCGTGCCTTTGGTAGGGGCTACCAAGCCAGGCGGTTCACCTGCGGCGCGGTGTAAGACGTCAGGGGACGCTTCCGGCTGTGCTTCTAGTGGGAGGTACTCCTGTCGAGTTGGGAGTGACAGACTGTCAGTTTCCGTAACTTCGACCTTCGGGTTTTCGGTCGTGTCGACCGTTGTGTTTTCGGTTGTTTCGTCGCGGCGCATGTGTTGATTTTCGCGCCGTGGGACTAGTGCTAGTGGCTCTACCGAGGTTACGTCTTGTTGTGCGGTACCCGCGATCGGATGGTCGGGGTTGCACCTTGGACAGCGTGTCCAGGTAGGCTGTGTCCGGGGGACAGGCCTCTACGGCGTGGTTGCCGTGTGTTTTTACTTCGGTAAGCGGTACTAGTGTAGTTCGGTAGCCTCGACCGCGAGGTCAGGGTGTGTTTCTGGTACAGTAGGAGTAGTTGCAGTGCCGAGTTTCGACCGGCCACCGGGTTTGTTGTTCCTGCTGTTGCGGTTGCTCTCGTAGCCCTCCTTTCCGCTACCGCCGTTGTTTCCGGTTGGGGTTCCGCGGGACCCCTGCTGAGTCTCTATTTTGGAGACTCATTCCCTACTTTTCAGGTGTGGCAGTTCTTCCTCGAGGTTCGAGGGTGCGGAGCGGAGGTTCTCAGTTGCCAGCTTGCCGGGCCGAGTGTTCACTTGGCATGTGGTACGTTTTACTGCTTTAGACTGTACTTTCTGTTGGACTGGACTCTGTTGTAGCTGTAGTTGTTCTTTCTTTCAGCTTGTTGTTGTTGGTTGTCATGCTTTATTTCCTATTTCTTTGTGCCTCCACACTCCTTTTAGCCCTTCCGAGCCCTCCCGGCTCGTGGGCGGCGGTGCGAGTCTCGGGTTATCGGGCCTTCCCGGTAATCGGATTCTCGGGTCGTTACACTTTGTCCTCAAGGGACCACAAACATCTGTATAGACATGATCCAAAGCATGCATTTTTCTAGACAGAGTAGAATTAGAAAAAGAAACTCTATGTTACTTACCAACCAAGTAATCAACACATGGGTTCAGACATGTGCCTCTGAAGTCTGGTAAGACTTCTCTCTTGGAAAGAACTTGCAGCCTCTTTTCACTCATGTGCCCCAGTCGCCTATGCCACAACTCCATGCTGAAGTCTTTCTCTATAACATTCAACTGTTCACCACAAGCTTTGGCCTGCAACCTGTACAATATATGACATTTCTTCCCACTAGCTGCAACAATTGAACCCTTATTGAGTTTCCATTTTTCTATGTGAAATCTACTATCAAAGTCTTCATCATCTAGTTTTCCAACTGAAATCAAATTCAGTCTTAAATCAGCCACATGTCTCACATCCTTGGGCACCAACTTGCAGCCAAGGTTGATCTTTTATGTGAATGTCACCCATGCCAATGATGTCTGTTGTACCATGATTGCCCATCTTGACAACACCAAAATTTTCAGCCTTGTAGGAAGCAAAGAACTCCTTCTGTGGTGTAGCATGATAAGAAGCACATGTGTCAATCACTCACTCGAGATCCTGTCACACACAAGAAAAAATGTCATCAGAAGTAGATAAAATCAAATAATCATCACCTTGCATTGTGGCTGTGATATTCTCCTTTGACTCTGTATTCTCCACTTCTTTTCTTGTTTTCTTATTCTTCTTAAGCTGCTTGCACTGATTCTTGAAATGTCCTTTCTCACCACAATTGTAGCAAGTAATGTCTTTTCTTGGCCTTGACTTCTACTCTTGTGTGAATAGCCTCTGATTCTAGACTTTGATCTTCCTCTATTCTCTGAGACAAGTGCTTGTGATACACTCTGAGAAGTTGCTGAATTCTTCCTCCTCAACTCATTCAACAAACTGCTTGTTAATTACTTGACTCATTGAGAAAACACCATCTGACGCAGAATTGCTAAGGAAAACCGTCAGCGTCTCTCAACTTTCTGGCAACGAATTGACTGAGAAGTAATAATGCCTGCAACTCATCATCAAGAGACATTTTCATATAGGATAACTGGTTAGTGATGTTTTGCATTTCATTCAAGTGCTCAGCAATAGAAGTGCCTTCTTTATATTTCAAGTTCACAAACTTTCTTATCAAGAAAGCCTTGTTATCAGCCATTTTTCTCTTATAGAGACTTTCTAACTTTTTTCAAAGAGAGTGTGCAGAACTCTCAGTAGAAATATGGTGAAAGACACTGTCATCCAACCACTGTCGAACGAAACTGACTGTTTTTCAATCTAACCTTTTCCAATCATCAAGTGTCATTGTTGCGGGTTTTGCACTATCCCCTTACAAAGGTCCATACATGTCCTTGCAATACAAACGATCTTCCATTCTTGGTTTCCATATCATCTAATTATTTCCATTCAAACTGACCATGCGGGAAATATTACCGGTCTCCATGTTCACACACAAATAATGAAACTGATCTAACAAAGCTCTGATACCAGTTGATGGGAAAATAACTTGTATACGAACAATTTCTGACATACCGTATCACGCAGCGGAAAAATTAAATGGAACACACAATCACGCATAACACCAAGATTTACGTGAAAAATCCCTCCAATGTGAAGGGGAAAATCACGTTTAAGTTAGAGAAGGAGATCCACTATAAAAATAATGAACGTACAAAAAATTGAAGTCTCTTGTCAAGACTCAGTTAAAATCACAAGAAAATAATAAAGATATAATAATATCCGAATTCTCACACAAGATCACAATAATAACACGATGCAAACCTAATCTTCCTCGTGACAAGAATGCTGTCCAGATGATGAAAAAAATAATCCTGACTCTTCTTCTCTTGATTTCTCCTTCTCACGTACGCACACCACTGCCGCCATAGCAGGGCCGCACAGACACTCTGTACAGCCGCATTAATCCTCTTCTTAGCTGCAAAAACCTTGTTCACGTTCTTGCCTCTGCCACACACAAAAGACTCCACAGCCACGAGTCTTTTCTGTCTCGAAAAACCCGAGGGGAAGTTCCCAACCGCAATAACGACAATAGGAAAAGGAAAAACCCCACACACAAGACAAAAGCATTTAATATATTTATCTTTTTGTCACCCGTAACACTTGATCTCCACCATTGATGAAGATTGGGTAAATAACCCTCAAGCCTGTGGGCTGAAATAATGGGCCATAGGCCCAACAATATATATATACTTTTTCGTGCCCATGAGTTATTAAAAATATTGCTCCGTTCGGTAATATTTAGATGTTGGAAGCACCTCCTATATATCTATCTCTCTCTCTCTCTCTCTCTCTCTCTCTCTCTCTCTCTCTCTATATATATATATATATATATATATATATATACTATACATTATAAGAGAATTCGACGGTTTTTTTCCGCAGGTTCCTTTGTATTATGTGATGCCTTGGTTCATTTGTCCGGTTCTCTCCTCCGATACGGCATGGAGATCCTCTGCCCGGCGCGCCGTACCTCCACGGGTCCGGGCTGTTCGTTCCGCAGCAGAGCAGTAGCAGGAGGAGCTCGGGTGAGTTCCAGACGCACGAGGAGAACAAGCGGTTCGAGAACGCGCTGGCATAGATCGAGGAGGGGACGCCGGACAGATGGGCGAAGGTGGCCAGCATGATTCCGGGCAAGACCCCTGAGGACGTGAGGCGGCACTACCAGGACCTGGAAGTCGACGTGTGCCACATCGAAGTCGGACTGATTCCGCCGCCGGGGTACGGCTCCCCGCCGTTCACGCTGGACTGGGTGAGCGGTCAGGGGCTCGACGGGCTGAGGCAATCCTACATCTCCGCCGGCGGGAAGAGGCCCGGTGGTGGGGACACCGGGTCCACTACTGGGCCCACTACTCGGAGTCGACGCCGCACTGCCCCGACACCGAACTTATGGCTTGGAGAGCCTTCCTGAAGACTCTGCCTACGGCTACGGTGTTATATTACGTATCAAGTATGTGTGTATGTATACATGTATCTCTACATGTATTTTTCTTTTCGTCTTATTAGGCTAGTCTAAGTCAAATAAACATGTGTGTTTTGTGTATTTTATTTGGTTAAAACCCTCAAGTCAAAAGTTAGGTAAGTAAGCTTGTTTTATTAGGCTAAGGACATATGTGCTATTTGTAAAGTTTGAAAGGTGTGGTTGCTATAGCCTCCCTCCTATATAAAGGGAGGCCAATGCTTGTTACGTATGATATGAATGAAAGAATGAATGAGTTGATGTTTTGTGTAAGAGATTTCCCCTCTTGCCTTCCCCTTCTCTCTCTTCTCTTTTGTGAGGATTGAGCGTCGCCCGGTGTGAGACCGTCCGGCGTGAGGCCGAGCTGTGTGAGATAACAGTTATCTGTTCTCGTCCTGTTCGCGTCTCGAAGTGCCGTCGATCCATTCCCACGTCGCCGCCGCGTCACTCGGCGGCAGGCCCTGTGATCAGGAGAGGAAGAAGGGGATCCCCTGGACACAAAACGAGCACAAGTAAGCATTCCACCACCCTCCGCGCCCGCCCGCCCTCGCCCCCCCTACCCCACCAATTATTAGAATGTCCCCAATTCCACTGTTCTTGTTTGCTTTCCAATTTATGATCAAATTTTGTCACTGGGTATTGGTTTCAAAATCTGTCAAGATTGTTTGTATTAGAATTACTTTCTTTGAGAATGCTTTCGGCTTGATTGAATTCATGGGCATATTGTACAGTGATAGATCTATTATTGATTTGCTGGGGGCACATCTTGGAAGGTACTATCTTTACTGAGAGTTATAGTCTATCCCAGGCGACTGCTAATCACTGAATGATTTCCATCTTTCTTTTGATTTTGGTTTGTCTTTGATCATTTTACACATTTTTGATTATTCAAAATGCAAGGATTATGCTTGTTCTCATGTTTGTTGTATCTTACACACTCATTTGTGCAAATTTTTGTATGAGAGTTATTAAAGCTTTCTCTTTTCAACAATCTATTTCGTTTCCATAGATTTAAAGAATTTAAACCGTAAGCATAATTTTGCTCTCAACTCTATGAATATTGAAACCTGCTTGCAGTAGAGATCCTTCTACTAGCCGAAAATTTGTGCAACATTTTGGAAGGTGCTGTCGTGGGGAAAACATATATATATTTTTTGTTCCAGTTGATTGCTAAACAATAAAAGATTTTAATCTTTTTAATGGATTTGGATTGAATTGTGTTTGATTTTGTATTCTTACGAAGATATTTGAAATGCATTCTTTGCTCAGTTGGTCTGGTATGATGTTTTCTAATTTTTCAATACATAACAGATATTGCAACAATACTATTCTTATAAAAGCTTGATTTTTTTGTTAGATGCCTACTTTCATTGTATTTTGATGTCCATATTGTTTTATTTCTAAAGGATGTCTGCATGATTTTGGTTGATAAAGTCACATTATTATTCTTCCCCAAATCCATAAGGATTGGAATGAATGAACCTCATCTCCTGTTCAAAATGTGCATCAGTTCCTGCTTCTCCCTTTGTCGTTTTTGATTTGCATATGGTCCTCCAATTTTTTTAAATATCAGTTGTTTATGTCAAACTAATATTTTAGATAGACATACTTAGAAATAAACTTTAGTGGATTGTTTTTTGTTATAGTTTGGCACTGCCGCTTTTGTATTATATTTGAATTCCCTTGTTTGCTCAATTGAGAGAGGAGATAGTGGCTTTGTGCATCTGGAATGAAAGCGGCCTGAAGGTGATTTCCCCCTCCTTTTTTTTGGCAAATTATGTGGCTTTTAATCCCTGCTGCAAATTCATTAGCAAAAGTCTTTCTGGTTCAAGGATTTTACAGTTGTGATCTGATTTCCGGTTGGAATGCAGTGTTTCCTCGATTGCAGGAGATAGTGGTTTTGCGCATCTGGAGCAAAATCTATCTCAAGGTGATTTTTCGCTCCTCCCTTATTTTTTGGCAGAATTCTGTATCTTTTAATTCCTTCCGCGAGTACATTAGCAAAAGCCTATCTATTGAATTATGTATTTGCATTTACTATATCTTGATGTAGTTGATGTTCAAGGATTTTACATTTGTGATCAGATATGGTTCCCCATTTGAAATCGTTCAGTCTTGTATGATATATAAGGATACGACGATTGGGATGAACAGGTTACTTGTTGCTTGATGACTCATTTTGATTTTTTTCTATGTAAAAATGGTGGCACTCAATGTATCATGGTAAAACTGTTCTGCTAATGAATGTTTAGTCTAAAATTACCGTAGCTCTTAGAAATGTTATGTTATGATGAATCTATGGCTGAGGTTGAGGGATTTCACATTTGTTATCTGGTTCCCTATGTGATATCTTTTAGTTATGCATGATGTATAAGGATATGACTGGGATCAATAGACAAAAGGGAACTTGGGATTCTCTTGGGTGGCATCTCAATTTTGATGTTCTGCAACTGACATAATATGAAGTTATCACCTTCAAAAAAAACAAGAGACATATTATGAAGTTGGTTTTGAAGCTGGAATACCAAGTTGTAATTCCTTCTCTGTGTACCTTTTAGGGTAGGGAACAGCTTTTTTAACTACCCTCTTGGCGATACGATGCTTTATATTTTTGAAGAATCTAATTTGGGATAACATTTAAATTTTGTTAACGTTCCTCCATGTTTATGCACTTTTCACTTTTATTATGCTGGATAGTCTCATATTCCATGCAGTTTTTCTGCAGTTATTTCTGAGAGCTATCAACTAACAGCCTGTTTGAACAACATGAAGTAACTTCTCTGATAGTGGAGTTTGTCATATCTTCACTACACCATCATCAGCCATGACTTTGCCTGCAATCAAAGTGCATGTGATGATTGAAAAAATAAATTAAAGAAAAGAGCAAAGATATTGTGTCTAAAATCCTATAGCATGAATTTTAGCTATTGTTTACACGCAGAAAAAATTCATTGGCGAGAAAACATACAGATGTGTATTTAGGCTGTTACACTTGCATGTTATAATTTCCGCGCGCGTGTTTTATCAGACAATTTAGGGTTCGTGTATTTGACTCTTCCCCACCGAACGGAGTCGGTGTTAATTTACATTGGACAAGTCCGAATATCTGCGTTGGACGAATCTTGAACTGTACCTTGTCCATGTGCATGGGATTTAACTTGAAATGATGGTAAAATCACAACATTTTTCTTTATTTTCTTTGTCTCATAAATTCCAATAGATAAACATTGTTTGAGATGTCTAAATTGAGGGAGAAAATCTGGGAATGTGCTTGGGAAGAAAGCAGTTTGGATGCCATCATGGCTGGCGGGCACATGGCCGTGGAGGCTAGGATCTGGTGATGGGAAGGTGGCAGGTTTGTTCATGGGAAAGGAAGGAAAGGGGAAAAAAAGTGGTTTCCCAAGGAATAGGTCATTGGTGCTGCAGTCATTGAAGATTCAACTACTGAGTTATTCTTGTTTTGACAGGATTTTCTGTGTTCATCCAAATTGCATTTGTTTAGTTGGATATTTCAGATATGTACACACACAAGACATGAGGATCTGACTTTTATTTACGACTTAAATTTATTAGGTAGGAATAGATCTGAATAATTTTGGGTTAGCTACAGTCAAGAATAATTTTCTTTTAAGTAATTTCAAGTCAAATCTTTCAGACTACTACTCTTGAAATTTTATGTGAGATGCGGAACTCTCTAACATTTTTTTAGTTTATCAATGTTTGGATTGGTGTAATCTATGACAAAGTTATGCAAACCAATGTACACCATTAGATTGGTGATTTGGATGTATGTATTTTTATCCGTGGTTAACAGAACATCCAGATGACTGCCCCCCTGATCAGGACTTAAATGTGTTGTTGCAAAATATTGCATGTCAGCACATCACATTGCTATCATGTGAACATTTCGTGATTTCCTTTATGGTTGGATAATGGGTATTACTTATCCAGCTTCTCCAGAGGCTCTTCAAAGTAGATTCTTATCCGGCTTATCACAATAAAGGAGCTAAGATTTTGTTTGGCGACGAAATGTGTGAAAGTATGTCCCAGAATGTTCATATAAGGAAACCTATAGATAATGCATTTCTTCATGGGTCTTCGGTATCTTGTTTTTAAGGGACCTGAGTTTTTCTTTTCCTTCTTCCATGCTGTTATTAAATTCTATTGCATTCTGTTTTCATGTTGGGTCTTTCCTTCTTCCATGCAGTTTAGTTAAGTGATGTCATTGAATCCTAACAACATTTTATGATATTTAAATTTTTAACAAGCTACTGTTTTCATTTCTAAGTCAGAAGTCAAAACTCTCATCTGATTTAAAACACTGTGCATTGTCCATATTGATTTTCCTTGTGGTATTTCTCACTGTGTAATTTTCTTACTTGGATAAAGATGCTTAACTTATCTTAATTAAATGGCAAAAATCTTGTCAATAATGTAACTATTGTCAGTAGGCATTCCAATAACTACACTTCTCTGTATGACGGGGAGATTGTAGAGGCGATGAAAATGTGCTATGAGATTCTGAAAGTAGCCGTGGAGCCCAGTGGGGCCATCGGCCTTGCTGCTGTCTTATCCGACAAGCTCCGACGAAACCCAGCCTGGAATAGCAGCAACAACATCGGCATCATTCTTTCTGGTGGTAATGTTGATCTAGGCATTTTTTGGGAATCGCTCAAGAAATGAAATCCCGGTGCAACGGTGTGGGGGTAGGAAAGTTGTTAACCTGTAACTGGTAATTTGTTTTTATGTAATATGACATCCAACAGGTCAGTCTATCTTCTCTCAGGAAAGGCTTGCATTGGCTTACGTAAAACTCTTTATATGAGCATTTCTTACTCCCTTATGGCTTATGTGAGCGCCCCTTTTGGCTTATGGCTTATGTGAGCGTCACTTTATTTACTATATGTTGAAGGATTTATAGGATGCTGGGATTAATACTATTTAGTATTAATCGAGGGACACCAGCCCCTAACAAAACCGAGAAGCAAATATTATATATATATATATATATATATATATATATATATTATGTTGTTTGGCTAAACTTTTATTATAGAATTAAGTCACTTGTTGGACTTCCACATTCAGTATAGAAGATTTTGGGTGATAACTGATGATAAATTAATCCAAATAATTTTGAACACTGGCTTTAGTCAATCTTTTCATTTTAAGTATCCTTTTTCCAACAAGATTCCAATCTTTAGCCTTCGAGAATACACAAAAACGTACAGCTTCTTCTAAGGTTTCAAATACTCTGTTCATGACATGACTTAGCTATATTTGATACACTTATTCTGTGATGCTTATTTATGATACTTTTTGGTAGAAGATCATTCCCTTGCTTGTTTTTCTGTTGTAATAAATCATATCTCAAACATAAAGTTGGTCTCATCATTTGCACCCTGTAATAGTAACATTTATTTTTCATAATCATATCTTTCACATTTAATTCTTTTTTCTTGGTCACTTATTTTTCTTGCCACAATCAAAATGACAAAATATTATTATAACTTTTTTAAAAAATACAAAGTAAATCCATGCGTGAAATACTCTTACATACAAAGTAAACTCATTTCAAGTAATATATATTTAATGTCTAAACTTTTTTATGTAACATAAAATTTTTTTAAAAAAATTCACGCTCTTTCATACATAATATGAGTTGGTTGTGTTGTATGTTTGACGTGCATTCCTCTCACATTTATATCATTTTTTTCACTTATTTTTTTTGCCATCGATTAAAAAGATTAAAAGTGTTATTATAATTTTTTTTAAAGATCAAAATAAATTCACGCGCGAAGCGCATTCATTTGACTAGTATATATATATATATATTCACGGCCCTCCTGGTTTGTGTCTCTGCAAATTAATTAAGTCCATTTTGACGTATATAATTATTAATTAAAGACTTCGATCTGCAGCTCGATGAGAGGAACGATTGCCCGAAGGATTTGCAGAGAACAATTTACACTTGGCACTGAAATTAAGTAGAATAAAAGATTACACGAATTAATATATGGAAGGAATGATCAGGGCATATATGGAATGTATTCGCTCTAAGTAATAATAAACGCTAGAGTAGTCTTCAGCAAGTGATGATGATCTAGTCCTCTCAAAGTCCTCTCAAAGGTGTCGTCAAGTCTTCTCGTTATCTTATAATAACCAGTTCGGGGCAAAAGGAATCCAGAGTACTGCCATATATTCTGACCAAGAATTCCCACATCTCACAACTTATCTTCAGGCTTACCCTTCCTTTTTCCAATATGCCTTTGTATATATGTGTGTGTGTGTGTGTGTGTGTGTGTGTGTGTGTGAGAGAGAGAGAGAGAGAGAGAGAGAGAGAGAGAGAGAGAGAGAGTTGTCTGTGCATGTTTGTGCGTGTGAGAGAGAGAGAGAGAGAGAGAGAGAGAGTTGTCTGTGCATGTTTTTGTGTGTGTGTATGAGACAGAGAGAGAGAGAGAGAGAGAGTTGTCTGTGCATGCTTGTGTGTGTGTGTGTGTGGGAGAGAGAGAGAGAGAGCGACTCGAAGGATTAGTGTCTGGACTTCGTTCCCGGTGGTAGGGTATATCACCTCATCCTGTTCCTCTCTGTGGTTTTCCTTCTCTTCTTCGGAGGTGGTCACCATCTACGAAAGGGTTGCGCGCCCCTTCCAAATCCGTCCAAAGAAATCTGTGGCGTGGTTCCGACTGTTTCCTCCCCGGCCTGGCCCCTTCCATTCTATTCCCACGTGAGAATATCTCCTTTATTCCTTTATACATTCACATAAATAAAACACAATATATATATATATTATATATATATATACATATATACATATCTAGCCATCATTTTAGCTCTATCGACTAAAAACACGCACCCGTTTGATCAACACGTACCGCTGTTCCTATTGTTTTTAGGATTTTTTAATTTTCAGCCCTAAAAGAAATCTATGTTAGAAATAAATCCCCTAATCCACTTATTTATAATTATTAAGCACCCCAAATACTCAAACCCGCAATAAAAAAACCCCCTCTGATAAACAACCGTCTAACAAATAGAGCGTACCATCCCATTTTAAAGAATATTCCCTCCTATCAGTCCCATTATGTTTTTTATTTCAAACAAGAGAAAGGAAAGACTAACTAGATTATTTGATCAATTTGTTAACATAGGAATAAAGTGGTCAGGAAGGTTTTTCCCCCCAATATATCTGTTGCAGTTAGGATCGATCAAACATCCGCAGAGTATTTATGTGATGTTCATGTTGTACAAGTGTTATTACAATCTATAACACATAGAGTATAGTAAGCAAATTACCACGCTAAACTAAGACTAGCACGTTTTTTTTTACTTTTGTAAAAGGTCAGGTATTTTTATTAACAATAATACTGCAACATGGGGCAAGAGATTAAAAAAAAACAATCAGAGGGGGGGAGGGTAAATAAAACCCTCCTTACAAAAGGACTGGCCCAAAGAGAAGAGCTACAACGAGAAGAACTAATTTATGAGGCTTTGCGACAATTCTATAGAACAACACGTGGAGCCAGAGGCGGTGGGTCGAACCCACGGGGTGGGCAAAGGCCAGGCCCAGTTCTGGGCACGTGGAGCCTCCATCATCTCCAGCGCAAGGTGTACGCCTTCGCTCGGCTGGTGGTGGCGAGAGGTCCGAATCTCGTGAGGACCGACTAACGCATACATGGCAACTAAAAAATTGTTTTTAAATATACTCTTTTACATGTATTCAATTTTTCTTTAATTTAAGTACGTAATTGTAGTACGAAGAAAACCAGCATGCCGATCATCTAAAGGGGTGTATCTGTACCAGGGTTTACTGGCTCGATCGACTCAGCCGACCTGGTCTCAGTTTAAGTCGGGTCGGGTCGATCCCGTCTCGGTTCGATCCGGTCCGTTCCGTTCTAAAACACCACTATATATATATAAAATATAAAATAATATAATAAAATAGAAAAATATACATTATATATATAATATAATATAATAGAATATTAAAATAATGGGCCGACCCGATGGCGACCCACAGCCCGGCCGACCCGGTCCCGGCCTGGGTCAGGTCGGATCGTGCGAGTCGATGCGAGACGCACCGGGTCGGCAAACCCTGATATGTATTGCACATACTCATGTATTATATATAAATTTAAAGTAAAATGATAATTTTTATTTGCCCACTGATTTTTTTATTACAAATAATTTGACTTCTTTACATGGGAGACACACTTGTCCGTAAATAACATATTACTTATGTTGAATTAAATATAAAGTAATTTAAGCCCTTTCATGTTTAGCTTTAATTTTTGTTTTGAGGTCAAAAATTATATTTTATTCTTAGAAAAATTATTTAATACAATTTTATGTTGACCACCTTTTGGGGGGCTAATTAGTTAGTATGGCCTTTTCTAGATTGTCAAACGGATTTTATGCATATATATAATGACATAATTTAGATAAATACACCTCTTAGGGTTAAGCATTTAGTTGTATTATTTCAGGTAGTAGATTCCGGTAAAAATCATTTCCCATACAAATAATTTAATTTGTGGCATACTTATCATCATAGAAATAAATTATGTAAAGTTACGTTAATGAAAGTAATATAATTTTTATTTTTATTTTTATTTTTTTCTTTGAGCTAAAAGACCCTATTTTAATTTAGAAACAAATTAAACAAATTAATCTTTTATTATTTTATGAAAACCAAGTGGTTCTTTATCATTGAGAAGAAATTCAATTTTATGAGTTAGACCAACCACAAGTGTTTCAACTGGTTCACTCTAATGTTCTGTACAGAAAATTTTATTTGTAAAAGAAATAAATAAGAGATACGTGCATTCTCATATTATATGTAATTAATATAACTACATCTAGAAAGTTTTACATTATTCTGACTTGAGTATTATAAGATATTAATTTAAATACTCTCTATTTTGACTTTTTTTTGGAAATGCATATGTTAGTTTGATAAAAAATTTTATTAACGAGACTTTGTACAGTACGTAGCAGTTATTGTTAACTTTCCTTAACAGACTTTTTATTAGTAATATATGTTTTCTAAAGATGTCTAAGGGATCAAACTTAAAAGTGTCGAAACTCAACTTTCATAAAAACAGGTAGGATAATAAATGATTATAAAAAATAAACATTTTAAAGTTTACATTTACACTTTTGGGATAGTTTTCTAACATTAAATTTAGGAATTTTTGTAGATAAACTTTATTAATTGTGAATTTGTAAAAAAAATATAAAATATATTAACAGGCATACAATTGCCTAAAATCAAATAATATAAATATATCATTACTGTTAATTTCTATTGACGAAAGAGTGAATATTCAAAAACGATGCCGATATTCTGATTAGTTGCATGTTAAATGATCTAGATACTCTCAATGACACACACACACATAGAGAGAGAGAAAGAGAGAGTAGCTAGCAGCTCAGGGGGAGGAGGGTTTACACAGCGGTGCAGGGGGATGGGGAGGGGGTCTAATGACGCTTGGGAAGGGGGAGGGGCACCCTACCCAGCTGCTCAGGGGGAGCGGGAGGGGGGTTCGAGCAATAGTGCAGGGGGATGGGGTCCAATGGCTCAGGGGGATGGGGAGAGAGAGAGTAGCTGGCGTCTCAAGGGGAGGGGGAGGAGGGTTTACACAGCGGTGCAGGGGGATGGGGAGGGGCACCCTACCCAGTAGCTCAGGGGGAGCGGGAGAGGGGTTCGAGCAGCGGTGCAGGGGGACGGGGAGGGGGTTCGGTTGCACATGGGGAGGGGGAGGGCACCCTACCTAGTGGTTCAGGGGAAGGGGGTTCGCCCAGCGGTGTAGTGGGATGGGGAGGGCTCTGGTGGCTCTGGGGGATGCATGGGGAGGGGGAGGGGAACCCTACTCGATGGCTCAGGGGGAAGGGGAGGGGGGTTTGCAAGAGGGGTGGGGAGAGGGGGTCCGACGACTTAGGGGGATTGGGGGGGGGGGGGGGTTGTACAGTAGTGCAGGGGGACCAAACACCTCTCATCATCATCTTCTTCTATTTATGGCCGCCACAAGCACTCAAGCCCCTGCAAACTTCCCTCGGAAGCCACCTTCTACCTCCTTCCCTGCCGTTCGTCGCCACACAGGAGGGATCTTGTCATCGTCGCCACCCTTGTCTCTTCCTTCCCTCTATCTCTTCGTCTTTTTCCCCATCAATGCTAGACCTGCTGCTACCCTGTATCTTCTTCTTCCTCCCATCTACTGCCCCTACCTTAGTCAACTGCCTCCACCCTCTCTCTTTCGCCAGCAATAGCCAACAAGAAGAATCGGTCGGTTGGCAGTGGTGCAGGGGGAGGGGGGTTTCAGCAAGAGAGGGGGTCCAGTAGGGGGAGGGGTGTTCGCCGTCGTCAATGGAGGGGGGCGGCCAGAGAGAGGGGATGGTGTTGAAGGTATTTTTTATTTTTTAAAACAAGGGGCAAATTTGATCTCTTCACATATAAGGTTAAATTTAATCGTAGTTAAGTGGACAATTGACGGGAAACACGTACTTAAAACTAGTATTTAACCGATATAGATCTTGGGCTGTCCAAATGCATGAGTGCTTGGTGGGGTCAGCGGGTCCACTACTGGGCCCACTACTCGGAGCCGACGCCGCACTGCCCCGACACCGAGATTATGGCTTGGAGATCCTTCCTGAAGACTCGGCCTATCCCTACGTACGGTGGTATATTGCGTATCGAGTATCTGTATTTGTGTGTATGTGTACATGTATCCCTACATGTATTTTTCTTTTCGTCTTATTAGGCTAGTCTAAGTCAAAATAACATGTGTGTAATTTTATATTTTATTTGATTAAAACCACAAGTCAAATATTGGTTGGTGAGTTTGTCTTGTTAGGCTAAGGGTATGAACATAATTAGTAGAAGTTAGATGGTCTTGTTGTTATAGCTTCCTTCCCTATATAAGGAGACTAAGGTGTGTTACGTATGATATATTGTATGAAAGAAAGAATTGAGTTGAAGGAGTCTTTACCCCTTTGTTCATCTCCCTTCCCTATTCTCTCCATTTGTGGGATTTGAGTGTGTTGCCCGGTGTGAGACCGTCCGGCGTGAGGTCGAGCTATGTGAGATATCCCGTCCTATTCGCGTCCCGGAGTGACGTCGATCCATTCCCACGTCGCCGCCGCGTCAGTGCTAGTGGGATGACTTGCACTTCCACGGTGCCATTTAGCTAACTCTTGGCGAGCTACTTGCTTTGATTTAACCCATGTCAATTAATGCTCAGGTAGGATATCCATTTTTTTACTTGAGTAATATTTTGTGCAATGGTGCATAAAGTCAACTCAAATTGTACCTTTCTCTCTCATTTACCCCCCAAAAAGTTGAAAAAGACCATTTTTACCTAAAAAATGATGCTCCAGGTCAGACTCGTACGGCCCCGCGCTAGACCCGTATAGCCCGTTTTTTCGCTCGGCGGAAAAATACATAAATGAAATATTTTGTAAAACTTAAATATTTTATTATAGGAATGAAACATTTTGTTTGACCGTAAAAATGAATGAATAAAATATTTTGTAGAAATGAAATATTTATTAAAGGAACGTAATATTTGTTATGAGGATATAACACTAAATGAATGAAACATTTTGTTTTAAGAATGAAATCTAATAAAATGTTTCAATTCTATATTAAATATTTTATTTATATAGTAAAATATTTCAGTCCTACAAAATATTTCACTTCTGTATTTTTTCGCCGAACAAAAAAGTGAACCGTTCGGATCTGACACGGGACCGTACAGATCTGACGTAGGACATCTTTTTTTGTACGAAAATGATTATTTCAACTTTTTTTGAAGATTATAATTTAAGTTGACTTTGTACACGAGATTCGATGCATAAAGTATTACCCTTTTTACTTTGTTAATTTTAAAAGTTATCGAGGCTATCATAGACGATGTCTAATAATTGATTCTAATAGATTATTAGAATCAATTATTCTCCCCGTATCTAGATTATATATGACCCATGCTATCAAAGCTCTTTTTTTTTAATTTATCCGACCGAAGAACTCACCCTGCTATCAAAGCTCTTTTTTTTTTATTTATCCGACCGAAAAACTCACCCCACCTGAGCCTTCGTGATGTGAATCTTCTCTGGGATCCAATTAGATGATCCCTCCGCCAGAGAGGATGCGTCGTCAAACATCGATGGAGGATTTATATATCGTAGGTCATACGAAGGCATGATTAATTGTGAAAATTACAAAGTGAAACTTACGCCATCGGAACGGATGTGGCTACTAACTAGCTCACATATACGGGGGAAAATTAAGAGTGAAGAAACTATTAGCTTATGACAGCACAGGACGGTGTCTATAATGATAAGCTATAACGAGTATCTGAAGTCTAACGTTGAATCTTTCGTAAATTAATCGCCTCGGCGCGCTCACTTAGTGGATTCTTCATAATTTATGTCTCAATTCTTAGTCTTATAGGGCGTATTTGACATTTGATTAGGGTAAGTCGACGTATGAGAGAGAGAGATCGGTGGATTCCACTCTCTCCTCACACCCAATTATATTAATTAATCGGGGTCGATTAACGCGCTCGATCTCACGGAGTCGAACATGTTAACCGCACCCGATTAGTAAAGATGCTCATATATCATCCATAATTTGAAGTAAAAGTTGCATAGATAGAGGTGGTCTCAATTCATAATCTAGTTCGTTGTTGTGACTCAGTGTGCCAGCAGTAGACTGTATCAAAACCATACAATTTTAATTGAATTATTAAAAGAATTTATAAAAATATAAAACAGAAACAACCCCCGTCCTTCTCGTCATCGTGCTCACGTATACAATAAAACATGGAGGGGTACTGATTATGTTCGTTCGAATATACAACGTGAGACGGCTGACTTATATCATATCTAGAGAATTCTGAGTTACAAATTAAGTCGTATAATATCGAGTGACGGTAAATTATATAAATATTAATATAATATTTAAAAATTTTAATATTTAAAAATATAAAATGATATAACATTAGTCATAAATCTTATATCTTATGGATGAAGATTATTAAATATTATTATCAAATTTATTTCAAACATATAACTCGATTGAGTTAGTTCGAGTGAGATCTAGGTCGAGTCGATCTGGAGTAACCCGATCCAATACAATATGTATATAAAAGTCGACAAACCTTACTTTTTAACATCAATGATGGTAAGTTACAGTCTCCTCATTTTGCCCTCCTCCTTCCCCCACCCTCCCTTACAATGGAGAGGATAATACCCCTCCCCCCAACACACACACACCATTTGCGTGTGGCAGATGACTTGGCCAAGAGGGTACGCACCTGTGATAACTTGTCCATATATAATTGTGGGTAGTGGGCATAGACATGGTGAGAAATGATAGAGAAGAGTGGGTTGATAATCAGAGGCAAGCGGAGCTCCCACCATCAAAGAGACGGGATGGAGATTTTAATTACTTACAAAGATAGATCGAGGAAAAAGAGGGTAGGAATAGGGGGGGGGGGGTTGCCTATAATGTGGACAGAACTGGGAGGGAGGCATCGGATGACGTGTCCCCAAAGGGCGTCATCTATTAACTCAACCCCTCAATCTTTTATAATATAATATTTACTAAAACTTCACAGTTCTCCATCTCCCTTTGACAAAAGGGAAGAGGGAAGGGTTATAATGGAGAGGGGAGGAGCTTGTCCCCCCACCCCCAAAAAAAAAAATGTACATTTTACCTATCCATGATCGCAAAAAAGAAAAAAAAAGAGGACCACATATTCGCCGACCCCTCCAGCTTCCAGAATTTTGTCAACAAAAGATACCGGCCGTACATTCTACCACTCTATCAACAATGAGGAAGAGGGGGAGGAATCATATAAACCGTGGGAGAAGAGGCAGAAAGGAAGCAGGACGTACACACATGGACCACTAAGAGAGAGCATCCAATAAAATTGTCCTCTAAAAGAGCTCATCTGATTTGGTCCCTCGACCACCCCCTATAGTTTCCAATCTCCTATAACTTGGCCAATGACAGATAAGTCGTACCTCTCGTCTGACGTCACCTCCCCCGGCCCCCTCCATCTCCTACTCAGCACTGCAAAACGACCCTCTCACATCACTGTGGGCGGCTGGGGTGGGCCCCGGTGCCTTCCAATCGATCTCACCGGCCGGATCAACAAGATGGAAAGTAACGATATTTCCGATCCACGCCGTCCAAACCGTGGACCCTCTCACGGGTCGACAGAAACATCACATCTCGCTCTCCCACGACACCGAGCCCAACCCACCTCCCGCGTCGAATACCGCTAATGCCCCTCGTTATCGGTTTCCGGGTCTCGCCGAGACTTCGGATCCCCAACACCCCTCCACCCTTCGCTGCAGCCCCCTCCACCTTTCTTCTTATCGCCACACCTCCTCTTCGTCTCCATCTCGGGCCCTGCTCACCCTGTGTATATATAAACACGCACGCCACATCCCAGCTCCTTCTTCGTCTTCCCAGCAGAGTAGGAGAAGACGACGGCGACGGGCGACGATGAGGTCGGAGGTCTCCTCCCTCACCCTCAACCCCACCCCGCTTCCGAAGCTTCTCCCGGGAGCCCGCAGGGCCCCCGCCGGCGCGTCCAACTGCGGCTTCAAGAGGCAGCACCAGCTGCTGCCCTGCCCCAGGTCGTCCTGTTCGTCGTCTCCATCAGGGCTTCCGATGACCGGGGCCGCCCCCCCGTGCGGGCGCTGGGGAGCCCGGAGCCGCCGTGGCTCGTGCTCCCGCCGTCGCCCCCGGAGAACCCGTTCTCCGGGGAGGCGTGGCCCGCGGAGATCCAGATGAGGGGGACCGGGGGCACTGGGATCCCTCTGTCGCTGCGCATGGTGCAGATGAAGAAGCGGCTGGCCACGGCGGCGCCCAGGTGGACGGAGTCGCTCCCGCCGGGGGAGGGGGAGCGACCTGAGGCCGTGGAGGGGCCGACCGGGAGGGCGGTCTCGGCGCTGGTGTGGATGATCGGGGAGCTGCAGAGGTCGGTGCTCGCCGGCAGGGACGGTGGTGCCGTGGACGAGTCGGTCCTCGACAGGGCGTCGAGGGACCGGAGGGACTCGTTCGTGTGGCTATTCCAGCGGGTCTTCTTCAGCTCGCCGAACCTCGTTGTCTCCCTCCTCGTGCTCCTCGCGAACTACGTGGCCTTCGCCGCCGAAGTTAACAGCACCACCGCCGGATCCGCCGCCGCATCCGCCGCCCCTACCGCCTCGGAAACAACTGATTCCAAGAAATCGGTGCACAACGAAGCGGCGGTGCTGAAGCTCGAAGGATCCATGGCGGGATCGGCGTCCGAGTCCATCAGGCTGGGAGATCACCTGAACTGGTTCGACATCGGGATCAAGGAAGGGAATCTGGATCCCCGGCAGCACGAGGACGAGGAGACGTGCGTGCATCGGAGGCGCCGGGTGTACGAGCGCGCCATCGCCGAGGGGGGCGTCAACTCCTTGATCCTCTCTAACTACGCCCAGTTCCTGTACAGGGTGGCCAACGACCACGACAGGTAGCAACCAATATGGATCCCTTCTCCCCGCTTCCCACTCATGTTCCCCCCTCCCCATCCCCCCTTTCCAACCTGTTTGCGATAATGTCTCGACGACTGAAGCAGACGCTTCCCTTCGTTGTTTGCGTGTGTGTGGTTGCAGAGCGGAGCAGTACTTCCAGTGGGCAGTGATGGCGGAGCCGCGAGACGCCGAGGCCATCAGCCGGTACGCCATCTTCCTCTGGGAGGAGCGGGGGGACATCAGCGGGGCGGAGGAGATGTTCCTGGAGGCCATCGAGGTGGAGCCCGGCAACCACCACTACAGCAGCAACTACGCGTGGTTCCTGTGGAAGACGGGCGCGCTGGACACCTGCTACCCACTCAACCCCCCTCCTCCTCCTCCTCTTCCCACCCCAGAACTGTAGATTGGGCTGTAGCAAGAGCATCTCCATTCGTAGTTACCGCGCAGATTGAGATTTCCGTTGGGAAGCACAAGGTGCCGTCTTTTTCCACTGTATTCCCCTGCTGCCATTCTTGGAATCTTCTTCCAGAGTATACACCCAGTTTGCAAATTGTGGTAATGAAAACTTCCCGATTTGGAATTCCTTGTGAGTTCCTTCCAGCTTGCACAGCTTTAGCTTCATCAGTGTTCTAACATGGCATCAATCACCGATGGAGGGCTCGCTATCCTCCCCGAGATGTGTGGAACCCGATTGCGAGATCTCCTCTTGACACTGCAACACGTGTGTGGATGGATGTCTAAATTGCCACCCCCATCAAGCACCCTTTTGGCGCTCTTTTTCATGGAAAAATGTTTGATGAGAGTGATTTTAAATTTATAATTGATTTTGGGTGGTTATAAAATTTGAGTTTTTACCAATAATTTTACCCTGATCCAAGAGTTCCAATTTAGAAGTTTAAATGTTATGGTGTGATTCATTATATCACACTCTTTGTCACTCTCAGTTCCACCGTCTGATCATGAGCCCATCCAGTTTAATAAATACGTGATTCTTCTTTATTTTGGGTCAAAAACTCTAAATTGAAGTTTCTTGATTAAAGTAAAATGATTAAAAAGATTTAGCTAATATAAATATTCAAAATTAATTATTTTTAATAGAAAGCGAGAACGTTCCACTAGAAAGTTTGCCGGACATGTTATAGTTTTTCCTCTCTTTTTTTCTCTCCTTAAAGCAGTTTGCATCTTTTGCTTCGAGATCTGAACTTGAGGTCTTTTCTTCACGTGACCCCGCGAAAAAGGCGGGGGGGGGGGTCTGAAATTAAACAAAGACACGGTTTTATTTTAATTAAAGAGTTTGATCACTTTACTTCTCGACAGGATCACCTGGGAGTTCAGACATGTCTGGAAAACCGGCGGCATTAACCGTGGGGGGCATGCAATTCTCTTTAACAAACTTCAGAGGGAACTACCTGGATTCTTGCATCTGAATTGAGAGGGCAGCTAAGCTTCCTTCAAGTTTTCATCCCAAGAATTTTTCTACTGTGGAAGGCCTCCGCTAGTGTTCCAAGCGTCAGAAACTTATTTGGACACCGGAGACAATTTACTGCAAGGTATTCACTTGCAAAATCCTCCTTAGTGGAGAGGGTATAATTTCGAACAAGCTCGTGCGTTCACTTCTGCCTAATAAGTAAGAATTTGTTTTTGCACGGTTTCCACTGTTCAACTTTATTCCGCTAATAATTTCAAGTCCGTTAAGTTCCACTAATGGACGTAATAACCTCTTTATGTTTTTACCAACCGGTGGCAGTACTCAGACATAAATTTTCACGGATTTTGTGAGTTAAATCTTTCCAGTTACGTGATCGTGAAAGATAAGACCTAAATTTATAATCTTCCTCGAAAGAACAACAAGAAGAAGATCTCTATATCACTGAACCATAAGCACGTTCGCTGGTGCAAATTGCTTCACTTGCTCGATACGTGAACCAAGATTCACATTCGTATCAGCTTAAATACGATACGACATAATTTGACTTAGTATGATCTCGGACCTGATAAGAATAGATTTGGGCCGTCTGGAATTCAATCGATCGTCTCGATCAAAATCTTACATGCAACATGATAAGGTCGACTATACTAATCACACCGATACAACAAACCATGACGTGATATGACGTAGATATCTGCTCGTATATCTTCGTATCTGACGCAGAGAACATAAAGTTTCAAGTATGGTATATAATATATCACCCCGTAGGTCTAGATCTACCTATGTTTATCCTATTAATTATTCTGCATTTGGCGCATAGGAGGAGATGAGAAAAGAATGACCTGATCGAAAAGAATGATCTGACCGTCAGAGTGACCAGGGGAAAGCGATCTAGAAATATCGGCAGGTGCCGACAAGGCCAACCCAACGAAAGATCTGGGCTGCGGACAACCAAGGTGGACCCCCTGATTGGAGCCTTTTCCAAGTGGCGTCCCACTCGGATAGATAAGGCCCATGTCACATTTTAAGTTCCAATCTCTCTCTCTCTCTCTCTCTATATATAATCTATCCATCTATCCAACTATCTCTGTGTTTATATTTATATATGCATCCATCTATCTATCCAACTATTCACTCTATTATCAAAGTGTCTATCATCATAATTTAATTTGGGAGCTTAGAGAGCTTATACCCAAATGATTCTCACAAGTGGCGAGTTATGTGTTAGAGATCCGAACTCTAACACAAAACTTAGACATTGAGTTAGAGAGAATTCTCTACATGTATAGAGGAACGATTCTCATAAATTTCTCCCTTTGTCGAACCAACCGATTTAGGTCGCATCATGGATAAGTTCAAGTGTTGACGTATAGATGCAATGGTTAAACGAGATTCTTACGTAATGTTGGAGACCAGAACTCTAATCCGAAAACTAAATGTTGAGTTAAGAGAATCCCCTAAATATATAGTAGAAAGGTTCCCATGAATTTCTTTTATGAGAGTAAACCACGACAAGTTATATAGACTTTCTATCCCCGCTGTGGAACCTTCAAACTCATGATAGCCATTGAAGTAGAATCTCTGCAATTGTCAAAAGAAAACCTCCTAATCAGAGAACAGTATACTCAAGATTTGCTTAGAACTTTCTGAATACCCTCACAAGAAAAAAAATTATTCACCCTATTCTTATATAGAGAAAACTATTTACTCCCTTTCGTAATTGTAATGCATAATTTCACTCGGATAAATTTGATAATTGAGTGGGGTTAAGGTCAGTCACGGTTTTCGCCCTCCCACTCAGATAAATCGTTCGACCCTGGGAGGTCGAATACGGCGTCCGACCTTGTTCGACCAAAACAAGGTGCGCCTCACCTATTCAAGA
Organism: Amorphophallus konjac; assembly: GCA_022559845.1. NCBI lineage: Eukaryota > Viridiplantae > Streptophyta > Magnoliopsida > Alismatales > Araceae > Amorphophallus > Amorphophallus konjac. Next base: position 45,028,105 of record CM040127.1, on the reverse strand, counting down.
ACAAGGCATCCAGGTTAATCAAAGCCGAAGCGAGTCCTAAAGAATAAATTCTCTCTCTATATAATATCAGAATATTATACTTTTAGCTACTATTTATTTCGGAAAGAAGATAAAGAGACCAAGACAATCAGATGCCAATTTGCATATGTTAACATCTGGGGCACCAACTTATCATGCCATCGAGTTGTTGAGATCGTTGGACAAGTAGGGGCCGCCATCGTCAGCCCTTCCGGTGCCAGCTTGCTCCCGGCCCCCCCCGCAGAGTACCTGCCAAGCAGCAGTAACAAACACAAAATGGCAGAACGCGTTCTGTTCATCCCGCTTTGATCTGACATATACACTGCTTCAATCGAAAGAAGTAAATTATATTTTTTGAAGTTTGAAATATGTTCCCAAAGTTACTCAGAGTTATAAAAATTAACCTATCATATATATATATATATTCAAAAGACGAGAGCTTTGTATTATCACATGCCAGCCTGGTATTTGCAACAATGGATGTGAGACTTCATGTCATAGGACTTTTCAATCTATGATACAGAAGAATTCTCTCTCTCTCTCTCTCTCTCTCTCATATCTTTCTTTAATTAAAATTTTCTTGTTGTATAATTTTTATGTGAGAACTAAAAGATCACATAGTATAACTTAATGTTCACCCCCACGAAATAGTTAGATTAAAAACTAAGAAAATCCAAAAGGTGCCAAACAAAACAAACAGTGGCCTAAAGCTCTGGGCAAGCGCTCGTCCTACTGATGCATTGGATGTAGGTAAATCTTCCAGACGAAACCAGACAAATGGGAAAAGAAAAAAAAACTAAGGAAGATCATGCGACGAATCTGCCAGTCTAGTGTATATGGCATCCTGTTGTCAACTGGAGAAACAGGATGGGCCTCTAACCCTAGACAATGGTTTTTTTTATTGGTCACTTCAAACATTAATCAGTCGTGGGGCCAATTGATAAACGACAAGCCTTTATCCTATCCACATCATGTCGTTAGAGAGCATTTTACAATGACGACAAGAGAAAACATTTGAGTTTGCTGGTCATCAAGAATTGAGATGCAATTTTATGGGATTATATTAGGTGATCAGGTCAGGGTTCACCACCGATTGGCGATTTATATATGTCTGATGGGATTTTTCCCGATTTACGTCTAACTTAAAGAGATTAAGACCTGACTCAGAAATGACACAGGTGCACTTTGCATCGACTCGGCAGTCTCGGTCCGACTCAAATGCGATATATATGCATGCCCAAGTCATTGTGAGTTACATCTAGTCGACAAATCGTGGATCATATGTAAGCATGATCGAGGATAATTTATTCAGTTTTTTTTAAATAGACAACGGTACTGGCATCAACCGGAAGTAGATTTACTTGCTGGCGTCGGCTTTTGATCGTATCCAATGTTAGGGTACTATGAATCTGTGATAACTTCTTTGCTCCTCTTTTGAACATAATATATTAATTAGTTGTCCCATCTTCTTACACCACCACTTTAAAGATGGCTTCATTTTCACTTCATTCAAGATCGATTATCCTTGGGAATATATAGTCCGGCTTTAAAGTGCATTAAATGTTTATAATTTATTTTTGGCAAATTCTAGGAGAAAATAAGATAACAAAGTCGATCGGACAAAAAGAATATTTATCTATATATCGATCATATAAACGATCGAGCACCGCCTTTCTACATCCATAAATTAGTTTTTCCCTTCATGACAACATAAAGATTAGTATATATTTAGACAACTAGAAGTACAAACGGGTCGGATTTATTTGAATCTGATAATATATAAAGGGGATCCGAACATAATCTGAATCTCCAAAGGCTATCGTATTTCCGGATCCGGACTTGTACGTCCATGTATATAGTATGCATCAGAGTTTTGGATCCCAACCCTCCTCCCCCTTTGATAGAGAAATTAAGAAATGCATGGTATGTATACACTCCAAGAACTTAATTGGTAAGCATCAGTTGTAAAGTGTGGACAGGTGACCTAAAAGAATTGAAAGAAAGAAAACGTACGTACGTAGCATAGGGATCAACTTCAGGCGATTCTTGTATCGACCATATATAGAGGCTTCTACTAATTAATTAAGAGAGACAGAAGGAAGAAACATGTTATTGCGATGTTGATGGTGCCTACCATTAATCTTCTATCTACAGATTACAAGAAGTTCTCCTACAAGGATGCTCCAGACGTCTCACCCATTTGCAATTCCTGTGAAATCTCTCTTCACGACCTGAATTTGCAGCTTCCATAGCCTGCACACGAATGCATAGACTTATATATATCTAGATCAAGATTTGTCATATTGGCAATTCTTAGTGAAACTCGGTCCAGTTTAAGTACCATATAACATGGCCTGATTCGTGCAAACTCAGGTCTAGTTAGAAGAGACTCAAATAGTCTCGGATCGAGTAGATCGTCTCAATTCGATCGAGATACGATACGGTAAGATTGTTTCGATATGAATCACATGTGATTGGTGCTTGTGCATGTGAGAGTCTGTGTGTGTGAGAGAGAGAGAGAGATGCCTGCGTGTGTGTGTGTGTGTGTGTGTGTGTGTGTGTGTGTGTGTGTGAGAGAGAGAGAGAGAGAGAGAGAGAGAGAGAGAGAGAGAGTTACTCACTTGGGTCCTCAAGGGTGATCACCCCGGTATGGCCGAAGTCACACGCCGCGAAGTCGCGCCCGGCAGCTTGGTAATACTGGTTCATGGCGAAGGCGGCGTGGGATTCCAGGGTGGACGGGAAGAAGCAGGAGCCGCCGGGCTGGATCGGCCTGCAGTCGAGGCCCTGCCCGCACACGAAGTCGATGTTCACCTGCAGGGACCTGTCGTCCGTGTTGGGCTTCGGCAGGCACCACGACATCACACCACCCGACTGCGCCGGCGGCGGCAGCTGCAGTTCTGCGCTCCCCCTTCCATTTCCCTGTCAACGCACCGATTCAAATGGAGTCACACACACACACACACACACACACACACACATACTCTCTCAGGTTATCCATTATTCTGCTAATTAATTAATTAGGGATAATAGTCCATTGACGTGATCTCAGATCTCCCTGTTGCGCCGACTGGCCGTGGCTCCGCCGAGGTGGGGGAGAGGAAGAGTTGCAAGCGATTCAGGGGGAACCCAAAATATTTATAAATATAATAGTTATTACTAAGAATTTATTTAAATGGATAAGTCATTTAACAAAATAATTTTGAGATGACCACGTAACATTACCCTAAACATCCATCCATACTATACGTACCCCATATTATATATGTCATCATTTTTAGTCTTCTTGCCGTCGTCCACAGCTTGTTTAACTCCACTCCATTCAGATTAGTAGAAAGAAAAAGACTAACATGAATTTGTTTAATCATGCCTCACAAAATCATCATTATATGTCATACTCTTAAGATCTTTCATATTCTCCTGTATACCTCTCTGAAATGTTATACTTTATATACTTCCAACAAAATATTCCTTCAGTTCCAAGTTCTCGATGCATGGCACTAAACTAATTAGAGGGTTATAACAAAAAAAAAAAGAAAAGAAGTAAAAAAAAAGAAAAAGACAGAACTCACCGTTCTCAGGATGCCGATGTCGTAGACGGGGGTCAAATCCGGCATGAACAGCCCGAAGTTCCTCTCGGACGCCGTCCCCGGCTTCAGGTCCTCGTTGAACAGTGAGAAGATGAACGCCTCGAACGTCCGGTTGGGCATCCGCGGCGTCCCGGCGCCGGACGCGACGTGCCTCACCACGTTCGCGTTGTACTCCCTCGCCGTCTCCACGTCCACCCCCATCTCCCACGCCTCCCCCCTCGACGGCCACCCCGTCTCCGATATCACGATCTCCACGTCCCCGAACCCCATCCTCTCCATCGCCGTGTACACCGCGTCCAGCTGCGCGTCGAGCATGCAGGTGTAGACCAGCCCCGTGCCCTCGTCCACCACCACCCCGCCGCCGTCGCGGAACAGGGCGTAGTCGAGCGTGTCCGGGGTGAAGCCGAAGTAGGGGTAGGCGTTCACCATGAATGGCGCCCCCGTGGCGCGCAGGAAGCTCAGCAGCGGCTTCACGACGGCGGCGTCGTAGCCCTCCCGGAACCGTCCCGCCGAGGGCGGGCTGGAGGCGGCGAGGATGCCCATGGAGTGCGGGGAGGAGACCTTGACGACGTGCTGCAGGGCGGCGCCGGCGAGCGCCGTGTGGAGGTTCTGCATGGCCGGGACGAGTCCGGCGAGGAGGGTGCGGTTGGCGGTGGAGGCCACCTCGTTGCCGACGAGGACGCGGGCGATGTTGACGCGGCCGGCGCGGGGGAGGAGGGTGTCGCGGACCCAGCGCTGGGCGAAGGAGAGGTTGGTGAGGGCGGGGATGAGGTCGTTGGAGACGGCGAGGTTAACGGCGAGGCCGGTGGCGGCGAAGGCGTCGAGGGTGGTGGGGTCGCTGTCGAAGAGCTTGACGTGGTCGACGGCGGTATTCTGGTCGAGGAAGCGGGCGACGAGCGCCGGCGGGGGGAGGTTGCTTGCCATCCGGCCGTAGTTGATGCCGATGCCCGTCCCTCCAACTCCACCTGAAGAAAGTGAACATTTTTTTTATTGCCCATTATCTTTTCTTCCTCCCAACATAATTTACGAGTTCTCATGAGTGGGAAGGATTTGATCTTGTGGTCTCTAACATTTCTATCCGAAGAGCATGTTTTTTTTCGCATCAATAGATTTTTGTTGCCTGATTTGATTGATTATTTCGATTTTTTTCAACCAAATTTGGACAACTATTTCCGGTGTTAGTTAATGATTAGTCGAACATAGATCCTCCCTAAATTACGAATTAAATCTATATTTTTTCATTAGAATTACATGACTTAGTGATCTAAGACCGGAGATGGGTACGTTGGAGGGGGGTGTTGGGGGGGTGAGACTATATGTGGAGGTGGTGAAACGGGTGAATTTAGGTTCGAAATTGATGTCCCGTAATTTTTTTCATAAATCAGTGACGGATGATCTCACTAACTAAGAATTCTGACGTCTACGGAGAATAATTCATTCAGGAGTGGATACTATTGCTCCTCGTGATTATCAACTCTATTGCTATCCATATATATATTTATATAGCTGCACAATTATCAGCACTAATTAATGGGGTCAAGGGAATTAGGAACAGATGAGTACGAGAAGAAGAGGAGTTTGAATACAAGTATCTGGAATGTGGAGAACCAGCAGGAAGAGGAGGGTGAGAGTGCTGACGAGCATTGCAGCCATGGCGACGGCTTGCCTTCTCCGGGGAAAGTGAAGAAGAAGAAGAAGAAGAAGAAGAAGAAGAAAAGAGTCGAGCAACGCGAAGGAGTGATATGTGATGATAAAGAGGGCGTACGTGGGGATGTCCAAAGACAGGAGGCAAAGCTCAAATTGGGCTTTATTCTTTTCTTGTTCTTTGGGAAGTTTTGGGATGCTTAACCACCACCATCATAGCTGCTCTATTGGAGGCCCTTTGGATCTCGGCCTTTCGCTTTACACAGGAATTCCTTTCTTTGGGGTTCACCTTGTCGGCACGGCCCAGCTGATTCTCTATTAGGGCTCTTTGCAGGCAAAATTTTGGTGTTTGATCTGGCCAGGGGGAGGAGACTTCCATGCAGTCATATCATGACTTTTAAGCAAATCCTAGTTAGGAGATGATTTGACGCAGAGATGTGTGAAATGCGACTGTTCATGAGAAATGAAACCCTAACTTCAGCATTCAAATAGGGCGACGAGAGTATGCATGGGTAGTACTCAGGATCCCAAGGACACACGCCGATGACGTGTCCTACCATCGTTGTCTGTGTTCATCGTTTACTCTTTAAAATAGAAGGATTCTTTGGATTGGCACGGGACAGTGAAATTGTTGCGTTCCGAAATCAATGCACCAATAACTAAGGTAAGCAAAACCATTGATTTAGGGATTTTTACGTATAAATCCCTACAAACATAGTTAATTGTCGGTTGATATTTGAGTTACAATTTTTTTTTCTGTAAGTTCCCTACAATCTTCGCCCACTTATTAAAAAGTCACTGTAGTTTACATTCGTAAAAAAAAAGAGAATATTCCGTAGAATATTCTATCTTGAGATGATAAAACACTTAGGAAGACTATTGTATCTCCTTAAATGTGGGCCTCCTACTCTCTCTCTCTATATATATATCTCTCTTTCCGCCACAATCGCCTCCCCCCATCTGAAAACCCTAGCCAGTCTTTGCTCTCGTCCACCACCACCAGCATCGACAACCACCGATCTTCGCCTCACCACCTTCTTCGTTAACGCTGGCCACCCACGACACCGACCACCCACACGAGGAGGCAGAGGAGGGACTCCAACTGGTTCTGAGCCATGGGGTCACCAACGAAGGCGAGGTGGCGGCTGTGAAGGCGGAGGAAGGCAGCGATATTGACGGGGGGCAAGAGTGTGGATTTTATTCTACTCCTGCTCCGGATTCGGGCAGCAAAAGGTGGGGCTATTGGGGAGAGAGAGAGAGAGAGAGAGAGATCACCCTCTTCTTCCTCCTCTTAGACCCTAGCCCCAAACCCCCACTCCGCTTCCTCCTCCTTTCTTCCCCCCACCACACCCTCTTCACCTTCCCTTCTAAAGCCTAAGCCGCCACCATAGTCCTTTCTTCCTCCACCCTCTCAACTGCAGTAGCAAGGATGTCTCCACCACTAAGCACCACCCCCTGCAAGGTCCACCGGACCGTCGTCTATACCTCACCTGCCGCTCCTTCCCTCTCATCTACCGCTGCCAGGGAGATCGTCGTCGCTGCCACCTCTTCTTCCCATCTCTCCCACTACAACAGCAAGAAGGAGCCACCCCCATCGTGCCGGACCCCCTTCCACCACCCCCTACAACCATGGACGGCAACCCTAGGATAGCGCTGTTGTTTGCTCGCGCACCATCACCACTTGACCCTCCATGCTCCCCTCCCCCATCTCTATCTTTCTCTCTCTGATCATAGGATTGCCTATGCCCAATGTTTTAAAACCTGACTAGGACCTTGACTCGGATAGATTAGTGGTCACGGGTCAATAGTTTAACTGTTCGAGTTGACCCGTGACCTGTAAAGCTAGAACTTCTCACATCAATATTATGTACACATAAAATTTTAATATACTTTAAATAATAACTTAGAAATATGAAAGACACACTTTATTTTCTGCACTCTATGATTTTCCTTTTTCCTTTGTGGCCTATAGGTTGTCCCATGGGACAACGTCACGATGGGAGTTATCTAAGTTTAATCTTAGACTCTTAGGTTGTCTTTGTTTATTTCTGCAGTTAAGGAAGGGAAAAAGAGATTTAGAATCAAGATCTTTTCAACTTCCAAAGCTTGTGTTAATATCATTAAATGTTAAAGACTATAAAGGATATAATTTCAAGGATGACTACTCATTTTTCACATTTATTTATATGCTAAATTAAAACCTAATCTAATGATAAAAACTTAGAAAGTATGAAATAGGCCTCGAACCTAACTGGATCACATTGATTTTACTGGGTTGGGCCTGGTTGAGTTGGGTTAACCAGGTTTGTTTGGGCTTTATGTCTTGACCGATTTAAATAGGTTTCAACTCGATTTTGAGATCGGATCGCGAGTCAATCAGTCGGACCAGCCGGGCCGAGCCAGGTTTTAAAATAATGTATGCGCCATTGCTAGCATCACACTATCGGCAACACGTCTCTCCCTCACACACTCTCTCTTCTCCAATTCTCTCCCTCTCCCCTCCCATGTCCTCTGGCAGCCGATCAATGGTGCCGGCCCTCCGTCCCTCTCCTCCAACCCCACCGTGAGATGTCACCCTTTACGGTAGGGACATCTCTCTCTCTCTCTCTCTCTCTCGGGATAATTTTATCTTTTATTTTTATTGGGTCAGTCAACCAGATTTTGATTAACTTTCATCAGACAAAATGATCGAAAGAGACTCATTTGCACAACGACCAAGATTATAAAGATTTATGGAGAAATAAATATAACTCAAGAATTAATCGACAATTCACTAAATTTATAAGAACTTATATGTAAAAATCCCTTTACTTTTGATTTAATTGTCGATCTTTTAGGCAAAGAGAAGAACTTAAATTTCTATGTAAAAAAGCACATTTTGATTTAGAAAATACTGTGTTTCTAATTTTAAAATTATCATCTTCAAATTCTTAAGCCGTTTTTGACGAGAAGAGTGAGAAAGAGAAGATTTTGGTGTTTATAATTTTGAAACACGTGGATCCCAGATTAATTATTAGAATCTATTTAACTTCTTCAAATTTGGTGGTGAGAGAAAAGACACATCTCTCTCTCTCTCCCTCTGTGTGTGTGTGTGTGTGAGAAACTCTTAATGTTCAAATGAAAACTTTTGAGAGCATTCAGTACCCACGTCTCTCCCTCGTCCCCCTTAAAAAACTATTCTAATGATCGGAATCTGCTGCACAAAATAATTCCAAACGCTACCTTAGAATTTGATTCACGGTACTCCTGAAATGAAAACAAAAATCAGAGTAAAATGAATGACAATGGATTACAACGCACCAATTGCAAGGAGAACATCAAAAAAACGCATTTGACAGTTTTCATGTGATTTTACAGCACAACAAAAATAATCTAAAACTTCAGTACTTTATCAGTCCAAAGGAGGGAAAAAAACAAATGTGAGATCTTGATAACAGCGTGCATGCTAGTCCTGGATCGACAACGCAGCCGTCTGTACAACTTGTTGAAACCAAGAAATAAATCCGACCCCATACAAGGGGATGATACAGTCACAGATATCAGGTAAATCCTTATCAGCTTATACAATTAACTGAATAACTAGCGATATCAACGAGCAATCGTTGAAAAAATCTAGGCAGTTAGCTCAAGCTTTTAGCTGCCAACAGTTGGAAGGAACGCGACGAGCTTTTCACCTGTAAGCTATGCCATAGACAGGCCAACTAAATTGATTGTAAATGACCGTACATTCCCACTGTGTTTGTGAATGTCCATATGCAATAACGAACAACCAAAGCAAATGAGAGCTCCGACCAGCTCTCAATTCAAGAAGATTTCAGCATCTTCTTGTAGTCCAGGAACGTTCCTGAAAATGGTGAAATCTTGCCTTCAGACACGGCCCAGAGTTCACCTACACTTCCTGATATGAGATGTTCATCATGACTCACCTGCAATGAAAAGAAAGGCAACCACAATGCAAAAGCATCAAACATGGATGATAATACATAACCAAAGAAATGGAAGACCATCAGAATCAGACAAGATGCCGAGCAGTTAAGAGCATTACATACCATGAGTACCCCTCCTTGAAAGAGGACGAGACCCTGAATGAGTGCTTCTACAGCATCCAAATCCTGTAAACCCCCCAAAGGAACATATTATTTACGCTAGTCTCTCTGAGATCATTGCCGATTGCTGTTCTAGGCAGAAAAGATGTTACCGGGTTCACATTTTAATAGATAGTCTTTGCAGTCAAAGACTGAGTGTTGTCCAAAGTTTCATTGATTAGCATTTTTCCACGGCAAAAATATAGTCACTATCTAGTCGTTAGTCTTTGCAGTCAAAGACTGAGTGTTGTCCAAAGTTTCATTGATTAGCATTTTTCCACGGTAAAAATATAGTCACTATCTAGTCGTGCTGGAAAATTTGTAGTTTACCCATCTCATTTTGCAGTCATAGCATGAATAAGGATAAATATTAAAGCTGCATGCACAACTTTTTTACTACACATCCGATGTTATTATATATGATGCTTCTAGATTGAGCTGAAACATCAAAGATTATTGCAGATATCAACGTTTAAATGGAGAAAACCAGCTTACGTTTGTTGTGACATCAAGTTAGAAAGTTGGCATATACTTTGCCAGGGGAATTTTTTGACTACAAGGTTTACATTTAACGGGGAAAAATGCTAGTCATGTCACCCAAGAACCAGATGAAAAAAATGGTACTATCTTGACATCCCACATCTAATTCAAGGATCCAGAAAAGAAAGCTAACACGGTTAACATCATTGTTCGTGAACTTGAGCAGCGAGTTCTGCATAGTAATTTTGCAATGAATTAATTGCTTCCTCAACTTATGCCGGAGAGAATACCTATTTACATGTATTCATCCTACCATATTTCTGTAGCCAAATCATGTTGTACCCTCTTACATTTCCTATATATCTTCAGGTTACCATTCACAACGAGAGAAAGAAATATTATGTTTTTAGATACTGAGATTCAAGGAGAGGCGTGGTCATCATATTGGACTTTGACAAAGCCTATACAGGGTCAATTGGGACTGTCTTTTCCAGATTTTGCAGCTCGATGGTTTTGGTGACAGATGGTGCAGTTGGATCAGATCCTGTCTTTCCTCTACCTCTTTTGCCATTATCATCAACAGCCAGCCTTCCTCTTACTTTCATAGCAGTCGCAGCCTTTGTCAGGCAGACCCTTTGTCTCCTCGCCTCTTCATGGTGGCCAACCTCTTTAACTGTATGTGGCAAAGGGCCAAAGAGTTCGATATCATTAACAGTTTCCCGCCATCCTCTCAAGGGCGATGCACATCTCCCACCTTGAATATGTTAAGGATATGATCCTCTTCTCTTCAGGGGACCTGGATCAGCTCTTCAAAATCAGACTCTCACTGGAATTGTTGCAGGAGGTTAATGACTTGAAGGTGAACTTTGAAAAGAGCATGTTAATTGGTGTGAAGACAGTCGGAACTCTAGTGAGTTTGGAAGAGCTTTCTCTCTCTAGCGATTTCTAAAGAGAGACCCCGGGGTAGCGAGAATTTCGTCGTCGGGGATGGCCTCCTGCCGCGGCCCCATGCCAAAGGTTGTCCCTGGGGGTCGTCGTGCTCCAGTGAGAGGTTGCCTTTATCTGGGGTTCGTGGCCTTCGCTCGCGGGGGGAGGGGATCATTCTCCCCCGGCTCAAGAGAGGGTGGTCTGCCACCGCTGCAGGTGTCTCGGCCACACCCAGCGGCTGCCGGCTGAGGTGGCCGGTGCTTGGCTGGCCCTACGCGGATGTCGTTCGGACAGGTGCGGCACCACGACAGTCGACAGCAGTCGCACATACGGGTGAGGCGCCTCGGCAGTCATCCAAGGCTGGGAGAGGTTGCTTGGAGGTAGGGGAGATCCCTTCGAAGCTCCTCTCATTTCGGAGGGCATGGATGAGGCGTTGTGTTTGGGTCAGCCTCGTGGCCGGCGTGGAAGATGCGGCAAGGTTCAAGGCTTGTTGGAAGGACAGGGCTTTGGAGGAAACAAGTGGGAGGTCCGGCAGGTGGTGAGATCGGGTTTCTTGGTGGTTGGCCAGCAGGAGGAAGAGGCGACAACGGCGGTGGCGGTGGGCTTTGTTGTGGCAGATGGTGTTCTTTTGCATATCCAGCGATGGACTTTAGAAAGGGGGGCTTTCCCTAGCCCTTCGGACCCCTCTGTCCGCATCCGAGTTAAGGGGATACCCCTCATCCTTTGTGATGAAGCGGTAACCTCATTAGCTCTTTCGGTAGGGTGGTGCCAAGGAGTCTACTCCTTTTGCCAATGGGATCTGGCACGTTAGTGGAAGGCTACGTCATCCTCCTCGACAAAGTGGAGATCCTGACGATGGTCATATTAGCGGATAGTGGAGTGCCATTCGCTGTCCGTATTTCTTTTCCAACAGGTGCAGGGGTGGCGGCGGCTGCCCTAGGGTTTCAATAGAGGCGTCCTGAGGTTGAAGAATGCGTCTTGGCGGGGATTCGAAATTCGAATCTGCCACACATGCCGCCTACCTCTCCTGTTGGCTCGGGTTCCAAAACTGGGGCTTTCGAGGGTGGCTCGGTCCCTTCAAGCCCAACCCAGAACTTACCCGATAAGGGGGTTCCGATTATGGATATCGGGGAGCCCGATCGGAGCCTTCTTCCCTACCCGATCGGCCTTATCTTACACCCCTCCGCACCAGGGAGCAGTGTCAATCCCGTAGGTCCGCTGGTCAATGGGTTGCCAGTCGCTTCTCATGGCCGTGCGGCCCCTATCCGCCTGTGTCCCCAATAGGGGCCTGCTGTGTTGAATCGTAGGGCTAGGCGTAGACGCCATCGGAAGGCTGGCAGACACCCTCGCCCAGCTGGGATCTTCCATAGGGCGGCGGAGGGTTCAGCTCCAGCCGGTGTTTAGCCCAATGGTAGGGCAGAAGGTGCTCCCACACATCTGAGTCAGCAGGAGGCGGCGATTCAACGAAGCACGTCGGACAGTTCTTCGATGCAGGTGGGAGAGTTTTTGCTGGGGAGGGCGACCATCTCCTGACTGCCACTGTGGAGCAAAGTCAGCCTCAGTCCGCGCCTGTGCTAGCAACCAATGGTTGTCAGCTGGTTGCCGAGCTCCCAATTAGCTGACCCCTCGGCGGGCGAGGGATGCAGTGGTGGCAGGGAGGGGGAGGGAGTCCATGAGGCTCTACCTCTCTTCTCTTTCCTGTTCGACGAGCAATATGATCACGCGTCTCCAGCCATTGAGGGAGGGGATACATTTTGCACACTGGAAGCTACAACCGGTGTCGTCGTGGGGTGTAAGGAGTCTCGACTCCCGAAGGGGGACCTCGTGGCAGAGGTGGAGGCAGCCGTTTTGCTTTTAGAAGGTCTTAGTAAGTAGCTTGTCTTAGCACTGCCTCCCCCGACCACGGAGTCCGAGGCTATGACATCTCGCACGGAGGTAGATCCAGGCGAGGAACAGTTAGCGCCTGACCAAGTTGAGACGGATCAAATCGAGGTTTATGCGGAGGGAGAAGGAAGTTTCGGTAAGGAGGAGGTCAAAGGGAGGATAGCTAATGTGAAAAGGTATATGGAGTCGCATGCGATGGAGGTAGCGAGTCTAATTGGGGTGAAGACTGAAGGGGTTGAGAAAAATGTGCGGTTGGTCTGTTGCAGAATCCAGTGAAGATGGCAAGCGAACATAGCTAGGAAGGCTAAGGCTGAGAAGGCACGTAGAAGAAAGAAAAATAGGTAGGGTAGAGGAAGGTAAATAGCTGTGAAAGATGTTTTGCTTGGATAAGGGAGGTGGGGGTGTGTCTTTCTGTATAAGGGGATAATGTTTAGAGTCTTGGGCTAAGTTTTGTGGGATGTTAAGGGGGTGGTGTTGGCCCCGGGGTATGGCTGAGTATGTGTGCCTATTTCTCTCTTTTGTTCCGCTCCCGAGGCAAAGGGTTATCTGCGGACTCTTGTATTTGGAAGATTTGTGGGGGCTCTCCCCCATACTTGTACATTCTCTTTTTTATGTTATCCACTTTCAAAAAAAATGATGTGAATACAAAAGATAGGTTTAATTTGAGAGCTGCAGCACCTCTGGACTGCAAGGTTGGTGCCTTCCCACTCACCTGTTTGCCCCTTGTTCCGGGAGCTCTTCTCTACAGGGATTGGGATCCGATTATTCATAAGTTCTCTCTCTCTCTCTCTCTGATTCCTAAGACTTGCTCGGCAACTTGAGGCTATTCGTTGGACGTTCTTTTGGCATGGCAGTGGGGACAAAAGTAAAAGGGGTGGCATGACATCAAATAGAAGAGCTTGTCAGACCACAGAGGTTGGGGGGTCAGCTTAAGAGACATTAGGTACTTCGACCTAGCTTTGCTTGCCAAACAAATTTCTCTCTCTTCTCTCTCTCATTGAGGCTATTCGTTGCACGTTCTTTTGGCATGGTAGTGAAGACAAAAGTAAGAGGTGGCATGACATCAAATAGAAGAGAGCTTGTCAGACCACAGAGGTGGGGGGGGGGGGGGCGCTATCAGACCAGTGAGGTTGGGGGGGGGGGTCGGCTTAAGAGAGATTAGGGACTTCGACCTGGCTTTGCTTGGCAAACGAATTTCTAGGAGCGGCTGTCAGACCACAGAGGTTGGGGGGGGGGTTCGACTTAAGAGACATTAGGGACTTCAATCTTTCTTTGCTTGGCAAACGAATCTCTCTCTCTTCGCAGTACGTTCTTTTGGCATGGTAATAGGGACAAAAGTAAGAGGTGGCATGACATCAAATAGAAGAGAGCTTGTCAGACCACAGAGGCGGTAGGGGGAGTCGACTTAAGAGACAGTAGGGACTTCGACTTGGCATTGCTTAGCAAACGAATTTGGAAAGTGGGCACAGAGGACTCAGGGCTTTGGATAGAGGTGGTGTGACAGAAGTACTATAGACATACTAGAGTGTGGTATTCGCCTACTTCAGCGGGGAAATTTTCACATGTTTGGAGTGGGATACTTAAGGCTCACGATGTCATCCGGTGCGGGTCAAAAGTGGCTATTGGGAATGTGCAGAGATGTCTTTTTTGGAGAGACACTTGGTGTGGGCAGCAGTCTTTGGAGGTTCATTTTGATCAGTTGTTCAAAAAAGCTCCCTCTCCTTTAGCCACCTCGGTTCATATTTTTCAGCCTCACAATTCTGGAGATCATTGGAATTTGACCATCAGGAGAGACTTGAGAGATGTAGAGTTCCACCAATTGGTAGACCTTTTGAGCACTTTGCAGGGGCATTCTTTGTCTTTTATTCAGGAGGACTGGTGGCATTGGAAGATGGATCCCAAGGGGAGCTTCTGTTAGGGATATGGAGTACCCAGACGAGGAGGACAACCAGCAGAGGAGGAAGAAGGAGAGAAGAAGAATCACACAAGAACACACATGGATTTTTTACGTGGCTCGGAGGCAAGATGCCTTCCTACGTCCACGGCCGCAGCAGGATTCCACTAAGATAATCACAGACTGGTTACAATACAAGGAGAGAGCCCATCCTTTTATACTAGGAGATTAGGACGTCATAAGTCAGGGCATTAAGGACAATAATACCCCTGATCAACAGAAATCCACTTCCGGGATACATCAGACGCGCATGCTCGCCTGTCCCCCCGGATGCTCTCCTGGGACCGAGTATGCCCTCCAGCGACTGCAGATGCTCCCCCACCATCAGTCAGATCAATGCATTGCCAAGGCAAGGTCGACGCACTCCAAGTGATATCGACTTGCCTTGAACCCACAATGCATGCTTCCCTGACGCCAGTGATGCTCTCCAGAGACAATGAATGCCCTCCAGAGACAACATGTGCTTCCCTGCTAGAACCCAGACAGCATATGCTCCCCTGGAACAACGATTGCTCCCTTGGCACTGAAGGATGCTCCCCCTGGAGCAGCGATTGCTTCCATGGCACTGAAGGATGCTCCCCAGAGGCAGAGGATGCGCTCCTGAGGCAGAGTGTGATCCCGTGCAGAGGCGCACGATGAAGAGTTCTGACTCCACACTCTAACAATCTCCCACTTGGAGTCTGAACTCCAAAGAAAGCAAACATCTCAATGTATTAACCCTGCTCAATATAACAATGGAAATACTGCTGCGACATCCCTCCATTAATCATCCATGGAGGTCAACTGAAGTTTTGCACAGCCTCAGTTTCTCTGTGGTCACCACCTTGGTTAACATGTCTGCTGCATTCTCTGTACCAAGTATTTTCTGCAGCAGCAAAACATCATCTTCAAGCAGACTACGAATGAAGTGATATTTCACTTGTATGTGCTTAGTTCTTGCATGAAAGACTGGGTTCTTGGTAAGGTGAATTGCACTTTGACTGTCACAAAATAGCACACTATTCCCTTGTTCCTTGTCCAACTCCTTCAGAAAATTTTTCAGCCGTACCATCTCTTTGCTAGCTTCAGAGATAACAACATACTCTGCTTCTGTTGTTGAGAGAGCAACAACCTTCTGAAGTTTTGAAACCCAACTCACTGCAGTGCCACCCAAGGTGTAAACATAGCCAGTGGTACTTCTTCTGGTGTCCAGATCACCACCAAGATCTGAATCAACCTTGTAAGATAACATCACTTTTCTTGAAACAAAGTGACTTGCCTGAGGTGCCTTTTAGGTATCTCAGAATCTATTTCACTGCCTCCCAGTGTTGCTTGCCCGGATCTGCCATATGTCTGCACACAACTCCCACTGCATGTGCTATATCCGGCCTGGTACAAATCATGGCATACATCAGACTTCCTACAGCTGATGCATAAGGAATTTTCTTCATGGACTCATGCTCTTCAGCAGACTTTGGTGACTGCTCTTTAGACAGCTTGAAGTGACTTGCCAAAGGAGTGCTAACAGGTTTTGCATCCTGCATGTTGAATCTGCCCAACACCTTCTGGATGTAACCTTCTTGAGATAGCTTCACAATACCAGCTGTTCTATCCCTCACAATTCTCATCCCAAGAATTTGCTTTGCTGCTCCTAAGTCCTTCATAGCAAATTCCTTTGATAATTATATTTTCAGATTGTTAATCTCTGTCATACTTGATCCTGCAATAAGCATATCATCCACGTACAACAACAATATGATATAACAATTATCAAACTTCTTAAGATAACAACAATGGTCCATATTGCATCTAATGAAACCATTGTTACATATGAATCCATCAAACTTCTTGTACCATTGTCTGGGGGCTTGTTTCAGACCATACAAACTTTTCTTGAGCTTGCACACAAGGTTTTCTTTGCTTGGGACTGAAAACCCTTCTGGTTGCAACATGTAGATGTCTTCCTCCAAGTCACCATGGAGAAAGGCTGTCTTCACATCTAGTTGCTCTAAATGTAAGTTCTCAGCAGCAACAATGCTCAACACCAGTCTAATAGTGGTTAGTTTCACAACTGGAGAAAAGATCTCAGTGTAGTCTATACCTTCCTTCTGCTGAAAGCCCTTCACTACCAACCTTGCTTTGTACCTCTTACTGCCATCAGGTTCATCTTTGACTCTGTAAACCCACTTGTTATGCAATGCCTTCTTGTTCTTAGGGAGTTTAGTTAGCTCCCAAGTCTGATTCTTTTGCAATGAGTTCATCTCATCTTTCATGGCTAACTCCCACTTAACAGAATCTGTAACCTGCATTGCTTCATCATAACACTCGGGTTCACCTTCGTCAGTCAACAGTAGGTAATGCAAAGATGGAGAATACCTTTGTGTAGGCCTAGGTATTCTTGCAGATCTTCTCAGTTGTACCGGTGTACAAGGTGTGCTCTATTTCAGATACATCCTGTATCTTATCATTCACATCATCTTGTGAAATTTCTTCTAGCTCAACCTGTCCACCATTCTCATTTTGTTTCCCTGCACTGTCAGATTCTACAACAGCCCTGTCTTTGTACAAGACATTTTCATTGAATATAACATTTTTCCTTCTGAGAATTTTTCGATTTTCATCATCCCAAAATCGATATCCAAACTCATCAGAACCATATCCAATAAAAAAGCACTTTATAGACTTAACATCTAGCTTATCCCTGTCATTAGAATCTACATGCACATATGAAACACAGCCAAAGACTCTCAAGTGTGAAAGATTTACCTCTTTCCCTGTCCAGGCCTCCTCTGGAATTTCACCATCCAAAGGGACAGATGGTCCTCGGTTTATCAAGAAAGCTACTGTGTTAATTGCATCTGCCCAAAATGTTTTTGGCAATCCGGCATGTATCCTCATGCTCCTAACCCGTTCATTCAAGGTTCTGTTCATGCGCTCGGCAACTCATTCTGCTGTGGCGTTCTTGGAACAGTTCTTTCCATCCTGATACCACTAGCTGCACAAAAGTCCTTGAATTCTTTGTTGTCATACTCTCCACCATTGTCTGATCTCAGACACTTCACCTTCAAACCTGTCTCATTCTCTACAAGGGTCTTCCAATTTTTGAAAGTAACAAATACATCAGATTTCCTTTTCAAAAAATAAACCCATACCTTGCGAGTAGAGTCATCAATGAAAGTGACATAGTAGAGTGAGCCTCCAAGAGATGGTACTGGTGAAGGACCCCATACATCTGTATGTACAAGCTCTAGCTTCTGTGTCTTCAAAGTTCTAACTGTCTTTGAGAATGTAACCTTCTTTTGCTTCCCAAAAATGCAGTCTTCACAAAGACCAACTTCCACAGATTTCAAGCCAGACAATTTTCCTTTTGACAGCAGTACCTTCATCCCTTTCTCACTCATGTGACCAAGCCTGCAGTGCCATATATTGGAGTCAACTCCTGAATTTGCCACTGCCACTATATCTTTGTTGTTGCTAGTCATGTAGAGAGTACCCATCTTGTTGCCTCGTGCTATAATCATAGCACCTTTGGTGATCTTCCAAGATCCACCCATAAAGGTTGTGACATAACCTTCATCATCAAGCTGTCCAACAGATATCAAGTTCCTCTTCAAGCCAGGTACATACCTTACATTCTTTAACTTCCACAAAGTGCCATTTGTGGTCCTTACATTGACATCACCCTTCCCCACAATATCTAAAGGCTCATCATCAGCAAGATAAACCTTCCCAAAGTTTCCAGCAACATAATTTTGCATACTTTCTTTATGTGAGGTAGAGTGAAACGACGCACCTGAGTCAAGAATCCATGACTCTAAAGGAGTGTCAACACAAAGAACTAAAGCATCTTGAACTTGCTCTGCTGCAGTTGCATTGGCAGACTCTTCATTATGGTTTTTCTTCTTTGGAGCCTTGCAATCTTTCTTTAAGTGCCCCTTTTTACCACAATTCCAGCACCCATCACCACCAAACTTTGATTGACCTTTCTTCTTGGACCTAGATCTGCTCCTATTTTGACCCCGATGTTTTGTTCTTCCCCTGCTCTCTGTATTCAAGGCAGAACCTGAGACTTCACCTGATTCCCTTCTGCGAATATCTTCGCTTAGAATCAGGTCTCGAACCTCATTAAGCTTCAACTTGCTCGAACCGGAAGAACTACTTACAGCCGTCACAGTTGCACCCCAACTTTCAGGTAAAGAGGATAAAAGAATCAAGGCTCTAATCTCATCATCAAAGTTTATTTCTACAGAACTCAACTGAGTTGTAATCACATTGAATTCATTGATGTGGTCTGTAACAGAAGCACCTTCGGCCATCTTTAGATTAAATAAACAACGCATCAAATATACCTTGTTTGAAGCCGAGGGCTTTTCATACATATTTGATAGCGCCTTCATCAATCCTGCCGTGGTCTTCTCGTTCACGATGTTGAAGGCGACGTTTCTGGCCAACGTCAAGCGAACAACTCCGAGTGCTTGTCTGTCTAGTAGATCCCAATCTTCCTTCTTCATCCCTGCCGGCATCGTTCCAAGAAGCGGCTCATGCAGCTTCTTCTGATACAAGTAGTCTTCGATCTGCATCTTCCAGAAACCGAAGTCATTGCCATCGAACTTGTCGATCCTCACCTTTCCTTCATCCGCCGCCATTACTCCCACTACTCCCTCGAACCAGAACAAGGCTCTGATACCAGTTGTTAAGGATATGGAGTACCCATACGAGGAGGACAACCAGCAGAGGAGGAAGAAGGAGAGAAGAAGAATCACACAAGAACACACAGGGATTTTTTACGTGGTTCGGAGGCAAGATGCCTTCCTACGTCCACGGCCGCAGCAGGATTCCACTAAGATAATCACAGACTGGTTACAATACAAGGAGAGAGCCCATCCTTTTATACTAGGAGATTAGGGCGTCATAAGTCAGGGCATTAAGGACAATAATACCCCTGATCAACAGAAATCCTCTTCCGGGATACATCAGACGCGCATGCTCGCCTGTCCCCCCGGATGCTCTCCTGGGACCGAGTATGCCCTCCAGCGACTGCAGATGCTCCCCCACCATCAGTCAGATCAATGCATTGCCAAGGCAAGGTCGACACACTCCAAGTGATATCGACTTGCCTTGAACCCACAATGCATGCTTCCCTGACGCCAGTGATGCTCTCCAGAGACAATGAATGCCCTCCAGAGACAGCATGTGCTTCCCTGCTAGAACCCAGACAGCATATGCTCCCCTGGAGCAGCGATTGCTTCCCTGGCACTGAAGGATGCTCCCCTGGAGCAGCGATTGCTTCCATGGCACTGAAGGATGCTCCCCAGAGGCAAAGGATGCGCTCCTGAGGCAGAGTGTGATCCCGTGCAGAGGCGCACGATGAAGAGTTCTGACTCCACACTCTAACAGCTTCATGGTCAAGTCAGCTTACAAGTTCATTCATGAAGGAGGCCTCTGCTTCCCCCTAGCAAATAAAGTTTGGTATCCAAGAAGCAGGTTCGTATATTCATGTGGAGAATCTCCACAGATAGACTTCCTACATGTGACAGGATTGCTATGCTAGTCAATGGCAGTAACACCACCTGTTGCGAATCTGGGGAGGAGGAAGAGAACTAGGATCACTTGTTTGTCATGTGCCCTTTCACTCGGGAGATTTGGGAGCTCGTCCTCGGCAAATCCATTGTGTGTACTCTCTACCAGCCACCGTTGCAACACCCTTGTCACAATGGAACCACTCCTACAGGTTTAAGGGGGATGGCAAAATCTGATGGCTCATTCTTCATGCTACTCTTTAGGCCATTTGAGGTGAAAGGAACATGAGGATCCTCCAATGAGGGACCAAAGTCTCCAAATCTATTCAAGGATGACAGTATCGATTTCAGTGTCGATTTCGTCGGGTCCGAAATCAAAACGTATCAGTTTCGGTTTCGGTTGAAACCGGCCAAAACCTGTTCAAACATTCAGAAAAATTCGAAAAAATCAGAAAAAATATAAAAAAAATAGAAAAAGTCATTGGACATGCATTTGAGTGTGAATAAATTGGATTAAGTGTTAGAAGTAGACATTGAACATGTTAAACTAATATTCTTGAGTACATATTAAACATGAAATAGGTTCAAACAGTACAATAAACATTACAAACACAGTTAATGTTACAGAAATTAAATGATCCCAATACAAATGATGATGCACTACTATGAATAATAGCTGGAAGAACCTTCTCCCTCATCGTCTGGCTTCTACTATTGATACCCATAAAAATGATGCATATATTCTGTATATTCACTGTAACCAAACAATGATGTAGCCAAGTCGTGCATCCCTCTTTGGATCCCTCTTGGAGTATAAGGTTGTTGGCTTGATTGGAATCCAGAATCAACATAAGAAGCAGAACCTTGAGGATTAGAAAAGGATGCTGACCCAAAACTGCTACTAGCTGGAACTGGATGGAATTGAAATTCTGTTTGATGACCCCTCTAATACATGCCTGCTTCGTCTTGGCCACCTCCATAACATGTTGGATGTCCACATTGACTCTGTGAATCATATCCACCTTCACTATGACTATATCCTCTGTCCATGTCAGCGTGGAAGAAGGAAATAAGTGCATATATGCCACCGCCAATCATATCCACCTTCACTATGACTATATCCTCTGTCCATGTCAGCGTGGAAGAAGGAAATAAGTGCATATATGCCACCGCCAATAGTAGCACCTGCAGCTGCACTGGGATCATCACTTGGCGCATCATCATCATCATTAGAACCATAAGAAACCAATCGCCTTCTAGCATTTGGCTCTGTTGTTTTTCTTTTGATATGACTTTATCCTTCATCTTTGAAAGCAATCATTTTCCCCGTGGCATGTGTCTCACATAAACTTACTTCAACTGTTCAACTGTCGGGTCCTCTTAAGCAGCAGCACTAGTCCTCTCATGCACTAATGTGCTTCTTCTTAAGGATGGAGGTGGCTTCACCATCCTAGGAGTGACTGACCTGCTATCTGATTCTAAGTATCTACTTGGCTCAATCTCAGGCTGCTGCTCAATGTCATAAACAAACAAAGTTGCGTCCTCCCTCTGGTGCGCACGAGTCACTCTTATCCTCTTGGTTGATCCTCTGAATTCTAGATCCCTTGGCTCATCTTCATCCAATATACCCTCTGCCCATATTTTGTCATCATCATCAAAAACGGGCTTATCAACCTGCGCTCATACCTCAACCCAAGACTGCAAGGGATTGTCATCATCAAATAATACGTCCACATCAATTTCTGGAGTTGTATCGTCTGCGACGCGTTTGTCTCTCGACTGTTTTATCAGCTTCATATTCTTTATTCTCAACCTCATGTTGTAGTGGCAGTAAATCAGATTTTCTAGTAGTTCAGCCTTTAGCCAATTGCGAATCTTTGAGTGTATAAGACTGAACGTACTCCAATTCCTTTCACATTGACTTACTGATGTTGCTTGACTCAGCACCCTAATTGCAATGTAAGTCAATGCATTACTGCCCAAATCCCTATTGTTCACCATTATCCACCAGTCAACTGTTCCACTAACTATAAACAAATAAATATAAGATGTAAATGAAGATCAATTCTTCATGATGTACTAATACATAGTGATTCAATTTAAGCACATACATTTAGTATACCTGGGCTCACTCTTCCAACAATGTATTGCAATTGTGAGTCAGAATATGTCTCAGCCCTCATTCTATAACCGTCCATCTATAAGAATAAAGTAACAATTAACATAAGTAGTTAACAATTAGCATAAGTAATTAAGTAAAATCTTTTCCTCTTATTGATAAAATCAATAAAGGCCAACTTATAGCTCGGCCTGAAGCCTCTTTTCTAGTGTCCCCGGTAAACAACCAATGGCTTTTAAGGTGTCTTGAAGTACCTCGCCATCAACGTTTGCATTGGCATTATACATATCGAGGGTTGACGATATAATCTGCATTTGTGTATAATTAACTAAATATAAGATGTAAATTAATCTAAAAAGTAATGAACTTTATATCAATATAATTAATCACTCACCAGCTGCATGCAATTTATGGTGTAATGTGTTCTCCCATCTGTTATCAATAATTTTCCACCACTTCGCATACTCTCTGGGAAGAGATTTCTACAGCTCTAACTTGGCACGGTCCATGGCATCGTATAAATATCTCATATCATTCTTCTCATCACCATCCACCATTCTTAGGACCTTCACGAGGGGTATGACTACTTTCATGTAACGTGAGACCATGTTTCAAAATGTGTTGTCTTCCACGATGGTGGCACACATCCATAGTTGTCAAGGCGGACGCCTAGGCGGTACGATGGTGGCACACATCCATAGTTGTCAAGGCGGACGCCTAGGCACCGCCTAGGCGTCCAGGCGGTTTTGGCAGAGCAAGGCGCCTGCCCGCCTTCTAACAATCTGAAAAGGCGGCCTGAGCGATCACCTAGGCGGGCTACGCGCCAAGGCGACCGCCCGGTCGCCTCACCCGAAACGCCCAAACCCGCTAACCGTTCCCACTAACCCGCTAAACGACGATCCGCAACCACATTTCACCCCGCCCGACACCCGTCCCCTTCGATTCCCGACTCTCCCCTCGATCCTCCTCTCCCCTCCCAGCCCTAGGTGTCGCCGTGTCGGACGCCTCCGTCGTCGTTGCCGTGCGGTGCGGCCCGTGCCTCCCTCCGTCGTCGTTGCCGTGCGGCCCGTGCCTCTTACCGTCGTCGGCTCGTCGCGTCGTCGCCTCGACCGTGCTTCTCCGGCGCCTCGGCCATCATCCCTGTGAGTCCGCGACGCATCGGCCGGCCACATCCTCCACGGCTCCGGCCTCCGGCCCTCCGGTAAGTCTCACAGGGCCACACGGCCTCCCTCCTCCTCTCTCTGTCTCCCCCCCACGGCCTCCCTTCTCACCCGACTCTCCCCCACTGGCCACTGCTGACTGCCTCTCCCCCCCCCCCCCGGCCGCCCGTCACCCGACTCTCCCCCCCCCCCCCCCACACCAATCCGGCACCCTCCTCCTCTTTTTCTTTCCCTTGCACCCTCCTACTCCTTCCTCTCTTCACTGTTTCTTCTTCTCCTGCGGATTTCTTCTTCCGACTCTCCCCCTCCCTCTTCTCTCCTTCTCTTCAACTTCTTCCCCCTCAAAAGACTCTTCTCTGAGCTCCCCTCCCTCCTCTTCCCCCCCTTCTACTCTTCTCTCCCAGACTTCTTCTCCCTCTCTTCTTTTCTCTCCTCCCCCCTGCAGGCTCCAACTTCCCTTTCTTCTTCTTCCCCTCTCCATTTTCTCCCTCTCACTCCTCTTTCTCTCACCACCGGAGGCCCTGTTCTGAACAAAGCACCGCTGGCTCTGTTCTCTGCTCTCTCTCCCTCCGTTTCACTCTCATCTCCGGCAGCAGCACACACACGTCTCCCTGCTCTCCCTTTTTCACTCTAAAAAAATAGAGGCGCCCCAATAGTAACAAATAGTCTCCCCCACCCCTGCTCTTTCACTCACACACACACAGTCAATAGTCACACAGTAATCTATAAGGTGTAGCTAAGTTCTGTATGTTCTGATTTTTTTTTTTGCAGTGGTCATCATGGAAGAGTCTGGTCCAACAGAAGGTACAGAAGTGAAGAAGAAAGCCAAATCTAATGATCCTGGGTGGAAGTACGCATATTGCCCAGATGAGCATGATAAAAATAAAATAAAATGTGAGTTATGTGGTTTGATAACAAATGGAGGAATCAAAAGACAGAAGGATCATTTAATAGGAGGGTTTAGTGATGTGAAGAAATGCCCAAAAACTACAAAGGAGATTACTGATGAGATGCTGAGTTGGCTAAACAAAAATAAGAAAAGAAAGATGCCATGTTGTGAGAGTACAACTGTAGATGATGATTCTTCTGAGGATGAGACAGTTGAAAGATCAAAGAAGGGCTCCAATGTGTCAGTGCCACTGTCAAGTTCAAGTAAAAAGGTTGTCAAAGGTTCAATGAATGTTTTTGCAAGAATGAGTGCTGAAGATTTTGTAGATGCAAGGAGGAGTGGGAAAAGAGTGCAAAGTACGTTAGAGTCTAGAATGAAAAAAGAAGAAAAAAAGATTGTTGAGAAAGCTATAGCAGCATGGTTTTATGAAGGTGGAGTGCCTTTTAATGCGGCCAAATTAAGAAGTTTTGAGATAATGTTTGAACTTGTAGGGCGATTTGGACCAAGATTTAAGCCACCTAATTACCATAAGTTGAGAGTGCCTCTCCTCAGAGAAATGGTAGAGGATATAAAAAGTTTGCATGTTGAATATATGCAACATTGGAAGACTTATGGGTGCACTATCATGTGTGATGGGTGGACAGACAAAAGGCAAAGAAAGTTAATCAATTTCTTGATAAATTGTCCTGAAGGCACTTACTTTATGGAATCATTTAATGTTTCTCATTAGAGAGAAGATACAGGATTGTTGTATGAATTGTTGGATAGGATGGTTGAAAGAGTTGGAGAGAGGAATGTTGTGCAAATTGTGACAGATAATGCATCTTATAACATTGCAGCAGGTAGAATGTTGATGGAGAAAAGGAAACAATTATTTTGGACGCCTTGTGCTGCCCATTGTCTTGATCTCATGCTAGAAGACATTGGCAAATTGAAAGCTTATGCAGGTACCATCTCAAAAGCTAAAAAGTTGACAACATATATATACACCCACACTCGTTTGCTTGACCACATGAGGAAGGAGACAAAAGGAAGAGAACTTGTAAGGTTTGGAGTGACAAGATTTGCCACAGCTTTTCTCACGTTGGAAAGGTTGCATGACGATGCCGTAAAGAAAGGTTTACGAAGATTGTTCACTTCAGATGCATAGCATAATAGTGTATGGGCAAAGACAAATAAGGGGAAAAATGTTTCTTTAATTGTTTTTCAAGTGAAGTTTTGGCATGTCATTGAAGAGATAGTGAGAGCATCTCAACCCATTTTGCAGGTTTTGAGGTTGGTTGATGCAGATGAGAAACTTGCAATGGGATATATTTATGCTGCAATGGAACATGCAAAGAAGCAAATAATTGAGAACTTTGGTTCTAAGGAAACTAAGTATCAACTTGTGTTGAAAATTGTAGAGCGACGTTGGAAGGATCAAATGAATCGTCCTCTACATGAAGTAGGATTTTTCTTGAACCCGGAATTATATTATGAAGCCCGTACGAGAGATGGTCCGGCTGCAATTACAAAATTCTCAAATTCTTTCTTAGCATGTGTTGAAAGGATGGCGCCAAATACTGATATACAAGACAAGATCAATGATCGGATGGTATTATATATGAATGGAAGAGGTGCTTTTGGAACTTCAATGTCAATCAGAGCTCGTGATAGGAGATTGTCAAGTGAGTAATTTGATTAAATTATTATTTTATGTATTATTATTTCATGAGAAAGTGTGATTTTAATTAAATTTTCCTTCTTAAATGTTACTCTAGCTGATTGGTGGATGCAATATGGAGATACACCAGAACTCATGAACATTGCTTTGAGGATTTTAAGATTGACTTGCAGTTCTTCTGGTTGTGAACATAATTGGAGCATATTTGAATTTGTAAGTAGTCTTTTAAAATAAATTTGTAAGAAATCTATTTGTGTTAAAGTCATTAATCTTATCTTTGTGTTTTTACATATTCATACAAAAAAGAGGAATATATTAGAGCATAAAAGACTTAATGATTTAGTCTATGTTCAATACAATCGGCGCCTTCGTGAAAGATTCTTAGAAAGGAAGAAACATCCAGAGAGATATGATCCAATATGTTTAAGAGATTTAAATTAGGGAAGTGAGTGGATGACTAAAGATGGCGATGATGTAGTTCATGAAGGAGATGACCTTACCTGGGAAATGGTGGATATAGCAATGGGCACATCAGAATAAAGGGCTAGAAGAGACACACTCTCAAGAGGAAGCACTTCACATTCTATGGAAGAGGGTGATGATGAACAAGATGAATGGGAGAATGAGGAAGAAGAGACAGATGATGATGATGTACCATGGGAGTCAAATGATGAAGGTGGTGATAAAGATGAAGATGAGGATTATGAAGCTTCAAATGAGACAACACTTGAGAATGCAATGTTTGGTTTTAAATTTTAGATGTGTTATTTTTTTTTTGGATATTGTATGACTTTTATGTCTACTATTGTCTATACTACTTCCTTAATTCCTCGTTTGTTTGTCCAAATATATGCTTGTCCATGTGGTGATAATTGGTGATGTTTGTTTCTTTTGGTATAAGCATTATATTACTTGTATGCTGTTTTAAATATGATTTGCAGATTTTTGGAAGAAATTGGCAAATATCATGTTAGTATTTGATTCTTCACTCTAAAAGTCTAATTTTTGTTGTTAATTTTATCTCAAAATTCATTTTTTATATGTTATTGGAATGTCATTTCTATTAGTTTTTATTTTTGTCCATACTGCTGTTGTTATCTATATTTGTAATGATCATGATTAACTTTTTTATAGAAAATTACATATATATTAATGATCACATTTGTTTATGAACTTGACGCCTAAGCACCGCTTAGGCGGACGCCTAAGCGCTTAGGCACTCAAAGGACCCCAAGCTCGCCTTGATCGCTTTGTCGCCTTGACAACTATGCACACATCCAAATAATCCATCTAAGCATCAACATTGGATTTGTCTATATAATCTCGCACGAAATTGTGATACATGAAAGACTTGAGCTCATTCTTATACCTGTGCAAGAACTCCAAAGAAATGAAATTCGAAACAAATCTTGTTGGCCCTGCGCAGATGATATCTCGGCCCCCACTTGCATGCTCTCTGAACATGTTTAAGATCCTAAGATAGCCATAAATGTACTGAGTGATTTTCTGTGCCCTCTCAATTGTCTTTTTCACATTTGTTTCCTTCCCAATATCTTCAAATATCTTCAAATATCAAGTCCAGACAATGTGTTGCACATGGGAGTCAATATAAATGCTTGCGCTTCTGCATCAACTTCCACCCTACAGCCTTATAACTAGCTTCATTATTGGTGACTACTTACACAACATGTTCCTCTTCAATTTGTTCTACCATGCCATCCATCAAATGAAACAAATAATTTGCATTCTTTTCATAAATAGATGCATCAACTAATTTCACAAATATTGTACCTTCGATGCAATAAACCAGAAAGTTGATCATGAACTTCTTCATGATACTAGTCCAGCCATCACACATAATGGTGCATCCTCTCTCCATCTAGATATGCTTGAAGCTTTCAACCCACTGATGAAGCTCCTCAACCTCTCCCTCAAGGCCACGGCCGTATATGTCTCGACGTGATGGGGCCTTCAAGCCAAGGCCAGCATCTGCTATGACATCAAGCATAGGTTGCTAGTATTCTGATTCAACTGCATGTGCAGACACACCTGCATGAAAAAATCATTTGCAAATACTTTTAAATGCATGCCCTGCAACTTCAGTTGATTTTTTGACCCCTCTCAATACTTGCATGTGTTGGCTGTGTAGCACTTTGTCTTCTATGCAGATAGCTGTCCATGGAGTCTACTCTCTGCGGGGTTGCACCAATGTCAGGACGTCGTGCTACACCAGCTGTACTGGAGTAGGTCCCTGAACCTATCAATGCTTTTCCCTTCTTTCGAGCCACGTATTCACGCTTTACTACTTCGATCAGTTCTGGATCTGAATCCTCAGTGCCTTCCTCATCATCATCTCTCCTCCCCCTTCTACTTAGTCTACCTGAAATCTCTTCAGCGTGATCTTCAGCCCTTCGTTGCATCTTGTCTTTTTTACCCATAAGGTACTAACGCATTTCCTCTGCCACCTGTCGGAGACATCTGTCGCATTGCTTGACCTCTCCTCTTATCCTTGTCAAATGCTGCTTTCCTCTAGTAATTCTGCCACGTATCTTCTTACCACAATAGTTAAATTTGACTTTTCTTCTTCCAGCATCAACTAGCGTATGGTGAGCCCACCCCGAATCGTCCTGCCCTTGATGCTCTTGACCTTGTTCACGTCTAACCATGATACTGCATTAAGACAGTCAAAGACAAATGGTTGTAAGTACAACGAAAAAATGCAATGAAGTATAATTGAGCTTCAAATTACGTTGAATTGAGATAATTAGACAAAAGTCCCAATTTTAACTGCTAATTAAGGTTAAATTTGAGGATTATGCCTAATTACCCTCATTAAATGTAATTACCAGAATGCTCCCACCCTAAAGCATTCAATGAAACTTAATTGAACTTCAATTGACACTAAATTTACCTAATTAAATAAAACCCCCAAATTTAAATCGCTAATTAGGCCTTGAGGATTTACCCTAATTATCTGACGTGTAATATAATTAACATCATGCTCCCGCCTAAAGCATTCAATGAAACTTAATCAACCTTCAATTGACGCTAAACTTACCTAAATAGACAAAAGCACCAAAATTAAATCGTTAATTAGACCCTAATTTGAGGATTTACCCTAATTACCCGACGTGTAATACAATTCGCAACATGCTCCCACCCTAAAACATTCAATGAAGTTTAATTAAACTTCAATTGACGCTAAACATACCTAATTAGATAAAAACCCCAAATTTAAATCACTAATTAGGCCCTAATTTGGAGATTTATCATAATTTACATACAAAAAAAAATAAAATATAACATAACCTTACCAAGAACGAGAAACTATTAAAGAAAATAATACAAAAACTTACATCCTCCTTGAAGAATCTTTGCATCGATGATGTGAACGACGGCGGCGACAGCAACTACGCACTCTAAACAGCAAGAAACGGCGGCGGCGGCGGCGGCGGCGGCGTCAAGATCTTCCGACAGCAAAAGCTCCTCCCAAGCTCCCCCCTACCCCTCCTCCACCTCCCCTAGTGGCAGCACCCCTCAGATCTGAGGGGTGTGGCGGAACTGAACTCCCCTTAAGAAAGGAGTTTGCGTCCAGTTTTGCCTGGTATCAACGGAAACACCCGAAATCGAGCGGAAACCGGATTCAATTTCACCCGAAACAATAAAAAAAAAATAAGTTTCGGACCTGCTACAGTGAGCAAGCCCTATTTCGTATCGGGCAGGGCCGAAACCGATACGTTCGACCGAACGTATCGGTTTCGGCCAACACTGCCATCCATGAATCTATTTTAGCTTCTATATGTAGTAGGGTGTCGGATTGGACAAAACTCTTACGTAATTGTTGCACCCGTAATTATCTCAAAATATTTTGAGAATTTTGTTTCGTAACGACCGACGAAAAATATGGCGTAACGCCGATATCGTCGGACCGCGGAGTACCTCCGCAATTTAGGGTCTACCGACCCGACCATACAATCACAAGCGGCGTCGCAGCAAGGAAGATTAAGAGGAAGATATGCATGCACACCTGTCAAAGTAGCCGAGCAAGTGTATTACACGGCACGGACAGATGCAGAGATTCCTCTCCAAGCGAGCGGCGCACAACCAAACAACAAACAGACGATCCTCCGCTCCCGCACGAGTCTCAACCGACGTATTGCTGTCAGGCGGCGAAGAGTGGACCTCAGGGAGCAATAAACGTTGAACAGCAACTTATCCTCAACCCAGGGCAGCAGAAAAAGGGAGAAAGGACGCGAAGAGGGGCCAAAAGGACTGCCCCGGGGCCAAATGACCCCGCTGGCCCCCCTTGGGGGTGCGATCGGCCCGGGGGGGAGGGGGGGCACCCCGTTGGAACCCAGCATGGTCAACCGGCCTTGCGCGGGGTCGACCGACCCCCGCGCGGGTCGTGTCGACCTGCTGAGCCCCCAGCGGGGTCGCGTCACCCCGCTGGGACCCCAGCGGGGTCACTTCGCCGGATCCCGCAGGCAAACCCCCCCTCCGGGGTTCGTGTTCCCATAAAAAAAAGAAAAAAAAAGGTGGGGCACCCCACCTTGTCAGAATCGGGGCCAAAGCCCATTTTTTTGTCAGAATTGGGGCTAAAACCCGTCTTTTTGTCAGAAATGAGGCGAATCCTCACGGTTTTGTCAAGGTGGGTTCCCTACCTTGTATAAATAGACCCCCAAGGGTCCGGCACTGGACACTGAGCACCTACGGAGGACTACACATAGCAAAGGAAGGAAGAGTTTTGTTTGTTTTGACCCGTGAGGGTAAGTCCCCGAGTCTTGTATTTATGCCCCTAAGGGTAATTTTTGTAATTATGTCTCTCGGGAGGTCATGTTTGTAAGTTTCTACGCCCCAGGACGACTAAATTATGTAGTTCCGCCCCTATAACGGGAGAATTACGTAAATGTCCTCCCCGGGTTTGCGAGAAACAAAAAGTCTTGTTATTTGCAATTATACCCTGCAATTTCTTGTAATTGGGGCTACACGCCCCTACTTCCCACGTTAGTGCAGATCTTTGTAATGTACAGTCGACAACTCGCCGACAACCCCTATTCTCACTCGAGCCTTCTATGTATCTGGTGTACTCCACATATTTTCTTCTGTACATCAATCGGGGAAAATTATACCTCCCCAACTTTTGGGAATTGTGCATGTCCCTCTTTTGGCCAAGTTGACACAGTTGACACACGTGAGCCTTCTATGAAGCCTCTCGTCACTCCTTTGGTTCGAGAGCCTTGTCCGCTCAGTCATACACTTGGGTGCTGCTTCAAACCTAGGTCTATGTAGGGTTTGGTAAAATTACTAAAAGACCCTTGTGACTTAGAAATGGCCTAACAGCCCCTAAAACCTTCGATAAATGGCCTCAGCGCCTCGGGAAGTCAGTGATCCGATCCTGCTTTCTTTCCAACCCAGAAATTTTAAAAACATCCCTGACCTGGTAAAATTACCAAAATACCCCTGGAAAGGTAAAATTATCAAAATACCCTCAGGGTCCAGGAAACCTCCCGCCACTTCAAAATGCCCATGGCTCTTGCCAAATTGCATTCATACTCCCAAACTCTATGGTTTTGCCCGAACTTTAGAGGCTTTTGACGAAACCTTAGCGTAGTCAATGTGTTGGTGGTAAACGAGAGGTTGCGAAGAGTCACCCAAGGGAACCTGCCCTCAACTTCCGAACCTATGGAGGGGCCTTAGAGATTTCTTTGACAGTCAAACAAAGGTGTTCGGACGCTAGGCCGATGTAAATCAACACTGACCGCGGTCAGTGAGGAGAGGTCCAGTACCCGAACTCAAATCGTCTGATACTATGCGCACCCACGGAATGAACCTCCACCTATGGGGGAATGTTTCTTTTCAAAAAGAACATATGTTTATATATATATTTTATATAAAATTCTATCGCCAACAGTCATGTTGATGTTTCTGTCTATGGCCGAAACGTATCGGTTTCGGCCAATACTGCCATCCATGAATCTATTTCAGCTTCTATATGTAGTAGGGTGTCGGATTGGACAAAACTCTTATGTAATGTCGATGTTTCTGCCTATCCTATTTTGGGTTTTCTGAGTGGAGACAAGAGAGTAAGTGACACCATTTAGCTGTACTCTCTGCATATAAGGACTCTTGGGTTCTTTCTCCTTTCTATATTTGTACATCTCGCTTTCTTCTTTTAATACAATTGTGGTACTATCCACTTCTCAAAAAAAAAAGAGAGGATTTCAAAACTAACATAGGAGAAAATAATAGAATAAAGTCAAGAGATGCACTTACAAGATGGTTGGATGGTTCATCAAGCAAAATAATATGTGGCTTTTTGAAGGTGATCTTTGAAAATGCAACCCTGCTTTTCTGACCACCTGGAATTTTGCAAATGTTTAGAATGGCATTCAAAAGATCCGGCAAATTGAAGAGTAAGTTCAACAGAAAAAGTGCCCCTTATAGAGATCCCAAGTTTGCCTAGTTGATTTAGATGATTCTAGTGAGAGTAACCTGATAAGGTGTACATTGGCTGAAGCGCCAGACTGCCTGTAACACCAAAAGAGCCCAAATGGGCCCTAAGCTTCTGCTCAGGTACCCCCTGCAAGAAGCAAGCTTCAGATGAGTTTTGCATTTTTTTCTCATTTCCACAAAAGAGACTCATGATCGTCTACTAGACTAAGCAGTTTCTTTCATCAAGTTATATCTATCTTTTGCCATTTAAAAAGTATCAATCCGACAAACCAAACATTCTCAACAGTTCATCAGTATAAGTCACAAATACCTCAAAAATAAGGTTCACAGCTATCACATGCATTCTCAATAAATTGTCAGTGGGAAAAACCACCAGATTGTGACACAGGAGGATGAAGAGCAGGAGGAAAAAATAAAGCACAGATAGGAGAGATAAGGTCTTGGAGGATTGGTGATGGTGTTTCCATGGGGGCTCAAGGAGCTATCTTCTCCTCTTTCATATAAATGTCTAATAATTCAGGCCATTGGATAATTTCCCTCTAAGTTGGTAAAACTTTAGGCACAAAATACATTGCAATTAATGAAACAGGTCGATAGAAATCCAGTCAGACATATAAGTTCCACTTCAGATTCTGAGATTATCGGAATTTCCGATTTCAATTTTGAACACCAATAGGTGAATTCTGTGCATCCAAATCTGATTTTTACAATCATAAATGGATTGGCATTTTGGACTAATGGGTTGATTTCTGGCCCTAATGAGCACATTGAATGAGAAGAAAACTACTATTCAAGACATATCTCATCATCAATCAATTGTTCTCATCATTCAATTGATTCATGGAGATTTTAAGAAAAATTACTAGTAGCCACTGAATGCGGAAGCACATCCTATATGATATGGGGAATTTTTTTTGAAAGAAAGGTAATGGATTGTATTTATTAAATAACAGACATGGTATAAACCATTAGACGAGAGGAGAGGTTCCTCCACCTCAGCCAAACTAAAACAAAGAGAAATCTTTAAGTGTTGACGCCAGCAATCTGAAAAAGGTCAGGTAAGCAATCAGGCACCAGCCAAGAATCCTATCTGGAAGGGTGCTTCAAAAAAAACAAAGGCTCGAGCATGTTTTGCACAAAGTCTACAGTCCACATATCGATGAGGCTAGAAAAAGGTTTTGCACAAAGTCTACAGTCCACATATCAATGAGGCTAGAAAAAGATCTATCTTTTTTATTTCCTAAATGAAAATGTCTGTGTTATATTTGAAGAAAAAACAAATGATCGCACATAAAATAAACTGTATCACTTAAATATACAGCGTGAAAATACATGGACAAAGACCTTATATACTTACTGGGTAGCAGCGCATCATATAAAGAAGTGGATTTGATGATAAGTCAAGGCCATCGACATGGTGCTGACTAAACACAGCCATGCGAACCTGTACATAGAAGATTAATGACATAATTTCAAGGCACACTGCTTTGTTAGATCAACTTTAAGTAAATAACAAACTTATTCCACAAATAAGAGGAAATGAGAACAAATATATAAGCATTTGGTAAGGATATGAGCAAATCATATCAGTGAATATGAAACAAGCTAACTCTTTGAGATGTATTTTTCTAGAAACTAGGAAGTAACACAATGCTTTGAATAAATAGGAACAAGTTTAGTAGTGAGAAGGAAGTTATCTTCGAAAAGTTGCCTCCAGAAATGACAACAGCTGCGTTCGAATACTGTAACATGCAACTGAGCTCCAAACCACATTCACTTCCATCTACACCATTCCAAGTTTTCCGAGTAAAGCTCACGAAGTGACATCTCCAATCATAGTAGATATCACCAAAGCAATGTCCCCTTGCCGACAATCAATGTCCTACTTCCTGGTTGCATCATAACTTCTTCTAACAAGCCTTCCATAGTCTGAACAGAGGTCCAAAACACATCAATATTTTTCATGTTACTCAATTCATATCATTCAAATGCATCTCCAGTCTCCACAGTCCCTAGCCAAAAGATCATGTGCACTCACCTCTATCATAATGTCATATGGACCAAGGAAGGCGGAATCGGAGATCGGGATCGGATCGGCCCTATGTAGTCTAAGGCGTGAGGCGACCGAGGCGACCAAGGGGTCGCCTCACGCCTCAAACGCCTAGGCGATGGCCTAGGCGTTTGAGGCGTTTGAGGCGAAATTTTATTAAATATATATATTTAATTCAAAAAATAAACTATATGTCTAAATATCACAAAAATGGCTATATAAAGTCAATAAAAGTCCTAAATTCATTCAATCCTATGATTCAATCCTATGATTCATTCAATCCTATGATTCAAAGCAAGTTATGTGTGTATATGTAAGACAGAGAGAGAGTGAGACCAGATGTGGTCAGAGTGAGGTGAGGCGACCAGGGGGCGCCTCGCCTCAGCGCCTAGGCGCGCTTTTAACTACATAGGATCGGCCGGTCCAAAAACGATCCAGATCAATGGGATCGGCCGATCCGGCTAATCCCGGACCGATCCCGACTGAGTCAGGCCAGCAAACTCGGCTAGAGATAGACATGTCCAAAAAAATTCACAAATAAAACTTCCAAAAAATCTGAAAATGGAAAAACTGTTCTCGCACAGTTCTATATCAAATTTAATGTGAAATAGTTGACATATGCCCACTAGGAGATGCCATATCTTTGGCCAATGCAAAGCATAGGTGTCACGGGAAGGCGTTTTTTTGACAACAAGGCGCCCCCACGCCTTGTTGGGCTTGAAAAAGGCGCCGCCTAGGCGTCGCTTGGGCGGCCTAGGCACCCAAAGCGGCGCCTAGGCTGCCCCCTTCTATCTTCGTCTCTCTCTCCCTCTTCTCCCCTGTTATAAATAGAAATTTTCTTCCGGGGGCTCCGCCCCCGGAAACCACGGCAAGGGGCGCTGCCCCCTTGACCCCCGCGACCTGACCGGCTGCAACCTGACCGCGTAAGTCGATCCGCGTGCGAGGGCGCACGATGGCGAGTTCGAGCTCCACACTCTAACACACACTCTCTCTATTTCTCTCTCACACTCACAGTGAGACCCACCCTCTCTCTCTCCTACCCCCTCTCTCTGTTTGTTTATCTCTTCTCTCCCCTTGCCCCCTTCTCTCTTTCCCCCACCCTTCCTCCTCTCTCTCTCTCTCACACACACACACAGTTCGCAACTATCTCTCTCAGTCCCTCTCTCTCTCTATCTTGTCTTCCCCCCTTTTCAATTAATAATAAAGGTTAATTTGTTAATAAATTATTTTAAATTTTAATTTGAATTTTATATGTCTTATTTTTTTTACAGTGGTCATCTATGGTACTTCCCTAGTTATGTGTTTGTTTACTTTATTATTGATTGTATGTGATAATGGGAGATGTCTTTTTCTTTTCGTATCTATTTTATATTATATGTATGTTATTTCGAATATGATTTGCATATTTTTGGAAGAAATTGGCAAACATCAGGTTAGTATTTTATTCATTCTGAAAGTCCAATTTTTATTGTTAATTTTATCTCAAAATGAATTTTGATATTTTATTGCAATGTCATTTCTATTAATTTTTATTTCTATGTTCATACTAGTGTCGTTTCACATATTTGTAATAATCTTGATTAATTTATATATAAAAAATTACGTATATATTAATGATGATATTTTTAATGAACTTGATGCCTAAGCGCTTAGGCACTCAAAGACCACAAGCTCGCCTTGTCGCCTTGACAACTATGATGCAAAGACAAACCAAGGAAGACAATTAAAACATTAGGGGACCACAAATTAATCAAAACAGATAAAAATCACCCCTAAGCCTATTCCAAGAAGAGAGAAAGTCCTTGTAGAGAGAGAAAGAGAGTGCTAGAGAGAGGGGGGATGATGGTGGGGTGATAAACAATATTAGGGGACCACAAATTAATCAAAACAGAAAAAAAAACACCCCCTAAGCCTATTCTGAGGAGAGAGAAAGTCCTTGTAGAGAGAGAAAGAGTGCCAGAGAGGGGGGATCATGGTGGGGTGATAAACAATGTTAGGGGACAACAAATTAATCAGAACAGAGAAAAAAAACCAACCCCTAAGTCTAATTCCGAGGAGAGAGAGAGAGTACTTGCAGAGAGAGAGAGGGGGGGACCATGGTGAGGTGATAAACAATGTTAGGGGACTACAAATTAATCAAAAGCTTTGAAAGCCCAAGGACCAAAGACTTTTGGTTGGCCTTCCCCCCAAAACTTTTTTTTTTTGAATTTCAAATGGGGACCATGGGTGGGATTGCCCGGAATCAGTCGGGATCGGCCGATCCCACCCGATCCGGACCGATCCCGGCTGATCCCAGTGAAGGATCGGGACCGGCCAGTCGGGATGGGGTCGGTTCGCCGAAAAACCGATTGGATCGGCCGATCCGAGCCGATTCGGCGAACCTTGATATGGACACATTGCACCTATCCAAAGTTACACAAAAAAAAAACCTACTGAGTTGACAGACAATCCAAGAAAGAGATGCCCAAGTCTGAATGCACCAAATGTGAAATAGTATCTTCACATTAGTAACACATTCTTTAGGAAGCTGACAGTACCGTTACAAACAGGCAAGAAAGCACATGTATAAAATGGAGCCTTTCAACTAGTCTGTGGGTAAGGATAAAACAAATCATAAGCTAACCACCACTCAGCAGACTGAGTTCACCATCCTCAACATAACCTTTTAATAATAGTAACAGCTCCAAATAGCTTACCTAAAATGATATGCTTCGGCTCAAAAAGACAAACCATCACTTAGTAGACTGAGTATCACCATCTTCCACAAAACTTCCAACAGTTATACCAGATGCCAAGTAACCCATCTAAATGACATGCTTCAGCTCCAAGGCGTGGAGGCGGCTTTTCAATGTAGACGTCTTCTCGCACCTCCAAATCCATCCATTACTGTTGCCTTCACCAAGTATTTCCCCTTAATTTCAAATGTAGGCTGCTCAAATAACCAATGTTGCTACACCAGGTACCTAACAACCCATTCCATTAAGGTATCATAATCATCTGCTAGTTTCAAGAAAAGACAGAAATTTGGAAGGTGAAAAATAGAGAATGGTGAAAAATGCATTACGTTGAGATGATACCACACATATCTACTTATCAGATGAGATAAGGAATACAAAACAGATGTCTCCCAAAATGTATAGCTGATTATTTGTTCACAACTCCATAAACCAAAGTTGACCACATTTATTGAAAAGGCTGCATTGTTCAAACCAAAATGTGTACATGAACAAACTCATGAAGGTTCATATGTCTCGGTTCAGGGAGAAAATAAGCGCACGCCCCATGTCAAGAACCAAAGCATACATTATTCCATGTGTTTTAGAACAAATACCAAAACTTGGAAGTATTTAGCAGATGATTTCCATAAAAGCACAAAAAATACAAGAGTTGAACTATCAGTATCACATGCCAGTAAAGCGTGAAGGAAGCAAACACCTTGGCTGAGCGGAAGACTGTTCCAGAGGTGGGTTGAAGGTCTCCAGATATCAGCTTAAGTATGGTTGATTTTCCAATGCCATTAGGACCAACCACTGGAAGTAATTGAAATACACTAAGCAAAGTGTATATAAGAGGAAAGGGATCAAAAAAGAAAACATAGCAGAATGGCAAAAAATGAGATATTGAAATTACTCCTTACTCGCTATACGGCTGTCAAGATCAATGCCAAAATTCAGATTCTTGAACAGGAGAGGACCTCCAGGATAACCAAAAGATACATCACTGCAACCATATGCAAGAAAATCATAGAATTATGATCTTGGCAGAAATATGCACATATAATGGCAGTCACATCTTCAAACTTCATTCAGTATAACCAGTAAAGGCTGATGCAGAAATCATCAGCACAATGATACAATTTCCAAAAAGAGAGGAATATAATATCTTTGTAGATAAGTCACATTTTATAGATAAAAACTACATCAAGAGGGCTCAAAGAAAAGGGTAAAAAGCCATGTTAGAAGGCATAAGGTTACAACCGACTCCACACATTTTGCAGGAGATAAGCATATATAGCAGTATACAAATGTAATTTATCACATGTTTGGAAGCTCAAATATTATCATAATATCCAATTTTAGAATGCACAATAAGCCAACCAGGTCTTTCCAATAGAAGCAGAAGAGCTGCATGCATAAAATTATTCAGGAAGGGAGAAAATCGTACTTTGTCCTTAAATACTCTATCAAAATCTGACTAGCTTAGTTGTGGCAAAAATCATGGATGAAGTATACATAAAGGTATCCTAGTTACCAGAGGCACATGTTTACTCAGGGCAATGGCTTTATTTACAAAAAAGGTGCAGCATAAAGTTCCAGTAGAACTTTAACGATAAGATTGAAGCCACTAACATTTATACATAAGAAAGAATTATAACCAGGAAATCTACAAATTGAGAGCCAGTTTTCCATAACACAACCTGAAGCTATTGTTTTGCTCATTTGACTAGGGAAAAGAAGCACAGTTCCGATTGGAAAGATATTGGCTCAAGATAACTTTTTGGAGACCGTCAAGATGGTATGAGACTCCTGAAGGCAGGAGGGATCTCACATGGCAACTCTAGTCGGCAAGCTGAAACACTTGGCACAGGAGTTAACTAAGTGGTGAGCCTCCAAAACTCTCCCTGGCAGAGCAGCAAAGGAAACGATCATGGAGTAATTGGAGGGGCTAGATGCGCTGGAGGAGACAGGTCTGATGGATGACCAAGATAGAATCCAGAGAGAGAAGCTCAAGGCTAATTTTGAAGACATCATTATGAAAGAGGAAATCTACTAGAAGTAGAGATTAAGGGAAAGGTGGATCAAAGAAGAGGACAGGAATACAGCTTACTTCCACAGGGTGGCATCAAGAAAAAGAAGAGTTAACTACATGAGGTGTATCAGGGAAGGAGAGCAGCTCATCATGGACCCAATTAGTATGGAGAGGAGTATCACGCAGTTTTACTTGAGACTGTTCACTGAGGAGGCACCTATCAAACCTGTCATATCAGAGATTTGCTTCCTCAACTTTCAGAGGCAGACAGCAGGGGACTCTCTCGTCCCTTCCAGGAGGAGGCTGTGAGGGAGGCTGTCTTCTCCCTGGCAGGGGAAAAGGCTCCTGGCCCGAACAGCTTCTCACAGTTCTTCTATCAGCACTTTTGGGAGATCATTAAGGGAGATCTGCTTCGAGCAATTTGGGCATTCCAAGATGGAAAGGCTCATCTGAGAGGAGTTAACAAGATATTACTTATTCTCATTCCAAAGAAGTAAAAAGTTGAAAGCCTAAGGGACTATAGGCCTATAAGTCTGCTCAATGGGACCTATAAAATTATCACCATGTTGTTGGCTTCAAGACTTGATAGTGTCATCCACAAAGTGGTCAGCAACTACCAGGGGGCCTTTATTAGAGGGTGCATCATCCAAGAGAATTTTTTGATGGCGCATGAATGTCTTTATGCTTTGGAAGAACAGAGGAGGAAAGGCGTGGTGATCAAGCTTGATTTTGAGAAAGCTTATGACCGGGTCAACTGGCAGTGTCTGCTTGATGTTCATAGAAGGATGGGTTTTGATGATAAGTGGGTCAGCTAGATTAGGGCTTGTCTCCATTCATCCACATTTGTTGTTCTCATCAATGGGAAACCATCATCTTATTTTCATAGTGGCAGAGACCTAACGCAAGAGGACCCAATGTCTGTGCTTCTTTTTGTCATAGTGGCACATATCTTGAGTAGGATGTGAATGAGGGCAGAATCTCACGGTTTGACTAGGGGGTTCCCAGTGTGACACCCAGGGGTCAGCACATTTCCCACCTGCAATATGCTAATGATACTACTCTCTTTGCAGCAGAGGGGGATAAGTAGTTGTACACCATTAAACTAATGCTAGAGCTTCTGCAGGAGGCAGTGGACTTAAGGTGAACTTTGATAAGAGTCAGGTTCTGGGCACGAATATGGAACATAAAGTTATCAGGAGAGTTGTTGCTATTCTAAGCTGTCAAGTAGCCGACTTCCCTATCACCTACTT
The DNA here is from genome assembly GCA_022559845.1 of Amorphophallus konjac. Lineage (NCBI taxonomy): Eukaryota > Viridiplantae > Streptophyta > Magnoliopsida > Alismatales > Araceae > Amorphophallus > Amorphophallus konjac. The sequence continues at coordinate 44,987,695 of CM040127.1, read as the reverse complement.
GGGACTCCTTTTGACTCCTGATTCTGTGAGGTGCAGGGATTTGTAGGGTGTGATGCAGAGATTCTAGTCCAGGTTGGCAAGTTGGAAAGGGTAATTGCTCTCATATGGGGGGCTGCTGGTGCTTTGCAAATCAGTCCTCGACAACCTCCCAATTTACTTCCTGTCCACTTTCAGATTCCTATTTCTGTGGCTAGAAAAGTTGAGTCTATCCAAGCAAGATTCTTTTGACATGGCAACGGAAAGAGTGGTAAAGGGTGTGAAAGCAAGCAAGTGGGAAGGTTGGGCATCAAGAATATCAGAGACTTCAAACTCACTTTACTAAGCAAATGGCTTTAGACTTGGACGCGAGGAAGAGGGCCTATGGGCGTCAATCATACAACAAAGATACTGCATCAGGTAAAGAGTATGGGACCTTCAGCTCCCCCCTCTGCACCGTACCTCTCATATTTGGAGGGGTATTTTGAAAGCCATTGACATCATTAGAGCTGGAGTGAGGGTAAACCTGGGAAATGGCTAGAAATGCCGGTTTTGGGAAGACAGATGGTGCACTGACCCTCTTAGAGAGAACTTTCCCCAACCATATGCAGTATCTTCACAGCCCATAGCAATGGTGGCCCAACTCTTCATCGGTCAGCCGAGAGGGGGGAGTTGGAGCCCCATGTTCAGAAGACATTTGCAAGAGAAGAGATTGAACTACCTGGGGAGTTGCAATGTTGGCTCCAAGAGCACACCGTCGATGCAGGCAAGCCGGATGAGTGGAGGTGGAGGTGAGGAAAGGATGGGAGATTCTTAGTCAGATCTACCTACTAGTCCTTGCAGATGGCGGTGTCAGACATCCTTTCATGAGGCAAATGTGGGAGCCAAAGAGCCCTCTCAAGGTTAAGGTACTGCTGTGGAGAATTTCTCATGAAAGACTACCAACATGTGACAGACTTGCTACTTTTTTGGATGGTATCCAGACCCTCTACTGTCTGTGTGGGAAGGAGGAAAATATGGATCATTTGTTCACTGGCTGTCAATTTGCTCAAGAGCTATGGCTTCATGTATTGAACAGAGTGCAATGCACCGTGCAGCACACAGAGATGGTTGCTCAGTCATTGAGGACGTAGTAGAGACCGTGGCCCTCAAGGGGGATAGATGCATTTGGTGGCTGATCCTCCACTCCACCTTCTGGGCCTAGTGGGGAGAAAGGACAAGAGAATTTTCAAGGAGGCAATGGTACCAGAAAGGGTCGGGGTCTTTGTTGAGGATAGAGTCAAAAATGGGCAAAATGGAGTTGTAATGTAGATACACATAATTCAACTTTTTTGAGTTTATTGGGGGGCTAGAGTGTGCTACACCTTCTTAAGGTGGCCCCTGTACAGGGATGTTTTGTAAGCAGATTGACCACACTTGTATATCCTTTTTTTCTATTTTAATATATTAAGTGGTACTAACCACTTTCAAAAAAAAAAGCAGTGAAGTATTCATCAATAAAAAGACAGAGAATAAAACAATCGTATACAAAGAAGCCAACTTTGGACGGGAAAAAACCTACCTGAAACTTACAATAGGTGGCCCTGGTCTATCATCTGGGGTGGGGAATTCAAACTTATAACTGCATATAAAGAATAATTTAATTGTGTTCAGTCAATATGATATAACAACATGTGACATAAAATGATGAGAATAGAATGGATATCAAGTAATTGCTATGATGCATACTCTGGATCATTAACAATCTCATCCATATGACCCATCCTCTCCAATGCCTAAATAAGTTCATTGCAAAAGTTAGCTAGTAAGAGCATGCATCATTGGACACCTTATAAAATGAAGCTAGGATAGTTAATGAGGTATAGTTTGTTCAAACAGGCCAACCAAAGCCTCAAATCAGAAACATTAGAGAAAGAGGCACCTTTATTCTCGACTGGACAAGGGATGCTCGCTTCGCATTATAACGGAACTTATCAATGAAGGCCTGCACAAAGACAAAGAACATGATTTTCTCCTCTGAGGTCAAAAAGAATTTCAGATCATGATTTCATGTCCTGAGGTTGTAAAAGATTCATTCATATTATACCTGAGTTACTAAAGTAGCATCAGTGAAGATTTAAGCCAAATAGACATGAAAATTCTGATCATTGTCTTAAATATCAGATTAACACTCAGTCGTAGAACCTATTTTTTTAAAAAGCAGTTGATACCAGCAATTCATTAGTAGGTAACAAAAAATGTTTGGACATGTAAAAACCTAGCAATACAAAAACCAATCAAGGACCTAAACGAGTGTGCACTCCATACAAAATAATGACACAATACCTAAGAATAAGTGGTCCTGGCCACCATTTCCAAGGAACTGGAGGAGAAATCATAACTTTCACAAAATGAAAGATGCATCCTCCACCTCACAACTGTCTTACCATAATATCACCTAGGAAGAAGGTAAGGTTGTTGAAAATTAAATTAAGACATTGTCCTTGGAAACAAGTCTAAAAGCAGGGACACAGAATCGGTCACTGAAGTAGTCAAGTAGTCCGTTTGGTCTCATAAACTTTTAGATCCAGCTTAACCATGGGTCAAAATGTTAAAGAGAAATTTACCAAAAAAACATTAAGAAACTTTTAAAATATCCAGTAGGATCATCCTAAGCTCAATATATTTAGAAAGGACATTCTTCCTAAAGTTTTGTGTAAGGGGCAAAAGTCATATTACATAAATTTGGACGATTCGTTTTGTGAAATAATGAAAACTATTTGGGTAATATTTTTTAAAAAAATTAAGGGTATTTTTGGCAATATGTTTAAAATAAGATGACTTTTATGTCCTTCATCATGAAACATCAAAAAGGGACTGTAGTTTTCTTTAGGGTTTTTTTAAAATAAACCACTATTAAAGTTGAAATGGCAAAAAAACCATGCCTAAAGATACATTAGTAGGGACATCCTTATTTTTGTCCAAATGGGGCAAAAACGCCATCGTTGTAACCTCCCATTACCAACTGTGAATCTAACCCTGGTTAACTCTAACTTGACATGAAAAAAAGATGATAATGCCCATGGTTAAGAAAAAAAAAGACTCGTCTCTCTCCTAACTTCGTCCCCCTCTCACCTGGGAACTGTTGCGACACCGGACCGGTAGATAACCGGAGAATGGCTGTGACGTGAGTAGTACGCCGGAAAATGGCTGCAATGCTACGCGGTCAGGCCTAATTGGCGACGACTGCTGCTGCTACAAACTCGACAGGAGGGTTGGGCAACTGTGGTGAGGGTTGGGCAACAAGGAGGGCGCACCTGGGGACCTCGGAGGACCAAGGCGGGAGATCGGCACCTGGCCCGGGAAAGGGGAGACCAGGGCGCCAACGCCTGGGCACCGAAAGGTTGGGGTGGAGGAAGGTGGGGCCAATCTGATCTAGAAGTTCTGAAGGTTGTAGGGAGAGGGGGGCTTTGGCGGGGGGCCTCTCCTCCATGGCCTTCACCATGTTAGACATGGTGAGGAGGTCTGAGGCTGCTCATGGTGGGGCTGGCAGTTACTCATGAGGAGACAAGGGGGGGTGCGCAGGGCGAGGACTACTGCGGGGAGGTGAGCACAGGGCAGGGTCGGCAGTTGCTCATGAAGACGCTACCCTCCAGGCCGGTCTTCCTCTCGTGATGCCGCTGGCTCTGGCAAACGGCTACCTAACCAGGGACATGGTTTTTCGTCTCGGATATCGGTTCCGTCTCGGAAAGGCGGAAGAGAAGAGATCTCAGAGAGATCTCAAAAAAATCTCGGGATATTAGGTTCGGGGATTTCAGAACATTTTTTCATATATATAGCCTATTTCTAAAAAAGATCCTATTTTTTCTACTAATCACTCAACTTCACAAACATATTTTTCTAATTGACAATTCAATTTTACAAAATAAAGAGTAATAATAACAATAATAAATCTATTCACATGCACCAATGTCAACATACATCAAAAGTAACACAAAAAGAAGATATGTAAAATGGTACATGAATCACAAACGGAAGAATACATCAAAAATCATCAATAGTAAAAAGAAGAGCAGTGTGCCTCAGTCTCTCCACTATCATATCGTCTAAAGTAATAATTCTGAACATAAGCATAATATTGCTCTCATGTCATCCTTTGTTCATACATCTGCATATACTCCCTCACATATCTATCATAATCCTGAACGGAAACGTGAACCAACACACTAATGCATGGATAGAGGGGATAAGAATATGTCACTATAGGTACAGGTACAACCACTGGGACAGGATATGTGTTGTAGGTCTTGTCCACGCATCACATAAAAGAGAGCACCTATGTGCATCCCAATATGGTTCCAACTTCTTAATTTCAGCTTTCATTTCAAGAAGCAATTCATAGAGATATTTTCCTAAGATTTCTTTAGGGGTGGGTGGAAGTACTCCACGACCAAGTTGTTGAACTTCAGTTATCATATTCTTGCAATGATAGTCCCCTATACAACATTGGCTGAAATATGAATAAAGCTAAAAATAATTGATACCATCTTTCCAAGGGACTTTCAATGTTCCCTTACCCAACAATGATTGTATTCTTTGTTGCTTGGCATCATCAGATTTGTATTTTTAATACCCTGTCTGTGGAACAGCAATCCTCATACTCGAACTACGGCGCATAAAATCAGCTATGCGTCGTTTTAGATTTCTTACCAATTCCACTAGTACTAGCTCTAGTCTCTTGAATGTAAGTCTCCCTACATTCCATCTCATCCTCTCGCCATCTACATTCCGCCAAAGACTTTGCAATTTCTCTCTGCCTTCGAGCTTCTAGCACTTCTTCACAGTCATCAAACTCACTATCATCATCATCTCTTCCCATGTGACGCAACTCTTCCACAATCAATTCTCTATTTGCCTTAAACTTCCTAGCTTCGTTGCCCTTCTATTGTTTAGATTCTTTAATTCTTTTCGAACTTCAAGTGAACAACTCAGACACTTCGTTACATATTGTTCTTTTTCTCCAATCAAATGATTCTTTAATCTTGTAACACCATCTGCCTTCATTACCTTCCCACAAAATTACATTGCAACCCCTTTCCTATGGCCTTCCCATATTGCTAACCTATATCTTGAGAAGACATGTTTCGGATAGAAGTGAAACATAAAGAATAATTAATAATTACATAAAAGTCAAACAACACAATCTCTCAATTATATCATATTAAAAAATAGTGCAACAGATCTAAAATTATACCTTCTAAAATTCAAACAATTCTTCTTCAAAAATTCGCTATTTTCACACGACTACCACTTTGATCAGCAACATTGACGAATTAAACTAAGACAATTGACACACACAAAATATTAAATGAAAAACTCAAACTAAGACAAACCACCTGGATAGGACACACACACACACACACAGGGAGAGAGAGAGAGAGAGAGTAGAGGGTGGGGGATAGAGAGACTGAGAGACAGAGGAGACTGTGAGACAGAAAGCAGGGGGCAAGGGACAGAGAGACTGAAAGATAGAGGGAGATTGTGAGCAGGGGATGGGAGAGAGGGGGTAGGGGCAGGGGAGAGAGAGAGATTGAGAGACAAAGAAAGGGGGCAAGGCAGAAGAGAGACAAAGAGAGTTAGCTCTCGACTCTCTCAGAGAGAGAGAGAGAGAGAGAGGGAAGGAGGGTCGGGGGAGAGATGGAAGGGGCCGGGGAGAGAGTAGAGGAAAGAGGGAGTAGGAGAGAGACAGAGAGACGGAGAGAAAAAGATGTTACCACGCGGCCGCTGGTGAAGAGTTCGTGGACTAGCTCGGAGGTACTTGACGATAGTCGACGGCAAACACAGTTGCGACGTCGAATACGGCGGACGTCCTTCACAATGACGGCAACGGTCGACGGTGAACACTGCTCGACAATGGCGATCGCATCGATCCCCGGTGCAAACCCTAGGAGAGGTTGAAGAGGAAGGGAGGCATTGAGGGTTAGAGGTGAAGGGTTTAGAATCGGGGAGGGTGGGGGGCGATGGGGTCACGGGGGTTTTGTGTAAAAAGGATCTGGAAGTCCGGATCCCCAGCAGGTTTCGGTCGGGAGTCGGGACCCGCCTTCTCGCCTATAATCCCACCCCGCCTTCTCGCCTAGTCGAGACCGCACAATTTCGAGAGTTTCATATCTCGAAAAGCGGCCCCAAATCAAGATCTCATCGAGATTGCATTCCATGACCGGGGCCATCTTCCCCCTAGAGGGCTTAGGGCATGTCGTTTTCCAACTCGTCCTCATCTCCACCTTTGCCTTCAAGGACTCTGCCGATCGAAGCCTCAAATGCGCATTGCTTGAATCCTCCATGGTCTCAAGCATCCAACACGCAAGCCTACACGGGACTAGACGTCGTGGCAACCTCGACCCTCTCCGACGAGTGCCCGACGTCCGTGTACTGCAGGGAGGCCCTGGTGGTTGGCCAGAGGGTAGTGTCCTATAGGGCGTGGTCGCCGGCAACATTCGTCATCGTTGGCGCCTTGTGCTCTCCCTCTCTCACAATTTCTCTCTCCTCTATGCAACTCACCCCCCACTGAGTGGGTTGCCAACATCGGAGGGGGTAGTCCCCTCTGTGCCTCCCCCTCTCTCTTTCTCTTGGTCTCTCATCTCTCCTTTGATAAGAGTAGGGAATTTGGGATTTTAAAAAGGTATTTTAGTCATTTAATTACAAAATAAAAAGAATATTTGAATCTTTATAGAATATTTGTCTTTCTGCCAACAGAAGTTAACCACGATGGTATTTATGCACTATTTAAACAAAAGTAAGGATATCCCTGCTAATGCAATTCCAGGTATGGTGGTTTTGCCATTTCAACTTTAACAGTGATTTATTTGCAAAAAAACATTTTTCTTTAATTACTAAGAAAAGCACTAATATCACAAAATATGAAGAAAGATTAGTCCACGAAGATTTAATATTTAAAAGAGGCCCCAAAATTTTTTATAATAATCAAAAGAATACTAATATTTGAAATATCTAAAAAATGATATCACTTTAAAAATTGTTGAACCTATATTTTTGGAAGAGGGAATAGCTCCCTACTAATGATTTATTTAATGAAGATAATGTTGCTACAAATAGAGGAGAGAGTATTAGATGATGACATCCCATAATGAAAATATTCTAATAAAAAACTATATATTGTGGGGTCTAGTAAAGTCAAATGTCGTAACACACCTATCTCAAATTGTTGATACTGTTAGGATTATACTTGCCTGATGTATTCTTAGGAATAAATTTTAAATTTAATGTTATTCCTTTTATTTTTACATATTAGCATCTTTCTAGTAATTGCACATTTTAAAAATTTAGATTTTAGAGGAATGACCTTTCTTGATATTTTAAAATATTAATGCCATTTTTGGTAATTAAAGCAAACTAAGAGTCGCTTTAGATATTTTAAGACCAAGGGTGTAAAATCCATATTATGTAGATTTGGTCCAAGATTTGTGAAATAAATTGAGGGCATTTATGGTAGTATAGTAGAAAATTAATACTTTTGCCCCTTGCATATAGGACGTCAAAAGGAGTTTTGTTTTAGATATTTCGAACTTAAGGTGCTGCCCTGTTGGATGCTTTGGAAGTTTGGGAGTTTGGCAAGGTAGAAATTGGAACTATGAAGAATGTTTTTTTTGGAAAGTGGATAGTACCACTGATTATATAAAAGAAAAGGAAAAGAAATTACAAGTATAGATGAAATGCTCCCACACAACTCTCAAGTATAAAAGACAGCAGAGAACCCTCTGCCCCAGGAGCACACGAAAGAACGAAAGATAACACCTCACACCCAAACAGTCCCCCCACAACACAAGACACAGAAGACCAACTACTAGTCTACGCATGCAAACTACCCTACCTAGGGGGCCACAAATCACCACCCACCAACCACTCAAAAATAGATATCTACCTACCTCAACTCTCTCGAAAACCTCTCCAACACCCCTCCCCCCAAATGAAACAATAAAAAACAGTCCACACCACAGTCAAGCTTGGCAAGCTCTAAGCCTACCTCATCATATACCGGCTCCAAAATAGGCCTCAGCTGCCCCTCTTACTCAACTTTCCCCTCTCCCTCTCTGTAACTCCCTTCCAATAGCATTTTTCTCTACCTTGGCATCCTTTGCCACCTTCGTGTGCCATCATTTCTGAATTTTGTTGAGCATCGATTTGATATCCTTGTCCACTCCTGCATCGGAAACCCAAAGCAGGTTAGCCACATCTCTCGCCTACTCGCCCATAAACCACTCAACCTCAAATAAAGTTTCCTTGATCTCCCCCTTCCTCCGCCTTGTTTTTCCTTCCGCACAAGAACTATCACCTCCACTAGGGCTTCCTCCTCCGAGACCAAACAGGATACCCCAAGCACCCCAGCCTCCTACAGCACTGGGCGGTCTGGGGGCACTGGTACAACTGTACAAACCACCCCCCGAGGCACCAAGTCGGTGGAAGACACAACTGGCTGGCGGAAGGATGTGAGTCCTTGGTCCACTCCCAACAAAGCAGTCACAGTGCTCAGAATCATCGTTGAAAAGGAGGAGGACTCCCTCGGTCCACTCCATGCTACTACAACAGTCGACCTACACAATTGGCCCAGATGACTGACAGGGGCAACCACAAGGCCTGCCGCGTCCTCCTCCTGCTCAGTCAACCCTTCGACGACAGAGAGGAGACCCATGGCATCCACACCACTACTCCTGTCGCACTGGGGCACCGGAAGAGAGGGACCTTGCACTGAGAGGGGCCGAGAGGGTAAGGCTTGATCCACGTGCACCACAAAAAGGAAGGACAAAGCCTTGACAGCTCCATCCTCTTCCCCACTGCTACAATAGCTGACAGACACGCTTGAAAGGGGGAGGGACATCAAGGAACCCTCCGACCCACTGGAGATCCTTCTTGCAAAGCCTCAACACTCCTCTACGGAAGGAGGAGGGTAACGCCCGCCAGAGCCGTCGTTGCTGTCAACGCCGCCAACAAGGGATCATCGGAAAGAGACGCCGATGCCGGGGGGAGCCACCTCACACCGCTGGCTCCATAAGGGGGACCATGAAACAACCCAGAAGTCTGGCGATAGGGGAGACCCTTCCCAGGCCCAAACGAACCCATTAACCACAGTGCCTGGATTCAGGTGAGTCGTGGGTTAACGGGCCGACCTCAGGTTCGGAACCCAACCCCAACACTGTAGCTCCTGGGCTAGGCAATGGGCCTGGGCTTGAGCGCAACCTAATGTTCCTGGGCCAAGGGGCCCATCCACCGCACTCCAACGAACCAGCGCACCAGCCGGCCCAACCCACATCACGGACCAGTTCGAATTCGAATCGACCGCCAACCACTTGTCTTCAACCTCCAGCCGCCCCCATGTTCGCCCTAGGACCTGCACCAGCGAACTTCGCCGCCCCTGAGACGCCGGCCATACTGTCTCCTTTGACCGTCAGTGGACGTGGATCATAAAATGATGGACGTCGACATCAACACCGACTATCGCCAGGATGGCCTCCTACCCGCTGACCCGAACAGCCACCTCCACCACTAAAAAATCCCCTTCCGGCCACACCCTAACGGTTCCCGACTCCACTACACCAACTTTCTGAACGATCAACGCCACAGTTGTATCGTCACAAGGAACCAATGGGGCTCCGACCAAACGGATTGAGCATTGGCAACCTCTGGGGTCCAGATAGACACCTCTACATACGGACCACCCTATCACCCAAAGGATGACTCCATCGGCCAAGAGGAAACCCTCCTTCACAACTGCTTCCGCCGCCTCCACCGTGGGACAGACAGCCAAGAATCCTCCTCAAAGCACCGAAGAGACCGACCACCCTTCCACCCTGATGCCACATGCCTCCAACATCAATGTAATCCCTACCTCCATCATGCTCCCCTCCACCAGAGCCACCCACACACACCTCTCCATCCATTGCAACCTCGCCTTCACAAAATCCGTCAAGAGGGGGTCTGCCTGGATGCATTCTCTTGTAGAGCCTCGTTCCACACCTCCAGAGGGCGAGCCTCAAAGGGCCTCTGCATAGGTACGCCAGCGGCCAGACCATAGATGGCAGTTTCGGCCGAAACCGATACGTTTCGGCCGAAACGTATCAGTTTCGGCCCATAACGGTTTACCTGCTCACTGTAGCAGGTCCGAAACTAAAAAAAAATATTTTTAACGGTTTCGGTCCAAAATCGGACCTCATCATCATCATCATCACATCAGAGCCTTATCCCAATTAATTGGGGTCGGCTACATGAATCATGTTCCGCCAAAGATTTCTATCAAGTGCAATATTCGTATTTAAACCCAAGAAACTAATGTCCTTCCTAATAACATCGCACCATCTCATTTTAGGCCTTCCCCGAGCTCTTTTACTAGCATCCACTAAGATTTGGTCACATCTTTTAACCGGCGCTGAGTTAGGACGACGACACACATGCCCAAACCACCTGAGTCTATTTTCTCTCATTTTACTATCAATTGGAGCTATCCCTAAGTCCTTACGGATACGCTCATTCCTAATCTTGTCTTTCTTAGTCTTGCCACACATCCATCTCAACATCCTCATCTCTGCTACACACATTTTGTGGATGTGTTCCTTTCGTACTGCCCAGCACTCGGTACCATATAACAAAGCAGGTCTCACAGCCGTTCTATAAAATCTCCCTTTGAGTTTCACAGGCATACGACGATCACAAAGGACACCTGATGCACTTCTCCATCTTAACCAGCCTGCCTTAATCCTAAGTGTAACGTCATCATAAATCTCCCCATTCTCTTGTATGATAGACCCTAAGTATCGAAAGCTACTATTCTTCTGAATGTTATGTCCATCAATTAGAACCATGTCTTCCTGAACCACTCTCCCATTACTAAAATTACAGTGCATAAACTCTGACTTACTCCTACTAATTTTAAAACCTTTAGACTCCAAGGCAAGTCTCCAACGCTCTAACTTAGCATTTAGAGCATCAATACTCTCATCAATTAAAACAATATCATCTGCAAAAAGCATACACCAAGGGATATCCTCATGCAATTGTTTAGTTACTTCATCCATAACTAAGGCAAAGAGATACGGACTTAGTGCAGAACCTTGATGCAAACCTATAGAAACGGGAAATTCACCAGTCTCCCCAGCAATAGTTCGAACACTAGTAATAACGCCGTCGTACATATCCTTAATCAAATCAACATATCCTTGAGAGATTCCTTTCTTTCTTAATGTCCACCAAATCAATTCTCTCGGTACTCGATCGTACGCCTTCTCTAAATCCAGAAAAATTATATACAAATCTTTTCTCATCTCTCTATACTTCTCCATTAGCTGCTGTAGTAAGAAAATAGCTTCTGTAGTAGATCTATTTGACATAAAACCAAATTGATTTTCCGATACAGTAGTCATACATCGGAGGCGTTTTTCAATTACTCTTTCCCAAAGTTTCATAGTATGACTCATAAGCTTAATTCCACGATAATTGTTACAACTTTGAATATCTCCTTTGTTTTTATAGAAAGGAACTACAACACTTTTTCTCCAAACTTCTGGTATTCTTCGTTCCTTTAAAATTTTATTAAAAAATTTAGTTAGCCACTGAATACCAATATCTCCTAGGCCTTTCCAAACTCAATAGGTAAGCCATCTAGTCCTAAGGCCTTACCCACTTTCATTTTTCTTAAAGCATCTCCACTTCTGACATCTTAATACGCCTGAAATATTGATATTTATCAAATATTGTGGACTCTTGGGTACCTTCTAAAGATAAATCATTGACGGAATCTCCATTAAGTAACTGCTGAAAATAGCTATGCCACCTCCCTTTAATCTCAAGATCCTTAGTTAAAACCCTTTGATCTTCACCTTTGATGCACCGAACATGATCTAAATCTCTAGTTTTCCTTTCTCTTAATTTAGCAAGTTTAAATATGTCCTTTTCACCCTCTCGGGTTCCTAATTTATTATATAAATCTTCAAATGCCTTTGATTTAGCTTCGCTAACTATTTTCTTAGCTCTCTTTTTAGCGATTTTATAGGCTTCTAGGGTTTGATCATTTTTGTTAGTTTGCCAAACTTTAAAGTATTCCTTTTTTACTCTAATGATATTTTGGATTTCCTCACTCCACCACCAAGTCTCTTTTTCTAAATTCTTTTTACCTTTAGATTCGCCTAAGAGTTGTTTTGCAACCCTCGTTATACAATTTGTAACATTATTCCACATTACATTAGTTTCTTGTTCTAAATTCCAAATATTTTCCTTTAATAGATGATTTTTAAATGTTTCCAAACTTTTACCTTTTAAATTCCACCATTTAATCTTGGAATAATTATTTATAATGATCTTTCTTTTGAATTTAGGGATAGTGACATCCATTACTAACAACCTATGTTGAGGGGCTAGACTCTCATCAGGAATAACTTTGCAATCTTTACATAAAACTCTATCGACCTTCCTAATGAGAAAAACTCTATCGACCTGCTCACCCTAATTTTTCCCCTTTTGACTGTTTTGAACCGGTTTCAGCCGAAACCGAAACCAAAACCGGTACGTTTCGGTTTCGGTCCTGACCCAAACCGATACCGAAACCGGTACTGCCATCCTTGGGCCAGACCCCCGCACCTACCTCACATGTCGTTTCCTCTAGACTAGGAAAGCACACACCCTCCACACGTGTCCAACTCTCCCACACCAGAAGTAGACTAAACCTAGCCCTGGGCACCCCAGAGGTGTCCGGTACACACCAATGACCACCTCCGGGGCATGCCCCGGCCGCATCCCCTCCCCGCCGCACCGAAAACCTCAAAGCCTCTCACTCTAGAAAAGTCTAGGAAAAGATCTTCGTTTTCCTTGAACTATGAAGAATGTTAAAAAATGGAAGGATGGACCAAGAGAAAACTGACAAAATATACAGGTTATATCTTCAGATATATACATTCATTACACTTTTAATGACAGGAGGCAACAGTTCTGTTCAACCAAATTTTTTTACTGAACCAGAAAGCAAGCCAAATCTCACTATCACTTACAGATGCATTCAAAGGAACATGTGTAAATATGTACAAAGCTACAAAAATTTGTTCGTTGGATACAACAGAAAAAGACTGGAGAAGCTTATATGGACGGCACCAACCCAACTTCCAAAAGGCCAAATGACACACAATGAGCACACATCTTCCCACACCGATCTACTTGCTGTCATTGTCCCACCAGTGGGAGAGGAAGAGGATTTGCCCCAAGTGGCCGCGAGTGACATCTACAGGTGCTTCACCCCATGCTTTTTGCCTTTCCTTTACTCCCCTTTGGGGGTTGCAGCGTTGAGGGAAGGGGGTGCGTGTTCTTTTACACTCTTCTCCCTGTTATCCAGAAAGGACAAGTATGCTTCTGAATTCCGTTTAATTCTTCAGCGCATAAAGGTATTGTGTCCACCTGGAAGTTTAAGATCTTTAGGAAGTCTTGGCTTGGTACTAAAAGCTGGCCGAACTAGACCGGAACTGGCTGAACAGGTCCAGTTCCAATAGAGAGGAAACCGGCTGGAGTCCACCACAACCAGTCAGAACTGGCCTTTGAACCAGAACTGGAACCAGCCCCAATTGGTTCCGGTCCCAGAAACAGTTTTTAAAACCTTGGGTCTTGGCATTCCATTCTCCACATATCATCTGCACGAGTAAAGGGAAGACTAGTCTCACTAATTTGTGCTTTGAGGTTGGCAGTAAGATCCTTATGCAGTTACATGCAGAGGGGTTGCCTAGACTCCTTTTGCTGGTTATCTCTTACTAACCTCGGCAGTCAAAAGATTCAGCATGCCTGAACCTCCTAATTGAAGTCAAGTTTTAGCAGATATGCTCTCGATTCTCAGATTAGTGGTCACTGTCATGAAAACAGTATATGAGGAATGAGTCAAAGATATCACGGTGGAATCAAAATGCAATCAGAAGACATTTGTCACATTCTTATTAAGTCAATTTTAAAAGTCACTAGAGTCGTTGTCTAGCAGCGTTTTGGATCATGTTTCCGTGTCTAAAAATAAAAGCCTAGGTTGAGTGACAAAATAGAATTGTTAATTAACAAAATTGAAAGTGCATTTTTTTAAGGTAATTGAAACCTACATATTTTGTTGTTCAGATGCCTTATATCCAGATACATTACATGTGTAATGTTTTGGTATCATTTGTGGCAATGTTATGGCTCTTCGCCCACATTCTAACATCTTTTCTATTTATGATTATCTTGCATGAGATTTTTCTGAGTATTCATGGAAGAGGAATGAGCATAGAATTCATTCTTTATTTATATTTCACTCCAAGGCAGTACTTGGCAGTGATGGCTGAAGTAAAAATAAGCCAGGTCAAGATTTCGCTGTTCACCACATTGGTATCTGCATGCCCCCCCCCAAAAAAAAGGCAGATTGTGCTACCAATTTTGTTGATAAACAGAGGGAGTAAAATGGAGAGGAGAGGAGAGGAGAGAAGAGATTCCTCATCCTCCAGAAAAGGAAAACAAAACATCAGTAGCTGCATGTTGTTTTTTGTCACTAATTATTTAATCACACTTTGATGTTTTTTTGAAGTGGGTAGTACCACAATTGTATTAAATGAAAAAGGAATGTGATGTACAAATATGATGAAGAAGCTCCCAAAAAGACCCTATACAAAAAGGTCACACCAAGACGTTGCGGACGACACTAACCCCCAACAAAGTAAAAAGAGGGGAGTTAAGAGAATTCACATTACAAAGCAAGTTCGTCCATTCCCTCACTCTATCGCAAATAAAAGAAACAAAAGACTCCTCCGCTCTAGCCTCCCTTCTAAAAATTATATTCTTCCGTTCACCCCATAAAAACCAAAGAGTGGCATGCAAGATTAGCCACCACACCATCATATCACCTCTGAGGGGCCAAGACCTACCCCAAGAGCTGATGAAGGGTCGCACCTCTATCTGGCGGGCAATCGGGCAACACGTCTCACATCTCTCGCGCAAAAGAACATCCTACAAACAAATGGTCCAGAGTCTCATCCTCTTGACTACACAAGCAATACATCGACTGAATACCCGGAACGAACTGAAGCAGTCAGTCACGAGTGGGTAGCCTCCCATGGGAAATCCTCCAAGTAACAATCTTCACTTTCAGCAGGCTCCTCAGCCTCCAGATCTGCGGGACGAGACTGTGTCGCATCCCTCTGTCCGAGATAAAGCAGTAGGCAGACCGAACTGAGAACGCACCCTCCTTACTCCACCTCCAAGTCCACGCATCCTCCTTGAGGGAGTGCAGGGAAAAGTCAAGTAGGAAGAGAAAGATGTCCTGGAGTTGCTCCATCTTTGCGGACCTGAGATCCCTCCTGAAAGTCGGCGCCCAAGTGCCCCATGAAAAGTAGGGTTCAAAAGTCTGGTCCACCAACCCCAGAGAGTCGGCAAAGAGAGTGAAGAGACTAGAGAAAGATGCCTCCAGAGTGAAGTAGTCGCACAATCTGTCCTTCTAGAAAAGGCATTTATTATCTTTTCGTAGATGTACCCAAACCCCAGAGTAGATGGCATCCCTGCAAGTTAAAATGCCACGCCGGATGGGAGAGGTCTAGAATGGAACTAGGGAGTCCAGATCCCAAACCCTTCTCCTGCCAAAGTACTTGTGTCTGAAAACGGTCGCCCACAATCATCATTACTTGCCCCAAGTCTCCACAGCCACTTGCACAAAAGGGCCAAATTAAAGTCACCCACATCCTTAATTCCCAGTCCCCCTTGTTCCCTACCAGCAGCCACCCTCCTCCACCTGATATCATGTCAACCCCAGCATCTTCCCCCACTCCCATGCCAGAAGAACCTCCCCTGAATGGACTCAATCCTCCTCACCACTGTCTTCGGGATCCAGAATACTGAGATAAATATATAGGAAAGTTGTCCAAAACTAATCTACATAAAACTAACCGTCCCCCATAAGACAGCAATCTAGATTTACAACCAGTCAGTCTAGCTTTGGAGTCAATCAGCACACCGCAATGCCCGTGGAGTCAAAGGGAGACCAAGGTAGGAAACGGGGAAGACCCCTATCTGACAACCCAAAATGCACACCGCCCTGCAAAAAGGCATGTCCTCCATGTTAACTCCAACAAACATGCTCTTGTTGAAGTTAACCTCAAGTCGGTGGTCTCCTCCAACAACTGTAGAAGAAGTCTAGCCATATAGAGTTGTCACTCACCCTCTACCAGGAAGAGAATGGTATCATCTGCATACTGCAAGTGGGTGACTGCAAGACCTCCTCTCCCAACCTGGAACCCTCTGACCTAAGCTCTCTGTCACACTCTGCTAAGAACATGAGCCACAAGTACAAAGAGGAGAGGAGACATAGGGTCCTCCCCCAGCTGGAGCCCTTTGCCACTATAGAACAACGAAGACGGCTTCCTGTTGACTAAGGCAGCAAAAGAGGCAGAAGAAATGTAAGTTCAGATCCAGCCAATCCATTTATCCCCAAAACTCATCTTCTCCAACACATCAAATAAGCAAAGCCAATTAACTCTGCCATAAACCTTCTTAAAATCTAACTTCAGAAAATACCTCTCCTCCTCTGAGTCTCATGGCAAACAAACACTCATGGGCCAGCGAAAAATTATCCTGGATGCATCTCCCCCTAATGAAGGCTCCCTAGTAATAGCTGACCACTCTATCCATAACTCTGTCCAGTCTCCCTACCAACAGCTTGGTGATGATCTTATAAGTTCCATTCAACAAACTGATTGGCCTGAAGTCCTTGAAATCCTATGGTCCTAGCTTTTTGGAGATGAGGACAAGCAAGATTTTGTTGATGCCTCCCAAGTGGGCCCCCCCCTCCTGAAACTCTAATTGCTGCCACAAGTTCTAATCTAATGATGTTCCAACAGTGCCTGAAGAAGGCCAAAGAAAAAATCCATTTGGTCCTGGAACTTTGTCGCCTACAAGAGAGAATACTACCTGGCGAACCTCCTTCTTTAGAAAGCACTGGGAGATCTCCTCCCTCTCCTGAGAAGAAAGGCAAGAGATAAGATCATGTGCTATCCTCGGCTGAAGATATCCTCCTCAGTAAACGACCTAGAGTAGTAGTCTCTCACTAGACCCCTGAATTGCCCATCAGAAGAAATATAGAGCTCACACATCCTAATGCAGGTAATGGTATTACCTCTCCTCCCTGAGGAGATGCACTGGAAATAAGGTGTGTATTGTCCCCCCTCTCTGATCCATCTATCCCTCGATCTCTACCTCCAGTAGATTTCCTCCCTAGAGAGGATCTCATCAAACTGGCCCCTCAAAGAGTCCCTGGGTCTCCTATCCTCTGCATCCAAAAGTCTGCCTCTTCCAAACAATCCAAGCCCTCAATTTGTTGTAGAATTCTGTCCTTAGTTGCCCTGCTTGGGAGGTTTTGTCAACCCCCCAGATTTTGAGAACCTGAGTATGCCTTAGCTTCAACACCAAAGTAGACATAGTAGATCCACCAGCCCCTAACAGTGTCCATGAAGTTTACCTCCTTGAACCAGAATCTCTCAAGCCTGAAGGTAAACCTCATGCCTCTTCAAAATGATGGGTTTATGGTCCGACACAGCTCTAGCCAAAGGAAGCACCTGCACCTGAGAATAGTGATCATCCTAATCAACCGACACCAAGAACATGTCCAACCTCGAGCAAGAAGCATCTGCTCGCATGTTGAACCAAGTGAATGACCATGTGACATGCCTATGTCCACGAGAGCCGCCTCCTCAATGAGAGCCGAGAAGTCCTCCATATCCCCTCCATAATCACTCTCCCCCGACCTCTCCCAAGGAGCCACCACCACATTAAAGTCTCCACCTACGCACCACTGTCTACCCGAGGAAATGTGAAGGTTGATCAACTCATCCCATAAGAGCCGCTTCTCCTCCCTACTCTGCGGTCCATACACTCCAGTGAAGTCTCAAGAGAAGCCATCCCTCACACTATTGAAATGAAGGGAGATGGACCACCTGCTAACATATCTGTCCAGCACCACCTCATCAACTTCAAAAGAGTTCCACGAGATCACAATCCCCCCAGACCTACCAACTGCTGAGGACACAACACCCTTAGTAAGCCTTGTCCCCCTTAACTCCCTCAAGAGAGACTCACCCTCCCCTTCGCACTTGGTCTCCTGGATACAAAGGATGTCAATCTTACACCTCCTGATCAGCTCCTTCACCGCCCTCTGCTTCTCCACCCCCCCTAGTCCCCTCACGTTCCGTGATACAATCCTCATGAAAACAAAATGACACTCCCCTCCTTCTCCACCTCACCAGCCCCTTCCCTCTCTCTTGTCTACTGAGCCCTCTCCTCCTGCACCTCTTGCTGATTTTAGAGAACCCCTTTGACGTCTTTGTCTGCCACAGCTTCAAAAGAGAAACCTACCTTGACTGCCAGCTCCCTCACGTGATTGTGGTGTACCTAAATTTCTGGGAGAGTTTCCTCTCAAACAAATGGAATGGACAGCCATTTTTCCCTCTCTATATGGCCACTGATGTTGAGACATTTGGCCTGCTGACGGCCCGGGCTACCAATGATTCGGGCTTGATCCTGGGCAGGTGGGTTTACTTTGGTATTTGAATAATATTAAATAAAATAAAGAATTAATACCCACTCAAATACTCTCCTAAGTTAGTGAAATCATCATCAGATGGGACAAGTATCACTCTTCAATTTGAAGTACAAGAGCAAGTTTTTTAAAGATATCAAATTCAAAAGAAAATAAGGTTTGGGATGAAGAATAGTCTTCAAACAATTGTCATAGTCCAGCTTAAAACTCTACAATCTAGAGAAAGTTTATAAATACATTACACACTGGCTTCACCTTCAGAACTGAATCCGCAGTCCATGTGTTGTGTCTAACTTTTACAATGTATGAGCCAGATCCTACTGACTTGTACAATGAACATCTTCATATTAGAGAATATTTGCATATATGTAAAAACCAGTCAGATTTTAGATAGGAGACAAATACAGAAAAACAAAATCAGTACTCAGTTAAGGAACAGTAGCAATGTAACAGTATAGAAAAGCCTAATTGTAAACAAGGAAATACCCATTTTTTATATTGCAACTAAGGCTAACATAGCAGAGTTTTAATAGAAACATAGAAAATTTGCAAGATGTCAGTCATCTAAAAAGAAGAGTGACTACCTGCATATGTGCTCTAGCCTTTTCACTTGTTTCAATGGCCTTCTGCTGGTTCCTTAGCTGTTCTGCCCGCGTCCTTTCAAATGTATCGTAGTCTCCCTTGTAGGCTGTTAACTTTTGTGCATGCAAATGCAGAATATCTGTAACGACCTGAGAAATCCCCATGCAAGAATTATAAGAAGAATGAAATAACATTCCTCTTTTCCCTTTCCTTTTAATCATCACAAGTGCGCCAAGGTTAAAGACAAGCAAAATTCTTTGCTTGAAGAAATGGATACCGTATTCAAGAACTCTCTTGCATGAGAAACAACTATAAATGTCTTTGGCCATTTCACAAGGTAAGATTCTAACCACAGTACTGCATGGAGGTCAAGATGGTTCTGTAAAGAAGCAAAAAGGCACGTCAATCCTCATAATGAAAGCTTCTTGAAGAAATCCAGGTTGAACAGTACCGTTGGTTCATCAAGTAGTAACAAGTCAGGCTCAATGAACAGAGCCCGAGCTAGAGCTATTCTCATGCGCCAACCCCCGGAGAAAGCTTTTGTAGGCTTCCTCTGCATATCTGGAGTGAAACTAAGGCCCTGAAATTCATCAACATTTTACTATTATTACCTATGTGAAATAGTTATAACAAGAACCTATTGCCAAGACTAGCTAAATCATTGATCTATGTCCAAGACCTACAACAGGTCCTGGATTCAGATCTACTTGCCCATCAAAAGTTGGATAACAGTCACCTAACAGCTGCAACTCTAGTAACAAGATTCCACTGAAACTCTAAAAAATCATATCTCTAGAAATCCAAATGGGTACATAAAAAATGATTCTGTTGCAGAATTCCAACTACAGATAACTAGAGCACTAGAGAAAAGCCTGAAAAGGGAACATCTAGATCTGCACAAACCATGTCTTCATGAAGATTATGGACAAGTGAGGCCAGAAGCGACTAAAAAATGTAAACGAATTATATGTATGTCTAGGTGAAGTGCTCACAATCTTCACAAGAAATCAAAGGACCTGCTCACAGTTCTTCCTTCACATCTAACTATAGATTGGGGTACTGTAGCATTCTCAGATGATTGTAGACAGATGGTAAGAGTATGTTTTTTGGGAAAGTGAGATGGTTAAAATAATCAAAAGCATAGAGCATTTCTTATAAATAAAAGATCACCTGAATATAATCTCCCAAATATGCTAATTACATGTCTCTTGCATAGTTCAGCAGTAAGACAAATCCATTTGTATTGGATCCTCACAGTTTTCTTGAATCAGGAATACAATATTCTAGCAAAAATGAAAAAAGAAATAATTCCGAAGGGCAACATCAGATCACTCACTGACAAGACCACCTACGCCTTGTCCAAGGCACATATAGATGACCAAGCTTCATGTAAATGTCTACACAATTCAAGCCTGGTTGAGCATGCAAAAGGTGAGCCCAAAGGAGCTGCCATGTCACCGTGACATCATAGGAAACCATCAAAATGGCCAAGAAGTTCTTCAGATGAGACTGATCAATAATGTTGGTTGACACACTAGGAGTTTTGCTACCAATTAAATTACAAAAGAGATGACACACTCAATTCACAAAAAATATATACAGGTGATATACTTTCAAACCCCTGTATATATGTCACAATTCAAGCCTTACTCCCCTTGATAATGTTAAAAGCATATCCAACTATATCATTAAACTTCATCACATCCTGATGTGAGGATCTGACACTCAATTCCAACAGTGTCCTAGGAGAAAGTAAACTGGTAGGATCAGAATAAATAGCAATTCTGCCTGACTTCATCTGCTTCTTAAATTGTTCCAAAGTGCACACCCTAAGCCCCGCCCCACCCCGCCCCAAACACGTGAAATGTATGCATGGAATCAATCATCCAGGCGGGATTGTAGACATTGGAAGTGGAAAGATGCTAGGAGGGCGGGGGATTGAACTATAACACTCCAAATGTGATATCTGCATAAATTTGCTAGGAAGAGGAAAGTTCACCATGATGGCTGATGATTTTACTGATACATAAATTAATTCATTTTGCAAGAGGTATACTGAATGTGAATGCATTGTACATGCATGCATGATATCTGTACTGTAGAACTACTTCCATCTCACTTTTCTACATGAAAATATAATTTAAATTGGATACTCAATAAAAGGCATTTGAAGATAAAGACAAATACAACAAGCACATACATCATCCATTCAAGAAAGAAATATAGCTGATAGCACTGTCTTGTTATTTGTGACTCATCTGGTTACAGGGGTAGAACTTGGGGAAGGGGACCACAGAAGCAATGTCCATCCTAAACTTTTGAAAATCATGTAAAAAAAATCAACTTTCATGAGATGAAAAATGAAGAGGGCACGCCCTGCATTCCTCTTTTCATCCTAAATTCCCTTTCTTATCCCTTCTAACAGTGAGCCAGTTATAATAGATCCCACCTGTAGCAATGCCCTCACAATAATATAATGTGGAAAAGGATAATGCATAATGCTGCGAGGGAAAAAAGAGCACTAGAGTATGGAATTCTTCCCTTGTCTTCATGTAAACGCACATCCAATTTTAGAAAGTCTAGGCCCCTCCATTTGTTCATTCTAGTCATCTAAATATCCTTCTCAAACATTAATGCTCTCTTGTTATCTAACTTTAACAACTGAAATACAAATAGTTCATAGTATCTATAATAAATTTCCATTGTAAGTATCGCCTAGCCTCTTTTAATAAAATAGAAGGGAAAGTCTGTCTGTCTTTTTTGGAGAATCCTCCATTTTGTAACCTTGCCGGCCACTGTAAGCCACTGCTAATGCTTAGGGGGGAGGGGGATAAAACCTCTACTCCCTTCTGGTCTTTTGTTTCTTTTGGGGTCCATTTCACATGATGTCCCCAGCAGCAGTTATCACTTGTCAGCCATCTTATTGGATATCAGCCTTTTGAGAGGTTGAGACGTGCAAGCTAAGCATTATTTTTCCTTCAACAATTTAATAGAAAGTGCTTCGCTTCTTTTGTGTTATGCAAATTGCACATTTGCTTCCCCATTTTACTTCATGTTCAAGTAATTGTGTTTTCTTGAATTTCCCCAAAACTGCACTTTGGTCTGCTCGAATTGATGATCAGTGTCCATTTGTGTAGTATATATATATGGTCTAAGCTGTATTGGGGAGATATACAACTATGGTATCTCTATGTCTGATAGGACAAACCTTCATGAAAGGGGGTGGAGACGTTATACATAACAGTCAGAGAGAGAAGATCTTGCAACAGATATGTTTGAACCATCCCGGCAAAACCAACGGGCACCGACAGTCTACCAGTTAGAGAGGATCTTGCAGTTTCCATATTAATGGTAAATTTCTAGTTGAAACTCAAGTGTTATCATGTAAGGAGAGCCATCAGCTAAAGATACGAATGAATAAAGAAGGCAGCTATTAGCTGAAGATAGAAGATTCAGCTTCCAAGTTCCAATGGGAGAAAATTCCAAAATCCAATTGTGTTAAAACTCATACAAGAAATAAATAAAAACAACTTAAATAAATGCCAATGCGAAGAAAATACAGCACCATTTGGAACAACCACATGTATAAAACAACACCATTTAGAGCAACCACATGAATAAAATAGGGGGAAATTAATGCGCAATTATACATAAACTGTAAAATGGTAAAAAGACCAAGTATTCACTGATTACCAGTACTATGTTCTTCCCTTTTCTATATCTAAGCATATTCACAAAAACAAAAATCAAGTATGCAAAGGATAAAAATATGCAACTTATGGGATCACTTTTGACTGCATGATGGATGATTTTTAAATCCACTTGTTCTCCCACATGAAGGTGCAACCATGTACCTAGACAAAGTTAACCAGAGTATTAAAAATGGAAAAACTAACCGCAAGGATTGATGCTGCACGTGACTCTGCAGAATAAGCATCAATGTATTCAAGTCTCTTGTATATTTCTTGAAGCCTATGTGATAATGCATCTTTGACAATTGCCCCATTGAGCTTCCCATCTCGCGGTCCATTCTCCCCATCAAACTCTGAATCTCTCTTGATAACAGTAACAAGCATAACAAATATCTCAAAACCTTTCATTACAAGAAGAAAAAGGCTCCTAGATTGCTTTCAGAAGGATAAAATAGGGAAGTTGATAAAATGCCCTAAAAGAAACATGCAAATTCTGATGAAACCTGCAATGATAGTAGATGAGCTTCTTCTTCCAAGAGTTGCATCCTTTCTATGTCAGCGTTAAGAACACACTGCAATGCAATTGTATCATCACCAGCAACTTCTTGTTCCACATGTAATATCTGACAGTTCTTTGGAATCCCATCAATGGCATGCATGGCCATATGTCTGAGAAAAGATGTCTTTCCTGTACCATTCCTACCAACAAGACCTGAAAAAATAATAACCACAAAAACATGAAGAACATTGTTCAAAAACTTCCACACCCTCATCGACTTTATGAGGGTTGATCCATGAACAATTTTCAGTAAGATATGTAGCCCATACAAGAGATTTTTCCAAAATTCCCTCAAATATTGCATACACCAGGAATCCCTCTCTAGTAAGGTCATTAAAAAATGTAAAATGTTTATATAAATAAAAAGAGGACAACAATGCCCCATCCCCATAAGCAAGTCACACTTGTTATTCATAATATAGTGCATATGTACTATGGGAGTAAAAAAAATGGAGATCAATTGTATGACAAATAAAGAACACCACTACCTGGCCCATAAGCAAGTCACATTTGTGATTCATAATACATTGGACAAAGAGTACATGGGTCAAAAGACCTTTGCCTACAAATTTAGCTAGAAGACAAATAGATTAACAGAGCTCCAGACAAAAGAATATTTGTTTTTTAATGGCAGCAGCTCCTAAAGTCATCGATAAGCTTGTGTGAAACAAGCAAGCAGGAGCTTTTTGGAAGGTGACTAAGACACCACAACTCATTAAAAAAAGAACTGAAGCAGGAGTTGGAGGGAAGAAAACAAGGACTTGCAGGAATAATCAGGTGAGTCAACCATCAACTTGGTGTATTTCATATCAATGCATCAATTCAAGTAACTGACTTGGTTAGAGAGCTGCCTGTCTGTAAGCCATAGAAGAAATATCCTCATGGTTCACCCTCATATCCATCAAATTATGTGGTTCTCGAGATCTTCTTCTCGAGAATTTTAGCTAAGTGAAGACTCAAGAGTCCATTATGCAACAAAAGATGTCAAGATATTTATAGACTTTTATACCAATATGAGATAGCTTCCTATAGTCTTATTGCCCTTGAAGAAAGCAGTGGCACAGGAAGAAGTGGTAAAGAAGAAGAGCAATAGAGTGATTAGATCCATCAGTGTCAATCATAAAAGTGAAGGGGGAAGACTAATGAAGGATAAAGCCTCTTTTCTTCTTTTTGTTCAATAGGGCTAAGAGCAGCAAAACAGGTACTTATGTATTCATGGATAGACTGATGGCATTAAAGGCTTTTCAGCACCGGGCATCAAAGCACATGAGTGGCAAATTCTAGGGTTTATCATATGAATATAGGATGAGAGGTACAAGATTCATGGTGAGAAAAGTAGGGCAGTAAATGGGAGCAAGGGGCTTCTAAGACAGAATATGAGAATAAGAGGGGGAAAAAAAGTCTCAGCAGGATGTTTCTAAATAAATGCTCAAATGAAAATGTGATAAGAAGTAAGAGCAAATAAGACTGGATCTCCATAAAAGGATTGTACATTTTGTAACACATTGGTCTGCTTGCAAAAGGAGTTCTAAGAAAAAGTAAGAAAAATAGACTAATCTGTTGAAGGAGCAGAATATGTTCCTTGGGAAATCAAGAGGTTTGAATGATGTAAGCTCTACTGACATCTGGTGTTGGATCCTTGAGAAATCTGATGGTGTTCTATTGTGTTCCAGACCTCCTGTATTTCTTATTCGTGCTTGCCTTCGGTTAGTTGCCGGTACATGAAACTAAGGATGCAGGTACACCAACCCAAACAGTGGCCAGCCTCCAAAATGGACAGAGCAGACCCAACAAAGATTCCAGGAACAAGATGGGTAAATTTTCTGTTTCCTCAATCATGGTCCTAAATGTCTGGAGAGAAGTCCAAAAGCATCACGTTGTCCTAGAAATCAAATTAAAAAAAATGCAGAGGCGATGGTCATTACCTGATGAGCTGCCAAAAAAAAAAGAAAACGAAAGCATCTCGATAGTTAAGTCTGAAGAGAATCTCCAGTTGGTTGCTCATGATGTCTTGAAAACTTCTGCAGGACATAAAAATGTGGTTGATGAGAAGTTTGCAGAGGTTTCATGTCTCTCTGAGATTCCCATGATGCTGCTGCCAACTTACACCATGATCCATCACCTCTATTTCTTTCCAAAAAAATTGGCATTACGTCCCACCATCTACCAAAAAAAGGGTGATGTTTGCAGGGTTCTTCCTCTCTGGAAAGCATATCTAAAATAAAAGTTTTGTGGGGTACAGAAGAGTGAAAGACAGAAAGTTTTTGATTGAAGAAACAGTCCAATAGATCTGTGTTGGTTTATATTTGTGATGGTGAAATATTTTTGTAAGCTTACAATAAGATAATCATGCAAGTTAAAAAGTCAGGTATTTTGTTAATTCCTTGATCCCCCGAATCTGAAGCTGATCAGGTTAAAGATGGGCTATACTCTTTGGTGTAGTACTTTCCAGCTGACTTCACACCAAGAGGACATTAGAACGCTAAGTAATATTAGTGTGATTGACATACTTAAACATGTTGACTACGCTCCCTTGAGTAGTACCAGCTTAAAGTGACGTGGTATCTTTTTCCATTTTTTGGAAACTGGATGGTACAAAAAAGTTATTAAATAAGGGGAATGTGCAAGTGTAGTGATCATAGGCTCACAAAATCCCTAATAAAAAAATATGTATAAACAAACTTGACGCATAGTTGAGGCAGTATCACCAAGAAATGTGCCATTTTTCACAAGCTGACTAGAAGATGGGCTCATGGGGTGTGAGGATTTGTCTTGCAATAACAGATCAACTACAATTTCCAGTGGTGCATGCTGGAAGGACGACGCAATAAAAGCGGGGCTAGAGGGGCGACCAGGGGGTATGCCGGCATTTGCCTTGGGGCCTGTTTACACACACACAAAATTTTCGAGTATCCATTGGATAGACATGTGCATATTTAGGCTAATTAGCATGCATATTATAACTTCTGTGTGCGTGACTTATCAGACGATTTAAAGTTCGTGTACGGGACCTTCCCCACCGACCGAAGTTGATGTTTATTTACATCGGACCGAGTCCTAACACCTTTGATTAACTGCCTAAGATCTCCTTTGCCCTGATGGTACTGACTACGATGAAGATTTCTTCCTTTTTTCTTTTGCCCTGGGGAGAAATCCCCTTACCTCTAGGTATTATTGCAATTCTCCCTTCATATGAGAGCTTATTTGCAATTCTCTCCTTAGGAGGGATTTATTTGCAATCTTTCCCTTTGGAGGGGTTCATTTGAAATTTTCCCTTTAGAAGGGGTTCATTTGTAATTTCTCCATCAAATTAGGGTTTTTATGCAATTTACTCTTAAACCAGGGTTTATATGCAATTTGCCTTTGAATTAGGGTTTATGTGAGGAATAGACCCTATCCCGAAATTTCCAAAATTTTGCATAACTTCCCCGGACATTTACACAATTTTGTGAACTTTGAGGGAATAATTGCAAAATCCTAAGTTTTGTGAACTTGGACGTGATATCTCGCCAACTTTGAAGACATTCGAAGAAACTTGTGTCATTTCCAAAGAAGCTTGCATTTCATACTTTTCCCATGATTTCTTGAGGACATTTGCGCAATTCCCCAAAATTCAGGGGCGAAAGCATAATTTTGTGTATGCTAGGACCTCCATATGGTCTTGAGCATAAAAAAATTTAGTTTTGATGCTTGCATGATCAGAATTGACTTATTCCATAGCTTGGATTCATTTGAATTCACAAGATACACCATAGACTCACATAGGGGTATTTCAATAAAGTTCCCCTTTTAAGTGAGTGTTTTGACACAAAGTAGGGTTTAAAAATACAAGAGTAACGTCAAGAGAGGGCCATCACCTGCTGTTGCGCGCGCGGGGTCTTCTTCTCCGAGCTCCAAGTCTTCCTCAAGTCTTCAAGCTCTCTCCTCCAGAAAAGTCACCTTTTTTCTTGGCTTTGGACTCCGATTTATAAGAGTTGGAGGAGTGTACATGGAGGTAAGAACTCTCGATTCTCTTGTCTCTTCACCTCCCCTTCCCCCTGTTTTTGTTTCATGGAGAGACGGCAAGCAAGAGGAGGCGGAGGGCTCCACCGGGTCTGCAAACCCGGGGGGCCTCCTCCCTGCTCTTTTTTTTTTCCAGGCCGCCGCACAGCAGAGAGAAAGGGGGAGAGGCCAGTGGGCCCCCGCCTTGGGCACGCAGCCTAGGATGGCAGTACCGGCTGAAACCGATACGTTTCGGAGGGGGAGAGGCTGGTGGGCCCCCCCGCCTTGGGCACGCAGCCTCGGATGGCAGTATCAGCCGAAACCGATACGTTTCGGCCGAAACGTATCGGTTTCGGTCCATACCGAAACGGTTTCAGACATGCTCACTGTAGCAGGTCCGAAACTAAAAAACACTTTTTTAATGGTTTCGGGCGAAACCGATATCGGTTTCGCCCGAAACTCAACCGTTTCGGTCCAAAACCCACTCGTTTCGGTCCGAAATCGGACGGTTTCGGCCGAAACCGGACCTAGTCACTGTAAATTTTGCCTTTTTTGAATGTTTCGAACCGATTTCGGCCGAAACCGAAACTGGTACGTTTCGGTTTCGGTCCTAGCCGAAATCGGTACTGTCATCCTTGCACGCAGCCCAGAGGTGCCACCTCCGAGTATTGCATGCCCCAGAGGTGGGCTCTCCGATCTGCAAGACGCGGAGGGAGTCCCTTCGATTCCTTCTGCCGCATCAAAAAGAGGAAAAGAGAGAGGGGGGCGATCCCCCACTGGTCTCCTAGTTTAAAAACTATAAAAACCCCCGGGGCTGTCCTTTTCCAGCAGTCTTTGTGGAATTTTTTTTATTGCTCACTTGGAGGCGGCGGCACGTAGCTTTCTTTTGGCTTTTCTTGACTGCCTTGGACCCCGTCCTACTGTCTTAGGTGTTCAAACAAGATCCAACTTCTAGGGATTCACATTGAGGATCACACCTTGCAAAGGGCAGCACTTATCCTTGAATGTCAGATCGGAAGGTTCCCGATCACTTACTTGGGCCTTCCATGGAGCCATTAGATGTAAAGCCTGGCAACCGTTTGTTTAGAAATTCAAGACAAGGCTAGTTGGATGGAAGGGAAAGCTGTTCTCTTATGGGGGAAGGGCAGTCCTGTGTAATTTGATAATAGAAAGTCTCCTGGTGTACTACATGTCCATGTTCTGGATACTTTTGTCGGTGGCTGCTAAATTGCAGAGTATTTAGTGCAAATTCTTTTGGCAAGGAGAGGCAAACAGGGTAAGAACATGGGATGATGGGCCGGGTTTGTCAGCCTAAGAGAAATGGTGGTTCATGGTTGGGTTTCAAAGACATTAGGGTGTTTAACCTAGCTCTCCTTGCTAAATGGATGTGGAAACTTGGGACTACGGAAAATGGTCTCTGGTATCAATTGCTCAAAGATAAATATTACTCGAGAGGTAGACTTGGGATCTGATCCCCCCGCATGCTTACTTGTTGTCCCCCGTCTGGAAAGAAATCTCGCAAGCTACAGATCTTATCCAGGCTTCGGTGTGCGTTAAACTTGGGAATGGACAGCATTGCTTCTTCTGGATGAACAGATGGTGTGATGGATCGACCAGCAGGTTCCCTAGGCTATTTCAAATTGCTACTGACAAGAGGATGCTAGTGAGGTAGGCATATGATTATACAAACGAGTGGTGCCTGACCCTTCAGAGGCAGCTGAACGATGATAAGATCTTGGAAGTAGCTGAATTTTTGTCCGTGCTCCAAGGCTTTAGTTTGGATTCCCTCTCCAATGATCAGTGGCTTTGGAGATGGAATCGTAAGGGAGTATTCACCGTTCAGTCAGCATACACCTTTATGGCTGATTGAGGAACCAGCCACCCTTTATTTCATCAAGTCTGAAGGCTTGCTAGTTCCCTTAAGGTTAAGATTCTTATATGGAGAATCTCTTTGTGCTGATTACCTAGAAGGGATAGACTGACCAGGTCCATAGATGGAGTTGATACCCTGTGTAGCTTGTGCGGGAAGGAGGAGGAATCAATAGACCACTTATTTCAGGAGTGTGAGTTTGCTAATGAAGTTTGGCAACAAATCCTTATCAAGCTCAGATGTATCAAAATTGTCGAAAGACCCATGGAAAATTTCACCAAACAGTGGCAAGTTCAGGGGGGATCCAAGATTGATTATCAATTGTGGTCGCTGATCCTGCATGCAACTTTTTGGACCATTTGGAGGGAGAGGAATGGCAGAATCTTCGGAAGAGAAATTCATGGTGCAGTAAAATGTCTGGATTCCATTTCCTTTTTTGTGAAATGGTGGGTTGTTGAACCCTAAAATTTTTCCTTTTTGAAGGGAAAACAATGGGCTGTTGACCCTACACAAAATACCTTTCATAATTTTCAGTAATTGTCGAAGAAAGAAATATATATGTGTGGGCATATTTGACAAAGGTCAGCAAAACGACCAAAGTTCGTATTTTGGGTGCATAAAACTTTTATATAAGTTGACATCTACATGTTATTACAAGGAAAAGACAAGGAGGAGATTCTCCCGGGGTCCACGTTGTGAAAGATGACATTTTCAAAGCTGAAGGGAGTCTTTTTATAGGAGAAAAATGACAAAAGGAGGACCCTCCAGGCCAGCCAGGCCGGAGGGAGGCCCCTCCGCCCTGCACACAGGCCGGAGAGGGTCCCTTCGGACCTGCCAGGTCGGAGGGAGCCTCCTCCGCCCTGCACACAGGCCGGAGGGGTTCTCCTCCGCCCTGGGTCCGCCCTGCACAGGCCGGAGGGAAGCCCCCTCCGCCCTGGAGCTCATTTAAAAAAAAAAGAAAGAGAGAGAGAGAGAGAGAGAGAGGCTGAAGCAGGCCGGAGGGGAAGCCCTCCACCCTGTCCAGGCCGGAGGGAAGGCTCTCCCCCCTGTGCGCAGGCTGCAGCCCATTAAAAAAAAAAAAGAAGAAGAAGAAGAAACTGAAGAGGAAGAGGAAGAGACTGAGAGGAGGGAGAAGTTGAAGAGGCTCATCTCTTGGGATTCCACCGGAGGAGGGCTGAGAAGAGGGCTCCGCTCCACTCTCCACCAGCTATAAAAGGAGCAACACCCCTGGAGCAGTCAAGGAAGGACAGACAGCAGCAGCAGCGGAGGGTTGGGGAAGAGCTTCCTTCTTTTTCTGGGCCAAGGCAGCACTCCTGTGCAGGGAAGGGTTTCCTTCTTTGTCTGGCTAAGGCAGCACGAGAGTTTCCTTCTTTTCCTTGGAAGATGCCTCTCTAGCATGGGAAGGGATATGGTCACCACAAAAAAGGCCCGTCTTGGGTGTTCCGGTCACCTTCTTTGACAATGGTGTGCTTAAGAAACCTTTCACCCCCCTGGGAGAAAATAGGGATGAAAATGCAATGTGCAGAAATGCCAAATGCCATGTTTATGCAAACAGAAATGCATTTCAGAAATGCAGAAATACTGTAACAACATTATAGAAACGTTACAAAAATGCAATAGAAACATTGCAGAAATGCAGAAATGCTGTTGCAGAAATGCAGAAATGCTGTTACAAAAATGCAATGAAACATTACAGAAATGCTTTGCATAAATGCCAAGGAAAATTATACAACGTTGAAGTTGTACAGAAATTCTTGCATTATTGCATTTGAAATCATTGAAATGGCTATGGGCTTGTTTCCATGCACAAGTGGACTAGTCAAAATGGGCTCAGAATGGGCTTGCATTATTACATTTGAAATTATTGGAATGACCTTATGCTTATTGTAATTGAAATCATCCAAAGCATTTGAAATCATCCAAAAAAAATCATCCACAGATGGAACGAAGATGGTTACAAATTAAAATTACAAGTCTTACAAATGTTCAAGGCCCGGTGGATAGAAAATTACAAAAATACCCCCGGGTGGTCACAAAATTTTAGAAATATCCCCAGTGAGCAGAAAATTACAGAAATACCCCCGGGTGGTCGCAAAATTTTAGAAATACCCTCAGTGAGCAGAAAATTACAAAAATACCCCCAATGGACAGAAAATTACAGAAATACCCCCGATGGACAGAAAATTACAGAAATATCCCCAATGGGCAGAAAATTGCAGAAATACCCCTCCGTTGCGGAAAATCACATAGATACTCCCGGTGGCAGTTAAACTTTAGAAATACTCCCCATGAAGGGAAGATTGCAGAAATATCCCCGATGGCGGAAAAATTATAAAAATACCCCAAATGATGGAAAAATACAAAAAGACCCTGAAATATCAGAAAACTGCAGAAATACCATATTTGTGGGAAAGTTGCATAAAAGTCATTGTTCAGTCTAAAAACTGTACAAATTTCCCAATTTGTCTCAAAATCACTGAAGAATGTTGTTGTTCCGATTGGCGCCGTTTGCACGACTCGGTGGAGCGAGATCACGCCCCTTCCCTGAAGCGATGTGCGCTTTCCTGAGTTCGACTTATGGCTAACCATCTAAGCCCATGTGTCTATTTCATGGCCAAGAGCTATCATGTCCGAAAAATCAGAAATTGATGAAATTACAAATAAATCCTGAAAGGTCAAGAAAATTCATACCCGGAATGCCCAAGAAGTCAGATGACGGGGTTATTTCCAAGAAGTCGAGAAATCAAGACGAGGAATACCCAAGAAGTCAGATAACAGGGTTATTTCGAGAAGTCGAGAAATCAAGACGAGGAATACCCAAGAAGTCAGATGACGGGGTTATTTCCGAGAAGTCAAGAAATCAAGACGAGGAATGCCCAGGAGGTCAAATGATGGAGCTATTCCCGAGAAGTCAAGAAAGCAAGTCGGGAACGCCCAAGAAGTCAAACGACGGGGCGATCTCCGAAAAGTCAAGAAATCAAGACGAGGAATGCCCAGGAAGTCAAGAAGTGACGGGGCTATCTCCAAGAAAATAAGAAATTGCAAGAATATCTCAAAGTCTGGGAAAACTGAAAAAATGCTTTGACGGAGAAAAAATCACAAACATACTCAGGCGGGAATGTCCTTTCTGGACACCAAGCCAACTTAAGAGTCTAATCACAATTAAAAGAGTGATTATGACCATTGAACAACTCCGAGGGATCGACAGTGATCATCCTGACGATCTAACGATTCTCGTGATGGAATTCAAACTCAATCATCCGATCAAGGGACAAAAGTAAATACAATGACCCGATCAGGATGAAAGCAAACTCAAAGATCCAAATGCAGATTGAAGCAATTTCAAAGGCTCTGGTTGCGACCGGATGTTACCTTGAAGACCCGATTATACAATCGGGATCATATGTAAAGATCTTGAAGAATCGATTGTAATTCAAATCACATATGCTCAAGAAATAAAGTCTCCAAATTCCTTTGCAAGAGTATGTACCTATCATGGGCGATCATCAAGATCATCTGTGTCACAACAAATAGAGGCAAAAGGCATTCTTCGACAGTTAATCAAAGGTGTTCGGACTTGTCCGATGTAAATTAACACCGACTCCGGTCGGTGGGGAAAGGTCTTGTACACGCATGGATGGCAGTATCGACCGAAACCGATACGTTTCGGCGGAAACGTATCGGTTTCGGCCTATACCGAAACCGAAACGGGCCTTGTCACTGTAGCAAGTCTGATACCAAAAAAAAATATTTTTGTAATGGTTTCGAACCGAAACCGTCCGGTTTCGGCCGAAACCAGACCTGCTCAATACAATTTTTGCCTTTTCTGACTGTTTTGAACCGGTTTCGGCCGAAACCGAAACCGATATGTATCGGTTTCGGTACCGACCGAAACCGATATGTTTGAACCGGTTTCGGCCGAAACCGAAACCGATATGTATCGGTTTCGGTACCGACCGAAACCGATACCGAAACCGATACTGCCATCCTTGTGTACACGAACCCTAAATCGTCTGATAAATCTAAAAAGCGCAGAATTAAAAAATATGCCAAAATATACGCATATCCATCCGGCGAAATCGTATGTTCGAAAATTCGCGCGTAAATAGACTGGCACGCCCGGTGGGACTTTTCCTGCCTTTCATTTCTCTGTCGAAGAATAGTCTTGCCTCGGCAAAAGTTGTGACTCTTTCACACTCTTGTAAGAAGTTCAAAGGATTCCCACCGTTGAAGCTGCCACCGGGGGCATCAAAATTAAAGCTACTGGGGGAATCATGGTTAAGGCTGTCGGGGGTATCAAGGTTAAGCGGTCTCTTTCAAAGGCCAAATGTCAACATGTATCTAAAGTTGTTCCTACTAGCAGGGGCGATGCCATTCCGGCCGTGGCTGCTGCCGCTGGGGGCATCAAGGTTAAAACTTCCTGTCAAAGGCCAAATAACAACACAATGCATGCCCAAGTTGCAATTACTAATAGGGGACAACGCCACCCTAGTCGTGGCCGCCGCTGCTCGGTACGTCCAAGTGAAGGCCTCCTGTTGAAGACTAAGTGCCAACAAAATTCATACGTTGTTCCTGCTAGCCGGGGGCAATATTGCCGCCCTGGAAGAAAATCTGTTGTGGCTATATCTAAGTCTGGCAAGATTGGTCCTTGACGAAAAGCAAACCAAGAAAAAGAAGAAGAAGAACACAGCTGGCTAGATAGAGGCGAGCCGATCTCACAACAATACTTTGCCGAATACATCAAGCTGAGGTAGAGATGAAAGAAGCCAACGCCTAAGCTTCGTTCTGAAGCCAAGGCACCAGTGGAAAGTCAATGCCTCTAAGTCCGAGCAAGGGGGCAATCCTATTGCCGTTTACATCAAGTGAAAGGCGAAAATGAAAGAAGCTGACATCCAAGTCTCAAGCAAAAAAGCCAAAGCCCTTAATCCCAGGCGAGGGGGTGATTCCGTGAAGCAACTTCTTATCAAATAAATATGGGTCACCAAGGAAAAGGTCTCGAACAATCTAAGCCTTCTAAGGCAACAACTTGAGGCAGGAATTTCAACCCTGGGGCATGTTCCAATCAGCCCCAAGATGGATTCTCCTTTCCCTCAAGACATGACATGAGGCAGAAAAGGAAGAAGAATACATAAGAAAAGGGAAGAAGGAAAAGGAAATTGATGAAGTATTAGGCTGCCACCTTAGAAAGTCAAGAGGGTGTATTTGGCAAAGAAAACTTCAAGAAGAGGTAAGGGCAAAGCACTAAATAATGCTTCGAGCAAAATCTCAGGCGAAACCTCAGGCAAGGTGACTCTGGCAAGCGACAGCCCGATCAGAAGTCCAAACTAGAAGGCTCCAAGCCAAATCCCAGGTAAAGCTGGAAAGGCCAGTTCGAGAAGAAGGCTCCAAGCAAAGCTCTAAGTGAAGACAAGAATACAAGCCTGAAGAAAAAAAAGGCGAAGTAAAACCACTGGCAGAGCCAAGAAGGCAGATTCGGGGGGGGGGGGGACCTTTGTCTTCTCTCTCTCCAATTTCAACACTCTGTTAGTGGAGTCTGTCCCAAAACCGTCAGTTGGCGAACCTCTTAAGGCTCTAAACATGTCTACCTGACATCAAGCCATCTATGCATGAGATCCAACCCCTGCTTTGGTACCAAATCGGTGTTGAGCACCAACTTATTTCTTGATCCGCCAATTTTGGGTATTGTTCCACTTCGGGTTCTAAGCCACCCTTGGCAATCAAGCTCATTTTCTGGTAAAACAAAGCTAGCTTCAGGCCTAAACCTGTGCTTGTGACACCAAATCAAATTCGGCGTCAACCTCTCTCCCCGCTGTCCACAGGGAAGTTGTAAAATTCCCTACCAAATTTTATCCCAAAAGAAGAAAGAAGAAAAAAAAAGAAGGAAAGAGAGAGAGAGAAAGAAAGAGAGGACCACTCCTGGCCCAGGCCCTCCAAGGCAGAAGCTCAAAGCGAGACTTTCATCTCGAGAGGGACGAATTACATCCAACTCGGTCGTCAAACAGTCAGCCCTCTTGAAATGAAGCGCAAGCTGAGGAGGAGAAAAACAAGAAAGAAGCGTTTGAAGAGAAACTTAAAGAAACAAAGTTGAATAGACAGTTGCCATGGAAATCCCTAGAGAAGAAAATCCCTCTGCCAAGAATTGCAAAAGAGAGAGTAACCCTTCCTTCCACTCAATGAAAAGCATGTGAAGTTGAAGTTGCGACTTTTATATGATCCATCTCACCTGGATTATCATCTTATCAGAGCTCAAATCCAGAGTTCAAAAAAAGGGGGGGGGGGGCTTAAAATAGAAGTGTCCCGGCGGACTTAGCCATTCCATTACAGGGATGGTTGAGAGTAAAAAGGCCAAAGAAACCCGGCTGAGGTAAAAACCCGAAAGGGCGCCTCAGGTAAAATTGGGTAACCCCTCAACGTGAAAATCCAAAAGGGCACGCTGGAAAAAAGTTAAAGGGGGCCAGCTTCGGCGAAAACCCGAAAGGGCACTGGGGTTGGTAAGGTGAAAAAAAAATAAGAAAATATTTTCAGCAATCATCATGAATCAGCATCGTGGTTATCCTCCACTTGAAAATCCTGTCCTATCATGGTTAGAAAGGGGAACAAATGTACCAAAACCCAAACCCTTAGTTTGAAACCCCCTTTGGGTCAATAACCATCCAGAACGAAACCCAAATCCTTGGTTCAAAACCCCTTCGGGCCAGTCACCATCAAAACCAACTCTTTGATTAGCCAGGCCTTCCTTAGATCACAAAAAAAAAGAAACATAAAACCCGGATCATTGGTTCAAAACCCCTTCTGGGTCAGCAACCACAAAATAAAACCAAATTTTTGTTGCCCAAACCTTTCGAGTCAGCAAAAAAAAAGAGAGAAACCCAAAGTTATGGTGCCCAAATCCCTTCTGGATCAGTTACCATTCCAAAACCCAAAAACTTCATCGTCAAGCCCCTTTCAAGCTAAAAGGCCGCGGGCTTATAAGTCATTGGCCCCACATCTTCCTTATGGTGGAGGATCAATGGAAATTCAGACACTTTGTCCCAACGACGTCAACCAACAACACCACCAGAAGTAACAACAACAAAAAAAAAATGGGGCTTAAAATTGAAGTGCCCCGACGGACTTAGACATCCAACTTGTTGGTTGCCTAAGGGCAAAAAGGTCATAAAATCCGACTAGAGTGAAAATCCGAAAGGGCGCTTCAGGCAAAAATGGATAACCCCTCAGTGTGAAAACCCGAAAGGGCGCACTTGAAAAAGCTAAAAGGGGCCAACTTCGACGAAAACCCGAAAGGGCGGTGAAACTGGTAATGTGAAAAAAAAGAGAGAAAAAAGAAGAAAGGAGGAATGCATCGTCATTATGGACTACTAGTACTATCTCGAACATCCTTTGTTCGATAGCTTTATCCCACTGTGGCGAACACATTATCAAAACCATCAAATCACAAGTCCCAGAAAAACTCACCCAAATTCCAACTTTTGGCTTCCAAATCACAAAAGTCAGCCAAACCCTCAGTGCAATCCTCAGCTCCCAAATCACAAAAGATTAGCCAAGTCCAACTCCATTTCTCAATCTTCAAATTGCACAGGCCTACCAAATTTCAAAACCCAAAGGTCAACCAAAATCCAAACTCAAATCCCAAATTCTGTTGGCCCTCGAATCATCAAGGTCACCCACAGTAAATTCTAAATCCTAATTCCAATTTTGGCTTCCAAACCACAAAGGTTAATCAACCCCAATTATAGTCCTTGACCCCACCTTAACTCCTAATGTTTGACTTCTACGCCACGGAGGTCGGTATGAGAGAAAGAAAAATGAGAGAGAAAAAAAGAAATGAGACCAAAATAAAGAAGAAAAAATGATGAGAAAAAAAAGAGCTGAAAGAAAAATGAGAAAAAAAATGAGAGAATAAAAAAAGGAAGAAAGAAAAAAAGAAGAGGAGAGAAAAAAATTAAAAAAAAAGAGAGAAAAGAAGAAAAAATGAAAGAAGAAAAAAAGAGAACTATTGTTATTCATCACCATGAGCCGTCACCATCGACGCCTCTTTTTATCCCCATTCAGGGCAAGCATACTCAATACTAAATTTCTATGGTAGTGTTGGCATCCATGTCCGTTTGGGCCGTCAACCCTACTTAAGTCACAATTTTTGATTTTGACCCGCAAGTCCTTTTGGACCGTCAATTCCACTAAATTTCTATGGTAGTGTTGGCATTCATGTCCATTTGGGCTGTCAACCCTACTTAAGTCGCAATTTTCGGTTTTGACCCGCAAGTCCTTTTGGACCGTCAGTTCCACTAAATTTCTATGATAGTGTTGGCATTCATGTCCATTTGGACTGTCAACCCTACTTAAGTCGCAATTTTCGGTTTTGACCCACAAGTCCTTTCGGACCGTCAATTCCACTAAATTTCTATGGTAGTGTTGGCATTCATGTCCGTTTGGGCCGTCAACCCTACTTAACTCACAATTTTTGGTTTTGACCCGCAAGTCCTTTTGGACTGTCAATTCCACTAAATTTCTATGGTAGTGTTGGCATCTATGTCCGTTTGGGCCGTCAACCCTACTTAAGTCACATTTTTTGGTTTTAACCTGCAAGTCCTTTTGAACCGTCAATTCCACTAAATTTTTATAGTAGTGTTGGCATTCATGTCCGTTTGGGCCGCCAACCCTACTTAAGTCACAATTTTTGGTTTTGACCCGCAAGTCCTTTTGGACCGTCAATTCCACTAAATTTCTATGGTAGTGTTGACATTCATGTCCGTTTTGGGCCGTCAACCCTATTTAAACTCCAAATTCTTGGTTTTGACCTGCAAGTCCTTTTTAGACCATCAATTTCACCAAATTTCAATTTTTGGTCTTAACCTACAAGTCCTTATTGTCAATTCCAAAAAAGTCTCTAGTTTTTTGTGTTTATTCACATATGTCCTTTTGGGCCTGTCGACGCAAAAGACCACCCCAACTTCTCAAATTTTCAAATGATGAAGAAGCCGACCTTATCACTTCTGAGCCAACATAATTGAAGAAGACGGTCCTACCGTGAAAGAGGAATAAGGTTAGCGTGAGCCGATTATTAAAATAAAGAATGGTCGTCTCTCTTCAGATCGGGCTCAAAGGGTTCAACCGCTGCGAAGGGCAACATCATATCAATTGATAGGAAATCAATTATATAGACTGGTGCATGAAAAGGACAAGCATGTCCTCTTGCGTTGCCTCTCGCCGAAGGAAGCCAAGATGGTCATGCGCGAGGTCCACCCAGAGCTCTGCGGTGCCCGTCAAGTCGGGGACAAAATGAAGAACAATATAAAACCTGAGAGGTTTCTACTGGCCCACCATGTATGCGGATTACAACCGATACGCCCGCACGTGTCATCAGCGCCAAGCTTTCGGTCCAGTGCCAAGAAGACTCCCAAGCTCGTTGCACACCATGGCTCCTACATGGCCCTTTACAGAATGGGGAATGGATATCGTAAGACCCTTTTCACCATCCATAAGAGGCCACAAATTCATCCTAGCCGCTACAAATTACTTCTCCAGGTGGGGCGAAGCTATCCCTCTGCAGGAGGTCACAAGAGAGGCAGTCGCCCAATTTGTCAAGCACCACCTCTGTCGAACCATGTCAGATAATGGCACTCCATTCAAAAAACAGGACCATTTATCAGTTGACAACAAAATTTCATATCGACTGGAGAACGTCAATAGTTTACAATCCCCAAGCCAATAGATTGGCCGAAGCATTTAACAAGACCCTCTGCAGGCTCTTGGCCAAGATCGTCGACAGCCGC
Source organism: Amorphophallus konjac (assembly GCA_022559845.1). Classification (NCBI taxonomy): domain Eukaryota; kingdom Viridiplantae; phylum Streptophyta; class Magnoliopsida; order Alismatales; family Araceae; genus Amorphophallus; species Amorphophallus konjac. Next base: position 44,948,697 of record CM040127.1, on the reverse strand, counting down.
AAAAGGGACTGGGATGAGAAAATACACGAAGCTCTCCCGGGTCCGGCATACCAAACTGTCTACAAGGCTCCCACCGGTTGTTCCCCCTTCTCTCTGATGTATGGGGCGAAGGCTATAGTATCAATTGAAATTGAAATGTCATTTTACCGGGTCGCCGTGCATGCTGGCCTTCAAGCCCATGAACAAGATGAGATACGGAGGAGACTCAAAGAACTCTCCGATCTAGAAGGCAAAAGGCTGGAAGGTTATAAACACCTGCAGCTTTATCAAGCCCGGATGACCCGAGCCTATGATAAGCTTGTGAGACGAAGAGCATTCAAAAAGGGCGATCTCGTCATGATTAAAGAAAGAGAAGTCATGGCTGGAAGATCCAGTGGCAAATTAAAACCAAAGTGGCGAGGGCCATATATCGTCTCCAAAGTCTATGAAGGAGGCGCTTACAAGGTCGTCGACCATAAAGGGGAAAACCCCTTTCCACCATTGAATGGAAAACACTTGAAATTATACTATGCTCCCGAACATGAGTTCAAGCAACAATCTACACAAGACTTGCCCTCCTCCGCAGGGGAGTAAAGAAGGGTAGGAGAGTTACCTTCCCAAAGAAAACCCAAAAGTCACGGTTGCTTTGAACAGTTCTCGTTCACGTGCCACCGTGCTAAATCCCAAAGTTTGGATTTCCAACTTCCTTGGTTAGCCCCAAATTCCTAAATCTTTGGCCTCCCAACCTAGTTGGTCGGCCCCAAATTCAAAATTTTCGACTCTCCAATTTCATTGGTTAGCCCCCAAATTCCAAGTTTCGGCTCTCCAATTTCATTGGTTAGCCCCCAGATTCTAAGTTTCAGCTCTCCAATTTCATTGGTTATCCCCAAAATTCCAAATTCCAAGTTTCGACTTTCCAATTTCATTGGTTAGCCCCCAAAATCCCAAATTCCAAGTTCCGGCTTTCCAATTTCATTGGTTAGCCCCCAAATTCCAAATTCCAAGTTTCGACTTTCCAATTTCATTGGCTAGCCCCCAAAATCCCAAATTCCAAGTTTCGACTTTCCAATTTCATTAGCTAACCCCCAAAATCCCAAATTCCAAGTTTTGACTTTCCAATTTCATTGGTTAACCCCCAAACTCCCAAATTCCAAGTTTCGGCTTTCCAATTTCATTGGTTAGCCCCCAAATCTCAAATTCCAAGTTTCGGCTCTCCAATTTCATTGGTTAACCCCCAAAATCCCAAATCCTCAAGTTTCAGCTTTCCAACTCTCTTGGTTAGTCCCGAATCTCAAAATTTCTGGCTTTCCAATTTCCTTGGTTAGCCTCAAATCCCAAGTTTCGGCTTTCCAACATCGTTGGTCAGCCCCAAATCCCAAGTTTTTCAGCTTCCCAACATCGTTGGTCGGCCCAAAATCCCAAGTTTTTCGGCTTTCCAAGATCGTTGGTTAACCCCAAATCCCAAGTTTTTCGGCTTTCCAACATCGTTGGTCAGCCCCAAATCCCAAATTTTCCGGCTTCCCAACATCATTGGTCGGCCCCAAATCCCAAGTTTTTCGGCTTCCCAACATCGTTGGTCAGCCCAAAATCTCAAGTTCCGACTTCCCAACATCGTTGGTCAGCCCCAAATCTTAAATTTTCGGCTTCCCAACATCGTTGGTCAACCTCCCAAGTTTTCTGGCTTCCCAACACCGTTGGTCAACCCCAAATCCCAAGTTTTTCGGCTTCCCAACGTCGTTTGGCTAGCCCCAAATCCCCAAGTTTTCGGCTTTCCGAACTTTGTTTGGTTAGCCCCAAATCCTAAGTTCCGGTCCCTAAACCATTTTTGTTCAGCCCCAAATCCTAAGTTCCGATCCCTAAACCATTTTTGTTCAGCCCCAAATGCAAGTTCTGGCTCTCCAAACTTCGGCTCCTGAACCGTTTTTTGTCAGCCTTAAAATCCGATACCCAAATTTCCGAACTCTACTTTTGGACTTAAACCGTTGAAGGTCGGCCAAGTCATCACCTCACAGTTACTCTCTTGCAAAGTGCAACCTCTAATTTCAAGCTCCGGGAGGGTTAACTACCCTTGCACAAAAAAAAAAAGAAAAGAAAGAAAAGAAAAGAAAAAAAGGGAGAGATCAAAAAAAAGAAGAAAAAAGAAGAAAAGAAGTAGAAGGGAAAAAGGAAAAGAAAGAGAGAAAGAAAAGAAGAAAAAAGAGAAGGACTGCAAATCCAATGAAGGAAGCAAATTCTAGTGCATTTGTGAAATCATGTCAAGTGCCTGAGACAAACCCTCAGGGTGACTCCAAATTAATGAAAGAATGCACAATAGGAGTCCCGGGACAAGCCCTCGAGATAGCTGCAACTAAACGAAAGAATGTGCATCAAGTGCGGAGCCTAACGCCTCCTGAGTACATCTTGTTCCAGCTTTGCTTTGCAAAGTCACCCTGCATAACTCCAATGGAAGGAAGACACTCCTAATGAAGCAAAGGCTGCAAATCAAAGGACTGCATCTGTAGCAGCATTAGGTCACTCAAATTTGAAGTTGTGGAAGCAATAAATTCTCCCAATACATGGACCTGATGTGACAGCTTAGAAGGAAAAATGCTAGACCAGACTCTGGACGAAGAACAGAAGAATTTCGATCACCAAGAAAAAAAGAAGAGAGAAAAGAACAAATGAAACAAAAGAGAAAAGAAGAAAAAAAGAGAAGGAAAGAAAGAAAGAAGAAAAATCCCTGCTACATCGGTTGGCGCATTTTTTGCTATTCTTCAATGAAACTCAGTCTCAAGTCGACTTGGTGGAGCGAGTCCATGTCACTTCTCTGAAGTGGTGTGCGCTCTCCTGAGTTCCCTCCTAAAGATTACTGAGTCGAGAAGTATCCAATTCAACCAAACTGAAGGAAGAAGTCAGATGGCCCGGCGTAAAGTATGTGATAGTACAAAACGTAGGTTCGAACTCAAATGCTAAAATTTGCGCAAAAATGATGGCAGCACTGCACAAAACTGATGTGTGGTGGCAGCACATAATCCCTGTTCAATCTCACTTCCAGGATGTCAGCATACGCCGGAGGATGTCCATCTAAGGGCGAATTGGGACTAAATTCTTCGTCTAGTCATTAAAGATTGAGGGGTAAAAGTTGTTAAATACACGGGCCGTCTGTCATCGTCTTCGCTCTAACAGATATCCCGTGGGTGGCATTTGTTGAACCCTAAAAATTTTCCTTTTTGAAGGGAAAACAATGGGCTGTTGACCCTACACAAAATACCTTTCATAATTTTTAGTAACTGTCGAAGAAAGAAATATATATGTGTGGGCATATCAGACAAAGGTCAGCAAAACGACCAAAGTTCGTATTTTGGGTGCATAAAACTTTTATATAAGTTGACATCTACATGTTATTACAAGGAAAAGACAAGGAGGAGATTCTCTCGGGGTCCACGTGGTGAAAGATGACATTTTCAAAGCTGAAGGGAATCTTTTTATAGGAGAAAAATGACAAAAGGAGGACCCTTCGGGCCAGCCAGGCCGGAGGGAGGCCCCTCCGCCCTGCACACAGGCCGGAGAGGGTCCCTCCGGACCTGCCAGGTCGGAGGGAGCCTCCTCCATCATGCACACCGGCCGGAGGGGTTCTCCTCCGCCCTGCCAGGCCGGAGGAGCCTCCTCCGCCCTGTGCACAGGCCGGAGGAGCCCTCCTCCGCCCTGCAAAGGCCGGAGGGAAGCCCCCTCCGCCCTGGAGCTCATTTAAAAAAAAAGAAAAAGAGAGAAAGAGAGAGAGAGAAGGTGAAGTAGGCCGGAGGAGGGCTCCTCCGCCCTGCCAGGTCGAGAGGACCCCCCTCCGCCCTGTGCAGGCCGGAGGGAAGGCTCTCCCCCCTGTGCGCAGGCTGTCGCCTATTAAAAAAAAAAAGAAAGAAGAAGAAGAAACTGAAGAGGAAGAGGAAGAGACTGGGAGGAGGAGAAGTTGAAGAGGCTCATTTCTTGGGATTTCACCGGAGGAGGGCTGAGAAGAGGCCTCTGCCCCACTCTCCACCCGCTATAAAAGGAGCAGCACCAATGGAGCAGTCAAGGAAGGATAGACAGCAGCAGCAGCGGAGGGTTAGGGAAGAGCTTCCTTCTTTTTCTGGGCCAAGGCAGCACTCCTGTGCAGGGAAGGGTTTCCTTCTTTGTCTGGCTAAGGCAGTGGGAGAGTTTCCTTCTTTTTCTGGGAAGATGCCTCTCTAGCATGGGAAGGGATATGGTCAAAAGGCCCCCCCGGGTGTTCCGGTCACCTTCTTTGACAATGGTGTGGTTAAGAAACCTTTCACCCCCCCGGGAGAAAATAGGGATGAAGTGCAGAAATGCCAAATGCCATGTTTATGAAATGCCCAATGCCATGTTTATGCAAACAGAAATGCATTTTAGAAATGCAGAAATGCTGTAACAACATTATAGAAACATTACAGAAATGCAGAAATGTTATTACAGAAATACAATGAAACATTACAGAAATGCTTTGCATAAATGCCAAGAAAAATTATGCAATGTTGAAGCTATACAGAAATTCTTGCATTATTGCATTTGAAATCATTGAAATGGCTATGGGCTTGTTTCCATGCACAGGTGGGCTAGTCAAAATGGGCTCAGAATAGGCTTGCATTATTGCATTTGAAATCGTTGGAATGACCTTATGCTTATTGCAATTGAAATCATCCAAAGTATTTGAAATCATCCAAAGGAAATCATCCACAGGTGGAACGAAGATGGTTACAAATTAAAATTGCAAGTCTTACAAATGTTCAAGGCCCGGTGGGTAGAAAATTACAGAAATACCCTCGGGTGGTCACAAAATTATAGAAATACCCCCGGTGAGCAGAAAATTACAGATATACCCCCGGCGGTCACAAAATTACAGAAACACCCCCAGTGAGCAGAAAATTACAGAAATATCCCCAATGGACAGAAAATTGCAAAAATACCCCCGGTGGGCAGAAAGTTGCAGAAATACCCTCGGTGGTCAGAAAGTTGCAGAAATACCTCTCCGTTGCGGAAAATCACAGAGATACTCCCGGTGGCGGGAAAACTTTAGAAATACTCCCCATGAAGGGAAGATTGTAGAAATATCCCCGATGGCGAAAAAATTACAAAAATACCCCAAATGATGGGAAAATGCAAAAAGACCCTGAAATATCAAAAAACTGCAGAAATACCACATTTATGGGAAAGTTGCATAAAAGTCATTGTTCAGTCTAGCAACTGTACAAATTTTCCAGTTTGTCTCAAAATCACTGAAGAATGTTGTTGTTCCGATTGGCGCCGTTTGCACGACTCGGTGGAGCGAAACCACGCCCCTTCCCTGAAGCGGTGTGCGCTTTCCTGAGTTCGGCTTATGGCTAACCATCTAAGCCCATGTGTCTATTTATGGCCAAGAGCTATCATGTCCGAAAAATCAGAAATTGATAAAATTGCAAATAAACCCTGAAAGGTCAAGAAAATTCATACCCGGAATGCCCAAGAAGTCAGATGATGGGATTATTTCCAAGAAGTCGAGAAATCAAGACGAGAAATACCCAAGAAGTCAGATAACAGGGTTATTTCCGAGAAGTCGAGAAATCAAGACGAGGAATACCCAAGAAGTCAGATGACGGGGTTATTTTCGAGAAGTCAAGAAATCAAGACGAGGAATGCCCAGGAGGTCGAATGACGGAGCTATTCCCGAGAAGTCAAGAAAGGAAGTCAGGAACGCCCAAGAAGTCAAACGATGGGGCGATCTCCGAAAAGTCAAGAAATCAAGACGAGGAATACCCGAGAAGTCGAGAAGTGACGGGGCTATCTCCAAGAAAATAAGAAATTGCAAGAATATCTTGAAGTCTGGGAAAACTACAAAAATGCTTTGACGGAGAAAAATCACAAACATACCCCGCCTCAGGCGAGAATGTCCTTTCTGGACACCAAGCCAACTTAAGAGTCTAATCACAATTAAAAGAGTGATTATGACCATCGAACAACTCCGAGGGACCGACAGTGATCATCCTGGCGATCCAACGGTTCTCGTGATGGAATTCAAATTCAATCATCCGATCAAGGGACAAAAGTAAATACAATGACCCGATCAGGATGAAAGCAAACTCAAAGATCCAATACAGATTGAAGCAAATTCAAAGGCTCTGATTGCGACCGGATGTTACCTTGAAGACCCGATTATACAATCGGGATCATATGTAAAGATCTTGAAGAACCGATTGTAATTCAAATCACATATGCTCAAGGAAATAAAGTCTTCAAATTCCTTTGCAAGAGTATGTACCCATCATGGGCGATCATCAAGATCATCTGTGTCACAATAAATAGAGGCAAAAGGCATTCTTCGATAGTTAATTAAAGGTTTTCGGACTTGTCCGATGTAAATTAACACCAACTCCGGTCGGTGGGTAAAGGTCCTGTACACGAACCCTAAATCGTCTGATAAATCCCACAAGCGCGGAATTAACAAATACGCCCAAAATACACGCATATTCATTCGACGAAATTGGATGTTTCGAAAATTCCACGTGTAAACATGGACAGACAATTTTTGTAAATCGGACAGATGCGATTCTCTTCTTTTGCCTTTTCTGTAAGGGTTGGGATACCACTTTACAGCCCTTTTGTACAGGGGAGTTTTGGGGACAACTCCCTTCTCGACTGTATAATCTTTTTCTGTCCATTTTATTAATTATGTGGTACCATCCACTTTCAAAAAAAGATGGGATCATGGGGTGCGAGAAGTTCAGAATTAGAATAGGTGCCCAAAACAGGAGGCAGACTCAAGTTGCTTCTAAGACTCAGAATCTCATTCATCATGGCAAGAAGTTGTGAACATAAAAATATAGAGCTCAAGATGACCTTTCATGGAATCAATCAACTAAGGATTCTGGGGAGAATGTTGCTGATTGGACATAGAAAGAGATCATTGTCGTGTACAAGAGACACAGAAAATAAGGTCAGGGATGGGGTCATGAACGTAGCCAGAGTAAGAAGACGAGACTGAGTTCCAACACAAGTTCAGCAAGCCACAGAAGGACAGTCAGCTCAAAGTGAGTTGGACACAAATCCAGAGTTGAATTCACAGCATATCATGAATGTGCCAAAGGTCAAAACTTCCTCAAGGTCCTCATTGGGTAGTACACATGCAGTTAAAATTCTTGTACAAAAGAAACATAGTTCCCTTTTTTAAGACAAAACTTGTGGTTTGCAGCACCAATTTTATGGCAAGAGGTAGTACAACCAGTAGGTGTAGAGGAGAGGTTCCTCTACAAAAACATAGCTCCTTTGATGGCCTTTGAAAGGTGATTCCACTCCATGGCAGATAGACAATTCTATTGTTGACTCTAGTTTCACGAAGCTACATGCACTATCTCTTCTGCTAACCCCCAGGATAGTATTGACCCTGAGTCAACACAGGCCGTGATTCATGAAGTCGGGGCAACCCTAAGATTCACCTTTTTGACCAGAAAAAAAAGGAAGGGAAAAGATTATTGACAACATACATTGAGAATTTTGTCAGCAACGTGGTGGATAGAAATCAACATGAGAGCTCCCACTCTCAAGAAATCCGTTCACCTCCACTCATGATCCAAGGCTCTAGACCAAGGGGCATGCTTCAGGGGTTGGCAGTTTCGGCCAAAACCGAAACGTTTCGGCCGAAACGTTTCGGTTTCGGACCAAAACGAAACGACACCCTTTGCATGGTTTCGGCCGAAACCGAATATAGCCCTTTAAGAAAAATATAATAGTTTAATTGGTTTCGGACCGAAACCGGTACTGCCGTCCATGTGCTTCACAGCCATGCTCTAGATGTTGTTGCTTCCAAATGCTGTTCATCAGGGGAGGCAGCACAAGATGCTAGTAGATCCATCTGTCAGGAATTGAAACAAAGGTAGGGTTTGTTGTGAAAAGGGAAAAGTCAGCAGGAAGGCCTAATCCATCAACTAAAGCAGTAGACATAGCTTTTATGGAAGTGGAATTCAATATTCTGCATCTGTTTCTGGGATCTATCCATCCAACAAGCTCAGATTGTCTTGTTTTTGGTAAGTAACAAGCTCAGATTGTCACGTTAAGCAGTAACTTATGTGATCTCTTAGACTCTTACCAATGCTCTATAGTTATCAATTCAGCTATGGAATTTGACTCATGTTGATGGTTATCAGCTAAGTTTAGTCTCAGCATCCACAATCATAATGGTTGTTGGACTCACTGGGAAGAAGTTTGGACTCTGGAAACAGAGAGTTGAAAATATTGTAATGAATATGTACCCCTCCCCAAAAAAAAAGTTGAGATAACCTCTCAATGACCGTTCTAAGAATACTGGCTATACATTACAGAATACCACAAAGGTTGAACTTATAAAGAATACAAGACTATAGCCATCAATTAAACATAATTTCTCCTAAGCACAACGATATGTCATGATGCATTCCAATAACATATAAAAATATTGTACCATAAATAGCTACTGAAAACAAGTTAACCAACTGAAATTGAGAAAACACCTTACATATCTGTATTACATGTATAAAGAACAAGTAAAACAAGATTCAACTCGTGCCTTGACTAAGCATCTGAAAGGTAACCCACTCCATACATCACTCACCATAGTGTCTTCCGAATGAAAGAGTCACCGACGCATCTGAAATGAGATCACGTCCACCAACAGAAATAGTAAAGTTTTCCATGTGGATATCCTTAACATTTGAACCATTTTCATCAGAATCATGCCTCACACACACTACAGGCATTCCTGCTCTAACTGCTTCCATTTCTGCCAGATGTGTTTGGTACTGTGCCTGTGAGAGGAAAAAGTGGTCTCAATGATGAAAAACAATAAATGGGGTAAAAGAAAGCATCATGAAAACAGGCTGGTTTGATTATTGGAAGAGCAATGTAAATAAAATAAATAATGATCTCTTTTAAAGTAAAATAAATCATGATCGTAAAACCTGCAGTAAAAGATGTGCAAGATAAATACAAGTTTGCTTAAATATGAGAAACCCATACGCAATAACAGAAGGAAAAAAATAGCCAACTTCTAAGCCAATGGTAAATCCAAAGAACTGTATTCTGAATATGACATGAACTTGTTCGACATACCTCTCTCTGGCGTTCATCCTTTCTCTTTCTTCTTTCAAGCTTTGCTCGATCACGTTCAGATAGCACAGGACCCTCCAGCACATCTGCTTGTTTCTTTGGTACTTGCCCTTCATCCATCCCATCAAACATTCTCACAGGAGTTGCAAGGCTTCGTACAGTTTGCTTTGGCTTCACTCCATGTTTCCCAAACTTCCTAGATATTTCACTGCATGCCTACATTGTCACAGATGCCCAAAAAGACAAAATATTATAAAATATAGGGAAAAACCAGCCAAGAATGTATTCTAGAAAAGTAAGAACTTGCAGAAATGACTTTTTTCCATGCTGAGGTGACATTTTAAACAGAAATGACATAATCCGGGTCTCACCGCCATACAGTAATCAACAAGAGAAACTTGCTCATTCCATATTTGTAAGCATTTAAATTGACACAAGTTGCAATCCATGTGACAGACTGATAAAAGGATTCAGAGTAAGAGAAAGTGCAAGAAACGTGCAAAGGAAAACAAATAGACCGAGATAATGAGAATTTAGCCAGGAGATAGGAACTTGATGAAGTTCACTTCCCAGCAGTATAAATACAAGAACAACCTCTAAAACATAACTCAGCTCATATCCATTTCACAATATAAATTCATTGGAAATTTGCACCTTATCCAAGTACATGGGTACTAAAGAATATTAAAACACATACTCTTTTCGCAAAGAATTTACTGTCCATTGCCAAAAAAAATCTTTCCAACAACCTTCACAACACCACATTGAATGCCTAAACAAGGCCTGCAAAACCGGTACCAGTTTCGGTACTGGTACTGGTACGAACTGGTACCGGCCAGTGCGGTACCAGTTCCTCACTCCCCCCTCCCCACCCGGGTTCCACCTCCCCCATGTAAGTATATGTCATATATATCCTATCAAGATCAATTGGTTATTTATACGATATACTTTTGTTATGATGGTCATTTTATAAATGACCAACATCTTTTAAAGCCAACCCTAATCGAGCCCAGCTTAGTCCGCCCTCCTGTCCGGGCCTGAGCCCACCGCCACCGCCCTCGCCTGAGCCCGCTGCTGCCGCCCTGGCCTGAGCTCTCTCTCTCTCTCTCTCTCTCTCTCACACACACACACACACACACACAACAGTGAGATGAGAGTCCAAAGGGGATGCGACCGCTGCAGCCTCCAGTTTTCTTTTTTTATTATTATTTCTGTACCAGCTAGTACTGGGATCAAATGGCCCAAACCATACTGGCTGTACAGGACAGTGCTGCATACCATGTGCCTAAAGTAATAACTGTCCAAGATGCAGCTGTTTATAATAGTCAAGATGCAAGCACATCTGGATGGTTAGCTCGGGGATGGATCTCAAGAGCCATTTCAAAAAGATGTGGCGAAGGAACGCTCCAGAGGTTGCCTCCGGTGTGAATCGGGTTCCCCTTGAGGGTGCCCACTCTCGCCAGCGTCGGAGCTCGCTGCAAGGCTTCCAGAGAACTACCAAACAGAGCCATTTCGCAGGCTCATGGGCCCCTGGACCGATGTGCTACCAGTACAGGAGGGGCCATCGGCAGCAGAAGTGCAGCTTTCTGGAGAAGGGTGACCATGGCAGGGGTAGTAGAGCAACGACAGAGGCGAGCTTCCAGCGCTCCTATGCTGATGTGCTCAAGAGAGGGCCAGTAGCAATGCCCTGGAGCAGACTGACTGAGGTGGTATCGAAGTGGGAAGGCTATTGGCCGACGTCCTCAATAGTCAGGTGCATTGCTTGTGGGTTGCCCCGGTGGAAGGGGGAGAAGACGGGGTGCTCATGAAGGAGATCCTAGACAAGAGGAGCACTAGGGTGGATGACCGGGAGGTCACAAAGATTTCCAGGGGCGGTTACCTAGCTGTAGGGCGGAGTACAGAGGTGGCAGACGACGAGGCAAAGGCAGGGTTCGTGCTGGCTGACGGCATTCTGTTCTGGGTGTCCAGGTGGGACCTTTGGCAGAAAACCTTCCCGGATCCAAGGATGTGCCATCTCTACATCTGGCTAGTGGGAGTCCCCCTCATCCTGTGCGATGAGGTCGGAGCCTCTTTCCTCGTCGGCCATTTCAGGGTTGTCGAAAGTGGGTCGGTCCAGCTCACGAAAGGGGAGGCAGACAATGGTCGACTGCATCATCCGGGTCAGCACCCATCAGGAGGTGCTGGCGGTCATAACAGTAGAAATCGAAAGCAACCTCTTCCAGGTGAGGATCTTCCTCCCGCCAAACCTACAGAGCAGCCCCGAACAAGAGGTAGGAGAAAGGTACAGATAGGGGGGTACGTAGCTGCCTGTCCGTACCCCTCTCTAATTCTAATTCAATTTCGAATTTGAATTTGAAGGGCAGTATTGGGCCAGGAGAGGGGCCACAACGTGAGTCAAGATTAGCCAGCCGTATACAGGCTCGGTCCATCGAGCAAGAGAGGTGGTTTCGCCTTGCAGGAACCCAGTCAAGGAGAACATGGAGTTACCCAATATGGACCCGGTACCATCTACTAGCAACTTACCCACGACCAATAGCCAAGGTCGTATCGAGTCCGGGGAACCAGGTACTGGTTGTCCCCCAAGCCCGATTTGCTGTAGCCCTGAACCCCTTCAACCGCAACGCCCGATCGACAGTAACCGACCTCTCTTGGCCAGCCGACGAGTGCCACAAGGGAGTGAGAGCAATGAGGAACCGGTGATCCTTCTTACCGGTCAATGGAGATTCCTGATTTGGGCCGATGGTGGGGCAGCAAATGTCTCAAAGACAGGCAGTGCCGCTGGCGTGGGAGCCAGTCATGAGCCTCTTCAACTGGAACGTCCGACTGACAACAACTCGAGCAGCCCGAGCATACCTCTCCCAGCCGGCCGACGACTGCAACAAGGGAGTACAAGTGGAGGGGTACCGGAGAAGTCAACGACCCATCTGCTACATTGGCATGCTCATGCAAGAGATCCAACCGATCCTCTCACCAGTCAACATCAACTACCAGATTGGGCTGACAGTGAGGCGGAAGGCATCTCATAAACTTGGAGGCTATCTGACTAGCCGATGCGGCCAACGCCGCAGAGGCTACTACGGGCGGGCCTCCACTTCCCTCTTCTTCATCCCTTGTCGAGCTAGCAATGCTCTTCCGAAAACCACACAAGCCACTGGTGGAGACTTGGGAGGACAACATCCTCTTTGACATGCTAGAGGTGCAACAGGAGGCTTGACCTTATGAGGAGATTGCACAGGTTTCAATTGTGGGGAAGACTTAGCAGCATGGAAAAGACGAGGGGGAGGGGCTGAGAAGGGAGGAGGTTAAGGAATTGGTTGGGGTCGTGAAGAGATTGACAGAACCGTAGGTTAGGGAACTGGCAGACATGGTTGGGGTGCCTCCATCAAGGGACTATTTAGGAAGGTTCAAAAGAGATGGCTGATCAAAATGGCGAGGGCAGTTAGGGAGAAAATCTGACAAGAAGGGGGATAGAAGGGGTGAAGGTGGAAGGGGAAGAACAGGGTGGTCAGGGGGAGGAGGCAGCTGGTTACTAATCCTCTACACAATGAGAATAGTGCCATGGAATGTGAGAGGGATAAGGATTTGTGGGATGGAGAGGAGGATGGTCAAGGACCTCGTTAGAAGATGGAAAATAGCCATCATGTACTTATAGGAGCCGAAATATGACGAGGATGGGGAGGCCATTATGAAGGAGATAGAGGTATTATGATCATGTGGAATGTGTATGAGGTGGAAGAAGTGGAGGAGAACAAATGCATCAGCAGAAGGGCTAGCTCCCTCTCCTTCCACAACAATGCAAGTGGATTCTTCTAGGACTTCACTAGAGTTTATGGGCCACAGAGTAGGGACGACAAGACAGCACTCTGGAATGAGCTTCTTCTCTACCACAGCAGCTCCAACCGCCCATCGGAGGGGTGGGATTTCAACGCCATTCTATCTCCGTTGGAGAGGTCAGGTGACTACTCCCTTCCAAAAGAGATGGAGGATTTCAAGAATTTATCATTGAAACAGCATTGATTGATGTGCACATGTCCAACTCCCACTTCACCTGGTCAAACATGAGAGTAGATACTTCTCACTCTAGGCTAGATAGGTTCCTTGTCTCTGTTAACTAGGAGGGCCACTTCTTTCACCTGGAGGCCCTTGGCTTGGCCAGACCTACCTCGAACCACAAGCCTATCCTTCTCAAGACCTCTGGTAGGCAGAGGAGGAAAGTGCACGGTCAGCTAAGTGTGGGGCACCCAGAGGCAAGGGGAGCGGGCTATGGCCAGGCTAGTTGGCAAACTTAAGACCTTAGCAAGGGGGGGGGGGGCAGCAAAACTCTTTCGGGTAAAGTAGTGAAGGACATAATATTGAAGCAATTGGAGGGCCTTGATGCTATGGAGGAAGCGAGTCTACTGGATCAGCCTGGCGGCGGAATTTAGCGGGGCAAGCTCACAGATGACTATGAAGAAATCCTTCTTAAAGAGGAAATCTATTAGAAAAAAAGATTGAGACAAAGATGAATCAAGGTGAGTGACATGAACATATCTTACTTCCAGAGGTGGCATCGGGAAGGAGACTCAACTGCATCATGTGCATCAGGGATGAAAACCAACTCATTACTGATCCGGAAAGCATACACAGGCATGTCTTACACTTCTACTCGTGGCTTTTCATAGAGGAGAGCCAGTCAAACCGTCCATAGCTGCGGACCTCCTCCCTCATCTTACAAAAGAGGACAGCAGAAATATCTCTCGTCCCTTTGAAGAGGCAAAGGTGAGGGAAATGTCATCTTCTCTCTTGCAAGGGAAAAGCTCCTGACCAGATGGTTTTCTACTTGTGTTCTATCAACAGTGTTGGGATATCATCAATGCAGATGTTCTTCGAGCAATATGAGAATTCAAGAAGGGCAGGCCAACTTGGGAGGCATCAAGACTCTGCTCATCCTTATCCCAAAGAAACAGGGTGCCAAGAACATGAGGGACTAAGGCTTCTTGAATGGACCTATAAAATTATCACTAAGCTACTGGCTATGAACCTTGACAGCATCATGAACAAGATGGGTAGGGCTATCAAGGGGCTTCCCATAAAGGGTGTATCATGCACGAGAATTGTTTTGTGGCCCACAAATACTTGTATGCTCTGAAGAAACAGAGGAAAGGATTAGTGCTCAAATTTTGACTTCAAAAAAGCTTATGACCAAGTTAGCTGGCAATGTCTGTTCGATGTTCTCTGCAAAATGGGCTTCGATGACAAATGGGTTGGATGGATCAAGGCTTGTCTCCAGTTAGCTAGGTTCGTAGTCCTTGTCAGCGGGAAACCATCTCACTATTTCCACAATGGTAAAGGGATCAGGCGGTAGGCCCAATGTCCCCTGAGCAAGATGTGGCTAAGAGTTGAATCCCATGATCTTATTAAGGGGTTCCATATTTCCCACCGAGGCAGGTCATCTCCCATCTTTAGTATGCTAATGATACTATTCTATCTATAGCGGAGAGGGAGGAACAATTGTATAATATCATATTGATGTTGGAGCTTCTTTAAGAGGTCAACAGCCTTAAGGTTAACTTTGACAAAGAGCCATGTACTCGGTATCAACATGGAGCAGAGAGCCGTGAGGAGAGCAGTTGTTATTTTGGGGTGTCAGATTAACAAGTTCCCCAGCACATACTTGGGTCTTCCTTTGAACCCTAATGTTGTCTTTGGTAACAGAATAAGGCCGAGTAACATCGATTATTCACCCTCGAATGGGTAATTTCGCTTTGGTACCGAGAAAACGTCGCTCGACCTCGGGTGGGATTTCCTCCCTATTCGCCCGAACAACTGATTCGAGGGAGTGCCCTCGAATCACTTATTCCCAACGTGCTACCCCATCTCCTTTCTCTGTGATGCGTTTTCTTCCCCGCACTACCCCTCACAGTCACATCCCTTCACCTCTTCTCACCTCTTCTCCTTCTGCTTCCCAACGGCGCAAGGCTCCACCGGTTGTGGGCGACGAAGGCTCCGGAGGCCGTTGGGTGGCGACGCGGTGGGGGATCTGGTCGTCTCCTCCCTCGTGACATCAAGCGTGTTCTTCCCGGTGGGTGTATCTTCGTGCAGAGGGGTCACGACAAAGGGTTTCCGATGGTTGTCGCCTTCTCCCAGAGGGGCCACCCAATGGTCAAGGGTACTCTAGGGTTTCCGGTGACATCGTCTTCTCTTCTTTGGTCAAGGCTGCGGCTAGGGTTTTTTCTTTCGGTTTGCGGTCTCGTCTTCTCATTGTCCAAAAAGTAGTCGAATGGTCTTCTCACAAGCACTGAGACGCCTTCGGAAAGCTCCTTTCCGCGCCCCCGAGGGTCACGGGTCATTTCCCTTCCCTGCGCAAAACTGTTCACTGCAGCTTTGCAGTGACATTTCTGTGATTCCAGTACGTATGTACATGCAGGACATTTCTCCTTCCTCCTCTGTCCGATTTTGAATGTCTGGTTGACGGGACAACTATAAATTGTGTTCTCTGCTTCCGATCAACTTACAGTCGGACGTCGGCAGCAAAGACGGAGGCCATTTCTTCCTCCTCCTCTAATTCTCCTCCTCTCACGAGGTATGACATTTAACTATGCCCAATTTCTAGTATGTTTCCTTTTTAAGACTACTATGCCACCAGGTATGACCTTCTTCTTCTTCTTCCTGTTCTTCCTTCTTTCTCTGTTTCCTTCACAAACCTGAAATCCAACTTGGTGTCAGGACCACTTCAGTTCTTGTAGCCCATAGTTGGATGTTCGGTCATCTGTAGGCTTCGTCCAACCACGGTATTTTTTATGGACGTCATCCTTGTGGTCTAGGTCAAACAGATGCCCGAGTATGTGCTGCTGGTTCATGTGTTTGTGTGGTGTCTTGATGAGACTAACCTTTCATATTATTAAATATTTGATACTGGCTCTTTTGTTGGTTGACAAAATAATTTTTTCAACTTCAGTTTTGATTAAGAGACATGTTTAATTCAACCCCTCCAAGAAAAAATCCTGGCTCTGCCACTCTTCACAATCTATACGCACTTAGGATCTTTGTGCGCAAATATTATGTACAGAATTGGGTTTCAATATTATGGACATATACAATCTTCAATATTATTTTTGCTCTGCAGATACTTTCATCTTAAATTTTCGTGATATTGGTTTTTCCCCATGTGTAGATCATGGACAAATACAATCTTGAATATTATTTTTGCTCTGAAGATAGTTTCATCTTAGACTTAAATGATATTGGTTTTCCCCCCTATGCAGATCATAGACATATACAACCTTGAATATTATGTTTGCTCTAAAGATAGTTTCATCTTAGACTTACTTGATATTGGTTTTTCCCCATGACATTCACAGCACTAATCTGTCAAGGGGGAGGAAGCGTAGACGCTACAGAATGTCTGCAGCAGGTACTTTTCTCATTGTCTCCAACATCATATCTACATAGGCCATGCCATGTTATTCCACCATATAGATCAAGGAAATGCCAGATTTATTGTCTTCAAGATTCTCCCTTGGGGTCCATCAATCATTAGACACAAGTGTCTAGGGAGATCAGAGATGACCTGTTAAAAGGAATAAAGTTGGATCATTACAGCCTCAGCAGCTGAGTAGTAGCATGTCAGGTCATCAACTCATGATAATGCCTTGCACTTCATCTAACAACATCAGTGAATGTGGCAAAAGTCCACAATCTCTACCTTTGGTGATGGAGAAATCTTGCACTTGATGATGCACATTGGAGGTGGCAGTATCACTACAACATTGATATTCTATATTCTTAGAACATATGTGTAACTGAAAACCATCTGCGTAGAAACTGTCAATATAAAAATCACAATTTTCGTGAATCTAAAATCTTCTATGTGCACTTCCATCTTTTGCTTAGTTACATCCAAATAGGAGCTAAGCACTTTGCCCTAAACATTTAATTTGGTTTCCTTAATCAAAACCCCATAATGACCATTCAAGGGGTAAAGTATCGTGATGCTACTGTTGAAAAAACATTACTTAGACATTTATAAACCAAATTAACATGCATGTTTCTTCTGATTCCCTTATTCAGTTTGTCAGTAAACACAAAAGCTAGTTTTTCGTTCATGCATGTTTCTACTGAATAATCACACGATTCTTGTTCAAGTTTTTAAAGAGGAACACCATTTTCTCATGGTACATAAGTTCCTTTTGCGTCTATCTTTACAGGGGGAAGTCTGTTGGTGAAGTATGTTATAGAAAACAGTTATACATAACTAACATTTACATGTTGAGCAGATTCTATAGTAGGATTTTTATATTTTCTAATGCTATTAAATTGGTTTTCCAGCAAATGTATATTTTCACTTTCCTTTGACAGGGACTATCGTAGATTTCATGAGCTAAATCTTTTGTCATATTCTAAAACCAACCTAGCTTGGAGTTGGAGTCAACTATCATGAATGCAATAATTTTTTTATGTATGATTAAACTTTGACTCTTGTAAACACAGTTTGAATGGGAATCATTTGCTATCCATTTACTACTACAGCTCTACAATAGTATAGCATAGCTTCTGCTACATTTCAAAGTGAAAACTATTTTTTCCTTTTCAAACTATGTTAATACAGTTTCGGTTGATGAAGTATGTTCTAGAAAACAGTTATACAGAACTAACATTTCCATGTTGAGCAGATTCTATAGTAGGATTTTTATGTTTTCCATGTTGAGAATATCATGTGCCAGCACCTATTAATTAAGATGTACCCACCTCATAAAGGGATTCAACTTCCAGGTAGATGCTACATAAGGGGATTCTAGGACAAGATAGAAATACAGAAAGGGCTAGTAAAAAAAAACATCAGGAAGTGTTTTGTATCTAGAGGATTGCTTGGGGTTTTCATGCAGAAACCCTATCATATTTAATAAAAGCGATATAACAAAGCCCAAAGGCTCACAAAACCTAAATACACAGATTGAAATGGCCATGGCAAATGAGAAAATGGCTTTCTCATCCTAGAACAAATAAAGGAAACAGCCCGCTACATGAGTATGTAAAAAAAATGAAAAAAAAACTATACAAGTGCCGTGAAAATCTCCATCATAGAATTTTAGCTATTCAAGTACTAGTTTAACCAGGAATAGCACTCCCCATATGTGCTGCTATACCTGTTAGAGGTATAATAAGATGTGCCTTAGTGTTGTTAGTTCTTATCTATTATGTCATCATGTTTTTAAAGGGTCATCGTCGGGAGGGCGAAAAGGAAAGGGCCGTGTACCGAACTGGACAGACTTTCATGATGGGAAGCTCTTGGAGTTGTTGATGAATCAATATGATAAAAATAACATTTCAGATGGGACCTTCAAGCCACAAGCTTGGAATGAGTGTGTACCCATATTTAATGCGAGAACTGGTTTGGATTATGGTAGGGACCAATTATACAATCGGTGGAAAACGTTGAAAAAACTATACAACTTATATGACCAATTGTTGAGGAAAAGTGGGTGGGGCTGGGATCCGATGACCCACATGCCAATGCCTAGATATGAAGGAGCTTGGGAGGAGCTACTTGAGGTAAATGTATTTCAATTTTAATCCAATGTTAAATTCAATGTAGACACCACTCACTCGTCTCCTAATATATCATTATCCTCCTTTATTGTCAGAGATGTCCTGAATATAAGATCATAAAGGGTAAGCCATTCAAGTTCTTGAAAGAGATGGAATACATATGCTTAAGTAGCATGAGTCGGGGAGTAGATGCAGAAGGATCCATGACGCGTCCGTCTATACCTTCTCAAACCTCTGTTCAAGAATATTTATCAGCTCTAGCAGGTGGTGATGGCATAGACAACCTTCATTTCAGTAGCGATGGCTCCCTTGATCTTGCCTCTTTGGGATATACGGCTCCTAATGTACAGGTTACATCAGAGACACCACCACCTCCAACTGACACAGAAGGTATGTCCAATGCACGGAAACGGCTCTCTGTTGGTGGGTCAAAGCCACGTCCCAAGAGGCTTGGAGATGAATCTGTCATGGCTTTGGCTTCTGTCACTCGTGATCGCGTGGATTTAGTAAAGATGTTGCATAAACAGCAGCGAAGTAATGACCTCGATATTGAGGAAGGTGGTGTGATACCCACGGCGCAAGAATGCATTGCAGCCTTGAAGGCTCTCCCTGGACTCTCCCGTCAAACAATTGTCAAAGCATTAAATCTATTTACAGAAGCACCAAATAGATCTCTTTTTATGATCTTGAGTAAGGAAGATAAGGTGGACTGGATAGTCCTACATACCTCGTAGGCGACCGCGATGGTCGTGGACTTGTCTTCTCGCTAGTTGTTGTAGCCATGGTTGTAGTTGTTCTTTGTGTTATGGTTGATTTAGATGGGACTTGTTTATTGGTACGATGTTTTTTGTATTGACTTATGTTTCCGCACTTTGTATTATGCGAATATTGACTATCATGATGTACCTTACCATTCTCTTTAATCTTGAATCACTTGTTTTGTAATGTATATGCACGTCATTGAACCCATATAGTAATGGGAAAGTACAGTTGTTATGTTGTATGGGTAGGACGTCGGCCGGGCATATATGTCACATGGCCAGAATGTTATGCCCAAGTACATGGGTATCCGAGAGCACGTTATAAGGGATTCTTGTCTATGGAAGAGGCACAGAATGCATATAATGCATATTATGACTTTTTGGGGGAATCCTCTAACATTTATACAATAGTGCATCGACCTCAAGTCACAATTATGCATGCACCATCGGATGCTGATGCTAGATCAACAATGCACAAGAGCATGACTAGTTCATTGTCCTCTATGAATCTGATAATTATTGGCCTCATGATATTACTTGTACTGTTGTTGTTCCTAATACTTATCAGTGTCGTTTTCATTATTATTGTGCACCGTTAGCTCAGTCTATGGAGTGAGTGGGATCTATCAGTATTTCCCCTTTATTGTGTAACCTGTATTGTTCATGTTAAGCATGTAACTTTGTCAACTTGAAGTTTACTGAATAATGTATCCCACAATATTGTACTTGCATGTTGTAGAATTTAATGCCCTACTTATGGAGTTTCTTCTGGAGGATGAGGACATGTTCACTGAAATTGAGGAGGCAATATGGTCACAAATTGAAGCAGAAAATGCACCGGTGATTCTTAGGAGACGAATGCACACGTCCACAAACACTGGTCATGCATGGATTCATGACATTCTCAATGGGCATGAAACAAGGTGCTATAGTGTTTTTAGGTTACACCCTGTAATGTTATTTAGATTGAAAGATATGCTAGTGAGTAGGGGTTTGCTATCTGACTCGCGTTACGTTACTGCAAATGAGCAACTCGCTATGTTCTTGTATGTCGTTGGTCATGGTGTCTCTACTGGTGCATTATGTGAGCATTTTCAGCACTCTTCTCAAACAATAAGTCACTATGTCAATCACTTGGCACTTGCATTGGCCTCGTTGAAGAGCGAGTTCATCCAGCTCCCAATGCACACCAATGAATGCC
The DNA here is from genome assembly GCA_022559845.1 of Amorphophallus konjac. NCBI lineage: Eukaryota > Viridiplantae > Streptophyta > Magnoliopsida > Alismatales > Araceae > Amorphophallus > Amorphophallus konjac. Next base: position 44,928,144 of record CM040127.1, on the reverse strand, counting down.
ACCCCCACATACGTGACAAGGATATATTCTACCCGTTCTTTAAGGTGGGGTCTATGTTATACATTTCCACTTCTGCAAATTTAGAGGTATACCTCTAACATCATTTTTGAACTGTAGGATGCGTTGGGTGCGATCGATGGGACTCACATTCCAGCAAATGTGCCAATCTATGACCAAGAACGATTTCGTAAGCGCAAGCAGTGCATTACACAAAATGTAATGGCCGTGGTGTCATTTGACATGCTTTTCCAATATGTTTGTGTTGGGTACGAGGGCTCTGCTGCGGACATGAAAGTCCTCAGGTGGAGTTTAGATGAAGGAGGCTTCACCGTACCTAGCGGGAAATATTATCTAGTGGACGTTGGTTATGCGAACATAGGATCATTCTTAGCCCCTTATCGAGGTCACAGGTATCACATCTCTGAATTTCGTGGTAGAGGGAGGGTGCCATTTGCGAACAAGAAGGAAAAGTTCAATCATCGGCATGCTCAACTCCGAAATGTTGTAGAACGAACCTTTGGTGTATTGAAGATGAGATTTCATACGTTGCGAGAGGGGAATTGTTACCCATGGCCCATACAGCGGAAGATTGTACTTGCATGTTGTGTAATTCAAAATTTCATACGTCGTGAACAGGGGTACGATTGGTACTTCAACAGGGTGACAGATAATGATGCCAATATTGAAGAAGCTGGTGATATCGAGGTCCTCGATGATACACCTCTTAGCCAAAGGGATGTTGCAGCCGGGGAACAACTTAGAACACAGATTACTGATGCAATTTGGGCTGACAATAGATAAGAGAGCAGTTAATTTTCATTTGATGGTTGTATTCCCAAACACATTAAACTAGTCTTGTTCTTATAATTGTTTGTTATGTATTACTTTGGTCAATTCTGTAATCTATTCGTTGCTTAGAGTTGCTTGACTATTACACATTTGCCTCTGATCTCATAATTCTTAATTTCAGGATTTGACAGTTGATCCATAGGTTGTGGTTCCATGAGTACATCTGAGACATCTTATTTATGTATAATGTATGTTAAGTGTTGTGCTCTGTCTTGAATTTATGTAATAACATCATTTGTATTTGCAGGTCCTTGATAATTACCACAGGGGGATGGGCAATGATGCGAAACCTTATGTCTGATAATTACCATAGGGGAGCGAATGCTCATGTGCCATTGCAACATAGTGAATATCATCATACAGCTGTGGAGGCTCCTAGGAGCATATATGTTGTATGGGTATGAACTATGAGGGCTGGCATATGCCCCACTCTTGTCAATGGTATGATTGTGAAGGCTAGTCTGAGCCCAATATGTCTACCTAGTTCCTTCTTCTATCTACTGTCTACCTAGTTCCTTCTCCTATCTATCATGCTTTTATTTGTTTCTTACCAAAGAGGGCCTCGTGAAAATCTGTTTTGTAGCATGATGTTCCATTTCCTCATATGATCTGTTTCAGATGACCGCACAGGTGGTATGCAACAGAATAGCTAACTTCCATGTATATATGAAAGGCCTAGTTAACAGCATGTACTTTGTTTACGCAGCCATATTAATAGCATCTCATTCATCTTGGGGAGAAAGAATGAGAGAGAGAGAGAGAGAGAGAGAGAGAGGGAGCGCTTCCTGTTGAGAAGGATCCTAGAAGATATGGACATTACAAAGAACTCTGCTTCTCTACCACTGGAACAGGATGACTCAGCCTTTTCACTGCTTTGTTTAAATTCCATGTAGTCTTGTATGGAGACCCTTATAACCTTGTGAAATATTTTCTCATATATTGACTTCGGTTTCACATGCATAGGAGTTCTGAGACATCCATGCAATAGAAACACAAGTTGCAAGAAATGTTGATGAAGGGATTTTGAAGCTTCTCGTTGGCGAGGTTGTTAGCCATATTCCAGTGGTGGTACTTCACTGATGCCTAGAGTTTAATGATGATTGTGACCAGATGTTAAAACTGGCTTCTTGTCTAGGGAAGTTTAAAGTTACCTTTAGTTGTAAATTTCTTTGACATGTGAACTCCGTACCTTCTAGAAAACATGTTAAAGCTCATTCCATATTGGGCAGAATGATAAAAATACTATAAAAATTTGTGAGAATTTGACAGATTTAGTGTTATACATGGCAGGCTGTTGGTACGGGGTTGTCGGTCACTTGGATTCTTGTGGTGGAAATGAGTTTCATTGCCGTTGCCACAGCAGTGGTAAGAGTTTTTTGTTTTCTTTGGATTATCGATTTATCAAGAAAAGTTGAGAGTCAAATGTATGATAATGTAGGATTCATGTTCTGAGTCCCTACACTTGTTGTAAGTGAAAATTACGAGTTTTCAGAGTTGTCATCCACCTTCATAGAGATTCATAGACTTACATTTGCATGCATACCCTTGTGGTATTTTTAAAACAAGGAAAATAAGAATTGGGGAGGTTTTTGCCACCACTTCAAAGTTTTTCTTTATCATCACTTGCATGGCCTTTGAACAGAAAGCATTTGTGATCACTGAAGACCAGTTAATTATCTTTAGACTCTACTGATGAAACAAGGTTTCAGAACTAAATTTGAACTATTTCATCTTATTGCAGTCAGATGGGATGGCATTCCACAGACGCTATTATACCGTTTCAAAATATTCTCGTGTTCCACATCTTGCTGATTTAGTTGTCACATTAATTTAAATTGGCATTCTTCTTTCTTGCTTTTCTTCTGCTTGGGTCCTCCAACAATCTTTATCTATGATACCTGCATGTCCATTCGTGGAGTTGTTGCACCCGTAATTTTCTCGAAATACTTCGAGAACTTCATTCCGAAACAACCGACAAAAAGATACGGTGTAACGCCGATGTCGTCGGACTGCGGAGTACCTCCGCGATTTAGGGTCTATCGGCCCGATCATATTATTACAAGTGGCATCGCGACAATGGAAGTTAAGAGGAAGATATGCATGCATGCCTGTCAAAGCGGCCGAGCAAGTGTATCACACGGCACGGACGGGCGCGAAGATTCTTCCCCACGCAGCGTCACCACGGCTTCTTCTCAACTCAGATTGACAGAAACGGAGTAAAACGGCACGAAGAGGGGCCAAAACACATGCTCGAGGGTCAAACGACCCCTCCCGGATGCGAGAGGGGGCCGCGGCCACCCCGCCGGGGTCGGCGGTGGTCGCACGACCCCGCCAGCCACCTGGCGGGGTCGCGCGACCCCGCTGGCATCCCTCCGGGGTCGCGCGACCCCTCTGGCATCCCACCGGGGTCGCGTGATCCCCCCCTTTCTCTCCGGTGTTCCAAAAAAAAAGGGAGGATTTTTAACCCCCTCAGAGGGGTCATTCATCCTTTTTTGGCATCCAGAGGGGTCATTCAGCCCTTTTTGACATCCAGAGGGGTCATTCATCCCTTTTTGGCATCCAGAGGGGTCATTCAGCCCTTTTTGACATCCAGAGGGGTCATTCATCCCTTTTTGGCATCCAGAGGGGTCATTCAGCCCTTTTTGACATCTAGAGGGGTCAAAATAATTTTTTGCCACCCCACCTTGACAGAATCGGGGCAAATTCATTCATTTGACCCCTCTGGGCCCTCTCGCCTTCTATAAATAGACCCTAAGGGTCCAAGTGGAAAAGAGGATACACGTACATACGGAGCACTTCTCGCACTCGAAGCACTTGGAGCTTGTTCGTTTGTCTTGGCCTGTGAGGGGTAAGTCCCCGGGCCTTGTATTTATGCCCCTACGGGTATATTTACGTGTATGCCCCTCAGTGGGTCATGTTTGTAATTATGTCCCTCAGCGGGCCATGTTTTGTAAGTCTTTACGTCTCGGGACGACTAAGTCAGGTGGTTCCGTCCTTACAATGGCGGAATTGCAAAAAAATGTCCTCCCCGGTATCGTAAAAGACCAAAGTCCTGTAATCTGCAGTTATACCCTGCAATCTTTTGTAATTGGGACTACGTCCCTATCTCCCGCTCTAATGCGGACTTTTGTACAGTCGACAACTCGCCGACAACTCATGTACTCACTGAAATTATAAAAGCACTCAGTATGCTCCATGTGTACCCTCGAGGGAAAATTGTATGAAAACCCTTGGCTTTCCAAAATTGTGTATATACCCCTCCTTCGGCCAAATTGACAGATGTGTGCCTTCTATGAAGCCCCTTGTCATTCCTTCGGTCCGGAAGTGTTGTCAGCTCAATCCAGCACTCGGGCATCATCTCAAACCTAGGTCTAGGGTCAGGTAAAATTACCAAAATACCCCTGTGACCTATAAATGGCCTCAGAGCCCTTGAAACCCTCCAGAAAGAGCCTCAGCGCCTTGGGAAGTCCGAAATCCAGTCCCACTCCCATTCCAGCCCAGAAATTTCAGCAATACCCCTGGCCTGGGTAAATTACCAAAATACCCCTGGGGTGGTAAAATTACCGAAATACCCTCGTGGTCCCGAAAACTTCTCTCCATTTCAAAAATGTCTATGGCTCCCGCATATTTGCGTTTCTATTCCTAAATCTTAGGATTTTGCTCAGACTTAGCCCTAATTCTATTAACTTGTTGGTGGTAAATGAGTGGTCATGGAGAGTCTCTCGAGTGAGCCTACCCTCCACATCAGAACCCTTGTAGAAGTCTTTTGAGATTTCTTTGACAGTTAAACAAAGGTGTTCGGACGTTAGGCTGATGTAAATCAACACTGACTCCGGTCAGTGGGGAAAGGTCCAGCACTCGAACCCAAATCGTCTGATACGATGCGCACACACGGAATCACCCTTCTACTCAACGGGGGGGGGAAGATGTTTCTTTTTCAAAAAAGAACGAAAATCTACCTTTTATCTACGATAAGAGTCGGTCTAGATTTTTTCCGTGTCTCACAGGAGTGAATGGAACTGGCCTTGATACTTATCTGAAAAAATAGCATGATTAGCTTATGTTGTTATACAAACAGAGGAACTAGTTTCTCTGGGTGCAATTATCTGGAGAAAGTTATGCGATAATGCATGATATGAGTCACCAAGCTATGCTATTGTGGAACATAAATGTGTTACGAGTCACCAAACTATGCTAGTGAGATCTAGCATCTTCATTTCCTCAATGAGACCTGACTTCGTACATGCAGTTTTTTATAAGTGCAGTTTTCTTTTCCTCCTATATTTGAGTTAAACTAACAAACATTTTCGATTGGCAGACACAGTGATACTGGAATTCAACCAATATACAACCGGTTCACGATGGAGACGAGCGACCATTAATCGGAAGGATCACAAGGAAGAAGGGAATGAGACAGATGGTTTGTATAGGGCATCAGGAAGCTCTACAGCAAGGAGGAGATTGCTATGTGGAGGAGACTATGGCCGACTGACATCTTAGAGTAGGTCTACTGGGCACCAAGTTTGGCATCCTTCCCCATCTATTTCTCAAGGACAGCACAAGATTATGCAGGGTTTCTTTCTCCACAAACCATCTCATGACACTGTCCAGCATTAGTGCTCATGTCCATGATCAATAGGAGTTGCCTGCGAATGGAATGTAGACGCTGAACATGGTGGTTTAGTTTCTCTTGGGAGTCAATGTGGATGCTAAGTGGGGACCCGTTACAGCTGGGATGTAGCTCTTAGTCCATTGGAATCACTACTTTAGCCTTAGAATAAACTGCAGATGTCATGTACAATACCCACGTAATATGCCTTCCACAATGTGATTAAGTATTCATTGGAATAGAATCGCAGTACACTATTTTCCAATGCTGAAGTTACTTTCAGTTGCTTGAATTTGAGAAATCTACATGTTGGGCTCCAGTTGGTCTGTTGCAGTTGCAAATATTTCCGCAGCTTTGATTTGGGAGATGTAATTGGCAATCAAGGGGAAAAAATGGCAGCTGCCTTTTAGATGATACAACACTTCGCAGGCATTGAATGGATTATCACTGAAAAATAGATCATCATGAACCTATTGAGAATGGTGTAACTGGTGGTACCACCCGGTAAATTTGCCTCTTCATCTGTTGAAATACTGATAGAAACTGCAGACTACGGATAAAATACCAATAAAAATTACAGACTATGGATAAAAGGCCTGGATGTATACGATGAATGCTGCTTGTCTCATTCTTAAATTCGTGGCCATGTCAGACACATGCTTATTTCGCTGGCAACTGTGGCCCCCGCCGTCCCATGTGAATTTTCACATGAAACTGTCGTTGAAGTGAGTGACTCACCACCTCCCCAGTATTGATCTTCAGTCTCCAGAGTCCAGAGTTTGGAAATAGATTAAGACTGGACTCGGAAAAAATAATTAGAATAAAGACGTCCTGACTGAATAATGTTAGTCCACCACAAAAGGTACGGTCTCTTGCTATGTCAAGAGAAGTAAGGTTTACTGTTAATAGAGTGAAGAACATTTATGCCTTGAGAAGAATTCTGTGTTTTAGTATATGCATAAGAAAACTACATAAAATTTCACTCCACACCACATGTTCGAGATTTCTGTAACTCTGGTGCTCTACTTCACATCGGGCCAATTAAGTGCACATGTACAGGGCAATCAAAAATCTGTTGTCTATCTCTTTTGCTACAAATTAATACGGGGATTATTGATGGATGTTAGTCCAGTTGACATAATGCTAATTAATGTGGATGTTTACAAAGTAACCCTGATTTTGGCAAATATAGGGATATGTTTCTAGGTATGCAAAATAGGTATCAAAAAGAGAGGGCAAAATAGGTATGCAAAATATTATTCCACTTCTAATTCTAGCAGGTTATCAAATTGACTAGAATAAGGTCTCCTTATTCTCTTAACCCAGGCTAAGATAAGAGACAGTTATCAAAGTGGAACAACCTAAACCCATGGATACCTTACCCACCCTTATCCTAACCCCCTTATTCTATTCTGTTACCAAAGAGGGCCTAATACTTTTAAATGCAGGGACTGGCAAGTGGTAGTGCATAAATTTCAATCCAGACTATCAAGGTGGAAAGGGAGGTTGCTCTCATATGAGGGCCGGCTTGTACTATATAAATCAATGCTGGACAATCTCCTTATTTATTTTTTGTCCACCTTTCGGATTCCCTATCCATGACAAAGAAACTTGAATCCATTCAGGCAAGCTTCTTATGGCATGGCCGCAGAGAGAGGAGCAGAGGTTGGCATAACATTGTTTGGAATTTGCAAGAGCGAGGAGAAGGGAGGATTGGATATAAAGAACATCGGGATTTCAATCTGACTCTCTTGAGCAAATGGCTTTGGAGGCTCGGCAAAGAGGAGGGGGGCCTATGGGCTACTGTCATTCAGCAGAGATACTACACCAAAACAAGAATCTGAAACTTGATAACTCCCCCCCCCCCACTGCACATCTCACCTTTAAAGCGGAATCTTGAAGAGTATTGACTATGTCTAGGGCCGGAGTTAGGGTGAGGCTTCGAAATAGTTAGAAATACCTACTCTGGGGAGACAGATGGTGCACCGACAACCCTTTAAAGGAGTTTCCACAGTTGTCTGCTATCTCCCCAGAACCCGAGGCGGGGGTAAGCCAATACTATCAAGAGCAGCCTAGTGGGGAAAGATGGACACTCGGGTTTAGATTACACCTGCGAACATGGTTTGTCGACTCGAGCCGACTCGAGTCAACTCAAGCATACTGTACCATATCTAGAAAACTCGATACATGATCCACCCCGGATCACTCGACTCGCTACAAATTAGTTAAATAATAATATAATATCTAAAAATTAGTCTAGGTTTTTTAAAAATTAATAAAATTATAGTAATCATATAATGACATAATAGCAATCACAGATCTTGCATTTCATAGATGAAGAATATTAAACTCTATTGTCAAATTTATTCATTTATTGATTATCTAATAATGATATAATGTTTAAAAATTAGTTAAAATTAAAAAAAGATTAAATAATGCATACATACTTTAGATTGACGAAATAGTAACTTTACATCTTAAAATATAGGGTAAACAATCTAAATATTGCAAGGAATATTAAATTTATAGAAAAATAACAAAAGATCTAAACGTGTGACTCAACTGAGTCGGGCCAAGTCGATTGCGACTCAGGCATATTGTACCTGGGGAAAACCCGATCCAGTACTGATCACCAAGTCGATGAACCATGCCTGCGCGAGGAGGAATAGAGCTGCTTGGGACCCTGCTATCTCTACTGCAATAGCAAGTGATGGATGAAAGGAAGGCAGATCAATGGATATGGGGATGGGGCAAGAAGGGGCTTCTCAATCAAGTCGACATACCAGGCTATCGTAGAAGGTGGTGTGCGATATTCTTTTGTGAGGCATATTTGGGAATTGGAGAGTCCACTTAAAGTTAAAGTGATGATGTGAAGGATCTCACATAAAAGGCTGCCAACTTGTGACAGAATTGGTAATTTGGTACCTTTTTGGAGGGTATTGTGAGACACGGAATCTTATCGTAGATAAAATAGAAGTGTTCTTCTTGAAAAGAAACATTCCCCTCCTCTGTTATATGTGGAGGTTTATTCCGTGGGTGCGCATGATATCAGACGATTTGGGTTCGAGTGCTGGACCTCTCCCCACTGACCGTAGTCAGTGTTGATTTACATCGACCTAACGTCCGAACACCTTTATTTGACTATCAAAGAAATCCCAAAAGTCTTCTATGGGGGTTCTGATGTTGAGGGCAAACTCTCTTGGAGGGCTCACAATGTCCACTCACTCACCACCGACCAATAGAAACAATTGAGTTAGGGTTTAACTGAGGCCCCTCATATTGAGGCAGAACCCTACAATTTAAGAATATGAACGCAAATGTGCAGAAGCCATAGGCGTTTTTGAAGTGAAAGAAAATTTTCTGGACCCCGAGAGTATTTTGATAATTTTGCCAACCCAAGGGTATTTTGATAATTTTGCCAACCCAGGAGTATTCCCGAAATTTCTGGGCTGGAACGGAAGTAGGATCGGGTTCCTGACTTCCCAAGGTGCTGAGGCTCTTGCTAAAGGGTTTTAGGGACAACTAGGTCATTTCTAGGTCACAGGGATATTTTGGTAATTTTACCACGCCATACATAGATCTAGGGTTGGGGTGACATCTGAGTGTCGGACTGAGCTGACAACGTCCCTGAGCCGAAAGAGTGACAAGGACTTCATAGAAGACTCACATCTGTCAACTTGGCCGAAGGAAAGGTATATACACAATTTTTGAAAGTCGAGGGATTTTCTTATAATTTTTCCCCGAGAAGATACATAAAGTATGCTGAGTACTTTTATAATCCACATTAGTCCAAGGGTTGTCGGCGAATTGTTGACTATACAAGGATCCGCATTAAAGCGGGAGATAGGGGCGTGGCCCCAATTACAAAAAGTTGCAGGGTATAACTGCAAACAACATGACGTTTATGTTTCTCGGATCCCGGGGAGGACATTTATACAATTCTCCCATTATTAGGGCAGAACTATATGACTTAGTCGCCCTGGGATTTAGAAACTTACAACATGACCCACTGAGAGGCAAAATTACAAAAATACCCTCTTAGGAGATATATACACAAGACCAGGGACTTACCCCTCGCGGGCCAGAACAAACGAACAAACTTCGAAATGTTGAATGCTCCGAGACAATGATCCGTAGGAAGTCTTGTACTGTCCCCTCTTCTAGACCCTTGGGGATTTATTTATAGAAGTGGAAACCTCCCCGGGATCGTTTGGACCCGTACGGGTTAAACGGGAGGAAATTGACCCCGGGGAGGTCCTTTTTCCCATTTTTTATTTTTTTTTTTGGTTTTCGTGCGCGGGAGAAAGGACCGGCCCGGAGTGGGAGGTCCCCGGGCCCACCCGGGGTCAAATGACCCCGGGCAGGTCCGCCCGGGGTCGATTGACCCCGGGTGGGTCCCGCCCGAGCCGCACCACCGGGCGCGGGCCTGCCGGCGTCCGCACGGACCCACCCGGGGGCGGGCGGCCCAGTACGGGTCCCTCCGACCCCGGACGGGTCTCTCCCTCCTCTGATTTCAATAAAATGGGGCTTTGGAGCTTCGTTTGCTCGCTGGAGAAGGGAAGATGCGCTTCTCCTTGTTCGTTTGTCGTTTTTCCTCGTGTCGTAGGCTGCGAAGGGAAGACTTGTTATTGTCCGTGCTCCGTGATACACGTGCGAGGGACTTCATTTGCGGTGCGTAGGCCTCCTCCTATGTTGCTTTTCCTCTCAAAGGAGAGAAGCTTCCTTCCTTAGGGATTTTACTGGAACTACATGATCCTGACAATTGTAGTAGATTTAACCCGGCTCTCGACCGTCTCGATTGCTACGAGAGGTCTATAATTGCAGCAATATGTAGGCTATGAAATCCTGAGTGTGGAGATATCCTACGGGGTGGGGATACACCAAACATAGGACCCGCGTGGGAATATTCTCCGAAATGATGGTACGCCAAATATAGGCAGGAAAATAAGACAAGCCACGTTTCAGGAAGAAGAAAAAAAAACAATCATTTCCAAATGCGTGACAGTTTCAAACTCATTAAAGAGATAACTATGTTGATAAATGACAACAGTAATAAAAAAAAGAGAACGAAGGAAATCGTAGTACCAATGCAGAATGCCACGGCGAATAGCCGAAATTTTCCCACCATTCAAAACTCATCCAACTTATGATACCAGAAAGCATATGGAGAAGCAGAAACCAGCAAAGGCAGGACATTTCTGGACCAAAAGCTACTCGAAGCAGGATGAACTCTCACAAATTAAATCGCCTAAAACCTGGAAAACCCATCTACAAACATAGCCCCTCGGGCAGATGCTCACCGAACGGCACTCGGCGTAATCCTCGACGCAGCCGGACTCGACGAGGAGCTCACCGAGGGCCTCGAAGGCGCCCTCGCCCTCGATCCCGAAGTCGAAGTCGTCGTCGGCGAGGACGTTGATGATGTAATCGACGATCGGCTTGTCCACGTCGTGGACCCTCCGTCCAAGCACCTCGTGGACGATGGTGCTCGACACTGCCGCCATCTCCTCCCTGGCGTTGTTGGCCCGCTCGCTCGCTCTCTCTCTCTCTCTCTCTCTCTCAAGCAGCTTGTTCGCCACTCGCAAAATCGAGACGAAGGGTGGTGCTCCTCTGTTGGAGTTGGGTTTGAGGGCATATATGTACAGGTAAAATGACTCGCGGCTGAGAATAGATTATGCAGAACCCCCTCTTCCTAAGCTTTCCATGGAATGCAAAAAGTATAACGAAAGGGCCGGGAGAAACAAGAAAGGAAATTTTGTAAAAAGATTTTTTTTTTTTTATAATGAAGAACCTAGGGGAGTGGTACGGGGAAATTTTGTAAAAAGACATTGTTACGTGAACAATTAAAAAATGTCACTCTCTTATATGCATATTAAAATAACTTTATTACTTAAAGATAAGTGTAAAAAAATTATGATTATTATTGTTGAAAATATTTGACAACACATAAATGAATGTATATCTTGCACTTATATTTATGCAATAGATTTTTTTACATTTATACCTATACAATAGCATTATTTTTACAGAATTAAGTCCAGACTTTAAGAATGCTTTTTAATTCTTATTAGAGCTTAACTTATGTTAGTTACATTTATTCGACAGTAAGTTACAATGTGTAGCAGCAGAGGCATTATTGCATATACGTTTAACGACTGAGGTTATACTAATTAATACATCTTTAAAAGTGATATTTCTGTTAGTGATTTTTATAAATAAATTATTGTTAAACATGAATTTATAAAAAATAATAATGTTAAAAATATACTAGCAAGCATATTTATGCATACAAATATATTGTGTAAATATATTATTTTTATTTGTAGAAATATTATTTTTGTCAACAAATTATAAAAAATTACATTTAGGTGGTCTTACTTGTCCTTTATACACTATTTAATTTTACTCACAGATATGACTGTTAATGTAATTTCAAAAATATTTTTTATAAATTTACTTATAACAATAATTTATTTAAAAAAATTACAATTGTGCATGAAGATTATTTTGTAAAAAAAAATAGTGACGTTTTATAAGATTAAATGAAGGCCATAGGTTGGAAACATGAAGAATTAATTAATATTTGACCACAATACTCGTTTAAAATTCCTTCTTTCATAAATTGTGAAGAAAAGATTCATAGAATTTCCTACACTGTTCGTAAGATTGCGAAATAAAAATACCCCCACCTTTGTCATCGCCATCTGGAGTCGTGTCTGGTGTATTGGATTTGAGATTTAGTTTGTACTCGACATACAAACTGAAAAAACTTATAGATAGATAATTTCGTGGTCGAATATGAGTACTTTTTAAAAAAATATATATCAATCTGTGTGTCAGTCAATGCATTGACTTTTCATATTGTTTTGGAGTAAATGTACAGCTTTTACATTCCAAAGTCGTGATTATAATGTTATAATTAACCATCGACTTCACAAACAACCATTCACATATCTTTTGGATTTTTTAGTTTTTAACCACTAATAAAACTGATAATAGAAAGAGGCCCTTCCAATCTATAAAAGACTCCATTTTTATAAACCTTTCATAAAAAAATTCTCTGAGTTAGCGGTCCTCCGATAAATGAAATATATTATCCCATTTAAAAGAATATTCTATCCCCCCACTCTTGTTGATCTCTCTCTCTCTCTCTCGGGTTAGCACTTAGCAGTCGTCCTATAAATGAAATATATTATCCCATTTTTAAGAATATTTTATCCTTCGCTCCTGTTAATCTCTCTCTTGCCCTTTCTTTCTCTCTCTCTCTGTTAGAGGGATTTTTTATCATTCCATCACAACAGTTAAGTTTAATCATAGTTGTGTTAAATACTACAGAGAAAGTCGACAACATGAGTTTTTTTAATATAACGGAGTAGATTTTGAATGATTTTAGTTAAATAGGTGCATTAAGAAGATTTTTTTAATAACAATTATTTTAGGGGCTAAATACTAAAAACATCCATACCTTTTTATGTCCTATCCGAAGCATGTTCGTGGGCGGGTAAATTCTTCTCAAATATAGCACGAGCACACGAGTGATAGTGTTTGACATATCGGTTTGAAGCGTGACAAATCGTACGTATAAGATTATACCAGTCGGACGTCGATACGGTTGATCTATGATATATAATCGGTACATAATTTATCATATTTTAAATATTATAGATATTATTTTATATCAAATATATTTTCATAGATAATCTGGTTTGGAATGTTCATTTGTTTGGAATCGGATTCAAAATATGTGAGTCACTATTTTTTTATTATTATTTTTAAGTCAAAAAATCATGACAAATGTGAGATTTGAACTCTCTGCTTCACACACAATTAACACATTTACTAACCATTAAATTACATATAATTTTTTATCAAAATTTATTCTAATATATTTTTATTAAATAATTCTACATTCTTAACATACGACAATACGATACAATACGACGTCATACCATACCAATAAAATATCGATACGATCAATACGACAAATTTGATCATGAAATAATTGACTGCTCCTGTGAATTGACATTTCAATGCCCCCAACGTGGCCTCCCTAAAGTGCGAGGTCTCGAGTTTAAAGCTTCTTAGCTTGTGCCCAAAAAAATGTGAGTCTCAAGAGTTAGTTTTGAAGATTCACCGACTCGAGGATCTATATGGGATCAGATCTTCCTTGATCTTGACGGTACTCACGTCTGGTCGCAATCGGCTCGGCCAGACTCGGTGCGCATCATCTCCTCTCTTTCCCTCTCTCTCTCCCTCTCCCTCTCTCTCACTGTGACTCGACCCGACTCGGTCAATGATCCACACCGTATCAAAAAGTTCCAGATACGGTATAACACGCCCAAGTCAAACCGAGTCAGCAAATCATGGTTTCAAGAGTGTTTTGTCCTTTTGGGGGTGAGAGAGTTGGATCAGCATTCTGCGGACAACTGTGAAATCATGATATCAATTTCAATCATGGACACAAATACAAGCAGTGGACACTGTCCTCTTGAGGCTTCGTGGGATAGAGAAAGGCCCACACTATAAGAGATGTTTGATCTGTCAACTCGGACTACCGATGATTCGAAATTGATTCTAGGCGGGTAAGTGTACTCTTGATATTAGAGGAGAAAAAAAATTTTATAGTGTGTTTTGGAGTTCAAGCTCAGAATTCCCATCTATGTAAGCAGAATAATACAATCCTCATGTCTACTTCCTGCGAATTACGCCGCTGCGTGTGCTCGAGAAAACTATGCTGTGGCATATAATACAAGAAGATGGTTTCAGCTCCTTCCTACTCTGCATAATTATAGATTAGGAGCAAACAAGAGGATATCGCCTGCCACATTTCGCTGGTAAATATGGAGCTCCAAAACTCCCCCTATATATGTATGGGAATAGCTGCAGACATGGAAAAAGCTTTTTCATGTTTATGATTTTCTCTACAAATTGCACATCTTCACCCATCAAACTCAGCATCTGAGCGACTGGTCTCACATGACATGATCTCTTCGGTGAAGGCCAACGGGAAGAAAAGTTGTGCATCACCTGCAACCCAATTCAGCTCTCCATTCTGCATTAATCGTCATGTTCGTGCAGAGCTTTTGGAGGTCAATGTAGCCTATGATGGTGTCCTCAAAAACTGCGTCCTGCAGCTGAGCGTCCTCAAAGGTGGAGCCTGATAGTACAGTGTTCTTGAAAACTGCTCCCTGCAGATCGGCTTTCCCAAAATTTACTCGGTCGAGAACTGCATTTGAGAAATCCACGCCTGCACAACATGGTTCAACAACAAGAATGTCGAATAACGCTAGGTAGAGACTAAATAAGTAGTTTCTGATCAATTCCTTTACTCATATTTATTAATTTGTTCACTGCTGAGAATTGTATGCAGAATAGCAAATTTTGATTCTCTCTCTTACGGTGCTTTACAAATTGGAAATTGGTAATCACTCAAAGAAGTGTCCTAGAATTCTGAGGAGAACAACAGTTTCACCGCCAATGGGTAAATGGATTTCCAAAGAGGAGACATCTACTTTTAGACATAATAATATGGGTCCTTAACATGCTTATGATGGTTAATCTGGGATGTGGAAGAACTATTGGACAAAAGAATGGGTTGGGGTTGGAATATGTCTGCCCGGATTGGATCACAATGAGAGAACTGAAATATTATAAATTAAAATAGGTACCAAGTACCCATAACAACATGGATAGAACCTTATTTAGTGGCCACCAGTTTTCCTGCTAGCGCTGCTCTCAGCCATGTCTTTCTCAACAACATTCTTCCCTAAGGCCATAGGCTTTGGCAACTGCCTTAAGTCCGGAAGGTCAGAGCTGTAACTATAGTGGACTTTGACATTTAGGGTTCCCTTTTTAATTGTATCATAAAAAATCAAACTTTCAGTAATTGTACATCTCATTAAATAAACAAGAGGCAAAATACAGCTAAACTAGTCCCTGTAATCTCTTTTTAGCAAAGGTCTGATTGTGTACACTATGCTGAAATATAAGAATATAATCCAAAGGAAAAGCATCCAAAATTAAATACTTTAAGGTTGAATATATCTAATGTTAACTGGAAATGGCTATTCAGAAAAAGACCTAAAGGTTTCCCCTAAAAAGGAGAACCTTGAAACTAGTTGCATTGCTTGCCTTTGAAGCTTCCTCCAACTGCATAAGCCTTTGACATGACAACCTCTGTCATATCAGCCCCATCAAATTTAGCATCTGACATTAGTGCAGCTGAAAGTGATTTCCCTTTGAGGTTTGACTTCTCATTTGTGTAGTCACAGAACCTAAGATCAAGTGGTTTGTCATAGACACCATTTGCTTGTCCAATTGTGTTACCAACAAATGCACGTTCACACCTATTTGGCTCCGTTGAGAGTGGAGGTAATCTCTACAAGACAGAGCTAGGAGATGATTAATTGAAAACAATGCCGTAATAAGTTTCAAATACAAATGCCAACAGCTCCAATGTATTGAATGTTACGAATCTCAAATATACTGAAGAGCAGCAGGTTTACAGAGAAAACAACAGGAATGAAGGTCTTCATCATAATGATTGGATTCAGATACATGAGGGACAACTGTTCAGATAGACCTTTTAACTATTCATGTCAATGTATCCTGCAAACAAACTGAAAAATGGAGCAACTGTTGAAATTTATCCTTCTAAATTTCCTATATGGGCCAAAACTGTCACGAAGTTGCTCTAGAATGTCCAAACAGGCAAAGCAGTTGACTACTGGACGTGAATGTATATATAAAGTTCAATATGGCTTAATCCTAGACAGAAAGCTTGGTCCGCTTGGAAGACCTCTGCCCTCCCCATTATTGTTTTGCTTTCTCCCCTGCTTTCATGTCTTATGCAGATTAAAAAAGTGAATCGGATAGCATGCGGAAGACTTTGGCAAACAAGAATGCATAATTGAATAAATGATGGATGCAAAAAAGTGACACAGGCAGGTATTCAGAATGAAGCCTGCATCATCAGACATGTAATATGATTAACTTATCCTATTGAGGACAACGACAGAAGTTAACAGTCTTGTGTTTTCTTCAACCCCCCCTCAAGTTTGGAAATCATGAAAATGAAGGTTCCTCAGATCCACTATAAAAGATAAGAATAAAAGTGAGCCTCATTGATTGGATGGGCTTGGACCTATTTATGGTCGAATTAGTGCACCTGGAGAACAGGTTTTGGTGGGAACTGTTAATTGGTACGTGCAAATTGTTGGGTCCTGCAGGGGTTTGTCTCAGTATGCAGATTCAAAGCTGCATTAAGGCTGCGGACTTCAACATTGTGGTTTGGAAAGGACATGGATATGATCTTGGTTATAGCTTCAGGTTGTGGTTTGTAAAGGGCATGGATATGATCTTGGTTACAGCTTTAGGTTTTTGGTTCAAATCCCCCGGTATGCAGCATGAAAGGATAAAATACCTGTGGCATACACTTGAGCATGTGAGGTTTAAATCCAGCATGGAATACAGCCAGATAAGGCACTCTGGTTCAACGTTTTTCTCATGGCACACCAATGAACTTTAGAGTGAGAAAAGTTCATTGGTGCCAATTTTACCATTTGCATTTGAAATTTTCCTTTTGATGCTTGTGCATTTATAGATCTAGCAGGGATGTCAATAGTAACTGATAAGCCAACAAAAACAGGTTTTCTGTTGGCCTTTGGAGATAATCACTCAACTGATAAGCTAACAGGATGTGGACCAGATGGTTATGGTAAGTGGCAACCGATTTCAAATCAATAACCTCATCAGGCAATGTATCAGATATACATGCTTATAATGCTACCAGGCCTCGTTAAACTGACCTAGTGAATTTCAAATCTTATCTGATTGGTACATTCTACACGTGACGTATACAGATTTCTTGCTTTGTCAAATGATTCCTAAGCTTTATCTGCTGAACAGGATGCATACAAATATCCCAGAGGCATCCACAGCTTTACAGGATTCCCAAAATGGTTAATGCATCAGATAGACATGCCACGGGACTAAGAAACCTTCAATCCATTAACTTAGTAAAACCTAAATCATATCTGATTACTATGATATGTACATGATATATACAAACTTCTCAGAATGGTACATTGATTTCTATACTTTATCGGCCAAATAGGATGTATATGGGTATCTCATAAGGTATTCAAGACTTTCAAGGTTTTGTCATTTAGGGACGTCTTTTAGATAAGATAATTTGTGGACTCTGAATTCTATCTATCCAAACTAGACTCAACCTGCGGACATCTACAGTGACGTCCCTCACCCTTTGTTGGTTTAATAATGTTTGATGCAAGTAATCTTCTACCCTAACATCCAGCCAGGCCAGGCTAAAATTTTGGAATTTATGAGTGATTGCATGCAATACAGACTTTACATTCTCTAAATTTGCACAGTTCAGCACCCCTCCCCCTGAAGTTAGCAATATCTGCAGCCTGGGCTCTGCATTAGAGCATATATGAAACCTTAAATGATTGATATTGACTTTTACTTCTTCATTTACCCTGGGAGTGGAAGGATAGACCATAAACACATGTGAACATTAATAACAGATAATTTGAACAACTGAGCATTCAAGAAGATATCTTCTCCAATTTCTGCATTCATCGATTTTTTTCCATTCCTCATCTGAAAGTGGATGATCTGCATTTGGAGTTAAAAGAGCACATTAAGAAAACAAATGCTAACCTGATTTGCAGCAAAAGCAGGAGAGGCAGCAGTCACTACCCAGGCAGCAAGCAGGCCACAAGCTACACTTTTCAGTTCCTTGGATGAAGAGTGACTATCTAGGATCTTTTTGGTTACTGGTGCTGCATTAAGAAGATACACATTAGTGACTATGTGCATATTCTATAGAATCTATATTGCCACAGGATGCACCATAACTAACCTTAATTCTTTATATTGTTCAATCTTTGCTTTACTTCTGAATGATGGAATAGGAAGAAGCATGAGTGTCAAAAGCACATTTATTCAGCCGCCCTCTATTATAATTCAGGCTTTTTTAATATGTTATGTCAAAGAATAGTCCTACATTGATTAGGGGCAAGATAAAAGTTATGCTTAAATAGGGCTACTATGCTATAGGCAATCAGTTTTGAGTTCGAGATTCTCCGACATAGCATCATAGCACATGATCGCAATCTTGGTTGTGTACAACACGTTTATTTGTTTATGAGTATACAAAAAAGGGCAGCCTTTTTATTTTGAAAGTGGGTAGTGCCACTGATTATATAAAAGCAAAGAAAGAAGTTATAGGTAAAGAGGGAGAGCTCCTATCAGACCCCCCCAAACAAAAGGCGGCACACAATTGTCTGCCCCGGGAGCAAACAAAGCAAGGAACTAAATTCCAAAAGCTCATGCAAAGCACCCACCACCCAAATAAAGCAACCACCCCTCACCCCCAAAACCTGCCAACGTCCCTACTCCACCCTCTCCAATCCACCGGGCCCTCTCGACAGACCTCAAGATCCCCCAAGTACTCACCCTAGCCCCACGCCTAAGCTGGGCATCTCCCCTCTAGAAGAATTTTCACTGTCTTGGCTTCCCTAGCCATCTTCGCATGCCATCTTTGCTGGATCGTACTGAGCACAAATTTAACGTCCTTATCGACTCCTTGAGAAGATACCTCCAGCAAGTCGGCCACGTCTGTCACCTGAACCTCCATAATCCTCTCGACCTCAAAAAAGATGCCCTTGACATCTTTTTTCCACTTGAATCGCTCCTTAAGAAAGTGGCCTAGTGTTTAACTCACGAAAATAAATCAATAAATAAATAAATAAATATTTCTTCTCTGAAGAAGAAAATGCACATTAGTAGTTATTTAAGTAGCGGGTGTATTATTATTTTCGCAAATTTAAGTTTATCAGACGATTTGGGTTCGGGTACGAGACATTTCCCCATCGACCATAGTCGATGTTTATTTACATCAGAAAAAAGTTTGAATACCCTTGATTAACTGTCAAAGAATTGCTTTTCAACCTCTACAATATCCGCTGTGATACTGAGGGTTTTATCTAATAGATTTGATCAAAGAGATCACCCATTAGATACACAAATTTGCAAAAAAAAATTAAATATTTCATTCTTTGGATTCATCTTTACAAAATACATGAAATCCCGATTACATAGTCAGATCATTTAATTTACATTTGACCTTCATTCCACCACAAGAACAGACCGTTGAATTTGAGTTTCATAGAGATCAAATGCTCTTTTTGGGGGGGGATATATTTGTAATTTCTGACCCTTCCGAGGGTATTTCTATAATTTTGGACCCCCTCCTGGGTATTTCTGTAGTTTTGGGATAGCACCAGTGTCAGGACGTCGTACAGTTGTACTGGAGTAGGTCCCTGAACCTATGGGTGCTTTTCCTTTCCTTCGAACGGCTTGTTCACGCCCATTGCTTCAGTCAGCTCTGGATCTGAATCCTCAGTTCCTTCCTCATCATCATCCCTCCTTCCCCTTCTGCCCGAAATCTCCTCAACAATTTCAGCCTCATCTTTAGCCCTTTGTTGCATCCTCTCCTTTTTGCCTAGAAGGCACTGGCGCATTTCTTCTCGGACCTCTCGGGGACTTCTGTCACATTGTCTCATCTCTCCACTTATCTTTGTCAAATGTTACTTTCCTCTAGTAATTCCGCCATGTATTTCCTTACCACAATAATTGTATTTCACTTTTCTTCTCCCAGCATCAACTAAGGAGAGGTGGGCCCACCCCGGATCCTCCTGCCCTTGCTGCTCCTGACTTGGTTCACGTCTAGGTATGATGCTGCATTAAGACAGTCAAAGATAAATAGTTGTAAGTACAATGAAAAAAATGCAATTCAACATAATAGAGCTTCAAATTATTAAATGAAGCTTAATTGAGCTTCAATTGACCCTAAATAAACCTAATTAGAGGAAAGCCCCAAATTTAAGGGTGTAATTAAGGCTTAAGTATCAATTTTACCCTAATCACCCTTCATAAAAATTAATTACCAGTATGCTCCCACCCTAAACTATTCAATGAAGTTTAATTGAGCTTCAATTGACCCTAACTAAACCTAATTAGATGAAAGCCCCAAATTTAAGGGTGTAATTAGGGCTTAATTATAAATTTTACCCTAATCACCTTTCATTAAAATTAATTATCGTGCTCAGGGCCCGGTGTGACTGGCCGTCGGGTGCCGGAGGCACTGTTGTGACTGGAGGAGGCGGGCGCCGGGGGACCTTGATGGTCGTGCTCGGGGCCCGGTGTGACTGGCAGTCGGGTGCCGGGGGCACCGTTGTGACTGGAGGAGGCGGGCGCCGTGAAGAGGCTGAGACCCGAGTACATGTACATGTGTTCAACTGCTTTCATGCTGTATGGGAGCCACGTGGGCTTTACAAATGGGCCGAGGAGGCAAAAGTACAATGGGCGCAAGCCGCGGGACAATTCCGACACGTGGGTCGGTCCCCGGGTCAATGTTGGATAAGGCGGATATCCGCGTGTTTTACAGAGGGTCCCTCTCATGGCACGGGCCATGTTTGCTTCGCCAAACGAGGGGCTATGACTGGATAGCTGGAGAAAGCATCGGGCTGGTGTCTGGGCGAGGGTCGATCACGGCTCGAGTCGAGCGGTCGGACGTGGCCTCGTGACTGTGGGGAAGCGTGACATCATAATGCGTGCGTAGTTGCGGTCGGCGGGCACGCAAGGGGAAGTCCCGGCATGAGGGGGCGTTCACCCTTGTCATAACGTCGCACACGTGGCGGGGGTAGACTTGTGTGTCATGGCGGAACACCGTGTGAGGGAAGTACAAGCGACATACCCTCGGCGTCCTTAGCCGACGACCAAGTCACCCACACACAATTCTCCTTGCTCGTTGCCTAGAGCCGCTTGAAGCTTGGAGATCACTGGAAGCCTTGATTCATGCATGCCCTCTCCTTCCATTGAGCCCCTAGGGGGATTTTATAGGGGAAGATGAAGGGTCATGGGGGGTTTAGGCGGACTAGGTTTGGGGGCAAAGCTGGTCCGGGTGGGAAAGTGTTACGGAGTGGGGGAGGGAGGGTTTAGGCGGACTAGGTTTGGGGGCAAAGCTGGTCCGCCTAAACCCCTCCTCTAGGGGGTTTAGGCGGACCAGACCCAAGGCTGGATATGGTCCGCCTAAACCCCTCCCCGAAGGGGTTTACGCGGAGTAAAAAAAGTATTTTTATTTTTTTTGTGGTTTTATGGGGGTTTAGGCGGACTAGCCTTGGGGGGGTTTAGGCGGGTTTGACTGGGGGGTTTTAGCTGGTTTGACTGAGGGTTTACCGCGGGTTTGACCGCGAGTTTGACTGGGGTTTGACTGAGGGTTAGACTGGGATTTGACTGAGGGTTTGACCTGTTATAAATAGAGATTTTCTTCCGGGGGCTCCGCCCCCGGAAACCCCCGCAAGGGGCGCTGCCCCCTTGACCCCCGCGACCTGACCGCGCAGGTCGATCCGCGTGCGAGAGCGCACGATGGTGGTGCATGACGCGATGGGTTGCTGGGAGTCCCGAGTTGGGCTCGGACTTGCTGTAGAGTGCCTGGAGCATACGCGCCCACCAGGTGCTCGGGGAAATTCCCGACGCGTGTGCGTGGGCCATATACGGGTGTTGTGAGCTCCTGAAGCTTGTGGTTGGTCCCAGGTGGGTCTTCCTTTGACTTCAGAGGACTAGAGGGAGGCGACTCGGGGGTAGACCCCGGCCTCGTTGCTGGGTGCCACATGGCGTGGCTTGTAGTCGGGGCGCCCCCGGGTCGGCTCGGGTAGCTGTGTTGAACGCGGGTAAACCCGCAAACTGAGTGATCGGGGGTGGGCCCGATCGATTGCTGATGTTGCCACGGGTCGCGGCTAGCTGGTTAGGACCCTTGGTTGGGCCCGATGACTGGGGCGTCGACATGATGATGCCGTTTGTCTGGTGGTCGGGGTGACCCTCGCTCCTTGGCGAAGAATCGTATGATGTGGCGGGCTGTTCTGAGCCCCGAGTTAACCCGGTTGTTGAAGCGTCAGCGGTGTGGCACCGTATGCAAAGTGTCCGGGGGTGATCCCCAAATCTTCACAGAGTGTCGTAAGGTACGGCAGGTTGTCCCGAATCCCTAAACTGACCCGGTTGTCGAGAAACGGGCTGACATAGTGCCATTTGCTCGGGGCCGATCCCCGGTTGTTATGTTGCGCCGCTTGACCCGGCGAAGTGTCTCGATTTCCGAGCTCAACTCGACTGGTAGAGCAGCTCTGGCGATGTGCCGTTGTTTACACGCGGAAAAAATATAATAATTCCGTTCCGGTAAGGAAACAAAACATGCGTATCTGTATTTGACTTTTTAAACTCGCATGTTATGATTTCCGCGCGCGTGATTTATCAGACGATTTAAGAGTTCGTGTACTGGACTCTTCCCCACCGAATGGAATCGGTGTTAATTTACATCGGACAAGTCCGAATACCCTTGATTAAAATTGCTAAATGTTCCTTTCTTGCCCTCATCATATTGATTCTTTTCACCGAAATATTAGTTCGAGAGAAAATATTTCTTTTTACCCCAAGGTAGGGCATTATTGCAATCATCTCTCCTAGGAAGGATTTATTTGTAATGTTTCCTTCATGGAAGGGGTTTTAATGCAATTGTCTATTCCCATCTTAGCAGGAATTTTCATGCTTTTTAATATTTGCTTTTTCTGAAATCTGCACATATTTTGGGTATCTGCATAATATCACAAACTTTGAGGGTATATTTGCAAAGTGAGATTTCTTTGTGAACTTGGTATAATAATTTTTTCATCAACTTTGGATACATTAGGGATCATAAGAACTTTTTCATAGAGTTTCTGATTCCTGTTATTCTTGCCCAATTCTGTAGGGGCATTTACATAATTTTCTCAAGATGTAGGGGTAAGTTCATAATTTTGTACATAGAGGCCTTCCATAAAGTCTTGGATATAGCAGAAATGTTTTAAGCACACCTCTTAGTCAATCAACATGACTCCCGTACTTAAAACCACTTGGTTTCATCTTGTACACATCATGCTTAATAGGAGGGTATTTTAGTAAAGTCCCCTCTTCAAAGTAAAACCTTCACTTAAAAAACAGGTTTTTATCCATAAGAGAGACCCGGAAGGTGGCTGCGACCTGTTGAAAAACAGAAGGCTGCTGGCTGTCCTTGTCTTCTTTTTCTTCCCTTGTATTCTTTCTCCTTCCTTTTTTTTATTCTTGCCACCTCTTGTCTTCTTGCTGCTGTCCCTCTCTTTCTTTTCTTGTGGTTGCTTTCCTTTTTGCTGTGGCTGTCCCTGTCTTCCTTGGCTCCTAGTGGGAGCCTTTTATATTGGATTGGAGAAAGGGCGGAGGGACATCCTCTTCTTCTCCTCCGGTGGAATTTGAAAAGGTAAGCCCTTCATCTTATCCTCCCTGCCTTTTCATATGCTATAACTGCAGCATTTATTTTCCTTCCTTCTTTCATTTTCTCTTTCTTTTCTCTTTTTTTTTTTTGGTAACCGCAAGACCATGGGCAGAGGAAGGCCTCCTCCGGCCTGCTAACAGGGCGGAGGAGGGTCCTCCGGCCTGCTAGCAGGGGGAGGGCCCCTCCGGCCTGCTGGCAGGGCGGAGGGACTCCCTCCGACCTGCTAACAGGGCGGAGGATTTCCTCCGGCCTGCCAGCAGGTTGGAGGGCCCCTCCGGCCTGTCAGTAGGGCGGAGGAACTCCTCCGGCCTGCTAACAGGGCAGAGGGTTTTCCTCCGGCCTGCCAGCAGGTCGGAGGGCCCCTCCGGCCTGTCAGCAGGGCGGAGGAGCACCCTCCGACCTGCAGGCAGGGTGGAGGGCCCCTCCGGCCTATTGGGGTCTCTTTCTCCTATAAAAGGAGTCCGTACTTCTTAAAAAAAATTTCCCCTCAACACGTGGAAAGCTTCTTTGTGTTCTTTGACTTGTACGGAGGATTCTCATCTTGTCTTTGGCTCTTTTCTTGTGAGACCATGTGGGTGACTTCCTTCAAATTTTCATTGCTATACAGTAATAATTTTTTGTTGCTGATATATATAATAGTGGGCCTATCTGATGCTGGAAACACATACGAAGCGTGATAGGCTGTGTCCCCAAAGACACTTTTTTCCTATCAGATAGCTCACCAGTAGTCAAGCTCAACAGAAAGTTGAACAGGTGGCCATCTCCCAATGCATACTTGACATGCATTCCGCTCTGCCACCTGATACGTTGACATTCTCAAGAACTGAAAGTGTCGTGAGATTTTCTTGGGCAGTAACATCAAGTGATATGGTTTCCATGACATCATAAGTACTACATTCCTCAGCTAATAGCTCTTCTGATGAGTTCAGAAAGGAATCTAGGCTTTTGGTGCCTCTAGAATTTCTTCCTTCTGGTGAATTAATTTCATCAAGATGAACTAAGTCCTTTGAGTGCATAATTCTTCCCTGTGAACTGCAGCTTAGAATATCTTGACCTCTTGAAGCATTTAGACTAAGATCACCACTAAAGGAGCTTCCCAAAGCAGTAGGACCATTTTGTCCATGATTTCCAAGTTAGAACACTCTGAAAGTGAGACTTGACTGGAAATGATGGTATCAGAGTCTTGGGACTTGACAGGTTTGCTTGCCACTTTAGTCTGTGCCCACTTTGGAAGCCTTGAAATCATAAATGTCAAGTCTTCTCTGAAACCATTGTCAACAGCAACTATGTTATCTTCCTTGTGTGATATTACCACCTTTGGGCCACAATCATAGTCAACATTAGGACGTGGACTTTCCACTTTGCACTGTGTACCCTCCAATGAGGTAGTTGATTGGGTTGCAACTGGTGTAAAGAGCCAACCAGCATTTTCCTTGGTCTTCTGCAATATTTTGGATGGTAATGGAGCAGGCAGCTTCCATATAAAGATGCAGCTATCACCACTGACCTGAACCACAGCCAAAGTCCACCAGGCTAGCTACATGGGTATTTGTTAATGATTTCCTACTGCAAATTCAGCACGCTGCTTCGATAGAGGGGGGCTGAACAGAGCCTGCTCCATTCTGTCTTCTGCAGGTTCTGTTATCTGAAGTAGTTCCGAGGAATACTCCAAAAAGCATCCTTAAGATCCAGGAGATGGGGTGTTCCCAATCTCTGGAACTCTATTTATTAAAGGAATGAAACCATTTTCTTTGTTTCCATCATATTGCACCATAGTGAGTGAAGCAAGTGGACAACATAACCCCTGGTGACAGCTTAATGCTGTATTGGATTGTCATTCATTCACATATCTTCTCCATGGTTGGAAATGAGTACCAACATATATTGTCTTCTTGATACTCTTGACTTTCATTGACGACCCTTAGTCGTCGCTTGTTGAATATGTGCATATTTCTTCCTCAGAAGTTTTTTTTTTTTTAAATCTGAATTTTGTAAAATTATTTTATGGGGTCAACAGCCGTTTTGCTCTATTTAGGGAGTATTTCCCTGTGCTTAATCCTCAATTAATTCGAGAACATAAGCCGGTGCCAACAGGGGTCAAACCCAACTCGACACAACAAGACCAAGTACTGCAAGGGTCACAAGGACTACGGCCACATAACTGACGAGTCCCAACAGCTCCAGTACGAGAGCAAGGGTCTGATACATCAGAGGTATATTGTGAGGAAGTCTAAACAGAGGTCAAGGAGGAAGGAGGCAGCTTGAGACTTGATGTTAGAAGAAGAGCAAAATCACCTAGTCAACAGGATGACAATGCTAATCATCAGTGGCAACACCTCAGCAGGTGACAACAACAACAAGCGCAAAACCCACACTCGCGAGGTGCTCCAGCTAGAGGGTGAGAAGCACGACCGACCTCACGAGGATGAGATGATTACCTTCTCGGCCACCAATCTAGAAAGGGTACAAACCCCACATGCAAATGCATTTGCCGTCTCAACGACCATTAATCAAATACAATGTAAAGAGAATTTTAGTTAATAATGGAAGTGCACCAAATGTTTTATTTTATGATTATTTTATCCAACTTGAGGTGCCTCAATTATGACTTGCCCTAATCCAAATGCCGATCTATGGCTTTAATGGCACCTCGGTGGATGTAGAAGGGGTCGTCTTCCTACCCATTTCACTAGGCGAGGACCCGAGGTGAGTAACTATCATGGCCGACTCACAGTGGTGGAGGCCACGTCCCCTCCACCTATCAGTAGAAGCTAAAGTTCTGCACGAGGCATGGTGTCAGAGAAGTCCAAGGTAACCAAGCCGAGGCCAAGAAGTGCTACATGAACATGCTCAAAGGAAAGGGCCGAGCTAAGACCATGAGCGTGTCCAGAAGAGAAGAAAGCTCGCCTCGCTCAGAGCCCGCTGAAGAGCTCCTCTCAGTGGACCTCAAACCCAGGGAAGGAAGAAAAATGAGAGTGGGCGCCTCACTCTTAGAAGAGGCCCGACTCAAGCTCTTAAAGTTTCTACAAGACCACACCGACATCTTTGGTTGGTCAGTTGAAGAATTGCTTGGGATAAGCGCCAGCATCATCACCCATGAAGCAGAGGATGTGGGTCAGTAGCAAGGAGAGGCAAGAGGGCATCCTAGAATAGCTCGACAAGGAAAGGAAGTCTTGGCTCTTCAAAGAGCTGCAATACCCGACTGGATTGCTAATGTCGTCCTGGGCAAAAAGCCGAGCGAAAAATGGAGACCGTGTGTCGACTTCACAGACCTCAACAGAGCTTGCTCGAAGGATAGCTATCCTCTACCTCAGGTAGATCAACCCATCGATGCCACCTCGGGTCACAAGCTGCTCAGCTTTCTTGATGCCTATTGCAGAAACCATCAAATCAGGATGTGAAGATGACCTTCATCATTGATCTTGTGGTCTACTGCTACACAGGGATGTCATTCGGGTTGATGAATGCTACAGCAACATATCAAAGGCTTGTTAACAAGATGTTCGAACAGAAACTTGGTAAAACCATGGAAATTTGTGTAGATGACATGCTGGCCAAAAGCCTCTGAGTTGGAAACCATGTGGCCGACCTACAGCAAACGTTTGGCATCCTCAAGTAATACGGTATGAAGCTCAATCCTGAGAAATGCGCCTGCAGTGTCACCTCATGAAAATTCTTCGACTTCCTCATCAACCACAGAGGAATTGAAGCCAACCTGGAGAAGACATAGGTAGCGCTTGATATGCATCCCCCAAGGTCAGTCAAGGAGGTGCAATAGCTGAATGGACGACTGTCCAGCCTCAACTGCTTCCTTTCAAGGTCAGTAAAGAGGTGCCTACTTTTCATCAAAGCTCTGAAGGCAAAGGGCAACTTCCAATGGACCGAGTAATGCCAAGAAGTGTTCGATGACCTAACACGGTACCTCAACACCGTTTCTAACCTTGCTGATAGGGCATCAGGGCTAGTCCATTAAATGTTTGGAATATGTATTTGTAATATGGTATTTGGTGTGTAATGTGTGCTTGTTTTGGGTTTTATTTGGGTTTCTTTGTAAAAGGCTAGTAGGTCCAGCGGGGTCCCCCACCCTCTTTCCCATTGGTCCACCTAGGTCTATGGGCCCAATAGGTTGGTCTTTGGTCCAAGGTAGAACTTGGACCAAGTAGCCAATTTTGACTAGGAGAGAGGGGCGCCTCCTCTTTTGTCCCATATGGGTGATTTTTATATTCCCCATCCCCTTAATGTCCCTCCCAACCCTAGATCTGAGGGTAAGATTGGTCATTTATCTAGGGTTTCCAATTCATATATAATGCTTGTATTTTTCATTTTCAACATAATTAATTGAAGAAAATCAAGAATTTTTCCCCAAGAGCCAAGGGTGCAGCCCCCCTCTCTCTTCCCAACCCTTGCAACTGAGAAAGCTGATCTTCTGAGATGAGAAGTCTCCATATCTGGTCCTCTTCTGAGTGAGAAGCTCAGCACCGCCGCCGCCGCCGCCATCGAGCCGCCGTCGCGCCACCACCGCCATACCGTCGGAGTTCTGTCCACCTCTGGACAGCAGCCCAGTGTTCGAATTCTTCCTCCCAATCCACAGATCTGAACGATCTGAGATTTTGAGGGTGAGTTCCCCACGTGATTTCCCCCTTCCACAAAAATTTTCATGCCCTGATTCATTCGTTTGCCCCCCGTTCCATTCACGTTTTCCTAGATCTACACGGTCTGTCCCAGTGCAAATCGGTGTTCCAGCAACCCATTCCTTCACCCTTTTCACCCCCTTCCCAATTTCAGATTGATCTGAAATTTGGACTGGGATTTCTGTCCATCAAATCCCCTCTCCACAAATTTTTTCACGAATTTTAGAATTTGTTTACCCTTCCTAAAATTCTCTGCAAAATCCGGAATATGTTCTGTCTCCTGCAATCCAAATCCGATCACCACCAGCCATAAAATCCATTTCCCCTGTAAAACCATCTCAGAAAAATACACAAAAATTATTGGCGTGTTCCTTACTTCCCCCTCCATCTCCCATAAAAATCCCAACTCCCAGATCTATAGTTTGTGCCACGGTCAACTCTCTTCTTCAAGCAGATCCCAATCTGCCAGATCTGTTCTGAGACAGGAAACCTTCTTGTTCTAAAATTCCCAACGGAAAGTCCAGCGACAGGAAAATTCTTGTAACACCAGGAGGTTGTAGATCTTCAAAAGAGCTTCGCAACGGCGCCAGTCTCGCATCATTCCGACATTGGATCTGATCGCAGCATTCATTCTCGCCGGGTCGCACAGTTTTGAAACTACAACACAGGCTCAGGACAGCAACCTGCAACACCCGACAAGCTGAGCCACCCCGCCTTCCACAAGACGTTCCAGTCCAACCGCCTTCCAGGGAGAGATCCTCCAGGAGTCCCCTTCGCAACGGGACCAACCCCGCCCCAATCGGCCGTCAGAGCAAAACGTGGTCCCCACAACCGTCAGGCCGCGCCGTTCGGACAGCACCGACGAGCAGTCCAAATCGCTGCCCGTCAACCCAAGTTCGCTATTCTCGGGTCGTTGTTGTCGCCCTTTACCTCCTTGCGTGGAGTGGGCCATAAAATCTTTGTTGTAATTAAATTATATCATTGTACCGGGAATACGAGTCTTGGCCGGGATCGCCTTCCCCACGCCCGGAGCGTGGAGGTATCGTGTCCGCTCCCCACTTTGGCATTTGCTTTCCTCGTATATATTCATATGCCGCTGTTTGAGAGTTAGGAATTTTAGCCCGCTCAATTCTTATCACCGCTGTAAGAGAGAGCGAGCGTGACCCGTCCCGTGACTCAATCCCAGCACGAGTGAGTTTGACCACCCTTGACTCATTGCCGGATTCTCAACAGCGCACATCCGCATGCTTCCCTCGCTAGGGACGAGTCGCGAGCTAGAGTCCCAAGTTCGCATCCGAATTGGTCTCGAGTCGCGTCCCGTCCCGCATCACTTGCCCAAGCCTCAGGCCGGTGACATGCTTTACCTTTATCTCTTTGTAACTCCCTACATTGTCAATTCTAGTTAGGGAGGTTAACGGGTCTTAGCACCCAATTTATTATGTAAGGCAAGTCTTGCAGGGTCTCGGGGTAAGGTACCCTCAATCCGACAAATTCGCTTTAGCCCTCGTCATCTCGGCCAAAAAGTTAAGGCCTTATTTTTAAGTTCACTCTACTATAGTGTTAACTGACTTGCCACTGAGGCAGATCCTATAGAAACCCAATGTTTTAAGTTGGCTTCTGAAATGGGTGGTCGAGCTCAAAGGGTTCAACATCAAGTTTCAACCCCCCCAGGCGGTGATCAAAGGCTAGGCACTTGAGGACTTCTTGTCCGAGAGCACTTTCCCAGATGCACTGGACATCTCTGAGCTGAAGGAAGCAACTAAGCAAAGCAAAGTCTAGGATGGCATCATCACCTTGGTTCCGAGCTAGAAGTTGCATGTAGATGGCTCAGCCTACCACACTGAGAGTGGCGCCAACCTGGCCTTCATGCGGCTCGAGGGACTGCCCTTGGAGTGCGCACTTAGGTTCACCTTCTTTGACACTAACAATGCGGCCAAGTACGAGGCCCTCATCTCTAGCCTCAACGTGGCACTACACCTCGGCACCACTGAAGTCATGGCCAGCAAAGACTTTCAGCTCATCATTGACCAAGTACAGGGAGAATATGAGGCTAAAGTCCCGAGCATGGTTTGGCACTTGCAGAAGGTGAAAAACCTGACACGTTGGCTCGAGAGCTTAAACAAACAAGAAATCCCATGGTCAAAAAATGCCAAGGCCAACGTGTTAGCTCGCCTGGCATCATCCACCGAGATAGGACAGCATAGGCCGGTCCTCGTGGAGGAGATCGGCTACCCAAGCTATGAAGAAACCATGGTACTTAAGGTGCAACATGAACATCTGGCTCCGATATGGCAAGATCCCATTATTCGCCACCTCCAGAATGGTGAACTCCCAGTTGATGAGAAAAAAGCATGGGACGTCCACCGAAGGTTGGTCAAGTTCTATCTCATTGAGGGGGAACTCTACAAGAAGGCCTACGGCCTCCCCTTCCTCAAATGCCTTAGCCCGACGGAGGGTGACTACGTCATTCGAGAAACCCATGAGAGCATTTGTGGTAGTCACATTGGCGGCCGAGCTATGGCAAGAAAGATAATTAGACAAGCATACTGGTGGCCCACCATGCTCAAGGACTCCATGTAGCATAGTCAGAGGTACGAGCAGTGTCAACTATTTGACAACCTCCACCATGAACCCGGGACCGACCTGACACTGATCGTAGCTCCTTGCCCTTCCACGAGGACAGGGACCAACATCCTCAGGTCTTTTCTCTCGGCTTCAATTCAGCGGAAGTTTCTTATAGCGGTAGTTAATTATCTTTCCAAGTGGGTAGAAGCCGAGCCTTTTGCTGGGATCACAAAAAGGGGCAGCTTAAAGAAGCCCATTATTGCCCAGTACGGCTTACTCTAGGCTATTATGAGTAACAACAGCTAGCAATTCGATGGGGACTACTTCCAGGCACATTGCAAGGAGCTTGGGATACGATAGCACTTCACCTCAGGCGCACACTTGCAAGCCAATTAGTTAAGCCAAGGTGATGAACCCCACCCTGCTCCACTGCCTTAAGATGTGCCCCGACGCGGTGAAGGTGACGCAGGTGGAAGAGCTACCATTCGTCCTTGGGGCCTACCGAACAACCTGTTGGGTACGATAGTAGGATCTAGAGGGGGGGTGAATAGATCCTTTCAAGAATAATGCCCAATTAAAAACTCAGCTCACACTAATCCAATTATAGAAGTGCAGATTGTTGGAACACTAATGTTCCAGACAAGATGTGTAAAACCAGAATCGGGTAGACCTTCAAGCAAAGTGATCACAGTTCACAATGCGAAGGGAAGCTTATATTAAGATGAATGAAACACGAGTGCTTGTGTGCGAGTGTATTAAGCAAGAACTGGGTCTGCAAATGCAGTGATTACCAAGCACGTAGACAGTGCAGTAAAGACAGTATGAATGTAACTCTGAAATTCTTGCGATCCTGTGAGTGAGGGTAGAAGAGAGAGATCAAACGCACAAACACAAGTCACTGCACAGAAGATTTTTAAGGTGGTTCAGTCTGCAAACCCGCAGACTTACGTCCACCCCTCACCAAGCCGATGAGGCTTTTACCACATGAGGACAAAGTCCTCAACACACACGGGGATGAAATCCCTCCCCCCACACACACACAAAGAAGAACAAGCTGCAAGTGCAGCAAAAAGACGGGGACTAACAGCGCCTCCGGTCTCTAACCAGAGCACCGGACACACACTAAAATGCGGATCAGAAGTTGCAAACGAAAAACATAAAAGGAGACAAGGAGAAGCACATGTAGCTTCAGAGCAATATCATGAAGCTGTAAAAATGGACTGCTCTCATATCAAGGATCTTCACTATTCTGCAGGGCTTCTCTCTCTATCTTCTTCTTTCTTCTCAGATTTTTCTCATGAAAGGCTCAGGGATGCTCACTCTTTTCTTCCTCTCTTCTTCTTTCTCTTTTCTTCTCCTTTTCTCTTGGGGACGAGCTAACAAGATCTATCTTTGATGCATGCTCAGCCAACTCTTCCAAGGTGGCCATTGCTTCATATTTATAGAGAGGTGGTAGATAATTTTCCCTCCAGAGATCTGCCACTTGATTGGTTGAAATAAAACACTGTTCTTTGAAATGAACCTCTTTTCTGATTGGTTCAGAAAATAGCAGAGCAGGAGATGTTTCCATTAGATTGATCTTGAAGAGGCAAAAACGGTTTTCCCTCCAAGGGATGATTCTGCAGATCAAGGTGCCTGCTGTGGAGGCTTCTCATTGGCTTGGGATAAACAATGGATCTTTTGAAACATACCTCTTTTCTTATTGGTCCAGCACAACAGAACAGAGCCAAAAGATTAAAGCCAGACTTGTATTTCTCTCCCAGGTCCAGCTAGAAGATTTTCCTTCCAGCAGATCTTCATTTGATTGGTCCAGCAGAGGCAAATTAACTTTCCCTCCAAGATCCTCTTATTTGAACTGTTAGAGAGGAAATGATGCTCCTTGGTGATTGAGCTCTTCCAGAACTTCTCCTCATTGGTCCAGGACAAGAGAGGACACTGCTCTGTCCTATGTACCTTCCTTGCACAGCAATTCTGATTGGTTGAAAGCAAAAAGGGGGTTGCTTTGAAAGGTGACCTTTCCCATATTTGTGAACTGACAGATCCATTGACTAGAAAGGTTGTTATGGTAACCCAATGATGACAAGGACAGTTTTCTGTCCTAGGAGCCTTTTCCAGACCTCAAAAATCGTGTTTTTAGAGGTTTACGTCGATATATTTTATTCCCAGGATAATCTCAGAACGTGTTGCAGGTTGGAGAGATAAAAGCTTGAAGGCCTATCAGTGCGTCGACGCTGCAGGCCCATTGCGTCGACGCATCTGTTGAAAATGTGCCTATGAACAACTTCTGGAAGGCCCCCTTGCGTCGACGCCCTGAGAGGGGTGCGTCGACGCATCTACTTGGAGATGCGATTACAACGCACTCTGGGAGAGCCTTGCGTCGACGCCCTGAGTTGGTGGAGTCGACGCACTCTAGTGCGGCAGAGGCTTCGCATGGAGGGGTCGACACCATGGGTCGACACTTTTGACTTGGCTGTGTTGCGAACTTGGTTGCGTCGATGCTGCTCGATGGTGAGGTCGACGCAGATGGTTCTCTTCTTGAACTGCTGTGAGCTTAGCCTTTAAGGTGTCGACGAAGCATCCTCATGGGGTCGACGCAGCCACCGATCTCACCTTGAGTGTTCTTTGTTTGGCGAGGGAAGGCGTCGACGCATCATATTGAAGGGGTCGACGCAGCCTTCTAGACATTGCAATTCTGAGTTGAATTTTGCTTGAGATGTATCTTGCCCTGCTGGTTGTTGTCTGAGAACTTCTTCTGCAGGCTTTCAAGGAGTTTGATCACACAAGTCATAAGGGGATTAAGACTCATCTTGGAATATTATGAAAGTTGATTAACATCCAATAAGATTCTATCAAGAATAGATTAAGCATGAGTTTTTCCATGAAGAGCATTGCATGTAAGCTTCAAAAACATTGTTATGCACATTAAGACATAGTTGAATCATTTCCAAGAGAACAATAAGGAGTCATAGTTGAATATCATCAAAACAATAAAATCATGCATGTTCCACACATGCACAACACAACCCTCACATTAGCCACCAGGCAGATGCCATTCAACCTCGTCTACGGGATAGAGGCTCTCCTCCCAATGGAAGTTGAGGATGAGGTTTGAGAGGGGGCCATACTCCAAGCTACAGCATACCATGGATGGCAGTTTCGGTCGAAACCGAAACGTTTTGGCCGAACGTATCGGTTTCGGACCGAAATAATCCGAAACCTACCGGCCGAAATCGAACGAAACCGAAACTCCTTCAGTTGGAAAAATAATAATATTTTATTTGATTTCAGACCTGGCCAAAACCGACACCAAAACTGAAACTGCCTTCCTTGCAACATACAAGCAGACAATAGAGCAACCCTTCAATCGACATATTTGCCCAAGGGACTTCTTTTCCTAGGACATTGTACTCACACGAGCTAAAGCCTCGAATCCCGCACTGGTAAGGCCCCTATAAAGTCATAGAGGTCCTACCATACAAAGCTTATTGTTTGGAGACAATAAAAGGAAGCTCGGTCCCGAGGACATGGAACATCACCAATCTTCGGAAATATCATGTATAGTGGGCCCAAGCACCCATATCCTTTTTCTAATCTTTCATTTGTACAAAATTCCTCTAATAAACTGAAGCACCACACCTCGACTCCAGCTAAATTCTAGTACTCACCTTGGTTCCGAAAAAGGTCAATAGGGGGCCCAAACCCCTCTGCTTGGTGCTCTGAGCGCGACGAGTCCAAAGGTCAGAGAAGGTCCTACCTCGTCACTTTAGTTCTAAGAAAGGTCGGCAGGGGGCTCTTGGATATTCCTCCAAATGACGGGGTTATTCCCGACAGAGGCCCAACACCCTCTGCCTGGCACTTCGCCTACAACAAGTCCGAAAGTCAGACGAGGCCCTACCTTAGCACCTCAGTTCCAAAAAGATTGACAAGGGGACCAACCCCCTCTACCTGGTGCTCCACATGCAGTAAGTCTAAAGGTCAGACAAGGATCTCCCTCGTCACCTTGCTTCTAAAAAAGATCAATAGGGGGCCCAACCCCCTCCGCTTGGCACTTCACATGCCACAAGTCTAAAGGTCAGATAAAGTCTTACCTTATCACCTTGGTTGCAAAAAAGGTCGGTAGGGGGCCCAACCCCCTCTGCCTGGTGCTCCACACACGGCAACCCGAAGGTCAGAGAAGGTCCTACGTTGTCACCTTGTTTCCAAAAAAGATCGACAAGGGGCCCAACCCCCTCCGCTTGGCACTCCACACACAATAAGTCCGAAGGTTAGAACAAGATGATAAGTCACTACAATAAGACAAACAAGGCCTAGATCGGTCGGCCGAGACAAAAAGGAAACAGGACGGAAATGACATTTGTGCATAGGAAAATGACATAAATTTTCATTTCATTTCAAAAATAGCTGATCCTTAGTTCCTTACAAATAGAAAGGTCGAAAAACAACAAAATGCTGACCTAAAAAGATGGGAGAAATAGGGGTGAGCATTATTCGGGTTCAACCCGAAATCCAAACCGAACTGGTAGATTTAGTTCGGGTTGATTCGGGTTGAAATTTTAAAAAATTCGGTTTGGGTTCAAACCAAACCATATTAAAATTTTATGTTTGGTTCGATTTTAATTTTTAGGAAACCAAACTGAACCGTAAAATCCAATTTCAAGGGTATTTTCATCAAGTTAATATAAGTGTATAACCTAATACCCCTAACTCCAAGCTCTAACTGCCCACTGGCCCAACAACAGTCGCACACACCCACGGCGGGCGCTTCTTCTTTCTCTTCTTCATGCCGCGTTCAAGACCCTCCTGCAACCCCGGTGCCTCCATCTAACGCCACAATCCGCTTTCGTCCTTTGGGAGCCAGGCCGTTGCCAGAACCGTCGGACCGTCAGGCCTTGACTGCCCCTCCAATCGCGCCGCCATCGACCCTGACCGCCCTGCAGAGCTTCCATTGAGCATCGTCTGCCGCCCTCCCCCGTGCACTACCCCCCATCTTCGACTTCCAATCGCGAACAGGGTCCTCAGACCCTGCCACCACTCGCCGCCGATCGTGCATGTGCCGTAACCGCCGAAGCCCTATCGTGCCAACCCCACCATTCACCTCTCCGTGCCACTGTAAAACCCCTTCCCCGGCTCCCTCCAATGTGCCAGAACCTCAACATGCCAACCCTATCGTTCTTCCCCACCACCGACAATAGCAGCCCGCGACCGTCACAGGTATGCCCTTGATCCTTGAATCCGTCCATTTTAAAAAACTTTCTGTAATTTTTATTTGAGCAACTATTTGGAGGCCTTGTGCCTTAGATCAGGAGTAGTACCTGTTTTCATGTCCATATTGGAAGTTCATATCCTAAACCATGGAAAATTTTACAAAATCACAACGACAAGTGACAAGAAATATTTACCTATCTATAGAAAATTTTAAAGGATATTCCTCTATCATAGAAGGTTAAAGTCTAAACATGAAACACCACAGACACAAGAATATCCCTTTCAACCCCCTCTCGACCACACCCAACCAAAAACAAACAATGCTTAAGATATCAATTCAAACACATATCATCTTCCAAAAGTCATATGATCCTAAACAACATATTTTCTTGTGTGTGATTATTAGAACATAAGCCTAGTCTATTTTATAACTTTTCTGAGCAATCTAACTTGGAAAGAAAAAAGATAGTATCAAAATTTGGTAAAATGTTAAATTTCTCCTGGCCGATCCAGCCATTATCTTGCCCAATTATGGTTCAACCCGAACGAAACAGAATTAATTCGGTTTGGTTTGGTTCGGGTTGAACCCTCAATTCGATTTGGTTTGGTTTGAGAAAAAATCCTTTCAAATCAAACCAAACCAAACCAAACCGTGCTCACCCTTAGGGAGAAAGAGAAAATATACAAAGGGCCTACTTAATTGTTCCCTCGTCGTCTACCCCATCATCCTCAACATTGACGATGTCGCCTACTCCGGTCCCAACCTCAGCCTTCCTCGATGCTCCCTAGGTTTCTGTAGGACCTCCACGAAACGTAGATCAAGGTTTAGGAAGCATCCCAACATGGCCTCAAGGTAGACACTGACTTCAATCACCTCGAACTCATAAATTGAGCTCGCTTTGTATCTCTCAACTGCATCCTGAAAGGATGCAATAGCGAGCTCCCAAGCTTCCTTTAACTTGGCTTGGACAGCCTCGAGCTAAGCCTCAAGGTCAACCATCTTCTTTTTGCAGCCCTTCCTTCATGGCGGCTCGAACCCTTCTCTCCTCCTCCAAACAATGAGTAGCATCTTGATGCTCAGAGCACGCTTGCCTGAGCACTTTCTTCGCTTTGGCCAACTAAGCATTCAGTGACGACAACCTAGCATTGGCATTCTCCAGCTCCTTGCTCAAGCCAGAGAAACGACCAACGAGAAGGTAAAGGCCAACCATTTGCACAGCCCCTTGCTGCATCAATATATGCAGCATCATTGAGGTGGCCGCCACCTCGAGTTCCTCCCGTTCCCGAGGAAGACAACAATCCCAAGCTAATGCAAGTGATCACCCGAGGTCCCTGAACAAACTATCTATGGTAACCTCCCACTTTGGTGGCCATGGATTTGGGCCCTTCTTACTATCGGCCGGTGCCTTCCCCTTCGGGTTACCTCCTACTCGATTTCTCGGGGGCGCTCTATCCAATAAGCTCAATTTCAACCCGAGCGTATGGGGAATGTCGGGCACCCGAGATGAGATCGGCTTAGTAGCAATTGGCTGCTCATGCCGAGCCTTCTTCTCGGCAATGGAGGCACTAATTGCCTTGACCTCCTCCTTCTTCTTCCTCTTCTTCTTCTCTGACAATTTGCATAGAAGCATTAGGTCAACCATTTCTCCTATAAAGGCCCGAGATCTAATTAGGACGACGTCAGAGATGATAAAATCAATAGGAGGAGGGGCCGAGCTTACTCTACTTTCGGTCAGGGTGAAGCCTAGCTCGCTGCAATAGATCAGGCATCAGCAACATCCAAGCTAACTGCTTAACACTTAACTGCCTGCTGGCAACATTCTCCTCATCCGTGCTCAACCTTGATCCGGCGAGAGTAGCACTCGCGATCTTACTTGCCCAATCTATGAAGAACGAGCACTTGCTTGATGTTCTTTAGACAAAGAAAAACCTCTTCTTCCAAAAGTGAACCGACGAGGGCACCCCAGTCACCAACACCATCCTCCTCCAACTTGAGAAATAGACGCACTCTAGGCCGGACGAGCTCCTCTTCAAAGTATAAAAAAATGTGAAAAACTTGACACTGGGGATCATCTTGGCCAGGTGACACATCACGACAAAGGAGAGATGATCCGTCATGCGTTTGACGCAAACTGAGATGGTGCCAACTCGTAGAACCACAAGAGCTCAGCCACAAACTCTGAGATTGGGAAATGAAGCACAACCTTCAACATCTCTTCATATATGCAAAAGTCTCATTCCTTTGGCGTGTTCGCCGGATCGCTCGGCTCTACAGGCTCGTAGACTACATCGGACGGGACGTCATACCCTTTCCACAAGGCCTCCTAGTCATCCGGTCGAAGCTCATAAGAAGCCTCGGCCACTGTCAGACCCCAAAAGCCACCCTCCAGGTAACCCTAACCGTCTGCCTCTTCATCCCCTCCCTCCTCCTCTGCCTCGCTCACCTCAGCTTCCCCACTCCCATGGGTGCAAGGATGGCAGTATCGGTTTCGGTGCCGGTTTCGACCGATACCGAAACCGATACATACCGGTTTCAGTTTCGGCCGAAACCGGTTGAAACCATTCAAAAAACTAAAAAAATAGTGAACCTATCTGGTTTTGGCCAAAACCGTCCGATTTTGGACCGAAATAGGTCAGTTTCGGCCGAAACCCTGAATGGTTTCGTCCGAAACCATTAAAAAAGTATTTTTTTTTGTTTCGGACCTGCTACAGTGAGCAGGTCTGGTTTCGGATAGGTACCGGCCGAAACCGATACGTTTCGGCCGAAACGTATCGATTTCGGCCGATACTGCCAACCCTGCATAGGTGGCCTTGCCCTCACTCTCCTCAACCTCCTCTGCCTCCTCGATAGTTGAGTTATATTTCATGCTTGAGGAACTTGAGCTCGAGACTTCTACCAGGGTGGCAGGTGCTCGGCTCAACCATTCTAACCCAAGGGACTCAATCTCACCTGACCCACATGGAGACCCACTGTTCAACATTATTTAAAGAAACCAAATCGGAGGAAAGCCTTACCTGAGTTGAGGTGCATTTTTTTGCCTCAGCTTCTCCTTCAAATTCACAGATCACTCTCGCAACAACACCTCGCTAGCTGCCCCCGACCTTCTCTGCTCGAGCTCTCCCGACCACAGTAGACCTGTCAAGAAGATAGTCAAAGTAGCTAAGGAACTCCCCGATAGACCACATTTATAGAAGTCCCTGTAGGTCAATAGTGCGGCACAACTGTCACAATATGATGGTTCTGATGGGGAGGCATGAATACCAAGGGCAAAGATGAAACGACACGCATTTAGTGGCTATACGAAAGGTGAACGGATACGTGTCGAGCATGTAAAATACTCCAAGACCCGAGCTACTATTGGCCCGAGCCTTGGACTAGGGGGGCAATGTTGGGTCTGCTATCCAAACCGTGGCCTGACTTGGGCCTAACTGGGCAACAATAGCTTGAGTTGAGACAGACACTTCCCAGGTCGAAGACAGGCTACCCGGTCTTGGCTCATAGTCCGACCCGACCCAACCAAAGAAAAGGAACAATCCCATATCAGAGAACCCAGAGAGTTCCTTTTCCCCGAAGCCTTCAAGTGGCCCTCAGGAGACCCCAAAGAGGTTGAACAGTGGCACAAATCTCTAGGCACGTACTACTCATCAATATTTCCTAACTTCTCTCTCTCTCTTTAACCTCCCACCTAACTCAATTCTAACTTGACTGTCGGAAGATTTACCTTGGGAAACACACCTAAGACGAAACTCTTACAGGTCAACTGACAAGCGAAGGGGATATCTCCATCTGATAGGCCTCAGCTCGCTTCCAGCCTATTTACACGCGAAAAATAATCATTACGGACACGCTGATGATGAATTAAAATTTGGGAGTTTTGGGTATCATCAACATGTTTATTTGCATTTATTTATTTCGTGTTTTGGGTTTATCAGACGATTTAGGATTTGTGTACAGGACTTTTCCTACCGACCGGAGTCGATGTTAATTTACATCGGTTACAAGCCTGAACACCTTTAATTAAGGGCCAAAGATCTCTTTTACCCTTGCGATATTGGCTATGATATTAAGGGTTCGCCCTTGAGAAGGCTCCCTTGCCCTAAGGTAGAGGTATATTTATGATTTCCCTATGGTAAGGGCTTATTTACAGTTTTCCCTTGAGTGGGGGTATATTTGTAATTTTTCCTATGAGAGAGGTTTATTTGCAATTTTTCCTGAGAGAGGTGCTTATGTGTAATTTTTTCACCATTGGGGATATTTCTGCAATTTTCTGACCATCAGGGATATTTTTACAATTTTCTGACCACTGGGGATATTTCTACCATTTGTAGGTCCTCCATGGTCTTTTCTGCAATTTTTCCTTGATTGAGGCATCCTTGTGTATTCTTTGATTTTTCTGAATTTTACTGTATTTTAATGTCTCTCCTCCGAATTTTTGTGCAATTCTTCAAAGGTTCGGGGTAAATTTCTAATATTCATATCTTAGGGGTAAAATCACAATTTCTGAACTTAGAAATAAAACAGGGACCTTTGTTCCATTTTGGAGAACATAATTTCGATTTTGAACCCTTTCTCTTAAATTTTAGTATTTTTTCAGACATTTCCTGGGTATTTGTACAATTCTACAAACTTTTGGGGTAGAACCACAATTTCTGACTTTTGCAGGGTTTTACCATCATGAGCACATCCAAAAACCCTAGAACTTAATGTTCCTTGGGTTTCTTCATATTTTCTGCTTTCAGACAGAACAAATATATCATTTTTCCCTCATATGAGGGTATTTTTACAATCATACCCCAACATGGGGACTTGTGTGCAATTTTCCTATTGACTCAAGTTTGAACTTCTTGAAGGAAGCCGCTCCCCTCACCTCTTGCACAGGTTCGCAGCTGTTTCAAAGGAAAACAACAAGCTTCTTCAAGGCTTCAAGAGTCTTCTTCCCGAGCGATCTTTCTCCGTCCTCTTAGAGAGAAGGGAGTCTTCCCCTTTTATAGGTGGTGAAAAAGGCCAAGGGAGAGGCCACCCCCGGTGGATCTTTGTGGAGGTAAGTCCCTCTTGTCTCTTCCTCTCCCCATCTCTTCATCTTCCCCCCCCCCCTTTTTTTTTTCATGTGCATGGGGTTAAGGGGGGCCACCCCCAGTGGTGCACATCAGGGAAGAGAGGGGGAGGAGGCCACCCCCGGTGGGGCTTGCTCTCCGCCGATGGTGTGCGGCTGCAGCAGGAAAGGGGAGAGGCCTCTGGTGAGCCTGACCGGGGGTGCTCCCTCCTTTTTTCTAGTGCTCCCTCCTTTTTTCTATTTTTTTTCTCTTAAAAGGAACAGTGGCAGAGGTGGGGGGAGGCACCCCCGGTGGGGATGACCGGGGGCCCTCCCTCCCCCGGTGGAGCAGCAGCATGGGGGGGGGAGGGAGGGGGAGGCACCCCCGGTGAGATGGACCGAGAGTCCTCCCTCCCCCCGGGATAAAGAGACTTTTGTTTAATGCCACGGGAATATCCCGATGGCACCAAACTTAATTTTCATGAGTTTAAATCCCGTGGGTGTATGATTTTATGCCGCCCACGAGGTGTTCGACAAAATGCCCACTTGTCATAAAGAGCTAAAAGTTCGACGGCGTTGACTTTTATTGAGTGGCTGCATGGCCCTGTGCCGCCCATCGGGCGTTTGACAAAATGGCTGGGAGTACTTTTAGAAGCTGAAAGCTTAGTTTTGTTGAGAGGGTGTGCATAACTTTGCGCCGCTCTCCTTGTGTTTGATGAAATGCCTAAGCACCATAAGGGGCTAAACACTTGAATTTGTGTGGACCGTATGGGTGGCTTACACAGTTTCGGTCGCCCACCAGCCGTTTGGCAAAATATTCATGGGCCTTTAAATGTTAAAAAGCTTAATTTTATCTAGCGGGTGTGCACGACCTTGTCCCGCTCTTCTTGTGTTCGATAAAATACCCATGAGTATCTATATGACGACGATGATCGAGCATCGCTTCATGTCATATCGTGAAGCATCTTAATTTCTGAAATTTACTGTTATTATCAGAAATTATGATTTTTGTGGGGTTCAACACCGCCATAAACAGCCAGCAGGTCGGACTCCAAGACTGGGATACCTTCAGCTGGGCTTGGAACCGCTGAAGCGGCACCAACTTCCAACTAAAAATTAAAATATGCTCTTAAGTAATGTTGAAGAATTGGACTTGAGAGCTCAACACCAATTGGCTGTAAGTGAGTGGGCACACATTATTCAAGCGCATCCTTTACATTCTCCACAGACAATGTGGGTATATTCTCTACCATTTGCCGCCAACAGATTTTAATCCTTTGCAGCTAGTAAATCTAAGAAGATTCACCTTCGTACACAACAATCCAGTAGACATACTGCATTGTAATTTTAACCATACCCAGTTGTCTGGGGCCAAAAATCTACCTTATGGTTTGAACAGGGTACTTTTAACTCTAAGTCAGCCTCCATGGAATCGATCTACAAGTTCCACTTTCGTGATGTCATGCTCGAGTGATCAAATTATTGTTTTCGTCATTGGCAAAGGCTCCATATAGAAGCTGAATCGGCAAGAGTAGTGATCCGAAACGATAATCTTGAAAATTCACTTAGTAATGGACGCTGTGAGAGGAGGAGAGGGGGAATTTGGGCTACCAGAGCAGTGGATCCGGAGCTGCGGATGAGGTCCAGGCAGCCGCGGGAGGCCGGGGCGTCTGGCCGACGAGTTAGGAGAGCAATGGAGGAGGTAACAGCTGAGGGATAGTGGAAGGTTCGCCATTGCTGCTCTCCGCTTCGGGGCGCTTCCGGTCGCCGTCTCTGCCTACGATCGTGTGGAGCGCATCCGCCCCCCGTCTTTACTCCCCGCGATCGCTTATCTTATCCGGTCGCACGCCTTCGTGGCGTGGGCATACGCACGGCAAAGAAGAACTACGCAACGTGGCGCACCGCACCACGCCAATGGCAGCGCCAGATTAAAATTCCAATTCAGTGGACGCGCCATCCGCTCTCTCTGCAGTTTTTTGAAATGGCCGCAATTCATTTGAACCACATGATACCGAGACCAGACAGATTGAACTTGGACATCCTCATGTAAGTCTATCTCAGTTATGAGTTAACCTTGACACGACTCAACCGGATTTTATGAATTCCGACCATTGTGAAGATAATCAAGTCAAATCAAAGCGAGTTAGACTAAAAAAATATGAATCAAAGTTTTTAACCCAAACCTGATCAGTTGGAAGGTTCGAATCAAACCGTCAATTGACCCAACCCAAGTTCAATTCACTCCCTAAACATTATGATTTTAACTATCTTTCTTTTAAGTCAATAAGGTGGGATACCTCGTCCTCATTCACGCTAACTGATTTGGTTGCACAAATAAGATATTCCGATAAAAAGGTGAGTTAAAGGTTAAAAATGTGGGTTAAGCATATTCTAACAAAAGAGTGAAATAAGTTAATCCGAATACAATCAAAGTAATATTATTTATTTTTTAATACACTCTAATCCGAGTTATGATATCCCCTTTAATCTAATTCTCCGATCAAAGAGAGCCCTAAGAATTATGTCGACAGTTCAACTTAGATTTTGTTGAGCCTCATTCCAACGGTTAGGCGCATTATGCCACACCATCACCTCCGTGTAAGGTGTACACACGCAGATTGAAAGGGATAATTACTCATACAGGTCATAG
Source organism: Amorphophallus konjac (assembly GCA_022559845.1). Classification (NCBI taxonomy): domain Eukaryota; kingdom Viridiplantae; phylum Streptophyta; class Magnoliopsida; order Alismatales; family Araceae; genus Amorphophallus; species Amorphophallus konjac. The sequence goes on along the minus strand of CM040127.1, from coordinate 44,884,235 downwards.
ATTCCCTATAAATTGCTCAGATTCACCCTCATTATTCAAAATTTTCATTTACACCATCATACTCAGTGAATTTGTCAATATTATCCGTCTGGTTTAATTGTCGTAGAGAATGTTATCAGGGTTGGCTGAATTGCCGAGTCGGACCAACTTGGATTCAACTTGATAAAATACGAGTTGGCTCAACTTAGACTTATGCTTTGTTTACTTAAGTCAACTCGTACTTATTACATCTAATATGATTGACTTAAGCTCTTAGGGGGTGTTTGCTAACCGGGTGGGGTTAGCGCACTCGACCCCGAGGGGTCAAGTGCGCTAACCGACCTCGGTTAGCGGGGTTGTGTGTAAGGAGTGACGGGACCCACCGCTCTCTCTCTCATCCGCTCCCTTATCCTAACCGCCCGTCAAACACCCCCTTAGTGATTCAGATTTCAGCGCGAGTCGGCCAACACTAATATGAATTCTATGAAAATAAATGACTGCCTAAAATATCATGGTTATGGTACATATCTAACCCATGTATTTAGTCACTCAATCTATGTATGAAATTTTATTCTTCAATATGAAGGTTTATATGATAATTGACAAAAAACAAAAGGTGTATAAGTGGAGAGGGGGGAAATCCACCGCCCAAGAGCACGGCCCAACTAGGTTTAATTTGACCAAACCAGGCCCAGCTCCCCAAAGTGACAGCCCCATTCTGGGTCCACTTACTTTAAGTTCAAAACTCACTCGGACCAGCACTTCCTAGGCGACCCCCGAGTCCGGAAGTCCGAGCGACAGATCCGTCGAGAAGGCCCCTGCGGGGACCCAGTGCGACCTACCTGAGCTACGCGCCCATCGCTCGAGAGAAGACTCCGAGCAAACGTCACAAGCTCGGACCGACTATCGGAAGCTAATCCAAGCGGCCATTACGCATCCTTCAGGAGCAGGGAACCCCAAGGGATGAGGGAGAGTAAGAGTCCTAGTGCCATAAAGAGCCCACGACAAGGACGTAACCCCCTCTGAATCCCCTCGACTCTCAGGGCTCCTACATTAAACGGACCGCTATATAAACCCCAGGGGGGCTCTCCGAAGAGGTAAGCAAGATTCTTAAGTGAGAACCACCACATCTCTTGGTGGAGAATAATCTCGCGCCCTCTTCTTCTCCTACCACCTCTCCTCGCACCAGTGCTCTATCATATTCGCTGACTTAAGCATCGGAGGGTTTCCCCCAGGGACTCATCCCTGGACACCTCTGATCCGTTTCCAGCCTTGCAGTTCATCTAGACGTGGTGGCCGTGATCAAGGATTCCTCTGAGATCTAGCAACTTAGGATCAGCGCTGTTGACACCCGTTTTTAGCCCGGAAGTTGCGTCATTTCTCTTATTCATCATTTTGATGTCCCGAATTATCCATTATTTTGGAGCCTTCTTTGCATGGATTTCGAGCCCATTTCATTCCATTTGAGTCTCAAAGATCATGATTTCCTAGAACCCTGGAGCTTATCTTATCAACTTCCGACTTCCAAATCAGCTTACGGCCCATCTAGGCCGACTTCCTTCGAGTAATCAGCTCTCTATCACTGCGCAGTATGAAAGTGGTTCTTTTTCACCCTCTTTCAATCCTCTATTGAAAATGTTGTCTTCACCAAAGTTGTTCATCTTTCAAATATCTACAACTTCTTCTTCTACGCCATTGGCTAGTTCTGCCTCGATTTCAAGTTATTCACATTTTGTCGGCGTGCTGTGCTATTCACCTTCGTCCCATAATTTCCCTCTCTGTTTAGCCCCATTTTCTCCTTCTTCTGATCATTTTATCATCTTTCTCTCTTCATGAAAGTTGTTCCTCTATCAATTATCTACAATTTCTTCTTCTACTACCACTTTCGCTAGTTCTGCCCCGTTCGAGAGATACGCTTCCATATCTAAAGTCGCGCGCAGGCTGTCTAAAATCTTCCTCTAACAGTGTGAAGGTTAGTATAGGTGCGTCACAGCACATGTAGCGGTCTATCGTAAGACCGTCAGAGCACATGTGACGGTTTAGTATAGGTGCGCCACACCCAAACTTGCCCAAAATCACCCCGTTTGACCCTTAGAGCATGGCGGTCCTACCCTAGACCGTCAGAGCACATGTGGCGGTCCTACAATAGACCGTTACACATAACTGAGAGTCCAATTCGTGCTATACTCTGCCCTGAAAACTACGCGACGGGCCTATCTTGCAGAGCCCATAACTTCTTCAATTCTTATCCAAATTGATCCCCGTTTTTTCCTACTTCTAGCCCTTTGTGTTATCTTGAGTTTGATCTATAGAGCTCAAATTTTCATTGGATATATCTCTCAGGATCTGGGTCGCAAGATTGGATTTAAGCATCCTGGTTCAACTCAAACTCTGCAGATTAAGCTCTGGGGCTCCCTTCAAGAGCCATATCTTCTAGAATACTCCTCCAAATTGATCCCCGTTTGTTCCTATCTCTTGTCCTTAGTATTATCTCGAGTTTGATCCAAAGAACTCGATTTATCTTGGACTCTATCTCCGGGAATCGTGAGAGGAAAATCAGGATTTCTTGCAAAACTCTATATAAACTGCCCAATTCACAGTCGCGACAGGGGGGCTCTTTCTTTGTTCGGGGCGAAGCCATGCTGCACCGTCGACTCAACCCTTCAACACTGGCTTAAAGAGGAAAGTATTGGCTTTCCATTACATCATTCTGGGCTTAATTTGGTTGTCTATACTCTTAGTTCTCTTCCTCTCAAAATCACAAATCATCACAAAACACTGCACTTTCTGCTACACATGCATTTTTCTCTGTTTTGCGTCATCGTTTTCTCTCTATTCTCTCAATCAAATTCAGTGATTTCAAATCCTATACATGCACAACACACCCACCTATTATTTTCACCATTCCACAGGGGTTAAAAACCCTCCCCCGGTGCATTCTCCCCCTTTTATTCATGCTATTTTATCACTGCGGGATTGACGTTACACTTCATGTTCTAATGGGTTTTTGCCTTTGTGTTTCATCTTTGTTTTGCAGGAAAGCATGAATACAACGTGAGGCCCTCTTCATCTAGCCGGCTTGAAGGAGAGAAGGTCGATCCCACACCATTCCCCGCGTCCCATTCTTAAGCGCGATCAAGTCTTCATCCCTTTCCAAGGTACACGGCGCCGTTGCACTCCTTTCTTCATCCTTGTGGCGTTGTTAACCCTTGGTGGCAATCATGGTCAGTTCTTCCATCTCTCACCGCTCTTTATTCATAATCTTCCATGCCTTTTCATGCTATTATGTTATTAGCATAGTTAAGGGCGGGGTGAAGGAAAGAGAGATAAAATTATCAACAACCTTATTTTTTGGTGATCACGGTGGGACACCAATGCCCATCACGTTTGTTTTAATGCTCTTTTGTAAGTTGGGTGTGTGCATGTACATGTTTAGGTGATATTTTATCCATTCTACCACTGTTTGGGGCATTTTAAGGGCTTTGGTAGTGTGACGGTCTTATGGTAGACCGTCAGAGGAATGTAACGGTCATTTGGTAGACCGTTACAGATTCTGGCAGTCCTGCGTGCGTGCTCACAGGGCCATATTCGTCGAGACATAACTTTTGCTCCCGGGGTCGGATTGCACTGATTCTTGTTCCGTTGGATAGCTCTTTGTATTATCTTTCTATCCATATATCATTTGCAACGTTTGGTTAACATTTGCATATTCTAATATTGTCCAACTTTTTAAATTTTCTGCATAAGTTCTGCAGGCAGGCTCAAGGACAGGTTCACAGGTGCATCTTTGCTCAGTGATTTGATTGCCTTCCCGACGTCGGATTGCACTGATTTTTGTTCATTAGATAGTCCTTTGTATTATCTTTCCATCCATACCCTATTTGCATCATTTGGGTCTCATTTGCTTAGTTAAAAGTTGTCATCATTTTAGTATTTTATCCATAAAATCTGCATGTGGTCTGCGCACAAGTTCACGGGGGTAACTTTCTTGGATAATTTGATTGACCTCCCGAGGTTCGATTGCACTGTTCTTAGGCTCGTTGGATAGACCTTTATATTGTCTTTCCATCCATATCTCATTTGCATCATTTGGGTCATGTTTGCATACCTAAAAATCGTCTCCATTTTAGCATTTTGTACATAAAAATTGCATGCAGGTTCAGGGGCAGACTCACAGGTACACTTTGCATCGATGATTTATTTTCCTTCCGGGTTCCGATTGTGCTTGTTTCTGATCCTACATTGTTGTCCTTTGTATTAGCTTCATTTTCATATATGATTTGCATACATTTGATCATGTTTGCATAATTAAATCTTGTCCTCATTTTTCACTTTTATACTAGACTTTTACATGCACTCCGGTGCACATAGGGCCATACACTGCATATCATAGTTGCATTCCTCCTTGGTAAGTGATCCTCTCACCTCCATATTCCTTGGGGTCTACTAGGTGATCTTATCCGGGACCTCCATAAGTCCCCGCGAGCCGTGGATTCCCACACGGTCGCCGGGCCGGTTGCACCTTTTCCACCCTTTAGGCTTACATTTACATCCGTGTGAGGGAGTTAACATTTGTCAACCCAAAGTTTGAACCTTATTCTCATAGGATTCCTACCTTGAGGGAATTATTCTTAATTTAAAATCATTAAAAGGTCCATTAAAACTTCTAAAATATTTCCCATCATATCAACTGGTTTGACTTAGGTGGAAACTCTGACATTGCACTGTTTGTGTTGTTTTGGTTTGTCCAAGCCCATTAGTGGTGTCTTGTGTTGCATCCACATGTTTTGCTGTTATTAGGCCCATTTAGGATAGCCCATTTTGAGTGTTAATTGTCTGGTCTATTGTCTCGTGGTCCATTGTCCATTGATCTTTGTATTAGTGGGTCAGTCCCCCTCTTATTCTGAAGCCCATTGAACCCTTGCTTCCCCACCTGTATTATCGTTGATATTTTTGTATTAAGTCTCCATTTGCCCTCATGGAGCATCATTCCAACCCCGTGTATCATCCTTCTTCCTATTCTTCTTCCTATTCCTGCGTGAAATCTTCTTCCCACGCAGGCCCATCTTCCCATGGTCCTTCTGACCCATCTGAAGAACAGGCTAATCTCATGGCTCATCTTTCAAGCCTTGTTCGCCAAATGGACCCGGCCCATGCCCAACTTCTTACTGCAAGTCACCTTTATGGGTCTTCTCTCAGTGGGCCTTCTTCTCATAATGGGTCTCCTTCTTTTTCTCCTACGGCTGGCCCGATTTCCAATAGCCAGGTATATCTCAATGGGCCTCCTCCTTCTACCCATGTTGCTTCCAGCCCAATGCATCCTTATGCTCATGTTCCTTCCAAGCCCGCTTATCCTTCCACTCCTGGAATGGGCCCTTTGTATTCTCAGCCTGGATCCTCTTATCTGGCCCAATATCATCACTCTGGTCTATATTCACAACCTCTTGCTCAAGCTGACCCACATTACCCCCAGTCTCTCCCTACCGCCGAAACCCAACGTCAGCTTGATGAGCTTCAACGTCGGATCGATCCCAAGTCCTCCTTAAGTGTTCCATTCACATTTCAAGATCTTTGGCTCCCGCCATCTTCACAAATTCCTGCATATCGTCGCTATGGTGGAGTCGGTGACCCTTATGTGCACTTGAAGGATTTTCTTTATGAGTCGGCCCAGTTTCGACACGACCAACGCTTAATGGCCTATCTATTCAGTCTGTCTTTGGAAGGCCCGACTCGGGATTGGTTCTTCTCTCTTCCGCAAGAGCAAGTTGTGAATTTCCAAACCGTGCAAGATAAGTTCATTCAGCAATTTCAGGACCAGGTTGGGCCCAAGTACTCTATTGTGGATCTGGCCCATGAGAAGATGAAGCCCAACGAGGAGTTCTGCACCTTTGCTGACCGCTGACGTTGCTTGCCG